>CM072997.1:45143779-46393779 GCA_037038555.1 Rhynchonycteris naso | reverse complement strand
CAAAATCAACCTTGGGTCAACCCTATGGTCCTCTCTCTGTGCCTCAGCCAGGAGATGGGTGAGCACTGGTGGTGAAAATCACATCACAGGTCAAGGTGTTGCCAGCACTGATTTTACCATTTTCCTGTGGCACCTGAGTTCTCAGGGATGCCACACAAGCTTTCTTTCTTTATTTTAAATTATTTATTTTATTTATTTTAGAGAGGAGACACAGAGTGAGAGAGAGAGAAAGAGAAAGAGAGAAAGGGGGGAGGAGCTGGAAGCATCAACTCCCATATGTGCCTTGACCAGACCAGTGCAGGGTTTTGAACTGGCGACCTCAGTGTTCCCAGGTCGATGCTTTATCCACTGTTCCTCCACAGGTCAGGCAAGCTTTCTTTATTTTTTAAGTCATTTCACACTCTCATTTTCTACAATACTTGTTTAAACTATGCTTCACTTTTCTCAAACTACAACTTATATAAATTTAAGAATTCAAACTGACTTAATTTCTCCTAAAGTATTAAATGTTCTCAGTTTTCTCCCTTTGCCTAAACTTCATTGTTCTGTATCCCACAAATGGTATTTTCATTCTATTGGAAAAAATACAAACATCTCTCCTGAATCTTTCTTCTCTCCCTCCTTATATCAAATATGTGGAGAAAAAGAAACCCTCACTCACTACTGGTAGGAATGTAAACAGCTACAACCTTTAATGAAAACAGTATGGAGTTTCCTCCAAACATTAAGAAAGGAGTTACCATATGATCCAGTAATGCCTCTTCTGAGTATTAACCTAAAAACTTTAAAAACATTTATTTGCATTGACATATACACCCCTATGTTCATTGCAGCATTTTTCACAATGGCTAAGACATGGAAACAACTTAAATGTCCTTCAATGGATGATTAAATAAAGAAGATGTGGTATGTATATACAATGGAATACTACTTAGCCATCAGAAAAGATAAAACATTGCTATTTGCAACAACACGGTTGAGCCTCATGAATATCATGCTAAGTGAAATAAGTCAGCAAAAGTTAGGACCATATAATTTCACTCATATATGGGATATAAAACTGAAAGAAACACATAAAAAAACAAGAAAAACAAACAAAAGTCAAGATACACACAACAGCATGGTGGCTATCAGAGAGAAGACGGACAGGGTAGTAAAGAGTAAAGGGGTCAAATATACGGTGATGAAAGATGATGTGACTTATGGTGGTGGATAGACAATGCAACAATATACAGATCATATATCATAGATATGTACACTTGAAGTCTATATAAGCTTATTAAACAATGGCACCCTGACAAATTTAACTAAAAATATCTAGTGTACTATGAAAATTTAGTAAAGTGACTAAATATAAAATAAATTACTAAAAAAAATTTTCTGAGTATTGTTACAGCTATGATTTTAGATTGAACAAGAACTTCTTTTCTTTTTGAATGCTGACCCAGTCTACAGTATGTCTCCCTGTCGCCAGTCTGGTCTCTTGCCAAGCGGTTCTCCAGAATGATATGTGTAAAAGCCTATTATAAGCATCTCTTCTCTGCTTATCAGTTTATCAAATTTACCCTTAAGATAAAGTCCAAATTCTGAATTTAAAGACCCTCCACAATCTGTTCTCTGTCTGTCTCTGTTATTCCATATCAAACATCTCAGAAAATTCTGTTTTTTACAAATCATATATCTTTGTCCACTTTTTACTGCTCTTCCCTCTCTCAAGAATATTCTTTCCTGCCCTCTTTCATTGGCTCAGTTTGGCATCATTTTCCTTGGGAAGTCATTCTCTGACAGTCTTTGGGATTAATGGTTTCCTGATTAGCTTCATTCTACCTTGCTCTTCTATCTCTATCAAAGCATGAATCCCACTGCTTTGAATAATTCTTCTAAAACGTATTCCACACTAAACTTAAAGAGCAGTATGACAATCATATTTACCATTACACTAGGTCGTAATCTAATCTAATCTGTAACACATTTTAATCGTAATAGATTTCAATAATCAATTGATGGATAAATTCAAGTGAATGTTCAAATGATTTTAATGATGTGCTATGTAATGAAGTTCACCTAGACTAGAATTCCACAGAATTTCATAATGCAATAAAGTACCTAATGGAGAACTATATTAACAATGAAAATACTGGGACACAAGTGAAAATCAGTTTAGTGATCTCATATTCCTATTAGTTTGGAGAATTTTTTTTTTATTTGATGTACTGAGCATGATTCAAATATCACCAGGAAGATCATTAAGCACATATAAAGAAGACAGCAACCTCTATTTGATGTCTGAGAGCAAACTGGAAAATCTTCTGGGCCAAAAATATGTCCTTATTTGCTAAAGGTAAAGAACATAGACTTTGGAATTAAACAGACTGGTGTATATAACTTGGATCCACTATGAACCATGTAATGTTGGGTGATTTACTTCTTAAGTCTTAGTTGTGTTATTTTTTAATCTATAAACTGAAGATAATCAAGCTTTCATCACAGGGACATCATTAAGGTTAAATGGGATAATGTATATAACGTGCCAAACATAGTACCTGCTAGAGTAGGTACTCAATATTTTCACTTCGTTTACAGTGGTGTCTAAAATATGATATTATTTTGGGTTAAAGGATTATATCTCCAGGAATCACCTGTTAAATGCAAATATAGGATGGGAGAAGTGAACATTTACCTTTTAGCTTCAATGTGTGTGTGTGTAAACATACATATATGTGCTCTTCTCTAAGGTAACAGAATACTGAGAACCAGTCATGAAAAAAATATATAGCATGTCTTATAAGCTTCTGACATGTGAGGAATGTGGTGATAGGTACAAAATATAGGACATTGACCAAGGAGAGATTTAAACATACATTTTGATCCTAATCCCCTACAGAACTTTGGATTCTTGAAAAAGAGGAGACTTAAGAGCAGTGCTGTTGAACAAGGAAGAGCATATCTAAGACAAACTTCAATCTCATATTTTAACTGAGGGCAGTTTTAACTGGTTGGTCTCAACTAGTGTCTGAGAACCTGAAAGGAAACAGTTATGAGGCTCCAGGACTTCGCACATAGAACATTTCTGAATCTGGGCACCTTGATGTTTCCAGGACAATTATCCTTTATTCCTGCCATCTCTTTTTGGCCATAACAAAGTGCACATATTTGTGGAAACAATTCAATAAAAAGGGGGGTCTTGGCTAAAGTCATTTCTAGTTAAATCCTGCTGAAGAATTTTCTTGCTTACTGTTGGGCAGATTAAATATATTAAGCTCATTTTGTTAAAGATGGAGCTGCCCACGTGGAAGCCCGTCACCCAGGTGATATTAGTTACCCTTATGCTTGGGTGGGCGTAATTATATTATTGTGTGTGAGGGATAGGCTGTAAGCAGGCAGGGTCGATATAGCCGAAGGCTTAGTTTTAAGACTAAGCTTTTCCCCACACCCTTGACTGATTGCATAATGTAGGGTAGTACACTTTCATGAGGAATCCCATTATGCCTCAGATAAGTGGCTTTGTATCAGAGAATTTCTTATTTGTAGATTGGCTTAAAGGTTTGGATTTCTACACTATAAAGTGGGGCAGACCGGGAGCTGGAGCTTGCTTTCTCTTGGTTCCTGAGATTAGCTTTAGAGAGGAGAGCAGATTAATGCCACATGGAGGAGGCCAGGAGAAGCAGCCAAGATGGTGGAGTGCTGTGGAAGAAGCCAGTTTGTGCAGAATTTGTGCAGGGAGAAGGAGATGGGGAACAGAGGCGACTAAGTCTGGTGAGCTAGGAACCTTTGATTCTAGGAAACTTGGATAAGTCAGTAGCTTTGTGAGCACTGATTGAGTGGGTTTTGGAGCCCAGTGTTTCTTTTTACTTGCTCACCAGGTAAAAGCTAGGATTAAAGATGATGGGCAACCAGTTCTTGACTCCGTTGTTTCATTACCGTCTGTCAGAATCCAGTGCGAACCTGCATGATTCAGGCGGCTCTGTTGGTGGCCGTGAATACTGGCTTTACATTTGGTGTAATCTCTGGCAGGATTTGATACAGATCAGCATGGAACCACCACCACCTTTGAGCAGTGGAGTAGAGGACTGGTTACTGTTATGGTTCTCCATGGCTGTTCTTTTGGGGGCCATAGGCTGGCTGACCTTTGCAGCCATGTATGAGGAAACTGAGAGCTCTGTGGAAGAGGCTGTCCAGGACCTGCAAACCGAGCAGTGGAAGGAATTGGAGGAAACGTGGAAGAAACAGATGCCGACCCTGGAGTTGGAGGAAGCACTGGAGGAGGAGGCCCACCAGGTTTGTGAGATTCGCTTGGAAATGGAGTAGCCGCTGGAAAAGCAATCACAGATTTCTGAGTTGCTGATTTCCCTGGACGTTGTGGAGAGCCAGCAGTGGTGGGAGGCTGGGGCTGAAGCCGGGGTCAGAGCTGTAAGATCTACAAAGTAGAAGGCTGCAGCAGCCCGGGGCTTGAGCCCAGCAGTGGGAACTGATGTTTTCACTTCCTCTTTGGAGGATGAGGAAAATCATGCTGGAGTTGCGAACCACAGTCTCCAGAAGTTGAGAACCCAGCAGCAAGGAGTAGCTATGCTCCTGGTAGGTCTGCAATTTTGGGACATAGGGGTGGATGCCATTGTACTCTCTGGAGCAGAGATGGAAATGCTGATAACCATTGCCACATGTTCCTCTTTAGGACAGTGTGAGATCTGCCATGACAGCAGGAATGAGGGGGGTGGCTGAGGCCCCATGTGCGTTGACTGATTTTCTGGACTATGACTCCTTTGTTGGATGGACTTACGGATTTTGGACAATGTGAAATACCCTGATGAAGAAGAGGTGGCTTTGCTGGAAGCACTACCTGCCCCAGGAAGCTTTTCCCATGGCTAGAAAGAAGGCCAAGGACATTTTGTACTTTTGGCAAAGTGCTCAGAGACTGGTGAAATATACCTCTGTAATTGTTGAAATTGTATGATTTGTCATGTATTTGTAATTTGTGTAATGTGCCTAATTTCCTTGTACAGGGATGCCAGTGGTGTAGATTGTGGGTAATAAAGTGAGCATAGGGGTGGATTGTTGGACAGATAAAATATATTATGCTCACTTTGTTAAAGATGGTGCTGCCCACATGGAAGCCTGTCACCCAGGTGATATTAGTTGCCCTTATGCTTGGGCTGTAATTATATTATTGTGTGTGAGGGATAGGTTGTAAGCAGGCAGGGTCATTATAGCCAAAGGCTTAGTTTTAAGACTAAGCTTTCCCCCACACCCTTGACTGATTGCATGATGTAGGGTGGTACGCTCTCAAGAGGAATCCCATTATGCTTCAGATAAGTGGCTTTGTATCAGAGAATTTCTTATTTGTAGATTGGCTTAAAGGTTTGGATTTCTACACTATAAAGTGGGGCAGACCGGGAGCTTGCTCTCTCTTGGTTCCTAAGATTAGCTTTAGAGAGGAGAGCAGAGAAAGGCCACATAAAGGAGGTCAGGAGAAGCAGCTAAAATGGTGGAGTGCTGTGGAAGAAGCCAGTTTGTGTAGAGTTTGTGCAGGGAGAAGGAGATGGGGAACAGAGGCGAATAAGTCTGGTGAGCTAGGAACCTTTGATTCTAGGAAACTTGGATAAGTCAGTAGCTTTGTGAGCACTGAATGAGTGGGTTTTGGAGCCCAGTGTGTGTTTTTACTTGCCTGCCAGTGCAATGTAGAATTAAAGATGATGGCCCACCAGTTCTTGGCTCCGTTGTTTCATTATCATCTGTCCAAATCCAATGTGAACCTGCATGGACCAGGCAGCTGTGATGGGGGCCATGGCTACTGGCTTTACACTTACTTTTTATTTTGCACTCTAATTTAGTTTTATTTATCAAGAAGTTTAGACATTTAAAATATGCATTATGAAATCAAAAGAGAAAACAAATAAATTTTTGATATTGTCACTTTTTTTGATTAGTCACAATGAATTTCTCGGTCAATAAGATTTCTTTTTAGATGTGTACTGTATTTGATAGTAAATTAATGTTAATGAAAATTTATAATCTAGCTAGGTTTGGGAACTTTCACCGAAATTGCTGTTGTCATTCTAATGTAGCATTTACATTTCATTTATTTGTCACAAGAGGGAGTAAGAACTCTGCTAAAGATTACATATTTTCAGACATTTCCTGAAATAAATTGTATGAAAAGAATCCCCTTGAGTTCTAATGATAAAATGATTTTTCTTTTCTCTAATTGATCTAGGAATTCCTTTATCAGTTTTTAATTTTGAACTGACATGACATTGTATCTAAATAAGGAAAGCTAAATTTATGAAAAACATTAGAATCTTTGTTTAATAAAGAATAATTCTGCATTCTGAAAATGTCTGAATGTAATTTTTATACTATTTTACTAATATGCTTGAGTTAGCCATCAAGTTGTCAACTTTTAAATATAGCAAACAAAGCTATGTTTTTTTATAATGATGCAGCAAAATGATGAAGTATATTGCAAAAGTGAATAATAATCTTTTAGAGGAAAATCTGAAGTTGCTTTCCTAGGATGTCTGTAACTTATGATGACAATTTGCTGTTTTCCAATTTTATTGTTTTCTGTAAGAAGCTATGTGCTGAAGTACAATCATTTTATATACCTTAATATTCCACAGATCATTAGTAGTTTTTGGAGTAAAAGTTTAAAATATTTCCTGTGGAAAGTACAACATGTTGACCTCTGAAAAAGTTCCTAGGAAAAATTTGTACAATCTCCTCTTCAGAATTTAGGTCTTCAAAAGATTACATGTGTATCTGTTTTATATTCTTAGATAAAATAAATAAAATTTCCCCTGCAATTGCTTCCTTCTGGGCTTAGATATAAAAATACACAAGAATCCTGTAAATATTCAAAGAAAGAACTCCCCAAACTTAATGTTGAATAGGTCATATATGTGCTTTGCTTTATAAATATGATAGATCTTATGATAAACTGATGCTACAACATAGTTTCCAGTGTTGATATAAGTTGTCAGTTATTTTTCTTCAATCTTAAATTCTTACAGAAATGACAGGGAGAGTAAGATATTTACTAGTATAAAGTAAATTGCATAGCTTAATATATGACTTCTTTCTTATTTTTTGTAAAATATACAGATAGTAAATCACCCAGAAATTTTGTTCTCTGTAATATTTAAGGAAACTATTCAATAAAAATGTATGCTTTGGCTACAAGTAATTTCTAGTTAAATTCATCTGAAGAATTTTGCTGCCTACTTTTCCTCTTTAAATTTTAATTTTACAGTAGTAACTCTGAACTGAAAAAGAAGCGCTTGTTATTGTTTTTAATGTTTTAGCCATAAAATATGTTAACTAACTCCATGCAAACTTCTGGGAATCCTGAAGTAACACAGTACTTCCCTACTCCACCCATTACTCCTAAAGTTTCCCACAGTGCTGTATTTTTTTTTTCTCTCTCATGTGGCTTTAACTTATGAAAGTATGAATACTAAGTCGTTTGTAATGAAAACTCAAAAGAAATTAATTTAAATACATAACCTTAGAGCAGTTAGACCACAGTTATATTACATGGAAGTAGACAAGTTACCCTTATTTTAATAGCATAATTCTAAAGCCTTATATTATTAAGAGATTTTCTAAATTAGTAGAATTAGCTTCTGGAAAAAGCTACATTACATATATTATAAGTATAAAATAGAATAATATATACAGTAGTTCAAGCACTTAGTCTTTTTTATATCTATAATTTTTGTTATTGAACTTGTATTAATGATCAAAGGTGAAGGAATACTAAGAATTTACCTAATGCAAGGCAAAAAAAATTTAAAAAGTATACGTGTAAATTTGATATAATTTTAAATTAAATAATGTATTCCTTTCTTTAATTTTTGAAAAGATATTTATTGAAAACCTGTTTAATCATTTTAATGTTTTGTTTAAATATAATTCAAGGTGATTACATAAATATAAATAGTTGAAGAAGGGAAAATAACTTGAAATTAAGGGAAGAGATGAAGCAAGTAGAAGTCAGGAACTGAAAATAAGATGGAAAAAGGAATTGAGTGTTTTATACAAAATAAATGCCCTGGCATTTTATACACTTGTTATTGATGAGTATAAATTGTTTTCATTTTCTAAGAGCCAGTAGGAAAAAAGAAAACACAAACTGAATTTTTATTCTTATAAGATTAAAAATAACCCAATTTCTTTAGAAAAGCACACTATTTATGACATTGAGAATGAGTTGTGTTCTCCTTTTGGTTCTCATACAAACAACACTGCAAATAAATAATACCCTTGACAATATTTTTACAGTGAGTTACTGCTTCTCTGCAATCACATGTTAAGCACAGAGAACTCCACGATGATTTGGATCCAGTTTATGCTCTCAGGGGAGTTGGGATTTATAGACATGTCAACAGCTGATAGACATATAAATATATTATTAAAACACAACAATGAGTCTTATAATACAAGTCAAAGTACTGTGGGTATAAAAGATCTTGCCAGAAAAAATGTCCTGAATAAGAGATTAAAAGATTTTTGGTCTTATTCAATGGCATACAATGATTAAAAAGAAAAAGGTGATTTTACAGGTCATAGTCCTCCCATGTTTAATATTTAATTCTATAGCCACAGGTCCTCTTTACTTTATTCTTGAGTTACTGCAGTATCTTCTGGTTGGTCTTTTCTCTTTCAAACTAGTTTCAACATTACTTCTAGATATTCACTGGACTAAAGTTCACAAATAATTTGTGATTTAAAATTTGTTAAAAAATAAATTTCAAAATTTTTATCTATTTAATTCTTTATATGACTAGACTAAAGATAACATTTCTAGGCTCTGGGACTGCAGTCTGGGGCTTGGTTCCTGGGCCCCAGGTCCCTCCCTCTCCACCAAACTCTCCTCCTGCCACGCGGGTCTCTTCCGGCTGCCGTTTGCTCCGGGGAGCTGGGCAGCCCTCTTCGCGTTTTCGCTATTCCTACCAGTCTCAATGTGGCTTCTTCTGTGTTCCTTGGTTGAAGAGTTCACTTAGTTTAGCTCAAAGTTGGTTTATCCAGATGATGGTTCTTAAAATTGAGTTATAAACCACTTTGGTTCTGGGAGTTGGAAGTTGGTACGTCCGCCTACTCCATCGCCATCTTCCCTCTCTCGAGTGGCATGAGATGGTTTCGGGAGGCTGCCATGGCGAACAGTCTCTACTGTTCCTGAGCCGTAATGACTACAGATAACATTTCTATAAATTATAAACAATTTTGAGAACATAAATAGAAAGAGTGTCTATTCAGGTCCTTAGCTCATTTTTAAAAAATTAGACTATTTTTTTATTTGGTGATGAGTTGTATAAGTTCTTAATAAATTTTGGATAGTAATCCTTTGGGCAGATAAAATATATTATGCTCACTTTGTTAAAGATGGTGCTGCCCACATTGAAGCCCATCGCCCAGATGGTATTAGTTGACCTTATGCTTGGAATGGGTGTAATTATATTATTGTGTGTGAGGGACAGGCTGTAAGCAGGCAGGGTTGTTATAGCCTAAGGCTTAGTTTTAAGACTAAGCTTTTCCCCACACCCTTGACTGATTGCATGATGTAGGGTGGTGCACTCTCCTGAGGAATCCCATTATGCCTCAGATAAGTGGCTTTATATCAAAGACTTTCTTATTTGTAGATTGGCTTACAGGTTTGGATTTCTACATTATAAAGTGGGGCAGACCGGGAGCTTGCTCTCTCTTGGTTCCTGAGATTAGCTTTAGAGAGGAGAGCAGAGAAAGGCCACGTGGAGGAGGCCAGGAGAAGTGGCCAAGATGGCAGAGTGCTGAGGAAGAAGCCAGTTTGTGCAGAGTTTGTACAGGGAGAAGGAGATGGGGAACAGAGGCGAATAAGTCTGGTGAGCTAGGAACCTTTGATTCTAGGAAACTCGGATAAGTCAGTAGCTTTGTGAGTATTTGTTGGGCAGATAAAATATATTATACTCACTTTGTTAAAGATGGTGCTGCCCACATGCAAGTCCATTGATATTAATGTGTGTTGGGGACAGGCTTTGGGCAGGCCGGGTCAGTATAGCCTAAGGCTTGGTTTTAACAATAAGCTTTTCCCCACACCCTTGACTGATTGAATGATGTGGGGTGGTGCACTCATGAGGAATCCTCCCATTATGCCTCAGATAAGTGACTTTGTATCAGAGACTTTCTTGTTTGTAGATTGGATTAAATGTTTGGATATCTACACTATAAAGTGGGGCAGACCAGGAGCTTGCTCTCTCTAGGTTCCTGGGATTAGCAGTAGAGAGGAGAACAGAGAAAGGCCATGTGGAGGAGGCCAGGAGAAGTGGCCAAGATGGCGGAGTGCTGAGGGAGAAGCCAGTTTGAGCAGACTTTGTGCTGGAGAAGAAGATGGGGAATAGAGGTGAGTAAGTCTGGTGAGCTAGAAACCTTTGATTCTAGGAAACTTGGATAAGTCAGTAGCTTTGTGAGCACTGAATGAATGGGTTTTGGAGCCCATTGTGTCTTTTTACTTTTCCGCCGGGTGCAAGCTAGGATTAAAGCTAATGGATCACCAGTTCTTGCCTCCGTTGTTTCATTACTGACTGTTCGAATCTAATGCGAACCTTCACGGGCCAGGCGGCTGTGATGGTGGCCATGGCTACTGGCTTTAAAAACCCCTTATCAGATGTATCATTGACAAATGGTTTTTAGTTCAGTGGGTGATCTTACCTTTTAGTTAATGATTTAATGTAGTCCAATTTCTTTTCCTTTTTTGCCCTTGCTTGAGTTAGATATATCATAAAAAATATTGGTATGTGTAAAGCCAGCAGCCAAGGCCATCATCAGAACCGCCCGGCCAGTGCAGGTTCGCATTAGATTCGAACAGTCGGTAATGAAACAAGGGAGCCAAAAACTGGTGAGCCATCAGCTTTAATTCTAGCTTGCACCCAGCGGGCAAGCAAAAACACACACTGACTTATCCAAGTTTCCTAGAATCAAAGGTTTCTAGCTCACCAGACTTATTCACCTCTGTTTCCCATCTCCTCCTGCACAAACTCTTAACAAACTGGCTTGTTCCTCAGCACTCTGCCATCTTGGCTACTTCTCTTCCACATGGCCTTAATCTGCTCTCCTCTCTAATACTATATCAGGAACCCAGGAACCAAGAGAGAGATCAAGCTACTGGTATCTCCCACTTTATACCATAGAATCAAAACCTTTAATCCAATTATACTAACAAGGAAGTCTCTGTATAATGGGATTCCTCAGGAGAGTGCACCACCCTACATCATCCAATTAGTCAAGGGTGTGGGGAAGAGCTTACTCTTAAACTAAGCCTTAGGCTATAATGACCCGGCCTGCCCACAGCCTGTTCCAGAACACACATTAATATCAACGAACTTCCATGTGGGCAGCGCCATCTTTAACAAAGTGAGCATAATATATTTTATTTGCCCAACAGTATGGTAAATGTCCAAGATTTTACTGCCTATGCTTTCTTTTAGGCTTTTTATGAAACCAAGTCTTACATTTAAGTCATTAATCTATTTTGAGTTTATTCTTATATATGGTGCAAGAAGGTGGTCTAGTTTTATTTTTTGCATGTATCTGTCCAATTTTTCCAACTCCATTTATTGGATAGTTTGCTTTTACTTTATTGTATGTTCTTGCTTGTTTTATCAAATGTTAATTTCTCATGTATGTGTGCATTTACTTCTGGGCTCTCTATTCTGTTCCACTGTTCTATGTGTCTGTTTTAATGCTAGTACTATACTGTTTTGATTGCTATGTATCCAAAGAAACCCAAATCACTAATTTGAAAGATATATGCACCCTTATGTTCATTTCAGTGTTATTTACAATAGCCAAGTTATAGTAGTAACCCAAGTGTCCATCAATAGATAAATAGATGAAGAAGTTGTAGTATGTGTGTATATGTGTGTGTGTGTTTATATATATATATATATATATATATATATATATATATATATATATATATATATATATATATATATATATATATATATATATATATACACACACACACACACACACACACACAATGAAATATTACTCAGCCATAAAAAACAAAAACAAAACCTTACCCTTTGAAACAGCATGGATGGACCTAGAGGTTATTATGATAAGTGAAATAAGTCAAACAGAGAAAGGAGAAATACCATATGATTTTACCTATATGTGGAATTTAAAGAACAATAAAAACAAACAACAAAAACAAGCTCATATCTACAGAGATCAGGTTGATGGTTGCTAGAAGGAGGAGGGTTGTGGGACTGAGTTAAAAAGGTTAAGATATTGAGAAATACAGATTGATAGCTACAAAAATGTCATGGGGATATAAAATACAGCATAGGAAATATAATCAATAATATTGTAATAACTGTGTATGTTGTCAGTTGGGTACTGAAAATAGCAGGGGCAGAATTTGGTAAAAAAAAAAAAGATCATCTAACCGTTATGATGTATACCTGAAACAAATATAAGATAATATTGAGTGTAAACTGTATTTGAAAAAATTAAAAAATTTTAAACTCCTAATAAGTGTTTAAACTCCTAATAAGGGTTAAATCAGAATTTACGTATGTAAGTACGTTTTGCATTATGCAATGATTTTTATAAAGAAACAGATTTGATAAGTTTTAGTTGGTTTCTAACCTTGACTAAGTGACATAGGATATTTGGATTAAAATTACTCATTTATTTATTACCTAATAATAAGTGAATATAATAGCTATTGGGCACCAATTGTGTGCTCAGCATAGGGCAAGTGCTGGGAAAAGAAACATGATTTATAATTTTATGTCCTCTTCAGTTCAATTCTAATGATTTCTCCTGAGGTATTTTGGGAGCCCAGATGAAAAGAGGAGGATTTGGTGAAAGGTTCTAGTGTTCTAGCTGCTTATTAAATGAGGAGTGGGAGATAATTAGACAAAGAAGGGAGGAAGGAACCACAGGGTGGGTGAAAAAGCTTGGGTTGTGTGGGAAATTAAGTGCCCTTTGATCTTGCCAGAGAACAAATTGCTAAATGGAGAGTGGCAGAAAAGAGATGAACAGTTATTTATTTATGTATCTGTTTAGTCAACAGAGTTTATTAACTGATATTTATTACTTAGTCTTATATTGTGATGAAGGGTGGGCCTTCAAAACAAGCATCTACTATCACATTGTAATTGGTTTACAGAGTGTGAAATTTTCATTAAAATCATAGTATAATATTTAGTTCATTTTAAATGGCAAAAAGTGAAGAAGTAATTTGCTTTGTAGCTTAGGATGGGATGTAGATTTTTTTTTTGAGGGCTAGTTGGTAATTTTCCAATTTTCTAAAACGTTTATTGTTTTCTTTTATTTTTTAATTTATTATGTTGACGTGGTTTCAGGTATACAAGTCTATATAACTCCATCTACACACCACATCATGCCCCCCCATGCCCTATGCAAAATCTCTTTCTACCCTCATTTTCCTTTCTTTGCCTCCCTCCCCCTACCTCTACCACCCTCTTTCCCCTTGGTTATTGCTACTCTGTTGTCTGTATATATTTGTTACGTATATATGTTTTTTGGCTAATACCTTCACATTCTTTGATCCCATCCTTTCTTCCTCTTCCTCTCTCTCCACCTGATCCTCGTGACCCTACCTCTGTTTCTCTGTCATCCTGCCGTTTATTGTGCTCATTTGATTCCACTGGGATCAGAATACAAATTGCTTCTGCTTCACTACCTTTTCCAATAAAAATTTCCTGCCTTGCTACCTTAAAGACTGCATATCTCCACTTGCGTAAAATAATTCTTATCAAAACTGTATAACCAACCTGGTATTTGTAATCCTTATATTTTGATAAGTGACAAAGAACTGTTGAAAAGTTCATTCTTCATTTGTAATTACTTCAGTCTAAAACAAATCCAAACATTTTTTTTTAATTTTAATTTTTTTTTAAATTCATTTTAGAGAGGAGACAGAGAGAGAGAGAGAGAGACAGAGAGAGAGAGAGAGAAAGAGGGAGGAGCTGGAAGCATCAACTCCCATATGTGCCTTGACCAGACCAGTGCAGGGTTTTGAACTGGCGACCTCAGTGTTCCCAGGTCGACGCTTTATCCACTGCGCCACCACAGGTCAGGCCAAATCCAAACATTTTTACAGCTCTTCTTGTAGCTTCTTTTTTCTACAATTAATTTGCTTCTGTTTGAGGATTTCATTATACGTTGCTCATTCAAGAACTTGATTACCCTGTGACTCTGAGTACCTTCTATTACATAAAATATTTTGAAATATTTAGCTTTCACTCTCTGAAATTGTATTGATAATGGGGTTGAAACTATTTATACAGTCAGGTATTTGAATTTAGATTATAGTAACACTTCTATCTTTCATATCTTCCTTTCTACCACAGAAATTTTTGTGAAAGAGATTCCTGGTGCTATTTCTGCCATTTGCTTACATGTGGTCTGTTCCAACTGGGCACACCCTGCAAGTGTGGGAATAAAACTTTTTTGGGCAGAGACTCCAGTGAAGCAATTATCTTAGCTGAGGCTATTGGATTGCTTGATTTCCCCTGGGAGTTTGGTAATGGAGCTTAAAAACACTCCCTCTCCTGCAGCACATCCAGCCCCGCTTGTTTCTCAAGGCACCAATGTAATATAATTATCTCACCTCTAACCTCAAATAACACGAACCTTCTAATTCTGACCTATTGCTGAAATCAACTCTGGAAAGACTTTATAATAATGTTATAGGGAAATTTATGTCTTCTTACACTGCTTTTCAGTTGAAATACTTCTAAAACTCAAAATTTGGATTGTTACCATGAGAGACTACTTTTTGACATACTGTAGTTACATTATAAAAGAGGAAAAAAGTTTGCTAACACAGAATCAATCTATGTTTTGGCTTATGTTTTTCATATAAATTAATATATAATTGAACTGGATTAGCTGGACACAGTCCTAATACAATGCATGTATGAGTACCAAACCTTTTAGGGCCAAGTTTGTGATAAGCAATTCCCAATTTGTCATTTTTAGCATTAAATAAAAATGCAGTTATCAGAGCTAAGAAGTAAGATTGAATTGTTAATATGATAAATAATTGCCATCTGTCTCAGTATTAGGAATTATGGAAAGGGGGGGTTATCATCCTCCCCCTACTATTCAGAGATGTAGCACAAATGAACTTGAAGTGGCAGCTTGCACATTCAAACATTTCCTAGGATGAAACAGCATTCAAAATATACCAAACATGTATGTTGTCTTAAAAGAAACAGTAAAAATTTCTAGCCATCTAAAGTGACTTTGTTATTTTATAGTCATCTTTTTTTTTTTTTTTTTTTTTTTTTTTTTTTTTGTATTTTTCTGAAGTCAGAGGCAGGGAGGCAGAGAGATAGACTCCTGCATGTGCCTGACCGGGATCCACCCAGCATGCCCACTAGGGGGCAATGCTCTGCCTATTTGGGGTGCTGTTCTGTTGCAATCCGAGCCATTCTAGCACCTGAGGTGGAGGCCAGGGAGCCATCCTCAGCACCGGGGCCAACTTTGCTCCAATGGTGTCTTGGCTGCAGGAGGGGAAGAGAGAAATAGAGAGAAAGGAGAAGGGGAAGGGAAAGGTGGAGAAGCAGATGGGTGCTTCTCCTGTGTGCTCTGGCTGGGAGTTGAACACAGGACAACCACATGCTGGGCCAACGCTCTATCACTGAGCCAACCAGCGAGGGCCTATAGTCATTATTTCTTTTGAAAAAGACTTATTTTTTAGAGTAGCTTTAAGTTTACAACAAAATTAAGAAGTTACTCCAGAGATTTCTCACACTCTACCAACACACATAGTAGATTCTTTTGTTCTTTACCAAGGATGGCTCTACATTGACACTTCATAATCACACAAAGTTCATAGTTTAAGATTCACTCTTGGTGTTGTACATTCTCTGGGTTTGGACAAATATATAATGACAAAAATCCATCACTATAATATCATACAAAGTATTTTCACTTCCTTAAGAATCCTCTATGTGGTTACTGTCTTTAATATACCAATAATTCAGTTGAGGAGCTAAAAACATTGCATATCTTCATAAAATAAATTCTCTCTTATTTGCACTTTTTCTTCTGCATTTCAATTTCCCTTTATCTTTATTTCATGATTTGGTTGCATCAGCATAATTGCTTACTGCGAATAAATTAGGAATAAAAAGAAAGGTAGCATATTTAATATATTAGAATCTATTTTTTTCACATATAATGTTCTTCAGTTGTCATGTGAGGAAAGCTAAATTTGCTTTGGTTTGGGCTAAATATTAGCAAAGTTGGAGAAAGCAGCTTAAGTAAAAGTTGTAATTTAATTAGCTAGACATGTTAACTTAGACATCGTGACCAAGGGGAAGACATTGCAAATTACCTTCTAATCTGCTGATGTTCTCTTTGAGTCCAATCTAGAGTTTATTCTGTCATTGGAAGCTTTTTCGGTGTCTTCATTTCTAATATCTATTTTTTTAGGTGATTATATTTTCACGTTCACTGGGTTTATTTAATTAAATGCCTATTTTTGTTTTCAATTTTTTTCCTTGTTTTAAAGGGCTGTATTCTTAGTTTTTAATTTTATTTTATTATGGTAAAAAACATAATATGAGGTCTACTGTCTTAAATTTTGAAGTGTATAACATATAATTGTTGACTAGAGGTACAATGTTGTACAGCAGACCTCTAGAGCATAAATAAAGTTTTATACCTGTTGATTAGTAATGCACCATTTTGTCTTCCCCCAAGCTCCCTGGAAACCACCATTTCATTCTTTGATTCTGCAGTTCCATTATTTTAGATATCTGATATAAGTAGAATCACAGGGTAGTTGTCTTTCCTTGACTAGCTTATTTTATTTAGTTACCATAATGTCTTCAAGGATCATCCATTTTATTGCATATTGTAGAATTTGCTTCTTATTTTTTCTTTTAAAGATCCAGCGGTACTCCATTGTATGTATATATCACATTTTATCCATTCACATGTTTATGGGCATTTAGATGGTTTCCATATCTTTGCTATTGTGAATGGTGCTACAGTGAGCATGGGAGTGCTAAAAAGCAACCTATGGAATAGAGGACTAATCTCCAAAATATGTAAGGGACTTTTATAATTCAGTAACAAAGACCAAAAAACAAACAAAAAAACTAATATGTTAATAAAAAATGGGCTAAATATTAAATAGACATTTCTTCAAGGAATGGCAAATGAAGAGGTCTATGAAGGATTTCTCAAAGCCATTAGTAAAATGCAAACCAAAACGACAGTATGATATCACCTCAAACCTGTCAGGATGGCTATTATAAAAAAAAAAGAACCAAAAGCATTAACTTTTTAATTATCTTTTAGAATGACTACAAACTCATTTTGAGTGGCCATTTTTTTCTGTGATTTTATCTCCCTCGTTTTTCTTAATTCTCTGCTGGTTACTAGACTGAAGGGGTCCATTGGCCTGTGTACACCAGATCCCAATAAATGCAAACAGGAGTTTGCAGCCAAGAAAATAAGGATTTATTAAGGAGATGGAGCCATGCCTGGAGTCACAAGTAGCTCATGTTCACAAACCTAGCTCCCTGATGGCTTCTGGAGATGGAGTATAAAAGGAAAAAATCATTAATCATGGTGACTAAGAGAGCTAAGGTCATGGTAAAGGTCATGATCTTTACTGATTGGTTAGTGCTAGGGTAGGAGCTAGCTGGTCATTGCATCTAGTCCCGTTGTCAGCAATGGCCTTGCTTTGGTTGGGTTTGCAAGGATGCAAAGGGTGGGCTCATTCTGGAGCTGATACAAAACTGAGGCCTAGATATTATTCCTAGCTTGACAAAAACTCTGTTGCTGTGGTCAACAGAGCTGAGGTGTTTTTCCTAAGACTATTGGGTGCTAACTAGAACCTTCCAGCTTAATAATTAAGTGAGGGAGAGGGTAGAAGGTGAGTCAGGGTGCTAGGTGAGGCCAGTTTGAGTCAAAAGAAGAAAATAAAAATAAAAGGGAAGATGAAAGAAAATAAGGTTCCTGCATAGTTTCATCCTCTCCACCTTGCCCCCCGCCTTCCTATGTGTGTTGCAGTTGTTTCCACTCACCGCTTAAGCGGTAATGGAATTTTGGACTCTTGCTCGTAGCTAATGTTGAAGACATTACAGTTTTACATATAGAGTGACTAGATGGCTTTAGCTCCGTTTCTGTTGGCATTGCTAAGTCTTTGTCTCCTCATCTATCCCAAGCAGCAGAACAGTGACCCATCCTTTTTTGCAGCCACCTTTCATTCTTGGGCAGGGAAGCCATGCTCTAGCCTCATCTTTAGTGAACCCTCGATATCTTAGAGAGGACACTTTTAATACTTTTTACCCACAGGATCTTGGTTCTGAGCTGCCATTTCCTGCTTTTGGTTCATGGAATTGTCTTGTTTTTGTCCCTACAATGTCTTCTTGTTTTCTCTTTTACATATTCCTGATTACTTTTTTTTAAAAAACATTTTATTTATTAATTTTAGAGAGAGAGAAAGAGAAGGGGGGATGATGCTTTATCTAATGTGCCATCACAGGTCAGGTGCTGATTATCTTTTATTAGAACTTATAGTCAATAATTATCTTTATTTATTTTAGTCTTGATTACAAGCTTCAAAATTTTTTCATCATAATAATTTATTTACTATAGAGATATTTAATGTTAAAAAACATGTTACCCTGAAACAGCTTTTCTTGAGGTATAATTGACATATATAACATTAGTTTCAGATGTACCACATACTTATTTGACATTTGTATGTTTGTGAAGTGACCATCCCAGTAAGTCTAGTTAATACCCATCACCATACATAGTTACAATTTTTTCTTGTGATAAGTACTTTTAAGATTCACTCTCTGAGCAACCTGCAAATATTCAGTATAATATTATTGACTCTAGTCACCATGCTGTACATTATATTCTCATGAGTTATTTATTTTATAACTGGAAGTTTGTGGTTTTGACTCTTCACCAATTTCATCCACGCTCCCTTCAACCTCACTTCTGGCAACCACTAATCTGTTCTCTGTAACAATGAACTCAGAATTTTTTAAAAAATTCCACATATAAATGAGATCATATGGTATTTATCTTTCTTTGTCTCACATTTCACTTACATAACACCTTCAAGGTCTAGTCATGTTATTACAAGTGACAAGGTTTCCTCTTTATTTTATAATTCATTAATAATCCATTGTGTGTGTGTGTGTGTGTATTTATATGTATATATTTTCTTTATTCATCCACTGATGAACACTTAGGTTGTTTCCATATTTTGACTATTATATATAATGATGCAATAAGCATGAGGTGCATCCATATATAATTTTTTTAGAACATTTGCCTTTTTTTAGATTTATTCATTTTTCAAAGAAAGAGAAGAGAGAGAGAGAGAGAGAGAGAGAGAGAGAGAGAGAGAAGGAGGGAGGAGAAGGAAGCATCAACTCTCATACATGCCTTGACCAGGCAAGCCCAGGGTTTCGAACCAACAACCTCAGTGTTCCAGGTCAATGCTTTATCCACTGCGCCACCACAGGTCAGGCTTATACATAAATCTTTTAGTTAATGTTTTCATCTTGGTCAGATGAATGTCCAGAAGTGGACTTGCTAGATGCTATGGTAGTTCTGTGTTTAATTTTTTGAGGAACCTCCATATGTTTTCTATAGTGGCTGCATTAATTTACTGAATGTGAGCTTCTTGAGGCAAAAACTTTATTCATCTACATCTCACTACTTTCTAGAACAGTTCCTTAGATATATGTGACTTTCTAAACAAATTCCAATCCGCGATCTTTATAAACAGAATAAATACATGAAAGTTTAATATGCTAAAATGAAGTTCTACATTTTAAAAGCTTTTAGGAGATAATTCAAATGGATTCTTCTTACGTTTTGTTATTCATTCTCATACCATCAACCTCACCCTTCTTTCTGAATTATTTGATGAGAATACAAACTTGATCTAGTAATTCCCACTTGAAAAAGAAAGTCTCCATGACTTCATATTTCCTTATTTTTCTCTGAATAATACTCTTCACATAAGAAAATCTAAAAAAAATAGCTATACTTTTCACCCCATATATATTGTTCAACTCTATAATTCAGCTTCCTAGCTTACTAATCTATTGAAACTATCAAGGTCACCAGCTACTAATGAGTCTTCTCTGTTTTCATCAGGCAGAAAGCAGCATTCAATGTGCAGTGTTCAACACAATGGACCACCTCTCTTTTTTAAAGCACTTCCCTTTTTCAGGTTCCATAACATCACACTTTCCTGGATTTTCTCCTTTTTCACTGGCTATTCCTTTTAAGTCTATTGATTCTTCATCTAGTGTTCAACCTTTAGATACTGAAAAGCTTCATGGCTCAGGCTGTTTTCTCTTTCCCTAGAGGATGTTATCTTTTCTCATTGCACCATATACTTTCTCTATGTTGTTGACTATCAAATATTTATCTCTACTCCAGGACATTTCCTGAACTCTAAACTTTTATGTAGTACTATGTTGCATAAGAGTGGTAAAAGCAGACATCCCTGTTTTGTTCTCAATTTTAAAAGGAGCACTTATAGTTTTTGCCCATTGAGTATGATGTAGCTGTGGATTTGTCATTCACGGCCTTTGTTAAGTTGAGGTGTGCTCTCTGCATTCCCACTTTGTCAGAGTTTTTAACATAAATTGATGCTAGAATTTATCAAATGCTTTTTGTTCATCTATTGATATGATCACATGATTTTTATTCTTCATTTTGTTTATGTGGTATATCATGTTTCTTGATTTGCTGATATTGTCCCAACCTTGTTTCCATGGTGTATGACCTTTTAAATGTATTGCAGGATCTGATTTGCTTATATTGAGTTGATGATTTTAGCATCTATGTTCACCAGAGATATTGGCCTATAATTTTTTCTTTTTATTGTCTTTATCTGGTTTTGAATTAAGATAATGCTGACCTTGTAAAATGAGTGTGGGAGTCCTCCTTCTTCTTGATTTCTTTGAAATAGTTTGAGAAGGATAAGAGTTAGAAAGTTCCCAAAACTTATAAGGAACCACAAAGAAACTCAAATTACCATGTAATTTTGATAAAGAAGAACAAACTGGAGGAATCATGTGACCTGATATCAAACTGCACTACAAGGCCTAGTAATCAAAACAGCATGGTACTGGCTGTTTTGACACATAGATCAATGGAATAGAATAGAGAGCCCAGAATTATTTCACATATTTATAGTCAACATATATTTGACAAAGAAGGCAAAAACATGCAACAGAGTAAAGACAGTTTATTCAATAAATGGTGTTGGAAAAAGTGCAAAGATGTGCAAAAAAATAAAACTATATTACCTTTTTACAACATACATAAGAATAAAATCATAATAGATTAAAGACTTAAATATTAGATTCTAAATCATAAAAATATTAGAAGAAAACAGAAGTAGTAAAATCTTGGACATTCCTTGTGCAATATTTTTTTGATATATCTCCTCAGGCAGGGAAACAAAAGATAAAATAAACAAATGGGACCACATCAAACTATAATGTATTTGCACAGCAAAGAAAACCAGCAACAAAATGAAGAGACAAACCCGCTGAATGGGAGAACATATTTGCCAATGATATATCTGATAAGGTTAATATCCAAAATATATAAAGAACTTACACAACTCAACACCAGGAAACCAAACCAATTAAAAAATGAGCAAAAGGGCCGACCTGAATAACCAGTTCTCCAAAGAGGACAAATAGATTATGAGGCCAATAGACATATGAAAAGATATTCAATGTCACTAATTATCAGAGGAATTCAAAACCTCTGATAATTCAAAAGCACAATGAGATATCACCTCATACTTTTCAGAATGGCAATCAATCATCAATAAATTAACAAACAAGTGTTGGTGAGGGTGTGGAGAAAAAGAAACCCTCATACAGTGTTGGTGGGAAAGCAGATTGGTGCAGCCACTGTGGAAAGCAGTATGGAGTTTCCTCAATATACTAAAAATGAAACTGCCTTATGACCCAGTGATTCCACTTTTGGGAATATATCCAAAGAAACCCAGAACACTAATTTAAAAGAAGAGTACATGCATTCCTATGTTTATTGCAGTGTTATTTACAATAGCAAAGAATTGGAAGCATCACAAGTGTCGCATCAGTAGATGAATGGATAAAAAAGCAGTGGTACATTTACACAATAAAATATTATTTAGCCTTAAAAAAAAAGAAATTTTACCCTTTGAGACAGCATGGTTGAAACTGAAGAATATATGCTAAGTTAAATAAGCCAGTCAGAGAAAGACAGGTACCTAATGATTTTACTCATACATGGAATCTAATGAACAAAATGAACTACAAGCAAAATATAGACTCATATTTAAAGAGCAGGCTGCCAGCTGCAAGGAGAAAGGGCAATTTGGGAGCTGGGTTGGGGTGTCTGGAGGGATTGAATAAAAAAGAAAAAAAGTAAAAAGCTCATGGACATGGATAACAGAGTGGCGATTGCTGGGAGAAGGGGCAGTGTGGAGAGATGAAGGAGTATATGGGGGATAAATGGTAATGGATGGAGACTTGACTTGGGGTGGTGAACACACAGTACAGTGTACAGAAGATGTGTTGTGGAATTGTGCACCTGAAACCAGCAAAAGTTTGTTAACCAGTGTCACTCCAATAAATTCAATTAAAACAATCAAACAAGTATCTAACTGTTTAATTGACTTCTTGTTTTTTTTGTAGAAATCTTCAATTAACTTGCTCCAAACTGAAATACTTTCAAAATTTACTACCTTTTCCTGCATCACCTTCTTTTGCAGGATTTTGAATCTTTTTTTAAAATATATTTTTTAATTTTTGTATTTAAATTTCTTATTTATATTTATCAATACCTTGGTGACATTCTAAATTGTGCTTATTTATTATTTAATTGTATATACTTGATAGATTTATACCTACTATTAGGTAACTTTCTGTCAATAAGGAAAATAAAATTGCAATTCTTTTAGTTAATGAACAAATTATCCTATTAGTATCTGTAAGACAACTAGTGAACTGCAAACTCTGTTCAATTATTTTTTCAGTTAGGTTCTTTTCATAGGTATTCAGAGCCAAAATAAATTTTGCTAATACATTGGCTATATACTATTTCAGCCACAGGGTCCTAGAAAATTAAAGGAAAAGTAGTAAATAAAAATAGAAAAAAATATAAAATAAAGCATCTGCCTCAATATTTTACATTACTTTGTGAAAATCTGGTTGGTCAGGGCTTATAACTTTCATTTGTGAACCATTAAGATTAGTGAGTACTATAATATTAAATTTGGGAGTAAAGATGTGAGATACTGTATGTAAATAAGCTTTATAAAGTATGTTCTGTAACAGTAACTATTTCAGCTCCAGAATTATGAGTGCAATTGTTACTCACTTAAGGTTTACTTAGTGTGGACATCTTTCTGGAATTATATTTGGAGAATTTCACAATAAATAATAATTTTATGTTCCAATAAATTCCTAAGCTGAGAATCCTGAAGCAGTAAGACATGTTCTCTCCCATCATAGAGGGGAATAAAATGCTTTGTTCAAACCATTAATGAGAAACAAACACAATTGGGATAAAATGATAAAGTAAAAAGGAGGTAATAAAGAGGAAGAGGTTAGTTTAGATTAGTCAGGAAATAAAGAGGTTAGTTTAGGTGGTCAGGAAAGTCATCTCTGAGGATGCTTTAAGATGAATGAGTTTCCACCTGAGAACAAAGCAAACTACAAAAATCATATATGTAATGTGGTTTTAGGGGAACCAAATTGATATTATATAAAAGTGCTAAAACTTGTTAATTATGTAAACTTAATAACAATCCTACCTTTCTTGTTTCTGTTGACTTGTTTTTCATGCCTTTTGGTTTATGAATAGGTTCGTACACTGGTAAAAGTCACACTGCATATTTAACCCACATGAAAAAATAACCATTCACTTTTATACTAAATGATATAAAGTTTATAGCCATGAGCTCTACTTTACAGATGTTGATCATTAATATTTTTGAAGGTAGTTAATATTTTTCATGTTTGAAAATGTATTACAATCTTTAATTCATATTCTACTATTTCCTTCTTTCTACTTTGAGCCCAATTTGTCAGTCTTTTTCCAATTTCTTTTTCTTTTTTTTTTGTATCTTTATGAAGTGAGAAGTGGGGAGGCAGAGAGACAGACTCCCCCATGTGCCGGACCAGGATCCACCTGGCATGCCCACCATGGGGTGATGCTTTGACTATCTGTGCTGTTGCTCCATTGCAACCGGAGCCATTCTAATGTCTGAGGTAGAGGCCATGGAGCCGTCCTCAGCACCTGGGCCAACTTTGCTCCAGTGGAACCTTGGCTGCAGGAGAGGAAGAGAGAGACAGAGAGAAAAGAAAGGGAGAAGGGGGAAAAAGCAGATGGGCTCTTCTCCTGGGTGCCCTGGCTGGGAATCGAACCCAGGACTTCCACACGCCAGGCCGATGCTCTTTCACTGAGCCAACTGGCCAGGGAAAAACACATTTTTAATGAACTTTATATTTCATGTCCACATTCTTATAAGATTTTATTTTAACAATTAGAAAACCTGAAAGTCTTTATAGTTCATTAGTATTGTTTTTAATGAGAAAATATTTTTAAAATGCTGAATATACTTTTTTGTTCAGTTTACAAAATACTTTAATATGCTTACTTTACTTATATATAATGAAATAGGCAAAATACTTTTAAATAAGGTGACTAACATTTTTACAATGTAAAGGAAGACAAGAATAAATTGAATAAAACAATATTATAAATAAAAGAAACATTTTATTCATTGCAACAATAATACACTATAATATGATAAATGCATAATAAAACATTTGTAATATTTTATATTGTAATTATGCTTGCATGCCTATTAATTTTTAATAATAATTATAAGAAAAAAGTACTCATTTAGATACAAATACATCAAATCACACGCAATGGATCGACTCTGCATCGATCAAATACGGACATTTACAGATTAGTCTTCCAATATCAAAAAGGAGGACATGTAGGAGGACACTTTTGAGAGATGATGAAACTTATAAAAGGACTGTCTTCCCTCAAAGCAGTGCCTTGTTTGAGTGGAAAATAGAATTGAAATATAGAAAGTTTACTGCTATGTTACTGCCTTTAAGAACAACATATGCATGAGTCACTCATTTATGTGGTGTCCTTTAACAGTCCTTAGTAAGTTCCAGTTGTCCATAAATCTTTCTCCAAATTTGGAATATAACTATTTTCTCACTGTTTTCACACCCTATATGCTTATGTAAACAAAATCCAAAAGCTTCTGGAAGCAGTAAGAGCTTAACAGTAAAGTTTTTGTCTAATACACAAATGTTGCTAGATAACAGCTTATTATTGTTTAATTTTTTGTTTAGGGCCACAGGAAGAATAAATGCATGTGAGAGAAATTAAATTTTGGGGCAGGATTAACCTTTTCTAGGTCTAAAATGAAGACAGAAATAAACTGAAACAAATTTCCCCTCTCTACTTTGCCTTGTGCAGCATGTGGCTACATTTACTTGATCTTTCACATGATATTATTCTGGTCTTCACAAAATTTTTCTGTGCAGTTCTCAACACGTTTCAGAATTGGAGGTATGATACCTGTTATCAGTGACTAATCATTCTTATGCTCTTATGTATTTGCCTGCTCTTATGTATTAAACATGATGGGTTTCATGTTTAATTGTATAAAATTGTGTATTCCTGATTGACAGTTTCAGTTTGTGTAGTCAGATTTCAAGATTTTATTTAGCACATTCAATCAGACTTGTCATCACTTTGATCTTAAAGTCATATACTTGACAAGGTTGATGGAGCTGGAAATGTTTTAGCCAGCAGAACAGACTTGGATGGGAGGGCAATTTAAAAACTGAGTCTTTCTCTGCTTCAAGTGGGAGGAACAGTATCTCTCCCAAATCACGAAGAACTGCTGCTCTTCGTCATTACCATTTTTTTTTTTTAATATCGAAGAGGAAGGTGCTTGATCCAGATGTAATCTATCATTTATATAGTCCTTGATATATGCCCAGTGTTAATGATTCATATTGTTGGTGCCACAGCTGACATAATCAGGGAATGCTTTGGTTCAAACATGTATGCAGGGTATACTTACAACCTGCATTGCAATCTCTCTCCATGTAGACAAAAGGACCACATCAGAGGATGATGAGCACGAGAAGTTGCACATTTTTACAGAGCAGCAAATTGCAGATTCATTCCACATGTTCTTCCAAACACTTGTTTGGTGAGGAACAACTGCACAGATGCACTTTTGGTAGGCCAGGGCTGCTATGCTAGAGAATGAAACTAACAGTTTGATCTACTGTTCATCCTGAACACATGTATCCCCAAAAAACCACAATAGTAAGAATTTCCTAAAAAAATGCCTCCTGCTTTTAAGGATTTTTAACTTCAAACATAAAATATTCTCATATTTCTTATTTATGAATGACTTGCCGCTTGTCTGTCAAATTGTGTTGCTTTCCTACAAAACAATGAAAATTTTCTGCATTAGACCCATGACTAGATGCTATTTCCTCAATACAGGATTCAGCATTAATATTGAAAGTGTTTGGCATTAAAATTCATGCCTAGTGTACTGCTAGGTATGCAGCTTAATTGTTATTAGCATCATTACTATTATTATTTTATTTATTGACCTTAAGAGGTTTTCTCCCCATTAAACTGCAAGCTTCCCAGAGCAGAGGTTTTATATTTTCTGATCTATGTTTCATGGTTCTCAGACCATATAGAGTTCAGTAGTTTATGCAATTTTCATGATGTAGTGATAAAGAAGCACTGCTCTCCTGGAACCACCAGAGAGAAAGATTCATTTCAGAAGACTTTTCCCTATATTGTGGGAGTGGTAATAATCAAGATAACAGAGACAAGACGGTTGAACAAATAGGATCGATTTCAATCTTGATCAATCTTACAATGAAAAATGGCATCTCAGAATACTTGCTTAGCATATTAAGATATCATGACTGAACATGGATACCTTTTTCAATGTTTAGGGTCCATTTATATTTCTTTTTTTTTTGTGAACTATGATTATATTTGTTCATTTTATATTCAAAAGATATATTAGGATCCTGACCAGGTGGTGGCACAGTGGAGAGAGCATCGGCCTTGGACTCAAAGGACCCAAGTTCAAAACCCTGAGGTTGCTGGCCTGAACACAGGCTCATTCAGCCTGATATCAGGGTTGCCAGCTTGAGCATGGGATTGTAGACATGACCCCATGGTCTGCTGGCTTGAAGTCCAAGGTTGCTGGCTTGAGCAATGAATCATTGGCTCGGCTGGAACTCCGCCCCCCCCCCCCCATCAAGTCACATTTGAGAAAGCAATCAATGAACAGAGGTGTTGCAATGAAGAATTGATGTTGCTCATCTCTCTCCCTTCTTGTCTGTCTCTATCTGTCCCTCTCTTTCTCTTTCTCTCTCTCTCACTAAAAAAAAAAAAAAGATATATTAGAAGCTATTTTACCTATTGAATCTTAGGAGCTATTTTTATTTGAATGTATGAATTGTTTATGCTTTCCCCAGTTTGTTGTCTTTCAACTATCTTCATGGTACTTTTGCCACATATTTTTAAAATAAATATAGTCAAATCTTGATTTTGACAAATCTTATGTGCTGTGTCATAGTTTGAAAGGTCTTTTTGAAGTTAAAAATAGTCAGCAGATGATTTCTTCTTATAATTTTACAGTTTCATTTCTCTATTTTAAACGTGCAATTGTCCTTCACCATATCATGGTTCACTTTTCGCAGTCTCACTGTATTGCGGATTTTTAATTGTATATATCTAATTTTGTATCATGGATTTTTCACTATATCATGGGATTTTGCAGTAATAGGTATTTTTTATATATTTATTATTTTAATCTTGTGGTAAAATAAGCATTTTCTAGCCTAAAAATTGAAAACAATATAAAAATATAAAAAACATTAATTAAAATATATTAGTATTTACTGATAAGTACCCATATAAAATTTTATATGTTGTTAAAATTACATAGGTTTGAGAGTGTAGAAAGTGTTTAAGAGCATAGAAAGTGTTTATAAGTGTGTGGGAAAGGTTAATAGCAGTGTGGGAAAAATTTATGGGTGTGGGAAGGGTATATAAAACCTTAAAAATATATAAATAGTAAAATAAATATAAGGTTGCTACTTCACGGATTTTCGCTTATCGCGGGGTGTTCTGGAACCTAACCTCGATGATAGATGAAGGATAACTGTATTTATTTTAAATTTATCAAGGTATAACATCATGTATCCATTTTGTTAAGGTTCCGTATAAAAATCACAGAGAAACTTTTCAAGCAGGGTTTGTTGGATTCCATAAATTGATAACAGTTTCACATCCCTAAGTCCTTACACATTATATATATTTTTGGAGAAAACTAACTAAATAATGATAAATACAAAATAACATAAAAGAAACATCTCACAAAGAAATGCTTTCAATTATTTTGTATGTAAAATAACATTAATTCAAATTGCTTTTTATAAATATAATCATTCATTTATCTATTTCTTTAAATACATAATTATAAATTAGTGTTTTAGAACTCTATTAGTTTATTTTTAAAGCAAATGTTTAATTTTTCTCTATGTAAAAAAGTATTTTATAGTTCTTGTGCACAACAAAACGTCTATGGTTTAGGTTATGTTTAAAATTCTGAAACATGTAAATTTGCCTGAGTAGATAAGAGTACCTTCAGGTATTCATTCTTTGAAAGAATTCTCAACTGATTTCAAAGACTTTTAAAATCAGGGCAAGCTTTGGGTTTATATTAAAAAAAACTAAAATAATGTTAAGACCCTTACTGACATGTACTATTGAAATGACTGTCTAAAATACCACTGACAACAGTCTAAGAATAGATTGGACATTTTATGTTGATCTAATGAAACCTAAATCCACCTGAGATGTAGCAATCTGAAAAGAATTTATTGATTGTTATTACCGATAGTTGTAACAGTGTTAAAGTTATGCAAGTTGGAAATAATAGTCTTGCTAAAATTTCTAAAATATTCAGTATCAGTTTGTTCATAATTTTGCCTGATCTCATTATTAGTTTCCTTTCTTTTTACATTGTATTATCCAGGTACATTTTTCTTTATCTAGGGACTAATACAGAGCTATCTCAGAGAGAACATTTTAATTTTGTTAACTTGAAAAAAATATATTAACACAATTTTTGCAGAAAAGTTTTGTTTATTGATAAGTGCCTCCTTTATAGATCTCAGCTTCAAGTGGATGAAGGCATTAGAGATTGGAGCTTTTGCCACAAAACTAACAGAAAAGTGACATTATTTCATATTGTTTTAGTGTTCCAAACTAAGTACTCTCTGAAGGTGCATACATGAGGTATATGGGCAGAGTCTGTCAGTGTTTTCTACTAAAATGAGTTAATATGTTCACTAATTCCATCAACTGCACAATGGGAGAGTTTGAGATTCATGATAACTGACTGCTTATCAGACAGTTTGATTTTATATACGTTAGATACTTCTGGCTCCAGGCTTTTGTCCCCATCAGAGTTGGGTCAGGGAAAAGAGAAGAGGCAACTGGATATCTGAGAAGATAAGTTTTACATAAATAGTTTCAGACAATTTCTTTAGGAATTGATTTTTTTTTTCCAAGCAAGGGAAATCCAAGATCATAGACATATCCATAATTCAGACCCCATAACTGAAGCATCCTCATTTGTGAGAGCAATTGAGCGGCCTAAGTTCCTTAGGAGAACCAGAACTACTACGAGACAGAAACCTGCATTCTGGCTCCCTAGAACAAACTGACTCAACCTGTGGAGTTTCTTTTTCATGTGATTGATCCCCTGAAGTTCTGCCTTTTTTCCTTATTAAAAAGTCTTTCTTGCCATCTTGAGACTTCAGATTGATGCCCTAGCTTGGTTTCTTTCTTCCAGAGCCATGTACTGATGACTCTGGCACTGATTTCTTTGCCATTACAAACCAAATATACTATACTTTTGATAGTTTTTAAAAATATCAATGCAAATCAAGACAAAGTGAGTAAAAATGGTAAAACTTAAACATTTGTTGGTCTCATTAATCCAAAAGTGTTGTTCTATGGGAAAGTCTATTAACATTATATAGGCATGCACCACATAATATTGTTTCAGTCAATGACCGATGGTATGTATGATGATGATCCTATAAGATTATAATGGAGCTGAAAAATTCCTATTACTAGTGGTGTCATATTGTTGTGGGACAACACATTATTCACATGCTTGTAGTGATGATGATGTAAACAAACCTATTATGCTGTCAGTCATACAAAAGTCCTGTTTACATGTTTTTACTGCATCTGTTCTGTTTAGATATGTTTAGATTCACAAATATTTAGCATTTTGTTACAACTGTCTACACTATTGAATGCAGTGACATGCTGTACAGGTGTGTAGCCTAGGAAAAACAGGTTATACCATAAATCTCAGGTATGTAATAGGCTATGCCATCTAAGGTTGTATAAGTACACTCCATAATGTTCACACGATGACAAAATTGCCTAATGATGCATTTCTCAGACTATCTCTCCATCATTAAGCAATCCATGGCTTTATTTCTATTATGTACTTTTAAAAAATGAGTAAAAATAAATTGTAGTGCTCAAATTTTCTTGTGATTCTACTAATTAAAACTTTTAAACTAAACACATATAATTATAATAGTAATATTAAAATGTATTTATTTGCATGTTAATATTTTAATGACCTTTAAGTTAAACCAAAAAGTTAGTTCAAATTTTGAAAAGTGAAGCAGTTTAAGCTAACAGTTCAACTTTAAATTATATTTTAAAATTGTCCATTAAAGCTATACTTTAAAAATTACAATTTAAAATAAAATATTTTAGATCTTTCTATATTTCATGATATATTTAGCATTTGTTTTTCTTATTAAGAGTATGTACATCTTATATTCATAAAAATTTTGATATTTATAAAGTTCAAAGAAGCAAAGTATGAAAGCAATGCAAGCAAATAAATTACTCTGTAATAAAAAATCATGTACAATTTTTCTAATACAATTAGGTAAAATAGAAAATTCCCAAGGTTATATAGTTTAATTTTAGAAGTGTGAATTATTTACTCTTTATACTAATCAAACATTCAGGGATTAGCAAAATCCTGGCTTTATTTTAGGCAGCTATCTAAAGTTATAAACCTGAAAGAAAATTGCAGGAGCTTTAAATAATTTACACCAGGTGTCTGGATAAAAATATCCTGCTACTTTCTTATTTACTTATTTATCAATGAAGAGTGAGATGTAGAGAAATTTGGAACTACAGCAACATTGACAAAGAAAGCTTTCAAGACCAGAACTGGGAGAGACACCCCCCCTTTTTTGTCTTAATACAACAATTACTGTGGGTGCATAGTAGTTGTCCAATAAATATTTTTGGCAGATTAATATGGGTTGGGAATGAATTCCAAGGGCTCTTGTTAATTAGGTTATGAGTTGCCTCCCACTCCCATCAAAGAGAAAGAAGCTTTTGAAGTGCATACTTGGCATAATCCCTGGTGAAAAGTTTATTTTAAAGAAAGTTTCTTTAAAATAAAAGACTCAAATAAGATTTTTTATAGCTTGTCCCACAGATAATCTATTCTTTCAATGATTAAACAGTAATATCAATAACAGCAAGGTTTATTATAACTTTTCAAGTTTGATAAATGTCTTTAAAAAGAAGCATGTCTACTTGTCCTGTTATTAAAACTGAGACTGCTGCTATAACAAAGATTTATGCTCTGTATTTAAGTATTTTAGCTTTCTCCTTGCACAAACTGTGCAACTGGTCTCTATCATAATTTGACTAGATTGGGTAATGAATACACTTCTGTTTCTTTCCACTTCCTAAGGCTCTGTCCTTTCTTGTACAGCTTCTTATCAAAGCCAGCAGACATCCTACATCTGTCTTCAAACCCTTACAGAGTTTTGAAGTTTAGGAGGAGCTTCATATGGGGTTATCTCTCTTTGCCTTTTGCAGCTGAAGTAAAATAATTTGAGTGCAAGAAACACTAAAAACAAAAAATATATTGTCTCATGTCTTTGGTTTCTCTTCCTTTTCTAAATAAGAGCCACATTGTATGGTGTGTCTGGAATTTTACAGTTTCCTACAGTGAAAGAAGTGCTGAACAGACTTCATATTCTTCAGATATAATGAACCGTTAAGATAATTGTGGTGTTGGCACTTGTAGGCAGCTACAGTTTGGAGTGAGTGAGGTGATTTAGAATATTTTGTTAAATGTCAAAAGTATTTTTTCATTGTTTGGCATCAGTTGTTCTGTCTGCTCCTGAATTAAGGGTGAGAAAACTGCGGAAACAGCTTGAGCTAAACCAGTGTTTTTCAACGTTTTTATACTTGGAGACCAATGAAAATAGGAGTGTTATTTCAGGGAACCCTAAGATAGAAATCTCTGAGTATAAGCAAATTCAACTATAGTCATCAATACAACATCAGGGTTGTTAACTCTTTTGTGGACCAGCAGAAAATTTCTGACCTGGTCCGTGGATTAGTTGGTGAAAAATACTGAGCTAAAGCTCCCATGCCCCCTTACCCCCCGCCCCCCCATTCTGTGTAGGATTACTCCGTGTTGGGCAACACCTCTGCAAGTTTTAAGTCTGTCTGCCTAGTCAAGTGACTTACTCTATGAATTCATTAAAAAACAAAACAAAACAAAACAAAGAAACACCACTGTTTTTCCTAATAATTTTATTTTATTTTTTTGGTTTTCTGTGGTGCTATATTAACGCAAGCAGCATCTATTTCCCTTCGTGCAGGTATCGATGACTACCCTCACGAGAAATAAAAACACTGAATCAGGAGGGGGCTGCTTGTGTTCTCATTCAGCTCCTCCCCTGGTTAGCCATTGTGCCCCTGGACACATTACAAAGTCTCTCAGTCGGTTCCTCAGTCAGATGGGGGCACAAATCTCTCCCCTGCTTCCATCATATTGTGTTGCCATGTACCCATACAAATTTTGAGATGTAAATTCTCTCCAGCTTTAGGAAAACAAATGAGGTATGTGCCGGACCTTCTCTTGTAGCATCATGAACAGTAATGGGCTCCTAACTGAGGTATACCACTAGTTCTATTTTCCTCACTCTATTTGCTTTCTGCACTCAATTGTTTTGTGTGTAAAAATACTTTGTGATAACTAAGATTTTAAAACAACTTATTTATTTATTTACAGGGACAGAGAGAGAGAGTCAGAGAGAGGGATAGACAGGGACAGACAGACAGGAACTGAGAGAGATGAGGAGCATCAATCATCAGTTTTTTGTTGCGACACCTTAGTTGTTCATTGATTGTTTTCTCATATGTGCCTTGACTGCAGGCCTTCAGCAGACCGAGCAATCCCTTGCTCAAGCCAGTGACCTTGGGTCCAAGCTGGTGAGCTTTTTGCTTAAGCCAGATGGGCCCGCACTCAAGCTGGAGACTCGGGGTCTCGAACCTGGGTCCTCTGCATTCCAGTCCGATGCTCTATCCACTGTACCACCGCCTGGTCAGGCTAAGATTTTAAAACAATTTCTTAGTGACAAAACCTTTATGCAGGATTTAAGAGACTTAGAGTCTAGATTAGTCACATCACCTTAATTTCCCTTAAATTTTTCGTATGGATAATAAGGGCATTGCATTAATTTATTGCTCCTTGAGATTTTTTTATTAGAATGGTCTGAATCTTCTAATTTGTTCCACCATCCCTACTTTCACACCTCTATGTCTTCTACTTGTAGGGGAAATTTTTATCCGGTTGGGTAGTGAAAACTTACTGGGTGGAAAGGAGAAAACATTGGGTGGGCAGAAAGAAGACAAAAGGATATAGCAATGTTTTTTGTCAGTTCTATTTGTTTTTATTTTTTATTTTAATTCTTTTCATATGGCTTGTACATTGGCTTTAATTCAAAAGGAAATTATGATGCCAATGGCTTGGGTGGATTGCAGCTTGATTGGGGTAAGATAAAGAAATATAAAGGTTCCCTGGGGATAGATAGCTCTTGGACCTGGTGACCTGATCTCAACTGCACACCATCTTTGGGAAGGCAGAGCTGTCAAAACAGAACAAATAGCAGCAGTTAAAAACCAGCCCAGACAGCTCTGTGATCAGTCTGTTGCCAGGGACGCTTCATACTCTCAGCCACATTAAGCTACAGGTGCACGTGTCGCTGGTCACCTAGGTCTGCCACTGGAAACCAAAGACAGAATCACTTCATGATACTACAGGTTATTACAAGGCCATTGTTGCTGTTCTGGTAAGAAAGGTGATAAGAATATGCAGAAATGTATATATCCAAAAGCTAGGTCAGAGGAAGCTTAGTACTGATTAGCCTCCTGGTGTGTTCCCTCTCCAGGCTGATTGCGTGTGCTAGCAGTTTTGCAGTGTTGTCAGGCTCTGCCTTTTTGTCGTTAAGGAAAGAATATTATTTTTTTCAGTGAAACATTCCCTGGAAGTCTAATGGGAGAAGCAGAGTAAATGTGACGCAACAGTAACCAAGTGGCTAGGCCGAGGTGGTCCCTTTGAATTGTGTGAACACTTCCATCTCCAATCTCTGTCCCTGGATCACTTTCACTGTAAACCTTTTGGTTTCCCCTGGCTGCCTAGGCTATCTCCTTTTCACTGAGGTAGGCAGATTTTATTTTCTGTCCATCTCATTAGGAATAATGATTGATTGGCCTTTGCTCGGCTTTTTTCTGGGGCCTTTGCTGTTAGTCACTGTGGTTTGGGCCCTATGGCTCCAAGGGGAGTGACCGCTCCTCCCTCATGGTCACCAGGATCTTGGTTTTCCTACCTTGATATTCCAGTGTCACAGCTCCCATTGGGCAACAACTCATGTATATTTAAAAAGTAGTATTGACAATGATGAAAAGTAATAGTAAATATTAATAATTTAGAGGAAGAAGAGATACAGTTGGAAAAATCCTTAGAGTATGAACAACTGGGGCAGAGAGTTAGAGGTTTTTGATACTGGGGTAAAATGAGAGGGCTGACACCAGGCCCCTAGGCAAGGTTGGATGTTGGGGAAACTTGACATTGGTACAATCCCACTTATCTCCTTGACCTGTTTTATCAAACTTATCTTTTTATTCCCAGACCTCCTCCCTTCCCCAATTACCAAGTCCTTTAGTTCTTTATAATGTACCACTTTAATCACTAATAATCTCCTTCCTATCACCTGTTATCAGTTATAAGCACTCTGTTCTCTGTTTCATCACACTCCTATTTCCCAGGTTTGCTCATCTCAGCCTCCCATTAAGTCATTGACAGTAAAATGGTACAATTAGGCTGCCAGGAGAATATTTCATTATAGAGGAGGAATCTCCCAACTCAATTACGTTCATTTATAGACTGTGTCCAGGGGAGATTTAGGTTGTGTGAAAATCTTCCTGTGCATCTTTTCTAATCTCAGGTGGTTGGCCTATCCCTTTGGGTTGTCCCTACTCAGGGAGTTTTCTAGATAAATTAAACTACATGAAATTGACATCATTATGAAGTGTAACAGTTCACATGTATGTATGACTCCTGCTTACATTTCCAGGTAGCACCACACCCTCTCCCACCAACCTTGCCCGTCTTGGTGGCACTGTTGATAAAAGAAAAGCAAATTATTCCAGACTTTTTCTTCCTATTTTACGATATGAATTAATTTGACAAAATTACCACACGTATTTTGTAGATAAAGTTCACTCTTTGTCAAAGTTTTCTTAAGAAATAGAAAGCAGATCTTTGCTATTGTGAACAACGCTGCCATAAACCTGGGGTAGCATTTCTTTTTTTGAGTCAGTGATATGGTGTCCTTGGGATATATTCCTAAAAGTGGGAAGGCTGGGTCAAAAGGCAGTTTGATTTTTAATTTTTTGAGGAATCTCCATACTGTTTTCCACAGTGGCTGCACCAGTCTGCATTCCCACCCACAGTACAGGAGGGTTCCCCTTTCTCAACATCCTCGCCAGCACCTGTCGTGTGTTGTTTTGTTAATGAGGGCGATCAGTGGACAAGTGGATTAAAAAGCTATGGTACATAAATACAATGGGATACTATGGGGCCATGAAAAAGAGGGAAATATTACCTTTTGCAACAACATGAATGGACCTGGAAACTATTATGTTAAGTGAGATAAGCCAGGCAGAAAAAGAAAAATATCATATGAACTCACTCATTTGAGGAATCCAAGAAAAAATGTTAACCGAGGAACAAAATTGAGACAGAAGAAAAATCAAAGGGACCAGAGGAAAAGAGGACAGAGGGAAAGGTGATGATAGGATGGGATAAACCTGAAGAAAAGGGGGGAGGATGATGTTGGGAAGGGGGTAAGGGAGATGCCTGGTCAGTTGAGGGGAATACAGGGACGGGGAGAGGCACTGGGGATGACACTAGAATCTATGTAAACACAATAAATTAATAAAAAAATTAAAAAAAGAAATAGAGAGCGAAAGTTATTTATAATGGCTTGTCTCTTTTATATTAAAATTCTAAAGTTTGAGCATTTAACATTTCCTTTTATTCCCAAGTAGAGTCCTGAAGGGAATTCTGACAATTTTTTCTTACAGAAGCCTGGGTTATAGTATTTCTTCCAAAAATAGTTTTACAATGTGCTATTAACCCCACATATGACCTTTTTATTATGCAAAAACCCAATTTAAGCAAATTATGAAACCCTTCAGAGCCCCAGTTTCTTTATATTAAAGATGAGATAGGAAAGATTAAATGTCAGGGTGAAGGCAAATCATTCAGTATATAGCAAATGTCTAGCTATTATAATTAAAAAATGGTAATAGTAACATAACTGTTCATTAAGAAGATGGCATTAAATAAGAACTATGCCATGTTCTCTGAATGTATTCAATTACTAGATGTAAGTGCCTTTGGGATACCACTCTAAAGAAATCCATTATAATTATAATAAATTTATATAATTTGAATATTTTTTTTTTTTAAATTTTTTTATTTTATTCATTTTAGAGAGGAGACACAGAGTGAGAGAGAGAGAGAGAGAGAGAAAGGGGGGAGAAGCTGGAAGCTCAACTCCCATATGTGCCTTGACCAGACCAGTGCAGGGTTTTGAACTGGCGACCTCAGTGTTCCCAGGTCGACGCTTTATCCACTGCGCCACCACAGGTCAGGCAATATATAATTTGAATATTTAAAGAGAAAGTAAAAATGTTACTAAATATTATTAAGTTTCTCTATTTCACAGAAAAGCATAATTATTTTTATTATCCTCAATTTGCTAGAATAAAAATCCCACAAATTGAAGCATCTCTGTGGATCAAAATTTAGAGATTCACTGAGGACTTAATTAAGTCATGGAACAGTTGTGGGATAGAGAGTTGTAGAGTGGTGGAGAAGAGTCAAGAGAAGGGGACAGAAGGAATGGGGAAAATTATATCTGTTTTATAGAATATGACTTGAAAAGCTTTTCTCATTATTAGGAATTTCAATTATCAAAAGTATTTAAAATATTCCATTGTCTATATGTACCACATCTTTTTTATCCAATCTACTATCAAGGGATACTTTGATTCTTTCCATGTCTTGACCACTGTGAATAATGCTGCGATGAACATGAGGGTGCATATGCCTTTGAGAACAAATGCTTTTGAGTTTTTTGGGTAGGCAATCAGAGGGATTGCTGCATCATATGATAACTCTATTCTTAATTTTTTAGGAACAATCATACTGTTTCCCATAGTGACTGTACCAGTTTACATTCCTACTGGCAGTGAATAAGGGTTTATTCTTCTCCACAACCTCTCCAACTATATTTTTAAATTTATTTTTATTTATTTATTTTTCCAACTCTTGTTATTATCTGTCTTGTTGATAATAGCCAATCTAACAGGTATGAGGTGGTATCTCATTGTAGTTTTGAGTTGCATTTCTTTAATAGCTAGTGAAGATAAGCATCTTTTTATATACCTGTTTCCTATTTGTATGTCTTCATAGGAGAGGTATCTGTTCAGGTCCCATCTCTATTTTTTAATTGGATTAAATTTAATTTCTAACTAAAAAAACAATAGTTGACAAAAATGAAAAAAAGTATTTGTATAAGTTTACATTTTAATAAAGTTTGAATTTTAGATATTGTAACCCCAAAATAAAGATATAATTAACTGTTGATTAATGACTTTTTAAAATATTGTAATTATCTTAGAGAAATAAAATATTAGAAAGAAAAATAATTTAGATATATTATCCAATATAAAAAAATTTGCTTTTCAAAATGTAGATTTTGCTTGCATATATTTAATTTTTGTCAATGTAAACTTAATTTTTCTCTTTGAAGAAATCAAATATTCAAAAAAGCAAAGCTCAAACAGAAAATATTCATTCAAATTTCAAACCAGACAGCTATCATTTACATCTTGGTATTTATTATTTGAAGGTATTTTCTTAATGTATTTGTACTCACCGCTGCAAACAAAAAATAATTTTTTTAAAAAGAAAACTTAAATGATACAATTTATATATATTATTTTAGAACATTTAAAAAGTGAAACAAATATAATATAAATTTATAAAACACAGGTGGACATCAACATTTTCAATAGTTGCCTTTTTGTTCAATGCAAGTATAAATGTGCAATGTTTATATAAATTATCCTCTCTTGTTGAGTATTTAAGTTAATTTTTCTGATATAAATTTTTCTGCCATGAAAAATCCATATATGTTTTCTCAATAGTCTTTTTAAAGTCTTAACATAAATTTCTGAAAATGGAATTTTTGGAATCAGAGAAAGCCTAGTTTAACAACTCTGTCTATGTATATGTCATTATCATCAATATCTATTTCTGAATATATATCAATCAAAACCTATAACTGCTTCAATATAACCAAATAGTACTTCAGAAAGATGATAATGATTATATGTCCATCCATGTTATATGACAGAGCAATAGATATTTTCTTTTTGGCCCCAATACTCAATTTTTCTGCTCTAAAATTTAAAATGTTTGGGGTTTCTGCCTTGGTATCATGCCTAAGAAAACATCCAGTTGCCTGACTAAACTTTAATTCTCCTATTTTGTTTGCATGAAGAAAAATATTTTACATGGCTTCTCTAGCTTCCTTAACAATTTAACAAATATCACTGAAACAGCTAGGTCTAGATGAAAATTATGCTTGTATATTAATGTAATACTTATATCTTTAGACAATATTAAGCTGATAGGAATACTTCAACTGAATGAGATACATATGTGGGGATAAGTTATTTTAAATGGTTTCTTTTCCCTTAGTCTCTATCTTTAATTGACACTTGGAATTTTGTGAGAATGAATGACAGGACAATTAATGTTAGTCACATAGAGTAACAAGAATGGAAGAGTAGAGTTCAGTATAAAAATATATATATAGGAGAACAAAATGTTAAAAAAATTTGGTTTCCTTAAAAAGATATCAAATATTGTACTATTATTTCAAGCATCAAATTTTACCAGTTAATTTTTATACTTTATGGTTGTTCAGATAACTCATAATCATTCAATACTTTGACTTAAGAGTTCAGGTTCTCTCTCTCTCTCTTCTTCCCTCCCCCTCTTCTTGAATGGTGATTAGTTGAATTTTTAAAAACTGTGGCTAAACACTCTTATATTTCCTAGTGGTTTGGAAAATTAAGAACAGTTTAGGCTTTAAATTCCTCTTTTGCAGAACAAGAAATTTAAAAGTTTAAGAAAAATATCATTGTTCATGTTTGTTATCCTGACCAAATAGGAAAAAAAAAAAAAAGAAACCATAAGTAGCATGACACATTCTAGAAAGTACTGAAAGTACTAAAAATATCTTATTTATAAAGTCCCAAATTAGTCACAATTAATGAAATTTATTCACAACAGAATAATGTTAACATCATAGTCCCTAAGCAAAATATAGATCCTGGCAATTTAAAACAAAAATAATTTAACGGCTACACGACCTGGTCTTAAGAGTTTTTTTGGCTGTAGTGTTTAGAGATGATAATAAACAAGTTTCACAGAAGATGGAAGCAAAATCCAAGCTGCCCAAACAAAACTTTAATTAGTAAATGATTAACATGCACATATAGTGTTTTAATGCTTTATTTGTTCATTCAATAAATATTTACTGAGTGTATATATGATGCCAAACCCTATTCTAAGGACATTGTGCTTATTAGAGAAAAACGCACTGAGCAGATGAAACATAATAACCTTCTTAGCCTGTTTTCAGTAATTTTTTGTTCTTCTTTCGATATTATTATTATATTTCTAATTTACCCCAAGCTTAATACAAATATTTAGATTTATCATAACTTTCTTTCCCCCTGTTATGTGGTCAGTATTATGTGTTCTGTAGATGGACTAAGATGTTATTGAAAATTATATTATAAAGTACATTTTATTTGACAGTTTCCACCTGTCTTCAATAATGTCTTGGCAGCTAACTAAGGATGTAATTCTGTTTATTGGTGTTGTGTGAATTCACAGGTGACAAGACATGATAATACTTTTTTGCATTACATTTAGACCTGTGCCATTCATAGGTTTGCAGTTAAGAGATGATTTAAGAGAGAAGCTAGTCAGGCAATATTTATATCTTCAGTCACAAGATAGAATCTAAAGTATCATAAAAAAGAAAGTGTACACTTAAAATAGAACTCATATTTAAAGTGAAATGGATAGAGAGAAATAGCTCCAGAAAGAAATAATAAAATCAGAATCCATATTTGAATGGCTCATTAAGAGACTAAAATAAAATAAAATAAAAAAGTAGCAAAAATCGTTGGGTAGTCATCAATTAGGTTAAAGGCAGAATTAAAAGACAGGACAAAAAGTAGCCTTAGATTTTCTGACATCAGAAGAAACATGATGCTGTATAGGGTTTATCAATGCAGCAGACCTTTAAGTCCTTTTTATCTTTATCTTAGCAGAGCAGAAATTTCAATGTATCACACCTTTAAGGAGAAGGACCAAGCTTACCATCCTTATGTCATTAGAGTCATGTTTGAACTTAGGGATGTGCTTTCCAGTTGAGTGAGTGAGTCAGCATTGGGTCAGTACTCTCAAGACAGATGAATTAGGTTGGATGGTGATAAGAAGATTTCTCTGTGTTTAATGGTTTGACTTGATCTCTCTCCATTTCTCATCCTCTCCTCATCAGATGTGAAGTCATGGGTACAATCAATGGAAGCTCTGATCTAAGACAAAGTGCATGTATTCACAAACCAAAACAAGTGTTTAAGTAAATGTGCATCTCATACCCATTTGCTTAGGTCATGTCTTGATATCCTTTTTAATATGTATGACTTCAGGTATCACTGTTTCTACTAAGGGTTCACATTCTCGCCACAAAGACTTCAGTTAGGTGTTCAGTAAGAGAAAAAGTTGAAGATATAAAATGGAGGGGAATTTCCTATAAAGAAATTTTCTTATCACTATTAAGATAGAATGTTAATAGAAAAATTAAAGGGAAAATAGAGTCTTTGGAAAATATAAAACAAAAAAGAATATAAACTTTTAATAGATTAAAGCTATTTTTGGCATATAGTATAAAATATTGCAAATTATTATATATCAATTAATTATATTTAATACTCATATGTGAAATAGAAATAACTGATGAGAAATTATATAGCCAAAGCAAGATCATAAAAAATAAAAACTTATTTAAAAGTGCTTTGCACTTAAAGATATATGAAGTCCAAGAAATTTGAAGAATTGGGCTATTAAGAACATCAAACACCTGAAAAACATTAAGGACAAATTGAAAATAAGTGTTTATTTTAATGTTTTCTCTTCTGCCTGACTTACTAGGTTAAAGTTTCTTGAGAGGAGGGTTCTGTCTTTTTATTTACCACTATAGCCTCTGAATCAGCCAAATGCCTGGATTATAGTAGATATGCAATAAATATTTGTTAAATTAATGAAAGTGTGGAGAAATAAATAGAATTTTAAAAAAACATTAGAATTGGTAATAGCCTTCCATTCTAAATTGAAAAATGTGATGAAAATACCTTTTATGGTTAAGCCATTTTGTCACTGAATAGTATATTAATTCCTTGATTCATTTGTCAAACTTATGGCTAATTTATGAAAATCAATTATTAAAAAAAAAACCCAAACATATTTATAAGATTTTCCCCTTCCTGCGAGGGAATGGATTTCTCTAAAACTTTTTTTTGCATGGATTTTCTTAATTTATTATTCATTAGATATTAATAAGATTGTCACTATTATAAAACATAGTAAAAGTTAGATACAGTACTAAGAATCTAGTTATAAAATTGTCTTATGAGCTACCTACAAAGTAGATTTCAGTGATATAAAGTCTCAAAACTGATTTTAGAACAATGCCTTTGAGGTTTAACCTTACAGTTCCCTAGACTTTTGCCCATTATTGTTAAAGAGTCTTTAAATCTTTGAGAAGATGACATAAAATAACAGTGGCTTATTTTAGTTATGTAAATATATGCATATGTACATATTTATAAATATTTTTGTATAATATAAATTTGTAAACCCCATTTAGGTTAATTAATTATAGCAATAGATATGGTAAATATCTGTTAATTCATCTAGAATCCAGATGATGTGACAGAAAAGGAAATTCTGTAAATAATTATTATATAATAATTCAGTTTTTCATTCAAATATTTGATCAACTCTATGAAAATACATGTCTCAAAATAATTCTTTAAATTTTTTATTGTGCATGTAGTAGGCAGTGTTTTATTGCCAACATGTGCTTTCATAAATCAGCTTGGGTATTTATAGCAAGAGCCAAACATAGACTAATGCAATCTCCTTATGACACATTTGGAGAAAGAAAAAAAATACAAAGGAAACTGTCAAGTGTTTTAGTGTAACATGCAAGGCAACCTAAGACCCACCTGTTTCTTCAGGCTGTGTGGATACCAATTTTGGGCCATAAGTAGTTGGTGTGGAGTGCTTTCCACAAAAACCTGAAGCACAGACCTTTTTCTGGAATGGATGGGAGGATGTAATCTAACTGCTTTCCTTTGCATCATATAGATCAGGGGTCCCCAAACTACAGACCGGTCTGCGTATGTGGCCCCCTGAGGCCATTTATCCGCTGCACTCCCAGAAGGGGCACCTCTTTCATTGGTGGTGAGAGGAGCACAGGAAGCATCCTCACCCATAGTTCCCATTGAAATACTGATAAGTTTGTTGATTTAAATTTACTTGCTTTTTATTTTAAATATTGTATTTGTTCCCATTTTGTTTTTTACTTTAAAATAAGATATGTGCAGTGTGCATAGAGATTTGTTCATAGTTTTTTTTATAGTCTGACCCTCCAACGGTCTGAGGGACAGTGAACTGGACCCCTGTAAAAAGTTTTGGGACCCCTGATATAGATGATAGACTCAAATAATGTGAGGAGTTTTCCTTTTCTTTAAAAATTTTATTTTAGAGAATTAAATTTAACAGGTAGACATTGATTCATAGGTTTCAGGTAAACATTTTTATAGCATTTGAACTGTTATGGTGTATACCCATTACTCAAAGTCAAATCATTTTCTGTCATCTTATATTTGTCCTTTTTTTACACCATTTCCCCCACACCTTTCTCTACACCCTTCTCCCCCTGGTAACCACTTCAATTTTGTCTATGCCCAGGAGTTTCAGTTTTATATCCCACCTATGTGTGAAATTGTACACTTATTAGCTTTTTCTGATCTACTTATTTCATTCAGTATAATGTTCTCAAGGTCCATCCATATTGTTGCAAATGACACTCTGCCATCATTTCTTATGGATGAGTAGTTTTCCATTGTATAGATGTATCATATCTTCTTTATCAATCCTCTATCAAGGGACACTTGGGTTGTTTCCATGTCTTGGTCACTGTAAATAATGCTGTGATGAACATGAGGGTGTATGTGTCTTTATGTACCAATGTTTTTGAGTTTTGGGGGTAGATACCCAGTAGAAGGATTGCTGGGTCATATGGTAATTCTATTCTTAATTTTTTGAGGAACCACCATACTTTCTTCCATAATGGTTGTACTAATTTGCATTCCCACCTGCAGTGAATGAGGGTTCCTTTTTCTCCACAGCCTCTCCAACACTTGTTATTACCTGTCTTGTTGATAATAGCTAATCTAACAGGTGTGAAGTGGTATCTCATTGTAGTTTTGATTTGCATTTCTTAAATGGCTAGTGAAGGTGAGCATCTTTTCATGTATCTGTTGGTCATTTGTATGTCCTCTTGGGAGAAGTTCTGTTCAGGTCCTCTCCCCATTTATTAATTGGATTGTTTGTTTGAACTGAACTTTTTGAGTTCTTTGTATATTTTGGATATTAACTTCTTATCTGAGCTGTTGTTTGCAAATAGTACCTCCCATTTAATTGGCTGCCTATTTGTTTTGTTGTCAGTTCATTTTGCTGTGCAGAAGCTTTTTAGTTTGATATAGTCCCATTCATTTATTTTTGCCTTTACTTTCCTTGCCTTTGAGGTCAAATTCCTAAATTACTCTCTACAGCAAAGGTCCATGAGTTTAGTGCCTATGTTTTCTTCCATGTAATTTATTGTCTCAGATCTTATATTTAGGTCTTTGATCCATTTTAAATTAACTTTTGTTCAGGGTGAGAATCTGTAGTCAAATTTCATTCTTTTGGATGTGGCTTTACGATCCAATTTTCTACTACCATTTGCTTTAATTTCTTTGTTCATGGAATGAAAATTTGACATTTAAAATATTGAGTTATTTGTTCAGGTTATCCAATCAAGGGAGAAAGAAAATTATGTCAAATCCAGAAGAGCTTGATTATTAAAACATGAAAACATAAAAAGAGAAAACAAGCAGTCCAATCATTCTGGACCTGTCACCCTGTTATCATGCTTTCTGCCATTGACTGCATTAACAAAGCATTATCTGCATGTGGATAAAACTGCATAGAACCATACAAACACACATACACAGAAATGAATATATTGATATGTAAAAAATGATCAAACTGAATAACATTTGTAGTCTGGTTAACTATACTGTACCAGTGTCAATTTCCTGGTTTTGACATTGTTTTATCGTTACATATATGGACAGTTTTATATACATATATACAGTGGTACCTTGACATACAAATAGAACAACATATATATATATATATATATATTTTAAGATACGAGCTGCAACTTGGTTTGTATTTTTGTTCAACATCTGAGCGAAATTTAAAGATATGAGTTGTGATTGGGGAAGCTGCCGCTAGTTGACGCGTTGGCACAGGGTACAGTATTGGCAGCTTAATATACAAGTTGACTGACTTACGAATTTGGTTGTAGAATGAATTAATTTCGTATCTCAAGGTACCACTGTGTGTGTGTGTGTGTGTGTATGTGTGTGTGTATATAATCTATTTATAAAATGTGTCATTGAGGATGGTAGGTGAAGAATACACAAGACTCTTCATATTGTATTTTTTAGTTTCCCTTGAGTGCATAATTTTTTCAATATAAAAAGTTTAAAAAGGCATCAAAAGAGGGAGGGAGCTTATTTTATGATCCTGTTCCTAGATAAAGAACCAGAAATACAAAAATCTTTTGGCAAGCTACTTAATCTCGAGTCCATCTTTTATTCTTTCAAAATGTGGTGAATGGAGTAAAGGATTGAGGATGCTTTTAATTTATAATTGAATTCTACTGAATTCTATTTCAAAAGACATATTTGGTGGAAATTTTGTGGCTCAGAAAACATATATCGGATCATAATTTTTCATAAAATAATTTTCTAAAGGTAAGACATATTTGAAACGAAATTATTATAAATATATAACCATTCAAGTGAATATTTCATGAACCTTTACCATAATAACTCTCTATATAAATGAAAATATAATAATTAAGATATATTTGCCTTTGTATTTTGCTAACATAGATAGTCTGTTAAGGTTGTGGCCATACATGATTAAATTTACATGTGATAAGAGCAAATTACCTAATTCAATATTAGTTCATATATACATGAGTTAAAATAATATGTATGGCCTAAAAAAATTTTGTATTTTACAAAATTCAATGATTTCAGTATTTAATTCATAGAATAAAATTTTTCCCTATATTTATTTTTGAAGGTCATTTTTAGAAATAGTAACCCTCAAAGCACTTTCTAAATGCAGCCACTTTATGTACATTGTATTACTTAATACTCACTACAAAACAAGAGGTAGGTTTTATTATTTCCTGAAGAAATAGACACAAATAGAATTTAAGTTCCATGATTAAGATCGCACAGCTGCTAAGCGGTGGATCTGAGAGAAGGCTTCTTGACTCTAAATGTGGTGCTCTGTGTCACTTTGTCCCTGAGACTCTGAGGATATAATTTTGATTTTTTCTGTATAACTTTATTCAATATTTTAGCACTTATTGTCTATAGTAAACATGTGTCCCTGAACACCAGAAGTTCTTAGCTTTGTGGTAAACCTTTCCAGTTTGCACTGTAATTCATTTTCCTACTGTTAGTCCCTTTTATGGACACCAAATCAAGGATAGGTTTCCTATTACAGTTCTTAGATATTGAGCTTTAAAAACTTAGGTTGACTTCATATCCAAATGCAAGTAATGCATAGTGTTTAATTGTGTAGGTTTTGGAGACAACAGACTTAAGAGTGAACATCAGCCATCTGACCAGGAGGTGGTGCAGTGGATAGAGTATTGAATTGGGATGTGGAGGACCCAGGTTCAAAATTCCAAGATTGCTGGCTTGAGCACGGGCTCATCTGACTTGAGCACAAGCTTACCAGCTTGAACGCAGGGTTGCTGGCTTGAGCGTGGGATCATAGACATGACCCTATGTTTGCTGGCTTGAGCCCAGAGGTCACTGGCTTGAGCCTAAGGTCTCTGGCTTGACAAGGGGTCACTCGATATTCTGTAGACCCCCTGGTCAAGGCACATATGAGAAAGCAATCAATGAAAAACTAAGGTGCTGCAATGAAGAATTGATGCTTCTCATCTTTCTCTCTTCCTGTCTGTCTGTGTTCCTATCTGTCCCTCTCTTTGACTTTCTCTGTCTCTGTAAAATAAAAAAAAAAGTGAATCCCAGCCAATATTACTTAGTTGGGAAATTTGCCTAAATTCTCTAAATCTTAATTCCTCATCTGTTATTGAAAGCATTGTATCTACATTAATGAATTGCTGTGAAAATTAGATGAAATTAGTTTACTTAAAGACTTTACATCTGATTAATTTATGCTACTTACTGATAGCTATGATTATTGTTTGTATAATTATAAATGAGAAGTTAAATGGAAGTGTACTCCACTGTATCTATTGTAATTTTATTTTATTTTATTCATTTTAGAGAGGAGACACAGAGTGAGAGAGAGAGAAAAAGAGAGAAAGAGAGAAAGGGGGGAGGAGCTGGAAGCATCAACTCCCATATGTGCCTTGACCAGACCAGTGCAGGGTTTTGAACTGGCGACCTCAGTGTTCCCAGGTCGACACTTTATCCACTGCGCCACCACAGGTCAGGCTGTATCTATTGTAATTTTATCGTAGACTTGAAACCAGAAAATCATACTGATAAAATATTTTGTTTTTCAATCTTTCAATGCAGCCAAATTTGTAAGTATCTAACTAACTATGAAGTGAATTATAATGATACAGCTATTATTAATGGTATATTTATTTGAAAAATATCTAGTTCTTGCTGAAATTCTAACTTTAGATAATCCACAACTTTGTGATTATTTAAGGTCTCTCTCATAGATACAAGGATGCATTATACTACAAAATGAGGGGTACATTTGAAATATCGGCTTCCACGTTTATGGGTAAATGGCACCTGTTCTTTAGTTTTCCTTAAGAAAGTCTCTGTACTATTTATTAGGATTCCAATAGCATAAAATCAGTTAGAGAAAATTAATGTAAAGATTTGGATAGACTGTTATGAATACAGAGTTGGCTCCAAAGCACATTTCTGATAACCTATAGGATTGATTCCACATGGTATATCTCAGGACTGTTACCCTTTTGAAATTCCACATTGTCATATATCGATAAATATAATGTGGATAACACATGGGGAATGAGTTATTTTTTATAACATCTAAGTCTAACATAGCAAAATGACTAAAATCGTAACAATGTCTCATGTTAACAAAATGCATAGATAGGTCACTATTTCATAGAAATTCACCTTTGAAACATGGTATGGATTTCTATAAATGACATTACTACTCAACAGGAACTAACTGTAAAGTGACATTCAAGATTAATCTCTTTCAGAATAGTAATGAAAATAAGTGATCTAAGTTTAAAAAAAGATTTTTATATAATCTTTCTCTTCTAACAATTTCTGTTCCCTTTCTTTTTCTCTCTTCTTCTTCCCCTCTCTCCCTCTCCTTCTAAGTGTGTGTGAGTTTCTGCTAAAGGGTTTGAAGTTATAAGTAGGTTTCTTTCTTGAATGAAATGAATTGAAATATTTGATGATAATTGTTGCTAATGACAGAGTGAGAGTGAACAAGGAGTCCAAGTCTTCTCTCACATGCAGTTAGGCACTTCTCACTGTGATTATGCATCTTAAATATGATCATTACATGGCCAGAGACCAGAAGAAAACGACCAATGTAAGACTCTAAGTAATGATATAGTTAAAGATTTTTGAATCAAGAAATATGATTTCTGTGGATAATAGAAAATAAGAAGATAATGTTATATAAAGTTCTGTGTGAACCTCAGTTGTTTTTTTGGTATGCCCATAAAGATATCTTGAGGAGAAAACTTTAATATTTACAGAAGTAATATTAGTATATTTTATTCTATTTATTTTATTTTATTCTATTTTTATTTTAGTGAGAGGAGGGGAGGCAGACACAGACTCTCGTATGGGCCCCAACTGGGATCCACCCAGCAAGCCCACTAGGGGCAATGCTTTGCCAATCTGGAACCACTGCTCTGTTGCTCCCTTGCTCAGCAACAGAAACATTTTTTTAGCATCTGAGGTGGAGGCCAGGGAGCCATTCTTATTGCCTGAGGTCAACCTGCTCAAGCCAATTGAGCCATGGCTGTGGGAGAGGAAGAGAGAGAGGGAGAGAAAATAAGAGAGGGAGGGGTGTAGAAACAGATGGTTGCTTCTCTGGTGTGCCCTGACTGGAAATCAAACCTGGAACATCCACATGCCAGGATGATGTTCTACTACTGAGCCAACTGGCCAGGGACTATTTTTTTTTATATTTTATTATTATTAATTCTAATGGGGTGACACCAATAAATCAGGGTACATATGTATAATGAAAACATCTCCAGGTTATCTTATCATTCAATTATGTTGCATACCCGTCACCAAAAGTCCAATTTTCCTCTCCCCATCCCGTAACCACCACTCTCTTGTCCATGTCTCATAGTCTCACTTTTTTAAAAATTTTATTCATTTTAGAGAGGAGACACAGAGTGAGAGAGAGAGAGAGAGAAAGAGAGAAAGGGGGGAGGAGCTGGAAGCATCAACTCCCATATGTGCCTTGACCAGACCAGTGCAGGGTTTTGAACTGGCGACCTCAGTGTTCCCAGGTCGACGCTTTATCCACTGCACCACCACAGGTCAGGCTCATAGTCTCACTTTTATGTCCCACCTATGTATGAAATCATGTTGTTCTCAGTTTTTCTTTTTTTCTGATTTACTTATTTCACTCCGTATAATGTTATCAAGGTCCATCCATTTTGTTATAAATGCCGACATCTGTAGCAGCAGTATATTTGCTGATTTATCTCCTCGGGCAAATGAAATAAAAGGCAATATAAACAAATGGGACTATATCAAACTAAAATGTTTTTCCACAGCTAAAGACAATAAGAACAGAATAAAAAGACAAACCACACAATGGGAGAACATATTCGACAGGGACTATTTTATTATAATAAAAAGAAAAATAACATTGTTTTTTGACGATTTTAGTTACAAAAAATGTTGGGTAGAGAAATTTTAGATATTTGAATTTAAATATCCTGGAAATTATTGTAGAATCATGATAGTGCAAGTTTACTGAAAAATAAGCAAGTCATATCATTTCACAGAAAATTTTGTAGCAAAATGTAATTACATGATTTATTGGGTTTTGAGAGTTGAGAGCTATTAAAGAGTTACATATTGCACTCATATACAAAATGATAACAATGTCGAATAAGTAAAAATATGAAAAATGTTTCTTTTGTGGTGGGGACAAGCTAAACAAAATAGATATATTAATATTTAGAAAAGTTTCAGGGAGAAATTACCAGCATAAAAACGTCTTGAAAAATATTTTCCTATTTTGGAAAATACAGGAATGATGTAAATATGTCTCTTAACTGTATCATGTCTTAACCATTCAGGTGTTAAAGAACAATAACATATTTTTCTGCAAATGCTTCTAGAGTTTTTTAAACACCAAAATTGATTTGCATTGCATTTTAAATATGTATTTTCTTAAAATTTTTATATTTGGGGACAATTATCTTTTCTGGTTGACATTGCTAGAGTTTAGTGAGTCTTAGGATTTAGGAAAGAAAAGGCTAATTAATATTTTATTTTGTTCATATATTTAAAGACATATCTGTAGACATTATCTAAACATGTAAATAAAAGGAGGAAGAGTTTCTACATTTATTGTCACTATTATTACTGGAACACATTTATGGAATATTTGCAGTGGTAGGAAACTTTGATAGGTTTATACATTTAAAAATAAGCGATTAGAGAAATGTTAGGCCATGTCTTTGAGATATGAAAAACTAAGGAATTACATATAAATACTATTGCTTTAACTACTTAACTTGTTCCAAAAAACTGTTAATGGCTAACAGAACTGTGGCTCTCAAACTTTGACAGGGGGAGAGGAAAGAACTAACATTTGTCTTAAACATGGCCCAGTAATATTTTCATTCTTCATTCTTGGTAGAGAACATTAGGATATTGTTACTTCAGCAAAAATTGCATTTCCTCTACTTCTTCCCAGATACTCCCTACCTCTTCTATCCTATTATACTTATTTTTTCATATTATTTTTTATTTTGTTTCTAATTACTTCTTTTTAATATGCTATAATTCTACTTATTTACTGTTTGTTACGTATGTCTTTCTCATCTAGAATGTAAGCTACAAGGCCAGGGACCTTTATCTGTTTCTGTTAATGGATGCATTCCAAATACAGAGGGACCTTGAGATATGAACAGACCAACATACAATTTTTTTTTTAAGATACGGGATGCGACTCCGTCCATATTTTTGTTCGAGATCCAAGCAAAATTCCAAGATATGAGTCGTGATTCGGAAGGCTGCCTCTAGTTGGCACGTTGGCGAACAGGTCCAGTATAGGCAGTTTGATATACAAGTTGACTGACTTATGAGCTTGGTTACAGAATGAATTAAATTTGTATCTCAAGGTACCACTGTATTTACAAGATGCCTGACTCACTGTAATTTAATTCTATTAATTATTTGAGGTACAATAATGTTTTTACTGATATTATTAAAATATATAAGCTGAATTACTCTTGATGCATCAGTACATATATGTGGCTAATTAAATAATATTCAATGAATTGCATTTTTAGTAGGGTGTCTTACTACTAATAATGTAGAACCTTTTTTTCTATTCTCCTCTTACGGCCTTTTTTCACCTTCTCCTCAGAGGCAGCCTAGTTATTTTTTCTTCACTGATTTCTACCTAACAAAATTTCCGCTATTTACTTATCCTCTCTCAAGATCCATCTTCATTCCCCTTTGTGCCAAGCACTACCCTCTTAGGTGGAAAAGGTCTTATAAGGGAATTCCTAGAGTTGCCTTCCTTGATCCTGGCTCTGCTTAAAAATGTCTCTTCATGAATTGAAAAGTCAAATAAAAATATTTCACTTTTCTTGAAGATTTGAAATGGTGTAGGAACATAAGTTATAATGTTGATTTAATCTTTGTATGGTTTTATTTGGACACAGGATATTTCATTCTTTTTTAAAAAATATTTTTTCTGTCTACAAATCTACTCTTCTTCTGTTTCAAACACTAGATGTCTCTCTATTGCCAGTCTCACTTTGTGACTCGGGCTATTTGAGCCTAGAATTACACTGGATTCCAGAGCAAGGAGACAATTATCTACTCTGGGGAGCCAGGGCCTTTTCTATAATGTGTATCCCCTTATATTTCATGTGTCCATGTGAATTAATTTTATCTAAGGTCCTTTCTGACTTACAGATATGACTGAGTACTATTTTACATTTGTAGAAGAATAGAAAGATTAATGAACCCTTTTATATATACAGCATCATTTCATTTTGTCCGCCCAGCAATATTGTAAGCCAGGCCATTATTATCTCTAACTTTACAATTGAAGAAACAGAGTTCCACAAATGTTACAGAACATTTAATAGTTGACATAGCAACTAGTGAGCAATCCCATATATTCATTCACTGATTCTCTGGTTCTAAATCCATTGCTCTTTCTTTTCTATAAGATCACCTTTGTTTATAGGACTACTTTCAGGTGGTTCATTCTTACATATATTTTGATGCGTTGTGGGGTCAAATACATCCTTCCATACATTACAGCTTTGAGCACACAAAATATAAACTGGGCTATCTTTAAGGCAGATGCTAGTTCTTTCCTTTCCTTTACTAATAATATAAAGGTGGTACAGTTTACCACATATAATTCTTTCACAAAACCTTACGAGAAGAACAAACACATTCCAGCTAATACTTCTAAATTGGCTTATATGCTCAAATATTATCTAAGGGTGAGACTACCACCCCCTCCCTTTAGTCTGAACCTTGGGTAACCCTGGTTTGTGATTAGCTTTGAAGAGGTATACGTGTAAGCTTACATTCTTCTGTGTACTTTACTTGTTGCCAGGAGAAACATTTAATTTCCTGGTGGGAGAACATTATCTTTAAAGGAAGAGTTCCATTCTTTCTATTGTTACTCTGAGCTTCCCTGGATGGTTTCAATCTCACAAAGTACAAATAAGAACTCCCTTAGATTCTGGTTAAATAAATATATATAGGAAATGTTCCTTCTCGTTAGTTTGTATACTTAACACCATAATAAATCAGTCCTTTTTTTTTGATATGTTAGTAACACCCATGGACAGTTTTGCTTTAGTAAAGTTAATGCATTATTCTTTTTCTTAAAAGACACAGTAAAATATAAGAAAATGTAAAATTAACTGTAACATTTGATCAGCAGTTCTATATACTTTAAAGTTAGAGATTTTAAACTTACATATAAAACTCCTAATTTTGAAATCTTATGTAAAGAATGAACAGAAGCCTATTACTGGAGTGTAAAGTCCTGAATACTAGTCAACCTTCCAAATTTTCTGCTTTAATATAAGAATACATGTTGTTTTTAAATTAATTATTGTATTATGTAGGAAAGGCATTTTAAATAAAGGATGTACATTTTTGTGAAGAATTCTAGTATTTACAAAATAATTATGTTTAAATTATTTTGCCACTGGCCAAGACTTTACTCATACATTATTTCTACAGCATTCTTGGTGTTTATTTTTCAGGTTTTCCATTTTCAGAGTGATCTAGATTTATATAACTTTGCTTTCTTTATCCTTTTATGTAATGGATTTAGTTCTCCATTTCCTAGCTGATAGGTGGTTTGCTTGACAATCAAGAGCATTGTCAGGTCCTGGCCAGTTGGCTCAGTGGTAGAGCATCGGTCTGGCATATGAAAAGCCCAGGTTTGATTCCCAGCCAGGGCACACAAGAGAAGCATCCATCTGCTTCTCCACCCCTCCCCCTCTTCTTTTTCTCCTATCTCTCTCTTTCCCTCTCACAGCCAAGGCTCCACTGGAGCAAAGTTGGCCCGGGTGCAGAGGATAGCTCCATGGCCTTCACTTCAGGCGCTAGAATGGCTCTGGTTGTAATGGAAAAATGCCCCAGATGGGTAGAGCATCGCCCCCTAGTGGGCTTGCCGGGTGGATCCCTGTCCAGCGCATGTGGGAGTCTATCTCTCTGCCTCCCTGCTTCTCACTTCTGAAAAATATGAAAAAAAAAAAAAAAAAGAGCCTTGTCTTTGGAGACAGGCAACCTGTGTTTGAATCTTCATTTATTGCTAATGTAATCATGGAGATATTACCTCACCTATCTGTGGCTCTGTTTTTTCATCCATAAAGTCTTGATAAAAATACCCAGGGTTGCAAGATTGTTTGGAGGGATGAGATCCAGTAATGCATTTAGCTAAGACACTGGAATATGGCAAATGGTCAATAAATGGCCCAATTGTTACTAATGGCACTTCTCTAGAAAAACATGTCTACTCCAGACATTATATAATGCTACTCTTAGTCCATCAATAAGAGCTCTTAAAATGCCTGTCTGGAGAATATTACAGTGAGACTAAGACAAATGAAATATTCATAATCACATAATTTTTAAAGAAAGTACATAACAAAATTTTATAAAAATATTTTGATCATCTGTGGAAGAGTTTATTTTTAGGGACTTACACAATTTGGTTTCATTAAGAAGTGATACACATACATCACAAGTAAGTAATTTAATCAGATATACTTCAAGTATAGCTGAATTGGCACTTGCATATCCATCAGTAGCCATTCAGTGGAAGTGTATTCTTTAAATTAAGAGGAATATGTTGGAAAAGAGTGTTAGTATACAAAACCATGGTGTTGGTCTTTAGACTAGCTTTCAAATTGATTGATTGGATAGGAAAAGAAGTAGAGCACAAAAGGAAGGAAAAGAAATCCTAATTATATAGAATCAGGAGACAACAAGTTGAAAGATAAAAAAAAAAACGAGGAAAAGAGTTTAGAATGAAAAACAGAATTGATTGTTCTATTAATCATTTTGGTAGCAGAAAATTTCATAACAAAAGCTCATTCCTTCACTTGAAACCACTGGTTTTGCCATGTAAAATACACAGAGAAGATCATTCTCTGTCTCTTTTTGGATTGTGTTTTATGTTTTCCAAATAACTCATGAAGCAAAGAGCTGGAATTAACAAATTTTTGAGTATGAGCTAGAAATGTTTGATAGTACCTGTTAACCATGTTTTTTTTTTAAATTTTTTATTTTTATTTTATTCATTTTAGAGAGGAGACACAGAGTGAGAGAGAGAGAGAGAAAGAGAGAAAGGGGGGAGGAGCTGGAAGCTCAACTCCCATATGTGCCTTGACCAGACCAGTGCAGGGTTTTGATCTGGTGACCTCAGTGTTCCCAGGTCGACGCTTTATCCACTGCACCACCACAGGTCAGTGTTAACCATGTTTTTGGAAATACATAATCTTAATAAATAAATTATGTCAGTGATTAATTGAATGTATTACTTTTAACTGTAACATTTTTGTGTAACATTGATGTAATTAAAACTGTAGCTTTCTAACAATTGGTTTTTATAAAGTTTATTGATTTTAGAGAAAGGTTAGAGAGGGAGAAAGGAAGGGGGAGGAGCAGAAAGCATCAACTGATAGTAGTTGCTTCTCTTATGTACCTTGACTGGGCAAGCTCAGAGTTTTGAATTGGTGACCTCAGCATTCCAGTTCAAGACTTTATCCACTGCACCACCACAGGTCAGGCACAAGACAATTGTTTAAAACTTAAAAACATGCAGTTTCATCTAAAGAAGAAAGAATAAATAAGTTTATATTTAATTCTTTAGTTCTAGAATTCCTTGGTTTGTGTACTATTTTGAACTAAAAAATGGAATATCAAAAAAGGAATTTTAATAAAATAATATTTTTTATTTTAGAAGTACGATTTAAGTATTTTATTAAAATGATGACTCAGTAAAGCTTATGGGTATGATCCTTTCCTTTGAAATTATATTCAACTTATGATATAAAAACAATTATTTGCAGCAATTTGGAAATGTTTTATTCAAAAATACTCATACTTCTTTATTTTCTTTCTCTACCTTGTCTCCTTTCTAACTCAAAGTTCAAAAGAAACTGAAATAAGTAACATTAGTTGATTGCAATACCATATAACTAAACTTTCCCTGTGTAAATGTGAGTTCATAGGCATTTTAAGACAGAAATGGAATGATTTAGATGACCTATTTTGTTCATCTGTGACCTTCTTTGTTGATTCCATGAGAACTCCTGCCAATGATTTTTGGGAGGAATCTTCTGATGAATTAACAAGAGTTGAAACCTGCTTGTTCAGAACATGGCTTTAGCTACTAATACTATTTTCTCATTTTCTTTAGTTAAGAAATTTAACAAAGGTTAGCCAGAGAGCAGTGTCCCAGTGCTGAAGACAGCCATGGTATACTTTTATTTAAATTATAAAAAAGTTATAATTTAGTTTGTGTCTGTGTTTGCATGCATGTGTATTTATAAGGTTACAAGTGATATTTAAATTGAAAATATTTAAAATCAACAAGGTTTATTTTACACTAAAATGGGATTTTTCATCATAGAGATTTGATTTAAGAAGACTGGCTACGAAGCCTGTTTTAAGTCAGTTCGGGCTACCATTGCAAAGTACCACAGAATGGGTGGCTTATAAATAATGAGAATTAATTTCTCATAGTTCTGGAGGTTAGAAGTCTAAAATCAGGATGCCAGCATGGTTGGGTGAAGGCCCTCTCTGGGTCATAGGCTTCTCATTATATCCTCACACAATAGAAGGAGAAACCTCTGTGGGTTTCTTTTATAAGAGCATTAATTCCATTCATGAGGGCTCCACCTTCATGACCTAAGCATCTTCCAAAGGCCCCATCTCTTAATACTATCACATTGGACATCAGGATTTACAAATATAAATTTTGGGGGAACATACACATTCAGACCATAATAGAACCAAAATATGTAAGTATTTCAATCATGCCATTGATTTCAAATCATTAACAAAAAGTTAAATATGTATATGTAAACTTATTTAATATATCAGTTTTGCCCTAGATAGGGATCAAATAAGACATTCGCCATATAGCCTATGTGTGTAGTAGGCTATACCATTTAGGCTTGTGTAAGTGCACTCGATGATGTTTGCATGATGATGCGCTTCTCAGAACTACCCTCATCACTAAGCACATGTATATAATAAATGTCTAAACTAATGAAAGTTAACTAAATTTATATTTAAATCTAAATTTACTTCATTAAAGATAGAAAGTTTCAAATAGAATTTTAGAAAATATATTGTTTATAAGAAATATACCGTTTATAAGAAATATACCTAAACATGATGATATAGAAAATACTGAAATGGAAAAACATATGTAAGTAAAGATGAACACAATTAAATTCAGTTTCTGGTGATACTAATAAAACTGTTTTAAAAAATATCATAGTATCCGTGTGAATATAGTTTTCATTTCACTTGAGTAAATGCCAAAAAATGGTATTGCTGGGTATGCTGTGGTAAATGTCTGTGTGTGTGTGTATGTATACATATATATTATTTATATATTATATATATATATATATATATATATATATATATATTTTTACAGAGACAGAGAGAGAGAGAGAGAGAGTCAGAGAGAGGGATAGGGATAGATAGGGACAGACAGACAGGAGTGGAGAGAGATGAGAAGCATCTATCATCAGTTTTTTGTTGCTACACCTTAGTTGTTCATTGATTGCTTTCTCATATGTGCCTTGACGGCACGCCTTCAGCAGACTGAGTAACCCCTTGCTCAAGGTAGCGACTGTGGACTCAAGCTGGTGAGCTTTTGCTCAAACCAGATGAGCCTGTGCTCAAGCTGGCAACCTCAGGGTCTCGAACCTGGGTCCTCCTCATCCCATCCGACACTCTATCCACTGCGCCACCACCTGGTCAGGCTGTATATTTATCTTTATAAGACACCATTTTCTAGAGTGCTGTGCCATTTTTCACTCCAACCTACTATATAAGGGAGTTCCTGTCACTTTGTGTCCTTGCTAGCACTTGGTATTGTCAATTGAAAAAAAGGTATTCTAAGAAATGTGTATTGGTATCTCATGATTTTTATTTTCAAATTATCTTTTTGTTACATACTACAGGATTCGATGTATTGTGTGTCTTTGTCTGGTTAGGCTGCTACAACAAAATACTACAAACAAAATATTGGGTAGCTTAGAAACAACAGAAATTTATTTCTCACAATACTGGAGAGTGGCCAGTCCAAGACCATGGTACCAGCAGACCGGTGTGGTGACTGGTGAGAGCCCATGTTCTGGTTTTGGAGGGTTCCTACTTGCTGTGTTCACCTGGTGCAAGGGCCTCCGGAGTTCTGAGGAATGCTTTTGTGAGAGCACTGATCTTATTGTGAGGGCTTCACCCTCATGACTTAATCACTTCCCAGCGACCTCCACCTCCATCACATTTGGCAGTTAAGATTTCAACATATGAAAAAAGAAAAGATTTCAACATATGAATTTTGAGGAGAAACAGATCTGCATAACACAATATTGAAGATCTTTTACCTTATGTATGTGAGGGACCATGTTCTGCAGTTTTCTTGTGATATCTAGGCTGGTGTTGGTATCAAGGTAATGTTGGCTTTAAAAAATTAATTGGGAAGTGTCCCCTCTCCTCATTCTATTTTCTGCAAGAGATTATGTTGAATTAGTATTATTTCTTTGTTAAATATTTGGTAGAATTCACCACTGAAACCTTTTTAAGTTAGAATTTTTGTTTTTTAGGAAGGTTTTAAACTACAAATTCAATTTTTATTTATTTCCCCCCTACCCAGCATTATTATGCCCAGTATTGACCTGGTACATAAAAATAATCAGCTAATTTTTTACATTCAGCTTTTCTATATCCTTATGTGTGGGTGGCTAATGGGGAAGGTCAGGTGGGGAACTCAGAGCCTGGGAACTTTGGCTGGGGCCGCCGACACAACCAAGGGCGCCAAAAGAAAGTTCCCAGAGGACCTTGGGAGAAGATTGTCCGTCAGCCAGTGAGATTTTACCACGTCATAACTGCTTGCTCACCCTAGAGGACCCCTTTAAATACCTCTTACACAGTTTAATTGGGGTGACTCACCTAGCCTCTGACCCTGGGGCTGGGGGACCTCGTCGGGCGGGATGCGCGGTACTTAATAAAGCCGATTGTTATTCCACACTTTGTGGCTCTCGGCCCTCCCTTCCTTCTTTCTTGGCAGGGAAAAATACATTTTGGTGCCTAAACCCAGGACCCTGGAAGGAGTGAGGAGTCTGCAAGGGACCACTTCTTTCCCCATCCCCTCCCAGAAAGAAGCAGGATCTTAGGATCTCCAACCATCCACTGACTTTGGCACACTGTGCGGTAAGTCCCATGCCTCCAAACCTTCCCCTCAGTTCTTTCCGCTGAGACTCCCTGTCCGAAACCATATCTACATCAAGGAAGCCTTTTTCGTCTGAATGCGTGTGTGCCCTGGAGATGTCGGAGCACATTCACTTTCCCTATCGGTCTGTGGCCAGAGGTTGAGTTTTCGGATGCCAATCCTCAACTCTGACCACTCTGAGAACTGAGGCTGGCCGTGGGGGCACAGGAATCCCAAAACACTCTGGGAGTTGCCTTATCTGAAATCTCTCCCTCCCTAAAGAAGAGAAACTGTTCTTCTCTGCTGTGGCCAGGCCACAGAACCTACTGCATAATCAGATCAGGTAGCCTCCTGAAAGGACTTTCGGTTTTAATACCCTTACCAATTTAATTATCGCCGGAAAAAGCTGGGGGCTGATTAGAGATCCCTTTGCATTCAGGACCTCTAATTATTTGCATGCCCATCCTTAATCTCTGTGCTGCCTGTTACACCACGCAGGCCTTTTTTTAGCCAGAGAAAACCCTCCGCTCGTAATCTTTCCTTCTCCGTGGACTCTTAACTTTCTCTCTCTCATGCCTGACCCCTGAGGGTGCCCCACTCTCTGGTCCCTCTGCGGATCTCTTTCACTCTGGTCTCTTTTCTCTAGAGAGCCCTCTCCCCCTCCCTTTGCTAACTTCTGTTTCTCATTCACTTGCAAATACCAGTCTCTCTTTCTCTTCCCCTGCTGGCCAGGGGCCCATCCTTTCTACACTGTGTTCTTAAGTCCCTCCTCTCTCAGGCCATTCTCCGCCTATCATTGGCTCTTACACTGGTTTGCAGGACACCCAACCCCAACCTTCTTGCAGGAAGTTCTGTCCCTGTCCTACCACTGTATCAAGCATTTCCAGCTGGATCTGAGGGCTGGGCTCCCTAGGAGTCCTCCTCCTCTTATTCTCAAACCCTCAATCCTCTATCTGGGACCTGTGAACATGACATTTAAAGTTTTCAATGGTCGCAGCTAGTAGAAACAGGTCAAGGCTGTTCGCTAGGCCCACATGCAGCAGAAGGTAACACTCCAAACCCATGCTCTTGTGGCAACCCTGAGGCCGGCAGAACAGGGGCAAGGCACAGGAAGTGCCCGGCCCAAGTCTGGACTGCCACCAGCAGCTTGCTTTAAATGTGGCAAGCGGAACCACTGTGCCCGAGAGGGCCCCTGCCCGTGGCTGCCCACTGAACCCTGCCCCTGACTACAAACAGCCCAGTCACTGGCAGAGCGATTGCCCCTTTGGGCAGCAGGCTTTTCCTCAGCACCTCAATGTGGAGGACAAGCCTCCTGACTGGGAGGCCAATCCAGCCACATGGGCCCATTGTTCAGACTCCTAGAACATGGCCTAGACTCGGAGAACCCAGGATATGCTGCAACTAATGGGTAAGTCCATCTCATGTTTTGTGGACACGGAAGCTGCCTTCTCTGTTTTGCCATCACACTCTAGACCTCTAATTCCCTCACAGGTCTTGGTTATGGGAATGGATGGGACCCCTCCTGTTCCCCTTTGCACTCCACCCATGACATACAGTTTGAACGAAATCCCCTTTTTTGCAGTCCCTCTTAGTTATGCCATCATGCCCTGCACCCCTTTCTGGGTCGAGACATTCTACACAGTCTTGGAGTGACTATCCAGCTGACAGCATCTTTCCATTTACTCCTACCATTCCTCACTACCAAGGGCTCCCCCATAATCAATGCTACCCTCATTTCTAACCATGTCTCTCACCTCAAGCTTGCTCCCATGCAGGACCATTGGCAGTTTGGAACCACTGGGCCCTACTCATCTGCGGCTGACCAAAAGGGCCCTACAGACTCTCCTGTTACATCTTGTCCCTCCCACCAGGAACCTACCGCTGGAGTGAGCTGAAGCAGGGAGCAGTGCTGTTTAGTAAGACTGGCCCAATGAAGGAAGCTTCAATCTCCTCAACCATCTGTGAGAAAACAAAGCAAGAATCTCTCCTCCTACAACCCACTTAACTTCTAATGGCAGCCACCCTTTCTTATCTGGGCTGCCCCTATCCTATATCTTCTAATTATCAGTGTATAACTCATATTTACTTCTCTTTTTTAAAATTCTTACAGGACTGCATCTGTGAAGTTTCTCAATTCACGGCCAAACAAATGTTCCTCCTGACAACCCTCAAAGCCACCACCAACTGACCTCCCCTCCCCACGATGCCCCTAATCAGCAGGAAGTAGCCAGATGAATACATGGCGCCCCTTTTCTATTTAACAAAAGAGGCTGAAATGTGGGGTGGCTAATGGGGAAGGGCAGACGGGGAACTCAGAACCCAGAAACTTTGGCTGGGGCTGCCGACATAACCAAGCGCCCCACAAGAAAGATCCCAGAGGATCTTGGGAGAAGATTGACTGACTGTCAGCCAGTGAGATATCACCACGTCATAACTGCTCACCCACCCTAGAGGACCCCTTTAAATACCTCTCACACAGTCTAATTGGGGCGACTCACATAGCCTCTGACCCTGGGGCTGGGGGAACTCGTTGGACAGGATGCGCGGTACTTAATAAAGCCAATTGTTATTCCACACTTTGTGGCTCTTGGCCCTCCCTTCTATCTTGGCAGGGAAAAATACCTTACATTATGTATTGTACAATTTTATAGACTAAATGCTTGTGGTCCTCTAAACTTCATATTTTGATGTTCTAACTCCCAATTGATTGTATATGTTTTAAAATTTTAAAATCACATTATTAACTGTGGATGTTTTTGATATACTTGTTTATTTATAAATAAGTTGAAATTATTTTTTAAAATTTGGTTCTTTTTTATTTTTTAATTAAATTATTTTTTCCCTTTTTACCCATTTTCCACATGGATGAATGGGTACTTGAAATTGAATATAAATATACATAGATATTGATTTATTTAGCAATGATCTTCTTGTTTTTTGTATCTATAGGTCTGTTTCTGTTTTGTTTTGTTTATTCATTAATTTTCGATTTCACATATAAGTGAAATCATTTTGGTAATTTGTATTTTTCAAGGAGGTAACCCATCTCATTTAAGTTGTCAAAATCATGGGCATAGAGCTTTGTAGTATTCTTTCATTATCAAAAGCAATAATACAGTGAAGTGCTAAAAACAGTGTCTGAAACAGAGAAAGTACAAAATAAGGGTTAGCTATTTTTTTTCTTATTTCTAAGGCACCCAAACCAGAAAAGGCCAGTGCACAAAAGAAAAACTCTATTCCAGTATTCCTTGTTAGTATACATAATTTTAGAAATGTGAATTATATTAGCTAATCATATTCAGCAATGTAGTAAAATACATCATTATCAAATCTAAGATTTCAAAAATAATTTAACAATTTAAATTAAGTCTATTTAAATGTATAATTTATTAATAGATTAAAAGAGAAAAAAATTGATTCAGTAGATGCAGAAAACCATAAAATAAATGCAGCTCTCATTCATGATAAAAGCTTTTAATAACCTTGAAAACAAATAAACTTTCTCACCAATCAAAGTGTATTTACAAAAATCCTGCAGCAAACACTATTAGAAGATAATTTCCATTAATGTTGGGAGCTAACCAAAAATCTTTAAGAGTACATGTAACTAGCACAATAAAACATGAAATTATGATGATATTTTTAAGTAAGTAAGGTGAATGGGAACTTTAAAGGAAGAAATCAAATGGTCATGATTTGCAGATGATAAAATATAAGATGCCATATAAATACATTATTTGAATTTATAATTATGAGTTCAGGAGGTTGCTGGACACAGACTCAATATATAAATTTCATTGGAATTACTATTCATTCTTTACATCATTAAATTATTATAGGAAAGAAGACCAAGTCATAAAAAGAACAAAAACAAAAAGATAACTATATTTTTATTGGAAACTTAAAAGAGAAGGCTGAAAGAGCAGATGTTAATAGGTGGGAAGACAATACTATCAGGATATAACTTTTTACCAAATTAATTTATAAATCCTGTATAATGTCAGTTAAGCTGATTCTAAAATTTTTTGGAGTAGAAAAGTGCTAGGACTTTCTAAGCTTCTTTTTGAAGAGAAAAACAAGAGAAAATTCTTTGCAGAAATGAAGACAAATTATAAAAATGTAAGCATTATTCTATCTTACTATTTGTTGAGAGCTGGACAAAACAACCAATAGAAAGTAATAATGACCCAGAAAAAGACTTATGCATATATAAGAACTCAGTAGAGGTGGCATTACTAATTAGTTGTGAAAGAACAAAGTTTTTAATACATGGTGCTAGGTAAAATTAATTATCCTTATTAAAAAATTCTCAATGCTGAAACTATTTGAGTGTTTTTGTGGCTACACATATTTTTTTAGATTATTTGTCCTATTAATAGTTCTGTAAAATATGCCATTGATATTTTCATAGAAATTGCATTGAATTTATATATTGCTTTGGATAGTATAAGCATTTTAAATAAATTTTTATTGATTTTAATTCATTGCGTTTACATAGATTCAGGTGTCCCACCGAATACATCTCCCTCCTCACCCCTGTGTTCCCCTCAACATCCCCCTTGTTCCATCCTCTCAATGCCTTCTCCCCTTTCCTCCAGAATTTGCTTTTTCTGCTCTCTATAATGCTGTGTTATGTATATAATTTCACTAATCTCTTTTCCTTCTCTGATCCCATTCTCTCATCCCCTTTCCCTCTGACCCTTTGATCCCGCCTCTGTCTCTACTCCATTCATCAGTTCACATTGTTTATTAGATTCCTCAAATGAGTGAGGTCATATGATACTTTTCTTTCTTTGCCTGGCTTATTTCACTTAGCATAATAATTTCTAGATCCATCCATGTTGTCGCGAACGGTAAGATTTCCTTCTTTTTCACGACTTAGTAGTATTCCATTGTGTATATGTACAAAGGCTTTTAAATCTAATCTTCTGCTGACACTTGAGCTGTTTCCAGATCTTGGCTATTGTAAACAATGCTGTCATAAACAAGATGGTGCATTTCTTCTTTTGAATCAGTGATTTGGTATTCTTAGGATATATTCTTAAAAGTGGGACAGCTGGGTCAAAAGGCAGTTTCATTTTTAATTTTTTGAAAAATCTCCATATTATTTTTCACAGTGGCTGCACCAGTCTGCATTCCCATCAGCAGTGCAGGAGGGTTCCCTTTTCTCCACATCCTTGCCAGCACTTATTATGTGTTGTTTTGTTAAAGAGTGCCACTCTGACAAGTGTGAGGTGGTATGTCATTGTGGTTTTAATTTGCATTTCTATAATGATTAGTGATGTTGAACATTTTATCATCTGCCTATTGGCCATCTGTATGTATTCTTTGGAGAAGTGGTATTTATTTCTTTTGTTCATTTTTTGATTGGATTCTTTACATTACTGGTGTTAAGTTTTACAAGCTCTTTACAGATTTTGGTTATTAATCCCTTATTAGTCGTATTGTCGAATATGTTCTCCTATTGTGTGGTTAGCCTTTTTATTTTGTTCATATTATTTTTAGCTGTGCAAAAAGCTCTTTAGTTTGATATAGTTGCATTTGTTCATCCTGTCCTTTATTTTACTTGCCGGTGGAGATAAATCAGCAAATATATTGCTGTGAGAGATATCGGAGAGCTTACCGCTTATGTTTTCTTCCAAGATGATTATGGTTTCACGGCTTACATTTAAGTCTTTTATCCATTTTGAGTTAGTTTTTGTGAATGGTGTAAGTTGGTGGTCTAGTTTCATTTTTTTGCAGGTAGATGACCAATGTTCCCAACACCATTTGTTAAAGAGGCTGTCTTTACTCCATTGTATGCTCTTTCCTCCTTTGTCAAATATCAGTTGTCCATAAAGGTGTGGGTTTATTTCTGGGTTCTCTGTTCTGTTCCATTGATCTATGTGCCTGTTCTTATGCCAGTACCAGGCTGTCTTGAGTACAATGACCTTGTAGTATACCTTGATATCAGGAAGTGTGATACCATACACTTTATTCTTCTTTTTCAAGATTGCTGAGGTTATTTGTGTTCTTTTTTGGTACCATATAAAATTTTGGAATATTTGTTCGGTATATTTGAAGTATGCCATTGGTATAGCAATAGGAATTGCATTGAATTTATGAATTGCTTTGGGTAATATAGACATTTTAATGATGTTTATTGTTTCTATCCATGAGCACAGTATATGCTTCCTCTTGTTTGTATCTTCCTTGATTTCTTTTATCAATGTTTTATAATTTTCCGAGTACAAGTCTTTAACCTCCTTGGTTGCATTTAGTCCTAGGTATTTTATTTTATTTTTGTTGCTATAGTGAAGGGGATTGTTTTCTTAACTTCTCTTTCAGACAGTTATTGTTGGTGTATAAACATGCCTTCTGATTTCTGAATATTAATTTTATATCCTGCCACCTTGTAAAATTCATTTATCAGGCCCTGGAGTTTTTTGACTGAGACTTAGGGTTTTCTATGTACAGTATCATATCATCTGCAAACAATAATAGTTTTACTTCTTTTCCAATTTGGATGCCTTTTATTTCTTCTTCTTTGAATGTTTTGGCTAGGACTTCCAGAACTATGTTGAATAAGAGTGGTGAAAGGGGGCACCCCTGCCTGGTTCCTGATCTTAAGGGGATTGCTTTTAATTTTTGCCCATTGAGTATGATGTAGGCTGTGGGTTTGTCATAGATGGCCTTTATCATTTGAAGTATGATTCTTATATCCCCATTTTGCTGAGAGTTTTGATCATAAATGGGTGCTGGATTTTATTAAATGCTTTTTCTTCATCTATTAATGCTATCATGTGGTTTTTCTTCTTCCTTTTGTTTATGTGATGAATCACATTGATTGATTTGCAAATATTGTACCAGCCTTGCCTCCTCAGAATAAATTCCACTTGATTATGATGTATTATTTTTCTTATGTATTGCTGGATTTGGTTTGCTAATATTTTGTTGAGAATTTTAGCATCTAAATTTATCAGGGATATTGGCCTATAGTTTTCTTTCTTTGGAGTGTCTTTGCCTGGTTTTGGAGTGAGGATTATGCTTACCTCATAAAAGGAGCTTGGAAGTCTTTCCTCCTCTTAAATTTTTTGAAATAGCTTGAGAAGGATAGGAGTTAGTTCTTCTTTGAATATTTGGTAGGATATACCTGTGAAGTCATCTGGCCAGGACATTAGTTTGTTGGGAGTCTTTTATAACTATTTCAATCTCATTTGTTGTAATCTGTCTGTTTACGTTTTCTGATTCTTCCAGATTGATTTTTGAAAGATTATATGTTTTAAGGAATTTGTCCATTTCATCAGGGTTGTCTAAGTTTTTGGCATACAGTTCTTCATAGTATCTTCTTACAATCCTTTGTATTTCTCTGCTGTCTGTTGTGACTTCTCTACTGTCATTTTTAATTTTATTTGTTTGAGTCCTCTCTCTTTTTTTCTTGGTGAGTCTGGTAAAATGTTCATCAATCTTGCTTACCTTTTCAAAGAACCAACTCTTGGTTTCAGTGATCCTCTCTATTTTTTTTTTTAGCCTCTATGTCATTTATTTTCACTCTGATTTTTATTATTTTCTTCCTTCTACTTCCTCTGGGCTTTACTTGCTGTTCTTTTTCTAGTTCTTTTAGATGCAGGGTTAAGTTGTTTATTTGAGCTTTATCTTGCTTCTTCAGATATGCCTATAATGCTATCAATTTTCCTCTCAGTACTGCTTTTACTGTGTTCCATAAATTTTGAGTTGTAGTATGTTCAGTTTTGTTTGTTTTAAGGAATTTTTTAATTTCTTTCTTGATCTCATTGTTAACCCATTCATTATTTAATAACATGCTATTTAGTTTCCAAGTGTTGAATGTTCTTCAGTTTTTCTATTGTAGTTGATTTCTAATTTCATGTTGTTTTGATCAGAGAAAATGCTTGATATAATTTCAGTCTTTTTAAATTTATTGAGACCACTTTTGTGTCCTAACATGTAGTCTATCCTAGTGAATGTAACATGAGCACTTGAAAACAATGTATATTCTGCTGTCTTATGGTGAAAGGTCCTGAAGTTATCTATTAAATCTAGCTGATCTAGTGTGTCCTTTAAGGCTCCTGGTTTTTTTTCTTAATTTGATTTCTTGACGATCTATCCAGTGATGTTAATGGGGTATTAAAATTCCCTACTATTATAGTATTGCTGCTGATCTCGCCCTATATGTCTATCAAAGTCTGCTTTATATATTTAGGTGCTCCTATATTAGGTACATGGGTATTTATAATGGTTATATTTTCCTTTTGGATTGCTCCCCTTATCATTATGTAGTGACCTTCTTTATCTCTTACTATAGCCTTTGTTTTAAAGTCTATTTTGTCAGATATAAGTATTGTTACCCCAGCTTTTTTTTTCATTTCCAGTTGCATGAAATATTTTTTTCCATCTTGTCACTTTCAGTCTATGTGTATCTTGTGTTTTGACATGGGTCCCTTGTAGACAGCATATGTATGGTTCCTGTTTTCTTATCCACACAGCTACCCTATGTCTTTTGGTTGGAGCATTTCATACATTTACATTTAAGTTTATTATTGATAGGTAGTTGTTTATTGCCATTTTATTCTTTAAATCTATGTTCCTTTTTTTCTAGATTTTTTCTTTTTGTTCTGTTTATAACCAGCCCCTTAACATTTCTTGCAGCATTGGTTTGGTTGTAATGAATTTCTTGAGTTTTTTTTTTATTATTATGGGAAACATTTTATTTCTCCTTCCATTTTAAACAATAGCCTTGCTGGATAAAGAATTCTTGGTTGTAGGCTCTTGTTTTGTATTACTTTGAATATTTCTTGCCATTCCCTTCTGGCTTCAAGTGTTTCTGTTCAAAAGTCAGATGTCATCCTAATGGGGGCTCCTTTGTAGGTGATTGACTGCTTATCTCTTGTAGCTTTTAGTATTCTTTCTTTATCTCTCCACCTTGTTATTTTAATTATGATGTGTCTTGGTGTAAGTCTCTTTGGGTTTCTCTTTAATGGGGTTTTCTTTGCTTTTTGAACTTGTGTGACTTTTTTCTGCATCAATATAGAAAAGTTTTCAGCTATAATTTTTGGTCAGGTTTCCTATCCCTTGTTCTTTCTCTTTCCCTTCAGGAACCTCTATGATGTGGATATTGTTTCTCTTCATATTGTCACAGAGCTCTCATGTTCCTCAGACTTTTTGATCCTCTTCTTTTTTTAATATATATTCTGCTTCCATGCTTTCATTTATCTTGTCCTCTAAGTCACTGATTCTATACTGTTTTTAATTCCTTCTAGTGTAGTCTTCATTTCTGATATTGTATTTGTCATTTCTGTCTGATTCTTTTTATGATTTCATGTCCTTTTTGATGCTTGCTATCTCTTTGTTTAGGTGCTCATTATGTTCATAGATTGTTGCTCTAAGATCCTTGAGCATCCTAACAATCATTATTTTAAACTTTGCATCTGGTGTCTTGTTTATTTTCACCTCATTCAGTTCTTTTTCTGGGAATTTTTCTTGTTGATTCATTTGGATTGCATTTCTCTGTCTTCCCATTTTGTGTGTGTATAGACTGCTCTTTGGCTGTGCTGTTTGTGTAGCTAGTTGAGTATAGGGTTGGTGTTGTCTGCCTCTAGCTTCCAGTTGTGTTGTTACTAGATCTTCTTGAGTTGGTCTCAGCTGTTGTTTGTAATCTGCTATGGGCTTCTTGTCTGCTGCTACTGCTCTTTTTGCTATTTGTGTTGGCGTTTTCTGTGTCTTAGCTGGGTCAGATGTGAGAAGCTCTTTCTTAAGGTACCACTCTAACTAGGGTTGTTAGGTTCTGAGTTGATGCTCTCCATATCTGGCTGCTGGATGTACCAACCCTGGACCTCCCTGGCCAGACCTGGCTCAGACCAGTGGGCATCACTGTTTATGACTGGTCCTTAGCAACCTTCTTGAAGCTACAGGTGATCCAGAATTTCTGGCTGCCTCTGCTGGACCCTGGTGCCATTAAATATCAGCTGCCCTCCTGAACTGGCTTTTATCTAGTCTTGGCCAGTGGGTGTGGCCTCTGTATTCCTGAGGTGTGGTCTCTCCTCTGGTCTGCCACCTCCTTGGGCAGTTGGGCACTGGCACCGCTGGTCATGCAGGTTGCCTCGCCAGGCTTCACCCCCGTGGGTGCATGGGCCACCTTGCCATGCTTTGCCTCCCGCCACCATGCTGGCCACTTAGCTAGGTGCCGCCCCTGCTGCCAAAAGCACACAACTGCACTGCTTCAGCCGGGCCTGCCTGCCCTTTGGTGGGTACTCAGCAGTATGTGGGGGTGGTGTTGCTCAGACCTCAGCACTCTGAAACCTGTGTCCCTAATGCTCCCCCTGCCTGCTTCTAAGTGACTCTATGCTCTGACTGGAGTAGGAGAGCCTCCAATGGGTGGGGTAATTGCTTCCATTTGCTGGTCCTGCTTCTCTCAGAAAAATGGCCACTTTAGATTTGAGGGGGTGACTTCCCATAGGGGTCAGAGTGGCTGTCTCCCCCAGTCTCTCCTTGTGCCTCTGAGACTACACTCTCCTCTTGCAACTCCAGTTCTCTAGGCACTCTTCACTCCTGAAGCTCTGTGTAAGTGGTTGTGAACAAGGTTTTCTGTGTGGTCCCTTTAAGACTCTCTGGTTCTGAGAGTTCTGTTTCCTTCTTGCAAATAGTAACCTGGCTCTTTAGGCTAAATACTGTCTGTATGCATCTTCTAGACTCTGGGGCTCTAGGCTGGGGCTCTTGTCCTGGGGCTGAGGACCCACAACTTTCTGGGCAACCCTCTCCACCATGACCTCTGTTCACTTTTTGAAGTGGGTAAGCTTTTTCCATGTCTCCACCCTTTCTACCAGTCTCAGTGTGGTTTCTTCAGTGTTCCTTGGTTATAGATTCTTCTTAGCTTAGTCCAAAGTTGGTTTTACAAGATGATTGTTGCCAAGTTGTAATCCACTTTGGTTCTGGGTGGTGGGAGTTGTAACATCTGCCTCCTCTGTTGCCATCCTCTGGTCCCTCAGTATAAAGATTTTAATGATGTTAATTTTTTATATTAGTGAATACAGTACGTGCTTTGATTTATTTGTATCTTCAATTTCTTTCTTCTGTGCCTTATAATTTTCTGAGTATCAGTTTTTTTACCTTCTTGGGTAAATTTATTCCTAGGTATTTTATTTTATTTTTTGCCTTGTATATTAAAATATTTTCACATGTGGACTTTATCAAACTTTCTTACCTTGTAATATTTGTTGACCTACCCTTTTTATTTTTTACATTTTATTTATTCATTTTTAAAGAGAGTAGAGAGAGAGGAGGGAGAAAGAGAGGGGGAAGAGCAGAAAGCATCAACTCCCATATGTGCCTTGACCAGACAAACCCAGGGTTTTAAACTGGCGACCTCAGCATTCCAAGTTGATGCTTTATCCATTGCACCACCACAGGTCAGGCCAGACTTACCTTTCCTATATATCTTTTTTCTTAAAAAATTATTTAATTGAACTTATTGGGGTGACATTAGTTAACATAATTATATAGGTTTTAGGTATACAATTTTATAATATATCATCTGTGTCATTTTATTTTTTTAATGTAATCATAAATGGGATTGTTTTATTATTTTTCCTTTCTGATAGTTTATTATTAGTGTATAAAAATGCTACTGATAAAAAAGCTGTTACATTTACACAATGAAATACTACACAGCCATAAAAAGAAAATTTTACCTCTTGCAACAGCACAATGGACCTGGAGATTATTTTGGTAAGTAAAATTAGCCAGTCAAAGGAAAACAAATACCATATGATTTTACTCATGTAAAATCTGATGAACAGTTGTTAGTTTTAACAAATGAAATATAGATAGTCTTATAGATAGAGAGCTGGCTGACAGCTGTTGGGGGGAGGAGCAGGGTAAGGGCATGGAGATATTGAGCAAAAAAAGACAAAAAATGGAAAAATTTATAAATCTAGAAAACAGTGTGGTGATTGCTGGGGTGAGGGGTAAAATGGGAATCAAGGAGATAAATGGTGGTAGATGGAGATTTGACTTGGCGGGATTGAACATGCAATATGGTGTACAGAGATGTGTTGTAGAACTAGGCACTTGAAACCTCTATAATATTTTTAACCAATGGCACCCTATAAATTCAATAAAAAATGCAACTGACTTCTGGATATAAATTTTGAACCTTGCTACTTTACTAAATGCATTTTTCAGTTCTAGTAGTTTTTTGGTGGAATCTTTAGGGTTCTTCATATAGAGTATCATGTCATCTGCAAATTATGACAGTTTTACTTCTTCATTTCTAATCTGGATGCCTTTTATTACTTCTTTTTATCCGATTGCTGTGATTTTCAAGGGGAAGATCATGTAAAGTATATAACTGTCTAACCACTAAGCTATACACCTGAAACCAAAGCAACATAATATTAAAAGTAAACTATAACTAAAAATTTTAAAAATGGTAAAGTAGGAAAGAATATGCACAAGAAAATTCTTAGTTTGTACCACATTAAAAATAAATTCCAGATGAATCAAACATACAAATGTAAGAAAAATGTCTTTAAAACTTTCAGTAACAAATATAGAAATATCTTATTTTAAATAGGAACATAATAAGCACAAAGCTGAAAGAAAATAATAACCCTTTTAAAATTCATGTTGAGGTTTTATTATAAGATACCCTAAAGTCAATAAAAATAATACAAGAGATAACAGGAAATTGATATGTCATTACAGTAAAAAAGTCTTCTCAAAATGAGTAAGATATATTGATCAATTGAATGGAAAAAATCTATTCTACAAGAGCTGGAATGGCAGGTAAGAGAAAAGATCTTTAATCTGATTAGTTGACGGGAAAATGCTCATAGGTTTGGAAATGGAATATTGTTTCCCATTCACCATCAGTAGACATCTGACAAAATCTCTGATAATGTTCAGCTTTTGGAGATGTGGGGAAAGAGACTCTAATATCTTGTTGATGGTAAAGTAAACTGATCAGCACCAATTTGGATAAACACTTAGACAATGTTAAGCAAACTGGACTATGGGTATAATGCATATTCCAGAAATTCTACTCCTATATATATGCTCTAGCAATGTTTCTCAGACACTGGTCCACAGACAATTCTGCCCAAAATTTTGTGCAGTTCCACAAAAGAGTTAACCACCCTGATGTTGTCTGAAGATTACAGGCCCACTGATCTTAGTCAAACTCACTTATGCTCAGGGTGATTTCTGTCTTAGGGGTCTCCCCATTAATTTTCCTATTTTCACCTGTCTTCAAGTGTAAAATGGTTGAAAACCATTGCTAGAGAAACAGTTGTATATGTACATGAAAAGAAATGTGTAAGATTACTCCTTGCCTCACTCTTGTTAAAACAGAGAAAAAAGGGAAACCATATAAATATTTGATAAAGAAATGTTTGTGTAAATTATGCTATTTTTAAAAGAGATTACTATGCAGCAGTTAGATGAAGTAGTTCTACATGTAGTAACTTTGGTATATTTTGAAAGGCTTAGTTTAAATTAAAAATTAAGCTGCAAATATATATTCTACAATGTTTGTAATACTGTAATATGATGCCTACAATTTTGATGGTTCTATACATATTTGGTAAAAGTAATAAAAGTTAAGACAAGAAGGGTGCACAATCCTTTAATATATTATTTCTGGAAAGGGGGAGGCAGGTAGGAGAGGAATAATTCAGGACAAAAGACTGGGGAAAGTGTGAAATGGATTTTCTCTTTATCTGACATTTTTCATTTCTTTACAGAGGTTTCTGCAACAGTTAAAAATTTATTATTTGTAAAATCTGGTTATTGGGTATAAACTGATTTCTATATGTTTAAAATATTTTATAAAAGAGGGGACAATAAAAGTTGACAAACAAAAAGAAGTATAGTCACTTTCTATGTTTGTGCTTAGTGATGAACAACTCTACTAGCTATAGTGTTGAGCAGCAGAGTCTCAAATTTCTGCTGACTTTACATGTGAGCCTGAACCAAACCTCACAAAATGAATATATAAGTTATAAAGGTCAAAGCTGAGAGGAAGGAAGTTTATTGCTACTGCTAATTATTGAAAAGAAAAAAAATTAAAACAAAACAAAACAAAAGAACTTATAGAATTCCCCCTACAAACTCATGTAACTATGAACCTAAAATAGAAATTAGGTCCATTATGCTATTACTCTTTATATTTACCTCTCTCCTCTGAGAAAGGGGAAAAGTTTTTGCAAAATATATTTATGTAAGAAATACTGCTGTTTATTTCCTAGAAAACCACATACTAATATACAGTCATATGGAATAGTTTTATTTTCTCTTCCAGTTTATTTTGTACCATTTAAAGCATGTACCTCAGAGAATAATTTAATGATGCATTTAAATATTTAAATTTTCTAATTTTACTCTATATATTTGACTTAAAAATTTCAAAATATAATTGCTAAAATGAATTTAAGTTTTTTACAGAAACAGCTCTCTTTCTCACATGCGTGTGCGCGCACACACATACACACACAATTCCAAACAAAAACTTTCTCCGATTAATCTTTAATTTTAAATAAAATTAACTGATTATTGATAAAAATATTAGGGACATAACCAGAATTAGCCATTTAAATCAATGAAAGCAGTTAAAATGGTTGTGTATGTTAGTGTGCACAAGGCCCACCGGGGATGAGGATGACAGAGCCGTCATCGCAGAGACCTGACTCCGGAGACCAGGTTCAGTGGTTCAGTGACACAGATTCCCTTTATTACAGAAGTAAGCTAGCTTATATACATGGGTTCAGCCAGTAGAATGTCACAGCTGGGCAAATGGCCAAAAAAGTTCAGGGGGCTGCCTGGTTGGCACTGAGTCACTTCCGTATAGCAGGCGAGCTCCCTCTGGGGTGTGCCGTGGAGGGTTTAACCTGCTGGAGTATTCTCACAGCATAGCATCAGCCACAGCAGCCAGGTAAATGCTCTGTGCTCTACCAAAATTTCCCCTTACTCTTTTTTTTTTTAAGGCCAGTTGGACCTGCTGGATGACTGCTTGCTGATGTTGTACTCGCTGAGAGTAAATCTGAGTAGCACTGGGTCACTGAGGTTACCCCATAGAGTGCCATTCCACATTTGGGATTCCCTACCGCTATTGTCAAATGGGAGACCAAGGGGACAATTACTGAAGTAGATTACAGGAAACTGGGGGCTATTAAATTCAACGGGCACACATGAATAGGAATACAGTGTCTGGGCCTGGGAGCTCACCAGGGGCCTATCTCTGGGTTTGTTCTGCTAGAGCCTTCATATCTCCCCAGGTGATGTTATGCACATGTTGGTTGCAAGGTCTTCTCCTGGAGTGCTGAGGACCTCCTCCTGGTGGCTGTTCATCAAGGCTGAGGCTGGCCATCTCCTCAAACGGGGTTTCACCAGCATCGGGGGATTCGTTGGTGGGGTCATCTTGAGACACCAGGTGTTGCTGCATGTTTCTTCCTGGGATCCAAATTGGATGCGGGGTATTTTCTGGAAATACACAAGCATAACCTCTCCCTTGCGTTAGAAGAGGGTGTGGTCCCCGCCACTGAGCTGTGGCTGGGTCCTTCCAGCGTGCCAATGGCAACTGGGTCAGTTGGCTACGAAGGCCTCCCCAATGCTTGTAAGTGGGAGTTAAGCCATCAGATCCAAAAGTTAAATAATTGAGAGTGAATACAACACTGATGAGCACTTCTCCAGGTGAGGCCCGGCATATCCCCCCTTTCCTTTTGTATTTGGAGCTTAATGTCCCTGTGTTGCTGTTCTACAATGACTTGTCCTTGGGGGTTGTAAGGAATGCCAAGGTGGTGTGTGATTTGCCATTGAGAACAAAAGGCTTTAAACTGGCCACTGGTATAACCAGGCCCATTGTCAGTCTTAATCTCCAAAAAACGCCAAGACAAAGCATGGCCTGTTGAAGGGCATGAATTGCTGTTTAGTGCTCCCTCCAGCTAGGGCCGTGGCCGAGATGACTCTGGAGAAGGTGTCAACCGCTATATGATGGGTCCAGAGAAGGTGTTTACCACTACATGTACGTAGCAAAGTTTGCCAAATTGGGGAACATGACTGACATCTATTTGCCATACAATATTAGGCTGTAGGCCCTGAGGGTTGACACCTTGTGGCTGCAGGGGGCCTAATGGTAGTAAGGGCATGCATTGTTTACATGTATGAACAAGGAGTTTGCAGACTGCGTGAGTGAAACGGTGGATGCTGGTGGGCTCTTTGTCGCCGTCAAGGAGGGAAAACAAGAGGTCTAGTTCAGCAGTAGAAATAGATAGGTATCCACATATCCAGTTTATTTGATTGGATAGCTCTTGTAATTCATGTAAAGAGCATTGCTGAGGGACTGCGAGCATAGGGAAAATAGGCGTTATTTCCTCCCCTATGTGATATCCCAAGAAAGTAAAAGGCAGCAGGGTTTGTACTTTCTCTGGTGCTACAGAAAGTCCACTGGCATTCAGATTAGTTAAGAGCTGCTGGTAACAGTTCTCTAATACTGAAGGATCGATATGAGCTATTAATATGTCATCCATATAATGGTATATGAGGCGTTGCTCCCGCAAGGGTTGCGTTGTGGTGCCTACATACCACTGGCAGATGGTGGGGCTATTTTTCATACCTTGCAGAAGGACTGTCCACTGATACCTTTGAGCCGGAAGGGCATGATTAGTGGAGGGTAAAGTAAAAGCAAAATAAGGCTTGTCTTCCGGATGGAATCTCCATTGTTCTGATGCCTTTTTCTGTATCACAAAAACAGGAGAATTATGAGGACTGGTGGAGGGTTCAATTTGTTTGGCTTCTAATTGTTGCTGAACTAGCTTGTGTAATTCTTTTAATTTTGGTTTTGTTAATGGCTGTACATCTCATCTCCAAAGTGTATGTGGTAATTCAGTCATAAATAAGGGACTGAAAACTCCAGTCACCCCGTCAGGATCTGTCCAATGAAGTGGCCGTAGGGCTTGTTGGGCTGGTCGCACTCCGCTAACTCCTTGTACAAGAGACCTGGGCTGTGTGGCCCAGCCTTCCTTTTTATCTTCTTCCCTAATTACAGAAACATCAGCACCTGAGTCTATGATCCCAAGAATGGGGTGGCCTTCTACTCACAGGGTCAGAAAGGCCTTATTCTGAGTTAAAGTCCAATAGACACCAGTGGGGTTGCTCTCTTATGGGCGGGGCTGGGAGCTGCCCTGCTTCCTGTTTAAAGGCTCTAGGGCAGGGGTAGAGAATCTTTTTGGCTGAGAAAGCCATGAACATCACATATTTTAAACTGTAATCCCGTGAGAGCCATACAATGACCCATGTATGTTAAGCATTATCCAATAAAAATTTGGTGTTGTCCCAAAGGACAGCTGTGATTGGCTCCAGCCACCCGCAACCATGAACATGAGCAGTAGAAAATAAATGGATTGTAATACATGAGAATGTTTTATATTTTTAGCGTTATTATTATTTTATTAAACATTTGTCTGCGAGCCAGATGCAGCCATCAAAAGAGCCACATCTGGCTCGCGAGTCATAGGTTCCTGACCCCTGCTCTAGGGGTTTTCCATCTGTGGTAGTAGTTAAGTGGCTGTCTCGCTTCCAGTGAAATTTCTTTTTACAATGGGGGCACACAGAAGGTGGCCTTTTGTCATTCTTCTCTTTCCTCTTAGGTCACTGCCTCGAAAAATGTCCTGTTCCTTTACATTCAAAGCAGACTCCTTGTGTCTGTTGGCCTCACTGACAGGAGACACTTAATTGGACTGCAAGGGCAGTAGCAAGGGTCACCGCTGAGTTGCTGCCCGCATCTCGGCAGGCAAGGGCCCAATCATTTAGGGGCGCAACTCTGATAGGTCCTATTGCCTGTCCACATTCTCCATTGGCGCCTTCCTGCACCAATTCTTTAGTTAGAGCATCTGCTGCATCAGCGTGCGTTACTTTACGCTTTATGGCTTCTTGGACCCTTCCTAGGAAGTCTGAAAAGTTTATTTGGGCCCTGAAGCAATTTGGAAAGCTTCAAGGATCTTTCATGAACATTAGTTTGGGTAAACGCTCTAGTAGCACATAGGCGTACTTGATCAAAATATTGAGGGGTCCGGTAGCCTGTACAACAGTGGAGGCAAATTGCCCTTCCCTTTGAGAGTTTCAGGGGGGATGTTAATGCCAGCCCTTTGATTCCTTTCACCTATTATTTCACATTGCTCGTTGTATAAGGCTTTCCATTGAATTAAGTTTCCCATGGTGAGGACTGCTCAGGCCAATGTTTTCCAATCGTGGGGGCAATTTAAATCAATACTGATATTCTCAAGTAGTTGCTGAACATAGGGAGAGTGAAGGCCATCTTCCTGGATGGCTTTCCTGAGAGTAACAACTGTTTTTTGGTCATGAGAGTACCAAGCTTGTGGCCGTGCAGCTGTAGGGTTGATGTTGACCAGAAAAAGGTGGTGGTGGGGGGGGGGCTCTAATGCTAATGCTGCAGGAGAAGTAGCTCTCTGCTGACACAAGGGAGCGTATAGGCTGTCTGCAGCGGGAAGACATGTCCACTTTAAAGTTGGGATAGAAAATGGAGTCTGAGGAATTGGGGCGGGGCCTTGAGCCCCAGGGACTGCGGAAGCAAAAGTGGCGACTTCCGTTTCTTCAGGCAGTGGAGCTGATGTTGCAACTATTTATTCAGTTTTTTTCGGTTCTGCGGGCTCCTCCGCGAGTTTATCAAACTCAGTGGCCCAACTATTTTCCTCCTCTGTAGAGGGAGGCAAATAGGAGGGCAGGGGCTCCTCTGAAAGAGGAGTAGCCTGTAGGATCTTAGGAACCGGCAGTGTCCTCAGCAGGAGCACTGGTCAGGCAGGCATGTATTGCTAAGAGGTTTCCCATTGCAGAGGATCACTCACCCATCCCTTGGATGCCGGTTAGTTCCCTGTCCAGGTGCCAGAATGTGGACAAGGCCCACCGGGGGTGAGGACGATGGAGCCGCAGAGACCCGACTTCAGAGACCAGGTTCAGCGATGCAGATCCCCTTTATTATGGAAGTAAGCTAGCTCATATACATGGGTTCAGCCAATAGAATGTGACAGCAGGGTAAATGGCCATAAAAGGTCAGGAGGCTGCCTGGTTGGTACTGAGTCACTTCTGTATAGCCAGCGAGCTCCCTCCGGGGTGTGCTGGAGAGGGTTTAACCTGCTGGAGTGTTCTCACAGCATAGCATCAGCCACAGCTGCCAGGTAAATGCTCTGCGCTCTACCAACATGTTACCCTGTGGTGATGTTTTTCAAAACAAAATAATTTTATTATATTACAATTTTAAATAATTACTCTGTCTGTGAAGGAAAGTTATAGTTAGCTGGTGTGATGGTTAATTTTATGTGTCAACATGATTAAGCTATAATGCTTAGTTGTTTGGTCAAACACCAGTCTAGATGTTGCTATGGAGTACTTTTTAGATGTAATTAACATTTTAATCAGTAGATTGTGTAAAGCCTATGTGGGCTGGGCCTCAGCCAACCAGTTGAGACCCAAAGAGCAAGACTGAGGTTTCCTGAAGGAGTTCTCCTACAGACTGCAACATAGAAATCCTACATGGGTTTCCAGCCTGCTGGCCTGCCTAATACGTTTTTGACTTCTCAGAGCCCACAATTATGTGAGCCAGTTCCTGAAAATTCATCTTTCTCTCTTTCAAATACTTTCTCACTATTTCTTTTCATCCTACTGGATCTGTTTCTCTGGAGAACTCTGATTAGTACAGTTGGCTATAGCCCATGGAATTAACTAATCCCCAATATCAGAATTTTCCAATTGTTTTAACACATCGTATGCATATAAACTTAGCGAACTCTTAGGCTATATTTGGGTGATCAAGACAGTTTTTAAGCCCTGAATAATTAAACTGTATTTATTGCACAGACTGAAAAAGAGTTGCTTGCATTTTAGTTACACAAATGATTCCTTAGGGCTCAGGCTGAATCCTTCCATGTGACTCTCTCCTTAAAGTTTTCCACCCTTCCATGACATATAGAAGCAAGAAGTAGGGGGGCAGTGGGTAGGAGTAGTCCCTGTGTCCAAAAGGGCCATCTAGATGGAGAAAGAACTGAAGTGAACACAAACATGTAGTAGTTTACATAAGGCTACTTCACAGAGTGGGAAGGAAAAAGGAAAACAGAAACTGAAGAGGAAGATGAATCTTTGGGATGTCAGCTGTCAGTCATTAACGTAGGAAGGGAAAAATAATTTTCTAATTTCGGTAGGACCTGGAGATAAAACAGTGTGGCCTCCACACATGTTCACTCTGTGTGTACTGAAGTAGGAGTAAAAAAAATGCTTTGAACCCACTGAAGGGAAAAAGAGGATGTCAATAATTCCACCCTTTCCTCCTTCTGCTTGAATCTTTGTGTTCTATTTTGTGATCTGGATGCTTGGGAGATGATTTTTCTGGAAAGAGCAGTTAGAATGTTTGCAGAGGGGAGTCGAGAACAGAGTTGAATAATAATTGCAAATTTTAAATGGCAGAACACATGACTTACTAGGGTTTCCCACACACCCAGTTCTGCCAATAAATATATGAGCTCAGTTTTCTCATTTGTGAAGTATAGGAATTTGGATGTCTCCACTAGGTAATTTCTACAGTCTCTTCCAGTATAAAATTTTCATGAAAATGGACAATGCAGAGAAAAAAATTAGAAAGTCCCTCATAGAACAAATAGAATTATAATTTGGTTTGTTGCTTTCTTATGAATAATGGTTGACATGAATAAGAAACAGAAAAAACTTATTTCATAAACTAAATTAACAAAACATTATTCCCAATAGACTTGCTGTAGCCAGGAGTTTAATGATAGTATGTCCTTTCATTTGTAAATGTAAAGCAGGATTTTCATTGGTTAATTTAAAGAGAAGCTTTACAAAATATTTAATTTTAATAGGGAAATAAAATATTGTTTCAAAACTTTTTTTCCATTTTCTGTCTGTACAACTTTGGAAAAAAATTTTTTTTATGAGCCTTAATGTTTTCATCCTTAAAATTGCAATAACAACTACTTATAAAGGAGGTTATAAAGATTAAATAAAGCATTATATGTGAAGTCTCTAACATATCACGAATATACGCTGAGCTCTTCTCTTCAAAATTTTCTCCTCCTTTCTTTTTCTACACTGCTCACAAAAATTAGGGGATCAGGTAACATGTAGATACTCCTGTTCTTTCAGCCTTTTGTATAGTGCACTTTCACCAATGAAATAAAAGTTGATTTTGCATTTCATTTGCATAATCAAACAACTTTGACTTGTCGTTTGCTTTTCTGATGTTCTTGTTTAATAAAAAAGAATCAAATGCTATTTTTATTGCTTCATATTCATTTGTAAATATCCCTTAATTTTTGTGAGCAGTATATATTCCCTCATCTTGATGGTTTATCCATCAGCTTTTTCTTTTTTAGAGAGAGAGAGAGAGAGAGAGAGAGAGAGAAACATTAATCTATTCCTGTGTGGGCCCTGACCCCAGGATCCAACCAGCAACCTCTGTGCTTTGGGATGATGCTCTAACCAACTGAGTTCTCAGGCCAGGGCTTTATTTTTTATTGATTGACTAATTTTTAGAGAGATAGAGAGAGGAAGGGAGAGAGAGGGAAGGGGGAAAGGAAGCATTCATTTGTTGTTCCATTCAGTCGTGCATTGAATGGTTGCTTCTCCAGTGTGCCCTGACCAAGGGACCCAACCTGCAACATTGTTGTTTTAGTACTACGCTCTAACTGACTGAGCTAACTAGCCAGGGCTTCCATCAGTTTTTCTTTGTTGCCATGCTAGAAAGCTGGAGTTTACCCTAAATCACTATTTTCAACTGTGGTTGTGGGGAAAACAGCTGTGTTAGGCTGGTTCACTGATTTCCTGGCTGCAAGCACTTTGCAAGATTAGTGTGTGAGCACGTGGCAAAAAGCCATGTATGTGTCTCTATGAAAATCTATTGGTGCTTTCCTTTGGGGAGATTTTCGCAGATTGCTCTCTTGCCACAGCCAGGTGCGGTTCCCTGATTCCCTCAGCCACCACTCTGAGGGGTGGTTTTCCTGATTCCTTGCCTTCTACTGAGAAAAGCAGTTTTCCTTTGCTTATTTGCTCGCTCATCTCTGCGAACCTCCAATAAATGGCTATGGCCTGACGCTTTCCAGCTTCACAGTTCCTATACTGTCTGCCTGAATTCAGTGTGAACATGCCTGGCCTCAACCATCAGCATTACAGTGGTAATGTAATGAATTTATGCCACCAATATTTAAAGTAGAAAAAATAAAATATAAAAAATATTATGGAGCAGTGTACATAGTAAAGTTATGTAGTATTTTTTAAAGTTTTTGTGTAGTTACAGTGTATGTTTTTATATGGGTAGGCATAAAGAAGGGAGGATCTTCCTGGGGTGAAATGTATTTCTTCATATGGGTTTCAGTCAAACATGTCTGAGAACCACTGTCGTAGGATATACTGTATCTCTCCTCTTTCCAGCCTGTCAACTTTACTTCCTAAAAAATGTTCTTCCATTGCTCTAGTAGTGTAAGCCCTATTCATGTCAGTTTCCTTGTTATCAAACATTTCCACACTGGACGCGTATTTGAGAGATCTTTCTAAAGTGTATATCTAAACAGGTCAACACAAATATTATTTTTTAGGGTGAGAGACTGTAGGGAAAACAGCTGTGTTAGGCTTACTCGCTGGTTTACTACCTGTAAGCGCTTTGCTTGATTAGTGCGTGAGCATGTATGGATAGTCTGTGTAAGGGCATGGGTTCTTGTGCTCAGGGTGGACTGTGGATGGCCAGTTGCAGATTGCCTGCTGGCCACAGTGAGGGGTCATTTTTGTTGTTTATTTGCCTGAGAAGAGGTTTTCTCCTGCCTGTTTTCAGGTCTGCTGTTGTAAGACTTTATTAAATGGGAATGGCCCAACACTTTCTGGCTCCACAGTTTTTCTACCTTCTGCTCAAATCTAGTGTGAACCTGCATGGCCTTGGCCACCAGCATGACATCTGGTGCAGTGAGCAGGGTTTGAAGCAGACTGGTATGGTGCCACCAACATGCTTGAAGGGTGGGGTAGAGGAGTGGTCATTGTTCTTCAGTGTATGGTTCTCTGTGGCTGTCCTTTTGGGGGCTATGGGTGTGGTGTTTTTACAGCCCTGTGAAAAGAGACTGAGTGCCAGCAATGGTGTGAACTGGAACAAGCTCTGGAGAAGGAATTATGGTTTTGTGAGCTGCTATTTGCCCTGGAAGCTGAATGTTGAGAACGACAGTTGTTGGAGAAACAACTGAGGGTTAAAGAGCTTGAGTTTTAGCTTTAGGCCAAGAGCTGGAAGTCGCAAGAGCCAAAACTGTCACCAAAGAAGGAGCAGAATCCATGCTGGCGAAGAGACTCTGAGTTGACAGAGCAGGCATTTCCAATTCTTTCTCTTCTGAAGAGATGGTTCAGGCTTAAACTGCTGTCTGCAGACTCAGAGCTTGGCTGGCGGTTGCCCAGAAGGTAAAAACTCAGCAGCCAAGAGTCCCTCAGGGGCAGGCACAACCCCCTCTGTAGGTAGTGGAGCACTCTGTGGTCCAGCCCAACACCCAGGTGGACTTGATGGAATTGGGGGTGAAATTTAGACAGAAACCCACTGAGCCTCTAGCAGCCTGGTTGCTCTGATTGTGGGACATAGGGATGGATGGTATCATGCTCTCTGGAACAGAGATGGAGAAATTGGCTGCCATTACCATGCACTCCCCCTTGAGGCATTGTCTTCAGAACTGCAATGACAACCCAGGAAACCATACCCTATTAGAATGGGTGATGGTTGCTGTTCGTATGGTCTGGCAGAATGCTGGAGACTTGTCAGAGGCAGTGAGTCAGTGGCAGTCCTGTAGTGAGCTGTTCCAGGTCCTTCAGGAACTAGGTATGAAGAATGATGTTTTCAACTTGAGGTCCCGTGGGTCAGATGAGAAAGCGTTTATGGCAGGGATGAGGGACCTTATTCTCTGTGGTGCCCCATCAGCCCTTTTTGGGTCACTAGTGACTATCTTGAGCCCCTATGTAGGGCAGCCCAGTAGCATGGTTACACAGATGGTGGAAGATTTGGGGGAGATGAGACAGCACAGGCCCGTAAGGCTATGAGGACTGCTGCCTATACTGTCCCCCCGCCCCCAACTAACAAGAGAAACAGGTCATTCAAGTCTACGCAAACACAGATGTGGGTAGATTTGATTGCATTGGGGCCAGATAGAAATTGGATAGCAGGTCTAATAAAATCCTCTTAGAGCTTTGGTGGCAGCTTGAACCAGAACAGAGGTTCCAGCTGCTAAAAAAGTGGGGAAAGTGGGTGATCCTTGCAGCTGCCAAGAAAATAGCTGTTGAGAAAATAGGGGTTGCAAAGTTGCAAGATTACTTGTTGGAGACTTCTGTGGATGAGGAGGGTCTCCAAGACCCATTATCCCAGTTTGAATAGGTGAAAGGCCAAGGGACCCATTCAAAAGGAATGGGTGGTGCTGGAGGCCCCATGTGAAATTAGCAATCCACTAGTCCCCTATAATGTGCAGCAGGTATTGGCATTAGAAAGTGATAGGTGCATTTTCACAGCAGCAGCATCAACAGTAAGAGAACTGTCAAGGCGGCACAGGCCTTGAACGTATTTGGCCCTGCCAGGCTCTCTGAGCTTGCTGAGGGGTTTGGATGGGGCTTGTGGTAATGGACAGAGTGCTATGGAAAGTTGCTGAGCCCATTAATAAAGAGCTTTATGGCTAGTTGCCTGTATTGGACCTTTACCTTGGTAATTTGCACAGACAGCTGGGCTGTCTATTGTGGACTGATCACTGAGCAGTGTAATGGACTCTTGGACTATGACCAGAGGGGGGATGCCAGCTCCCTTGCTGGATGAACATGCTTCTTATGGACAGACAGTACGATGAGAGACCTTAAAGGGGGTTACAGCACCTGTGGAGGAACTCTTGCATCAGGAAGATGCTCCCATCCAATTGGAGGGACGCACCAAGGACATTTTCTTCAACGGACATAGATAGCCCTGGACTATACAGGCCTTCCCACCTACCATGGGGGAGGGGGCTAGAGATGGGCCTCCAGTTAACTCTCTGGACAGAGTGCTCAGGGAGACATTGTGAGGGGCACTTTTGTAATTATTATATAACTTGTGCTGTTTGCTGTAGGCTCTGTTTATGTAATGTACCACACTCCTCACATAGGGACCATCATGGAAGATACATGTTGTGTAGATGGTGAGGTGAGCAACCATAAAGGAATGGAATTTGGGAAAAGCAACTGTGTTAGGCTTGAGCTCTGGTTTACCAGCTGCAAGCACTTTGCTTGATTAGTGTGTGAGCACTTTGCAGGATCAAGTGTTGATAGTGTATGTAAGGCTATGGGTGCTTGCACTCAAGGTGGATGGTGGATGGCCTATTGTGGATTGCCTACTCACCCCTGTGAGGCACCATTTTTGTCATTCATTTGCCTGAGAAGTGGTTTTCTTTTGCCTTTTGCTCATCTGCTGTTGCAAGACTTTATTAAATGGTAATGGCCCAATGTTTTCTGACTCCACAGTTTTTCTACCATCTGCCCAAATTCAATGTGAACCTGCCTGGTCTTGGCCACCAGCATTACAGAGGTCAATGTTTAATCACCATCACATGGACTAGCTAAATTTTAAATGTATGGTTGTAAAATAAATGAGTACCTCAGACAACTTATTGGGTCCTCCACATATTGTTCTTGTACCTGACCCTAGCCTCAAATTGCGGAACAGTTAGTTTTTTGCAAGATTCCACAATCCACTTTCCAGTACTGTCCAACTTTTAGTGCATGTCCTTTGCTTTATGTTCCTGGACCTCTCTGAAGTTGCGGAAGGAGATGCCGGTGGGTTGCTTGCCACACGTGCATGCAGCAAGGGCATGTGAGTGTGCGTGTCCATCCTGTGCATGGACATGCACGTCTGTCTGTGCATGTGTGCACAAGCCTGATTAAATGAAACATTATATATGAAAGTCACTAAGATACCCTGAACATATTCTCAGCTCTTTTCAAAACTTTCTCCTTCTTAATCATAAATGAGGGATGGAGCTGCTCAGTAAATGCTACTCCTTCTCCATCCTTACATGAAAGACTCTGAGATTTTTTCATGTTCCTCAGAAAAAGTCCAGATGGTACTGAGCTCCAGCTGCTAATAATGGTGGTGAATCCAATAAAGCACCTAAATTTGGCTTTTCCTCTTTTCCTGTGTTTACCTAGTGCCTCGTCTTTGCTCCTTGTGCAATCATCTCACAAATAAACTACTTGCCCACAACTCCTAGTTCTGGGTTCTGTTTTTGGGGGAAACTAAACTCCATTTCTTCTTTTTTTTTTACTTTTATATATATATTATTATTATTAATTCTAATGGGGTGACACCAATAAATCAGGGTACATATGTAAAATAAAAACATCTCCAGGTTATCTTATCGTTCAATTATGTTGCATACCCGTCACCAAAAGTCAAATTGTCCTCTGTCACCTTCTATCTGGTTTTCCCTGTGTCCCTGCCCTCCTCCCCATCCCACTCTTTCCTCCCTCCCCCATCCCACAACCACCACTCTCTTGTCCATGTCTCATATTCTCACTTTTATGTCCCACCTATGTATGTAATCATGCTGTTCTCAGTTTTTCTTTTTTTCTGATTTACTTATTTCACTCCGTATAATGTTATCAAGGTACATCCATTTTGTTATAAATGATCCGATGTCATCGTTTCTTATGGCTGAGTAGTATTCCATAGTATATATGTAACAAAGCTTTTTAATCCCCTCGTCTTCTGACGGACACTTGGGCTGGTTCCAGATCTTCGCTATTGTGAACAATGCTGCCACAAACATGGGGGCGCATTTCTTCTTTTCGAACAGTGCTATGGTGTTCTTAGGGTATATTCCTAAAAGTGGGATAGCTGGGTCAAAAGGCAGTTTGATTTTTAATTTTCTGAGGAATCTCCATACTGTTTTCCACAGTGGCTGCCCCAGTCTGCATTCCCACCAGCAGTGCAGAAGGGTTCCCTTTTCTCCACATCCTCTCCAGCACTTATTCTGTGTTGTTTTAATGAGTGCCATTCTGACTGGTGTGAGGTGATATCTCATTGTGGTTTTAATTTGCATTTCTCTAATGATTAGTGATGTTGAGCATTTTTTCATATGCCTATTGGCCATCTGTATGTCTTCTTTGGAGAAATTTCTATTCATTTCTTTTGCCCATTTTTTGATTGGGTTGTTTGTCTTCCTAGTGTTGAGTTTTATAAGTTCTTTATAAATTTTAGTTATTAACCCCTTATCAGATGTGCTGTCGAATATGTTCTCCCATTGTGTGGTTTGTCTTTTTATTCTATTCTTATTGTCTTTAGCTGTGCAAAAACTTTTTAGTTTGATATAGTCCCATTTTTTTATCTTGTCTTTTATTTCATTTGCCTGTGGAGATAAATCGGCAAATATACCTGCTGCTACAGATGTCGGAGAGCTTGCTCCCTATATTTTCTTCTAAGATGCTTATGGTTTCACGGCTTACATTTAAGTCTTTTATCCATTTTGAGTTTGTTTTTGTGAATGGTGTAAGTTGATGGTCTAGTTTCATTTTTTTGCAGGTAGATGTCCAATTTTTCCAACACCATTTGCTAAAGAGGCTGTCTTTACTCCATTGTATGTTCTTTCCTCCTTTGTCAAATATCAGTTGTCCATAAAGCTGTGGGTTTATTTCTGGGTCCTCTGTTCTGTTCCATTGATCTATGTGCCTGTTCTTATGCCAGTACCAGGCTGTCTTGAGTATAATGGCCTTATAGTATACCTTGATATCTGGAAGAGTGATAACCTCCTGCTTTGTTTTTTCTTTTTAGGATTACTGAGGCTATTCGTGTTCTTTTTTGGTTCCATATACATTTTTGGAATATGTTTTCTATATCTTTGAAGTATGTTATTGGTATTTTAATTGGTATTGCATTGAATTTATAAATTGCTTTGGGTAATATAGACATTTTAATGATGTTTATTCTTCCTAGCCATGAGCACGGTATATGCTTTCACTTGTTTGTATCTTCCTTGATTTCCTTTATCAATGTTTTATAATTTTCTGAGTACAAGTCCTTAACCTCCTTGGTTAAATTTACTCCTAGGTATTTTATTTTTTTGGCTGCAATAGTGAAGGGGATTGTTTCCTTAATTTCTTTTGCTGACAGTTCATTGCTTGTATATAGAAATGCCTCTGATTTCTGCATATTAATTTTATATTCTGCCACCTTGCTGTATTCATTTATAAGGTCCAGTAGTTTTTTGACTGAGACTTTAGGGTTTTCAATATACAATATCATATCATCTGCAAATAGTGACAGTTTTACTTCTTCTTTTCCAATTTGGATGCCTTTTATTTCTTCTTCTTGTCTGATTGCTATAGCTAGGACTTCCAGAACTATGTTGAATAAGAGTGGTGAAAGTGGGCAACCCTGCCTCGTTCCTGATCTTAAGGGGATTGCTTTTAATTTTTGTCCATTTAGTATGATGTTTGCTGTGGGTTTGTCGTAGATGGCCTTTATCATGTTAAGGAATGTTCCTTGTATTCCCACTTTACTGAGAGTTTTGAGCATGAATGGGTGCTGGATTTTATCAAATGCCTTTTCTGCATCTATTGAAATTATCATGTGATTTTTGTCCTTCCTTTTTTTTATGTGGTGAATCACATTGATTGATTTGCGAATATTAAACCAGCCTTGCCTCTCCAGAATAAATCCCACTTGATCATGGTGTATGATTTTTTTCATATATTGCTGGATCCGGTTGGCTAATATTTTGTTGAAAATTTTAGCGTCTAAATTCATCAGGGATATAGGCCTATAATTTTCTTTCTTTGTGTTGTCTTTGCCCGGTTTTGGGATCAGAATTATGCTCGCCTCGTAAACGGAGTTTGGAAGTCTTCCTTCTTCTTGAATTTTTTGAAATAGCTTGAGGAGAATAGGAGTTAGTTCTTCTTTGAATTTTTGATAGTATTCACTTGTGAAGCCATCAGGCCCAGGACTTTTCTATTTTGGGAGTTTTTTGATAACTGTTTCGATCTCATTTGTTGTAATTGGTCTGTTTAGGTGTTCTGATTCTTCCAGATTGATTTTTGGAAGTTTATATGATTCAAGAAATTTGTCCATTTCATCTAGATTGTCTAATTTTTTGGCATAGAGTTCTTCATAATATTTTCTTACAATGCTTTGTATTTCTGTTGTATCAGTTGTTATTTCTCCACTGTCCTTTTTAAATTTATTTATTTGAAACCTCTCTCTTTTTTTCTTGGTGAGTCTAGTTAAAGCTTCATCAATCTTGTTTACCTTTTCAAAGAACCAGCTCCTGGTTTCATTGATCCTCTGTATTGTTTCCTTCGCCTCTATGTCATTTATTTCTGCTCTGATCTTTATTACTTCCTTCCTTCTACTTGTCCTGGGTTTTATTTGTTGTTGTTTTTCTAGTTCTTTTAGCTGCAGGGTCAGGTTGCTTATTTGAGCTTTTTCTAGCTTCCTATGATATGCCTGTAGTGCAATGAACTTCCCTCTCAGTACTGCTTTTGCTGTGTCCTATAAATTTTGAGTTGATGTATGCTCATTATCATTTGTTTCTAGAAACGTTTTTATTTCGTCTTTGATCTCTTTGTTAATCCATTCTTTATTTAATATCATGCTATTTAGTTTCCAAGTGTTTGAGTATAATTCAGTTTTTCTTTTGTGGATAATTTCTAGTTTCATGGCATTGTGATCAGAGAAAATGCTTGATATGATTTCAATCTTCTTGAATTTATTGAGACCATTTTTGTGTCCTAACATGTGGTCTATCCTAGAAAATGTACCGTGAGCGCTTGAGAAGAATGTATATTCTACTGCTTTAGGATGAAAAGTTCTGAAGATATCTATTAAATCAAGTTGGTCTAGTGTATCCTTTAAGTCTGCTGTTTCTTTATTGATTTTCTTTCTTGAGGATCTATCCAGTGTTGTTAGTGGGGTATTGAAATCCCCTACTATGATAGTATTGCTGTTAATCTCGTCCTTAATGTCCATCAAAGTCTGCTTTATGTATGTCGGGGCACCTATATTTGGTGCGTAGATATTTATAATAGTTATATCTTCCTGTTGAATTGTTCCCTTTATCATTATGTAGTGTCCTTCTTTATCTCTTACTACAGCCTTTGTTTTAAAGTCCATTTTTTCTGATATAAGTATTGCTACCCCTGCTTTTTTTCATTTCCATTTGCATGAAGTATTTTTTTCCATCCTTTTACCTTCAGTCTATGTGCATCTTTTGTTTTAAGGTGTGTCTCTTGTAGACAGCAAATGCATGGGTCCTGTTTCTTTATCCATGCAGCTACCCTATGTCTTTTGATTGGATCATTTAATCCATTTACATTTAAGGTTATTATTGATATGTAGTTGTTTATTGACATTTTATTCTTTAAAGCTGTATTCTTCTTTTGCTCTATTATTTCCTCCCTTTAAACTGTTCATAAGAGTCCCCTTAGTATCTCTTGCAGAATTGGTTTGGTTTTTATGAATTCCTTCAGGCTTTCTTTTTCTGGGAAGCTCTTTATTTCTCCTTCAATTTTAAACGTTAGCCTTGCTGGATAAAGTAGTCTTAGTTGTAGGTTCTTGTTCTGCATTACTATGATTATATCTTGCCATTCCCTTCTGGCCTTAAGTGTTTCTGTTGAGAAGTCTGATGTCATCCTTATGGGGGCTCCTTTGTAGGTGATACCCTTTTTTTCTCTAGCAGCATTTAAGATTTTTTCTTTATCCATTAGCTTTGGTATTTTAACTATGATGTGTCTTGGTGTAGATCTTTTTGGGTTTCTCTTTAATGGAGTTCTGTGTGCTTCTTGAACATGTAGAGTGTTTCCCAGCCTTAATTTAGGAAAGTTTTCTGCTATGATTTGATTGAACAAAGTTTCCATTTCCTGACCTCTCTCCTCTTCTTCAGGCACCCCTATGATGTGGATGTTGTTTCTCTTCATGTTGTCACAGAGCTCCCTTAGAGTTTCCTCACATTTTTTGAGTCTCTTTTCCTTTTTCTTCTCTGTTTCTGTGCCTTTGTTTATTGTGTCCTCTAACTTGCTGATTCTATCCTCAGCGTGATTCATCCTGCTTTTAATTCCTTCCATTGTGGTCTTCAGTTCTGATACTGTATTTGTCATTTCTGTCTGATTCTTTTTTATTATTTCAATTTTATTTTTTATACTTGTTATCTCTTTATTTAGGTGTTCATAATGACTATCCATTGTTGCTCTAATTTCTTTGAACATCCTAACTATCATTATTCCAAATTCTGCTTCTGGTAATTTGGTTATATCTGGTTCATTCAGGTCCTTCTCTGGGGATTTCTCTTGATTCATTTGGTTTGCATTCCTCTGCCTACCCATTTTGTCTATGTATAAGCAAGTTGTGGCCACTGGAGTCTAGTAAGTGTTGCCTTTGTGTTCTCTAGGTGTGATCTGTCTGCAGGTCCCCCACCCCCTCTGCCGCTGCCTAGGGTGGTTGAGTATGAGCGTTGCCAGCGCCGGTCCACTGTGGCTTTTACTGTGATTTCTGCCTCTTCTCCGCGGGAGGGGCTGTCACACAAGCCACAAGTCTTAGCCCCGAGGGTAGAAGTGAGCACCTTTGCTCAGCTGCGGACCCAGCCTATTTCCGGACTTTCGCCCAGAACCCGCAGTCAGAGCCTGCTCGCTACAGTTCCGCGGTTTAGGCGGGGCTTTTGACGTGCTCTCATCTGTGAGCCTTTGCACGTCCGGAGCTTTAGCCCTGCCCTCGAGGCCAGGGCCCTTCTGCGCAGGGTCGCAAACCCAGGTTTATTGGGCCGGGCGTGTTTGCTGGCTTCCGCTCACCTGCGTACTTCCGCTAGTCCCAGACTCTACTCCGCCCCTGCATTCGGAGTCCGCTCGTGCACGTATAATTGCAAATTGCGGTTTCTCCAGCCAGGCGGGGCTGGTAGCGTGAGCTCAACCGCAAGCCCCTGCCCGTCCCTTGTCCTAGCCCGGTCCCCGCGGTCAGGGCCGGCTTGCGCAGTGTTGCAGAGCAGATTTCTGCCCGTTCCTGGCCTCCCGCTTTGTCCCCGCAAGTGGGATTAAAGGCGGGCCCACAGCTTCCGGACCGCTTTCGCGCGTCCCCTCCGACCCTCTGGGCTAGACCGAGCTCCCACCGGCTTGGCCTCTGCCCACGCCGACAGAACCGCGTTTCAGCGTCCTGCCGCCCCAAACCCTTCAGCAACTATCAGCAGAGTAGGAAGGGACCTAATACTCCACACTGTAAACCTGGGAGCTCCCTCACTTGTTTCACAGCTCAAAACTGTCCAAACGCCTCTTCTAGGCTCTGGGACTGCAGGCTGGGGCTTAGTTCCTGGGACCCAGGTCCCTCCCTCTCTGCCAAACTCTCCTCCCACCACGCGGGTCTCTCCGGGCTGCCATTTGCTCCGGGGAGCTGGGCAGCCCTCTTCGCATTTTCGCTATTCCTACCAGTCTCAATGTGGTTTCTTCTGTGTTCCTTGGTTGTAGAGTCCACTTAGTTCAGTTCATAGTTGGTTTATCCAGATGATGGTTCTTTAAATTGAGTTATAATCCACTTTGGTTCTGGGAGTTGGAAGTTGGTACATCCGCCTACTCCGTCGCCATCTTGCTTCCTCTCCATTTCTTGATATACCACAATATCTATACCATTTAATGGTAAACAATATTTGTGTAGTGCAGCAGGGGAAAAGTTTGTTGAAACATTTATTGAGTTTGGAGAATGCAAATGAATTTAATCTTTTAGAATAAGACTTCTCAAAATCTAGTCTCTACTTGTCTAGCTTAGTCTTTATTATTTCTTAGGTTCTTCATGCTCTATCTTAACCTTGCCACTATAGTTTCTAGACCATGCCTTTCTTTCTCTTGCTTGTCTGCTTTTGGATAAACTGTTGCATCAAAATGCGGTAGAAATGTGGGTCTCCAGTAAGAGAAAGAATCTTGAATTACAGTCTTTATATCTAGAACAACTGCCACATAGTCTGGCACAAAGTAATTGCCAAAAAATGTCTGTTGATTGAAGGAATGAACAATTTACATACTATGCATTGTATTCTTTTCCCCCCTCCTTTTTCCAAGTGAGAGAAGGTGCTATAGAGAGACAGACTCCCACATGATCCCTGATCAGGATCTACCCAGCAACTGCCATCTGGGAACAATGCTCTGCCCATTTGTTCACAAATGAGCTATTTTTATTACCTGAGGCAAGGCTCTATAGGGCCATCCTCTCAGTGCTGGAATGATATGCTCAAACCAATGGAGCCATGGCTGTTGGAGGGAAAGACAGAGAGAAAGAGAGAATGAAGAGCAGGAGGGATAGAGAAGCAGATGGTCGCTTCTCCTGTGTTCCCTGACTGGGAATCAAACCCAAGACATCAACACACCAGGCCAAAGATCTGCCACTGAGCCAACCAGCCAGGGCTACCCATTGCATTCTAATTCTTGGTTTATTTATTTTTCCTCAGCCTGCATGCAGGCTTTTTTAGATCAATTAATTTATGTATTTCTTGAATACCTCTTATAAGGCAAGAAACAAATTATGGATCTGATGAATGTTTATTAAATGGATGAATAATAAGATATTACTTAATGTACTGTATTTTAATTTTCTGTCTGACTGAATATAGGTTGTAGGGTTACATAGAAAACTGTAGTTGATTTCTCTATACCAGTGTACATTCAGGGACTAGTCAATATATTCATAATTAAAAAAAACTATATCATGGATATTTCCCATGTTTCTTACTAGTAATAAATGCCTTCATAGGCAATATTTATGGGTAAGAAAAACATAAACAGTACAAACAAATAAATAAAATGTAGCCTTGTATCAGTAATTATTTTAATGGTTGATTTTGTAGCAAAATTAATTTGAATATTCCAATTTGATTGCCAGTGTAGAGTTAAAAGAAGCTGGCTATTTGCTATAAAATTCCTTGGAAAAGGGTGGAGATGTCACCCTGACATAGCTGTATGGACAAGTATTAATCAAATTGTGAATGTTTAGTAAAAATAAAAGAAGAAATGCTTCAAGATTAGCCAGATAAAATGAAAGGAGTAGAGTCAGTACTTGTAGGAAACAAGTAAATCAGATATTCTGGAGAGAAAGAGACTTCACTGAGACAGAGTGATAAAACAAGGATTGAATGAAGGTTTTGGTTTTGTTATTTATCCACAAATGCAGTGGGAGTCTAGCCAGCAAAAGATAAAACTGAGATGCTCTATAGAACTTTGGGTACTTTCTTCTTTCTCACTATCTTTGGAGAAAATGATGTTAAATTATGCAATCAAAATACACATTTTCTCACCTTTTTTTCTTGTTGGAAGTAAATCTAATTACTCAGTAACCAGGATTGAAAAGAAGCAAATGCTCACTCTCCAGCTGACTCTCCAGCTGACTGTCCAGATTAATAGACTAGAAAAATTATCTTTTCAAACTTTATGTTTGACCATTCCACTTCTGTTCAACTCCTCACATTGGCCTACAAGTCTTTACGTAATAGACTCCCCATGCCCTTATCTCATAGGTCAGTTCATTTTCTTCACCTCTTTATCACTCCCTTATCACAAATTTTGTCTCTGTATTATTGTTGTTGTTTCAAATTAAGAATTAAAAAGGAACCAAGTCTGACTTCAGATAATTATCTTTGGGAAGGGCAATTTCAAGTTGGACTCATTCAGTGGCTCAGGATTTGGTCAGCTGAGTAGGTGTTTAACCATCCAGAACAAAAACATGGTGTCAAGGTGTCTTCATGGATGCCCTCCCAAACCTGCCTGATCAAGCAAGTTGATTTTTGCAAACCACCTACCTTATCAGGGTTGGTTCCTTCAGAGGATCCCTACAGAGAGAGAAATTTATTTCATCTCTTTCTTTTAGCTTGCTGGAGCCAGCGACCTTGGGTCCAAGCTGACAAGCTTTAGCTCAAGCCATATGAGCCCGCACTCAAGCTGGCAACCTCAGGGGCTTGAACCTGGGTCTTCTGCACCCCAGTCCGATGCTCTATCCACTGCGCCACTGCCTGGTCAGGCTGAACTAATATTTTTATATGAGTAGATGCTCCAAGTGAAACAGAATTATCTGACTAAATACCATATTTATAGGCTTTTTTCTCCATGCCATACCAATAGTACTTTTAAGTATATATTTTATCTATTAAAAATGCATTTATGCTTGTTTGGAATTGGCCTAGGTACATTGTTTGTCAGGTAATGGTGTCTTCTACCATAAACCATTAAGTAGATATTTGCCAGAGTGCTTTTCTTTTAAAGTACTAAAACTTGGTTCTTAGTGCCATTTTTTGCCTTTTGAACTGCTCATTAAAAAAAATATATGACTAGACATTTCATTTAGTGCAATATTCTCACAATAAAAAACCCTACTTTCTTTCTTTAGTGTTATTTGCAATATCAAGAAAAATTAAATTCCATCACCAGATAATTTTATTAAATATTTCAAATCTTGAGGGGTGTAATGGAGACACAGGAGTGGGGGGTGAGGGTGTTATATTGAGTGGGGTACTTGAATCCATGTTAACACAAACTAAAATTAATAAAAATTAAAAAATATTTCAAATCTTTTCAATTAATATTGGATATACTTTTTCAGATATTAGTATTGAATACAGGCTTTGGAACCTTCTGCCAGACTGCTCCTGAGTGGATACATGCAATGTGGAATGAGGTAGCATAACCACCCTCTTCTTCTTTATCCTTTCCTCCAGGATGAAAATCACTGTATTTGTTTAAATAGATTGTTAGGACAGCAGAGGTTTATAATTTTTAATTTTTTCATGTGACTAGAATGTGACAAAGTTTATTTCCATATTTGGGGAAATAAGGATAAAGTCCAGGGGAAACTATTTCAGTCTGAGGTGTTGATCTGAGGACCCATAAAGGTTTGTGTATGTCAGAATCACTATAGCAATCGTATTAGAATAAGGAGAGCACTGCCAGCCATAGGGAACAGTGCAGACCAGAAGGAAAAGTGGAAGAGGGCGAAAGTGTAGTTGTAAGAATTTGTTTAGAGAGAACCACAATAATCATTAGGACATGTAAATATACAACATGACTACTCTGGGACGAGAGTTTTGTCAGATTTTGTAAAATCTGGTGTTTTTTAGGCTGTTTCTACCTTCTATTGTGTTTTCTTCAGTAGATTTGCTGTATAAAGTGTCCTTGAAATGTAATTAGTAGCTCAGCAAACTATATTCTTGCAATCTAGCCTAGAGAAGTCATTTAGAGAAGCTGAACAGTGCCTTATTCTTCAATTGTTAGTTTAAATAATTGCATGACCAAACAAAAAATAAAAAAAACCCACACATATTTGGAAGAATAATATACTTGGTCTTTATTCCTTGGTCCTTCCTGATCACAATCAATCCTTTTGAAAGAGTATTAGTTCTTACATAAGGCTCTTTATTCTAGAATTTTATAGCTTAAGGTTTTCTTTTAAGGTGTATAAAACTTGCAAAAAAATTTCATTCAGGGTTAGGATAAATGATTCTGTCAGCTAAACAACTATCTGGGCAAGCCATCAGTGAACCCTAAAGATGCTAATGAAAATATTAGTTATCTTTGTAGCAATTTAGAATTGTTAAAGCTGAAATTTTAAAAAATTCTAAAAATTTATAGATTAAAAAATTAAATCTTAGAAAGGCCATACATGAAAGTTTTATTATCAGAATGCTAGCTTCTGTTTGAGGCAGAACCAATATTCAGTTGAGTTGCCTTATCACAGTGACATCAGGTATAATTATTCCCATTTAATAAGTGAGAGGCCCGAAGGCCATAAAAGTGATAGAATCTGACAGAGGCATAAAATTACTTCAAGAAAAACAGAGTTCAAATTCACTTCTCATTTCAGAAGCCTCTTTCTTTCACCATACACTATGTGACAATATTTAAAACAAACAAACAAACAAACAAAAATACTGTTCTTTATCCCTTTGGTATACTGAGAGTGACAGTTTTTAATAAGTAGAAAAAAAGCCAAAATAATTAGAATAAAGATTTCATCCCATTTTTTTCCTGTTTTGTCAGCTGATGTTAAGTTTTTATGTTAAAACTAAAAATAAAGTTTTTATTAAATAGAAAACTCCTCAGCAGAGAACCAAATGTTCCTCACGGAAACCTCTTTTATTTATTTTTCTCTAATAGGCACATTAACTAAAGATGTGGTCTTTAATTTTTTTCCCCTTCCAAAGTGATAGAGTGAAGCTAAAAGAATAACACAAAACCAAATAGAAAACAAACAAACAAAATTAACCCCCAAACTAAAAACAACTGCCTTTTAAAAACTTTAAGGAATGGAAGATGTGAAAGCTTAAATTTGCTTTTTAGGTAAAGTTTTCTTCTGGACAGCTCTCCTGAGCCCCTTCAGGTAAACAAATGTACAGAAATTCCACAACCATTGCTTGTGAGAAAAGTTTGAAGTACTTTGAATACATGTATGTTTTACCCTGAATGCTGAGATTTCAGATAGCAATACAAATTACTGAGTTCATGTTTTAGTCAATGTTGCAACTCTTTAGAGTTTTTGCTTCTTTGGGAAAATATTTCCTTTTTTAAATGGTTTTAATTTTTGATATGTGTTGGGCAGATGTGATTTTTGTTCAGTTTGAGAGATAGGCTAAAAGTGGTCCCAGCTAGAATAACTGAGGGTCTTTACAGAATTTTAGTAGAATACCTACTATGCAATATGAACAAATAGGTTATACTGCCCTACTAATCCTTATAAAAATTGCTTACAATGCATTACTAAAGTCGTGGATAATATATTGAAGGTAGACAGCCACTCTACTGCTAACACATTAATAAGGCATGAACAGAAAAGTGGGCATAAAATCAACTGCAGAAGATTATGGAATTTCTCAGAGCAGTTGGGGACAAGCTATCTCCCATACACAACTGAGATTTTATACTTGTCTTCCCTAGCAGGTTGCATATTCTAGGTGGATCTTAGTAACTTTTAGAAGTATTCTTCCTATAGGGAAAGGACAAATAACTTGTGTCAGAAGTGAGTCCTTATATTGGACTCAGACACTGACTAGCCCAGTAGTTCTTAACCTGGGTTCTATCAAACCCTAGGGGTTCGATGAGTTGGTCTCAGGGGTTCGGAGAAGCCTCTGCCATGGAGGCCAGAATAAAGTAATACCGTAATTTGTTGTGAGTTCATGCACTTGGTTGGTTTAGTTCTTTGAGCAAGGTGATGTTCATGCACGGCTCATTTTGTGCACCAGTAAAAAAACATATACCCATGTCTTGAATTTGGAAAAAAAATCATATTTTATTTATCACTAAAGAAGGGTTCGGTGAATGCGCATATGAAACTGGTGGGTTCAGTACCTCAAAAAAGGTTAGGAACCACTGGACTAGCCAAATGTCTATGAATAAAGCACTGCATTTTTAAATTGCCCAAATTAAGTACCGTACTCTTGTCTCTTGTGATGCCTTTTTTAATTAAAGGAACTTCTGGTTCGCAAGTAGAAGAACTTAGACAAAGTCTCTATGAAGGTCTAGCAGGCATGACATCATGCTTTAAGCAAGACTGTGAAAATGGATTTGGGCTAGACTTGACACTAACAGTGTGTACAGAACTACTGATGCCCTTGTTTACAGTATTATTTAAAATTAAACTATCTGTATGTACTGATGTTGGATTATTATGTTCAGAAATAAATTTCTTATTGGGTGAGAGGGCTAAGCAAACCCAATGACTTGTGTATTTTGTTTCTGAAGGCAGACCTTGCACTGTTAAACATCCAGCGAAGTAACTCACCTTGAACTGAGAAAATATAGCATGGTGGGGGAGAAGGGTTAAGCTATGAGGTTATCACTTTTTTCTCTAAGAGTTAAGCTGTTATACGGGAACTTGTGCTATGCGCAATTTATATTATGTCTACTCTTCTGACTTAGCTTGAGCTTGCTACATGAAAGTGGGGACCACATCTGTTTTATTAATCATTATTTATTACAGTGACTTCCATATTATCTGACACATAGTATGTGCTTTTCCCATTTTTAATTAAGATATAATTTACAAAACAATGAAATATATTGATTTAAGACTATAGTTTGATGGGCTTTTACAAATTTTTATTTATTTTTGAATTTATTGGGTGACATTGCTTAATAGATTTTACAGTTTTCAGGTACACAATTCTACAATACATCACCTATATATTGGGATGCGTGTCCACCACCCCAAGTTGTCTCTCTCCATCACTATCTATTCCACATCTACCCTTCTGCACCTCCCCCAATACCCCTTTTCTTCCTGCAATCCCCACACTGTTTTGACAAATTGATAGAGTACATCTGTGTAACCACCAGTACCATCAAGATATAGAACATTTGCATAATTCCAGGAAGTATCTTCATGCCTTTTTGTAGTCAGCACTATCCTTCCCAATAGGCAATCATTCTTCTGATTTCTTTCAATCTTGAGTAAATTTTGCCTGTAATAGCAACAATACAGTATATATTCCTGTGACTGTCTTCTTTCACTGCACATGTTTTTGACATTCATTCACATTGTTGTTGTATAAATTCTGTGTTCCTTTTTATTTCTGAATATTACGATGGTATATAATTCCACCACACATTTTTTACCATTCATATGTTGATGAACCTTTGAAATGATTCTAGTTTGGGACTATAATGAATAAAGCTACAATAAATATTTTTGTACAAGTCTTTTTGTAAAAAATATCTTTTCATTTCCTTGGGGTAAATATCTAGACATAAAATTGCTAGATAAGTTGAGTAGTTGTATATTTAACGTAGTTCCAAACATTTTCCTGAACTGCTTGATAATTTTATACTATATCAGCAATATATAAATGAGATATTCATTCATATTCTCAGAAAAAGTTGTATTTTAAGTCTTTTTAAAAAGATTTTATTCATTTTAGAGAGAGCGAGTGAGAGAGAGAGAGAAGGGGGAGGAGTAGGAAGCATCAACTTCCATATGTGCCTTGACTAGGCAAGCCCAGGGTTTTGAACTGGCGATGACAGCTTTCCAGATTGGCACTGTATCCACCACAGGTCAGGCTTAAATCTTTTAAATTTAACCATTCTCATTGTAATTTTAATGCACATTTTCTTATAGAGTAACAATATTGAGAAACTCTTCATGTGTTTATTGTTCATTCATATATTTTCCTTTGTACAAAGTCTATTAAGGGTTTTTCTGTCTGGAGGGTCTGGCTGGGTAGCTCAGTTGGTTAGAGCATTGTCCTTGTATGCTAATGTGCAGGCTTGATCCCTGGTCAGAGTACATAAAAAATTCAACCAATGAATGCACGAATAAGTGGAACAACAAACTGGTGTTTCTCTTTCTTCTCCTTTCTCTGAAATCAATCAATAAATATATAGAACATATTTTCAATTTCAGTATACTTACAATAGATATATTGTAAATATTTTGTACATATTTTTCCCTAGTTTGTAACTGAAATTTTTATTTCTAAGAATATTATTTTCTTATTAATAGACATTTTTAATTTTGATTAAATTCATTTTATTTTTTTTCTTCAATAGTTTGAATTGTTTGTGTTCTCTTTAGAAGTTTTGCCTCTTCTAAATTTGCAAATTTATTCTATAAATTTCTTTTAAAAATCATCATAATTAAAATTTTTATGTTTATGATCCATGTCAAATTAATTTGTGTATGGTCTGAGATGGGGGTCAAACGTGTTGGAAGTGGATAGGAAATGTCTTTAAAGAAATTGGAGAATATAACTTGACCTGTAACCTCTAAGAATAATTATATGTGGTAACTATTTAAATTGTTCTTTAGGTTGTCTGGCTTTCTTTATAGTAGAACATTCAGTAAAATTTTAAAGTTGATGTGTGGTCAACTTGTGAATTGCTGTTGCATGCCAGGAGATTGAGCAGCAAAGAGGAGAACTTTATTTTCTCTTCATCACCCTACCTTATAAAAGATTTGGAGAACAGCATGGTGACAGCAATAGCATCTTGAGGGATGTCAGTAGTCTCACAGCTATTGTAAACAAGAAACAATGGTTCTTGTCATGTGCTAAAAAAAAAGGGTGAAAATAAGCCCAAGTGGCTTCTGCTCTTAAAAGCCCCTTCAGGAAGTTAAAAAACACATAGGAGACATGTAAAGATGAATAAATTCTTGCATTTACATTGTAGGTCCTCTGAATTATAATAGTTTATATTATATTAGTGGAACATGACCTTATGTTTTTACTCTCATACCAATGAGGCCTGAAGATACTTATTCTAAATATATATTAATAAATGCATAAATATTTAAAGGTTTTAATTATTTATTTTAGAGAGGAAAGAGAGAGAGAGAGAAGGGAGAGAGAAGTAGGAAGCATCAACTCCCATATGTGCCTTGATAGGACAAGCCCAGAGTTTTGAACTGGCAACCTCAGCCTTTCAGGTCAATGCTTGATCCACTGCGCCACTACAGGCCAGGCTATGTTTAAATACATAGCTACATACCTGATTGAAGTAATAGTTTGTCTTCATTTAACAATGGCATTTGGGGAGAATGCAATAAAGATAATTCCTTGTTTTTTAAATAAAAGTAAATTGATTATGAGTGGCATGCAAAATGCAGTGAAAAATCTCTGCAGCAAGAAGTGCCTGATTTCTTTAATAAACTTTCAAGGGTGGTGAGAGAGAGACAGACTTGTTGATAGCTAGTCTATGGATGAAAAGAGATGAGATGTTAACAACTAATTAAACTGGGTCTTATTAAGATCCTATTTCAAACTGTAAATATAATTGAAAAAACTGGAACACTATTTAGAAATCTTATAATAGTGAGAAATTACTATCAATTTTTTAGGTATGGTAATGATAACATGGTTGAGTTGGTGGTTGCTGAGGAGGGGTCATGTGTAGAAAGTGGTTCATTGTACTCTTTGTGTGTGTGTGTGTGTGTGCATGTGTTTATGAAACTTTATAATAAAGAGTAAAAACAGGAACTTGATACTTATTTGAGATATTTTTCCATTTGACAAAATATGTTAAAACTGGTAAAATATGAAAATTGGGCTTAGATTTCATCTTGAAATTTTTATTAAGTTTATTAGAATTAATGTGAAAAATTGTGGTTAGGATAATTATAAACTACCAGTCAGAGCTGTGCCCAACCCATTTTTTAAATCAAATCTCACAATTTTCTTAAATAGACATATTTAAACATTACCAAATGCAGGGCAGAAACTCCATAGCTATTAAGATTTTACACTTACTGAATTGCTTTCTCAAATTATTTTCTTGGGTAACTCATCAACTTTGACTTTTGATGTCAGTTTTTCTTCAGAAAGAGAAAGATAATTATTTTTGGCTTGTAAGACAATTATCAAGGACTGTTGATAGCAAAGAGTTTTCTCAATTTAAACATAAGAACTTGTGGCTGAGATTCTTACTTGAAAACGTTAGATTCCTATCAATCTTTCTGTTTGCGTGATCCCCCAAAATTCCACACTGACCTCTCTCTGCAACCCTTAACTCTTACTACATGCTCTTATCAGTTTCACCACATTGACTAAAATAACTAGTCAGTTTAGTGTGTAATGAAAGGTAAGGGAAACTATATAACTAACTAGTATTAATAATTAGTAGCTAACAATGTTGATTGAGTTCTTACAGTGCACCCAGCACTAAACTATATGCTTTGTGAAATTTCTGTTATTTCTTGCAATAAACCAGTGAGATAGGTGTAATTCTTACCATTTTCAGATAAAACTGCAGCACAGAACATCTTAAACAGTTTTTCTATTATAATATTGCTGGTAGATGATAGATCTTCAATTTGAAGGCAGATATTATTCATAATTTTTTTTTTCCTGTTTACAGGGACAGAGAGAGAGTCAGAGAGAGGGATAGATAGGGACAGACAGACAGGAACAGAGAGAAATGAGAGCATCAGTCATTAGTTTTTCATTGCTGTCGCAACATCTTAGTTGTTCATTGATTGCTTTCTCACATGTGCCTTGACCGCAGGCCTTCAGCAGACCGAGCAACCCCTTGCTGGAGCCAGCGACCTTGGGTCCAAGCTGAGGAGCTTCAGCTCAAGCTACATGGGCCCGCTCAAGCTGGCGACCTCAGGGTCTTTCGCACCCCAGGCCAACGCTCTGTCCACTGCGCCACTGCCTGTTCAGGCTCATTCATAATTTTTGTGAAGATTTTTCCATTGGCAAGGATACTAGCTTTTTCCCTTTTAGAAATTGAAAAATAATGGTTCAACTATATATCCTATAGTCAAAATTAGAAAAAAAAATTCAAAATAGAAAGAATTAAGAACCTATGATGTTTGGGAGAACTTTAATAAGTGTCTGATTCAAACAAAGGGTGGAACTAGTGAGCACATGAAAATTAATGTTTTTTCAGGGCAAGAGTAGGATCAATCACGCTTAGTGCTTATAGATTAAAGATCAGCTAAATGGGTCTCTGACCACAATAGAATTTAGGACATGAAAACAGAAACATTTCAGAGAGCAGGCTAAATTGAATGAGAAAAGTAAGGGGTTTATAACATGACTATATTAATTATTTTTATGTTATATTAAATGGAATGAAAAGTTGATTATAATTTTTATTTTGTTTCCAATCAGTGTCAGACTAACTCAAAACTCTCTATCTTCTCTTCCTGATCTATGAAGTTAGTCATCACACACCCCTGGAGTATACTAACCATTGTCTGTCTTCTGATTTCTTGACGTTTTTATTATTGCTCTTTTTCTCCCTGCCTTACCCTTATTATTTCCTTCTAGCAGCTCTCCTTACATGTTTTGAAGGAATTTACCAATTAATGTGTATGTGTCTGGATAAAAAGAAAAAAAGTTGGGGAAATAGTTCAAATGTTTAGAGGAATCAATCAACTAAATGTGGCACCAATGACTTCCATTAATAAACCAGAATGAGTTCACTTCTACTTCTGGCTTATTTTGTCTATCCTAATCATTGCAACAGAAAATTCTGGCTCTGATATTGGCTATGAATAGACCAGTTATAAAATAAGTAATTTTAATTTCTTGGTATATGTTACTGTAATAGAAAAATTTTTTAAATGTTATTTTTCTTGTAAAATATATATAATGTAATATTTACCATTTAAATATGTACTTCAGTGGCATAACATACATTCACATTTTACAACTGTCACCACTATCCCTCTCCAGAACTTCTTAATCTTTCCAAACTGTAACCTTTTATCCACTTAATAATAACTCTCCATTACCCTTTCTCCCCAGGTCTGGTAATCTTTATTCTACTTTCTGTTTTTATGAATTTGATCATTCTAGGTATCTAATTTAAGTGGAATTACACATTGTTCTTTTGTGTCTGGCTTATTTAATTTAGCATAATCTTTTCAAAGTTCATTTATTTAGCATGTATCAGAATTGTTAATACATTTTTAATTCAAACTTCACTAAGATTTCCCATTTGGTTCATCTGCAAATGCAGCTATTGCTAAGAAGATATTCCCCTGTCTCAAAAGATTAATATGATAAATACTAACATTTTTCTATAATTGCTAGGGTACTTGACTACATTTAAAATTTTTTTCTTAAAAATAATAAATTTCTGAAAATAAATGTACTCAGGGAATTATATAATTGGCCAAACTCTCTGGAGGAGGTAGTTTCAGAATGCTTATCATTATAAAATGGTCATAGGTCTCTGAAAGTTAGATATATTGTTTTATCATAAATATTATGTGATTTGTAAGCTATAACCTTTAACTTGCTCCTTTCATCAACTATAGGACCAGATTCCTGGCTCAATATAATAGCATTACAACAATTATTGAAAACTGATGATTTCCTTTATTTAAACAGAATAAAATTAAAATCCTTTAAATTTTTACTTAGCTTTTAAGATACCGATCATCAGTATATTTCATTATATGCCTAAAATCTGACAGTCTGACATGCAAAAATCATAATTTATTTATTTTTTATAACATACACATAAAATCATTGAAACTACCCATTTTATCTGCTGCTATTGTTGTAGTTTCCTAACATAAAAATGTTAGTTATTATATAAATATATATTAATTGACCATTTGTATTTGGTATTTATACATGAAGTTGTACCATAATGCATTTTGCACATTTTTTCACATAATCTTTTTGGTAGGTTCATTCAACTGATTTTACTAAGAAGCTACTATGTCACTTTTCTGTTCTAGAAAATTAAAGAAGACAAATATTAACTGTCTGTATAGTAATTTATTAACTACTGGGGAATATAGAAAAATAAATAGGCCATTGTAATGCAGATGACCTATGCTTTTATAAGTACCGAGGGCTAATAGGTTCATAGCAGAGTGTATAATAAAACTATTATATGAAAGGTGAAGGCCATAAAAAGATATGCCTGAAGAGAAATCCATGTTATCTTTGCTATGTGGTGAGTCAAAGGAGTACTTATGGGTACACCAAAATACTCTTCAGAAAGTTGCTATAAACCTTGTTGGTGGACAAATGGATAATTATCAGTTCTATTTTTTCAATTAAATTATGGTTGGAATAACTTGTGATTTAGTCTTAAAATTTAGAGGCACTAATAACCAGATACCCACAGGAAAAAAAATTAACAAAGAAATAGCAGACTTAAAGGATGCACTAGATCAATTTGATTTAATAGATATCTTCAGAACTTTTCACCCTAAAGCAGTAGAATATACATTCTTTTCAAGAACTCATGGTACATTCTCTAGGATAACCACACGTTAGGACACAAAAGTGGTCTCAACAAATTTAAAAGATTGAAATCATAACAAGCATTTTCTCTGATTACAATGGCATGAAACTAGAAATTAACCACAAAAGAAAAACTGAAAAATACTCAAACACTTGGAAACTAAATAGCATGTTTTTAAACAATGAATGGTTTAACAATGAGATCAAAGAAGAAATAAAAACGTTTCTAGAAATGAATGATAATGAGCATACATCAACTCAAAATTTATGGGACACAGCAAAAGCAGTACTGACAGGGAAGTTCATAGCAATAGAGGCATACCCTAAGAAGCTGGGAAAAGCTCAAATAAGCAACCTGGCCATGCATCTAAAAGAACTAGAAAAACAACAGCAAATAAAGCCCAGGACTAGTACAAGGAAGAAAATAATAAAGATCAGAGTGGAAATAAATGACATAGAGTCTAAGGAAAGAATAAAGTGGATCAATGAAACCAGGAGCTGATTTTTTGAAAAGGTAAACAAGATTGATGAACCTTTAACTAGACTCACCAAGAAAAAAAGAGAGAGGCCTCAAATAAATAAAATTAGAAAGGACAGTGGAGAAATAACAACTGACACAACAGAAATACAAAGCATTGTAAGAAAATACTATGAAGAACTATATGCCAAAAAATTAGACAATCTTGGTGAAATGGACAAATTTCTTGAATCATATAACCTTCCAAAAATCAACCTGGAAGAATCAGAACACCTAAACAGACCAATTACAACAAATGAGATCGAAACAGTTATCAAAAAACTCCCAACAAAAAAAAAATCCTGGGCCTGATGACTTCACAAGTGAATTCTAACGAAAATTTAAAGAAGTACAAACTCCTATCCTTCTCAAGCTATTTCAAAAAATTCAAGAGGAAGGAAGACTTCCAAACTCCTTTTATGAGGCGAGCATAATTCTGATCCCGAAACCAGGCAAAGACAACACGAAGAAAGAAAATTATAGGCTAATATCCCTGATGAATTTAGATGTTAAAATTCTCAACAAAATATTAGCCAACTGGATCCAGCAATATATGAAAAAAATCATACACCATGATCAAGTGGGATTAATTCTGGAGAGGCAAGGCTGGTTCAATATTCGCAAATCAATCGATGTGATTCATCAAATAAACAAAAGGAAGGGCAAAAATCACATGATAATTTCAATAGATGTAGAAAAAGCATTTGATAAAATCCAGCACCCATTCATGATCAAAACTCTCAGTAAAGTGGGAATACAGGGAACATACCTTAACATGATAAAGGCCATCTATGACAAACCCACAGAAAACATCATACTAAATGGGCAGAAATTAAAAACAATCTCCTTAAGATCAGGAACCAGGCAGGGTTGCCCCCTTTCACCACTCTTATTCAACATAGTTCTGGAAGTCTTAGCCACAGCAATCAGACAACAAGATGAAATAAAAGGCATTCAAATTGGAAAAGAAGAAGTAAAAGTGTCATTATTTGCAGGTGATATAATATTGTATATAGAAAACCCTAAAGTCTCAGTCAAAAAACTACTGGACTTGATAAATGAATTCAGCAAGATGCCAGGATACTAAATTAATATTCAGAAATCAGAGGCTTTTTTATATACCAACAATGAACTGTCATCAAAAGAAATTGAAATTAGGGAAACAATCCCCTTCACTATTTCAACCAAAATAATAATAATGTACCTAGGAGTAAATTTAACCAAGGAGGTTAAGGACTTGTACTCGGAAAATTATAAAACATTGATAAAAGAAATCAAGGAAGATACAAACAAGTGGAAGCATATATCGTGCTCATGGCTAGGAAGAATAAACATCATTAAAATGTCTATATTACCCAAAACAATTTATAAATTCAATGCAATACCAATTAAAATACCAATGACATACTTCAAAGATATAGAACACATATTCCAAAAATTTAAATGGAACCAAAAAAGAACACGAATAGCCTCAGCAATCCTAAAAAAAATAAATAAATCAGGAGGTATCACTCTTCCAGATATCAAGGTATACTACAAGGCCATTGTTATCAAGATAGCCTAGTACTGGCATAAGAACAGGCATACAGGTCAATGGAACAGCACAGAGAACCCAGAAATAAACCAACACCTTTATGGACAACTGATATTTGACAAAGGGGAAAGAACATACAGTCGAGTAAAGACAGCCTCTTTAGCAAATGGTGTTGGGAAAATAGGACATCTACCTGCAAAAAAATGAAACTAGATCATCAACTTACACCATTCACAAAAACAAACTCAAAATGGATAAAAGACTTAAATGTAAGATGTGTAACTATAAACATCTTAGAAGAAAACATAGGCAGTAAGCTGCCCCCACATCTGTCACAACAATATATTTGCTGATTTATCTCCACGGGCAAATGAAATAAAAGGCAGGATAAACAAATGGGACTATATCAAACTAAAATTTTTTGCATAGCTAAAGACAATAAGAACAGAATAAAAAGACAAACTACACAATGGGAGAACATATTCAACAATACATGTGATCAGGGGTTAATAACCAAAATTTATAAAGAACTTATAAAACTCAACACCAGGAAGACAAACAATCCAATCAAAAAATGGGCTAAAGAAATGAATACAAATTTCTCCAAAGAGGACATACAGATGGCCAATAGGCATATGAAAAATGCTCAACATCACTAATCATTAGAGAAATGCATATTAAAACCACAATGAGATATCACCTCACACCAGTCAGAGTGGCGCTCATCTGCAAAACAACACAGAATAAGTGCTGGCGAGGATGTAGAGAAAAGCGAACCCTCCTGCACTGCTGGTGGGAATGCAGACTGGTGTAGCTACTGTGGAAAACTGTATGGAGATTCCTCAAAAAATTAAAAATTGAACTGCCTTTTGACCCAGCTATCCACTTTTAGGAATATACCCAAAGAACACCATAGCACTGTTCTAAAAGAAGAAATGCGACTCCATGTTCGTGGCAGCATTGTTCACAATAGCGAAGATCTGGAAACAGCCCAAGTGTCCGTCAGAGGACGAATGGATTAAAAAGCTTTGTTACATATATACTATGGAATACTACTCAGCCATAAGAAATGATGACATCGGATTATTTGTAACAACATGGATGGATCTGACAACATTATACTGAGTTAAGTCAGTAAATCAGAAATAACTAGGGACTATATGAGTCCATACATAGATGGGACATAAAAATGAGACTCAGAGACATGGACAAGAGTGTACTTGCTACCTGGGGGGAGGGGAATGTGAGGGAGTGGGGAGGGATAGGAGAGGGGCACAAATAAAACCAGATAGAAGGTGACGGAGGACAGTTTGACTTTGGGTGATGGATACGCAATATAATCAAATGTCAAAATAACCTGGAAATATTTTCTCTGAACATATGTGCCCTGATTTATCAATGTTACCCCATTAAAATTAATTTTAAAAATTTGAGGCACTTATAACCAGACACCTACAAAAAACACTCAATGACTTAGATCAAGCATTGCTACTCTTAAGTATATACATAAAATTATCTGAAAGATGTTCTTCAAGGAAAGTTGTTTTGCAATTATTTTCAAATCACTTGAAATCTGCTGAGTATTTACCAAAGATGATCACTTCAGCTCTAGAATCCTTGCTATGTTGCCTGTCTTTCTAGGAAGAGTTAGTCAGCAAGGTTTGTTGTATATAAACCTTAATATATTATAAATAAATTTATTGTATATAAGTTGAATAGTGTATTTTTAAGCCAGTTCCCCATGTGCCCAACATGCTTTCTTCATTTTATTAGCAACTGTCTCCAAAGAAATCCTCTTTCTCTTTTCCAATATATCATGTGCTTCTCTACCCACTTTAAAAGCCAGAGATGTGAACATCGAAGGGAAAACTGACTCACAGACAGCTCTTTGGCAATCCTACCTAAATGGTCTAATATTTCACATGGGAATGTTAAAATAGTTGGCACCTAACATCCTGGACCTCAGTAGAAATAGAGGCAGAAACCGTGCCATTCAATATCCTATTACCCTATAGATCCTGGACTTATATATCCTGAAAAGTGCACTGCCAGTGGCTGAAGCTATAGAAAATAAGAACCAGGCCTTGGAGATGGTGTGGCTGGCAAGAATAAAGCAAAATATTGAATAACAGTCAGATAAGTTGATGTTCAATGCAGGATTCCCATGTCAAAGGAGATCATATTGTTAGAAGTTTATAGCAAAAATTTGTTCTAATCTTTGGGCAAAAGCAGAGCTGGGTGGGAAAAATCTGCAGACTGGTATCAGTCTGCTTATGACACACGCTCGACCCACTGGTTGTTAATATATTAGGCATGGTCTTATTGTTTCAAGTACTATATGAACTGAGGTGTTAATGACATACGTGTTGAGCACGTGAGTTTTGATAGGGGCTGTGCTAGGGACTGGGGAATAAGCTAAGTGCTCTAAAGTGAGGTCTCTCTGAGTCCAGGATGGAGTGGATGACATTAGTACTGCTATTCTGTTTTTACCCCCTTTGATTCTTCCATCCTCTCTATTGTATTTGTATTTCCAGTTTAAAGGGAACAAGTATAGACTGAAACTGGTTAAACTGATGGAAATTCTAATACTTGTTAAAGTTTAGGTGAGATCTGCATAAGAAGCTAAAAGCAAAATAAAGTTAGTGATCAGGGAATATAAATTGTCAGTGCTTCTCTGTATATGAGTAATAAAATGCTTTTTTTTTTGTATTAACCTTTTTAAGAGTTCATTCTATCCTGTTTTTTAGTGTTTGCTTTATTTCTAGACTAGCCTGTGGCAAAAGGCCAGCTGCAATCTGAAAGAAATATGTCACAGTCTTTGGTGTATTAACAATACACCAAATATTAATAGATTTCCTCTAAGGATATCTCACAGCACCATTCCCAAGCTAAGTTTAAAACAAAATGTGTAATACTTTGAATACTATAATTACATGGAAGCAAAGCTGCCAATCTGTGTCTGTGTATGTTGTTGATTGTTGTCATTAAATGAGTTTAATTTTATTAAATATGAATGTGGTTCTTTGTTTTTGAGTCTCTGAATTGAAGTACTGCTCAACTAAGCATCTTAATAATTTTCACTTTTTCTTGCCGTAAGTAGCATATTGCATATCAATACACTTTTAACAGTTAAGTCTCCTGGGGAAAAAAAGAAGCAAAAGAATACAGAATAATTCAGTTCTGAGATAAAAAAGAGAGGTTGGATTCCTTCAATAGCTTTTTGGAAATAAAATTTATAGATCTTGAAGTTTGAATGGGACCTTAGAGATTATATAATCCGATCATCTAATTTTACATATGAGGAACTCATAATAGGTATTTGTCCTTGCTTTGGCTAAGTACACTTTGGAACATAACTAATATGCAGAATCACTTTTATAGCAGTGGAAGCTAGAGATTGTCATACATTCAGTGCTTATTTGAAATGGTGTCATATATACAGTGCTTATGTGAAAAGGTGTTTTTGTTTAAATGTGATTTTGATCACATGCAATGGTCATATGTAGATTAACAATAGTTTGTGTGTAAGTTACTTGGTCAGTGGTTTTAGATCTTAAGTAGTAAGTTTGAAATTGGCAATTGGCTCAAAACTGTCAGTTTTCTTTACTCTGTAATATAACTTTAAATTGAGTATTTCCAATGAAAATCTTATAGTCTAATTATCTGAGCTCTGGAAAGAAATCAAGGATGTAGTGTTCTCTACACAAGCTTGAGTGAGAATGTGATTAATACATGAATGGGTGGAGCAGTTCACTAGCTTGGACCCCTCTTCATTTGGACTGAGGTGGCTGCTAGTTCCAGGAGGCAACCCCTCAGCAGGAAGCTGTCTGGGGTAGCAGTGTAAATACAATCACTTATGGACCATGTGAGCTTAAAGATTAATAAGAAAAACACACAATCAAGGGAAATCATTGTTTTCCTTGCCCTGGAAATTAATACCTAAAATTTATATTATTTGCTTAAATGAAAACTGAACCTGGTCATTTTATCATGCCCTATTTTTCAAATACCTTTTGATTATTTTTTAAATCAAGAATTATATTTTGCAAAAGAGGAAAGTGGGAAGCTACGCTGCGTTTTTTCTTTAGATCACAGTGATTTTACTGACACCCCAGATATCCTAAAGCATTAAGGTCTTTAAGGTATTGTATAAAAGTGTGACAGCTTTGTGTAATTCTATTTAATATTTTAAAAGCAATGACAGATTCTAAATTGTTTCTTTCCCTCCTATTGTCACTGCTGTCATCATTGCTATTTTATTGTTGTGACAGATGTGAAGACTATGCGTTAGCATAGATTGATTTTTCTTTCAGTCCTCTGCCAACTCCAAAGAACAAATACAATACCAAAGTATCAGCATAATGAGAATATTTATAACCTGGCAATTTCAGATACAGAAACAAAAAATGATTATATCTGAAAAGGAGCTAAAACAGTCTTTTTAAAAGATATTTTATTGAAATAATTTATGTCTCCAAGGCAATTTATAATTCCTGAGTATGTACTAGCTTTACTGTTAGGGTGCTCTGCCCTTGTTGGGAGAGATGAGACTTATAGTACAAGCATACATGATAATGTAAAAAGACTTTTAAAAGAAACATCTACAACTAAAAAGAATCAAAAGTACTCACCACCTGCTAGGTACTACATTATGTTTTTTACATACATTATCTCCTTTAAATTTGACACCCATGTACATATGAATAATTGTACTTGTATTCAGGTGAGGAATTTCAGTAACGGAGAAGTTAAGTAACTTACCTAGCTAAAGTCATGTCAGTTAAAGGTACAGTCAGAGTAATAGATATTTGACTGACTGCAAGATTGAGAGTTTCATGGAGGAAAATGAATGTGGTCTACTTTTGCCTTCTTTGTTTCAAGAAAAAGCAATGACTGCATACTCTGACATTCTCCCCTCTATTGGTATATCTTGTAGGAAGCGACAGATAGAGGTTCTACATAGAGCATAATGGGAACAATGATTGATTGTAAGGGATCTAACTTGACTCATTCCTCTCCCTTAAAACTCCATCAAACCTATAGCCCAATCCTCTCCATTCTCTAGAAAGCATACCTCAAATATATCTATGTCTCTAATGTTCTATTTTTATGACCCTGGTCCAAATCACCATCATCTTTGCCTGGACATTCACAATATTTTCCTCATTTTCCTTGCCTTCTGTTCTTGTTACCTTCACTATAGTCTTCAAAGGCTATCAAGAAAACATTTTTAATTAGAGCACGTCAGTTTTCTGGAACTCTTTAATATCTTCCCAATCTCTTTGGAATAAAATAAACATTTCTTATTTTGTTAGACAAATTCCTTAGTTATATGTCTTTTGGCTACCTCTCCATACCTTCGTTTTGCACCACTCCCCTTAACATATCTTAAACTTTAACTGCACTATTCTCTTTCCTATATGCCAAGCTTTGTTATGCCTTAAGAGTTTCTATATGTTTTACATCTGCCTGGAAGATTCTATCCCATTCGTGCCATAACCGAGTGTTTAAAAAAAAAATCTTTTTCCATGAGTATTAAATATCAACTACTCAGGCAGGCTTTCTTTGATTATCTGAACTATGTCGTTTAAGTCCCATATGCTTTTTCTTAACATTTAAAGTCAATTTGCCAATTTATGCAGGGTTTTGTTTGCTTTATTGTTTTCTATTAATTTTAAAATTTTACTTAGAAAATTAACTTTAACAGGGGGTGACATTGATCCATAAGAGTACATAGATTTCAGGTAAACATTTTTATAGCATTTGAACTGTTGATTCCACTGCGGAACAAAATTTTTGTTGCATCCACAAAAACACTTGTTCCTACCTAATTCGAGTGTGCTGATCTCAAATCTGACATGAGTTTTTCCCTGTAAGCTACAGTATTTTTTGCAATTCAAGATAGTGGGTTTTCATCTTATTGTAAAATTTTCAACATTTAGTCTAACATAATGAAGTAGAATGTTTTTTCGGCATCATCTTTGTGAAAATATAATAAAATTTATATACTGCAGTAAATACACTAGTACACTAAAAGATATGATTGCATTAGAATTTGTCTACAATTTCAAAATAGAACATATTAAAATACTTATTTTAATCATAAAATTTGCTCAATACTTATTTAAATTCTATTCTGGCAAAAATTTGCGTTTGTAGCTCTTGTGTCTGTGTATTTGTTGAGGAAAATCTCGTTTGATACTCCAGCAGTAGTCTGCTCATCACTAACAGCTCCAAGATTTTTGGGAAAGTTATCAAGGTGACTGTTAAGGAAGTGAATCTTAACGTTCATGTTCCATTCAATGTCGTGGAAAGCCAACAGCATCCTTTGAACCAGAAGTTCATAGTTTTCTGCTTTTTTTGTTGCCAAGGAAGTTCTTTGTAACTGCTGCAAAAGACTGCCATGCTGCTTTCTCCTCCTTATTCATCTTCCTGGCAAACTCTTCATTACATATGAGGGTTTGAATTTGAGGTCCATCGAATACACCTGCTTTTATCTTCTCGAAAACAAGGCAGGAAAAGCAGAAATAATATGTTGAAAACATTCACTTTCTCTGTTTAAAGCCTGAACAAACTGCTTCATTAAGCCAAGTTTGATGTGAAGTGGGGGGAAAATGACCCTGTCTCTATTAACTACAGGTTCATTTACAGTATTTTGCATTCCTACTTCCAGAGCTTCACGTTTCGGCCACTCCTTCTGTGTACAGTGTTTCTCTTGAGCTTGGCTGTCCCACGAACACAGAAAGCAAGGATACTTCGTGAAACCTCTCTGTTGTCATAGCCCAGTGGTTCTTAACCTTTTTTGAGGTACAGAACCCACCAGTTTCATATGCGCATTAGTGATAAATAAAATATGATTTTTTTTCCAAATTCAAGACATAGGTATGTTTTTTTTACTGGTGCACAAAATGAGCCGTGCATGAACATCACCTTGCTCAAAGAACGAAACCAACCAAGTGCATGAACTCACAACAAATTACGGTATTACTTTATTCTGGCCTCTGCGGCAGAGACTTCTCCGAACCCGTGAGACTGACTCATTGAACCCCTAGGGTTCGATAGATCCCAAAATAAGAACCACTGTCCTAGCAGGAAATTACTATTTTAAGATCTACCCAAATGATCCAGTTATGCTCCTTATACTTTAGTAAGTCGAGGACAATTTTTATGTCATTATAATCTTCTTGCAGATGAGTTGAATAACCAATTGGAACCACTGCATAAACATTATCGTTGTGTAGGAGAACACGTTTCAGACCCCGTTTAGAGCTGTCAAGAAACAGAGGTGCAAAAACTATTCTTACATTTACACCTACTTGAAGAAGCCATGATTCAATCTTAAAAAAAATAAGAGGGTGTTTTTATCAGATAATAATTTTTTACATTTAAAAACAATTACAATTATGTAAAAGTGATGTTTGTAAAACATTAATTGCCTGTGGTTATGTTCAATCCAAGAGTCATTGCCCTTTAACTCCAATTTAAAAACCAATGCTTGCCATTAACTGTATCAAAAAGAAATTAAAATTGCATAAAAACTAGAGCATGCACCGAAAAGGTGGATTTCAGATTTGGAATCAGCGATGCATAAATACATCGAAAAAGTTCTAAAACCTTATGCAACAGAAAATGAAAATAAAAATTGTTCCCCAGTGTTATGTTGTATACACATCACCCAAAGTCAAATCATTTTCTGTGATCTTCTTATATTAGTCCCTCTTTACACCCTTTCCTCCACGCCCTCTCTCCTCCCCCTTCCCCACACCTCCTCCCCCCTGTTGACCACTTCACTTTTATCTATGTCCATGAGTCTGTTTTATATCCCACCTATGTGTGAAATTGTACAGATCTTAGCTTTTACTGATTTACTTATTTCACTCAGTATAATGTTCGCAAGGTCCATCCATGTTGTCGTAAATATCACTATTTCATCATTTCTAATGGCTAAATAGTATTCAAGTGTATATATGTACTATATTTTCTTTATCCAGTCCTCTATTGAGAGACACTTAGGTTATTTCCATGTCTTGGCCACTGTGAACAATGCTGCAATGAATATAGGGTGCATGTGTCTTTACATACTAATGTTTTTAAGTTTTAGGGGTAGATACCTAGTGGAGGGATTGCTGGTTCATATGGTAGCTCTATGCTTAGTTTTTTGAGGAAGCATACTTTCCTCTATAATGGTTGTCCTAATTTGCATTCCCACCAGCAGTGAATGAGGGTTTCTTTTTCTCTACAGCCTCTCCAAACTTGTTATTGGTCTTGTTGGTAATAGCCAATCTAGCAGATGTGAGGTGGTATCTCATTTTAGTTTTGATTTACATTTCTCAAATAGCTAGTGAAGATGAGCATCTTTTTATATATCTATTGGCCATTTGTATGTCCTCTTGGGAGAAGTGTCTGTTCAAGTCCTCTCCCCAGTTTTTAAATTGGATTGTTTGTTTGTTTGTTGCTGAGCTTTGTGAGTTCTTTGTATATTTTGGATATTAATCCCCTATTGGAGCTCTTGTTTGCAAATATCATCTCCCATTTAGTTAGCTGCCTATTTGTTTTGTTGTCAGTTTGTTTTGCTGTACAGAAGCTTTTTAGTTTGATATAGTCCCATTCATTTATTTTTGTGTTACTTCCCTGCCTTTGGGGTCGAATTCACCAATTATTCTCTATGACCAGGGCAATGAGTTTAGTACCTATGTTTTCTTCTGTGTAATTTATTGTTTCAGATCTTATATTAGATCTTTGATTTATTTTGAATTAATTTTTGTGCATGGGGACAAACTGTAGTCAAGTTTCAGTTTTTTGCATGTGGCTTTCTAATTTTCCCAGCATTTATTTATTTATCTATTTATTTATTTATTTACAGGGACAGAGAGTCAAAGAGAGGGATAGATAAAGACAGACGGACAAGAACAGAAAAAGATGAGAAGCATTATTCATTAGTTTTTCATTGCTGTTGCGACACCTTAGTTGTTCATTGATTGCTTTCTCACATGTGCCTTGACCACGGGCCTTCAGCAGACCGAGTAACCCCTTGCTGAAGCCAGCGACCTTGGGTTCAAGCTGGTGAGCTTTTGCTCAAGCCAGATGGGCCTGCGCTCAAGCTGGCGACCTCGGGGTCTCGAACCTGGGTCCTCCACCTCCCAGTCCGATGCTCTATCCACTGCACCACTGCCTGGTTAGGCCCAGCACCGTTTATTGAAAAGTCTTTCTTTTCTTCATTGCATGCTTTTGGCTTTTTTCTCAATGATGATTTGTGGATATACATATGTTTTATTTCTGGGCTCTCAATTCTATTTCATTGATCTGTATGTCTGTTTTTTGTCAATACCATGCTGTTTTGATTATCATGGCTCTACAGTATAATTTGAAGTCAGATAATGTGATACTTCTGGCTTCATTTTTTATTCTCAGGATTGCTTTGGCTATTCACGATTTCTTATGGTTCCATACAAACCTGGAGATTTTTTCTATTTCTTTAAAAAATGACATTGGGTTTTAGATAAAGGTTGCATTAAATTTGTATATTGCTTTTGGTAATATGGCCATTTTAACTATGTTAATTTTTCTAGTCCATGAACATGGAATATTTTTTCATTTAATTGTGTCTTTTTCAATTTCTTCAATAATGTTTTGTAGTTTTCATTATATGGGTCCTTCACATCTTTGTTAATTTTATTCCTAGGTATTTTTTGTTGTTGTTGCAATTGTAAAAGTAATTGTTTTTTTTGGGGGGGGCAGCTGTTCATTTTCTGATGTTTCATTCTTGGTATATTAGAAAGCAGTGGACTTTGTATACTGATTTTGGATCCTGTGACTTTACTGTATTGGTTTACTTTTTCTAATAGTTTTTTGGTGGAGTCTTTGGGGTTTTCTAATACAGAATCTTGTCTTCTGCAAAATGTGTTACCTTTACTTCTTCTTCCTCAATATGGATACCTTTTATATCTTCTTCTTGCCTGATTGCTTTAGCTATAACTTCCAGAACTATGTTGAATAAGAGTAAAGAGAGTGGGAATCCTTGTCTTGTTTCTGACTTTAGAGGATAAGCCTTCATTTTTTTCACCGATGGTTTGTTATATATGGCCTTTCTTATGTTGAGGTACTTTCTTTTGTATTCTGATTTTATTGAGTGTTTTAAACATTAAGGGATGTTGTATCTTATTGAATACTTCTTCTGCATCTATTAATAGGCTCATATGATTTTTGTTCTTTGTTTTGTTGATGTGGTGTATTTCCCTCTTTCACTACTTTAAGTGTTTGGGTCCACTTTGTTCTGGCTTGTAGAGTTTCTGCTTAGAAGTCTGATGATAACCTAATGGGTTCTACTTTGTATGTTATGTTCTTGTTTTCCCTTTCTGCCTTAAATGTTCTTTCTTTGTCATTGTTTTATGACAATTTTATTACAGTGTGCCTTGGAGTAGGTCTGTTTGGGTTGCAGTAGCTTGGCATAATTTTTGCTTCTTGAATTTGAGGTTCTGAAACTTTCAATAGGACTGGAAAATTCTCATCAATTGTTTGTTTAAATAGGCTCTCCATTTCCCCCTTTCCCACTCTTTTTCTTCTGATATACCCATTATTCTTATCTTATTCTTTCTAATGGATTCAGAAAATTCTTGTAGCACTCTCTAATTTTTAATTCATAAGTCTATCGTCTTTTTTTCTGTAGCATCTCTTATTGCCTGTATTTGATGTCATTGATTATTTTCTCTATCTGCCTTCTTCTGTTAGCTAAACTTGCAACCTCAGTCTTCAATTGATGTATTGAATTCATCTCTGTTTTTAAAATTTCAATCTCCTTGGTGAGATATTTATTTTGTTCATTACTTTGTTTTCTGAGCTCATTAAATTGCCTATTTGTGTCTTCCACATCTTGTTGAGTATTTTCAGAAGTTCAATTTTAAACTATCATTTAACTCTAAGGTTCCCTGTCATTGAGATTTTCTGGAGACTTTTTATTTTCTTTTTGAAATATGTTTCTATCTTGTGTAGCCATTATGTTCAATTTCTTCTTCCTTGATGCCATTTGAGAGTAGTATCATTAAGAACCCTAACAAAAATAATGAAAAATGAAAAATTTAAAAAATACAATAAAAACTATAAAAATTGAAAAAATTTTGACAAGGAAAACCACAGAAAAAATCAAAAGTAAACAAAAAGATATAAAGCAAAACACCCACAAAAAATAAGTAGTAAAAATATAAAAATTAAAAAAAAAGATGTTTAAAAGAGAAGAAAGAAGAAGATAAAAGGAGGGGAAAAAATGAAAAATAGACTTTGGGGTTTATTTTTTTTTCTTTTCATTTGTATTTTTTTTTTTTTTAATAGAGACAGAGTTAGAGAGAGGGATAGATAGGGACAGACAGTCAGGAATGGAGAGAGATGAGAAACATCAATCATCAGTTTTTCATTGCAACCCCTCAGTTGTTCATTGATTGCTTTCTCATATGTTCCTTGACTGAGGGCCTTTAGCAGACTGAGGAACCCCTTGCTTGAGCCAGCGACCTTGGGTTCAAGCTGGTGAGCTTTTTGCTCAAACCACATGAGCCCGTGCTCAAGCTGGCAACCTTGGAGTATTGAAACTGGGTCTTTCACATCCCAGCCCTATGCTCTATTCACTGGACCACTGCATGGTCAGGCTTCTCTTGTATTTTTCTGAAGTAAGAAGTGAGGAGGCAGAAAGATAGAGTTTCTCATGTGCCTGACTGGGATTCAGTTGGCAAACACACTGAGGAGCAATGCTCTGCCTATCTGGGGCCCTTGCTCTGTTGCAACTGAAGCCATTCTAGTACCTGAGGCCAAGGCCATGGAACCATTCTCAGTACCCAGGCCAAAAGCTCCAGTGGAGCCTTGGCTGCAGGAGGGGAAGACAGAGATAGAGGGTAAGGGTAGAAAAGCAGATGGGTTCTTCTCCTGTGTACTTTGCCCAGAAATCAAACCCAGGATTTCCACACACTGGGCTGACACTCTACCACTGAGCCAACTGGCCAAGGCCTAAATTTTGGCTTTGAGAGGTTTCTTTCGGTAGGTTTTGCTGTATTATAACCTATAGGTCTGCAAATTTCCTGGGTTGTCCTCCACTGAGATGTTGTTGCAATGATGTAGACAGGACCACAAGTGTGTGGTGTGTTGTGAGGGCTTCATGGCTTCAGTTTTCTGGCTCTAGCAATGGCGATCTCATGATTTTGGGCACTCATTCTCATGAGTTCAGAGTCCTGGGCACCAGTTGTGGAACATATCTGTTCTTCAGAGGACAAAGTGGTTCTGAAGATCTAGCTGTGGAATTTGTCTCTGACACTTTTGATACTGTGAGGGGAGGAAAGTGGGATCTGGGAGGCTGGAGGGCTGTACTTTAGCTTTCTCTGTCTCTGATGAGTACAGGTTGCAGGCAGACTGTGGGAACCCTGACTGTGGCCACACACTCTAGCCTATTTGGTTTATCCCTCTGTCTGCCCCTTTATCTCACTGCTCCTCCCAACAGAAGAAGACCCAATCACTCTCAGTTCTTCTCTCTGTACCCCTCAGACAAATACAGAAAGCCAGAGATTCCCTTCTCCCTGTATTTTACAGAGAAAAAAAAATAGTCCAAGTTTGTCTCTTCTCCTCTCCAAAGCCTACCACAAATGAGCTTTATCTTCCACTTTCATTTTAAGCTCTTCCTACCTTTATGACATTCAGTGCATGGATCTTTTAAGCATGCCTGAAAGTCCAGCTGGGGTTTCTTTTCTGCATTATAGTTGTTCAATTTGTTGAAATTTCAAGGAGAGAGATCAGGAGTATCTCTCATGCCACCATTACTCTGATGTCATCCAATATAGAATTTCTTATACTTCTAAGTACATATGTGTGTATATGCAAGAATGCACATTTGAGAATGGCAATGGAATTTTGGAAGGGCTAAAACAAGTTTTTAAAAAATATATTTATGTATGCTATGAAATTTTAAACATAATTTTAATCAAAATAAAGAAAACATGACTTTGTTAGCTATATAACTTAAATGCTTTTAATATAGAGTATTAAGATATCTGAAGAAAGGATGCCTTCATTTGATGTAAATTGGTTAGTCATGGGAGCCTTTAGAAATAAGTCACAAAGGCAAATTTGGCAATTCCCATCCAAGCACTGCCCAGGAGAAAAAGATATTTAGCCAAAATATTTGAGTATACTGACTCCTTTGGCAAGCCTATTTAAAGATGAATTCATCATCAATCTGAGCCTAATGTCATTAAAAATTGGAAGTGTCTAACTTTTTTTGTTTTGATTTCACATTTATTAAACAATCTTCTGATTATTATTTGTCTTTTTGTGTGTGCCTACAAGGACAAAATGTGTTGGTCACATGAGCTTCAAGTATTTTAGTCCCTGTAGCAATTATTTCACAATGTAAATTAAGTCACATTCTGGTTTTATTTATTTACCTCAGGAACTTGGATAATGTGATCTTGTTCTTGAGAAGTGGATTTGCCTTTGGAATGCTGACAAAATCAAGTTATTAAGCATGTAAACCTGCAGGCCAATTTATCGACCATGGTTAATTTGCACAGGTAAAGAAAGGCCCTGTGAGGCCTTTTGGGAGCCAGCCAACCTCACTTCTGGAAAACTCCTGTATAAACACTGTGTACCTTGTCTGTACTTGGAACTCTGGCTCAAAATTTGTTTCTTCTGTAATGCCTTCTCTGGGCCCTCCATCCACTTTCAGCTGTCTGGGGGTGCGTTTTATAGATCACATGATCTGCTGGGCTCACAGAGAAGCTTGTCTGCTCACAAGTAACATACTCCAAGAGTTAGTTCTTATTAGAAGAAAGATACACAACTGATTGATGTTTGTCCTTAGAATCCCCAAAGCAGGTTTTTTTCTTCGTAGTTTTGGTCTAGAAGAGAAGGCTCTAAGTATGTCTCTATTCAAATACAATATCTCAGGATTCTTACAGGCCCTACATTTATACAAGTGTTTCTATAGTACACTTTTGTGTTGAAGTAGAATTATCTTTGATATCGGCAGGAATACATACACATCAGGATTTCTGATATTAATAAAAATAAAAATTTTGCTCACTGTCATGTGCCAGTTCTCAATGAAAGTACAGTTATGGTAATTGATATTCAAAAGCAACCATTTATGTCAATGTAAATGTGTGAGGATGACAATATAATTTATTATTTAAACTAGGACACTTTTACAAATGAAAGTGTACACTATTAATTATGTCAGGAGATATCCTTTATAGGGGCTTGAGTAACAATGAATCAGTACATTTATACTGATTTGTAGCTGATTATGACTGGTAGCCATAATATAATTGATCTATGCCTATTTTAATATGTCATGTGCTGTACTATTTGAAAAAAATGTAAATGTCATACTGGCGTATATGGATAAAAGAATTTATAACTAAAAGATTTATACATAAAAACTTGCTAGAAGACGGCGATGGAGTAAGCGGACGTACCAACTTCCAACTCCCAGAACCAAAGTGGATTATAACTTGATTTTAAGAACCATCATTTGGATAAAGCAACGTTGAACTGGACTGAGAGGACTCTTCAACCAGGGAGCACTGAAGAAGCCACATTGAGACTGGTAGGAAAAGCGAAAATGTGAAAAAGACTGCCCAGCTCCCTGGACTGAAGGGCAGCCCGAAGAGACCCGCATGGCGGGAAGAGAGTTTAGCAGAGAGGGAGGGACCTGGGTGCCAGGAACAAAGCCCCAGCCTGCAGCCCCAGAGCCTAGAGGAGGCGTATAGACAGTATTTAGCTATGAAACAGGTTAGGATACTGTTTGTGAGAAAGAGACAATTTTCTCAGACCCAGGATTCTTCTTAAATGGATGGTGAAGAAAACCTCTCTAACAACCACTCACCCGGGATTCTGGGAGACAGGGAGAAAGGACAGGTCTGGAGCAGTGGGTAGAGAGTGCGGTCTGGAAGGCACAGGGAGAAAAGGTTTGAGGGACAGCCACCCTAAACCCTGGGCTGAGTCACTACATAAATCTGAAGCAATATTTCCCCTGGAACCAGCAAAGGGAAGCAGGACACCAGCCAAATAAGCTCCCTTGCAGCAATTAGAGCACAGTTGCTTAGAAGGAAGGAGCTTTCATGACTACAGTATGGAGTGTTAGGGTCTGAGCTGCAGTGCCCACACCCACACTGCTGAGGACTTGCTGAAGGGCGGGCGGCCATGGGATGTGGAAGCATGGTTCTGCCAGCGGGGGCAGAGGCCAAGCCGGCTGGTGTGAGCTAGGTCTAGCACAGCTGGGGCAAAGGGGATGCTCAAAAGTGGTCTGGTGGATGTGGGCCCTCCTGCAACTTCACCAGTGGGAAAAAGTGGGAGCACGAAATGGGCAGAGATCCACCACTGGGCAGGGGCAAGTAGGCGCACAGCTGCACCTGGCCTCTGGGGCTTGAAGCCCTGCCTGAACTGGCTTAGTCCGTGAAGGTAGGGCGGAAGCCCAGAATGCGGCTGAGTGCATAGCAACAGCCCGGCCCAGCTGAGGAGCCAAGGTTGGCAGGGGCTAGGCGGAAGCCCAGTGTGCAGTTGAGTGCATAGCAACAGCCCGGCCCAGCGAGGAGCCGAGGTTGGCCTGGGCGTGGCTTTTGGCCTGGGCTAGCAGCTGAGAGCACACCAATAGCCCCTCCTGGCTAGAGGAACAGGTGACAGGGACCTGCAGCTAAGCAAAAGTGCTCACCCTTGCCCTTGATGTCCAGGCTTGTGCCCGAAGTGTAGTGCACGGTCCCACCAGTGAAAGAGGGGTGAAGGCCGAGACTAGCTGAGGCTTGTAGAGTTGGGTATGAGAACACAGCCCATCCTGCAAAGGCGAGGCAGACACCTCAGCAGCCAAGGCCGTCGCCAGCAACACCCAAACCCATCCACCCTACGCAGAGGCATAGGAGGTGGCGGGCCTGCAGACAGATCACACCTAGGGAACACACAGGCAACACCCATTGGTCTCCAGTACCAAACTGTTCTTACACACTGAAAAAATGGGCAGGCAGAGAAATGCAACACAAATGAATAAAGAAAAATCCCCAGAGAAGGACCTGAATGAATCAGATACAACCAAGCTACCTAATGCAGAGTTTAAAATAATGATAGTTAGGATGTTCAAAGAGCTTAGAGCAACAATGAATAGTCATTACGAACACCTACATAAAAAGATAGCAAATATAAAAAAGGAAATGGAAATAATAAAAAAGAATCAGACAGAAATGACAAATACAGTATCAGAACTGAAGACCACAATGGAAGGAATTAAAAACAGGATGGATGAAGCTGAGGATCAAATCAGAGAGTTAGAGGACAAAATAAACAAAATAAACAAGGGCACAGAAGCAGAGCAGAAAAAAGAAAAGACACTCAAAACATTGAAGGAAACTCTAAGGGAGCTCTGTGACAACATGAAGAGAAATAACATCCACATCATAGGAGTTCCTGAAGAAGCAAAGAAAGATCAAGGGATAGAAACTTTGTTCAATCAAATCATAGCTGAAAACTTCCCTAAATTAAGACTGGAAAATGTTTCACATGTGCAAGAAGCACAGAGAACTCCATTAAAGAGAAATCCAAAGAAATCTACACCAAGACACATCATAGTTAAAATACCAAAGCTAAGGGATAAAGAGAAAATTTTAAAAGCTGCTAGAGAAAAAAAGGCTATCACCTACAAAGGAGCCCCAATAAAAATGACATCCTACTTCTCAACAGAAATACTTGAGTCCAGAAGGGAATGGCAAGATATATTCAAAGGAATGCAGATCAAGAACCTACAAACAAGACTACTCTATCCAGCAAGGCTAACGTTTAAAATTGAAGGAGAAATAAAGAGCTTCACAACAAAGAAAACCTCAGGGAATTCATTAAAACCAAGCCAATTCATACATAGGTGGGACATAAAAGTGAGACTATGAGACATGAACAAGAGTGTGGTGGTTACGGGGTGGAGGAAGGGAGGAGAGGGTGAGAGAGGGGGGAAGGGTGGGGCACAAAGAAAACCAGATAGAAGGTGAAAGAGGACAATTTAACTTTGGGTTATGGGTATGCAACATAATTGAATGATAAGATAACCTAAAGATATTTTCTTTCAACATATGTACCCTGATTTATTAATGTCACCCCATTAAAATAAAAAAAAAGCCAATTCTACAGGAGATGCTAAAGGGCCTGTTGTGAACAGTTCAAAGGGAAAAAAGATATAGCAAAAGAAGAATACAGCTTTAAAAAATAAAATGGCAATAAACAAATATATATCAATAATAACCTTAAATGTAAATGGATTAAATGATCCAATCAAAAGACATAGGGTAGCTGCGTGGATAAAGAAACAGGACCCATACATATGCTGTCTACAAGAGACACACCTTAAAACAAAAGATGCACATAGACTGATGGTAAAAGGATGGAGAAAAATATTTCATGCAAATGGAAATTTAAAAAAAGCCAGGGTAGCAATACTTATATCTGACAAAATAGACTTTAAAACAAAGGCTGTAGTAAGAGATAAAGAAGGACACTACATAATAATAAAGGGAACAATTCAAAAGAAAGATATAACCATTATAAATATCTACACATCAAACATAGGAGCACAGACATACATAAAACAGACTTTGATGGATATAAAGGGTTAGATTAACAGCAATACTATAACAATAGGGGATTTTAATGCCCCAGTAACATCACTGGATAGATCCTCAAGAAAGAATTAGCCTTACCAGTAGGTGGTGCAGTGAATAGAGCGTTGGACTGGGATGTAGAAGGCCTAGTTTTGAGACCCCGAGCTTGCCACTTGAGCAAAAGCTCACCAGCTTGGACTCAAGGTCGCTGGCTCCAACAGGGGGTTCCTCAGTATGCTGAAGGCCTGCTGTCAAGGCACATGTGAGAAAGCAATCAATGAACAACTATGGTGTCGCAATGGCAATGAGAAACTAATGATTGATGCTTCTCACCTCTCTCTGTTCCTCTCTGTCTGTTCCTATTTATCTCTCTCTCTGACTCTCTCTCTGTCCCTGTAAAAAAAAATAAAAGAAAGAAAATTAACAAAGAAACAGCAGACTTAAAGGATACACTAGATCAACTTGATTTAATAGATATCTTCAGAACTTTTCACCCTAAAGCTGTAGAATATACATTCTTTTCAAGTGCACATGGTACATTTTCTGGGATAGACCACCTGTTAGAAAACAAAAGTGGTCTCAACAAATTTAAAAAGATTGAAATCATATCAAGCATTTTTTCTGATCACAATGGCATGAAACTAGAAATTAACCACTAAAGAAAAATTGGAAAATACTCAAAACACTTGGAAACTAAATACCATGTTATTAAACAATGAATGGATTAAAATGAGATCCAAGAAAAAATACAATAGTTTCTGGAAACCAATAATAATGAGCATATATCACTCAAAATTTATGGAACACAGCTAAAGCAGTACTGACAGGGAAGTTCCTAGCACTATAGGTATGCCATGAGATACAAGAAAAAGCTCAAATAAGCAACTTGACCCTATATCTAAAAAAACTAGAAAAACAACAGCAAATAAAGCACAGGAGTAGTAGATGTAAGGAAATAATAAAGATCAGAGCAGAAATAAATTACATAGAGGCTAAGGAAACAATACAGAGGATCAATGAAACCAGGAGCTGGTTCTTTGAAAAGGTAAACAAGATTGATGAACCTTTAACAAGACTCAACAAAAAAAAAAAAAAAAAGAAAGAAAAGAAAGAGAGAGGACTCATAATAAACAAAATTGGAAAGGAGAGTGGAGAAATAACAACTGACACAACAGAAATACAAAGTATTGTAAGAAAATACTATGAAGAACTTTATGCCAAAATATTAGGCAACCTGGGTCAAATGGACAAATTTTTTGAATCATATAATCTTCCAAAAATCAATCTGGAAGAATCAGAGCGCCTTGACAGACCAATTACAACAAATGATATAGAAAATTTATCAAAAAAACTCCCCCAAAAGAAAAGTAGTGGGCCAGATAGCTTCATAAGTGAATTCTACCTAAAATTCAAAGAAGAACTAACTCCTATTCTCCTCAACCTATTTCAAAAAATTCAAAAAAAGGAATACTTCCAAACTTCTTTTATGAGGTAAGCATAATTCTGATTTTGAAACCAGGCAAAGACAACACAAAGAAAGAAAATTATAGGCCAATATCCCTGATGAATTTAGATGTTAAAATCTCAACAAAATATTAGCCACCCAGATCCAGCAATATATGAAAAATATCATACACCATGACCAAGTGGGATTTATTCTGGAGAGGCAAGGCTGGTTCAATATTCGCAAATCAGTCAATGTGATTCATCACATAAACAAAAGGAAGAACAAAAATCACATGATAATTTCAATAGATGCAGAAAAGCATTTGATAAAATCCAGCACCCATTCATGTTGAAAACTCCCAGTAAAGTGGGAATACAGGGAACATTCTTTAACATGATAAAGGCCATCTATGACAAACCCACTGCAAACATCATACTAAATGGACAAAAATTAAAAGCAATACCATTAAGATCAGAAACCAGGCAGGGGTGCGCCCTTTCACCACTTTTATTCAACATAGTTCTGGAAGTTCTAGCTACAGCAATCAGACCAGAAGAAGAAATAAAATGCATCCAAATTGGAAAAGAATGTAAAAGTGTCATTATTTGCAGATGATATGATACTGTATATAGAAAACCTGAAAGTCTCAGTCAAAACACTACTGAACCTGATAAATGAATTCAGCAAGATGACAGAATCTAAAATTAATACTCAGAAATCAGAGGCATTTCTATATATCAACAATGAACTGTCAGCAAAAGAAGTTAAAGAAACAATTCTTTTCACTATTGCAACCAAAAAAATAATGTATTTAGGAGTAAATTTAACCAAGGAGGTTAAGGACTTGTACTCAGAAAATTACAAATCATTGATAAAAGAATTCAAGGATGATACAAACAAGTGGAAGCATATACTGTGCTCATGGTTAAGAAGAATAAACATTATTAAAATGTCTATATTACCCAAAGCAATTAATAAATTCAATGCAATACCAATAAAAATACCAATGGCATACTTCAAAGATATAGAACACATATTCCAAAAATTTATATGGAACCAAAAAAGAACACGAATAGCCTCAGTAATCTTAAAAAGAAAAAATAAAGCAGGAGTTATCACACTTCCAGATATCAAGGTATTCTACAAGGCCATTATAATCAAGACAACCTGGTACTGGCATAAGAACAGACACATAGATCAATGGAACAGAACAGAGAACCCAGAAATAAACCCACACCTTTATGGACAACTGATATTTGACAAAGGAGGAAAGAGCATACAATGGAGTAAAGACAGCCTCTTTAACAAATGGTGTTGGGAAAATTGGACATCTACCTGCAAAAAAATGAAACTAGACCATCAACTTACACCATTCACAAAAACAAACTCAAAATGGATAAAAGACTTAAATGTAAGCCGTGAAACCATAAGCATCTTAGAAGAAAACATAGGCAGCAAGCTCTCCGACATCTGTCTCAGCAATATATTTGTCTATTTATCTCCATGGGCAAATGAAATAAAAGGCAGGATAAACAAATGGGACTATATCAAACTAAAAATTTTTTGCAAGGTAAAGACAATGAGAACAAAATAAAAAGACAAGCCACACAATAGGAGAACATATTCGACAGCACATCTGATAAGGGTTTTATAACCAAAATTTATAAAGAACTTATAAAACTCATCAGCAGGAAGACAAACAATCCAATCCAAAAATGGGCAAAGAAATGAATAGAAATTTCTCCTAAGAGGACATACACATGGCCAATAGGCATATGAAAAAGTGCTCAACATCACTAATCATTAGAGAAATGCAAATTAAAACCACAATGAGATATCACCTCACACCAGTCAGAATGGCACTCATCAGCAAAACAACACAGAATAAGTGCTGGCGAGGATGTGGAGTAAAGGGAACCCTCCTGCACTGCTGGTGGGAATGCAGCCTGGTGCAGCCACTGTGGCAAACAGTATGGAGATTCCTCAAAAAATTAAAAATCGAACTGTCTTTTGACCCAGCTATTCCACTATTAGGAATATACCCTAAGAACACCATAGCACTGTTCGAAAAGAAGAAATGCGCCCCCATGTTTGTGGCATCATTGTTCACAATAGCGAAGATCTGGAAAGAGCCCAAGTGTCCGTCAGAGGACGAGTTGATTAAAAAGCTTTGTTACATATATACTGTGGAATACTACTCTACCATTAGAAATGATGACATCAGATCATTTACTACAAAATGGATGGACCTTGATAACAATATAGGGAGTGAAATAAGTAAAACAAGAAAAAACTGAGAACTGCATGATTTCATACATAGGTGGGACAGAAAAATGGGACTATGAGACATGGACAAGAGTGTGGTGGTTACTGGGTAGGAGGAGGGTGGAGAGTCAGTGATAGGATGAGGGGAGGGGCACAAAGAAAATTAGATAGAAGGTGACAGAGGACAATTTGACTTTGGGTGATGGGTATGCAACATATTTGAATGATAAGATATCCTGGAGATGTTTTCTTTCAACATATGTACCCTGATTTATTAATGTCACCTCATTAAAATTAATAATAAATAAATGACTTGCTAAAATAGTGAAAGAATAAAGCTAAAAGGCAATTATTCTAAACAATGAAGTACAGGAAAAATAAAATTTATTCATAATATAGAATCTCATTTGATTGTGAATAGTAATATATATTATAATTATATAACTTTTTTAATCATTGAGAGAGATTATATTACACTGAATGCATTAAAAATATGGCACTTTGGGTAAAGGCTATTTTAAATTTAATTTATATGTACAGGGTAGGCAAAAGTAGTTTTATAGTTGTCATACAAATAAAACATACAATAATAATAAAATAGTAATACAAGAATAAACTGTGTTTTACATACAATTGTAAACCTACTTTTGCCAATCCCAGGAGTTATAGCTTTTTTAATAGTTATAAATTTAGTTTGGAATCTTTTTAATGCGTTCTAGTAGAAGAACAGCAAAGTAACACAATTTAAGTATAATAAGACATTATCTTATTATTAAAGCAGATCTAAAATGAAGGTGTTTTAAAGGTTAAAAAGAGGATTCCAAGAGGGTAACAAAGTTGATGAATGGTCCAACTGTCATCTCTCAGGACCATATTGGATTACAATTTAATTTACAAACAATCATCTTGAAAAACCCACTTTGAATAAACAAAGAGGAGTCTATATCAAGGATCACAGAAGTCACATAAGACTGGTAGGGAGGGCAGAGATGTGAAAAGGGCTGTTTGATCGGTGGCTGAGTGTCTGGAGGGACTCTCATTTCAGGGAGGGTCACCCTAAGAGGAGTGGGTCCTCAGGCCCAGGCACAGAGCCCTAGCCTAGAACCCTGGAGCCTAGAAGAGGTACCTACACAGCATTTGTATGTAAAAAGAGCTGGGTTTCTGTCTGCAAAAAAGAGACAGAGCTCTCAGAGATGCATGCTCCATCTTAAAAGGCCTGTGCAAAAAATCTTTTTTACAGACACTCATCAGGTGCTCTGATGAAGGGAGGGCAGAGATGACTGGAGTTGCATGAGGCGAGTGTAATTTTGGAGGCCCAGGGAGGGACACTGTGGGGGATGGCCACTGAAACCCCTATGCTGAGTTATTCTTCAACAATGCAGTCATCATCTTTCTTGGGTGGAACAGTTCCCTATGAGCAGCATCAGCCTAGGGAAAAGCAACTTCCCTGCCTTTGGGAGTCTTTCCTTCCACAGTCATAAAGATTGGGTCATGATGAGAAGCCAGGAAACAGGGAACATGTTAGTGACTCAGTTTTCTGGTGTTGAGGCTGGAGCTTTCCCTCACACACTCCTGCATCTAAGGCTGGTGCTTCTGCCTCATGGGAGAATGAGGAGAAACTGTCCTGAATGCTAGCAGACCTCAACTCTGAGGCTCAAAGGCCACACCCACCAGACTCCTGGGACAACATTCTACTGAGGTCAGTGAAAAAAAGTCTGAACAGACTGACACCTGGGGCTGAGGGGCAAAGCCTCACCCACTAACCTTCCTATTCCCTGATTTGCAACAAGCTGTAGACTCTAGCTGAGGTTTTTTCAGTGGCTGAACCCAAAAGGCAGCCAGCAGGCAGAGACTGTAGGAGGCAAGACTCAGGGAACCTTGGCCTTGTAAGCAGACCTTCTCCCAAGCCCAGTGTGGGTAAAACCTAGATATACAGCTTGGTAATTTCATGAGCACCTGGGCCCAGAAGAGGTAGCCACAAACTATGGATTGCTTGTAGTTTCAAAAAGGTTGCTGAAGTCCAGTCATAAGCAGTGTCTCTCACTGGTCTGTGCCAGGTTCTTGCAAGGGAGGCTCAAGGCTGGCACATCTAGTGGCCAGATGTGGAAAGCATCAGTTCAAGACCTAAAAATCTTTGAAGTGGGGTATCCTAAGGAAGGGCTCCTCAAACCTGGCCCAGCTGAGTTGAGTTTCACTCTCTGCGATCAGCACCGGCAATTCATGTGTATTTGAAAGGGTGGGGTTTCACAGTCAGCTGGTCTGGGTGCTAGATATCCTGCCATGCTTGGCTAGATTCCACAGAGGGAAGGGAGAGAGGCTTGGAACATAGACATTTAACATGTGAATTCCTGTGAGCGTATTGTTGGATCTGGTCATGGGGCTTAGCCAGTTTTTTGGGGGAGGTCACAGTCAGCCCCAGGAGAGGACTCTCTCACTCTTCCTCCCTGAGATCACAGTCTCACGAGCTGTAGAACTTCTGCAGAGGTGACTGTTTGCACCACTCGATCTGAACCTGCTACTCATCTTGTTGGGGAGAAATAAAATTTGAGTATCCAGCAGTGGCTGAATGATTAGGCTCTAGACTAGGGACCACATTCCCTATACTAAACTTCTGATCAAGAAACCCGTGAGTAGGGGGTCCCATATCCCACTAACGTTGTATTCCCAATCTCAGCTGCCCTAACCCAACAAGTTTGCAACCTGTAGAGGGGTTGGTTGGGTGAGGCCAGTCTGAGCCTACCCTACAGTCTTACTATATCACACTCTGTGGGAAGACCAGGCAGCTGCAAGAGGAGATGGAGAAGCTGAAAAGTGAAGGCAAATCTTATAGAGCTTGGGGCTTTTACAGAGCTGCTGTCATATCTAAGCAGGAGGAAACTGTTCTTTATACAAAGATTGGCCCCTCCCACACTACCCAGTAACAGAAAATGCAGATGCAAACAGTGCAAAGAACAGTAGCTGCAGACAGGTAGCCCATGGCTGGTTACAAACAACAGCTGATGCCAACCCAATAAGATCTAGAACCAGTACAACTGGTAGTGGATGGCAGACAGCAGCAATCCCAGACTCAGCTAGCTACACAAGCAGCAAGCCCAAAGAAGGAGTCAAGCAGGCACCATACACTGTGGTGAATAAATATGCCCAATAGGAAAGGCATTGTAGTGTGAAATACATATGATAAAGATTGAAATTTAGAGCCAGCCAACTTGAAGGGATAACTGTACCCATGAATGGACCAACTGCCTTCAATACTCATATACAACAGGAGGGAAAATAGTACCGTCAAGAAGTATTCCTAGAACAAGAAAAACAGTACCACCAAGCCCATCTTCCTCACAAAGACACCACAAAAATTTTGAAGTCAGACAGCACTAACAAATACACAGACAAAATGGGCAGACAAAGAAATGTGACTCAAATGAATCAACAAGAGAAATCCCCAGAAAAAGAACTAAATGAAATGGAAATAACCAAACTACCAGATGTAGAGTTTAAAATATTGATTTTTAGGATGCTCAAGGATCTTAGAGTAACAATGGTTGGATATAATCAGAATCTAAATAAAGAGTTTGAAAGCATTAAATAGGACATTGAAATAATAAAAAAGAACCAGTCAGAAATGACAAATATAATATCAGAAATAAGAACTGCACTAGAAGAAATCAACAGTAGGCTGGATGAAGCCGAATATCACACCAGCAATTTAGAAGATAAGCTAAACATAAGCACTGAAGTAGAGCAGCAAAATAAAAAGAGGTGCAGAAAGACAGAGTAAACTCTAAGAGAGCTCTTTGACAACATGAAGAGAAACAATATGTGCATCACAGGGGTTTCTGAAGGAGAAGAGAATGAGCAAGGGATAGAGAACCTGTTTGAAGAAATCACAGCTGTAAACGTTTCTAAATTGATGAAGATAAAAGTCACACAAGTTCAAGAACCACAGAGTCCCATTAAAGAAGAACCCAAGGAGGCCTACACCAAGACACATCATAATTAAAATGACAAAGTTAAGAGACAAAGAGAGAATATTAAAAGCTGCAAGAGAAAGGTACTAAGTAACCTACAGAGGAGCCCCCAAAAGAATGACATTCAAATTCTCAACAGAAGCACTTGAGGCCAGAAGACATTGGCAAGAAATATTCAAAGTGATCCCAAACATGAATGTACAACCAAGACTAATTATCCAGTAAAGCTATCACTTAAAATTGAAGTAGAAGTAAAGAGCTTCCCAGACAAAAATGGATTGAAGAAATTCAGTACAACTAAACCAGAACTGCAAGAAATAGTAAGGGGTCTGCTATAAAAAAAGCAAAGGAAAAAAAAAAAAAGAAACCGAGAACAAGAGGATTGTAGATTTAAAGAATAAAATAGCAATAAATAAGTACATATCAATAATAACCTTAAATGTAAATGGATTAAATGCTCCAATCTAAGAACATAAGGTGGCTGCATGGAAAAGACAAAAGGACATGTACGTATGCTGTCTACAAGAGACCCACCTCTGAACAAAAGATACACATAGACTGAAAATGAAGGGATGAAAAAAAGTATTTTATGCAAATGGAAATGAAAAAAAAAAGCTAGTGTAGCAATACTTATATTTGACAAAATAGCCTTTAAAACAAAGGCAATATTAAGGGATAAAGAAGGTCAGGACATAATGATAAAGGGAGCAATCCAGCAGGAGGTTATGACCATTTAAATATTTATGCACCTACTATAGGAGCACCTAAATATATAAAGCAGATTTTGATAGATATAAAGGGTGAGATTGACAGCAATACTATAATAACAGGGGATTTTAATACCCCACTAACATCCATGGATAGATCCTTCAGACAGAAAATTAAAAAGGAAACAGTAGCCTTAAATGACCCACTAGATCAACTGAATTTAATTGATATCTTCAGAACCTTTCACCCCAAAGCAGCAAAATATATTCTTCTCAAGTGCTCACGGTACATTCTCTAGGATAGGCCACATGTTGGGGCACAAAACAAGTCTCAATAAATTTAAGAAGATTGAAATCATATCAAGCATCTTCTCGGATCACAGTGGCATGAAACTAGAAATCAACTAAAATAGAAAAACTGAAAAACACTCAAACACTTGGAGACTAAATAGCATGTTGTTAAATAACAAATGAATTAATAATGAGGTCAATCAAAAATTTTCTTGAAAAAAATGACAATGAACATACAACAACTCAAACTTTATGGGACACAGCAAAAGCAGTTCCAAGAGGGAAGTTCATAGCACTACAGTCATACCTTAAGAAGAAAGAAAAAGCTCAAATAAAAAACTTAACCCTGCATCTAAAAGAAGTAGAAAAAGAACAACAAATAAAGCCCAGAACAGTAAAAGGAAGGAATTAATAAAGATCAGAGTGGAATTAAATGACACAGGGGCTAAAAAACCAATAAAAATATCAACAAAACCAAGAGCTGGTTCTTTGAAAAAGTTAACAAGATTTATAAACCTTTAACCAGACTTATCAAGAAAAAAAGAGAAAGGACTCAAATAAATAAAATTAGAGATGAAAGTGGAGAAGTAACAACTGACACTGTAGAAATAAAAAGAATTATAAGAAAATACTATGAAAATCTATATGCCAAGAAATTGGACAACCTAGGTAAAATGGATAAATTTGTAGAAATGCACAATCTTCAAAATTCAATCTGGAAGAATCAGAAAACCTAAACAGACCAATTACAACAAATGAAATTGAAACAGTTATCAAAAAAACTTCCAGCATACTAAAGTACTGGACCAGATTGCTTCACAGATGAATTTTACCAAATATTCAAAAAAGAACTAACACCTATCCTTCTCAAGCTATTTCAAAAAATTCAAGAGGGAAGACTTCCAAGCTCCTTTTATGAGGCAAGCATTATCCTTATTCTAAAAGCAGGTAAAAACACTTCAAAAGAAGAAAACTATAGGCCAATATCCCTGATGAACATAAATGTAAAAGTTCTCAACAAAATATTAGCAAACCAGATCTAGCAATACATTAAAAATATCATACATCATGATCAAGTGGGATTTATTCTGGGAAGGCAAAGCTGGTACAATTTTTACAAATCAGTCAATGTGATTCATCACATAAACAATAGGAAGAATTAAAATCACGTGATTATATCAATAGATGCAGAAAAAACATTTGATAAAAACCAGCACCCAGCCTGACCAGGTGGTGGTTAAGTGGATAGAGCATCATACTGGGATGCGGAAGACACAGGTTTGAAACCCCGAGGTCACCAGCTTGAGTGCGAGTCCACCTGGCTTGAGCAAAGAACTCACCAGTTTGGGCCCAAGGTCACTGGCTCGAGCAAGGGGTTACTTGGTCTGCTGAAGGCCCGCGGTCAAGGCACATATGAGAAAGCAATCAATAAACAACTAAGGTGTCGCAAGGAAAAACTGATAATTGATGCTTCTCATCTCTCTTGTTTCCCTCTGTCTGTCCCTATCTATCCCTCTCTCTGACTCTCTCTCTGTCCCTGTAAAAAAGAAAAATAAATAAATAAATAAAAACCAGCACCCATTCATGACCAAAACTCTCAGCAAAGTGGGAATACAGAGAACATACCTCAATATAATAAAGGACATCTATGACAGACAGACAGTCAACATCATACTCAATGGGCAAAAATGAAAAGCTGGACTCCCTTGAGATCAGGAAGAAGGAAGGAATGCTCCCTTTCACCGCTTTTCTTCAACACAGTTTTGGAAGTCCTAGCCACAGCATTCAGACAAGTAGAAGAAATAAAAGGAATCAAAATTGGAAAAGAAGAAAGATAACTGTCATTATTTGCTGATGACATGATTCTGTACATAGAAAACCCTAAATTCTTTGTTAAAATATTACTAGACCTGATAAGTAAATTTGGGAAGGTGGCAGGATATATAATTAATATTCAGAAATCAGTGGCATTTTTATACACCAACATTAAACTGTCTAAAGAGAAATTAAGGAAACAATCTCCTTTTCTATTGCAACAACAACAGCAATATAAAGTACCTAGGAGTAAATTTAACCAAGGAGGTAAAAGACTTGAACTTGGAAAATTATAAGACATTTAAAAAAGAAACCAAGAAAGATACAAACAAGTGGAAACATATACTGTGTTCATAGATAAGAATAATAAACATCATTAAAATGTCTATTACCCAAGGCAATCTATAAATTCAACAAAATTACATTTAAAATACCAATGCCTTACTTCAAAGATATAGAACAAATATTTCAAAAATTTATATGGAAGTGAAAAAGAACATGAATAGCCTCAGCAATATTGAAAATGAAGAAGAAAGTGGTAAGTATTGCACTTCCTGATATCAAGCAATACTATAAGGCCACTGTGATCAAGACAGCCTGGTACTGCCATAAGAACAGGCATACAGATCAATGGAACAGAACAGAGAACCCAGAAATAACTCATACCTTTATGGTCAATTGATATTTGACAAAAGAGGTAAGAGCATATAGTGGAGTAAAGACAGCCTCTTTAATAAGTGGTGTAGGGGAAATTGGACAGGTACATACAAAAAAAAAAAATGAAACTAGACCACCAACTGAACACCATTCACAAAAATAACCTCAACATGGATAAAAGACTTAAATGTAAGTTGCAAAACCACAAACATCTTGGAAGAAAACATAGGCAGTAGACTCTCTGATATCTCTTGTAGCAATATTTTTGCCAATTTATCTCCATGGGCAAGTGAAATAAAGGACAAGATGCACAAATGAGACTATATCAAACTAAAAAGCTTTTGCACAGCAAAAGACACCATTAATAATATAAAAAGACAATGCACACAATGGGAGAACATATTCGCCAATATGTATGATAATGGGTTAATAACCAAAATTTATAAAGGACTTCTAAAACTCAATACCAGGAAGGTAAACAATCCAATTTAAAAATGTGCACTTCTTTAAAGAGGACATACACATGGCCAATAGGCATATGAAAAAATGTTCAATGTCACTAATCATCAGAGAAATGCAAATTAAAACCACAATAAGGTATCACCGCACACCTATAAGAATGGTGCTCATTAAGAAGTCAACACACAATAAGTGCTGGCAAGGGTGTGGAGAAAAGGGAACCCTCCTGCACTGCTGGTGGGAATGCAGACTGGTGCAGCCCCTGTGGAAAACAGTGTGGTGTTTCCTCAAAAAGTTGAAAATGAAACTGCCTTTTGACCCAGCTATTTCACTTTTAGAAATATATTTTAAGAATAACAAATCACTGATTCAAAAGAAGAAATGCACCCCCATGTTTATTGCAGCATTGTTTACAATAGCCAAAACCTGGAAACAGCCCAAGTGTCTGTCCGTGGACGAGTGGATTAAAAAAGTGTGGTACCTACACATAGTGGAATACGATGTTGCCGTGAAAAAGAAGTAAATCTTACCTTTTGCAATGGCATGAATGAATCTGAAGATTATTATGCTAAGTGAAATAAGCCAGTCATAGAGAGACAAATATCATATTATCTCACTTATATGTAGAATCTATTGAACAAAGTGAACTGAAGAATGGAATGTAGGCAGGTGGGATTACAGGAAGCAGAGGGACAGCTGTCAGAGGGAAGGGGGATGAGGGAATGGGATCAGAGAAGGTGAAGAGATTAGTGAAATTATATATGCATAACACAGAGATACAGATGACAGGACAGCAAATCCCAGAGGGAAGGAGGGAGAGTGTTAGGGGGAGATAAGGGGGTATAATGGGAAACACAGGATGGGGGTGAGGGTGTTTTATTGAGTAGGACACTTGAATCCACGTGAACACAATAAATAAAATTAAAATATTTTTTAAAAGGTTAAAAGAACTCTGTAACTATAAGGCAGTGGTTATTATTAGATTTCATTATATGGTTTTATAATAACATAAGGACTGAACCAGACATGGCAACATGACTGAGATTAGGTAAAAATGTATAAATATTTCCATATGGTTTACATAAAATTGTTAATAGTCTTTCACTGAAGTAAATGTTGAGAGAAAAGAATGAAGGCAAATTACATTTATATGATTAGTTTGCTAAGGTAAATAAATCACTTCATTTAAAAAGTTGAATAAGAATATAAAGAAAGCTTTTGGTATTGTTTCTTTTAGTTTTGGTTGTTCTGAATAAGGACATTTGTATTTTGGCATATATTTTTTACCACAACACTCTGCAAGGTCCTACACTTCAGGAAGACTGTTACAGAAACCCCCAGCTTTAACTGCCCAGTGATTCTCCTGAGGCCCTTGAAAAATTATTGGATGGGGAATATTTTCATAAATGAGAATTCTACTCCACAAGGAACATAAAATATAATATTCAAATTCAAAATAGTAGAGAATCTCAACAAATGCTCATATTACTCCTATTTACAATTTCCCCCAAAAGTGTCTTGGCATTTGTTAAAAGTCAGAGTTAAGATATAACAGTAAGGGCCAATTTGGCCAATTATACAGAGCAGATTTGTAACTGCTGAGAGAGAGTGGTTCATGTATGAGAGTCCAAAACAGTATCTGTTGAAAATTTGTCGATATTTTCAATAGCAAAAGAGAAAAATGTGTCAAATAGGCTTTCAAATATAAACAAGTAACAATATTAAATAAAATGAAAATTCTTAAACATAAGAACAATGTAGTAGTATAAATACAGGCTGAGGCAAAGGTAGGTTTACAATTGTGAGTTTACAAAACGAACAATGTAGTAGTATAAATACAGGCTGAGGCAAAAGGTAGGTTTTACAATTGTGAGTTTACAAAACACAGTTATTCTTGTAATATTATTAATTTTTGTATTATCTTCCATACAAACAGTTGTAAACCTACTTTTGTCCTGTCCTGTATATTAGAAATAACCATATTCCACGTGAAAAAAGTATTGATTCTACCTGGCTCCAAATCTGAATATTGTTTTTAGTTCAGAATATTACACTGCAAGCAACAAATGGAAGCCATTCAGATTATAAGCATTCTGCAAAGCAGTCATATAAAGAATAGTGAAGTATCTGGGAATGGTTAACTGGAAAAAGGAGACTCTTAAGACTTCTATGTAGTACTATAAGAATAAAGAACAGTAGATGAACTTTAAAGAGAGATGGAATTGAGTCCTATTTAAGGAATACATATATTAAACATGGTTGTATCCCTAGTGTCTAGAATTGTATCTGGCAAAAGTGAGTTCACAAGAAATGGTTATTGCTGTAGATTAGTGGTAGTCAACCTGGTCCCTACCGCCCACTAGTGGGCATTCCAGCTTTCATGGTGGGCGGTAGTGGAGCAACCAAACGGTGCCACGATTACATACTAATTGACTAATTGTTGACCAGTCAAGATCAGGACAGCGGTCAGACTCTGTTACAGGGCATTTGTATTGGGACAGCACCCGACCTCTTTCGTGATTACCTGGCCCACATCCGCGAGTGGCCAGGTACCTGACCCTGGATCCACAACCGCCACCCTATAGGGTGAGGAGTTTATGACCGCTATTGTCACTCAAAAACTAGCAGTTTGTCATTTTATTACGCTGTAAACAAAGAACTCCATGGTTCGATGCTTCTTTCTATGACAGAAACTGCTGGACAATAGAGAAACAAATTAACTCATGTTTTCATCTCGATTCCCAGATTTTAGGGTAATAGGATGACATTCTAGGAACTTCCCCTTGGACTGCCAAAACTAGCCGATGTCTCACTACTTTGCCCCAATCAAAGAAGTGATGCCATTGGCCAACACCTGCTACATAAAATTTTATAAAAGGTACAACCACAGATAGTCACTAACTTAGTCTCATCTTGACAAACTCTTGCTCAACCACGACACTTGTAACGTCGCGACCACGCAACAGACTTCAAGCGTGTAAGTTTTGTTCATGTTACGTAAGTGAAGCTAAATCGTTACATAATCAAAACTAAAGTCAGTATATAGTTAGATTTCTGAGAGCAAGCACATAATTATAGCTTCAAACAAAATATTGTGAAATATCATGAGCCCATGTCTCAAAAAATAAATATGCATGTGGCTATTCGCCAGAGTATCTGAAGATGGGTTTCATAGAATCTGTTGCAAATAAACAACATCCAATGTGTTTATTGTGCCATAAAACATTATCCAATGAGGCAATAAAGCCAAGTTGATTGCTACAACATCTTTCTACAAAGCATCCAAATGACAAGGACAAGCCCATTGAATATTTTCAGAAAATATATAAAAAATTTCAAAATCATTCAACTATTGTTGCATCATTTAAGAAACAACAAACGAAGATGGATTAATTGCCACTTATCGCACTTTACAAATAATTGCAAAAAGTGGTAAAAGCTATAATATTGGAGAAACTATAAAAGAATTTATTTTAACAGTAATACATCAGGATATAACTCAAATTTTAAAAACGTTGCCCCTAAGCAATAGCACAGTAAAGCGACAAATTGATGAAATGGCCATTCATGTTGAAAACAAATGTATAAGTCTTCTACAAAACTCTTCATTTTCCATGCAATTGGATGAATTTACCATTGCAGATAATAATGCTTTATTGATGGCATATGTACGCTATTTTGATGAAAACAATATATTATGAGAAGAATGCTATTTGCAATAAATCTCATCACAGATGCAAAAGAATTATATTTAATACTGTGAGACCATACTTTATAAAAAATAATATTCCTTTGAATAATATTGTTGCATGCGCTACTGATGGAGCACCATCAATGGTAAGTCGCTATCATGGATTTGTTGCTTATTTGAAGCAGGAAGTGCCAAATGTTTTATGTATTCATTGTGTGGTGCACAGACAACATCTTGTAGGAAAATATCTAAGTACAAGTCTCCATTCATCATTAACTATAATAATTCGAGCTGTAAATAAGATCAAATCCAATGCAAAGAATGATAGAATGTTTTGGCAGCTTTGCCAGGACAATAATGAAGATTTTATTAAGTTACATTTGCACACAGAAGTTTGTGGCTGTCAAAGGGTACATCTTTGGCTAGATTTGTAGCATTATATAATAGTGTCATACAATTTTTTGAAAGTAATAACGAGATCAATCTGTGTCAACAGTTAAAACAGTAAAGAATGATGCCTTTCTCTTGGCAGATATTTTCAAGAGATTTAACGATGTCAGTTTGCAGCTTCAAGGAGCTAAAAAAACTCTTATAGGTTGCCAAAGTATTGTGCTATTATTTATTGACAAACTTGAACTACTTTATCATAATCTATTAAAGAGAGAATTTTATCAGTTTCCTCAATTATCATCTATAAAAGATGATGTAACTCCAGGGGATATTGACAGATTCAGTAGCCACCTCAACAAACTTAAATTGGACATGGAAAAATGATTTGAAGATATTTTGACATTGAAGGTATATGACTGGATGAAAAATCCTTTTACCACAAATATTGAAGAGACTGATACAACTTGCCAAGAAGAACTGTTAGAAATTAGATATGATGAAGAAAGTAAACATAAATTCGACAGTGGTGGATATGAAAACCTATGGCAAAATAAAAAAATGCGGGCCTTGTATCCAAATATGTGGAAAATGGTATTCAGTTTATTGATACCTTTCCCTACCTCATATCTTGTGAAATCAGGATTTAGTGCTGTTAATCATATTATGACAAAAGAAAGAAACCAGCATCTGACCAGGTGGTGGCAAAGTGGATAGAGCATTGGACTGGGATGTGGAACACCCAGGTTCGAGACCCCGAGCTCGCCAGCTTGAGTGCAGGCTCATCTGGCTTGAGCAAAAGCTTGCCAGCTTGGACCCAAGGTTGCTGGCTCCAGCAAGGGGTTGCTCTGTCTGTTGAAGTCCTGCGGTCAAGGAACATGTGAGAAAGCAATCAATGAATAACTAAGGTGTTGTAAAGGCAACAAAAAACTAATGCTTGATGCTTCTCACCTCTCTCCGTTCCTGTCTGTCTGTCCTTATCTATCCCTCTCTCTGACTCTCTCTCTGTCCCTGTAAAAAAAAAAAAAAAAGGAAACCGCCTGAAAATTTCTGAAAGGGGAGACCTTCGGACCTTCATTGGTTTCTCACAAATATTGAAGCGGATATTCAATATTTAGTTTCCCAGCATCAGCCTCCGGGATCCCACTAATAATTCAATTAACTACTGTAATTTCTATGTATGCAAAGTATAAATAAAAAGATAGGTTTAACTATAGTAAGTTGATTTATTCTGCCACACTTAGCAAAAATCTGACATAAAGTACTTGGTAAGTAATTATTATTATATGCTTTAACTTGCTGTAACTCTGCTTTATAAAGTAAAGTTACTTTCTTCCTTTATAAATCACCATTACTATGGAACCGGTGGGCGGTTAGAAACTTTTACTACTAACAGAGATACAAAAGTGGGCGGTAGGTATAAAAGTTGGCTACTCCTGCTGTAGATGATCAAAGATGAATATATTAAGCTTTTTATAAAAGTACTGAGCTCATTGTCACTGCATATATCAGGCAGAGGCTATATACACTTTTGTTGAAAATGTACAAAGAATTCTTGCATTGGGAGTGATGTTGGACATGCCCCAGCTCTTAGTTTCTTTCTATATTTGTGTATTTGTAATTACATAATTTCTTATCCAAATCAAATAGTCTTATATTGATGTCTCTATGCTAAGCATAACATTTATAAAATAAAAGTTTTCTTTTTAATGTAAAAGGTTTTCCCCTGAATTTGTAGATTTGAAAGCTCAATTTACACTTTTAATGAAATGAATATTTTAGGAATTTACAGACTGGCTTGTTCAAAATCCCAGTTTCAGTCCCTAAAATTATAATAATTTGAAGTTTAGCAAGGAAACATTTTTACTCATGTTTCTGTTTTTGAATAAACAATGTCCTTATTTCTGATGAAAATTTTGACTTCCAGCTCCATTTCTAGTTACTTTAAACAAACTGAATTTTTACGGTAACATTGGTTAATAAAATTATATAGATTTCAGGTGTGCAGTTCTATAATTTATCAACTACACATTGTATTGTGTGTTCATCATTCAAAATCAATTCTCCTTTCATTACCATCTATCCTCCCTTTACCCTCTTGTATCTCCCCTTCCCCCTTTCCCTCTGGTAATCACCATACTGTTGTCCCCAGCCTATAAGTTTGGTTTCTTATTCCTTTCACCTTTTTTTCCAAAACCCCCAAAGCCTTTCTCTCTGACAGGTATCAGTCTGTTCTCTGTATCTATAAGTCTGTTTCATTTTGTTTATTTTGTTCATTAGATTCCGCATTTAAGATAAATCGTATATTTTTCTTTTTCTGACTGGTTTATTTCACTTAGCATTATATTCTCTGGGTCTGTTTTTTTTTTTATGGTCAAATAGTATTCCATTGTATAAATGTACCATAGCTTTTTAAATCCATATTTAGTTTCTGGTCTGGTTCTACCTTTGATCAGCGATTTTAGGACCCTGATCTCATGCCACATGGGGGAACAGGGATGGTCTGTCTTGCCTCTTACTTTGGCCTAATTTATATAACATGTTCCCTTTCCCAACTTTAGCCATCCTTCATTGCTAAAGAAATACAAGAACTCAATAAATAATTGTTACTTTGGTTATTTTCTCCTTGCCTCATTTATTTTGATTCTCAATCTTAGGCACATACATATTATGGATTGTTGCGTCTTTGTGGAGAATTGATTCCTTTATCATTATATAACATCCTTCTTTATCCTTGACAACTTTTCTTGCTTTAAGGTCTGCTCTGTCTGAAATTAATACATCTTCTGTTAGTGTTAGACTGCTACATTTTTCTCTATCCATTTACTTTTAAATTATATGTATTTTTATATTTAAAGCAAATTTTGTGTAGATGACATATAGTAGGTTTTTAAATTTATTTTGAAAATTTCTGTCTGTTAATTGGTGTATTTAGACTACTGATGTTCAAAGGGATTATTCTTATAGTTGGGTTAATATCTACCATATTTGTTACTGTTTTCTATTTATGCCCTTATACTTTGTTACCATTTATCTTCTACCTATTTTCTCCTATTTGTGGTTTTAATTGAATATTTTATAACTTCATTTTCTCTCTTAGCATAGCAGTTATAGTTTGTTTTATTATTTCTTTTTTTTAGTAGTTGCTTAGAATTGCAATATACATTTAAAGCTAATTCAAGTTTATTTTCAAATAACACTAAACCTCTTTAAGGGTAATATGAGTATGTAATAATAAAAAAATAATTTGAGGCCCTGGCCAATTGATTCTGGCTTGTGGAAGTCCTGGGTTCGATTCTTGGTCAGGGCACACAGGAGAAGCACCCACCTGCTTTTCCACCATTTCTCCTCTCCTTCCTCTCTATCTCTCTCTTCTCCTCCTGCAGCCAAGGCTCCATTGGAGCAAAGTTAGCCTGGGTACTAAGGATGGTTCCATGGCCGCCACCTCAGGTGCTAGAATGGCTCCAGCCACAATGGAGCAACACCCCATATGGGCAGAGCATCACCCCCTGTTGGGCATGCCAGGTAGATCCTGGTTGGGCACTTGTGGGAGTCTATCTGACTGCCTCTTTGCTTCTAACTTTGGAAAAATAAAAATAAAAATACAAATAAATTGAATTCCTTCCTCAATTTTTGTATCATTGCTGTCATTTATTTTATTTCTACATAAGCATATATATACACATATTTGAGCACATTGTTGCTATTATTTTGAACACACTGTTATCTGCTTTATCAATTGAGAACAAGAAAAATAACTTTATATTTTACTTTCACTTATTTCTCTCTAATATTCTCCCTTTATGTAAATCCAAGTTTCTGACATATTTTTCTTTCTTTTTTAAAGACTTTTTAAATATATTCCTTGCAAGGCACACCTATTGGCAACAAATACCCTCAATTTTTGCTTGTCTGAGAAAGGCATTTTATTGCTCTATTACTTCTGAAGGATAATTTTATAGGTACAAAATTCTGCATAGATAAGGTTTTATTTTTTTGAACAATAAATATTTTACTTCACTTGCCTCTTGCTTGCATGTTTTCTGAGGAAAAATTAGATGTAATTCTTATTTACATAAGAAGGGGAGGGGGTGATGCAGTCGGTGTTACCCTAGAATCTATGTAAACACAATTAATTAAATAAAATAAAAAAGAATGCTAAAAATATATAAAATAAAATGAAAAATACCTTTTTTATAATTTAGGATAGTTTGGGGATATTTCACAGGGCTGGAATGGATTACATCTATTTCAGTTATTTTAAATGGGGGAAATTTGTTCGATATAGAAGTTGACTGACTTACGAGCTCAGTTACAGAATGCATTAAACTCATATATCAAGGTACCACTGTATTCTTTTCTTTAATATTTGACTTAATTATTATACCATATTTCTCAGAAACTTGTATATAGTGTGCCTACAATTATGTGTAGAATTTTAAATGTGCCCTGACTTCAAAAAGTTTGAGAACCACTGGGCTAAAGCCATCTGTTCCCATTACTTAAACTTCCACAAACAATACTAGTTGCTGTCTTCACAAACTAGAGAAATCTTCTTAAAGTACACAAAACATGATATATGCTCTAAGTATCTAGTATCACACAACTCAACTTTGTCAACTCAAACCATTATCTATTTTGTTTTGTGATTGGGGTTTGAGTGAGACTGTAAATAAATGGAAACTGCCATTGTCAGCAAATTGAAAAACTTTTAATGGCATTTTTTGATGTGTTTTACTCTACAAATTAATCTTTTAAAAGCAGTTACTTGTTTGAGTGAGAATATAATTTAATTATGATAAGGCTGATAGACAGTATTCAGATCTGCATTAGAAACCTGGTCTTTGCAAAAGAGCCAGTTGTGGAAAGAAGCACAGAAGATGTCAGATGATATGCTAGCAAGCCAGAAATGTCAGATGATATGCTAACAATCATGGTGTATTTAGTGAACTGGTTCTCTGCACTTCTAAAAGAAGGGGTGACCACTCTGATTGGAGAAGGAAGAATTTGAACACATAATTCCAATGAAGTAAAAACTACTATAATACAGGCCATAATAGGTACAAAGAAGAGTATTCATTTAATTGTATCAATAGTGAAATACTTAATATTTTAAAGATGCACATGTGTTTGGCCAGGCAAATACAGAAGTGGTGTATGCATGTGCAAATGACTGGGAACTAGAAAGGACATGAGACTTCCTGTCAATTACATATAGTTCAACCTGGCCAAAGAACAGTGTGTGTGTGTTTGTGTGTGTGTGTGTGTGTGTGTGTGTGTACAATAGAAAGTTTGACAAATTTCTTTCTTTTTTTTCCTTTTTTTATAAAAGTTTTCCATTGATTTGAGAGAGAGAGAGGAATGGAAAGGAGGAGGGGAAGAAGAGAGAGAGAGAAGCATCAACTCATTGTTTCACTTAGCTGTTCCATTTAGTTGTATACTCATTGACTGCTTCTGGTAGGTTCCCTACCAGGGTCAAATCTGTGAATAGAAGCTTTATCTACTGAAGCCCCTGGCCAGGGCTTGATGATTTTCATTATGATGAGGAACAGATATTGCCAGATTCTAAGTCAGAAAGAAAAATGGTCATATTTTCTCTTTTAGGAAGATTGAACTGGTTTTAGTATGCCTTATTTGAAGCTGTGTGGAATTGGAGTTTGGAGCTTGTCTAACAGTCACACTACAAGTTGATGAAAATCTGTACTATGTTATTGGCAATGGAAATAGAGGAGACTGCAGATTGAACAGATGTTTAGAATGTAGGTGAGGAGTTTAGAATGTGAAATGAAGGTGGTGAAGACCAGGAAGTGCTCTAGATTCCTGGTTGGGCCTGAGTTGTCTGGGGAAATATCAGGTGGACACATCCAAAAGATGGTTGTGCATGTGGTCCTATAGGTGTAGAGTTTAAAAAGTCATCAAAAAATATGCGCAGTTGAAATAATCAGAGTATGTATTGAGAAGAGAAAATATGCAAAGTTGGCACCATGTGTACAATTAAAAGTTAAAGGAAAATATTATGGAAAAGGAATGATTGTGACAGTAGGAAAAGTAAGAAAAAATAGTGCTATGGAAGCCATAGATAAAGGAACATACAATAATTAGGTATGGTCAATATTATGAAATGCTGTTCATCTATAGGAATTTATCATCTAAGTAAGTTGTTGGTGTCTTTAACAAGAAATTATTACAGTGGTGACGGAAGCCAAAGCATATTATGAACATTCCATCAGCTAAGTGTAATAGAGCCCTGACAAATTTATCACAAGATATAATTGTTTGTCTTTCTTATTTTCTTTTCTATGTCTGAGAACAAGAACAGCCAGAGGTACAGTAAGTGCTTGGATACAGGCTATTTTATCCTTTTATTACTTAAAAAAAAGTAACAGCACAAAATGTAACTACACTTCTATTTTCCCCACATAGGGCTAAGACAATAACTTTCATTTCTTTTTCCAAGTAGCCAATAAATCTACAATGGAAGTGGAAGCCAAGAATAATGAACAATTGTTTATTTGTATCTAAATGCATTTAATTTCTTAGTTCTCTTTGTTTTATATTTGGAGAGCAAATATTTTTCCAATTAAAGATGGTTGGTGCTCTTAAACTTTATGTAACTAAAATAAGTTATTAAGTCAAAATTACTTATATACATAAAGAAGCCCTTTTACCCTGTAACAGTCTTGGAACATATTATAAAAATTTTGAATAAAGTGATGTTCACTAACTGAATTTAAAGTCATTTAAATATATAAATAAGCAACAACGGGTGGATAAAAAATGATGTTTGCATTTATGGAAAACCTGTTATGTAATTCTTAGTCATTGTATATAAAAATTTTATTTTTATGTATATATGTCCACTACAATATTTTTGCTACATTATATTTTAAATAAAAATCACTAGTCATTAAAATACAAGTTTCTATTGTATTTCTATCAGATAATAATCAATTCTCAATTTTAATTTTAATTATTTAATTTTAATAATTTTTTTCCCTTTTACTAAACTATGCAAATATTATTTTGTAAAATAATATTAGAAAGGCAAGAATATAGATTTGATTAATATGGTGGTTTTTATTTACTTGTAGTGAACTCTGTTCCTTGATATTTTACCTTAAATATTTTTTAGCCATTCTTTTTATGTAAGTACTTTTATCCTTTTTTAAAAATATATTTTGAAAATAATGTTTTGAAATAAATAATGGACACTATGTATCTTCTCTTGAATTTGATTACATGACCTTTCATCTCAACTACCAAATCTACAGATCCTAACTTGTTGTCCTCCTCAGAATTTATTCCTTTAGATTCCTACTAAACTTTGGAATATAAGAATTTGGGAAACTGTTCTACATGCTATTCAACAGTTGGAATATGAATCAGACTAGCAAATTTAGGTCTAATTTCAACAAGGCTACTGAGAGACAATGTTATATTTCCTACCAATTTCCACCTGGCAGTGAATACAGAGAAAATAAAAGATGTCTTTTAAGAAGGAAAACAAAACAATGCTTTCCATTGGTCAATGGAAGAGTTTCTCAAGGGAAATAAATGAAGGTTATTTATTGAAACTCAAAGGTACAGAAGCATACACAACAGTCATTTCTAATATTAACACATGTTCTAAAATAGAACTTTAGTTGAACAGTTTCTGCTAATATAGGAGCACATCTAATTTCTTTTCTTTTTAAAGATTTAATTATTATTCAGATGAATTAGTATTTAATATTACAGGCAACCATTAGATTTTTTTTTAAGTGAGAGAGGAACAGATAGGGACAGAGAGGAAGAGAGAGAGATGAGAAACATCAACTCATAGTTGCAGCACCTTAGTTGTTCATTGGTTGCTTTCTCATATGTGCCTTGACTGGGGGGCTCCAGCCAAGCCAGTGACCCTTGCTCAAGCCAGCAACCTTGGGCTCAAGTCAGCGACCTTGGGCTCAGGCTAGTGACCTTGGGATTTAAGTCTGTGACCTTTGGGTTCAAGCCAGAAATCATGGGGTCATGTCTATGATCCCATGCTCAAGCCAGTGACTCCACACTCAAGCTGGCGACCTCAGTGTTTTAAACCTGGGTCCTCTGCATCTCAGTCTGATGCTCTATCCACTGCATCACTGCCTAGTCAGGCCAAACCATTTGACTTTAAAAGCAATTCTTAATTCTTAACATAGTTACTTTATTTGAGATAATTAAAGACAATAAAATATGGGATTAAAATCTGACCCTACAATAAAACCAAAGGAATTACAAATTATTTTTGTTTCTATCTTGTTTTACTTTATAATACTATTTCTGTGCATGAGGTATGATGATATACTAAATATATCTTTCTCAGATGATGGTTTTTAATTAGTTGACAAGTTTACTAAGTCCTAAATCTGTACTAGGTACTTCACTAAATACAGAATAAACCAAGAAGCATAGAAATTGTCAAAATCATGAGAATCTTTTCATAATCTTAATACTATCTACTCTCCCTAGGAAACTTACACATTTAAAAATACAAATATTTTAGATATAGATTGGCAGGAAGTTAAATTCACAAGATACAATAGAGCAAAGTTGTTAATGATGTTTGGGCTGATGTTCTATAGTTATAGTGAGGGCTTTAGAGTATTGCTACAAAAGCTCCTCTTGTTCCTCTTTCTGTAGTCATTTTCAAGGGATATAAACAAAGAAAAGCCTGGGGAAAATAGGTCAATATGTAACTGAAGAAGAAGAACAAAACCCCAATGAAATTGATGGTTCTCACTGTCAATGCTGTCAAATGAAACTTTCCCACCTATACTCAAATTAAGCTGTTTTCTTCTCTGGGAAATTTATATACAGGTTAATTTGGCACGGAATGCTGTTGAATTAAATAGATAGTTGAAGGAAGAGAAGCCAGAAACTTTCAAACAGTATTTATGGTTCTAAGCAATTACATACTTTTAACTTTTTTAAACGTATTCTTTACAAATTCCCTCACTTATCAATTCTCTCTTAGAGATATTTTGATATAGTATAAATATTATTTTATTTTATTATTTTTTTAGCAAAAGAGAGAGAGGGAGGGACAAATAGGGACAAACAGACAGGAAGGGAAAGAGATGAGAAGCATCAAATCTTCATTGTGGCACCTTAGTTGTTCATTGTTTGCTTTCTCATATGTGCCTTGACTAGGGTCCTCCAGAGAAGACAGCAGTGATCCATTGCTCCAGCCAGTGACCTTGGGCTCCAGCCAGTGACTTTGGGCTTTAAGCCAGTGACCTTTGGACTCAAGTCAGCAATTATGGGTTTATGTCTATGATCCCACGCTCAAGCGGGTGACTGCATGCTCAATCCTGTTGAGTCCGTGCTCAAGTGGGCGATCTCAGGGCTTTAGACCTTGGTCCTCTGTATTGCAGGCTGATGCTCTATCTTCTTCACCACTGCCTGGTCAGGCAATATAAATATTTTTAAAGAAATAAGTTCAAGAAATTCAGAGTATTAAGAGTATAATCTTTCCAGTTCATTTTTATATGTTTGCTTCTTTTGACAAGTTCTCAAAAGCACTCTTCTTATGGTGCTAAATTTTTAATATTTGTTGTTATGACCTATTATTGAGATGGCTAGGATCATACTTAGTTTATTCATGAACTGCTTATCTTTACTGCAGTCAAGAGAAAAAGAGACCAAATTTCATCTTTATTGCAATTAATTTTTAAAAAGTTAGCTTTAAAACTCTTAAATAGAAGGCCAAGCCTTAATTTGATAACCAGAAATAGAAAAAACTCAAGTTATCTTATCTAAAACCCAATGGAGTATATTAAGAAGATACTGGGTTAATTCATGGAATGCAAGGAAAATTTAACAATTAATCCTCAGGAATAGCTAAAACCAGGACAGTGCTATGACTCTTGGTAGCCATAACATAGTGAGCTGTTTCATATGAAAGGGATCTGGGACTTGAACCTGGAACAACACTACAGATCTAAATGTTCTTTATGCACTTCTGACCCAGGGTCTATCCTATTAACATACCAAGTAACATTTCAGAGTCCTTCTCCTTTCATACTCATACTGTATAATTTACATATTGAAAATTATTACTATGAAAGTAAGGGAAAAGAAAAAGAAAGTAAGGAATAATAAATCCAAGGAAAGAAGGGCAGACAAACATTGCCCAATGCCCAGAGAACAGATTGTGTACCCAAGCTTCTCCTAGATGGGGTATATTTTACTCATGAAAGTCTAGCCCTTGGACCCATAAACTCTAAACTATGCCTAGGGAGTGAAAGAAGGATGATGGTTTGATGATGATTAGATGATGGTGATCTTCAGAGTCCAATTTACTAACAATAAAAATCTCATATTTTAAGAGAATAAAATTCTTCTCAGATTTTTTTTTTTTACCACTGTTGCTTCATGATCTTCTGAGTTATGTCCTGTAATTTTTGTTTCCATTGAGGCATTTAGAAACTTTCCAACCCTACAGCTTTTTCCTTTAAATCACTAGAATGGCAAACGCAGTGGCCCCTAATCCCTGCATATTTGCAGCAGAAACTTTTTCTTCCTATGACTTCCCAAACACTTCTGATTGTATCCGTTCCACCCTGACCTTCTACTCATCTCTCATTTTTGCCTTCTTGTTTTATTTTACTATTTATTAGTTTTTCTTCTTGGTTTGCTTTACTGACTTTGAGCATGGTTTCTCTTTTTGGTCATAAACTAGGCATGCTTATTTTGCCTTAGGCAATTTAGAATAATCACTCCTGCAAGCCAGCAGGATACCTTCACATGGTGTTTCACTAGCATCACCCTATACACAGCAGTGGAATCAGTAATGGGATTGATAGTTCTAGAGGGGAATTCTTCAAGAAACATAGTTTTGAAACAATAGATGAATAAATTCTGTAGACAAATGTTTTTAAATTTGTACATCTTCTCTGATAAAATACAATTTCAGAATTTCTATAGCCAACCAAATATATGATTTATTTTTATTTTTTATTTACTGATTTTAGAGAGAGAGGAAGGGAGAGAGAGAAAGAGATAGGAACACTAATCTGTTCCTTTATGTGCCCTGACTGGAAATTGAACTGGCAAATCTCTGTGCTTCAGGGCAAGGATCTAATTAACTGAGCTATCCAGTCAGGGCCTAAATATATGCTTTAGATATAACATATTATTGTCTAAAAATGTACATTAAATTGAACTCCTCAAGATTAGTGACAATATTAACATACAAATAATTTTAAAATTGGTCCTTAAAATATTTGTATATACTATGCATTAATATAGTAATTTGGTTGCATAGATAGTACTTAAGAGTTAATTGGTCTTTAAATAAGATTTTAGTTCTGGTAAATTATTATTAACTCAAATTTAAATAAATTATGATAATTTAGGTCTACTACACAAATATGTAAAGCACAGGATATTTATTTTAAGTTGTTTTCAGAACTCTGATTAATGTTTATATGATAAGAATAGTATTAGAATTTTAATTTATTTCAAGTGTAATAGATGGTTAAATGTACTTTAAAAAGCATAATTTTGTCTAGCTCCAATATCTGTTCCTTTTTTAAAAATTGCCAATACCATTTATAAATTTTCAGGATAACAGCTTATTTCTTATAAAAATATTAATTTGGTATTTTAAAAAATAAAGATTATCTTTATTTAATGGCCTTGCAGCATCAAGTTGCACGTTAAAAATAAATTAATCTAAAATGAAGATTTAGTAAATAAATCTCTAAGCTTGGTTATTTATAACAGCTTCTATTTGATTCATTAACATTCCCAACACTAGTGTTTATCAATTGACACTAAGAGGGTACTAGTAGTTCATCTCTAGCTATCTGGCTTTTGTATGTTACTAGAATTTTCTAAGTTACATCTGATTGGAAGTACTGTGAGGTCTCAGCAACTCCTATGGAAGTTTTCATTTGTTCACCTCGGACTTCATTCTAAATGTTTCTCAGGGACTTCTGGAAATCTCAATTAAGTGAGTCAAATATATGGAGGAATGCATCCAGTCATTTTGGACATTGTGCCATTACTCCTGGCACTCTGTTTTTTCCTGGCTACTGAAGTTATTTTCCAGAGTACAGTAGTTTCCCAGGGCTTCAATGAGTGGCAATGTCTTCCACGAGAATGCGGTCCCTCTCCATTCTCCTGGGCACTGCTGTCCTGATGCTAGTACACTGAAACCTAATGGGTGCTTCCCACGTTTCCTGAACACTGTTTGTGCTTTACTAAAACTTTATGATGCTAAAGTTGCCTCATGGTCTACAGGAAGGTGAAAAGTGCATCTCTGTTTATATTCTGAGGGTCCTAAAACAGCTTTGTGTTCACTCCCAGTGTTCCAAAATGCCCTAAGCACTATTTTTTGCCTAATAATGCAAATGAGAAAAATAAAAATTACTAATATCTTACTTTCTTACTATCTCATATTTTCTTCTCTGTTCACCACTTTTAGTTTTCAATTTAATTCATAGAATGTTATGTTAAATATTTACCACTTAGATCACATTATTTTATTCATTGAGAGAAACTACAGTGTGGTATAAATCCAACCTCAAAGGTCTTACAATCTACTGTAGATGTTTTATTCATGTTTTCAGTAATGATTCATTGGAAATAGTGATGTAGTAGATCCTAAGCTAATTGTTAAGAGAATTCATAGGAAATATTAATTCTTATAGGAATGATAGGTGTTCATGATGAAGGTGAAATTAGGGTTTGTCTTTGAAGAAAGTGATTTTTTTTTATTATGTTGGTTTTAGGGGAGAGAAAAGAAAAAGAGCAATCTGTATAAAGCACACATCAGAAAATCATGTGGGAGCCTGACCAGGCAGTGGCGCAGTGGATAGAGTGTTGGACTGGGATGCGGAAGACCGGAGTTCGAGACCCCGAGCTCGCCAGCTTGAACGCGGGCCCATCTGGCTTGAGCAAAAGCTCGCCAGCTTGGACCCAAGGTCGCTGGCTCCAGCAAGTGGTGGCTTCGGTCTGCTGAAGGCCCACAGTCAAGGCACATGTGAGAAAGCAATCAATGAACAACTAAGGTGTCATAACGGCAACAAAAAACTAATGATTGATGCTTTTCACCTCTCTCCGTTCCTGTCTGTCTGTCCCTATCTATCCCTCTCTCTGACTCTCCTTCTGTCCCTATAAAAAAATAAAATAAAATATAAATTAATAAAAAAGAAAATCATGTGGGAAGGGCTGGTACCATGGGACAGTAGAACAATCAGGGTTTGGGAGGATATAGTGAGGTAAAACCAAAGGTAAATTGAGATTAGTTTATGGAAGATTAAAATTGCATGGTGAGGGATTTGCACTTTGTTCTGGGTGTATTGTAGAGAAATAGAAAGTTTTATATCAAAGATACATAAAGAAATTAGTTTCAGGAAGAAACTGATAACATGGCTTAGTTACAAGTCTCTTTTTACAATTGAGGCAGCCATAGGATGCCAAATAGAACATTTACTATTAACCCTGAAGTGGCTAAGGCCCAACTCTAAGAACAAAGGACAACCCTTATTCTAAAACAAACAGCAACCATCATATAAATGAAAACAGCCCCTACTACTAGACTCATTAAATATTACTGACCAAACCCCCAACAATATTTCACCCCTTTCCTTTCCAGTAACAAGAAGAAGAACACTTTTCTAGGTTGAACGTTATTTTAGTGAAATTTTATTACCTCTCTTTGAAGAGTGTTGGTGCTTTTTTGTAACATGAAGCCATATTAAAAGAAATACCCAGAAAACAGAAATTAGAAGTATCTGAACAAAGATGGACATCTAACTCTCTGGTTGGAAGCATGAATAGCTGTAAAACATATGGGTCCACTCTCATATCATGCAGATGAGAGTGTGTATAGTGAGAAAGTACTTGGGAGATAGGTTTCTGGGAAAATGTGGTGGTTTCCTTCAGAGTTTCCTCCCCCTACTATTGGGAAGAAAAGGGATTGTTTCATGTGTGTTTTCTGAAGTTTGGTAGGGTAGTGCCTTGGACAGGATTTGGAATAATTAAGGTTAGCAAGACTTGAAGCCCTGTAGAAAATAACTTTTGAAAAGTTTAGTAAAACTTGCATTATAGAAAAGGACCCCAACTGCATTTATAGCATCATCTGAAGGATCAAGAATTTACATGAAGGACAGGGACCAAAGATGACACTTCAATTTTGCAAAGGCATTAGAGATTTATCAAAAGCAGACACAAGCATCTCCTGAGGAGTCTCAGCTTAAGGCTTTTGTGCAAATTAGACAAAAATGGCTCTGGGTATATTTTGACACAATCTTGAGAAACTGAATAGGAACTGGATTTCAGCATCTACTCATCTCCTTGACTGGGAGTCCTTATGCCTGGATGCAAGGAGGTTAGGGGTGAACACTGCCTGAGGAACACAGGCAACTTTGAGATGACCACTCCATCAGCAGAGGATATTAGCTTCAGATAGAACAGACTGAACCACAGTGATTGAAGCAACACTTTTCACCAATATGTAGGCAGAACAATAGACATTTTCTCTTTTCCGCCTTCCCTCCTGCCTTCAGTAGTAGTAAAACTTGTGTAAAAAAAAAAGAAAAGAAAAGAAATAGAAATGTCTCTGAGTCAGGCCAGCAATGCACCCCCTCATTCTTTGCAAGCAGGACTCAGTTCTGCTCTTTGATGTGGGGGTTGGAGGGTGAGAGTACACAAACATTGAATCAAGTTTGAGAATGTTTTAAAAACAGCAGAACTCAATCTTAAAAATAAAATGAGACAGTGATAATAGCCAAATGTTACAAGAAAGGGATGGAATTTAGTCAAGATATCGTTAAGTGAAACATAACATAGCTGGAGGGCAATTACTGGAAAAATTAAAATTAGTCTATGCTTACATCCTGATGACTTGAAACTCTTCAGTAAACTGGTTACACATTAAACAATGAGGGCTTCAATTTTTCTTTTAAAAAGCAAGAAAATGAAAATATAAGTCAAAATAAATCAATCTTATTTATAAATTACTCAACTATTAAACATATTGTCTCTGTTCTTCTACCTCTATTTTACTTGTCTTTCTACATCAGCAATTTTACAGATATTGTGAGCCATGTGCACATTATACATGTTCTCATTGCCAAGAGTTATATTTTTTAATATTTCCCAATAAGTTCTTTAAAAACTTTGCAGCACCCTCAATCTCTACTCTCTTCAGCCTCTGAAATATGGTCATTTAAACTCAGGGTGGTTTACAGTTGTCCCTCACATGGTTCACTTTACACAATCTCACCATATAGCAAATTTTTAAATTGTATATATCTAATTTCGTATTGTGGATTCTTCTCTATATCATAGAATTTTACATAGGTTTAAGAGTGTAGAAAGTGTTTAAGAGCATAGGAGGTGTTTATAAGAGTGTGGGGAAGGTTTATAAAGCCTTAAAATATATATAAAAATAAAATAAATAGAAGGTCGCTACTTGGTGGATTTTCACCTATAGCAGAGGGGTCTGGAACCTAACCCCCATGATAGACAAGAGACCACTGTATTTTTTTAATACAAAAAAAGGAACATATTTTTCCTTAAATGCCCTATAACAGAATATTATTATTTACAAATATTTTGATAATCTTCAGTTTCTCTAATGCCATATATTTTTCTATAAAATTCCTTTTTATTACTTGCTTTTGCTTTCAAATGGGAGATGAAAATGACATTAAGAAAACTGAAGGGGAAGGCAAGATGGCGATGGAGTAGGTGGACATACCAACTTCCAACTCCTGGAACCAAAATGGATTATAACTTAATTTTAAGAACCATCATCTGGAAAAACCAACTTTGAACTAAACCAAGTGGACTCTTCAACCAAGGAACACAGAAGAAGCCACACTGAGACTGGTAGGAAAAGTGAAGACATGGAAAGGACTTCCCAGCTTCCCAGAGAGAACAGCAGCGTGGAGAGACTTGCATGGCAGGAAGAGAGTTTAGCGGAGATGGAGGGACCTAGACCCCAGGAACAAAGCCCCAGCCTGCAGTCACAGAACCTAGAAGAGGCATTTGGACAGTATTGAGCTGTGAAACAAGTGAGGATACTGTCTGTGAGAAAGAGATAGTTTTCTCAGACTCAGAATTCTTCTTAAAGGGACAGCACAGAAAACCTCTCTCACAACCTTTCACCTGGGGCTCCGGGTAATGGGGACAGAGGAGAGGATCAGAGCAGCAGGGAGAGAGTGTGGACTGGAAGGCACAGGGAGAAACACTCTGAGGGATAGCCACCCTAACCCCTGGGCTGAGTCATTTCCCTAATTGAAAATGAATATTTCCCCTGGAACTAGCAATACCAGCAAAGGAAGATAGGACACCAGCCAAACAAGTTCTCCCATGGCACGTAGAGCAGAGCTGCTTAGACAAAAGGAGCTTCCAGGACTATAGTATAAAGTGTTAGGGTCTGAGTTGCAGTGCCCCTACCCACACTGCTGAGGGCTTGCTGGAAGGACGGTGGTGGTGGGATGCTGAAACGCGGTTCTGTCGGTGGGGGGCAAAGGACCAGCTGGCGTGAGCTCAGTCTTGCCCAGCAGGGGTGGAGGGGATGCACGAAAGCGGTCCGGCAGTTGCAGGCCCGCCTGCAGCCCTACCTGCGGGGGAAAAGCGGGAGGCCAAGAACAGGCAGAGGTCTGCTGCTGAGCAGGGGCCCATGGGAGCACAACATAACCTGGCCTCCGAGGATGGCGACTCTGTTTGAGCCAAACCTGATGGTAGGGGTGGGGCTAAGGCCCAGGATAGACAGAGTCTTGCAGCTGAGCTCATGCCAGGAGGCCGACCTGTCCGAGAACCCGTGGATTGACATCCTGCGTGAGCTGGCACTGACCATGGGGGCGGGGCTAAAGCCTGGAACAGGCGAAGGCTCACAGCTGAGCAAAGGTACTCACCCCTACCCTTGGTGCCTAGGCGTATGGCTTAAACGTGGTGCGCCACCCCACCTGTGGGGGTGAGGCAAAGGCCCAAACAGGCTGAGGCTTGTAGAGCCGGGCACAAGAACACAACCACTCCCACAAAGGAGAGGTGAAAATCACAGCAACAGCCACAGTGGGCTGGCGCCGGAAAAGACAATACACAACTGCCGTATGCAGCAGAAATGGGGGTGGTGGGCTTACAGACAGACCACACCTAGGAAACAGGGAAGCAACACCTACTAGACTCCAGTAGCCAAACCCTTCTTATACACAGACAAAATGGGCAGGCAGAGAAATGCAACCCAAATGAATCAAGAGAAATCCCCAAAGAAGGACCTGAATGAACCAGATATAACCGAAATACCAGATGCAGAGTTTAAAATAATGATAGTTAGGATGTTCAAAGCACTTAGAGCAGTGGTTCTTAATCTTTTTTGAGGTACCGAACCCACCAGTTTCATATGCGCATTCACCGAACCCTTCTTTAGTGATAAATAAAATATGATATTTTTTTCCAAATTCAAGACATAGGTATATGTTTTTTTACTGGTGCACAAAATGAGCTGTGCATGAACATCACCTTGCTCAAAGAACAAAACCAACAAAGTGCATGAACTCACAACAAATTACGGTATTACTTTATTCTGGCCTCCGCGGCACAGGCTTCTCCGAATCCCTGAAACCGACTCATCGAACCACTGGGGTTCGATAGAACCCAGGTTAAGAACCACTGGCTTAGAGCAACAATAGATAGTCATTATGAACACCTAAATAAAGAGATAACAAGTATAAAAAACGAAATTGAAATAACAAAAAAGAATCAAACAGAAATGACAAATACAGTATCAGAACTGAAGACCACAATGGAAGGAATTAAAAGCAGGATGAATCACGCTGAGGATCGAATCAGTGAGATAGAGGACACAATAAACAAAGGCACAGAAGCAGAGCAGAAAAAAGAAAAGAGACTCAAAAAATGTGAGGAAACTCTAAGGGAGCTCTGTGACAACATGAAGAGAAACAACATTCGCATCATAGGGGTTCCTGTAGAAGAGGAGAGAGAACAAGAAATAGAAACTTTGTTCAATCAAATCATAGCAGAAAACTTCCCTAAGTTAAGGCTGGGAAACGTTCCACATGTTCAAGAAGCATACAGAACTCCATTAAAGAGAAACCCAAAGAAATCTACACCAAGACACATCATAGTTAAAATACCAAAGCTAAGGGAGAAAATTTTAAAAGCTGCTAGAGAAAAAAGGGCTATCACCTACAAAGGAGCCCCCATAAAGATGACATCCGACTTCTCAACAGAAACACTTTAGGCCAGAAGGGAATGGCAAGATATATTCAAAGTATGCAGAACAAGAACCTACAACCAAGACTACTCTATCCAGCAAGGCTAACATTAAAAATTGAAGAAGAAATAAAGAGCTTCCCAGAAAAGAAAGCCTCAAGGAATTCATTAAACCAAACCAATTCTGCAAGAGATACGAAGGGGCCTGTTGTGAACAGTTCAAAGGGAGGAAAGAATATAGCAAAATAATACAATGGCAATAAACAACTACATATCAATAATAACCTTAAATGTAAATGGATTAAATGATCTGATCAAAAACATAGGGTAGCTGTGTGGATAAAGAAACAGGACCCATACTTATGCTGTCTACAAGGAACACACCTTAAAACAAAAGATGCACATAGACCAGTGGTTCTTAACCTGGGTTCTATCGAACCCTAGGGGCTCGATGAGTCGATCTCAGGGGTTCAGAGAAGCCTCTGCCACGGAGAATAAAGTAATACCATAATTTGTTGTGAGTTCATGCACTTTGTTGGTTTTGTTCTTTCAGCAAGGTGATGTTCATGCACGGCTCATTTTGTGCACATGTAAAAAAACATAAACCTATGTCTTGAATTTGGAAATAAAATCGTATTTTATTTATCACTAAAGAAGAGTTTGGTGAATGCGCATATGAAACTGGTGGGTTCAGTAACTAAAAAAAAGGTTAAGAACCACTGACATAGACTGAAGGTAAAAAGATGGAAAAAAATATTTCATGCAAATGGAAATGAAAAAAAGGCCGGGGTAGCAATACTTATATCTGACAAAATAGACTTTAAAACAAAGGCTTTAGTAAGAGATAAAGAAGGACACTACCTAATGATAAAGGGAAAAATTCAACAGGAAGATATAACCATTTTTAATATCTTCGTACCAAACTTAGGAGCCATGACATACATAAAGCAGACTTTGATGGATATAAAGGGCAGGATTAACAGCAATACTATAATAGTAGGGAATTTCAAAACCCCACTAACATCACTGGATAGATCCTCAAGAAAGAAAATTAATAAAGAAACAGCAGACTTAAAGGATACACTAGATCAACTCAATTTAATAGATATCTTCAGAACTTTTCACCCTAAAGCAGTAGAATATACATTCTTTACAAGCACTCATGGTACATTCTCTAGGATAGACCACATATTAGGACACAAAAGTGGTCTCAATAAATTTAAGAAGATTGAAATCATATCAAGCATTTTCTCTGATCACAATGGCATGAAACTAGAAATTAACCACAAAAGAAAAAGTGAAAAAGACTCAAACACTTGGATACACAATAGCATGTTATTAAATAATGAATGGAATAAAAATGAGATCAAAGAATAAATAGAAAAGTTTCTAGAAACAAATGATAATGAGCATACATCAACTCAAAATTTATGGGATGCAGCAAAAGCAGTGTGAGAGGGAAGTTCATAGCACTAAGGTCATACCATGAGAAGCTAGAAAAAGCTCAAAAAAGCAACCTGACCCTGCATCTGAAAGAACTAGAAAAACAACAGCAAATAAAGCCCAGGACTAGTACAAGGAAGAAAATAATAAAGATTAGAGTGGAAATAAATGACATAGAGGCTAAGGAAAGAATACCGAGAATCAATGAAACCAAGAGCTGGTTCTTTGAAAAGGTAAACAAGATTGATGAACCTTTAACTAGACTCACCAAGAAAAAAGAGAAAGTACTCAAATAAATAAAATTAGAAAGGAGAGTGGAGAAATAACAACTGACACAACAGAAATACAAAGGGTTGTAAGAAAATACTATGAAGAACTCTATACAAAAAATTAGACAACCTATATGAAATGGACAAATTTCTTGAATTATATAATCTTCCAAAAATCAATCTGGAAGAATCAGAACACCTAAACAGACCATTTACAACAAAGGAGATCGAAACAGTTATCAAAAAACTCCCAACAAAGAAAAGTCCTGGACCTGATGGCTTCACAAGTGAATTGTACCAAAAATTCAAAGAAGAACTAACTCCTATCCTCCTCAAAATATTTCAAAAAATTTAAGAGAAATGAAGACTTCCAAACTCCTTTTATGAGGCGAGCATAATTCTGATCCAGAAACCAGGCAAAGACAACACAAAAAAAGAAAATTATAGGAAAATTTCCCTGATGAATTTAGATGCTAAAATTCTCAACAAAATATTAGCTAAGTGAATCCAGCAATATATGAAAAAAATCATACACCATGATCAAGTGGGATTTATTCTGGAGAGGCAAGGCTGGTTCAATATTCTCAAATCAATCAATGTGATTCATCACATAAACAAAAGAACAAAAATCACATGATAATTTGAATAGATGCAGAAAAAGCATTTGATAAAATCCAGCACTCCATTCATGCTCAAAACTCTCAGTAAAGTGGGAATACAGGGAACATTCCTTAACATGATAAAGGCCATCTATGACAAACCCACCGCAAACTTCATACTAAATGGGCAAAAATTAAAAGCAATACTCTTAAGTCAGGAACTAGGCAGTACTGCCTCCTTTCACCACTCTTATTCAACGTAGTTCTGGAAGTCCTAGCTATAGCAATCAGACAAGAAGAAGAAATAAAAGGCATCCTAATTGGAAAAGAAGAAGTAAAACTGTCATTATTTGCAGATGATATAATATTGTATATAGAAAACTCTAAAGTCTCAGTCAAAAAACTACTGGCCCTGATAAATGAATTCAGCAAGGTGGCAAGATATATAATTAATACTCAGAAATCAGAGAAATTTTTATATACCAACAGTCAACTGTTAGCAAAAGAAATTAAGGAAACAATCTCCTTCACTATTGCAACCAAAAAAATAAAGTATCTATGAGTAAACTTAACGAACAAGGTTAAGGACTTGTACTCGGAAAATTATAAAATATTAATAAAAGAAATCAAAAAAGATACAAACAATTGGAAGCATATATCGTGCTCATGGTTAGGAAGAATAAACATCATTAAAATGTCTATATTACCCAAAGCAATTTTTAAATTCAATGCAATACCAATTAAAATGCCAATGACATACTTCAAAGATATAGAACACATATTCCAAAAATTTATATGGAACCAAAGAAGAACACGAATAGCCTCAGCAATCCTAAAAATGAAATAAAAGGCAGGATATACAAATGGAACTATATCAAACTAAAAAGTTTTTGCACAGCTAAACACAATAAGAACAAAATAAAAAGACAAACCACACAATGGGAGAACATATTCGACAATATGTGTGATCAGGGGTTAATAACTAAAATTTATAAAGAACTTATAAAACTCAACACCAGGAAGACAAACAATCCAATCAAAAAATGGGCAAAAGAAATGAATAGAAATTTCTTGAAAGAGGACATACAGATGGCCAATAGGCATATGAAAAAATGCTCAACATCACTAATCATTAGAGAAATGCAAATTAAAACCACAATGAGATATCACTTCATGCCAGTCAGAATGGCGCTCATGAGCAAAACAACACAGAATAAGTGCTTATGTGCTGGTAAGGATGTGGAAAAAAGGGAACCCTCCTGCACTGCTGGTGGGAATGCAGACTGGTGCAGCCACTGTGGAAAACAGTATGGAGATTCCTCAAAAAATTAAAAATCGAATTGCCTTTTGACCCAGCTATCCTACTTTTAGGAATATACCCTAAGAACACCATAGCAATGTTCGAAAAGAAGAAATGCGCCCCTATGTTCGTGGCATCATTGTTCACAATAGCGAAGATCTGGAGACAGCCCAAGTGTCCGTCAGAGGATGAGTGGATTAGAAAGCTTTGGTACATGTATACTATGGAATACTACTCAGCCATAAGAAATGATGATATCGGATCATTTACAACGAAATGGATGGACCATGATAACATACTGAATGATATAAGTAAAACAGAAAAAAACTGAGAACTGCATGATTTTATACATAGGTGGGATAAAAAAACGGGACTATGAGACATGGACAAGAGTGTGGTGGTTAGGGGTGGGGAGGGAGGAGAGGAAAGGAGAGGGGGGAGAGGAGTGGCACAAAGAAAACCAGATAGAAGGTGACAGAGGACAATTTGACTTAGGGTGATGGTATGAAACATAATTGAACGACAAGATAACCTGGAGATATTTTCCTCTGAACATATGTACCCTGATTTATTAATGTCACCCCATTAAAATTAATGAAAAATAGAATACTGAAAACAAAATCCAAAATTTTTTAGTGAATTTTATTTTGTGAATATTTATTCTTTGGATCATTTATATTTTCTGTGGACTACATTTCGGAAATTAAAGATGAAAACCTATGGATATCAGATCTCTTTATTTTAAAGCAATATAGTCATTAAGAGAACAATTGATCATTTAAGTCTAACTCTCAAAATCAATGCTTTATTTTGAAATATATAGAATTACTGAAAAATTTTAAAGGAAATTCTAACTATATATCAACATGAAATACAATTCAAATATAAAATTTTGTACCAGAATTAAAAATACATATATTAATGCAGATAATTTTGCCTTTCCATTGTAGAAAGAGAAACACAGCTCTAATGTACAGTTTCAGCCTATATTGACCGGAGAATACTAAAATTAGTCAAAATACTGCTCTTTTATATTATTTTAGTCTTAGATTTTGTACTAAGTTTGAGAGACACCTTATTCTCACGGGGTGATATATTTACTTACCAATTACTACAGTGGATAATTTCTGTGTATGGCTTATATATGCATCTTATGTTCTTTTATATTTTCTTTAAGTTCAGGGTGAAATTGTTGGATACAATATCAAATTATGAGATTATATATTTTTTTTCAGAGCTAACAGAGAAACCTAAGTGATTTAATGTAAAGATCTCTCAATCTGATTCTCCGCTTTATGGCTTACGTCATGTTCAGTGACAAAACCTGAATTTATACCAAAGAATACAAACTTCTCAGTTTCATGTTGTACTTCCCCTACCCCCATGCTGTCTGACTTCTAAGTAAACAACCTTTATTTTTAACAAAAAATACTGTCATTTAACTGAATTTAAAATGTGTATCAGTTCTGTTATCTGTAAAGATGTTGAAATTCTTGCAAAACAAGAAAATGGTATGAAGGAAAATGATGGAAGATTGACACTTGATATTACTCATCTCTTCAGCTCTCCTTCCTGATTTCCCTTTGAAGCCAGCAGTAAGATTTTTTTTTTTTCTCAACTGTCAACACTAACTCATTTAAGAGAGGAAAGAAAGAAGATAGATTACAAAGTGTATCATTCTACAGTGTCTTAAGGCTGTGAAATGACTGAAAGAAATTTAAATCTTCAAAGAATCTAGGACCTAATAATCTTTACTTGTTATTGTGGGGAGAACACAGAAATATGAAAAGTTTAAAGTGGTCTAGGAGTCATGAAGCCAATGAAGTCTATAGCATTTTTATATTATTGCTACAAAAATATAGAAAATAGTATTTCTAAAAAAGAATAAAGATCATTTTCTAACCAAGAGAAATGGAGAGGAGAGTACAGTATTTGTAACCTCAGTCCTCAAGAATTGTAAGTTCTTTTGAAGTTCATTAACCTCAGGATATAATGCAAATTTCCTTAACTTAGTAAATGAGAGACTTTTTGACTGGCCACTTCTCCACCTCCTAGGCTTTGCTTCTGTCATCCTTCCCATCCACCTGTGCTTTCTTCACTCTGGGCTCGGTAGCTTCCTATACTTTCTTTTCTCTGTATTCTTTGCAAATGCTGGTTTCTGTCTTTTCACAGCTCATTTTTTTTTAAGGCTCAGTGCAGGCGGATGCCCTCTGTGCAATTGTAGTATTCTGTATAATCCTCTATCTGATAGTTTTCAAAAGATATTTTACCCAATTTTTTTCCTTAAGATTAAATGAGCAAACATGTCTTTTATCCCTTTATCTGTAATAATCTAGTACATAGTTTTTGGCTCATAAATATTTCTTAAATAAATAAATACTTGAATGACGTTAGCTTTGAAATTCAAATAAATAGAAACAAAACATGTGTGCCCAATTAAGGGGAGTTACTTCCTTTCTCCAGTAGATAAGACCTTGCCTGCCTTCTGAAAGCAAATCTTGTACATTTTATTTGAAATTTTCTCCTAGAAAAAAAATTTAGTACTATGAAAATGTTCTTGTGTTCACACATTATTCTTAACAGAATGACATATAAAGTTTTACAAATAAAGAAGTTATTGTCACACCCAGTGATATCTGCCAGGCTCACTTCTGATGTCAGTGAGTTCACTATATAGTTCATTTTCACCTGGTTGGGTAGTTTATGGTATTAAAGACTCATGAGGAGTACAGACATTTTAGCAAAGCACAGATAGAACAAAATTACAGAGCCTCATATCAGTTAACATAATCTGTGTTCTTAGCAATGAATTTCAGCTGGCCACAGTAAAATTGGTATTTGTTTACAATTAAATTAGTAAGGAGACTGAAAATCCAGGAAAATATTTATAATGGACTAGCTCCTCACTGTTAATAATCAGAGCTATCACCAGACATTTCAATTGTTTTTTTTTAATTTTTATTAAAATGGTGTGACACACACCATAACTATATCTATCATCGTGAGATTTTTCTTTCTAGTCAGTCATTTAAAAAGGAAAGTAGCAATTTTTTTTTCATATTAAGATTTGGCTGAAAAACATAGTCTCTATTTTTTTTATTGGAAAAAGCTTCTCTCCTTCCAGGATGAGATTCTTTCAGTTGTATTTTAATACTTGTACATCAGAAAGTTTTAATTAAAAAAACTCACAAATAAATTACTTTAGATTCCTGGCAATACACTGATTTTAACTTTATTTTTAATCCTCCCTTACCTATGCATTTGACGTAAAGACTTTCAGACACTTCAAAAGGTAGAAAAGAACTTAAAGCAAGGCAACTTCAAGGGGTAGGAAATCATTACTCTAAAAATATTAACTATTGAGGTTATCATTTTAATTTTTGTCCATTTACCCTACCTATATTTTTTTAATTGATGGATTTTGCCTATTTAGGAAGAGACAGTACTTTCAATATTAGACTTGATTCTATTTCTTCCTTTGATCCAATGAGCTAAAAATCAAGTCACAGAACCTCTTTGTTTTCTATGATGTCATCCATCATCCCCAAAGATTTTTATTTCAAAGTTTCTGAAATCACTTGATTATACAATTTATTGTAGATTAAGTTCTATGTCTCATGAGTCATTACAAAGACTTAATTATGAAGCAACTTTTTAGTTCTGAGAGAAATCTATTCTTTCCAAAAGCAATGTTAATTTAATTCTAAACTTGAACATCAAATTCCAAAGCTAATGAAACACATATAATGGGCTCACTTAAAAATGTATTTGAATATAGAATTAAATTCTGATTCTGTGAATCTTACCAGCAATTTCCATTTGCAATGTACTGTCACATGAAGGAGTTACTAAAGGCTAAATCCTAGATCATAATTTTCCAAAAAAAGATGTTTCTAATATAAACCTGGATAAACGTGAGTTTGAATTAGATTCTTTCTTTTTCTTCCCCCTTCCCTCTTGCATTATGCTAAAACAATAAATAACATTTTTCCTAATGTAATTTTTATGTTGGAATTCTAACATCTAATGTGATGGTATTAGAAGATGGGGCCTTTGGGAGGTAATTAGGGTATGAGGGTGGAGGTAGATTAGTGCTCTTATGAAAGAGGTCCCACAGAGCTTCCTAGTCCCTTCTGATATGTGAGGATACAAGGAGAAGTCTGCAACCCAGAAGAGAGCTTTTATTCAACCATGTCGATATGCTGATCTTGGACTTACAGCCTTTAGAAATGTGGAAATAAATTTCTGTTGTTAAAAAGCTACCCAGTCTAGGGTATTTTGTTATAGCAATTCAGCTGGTCTAAGACAGAGGAGAAGGGGAAGAAACAGTGGAGACTAGGGAGAAAGAATTCAAAGAAAAATAATACCAATGGCATAACCAGTGGTGGGATTCAGCCCGTACACACCAGTTCGGCAGAACTGATACCTAATATTTTTGTTGGGTTTGGCAAAGTGGTTGTTAAAATGGCACTTGTAACTAGGGTTCTCTCTAAGGTGGGTGCCTGGGCAGCTGCCCAATTATATTCCTTACTCTTTTTTAACGTTTATCTGTGCAACAGCATATTCTAAGTGCCTGTAGTAATATTTATTCCATCCATAGGTAAAAAAAAAATTGCAAGTGAGGATGACAATCAAGAAGGAATATGGAAATATTTTATTTATTCATTTATTTGTTTGTTTATTTGTTTTTTTTTATTTCATTAAACAAGAGGCAGGGAGACAAGCAGGCAGAGAGACACATTCCTGCATGTGCCCCTACTGGGATGCACCTGGCAAGACCCCTATAGGGCAATGCTCTGCCCATCTGGGGCCACTGCTCTATTGCTCAGCAATTGAGCTATTTCAGTGCCTGAGGCGAGGCCATGGAGTCATCCTCAGTGGCGGGCCAACTTGCTCGAACCATAGGAGCCATGACTATGGGAGGAGAAGAGAAAGAGGAGAGGGGGAGGTGTGAAGAAGCAGCTGGTTGCTTCTCCTATGTTCCCTGACGAGGAATCAAAGCCCAGACTTCCACACACCCACACTCTAGACTGACACTCTACCACTTAGCCAAACAGCCAAGGCCTAGAAATATCTTGAATAAAAGTTTTATTGTTTATTTGTCAGGTATTATTTAATATATTTTTATTAATATTTTAAAACTCTTATAGTGTAATCTAGCTTTGTGTATTTTTTATTATTCTCATTTAATTATTAAGTGCATTAAATAATAAACTATCTTTCAGTATATCATTTTTTATACTTAAAATGGTCATTAATACAGAAAACTGGTTGTTAAATTATTTGAATACTATCACTGGGCATAACCTAATAGAAAGGGTGTCTGTTAGCTGCTGGTTTTGGTTTCTTCCTTTCCATTCCAGTGTAGGTTATTGTCAACAATCATTCTAGGTTCATCTGATGGAATTATAATAGGGATCTCTAAGTTTTGTTTTATAAGAAATTAAAGGTAGCATAATATTTTACTAAGTATATTGATATTGGATATTGACATACACAATTAGTGCAAATTAATTTTGAACATATATAACCATGTTACTGCAACTATATTTTTTTCATAGGTTAAAGTTACATTAAATAAATATTTATTATAAGGTACATATAGGCTAGAACTGGAACCCAAAAGTCATTAGAAACTGTCAGGTTTAGAGATGATACAAGCAACTCTGTCTCTGTACTATAGGCAATAAAAATAAATCTTTTTCTTGTGGTTTGTTCTGTACCATTCCTTCTGTACAGTGTGTCCGTAAAGTCATGGTGCACTTTTGACCTGTCAACCGGTCAAAAGTGCACCATGACTTTACAGACACACTGTATATGTACTCTAATCTCCTATTACTGGTGACAGGTTGATTCCTGATTCTTTCTGTCCAGTCACTTTAATTTTTCTTTTCTTCATTGCTTCTGGTTATTTGGGCTATAATCCTCAAAGTTCTTAATTCTACCTCAATTTTTATAGCCTTAACTCTGCTCCATATCTTCTTGTGGCTTTAGCTCCTGCTGCTACTTGTCTGGTTCTCTTTAGACTTCCCACTTTAAATTTTCAAAGACATTTGATTAGCTCAACTCCTCTTTTGCCATCATACTATGTTATAATAAATCTACTTCAGTCTTTAGCTTGGATGTTGTTAGGTCTAATCAACTGTAGATGTTGCAGTCACATCATGGGATACAATCGCATTTAAAATTGACCCTAATTGTAATAGAAGTAACACTGCAAAAAAGGCAGTCAACTCTGAAGTGTCAGGAGTAGAGGAGATATCTGTTTAAGTTTCTTAGCATAGCACCATTGTCAAATGAAAATTTATAATATAATCTTGATGGTCATTCATTTAAAAAATTATTTTTTACTTACCATTGAATGACTGGGTGTCAAACACTTGTAGGCTCTGAGATTGTAATCAAAAGTAAAAATAAATTGCTTACTGGTTAAGATTACATTCTTGTGGAGATAGGCAACAATAGAAAATGAAAAAATGTATTAGAAAGATGGCAAATGCTATGAAGATGGTGGTAAGTGCTATAAAAAAGAAACATTGTCAGGGTTGTTCTTTTTAAAAGATGATATTTAACTTTTTTTGTGACAGAGTCAGACAGAAGGACAGACAGACAGGAAGGGAGAGAGATGAGAAGCATCAATTCTTCATTGCAGCACCTTAGTTGTTCGTTGATTGTTTTCTCATATGTGCCTTGACCGGAGGCTACAGCAGACTGAATGACTTCTTGCTCAAGCCAGCGACCTTGGGCTCAAGCTGGTGAGTCTTGTTCAATTCAGATGAGCCTGTGCTCAAGCTGGCTACCTCAGGGTCTTGAACCTGGGTTTTCTGAGTCCCATTCCGATGCTCTATTCACTGTGCCACTGCCTGGCCAGGCTAAAAGATGATATTTAAATGAAGATATAACTCAAACCCCTCTTTTACTAATTATCTTACTATTCTCAAAGGAGTTTACTTACACTGATCAGTTTTAATATCCTTAAAATGTGAAAGGATATGAATGTTTTTTTGTTGTTTTTATTCATTTGTTTTTTTGCTTTACAACTGAAGAAAGAGGATGTTGACAATAATATGTTCTACTTTTACAGTTGGTACTGAATAAAGTGAAACTCCAAGAGGTAGAAAGAGTTGCATACTTTCCAAGAGAAAAACAAAGAAATCCTGGTCCTCAATGATGCTAAAAAAAGGGAGCCAGCCAGCTTTATCCTGAACCTGACATGAGGTCTTGGGTCTTGGATATTAGCTACACCTTGGCCCAATAATATCTAAAACAGAACTCATTTTCCACCATATGCCAATCTTATATTTTATATTATATTGTATTATATTAAATCTGTCCAACTAGAATCCCACACTCAATTTCAATCTTATTTTCTCTCACATCCCTTATTTAGACAATTAGTCACCAATTCCCTTCTATCATCTTATAGAACCATCTACAAAATATTGTATGTCTACTGCTTTCTGTTTCTTTTGCCATGACCTTCATCCAGGCCTTCATAATTTTTATGCAACATCCTTCCAACTAATCTCCTTGATACCAATCTTTTCCTATTCCTGATCATATACTAATCCCAGACCCATCTTCTTAAATGGACAAAACTTTTCTTTCCTCACATTGATTTAATATTCTCTGAAAGCTTTCCATTGTCCCATGTCATAATTCCAAATATGAACTCTGGTGTCCATCAGACTTGGATTTGAATGTTTACAATTCCATGTTTTAGTTCTCTTATTTTCCTCCTCAGCATACCATAATCTGGAAAACTCTTACCCTTACTTCATAACCCAGTTTAAATGTCACCATTAAGGGAAAATAAAAATGCTTCTGATACATTTTAACTTATTCCATTAGGAAAGACTTTACATGCTCTCTTGTCTTCTTTTCAAGAGAGGTAGAAAGACTCTCAGATTGGTGAGTTTTGGAGGAAGAACTATGCATACGCATGGTTCTGTTCCCTCATCTTACCTTATTCTTGGAAGCTGACCTATTAAGAGGATATCTTTTCTACTCTTCTTTCTGCCATGTGGTAAAAGTGCCTAGCCTTCTTTTCTTAAACCTGAGGCTCAGTATTGTTAAGCTCATTGTTACTCACATTATATAAGGCATCTGGCATGGATTAGGTGCTTAATAATTATTAAACAGATATTAAATGACTAATAAAAGTGATGTTGGTTTTTCATTATCCTGCAGAACTCTGACAAAGAAAAGCTGTATTTTGGTGTACCATTTCTGATTCCAGTAGTCAACTACTTGGAAACTACTTCTCCACCATCTTCAGAAAGTGTGAATTCCTCTTCAGTGGATCTGATTGTCTGTAAATTACCTTGGGGTGCTTGGTGTTGGGAAAACAGCTGTGTTAGGCTTGCTCGCTTGTACTTTGCTTGATTATTGAGTGAGCACATGGCAGTGCTACATGTGTATAGTCTATGTAAGGGTAAAGGTGGTTGCCTTCAGGGAGGATTACAGATTGCCTGGCTGCCACTGTGAGGGTCTGTTTTTGCTGTTTGTTCACCTGCTACCATGAGAAGCAGTGTTTCCCTGCTTGTTTGCTCGTCTGTTGTTGAGAGACTAATAAACAGGAATGGCCAATGATTTCCAGCTCCACACTTCCTTTACCATCTGCCTAAATCCAACATGGACCTGCCTAGCCTTAGCCACCAGCATTACACTTGGAAAATTTTCTACAAATTCCTTGGTGGCCCTAAAGATTATGATTCAGTAGGTTTAAAGTCTAGGCCAATAACTGCCCATTTTAATTAGCATCACAAAGATTCTTTAAATAAAGCTTGGTTACCATCTTTAGGTCCTTTCTTTTCTCTTTGTTTTATTTTTAGTGAGAGAGTGAGAGAAAGAGAGGGATAGAGAGGGGGACATACAGACAAGAAGGGAGAGAAATGAGAAGCATCAACTCATAGTTGCAGCATCTTAGTTGTTCACTGATTGCTTGACCAGGGGGCTCCAGCTGAGCCAGTGACCCCTTGTTCAAGCCAGAGACCTTGGGCTTCAAGCCAGAGACTTCAGGCTCAAGCTAGTGATCATGGGGTCATGTCTATGATCCCCATGCTCAAGCCAGTGACCTCTGGGTTTCAAATCTGGGTCCTCAGCATCCCAGGTCAGTGCTCTATCCACTGTGCCACCACCTGGTCAAGCTGTCTTTGGTTTTTAAAAAACTTTTTTATATCTTATTACTGGATTTTATTTATTCATATGCCTATTTTCTCTAGTAGATTACAAACTCACTGGGGCTGTTTGTCTCATCATTTCAAACTCAAAACACAGAACCTGAAACCTTGTAGCTAGTCAATACATGTTTATTGAATAAATATTTATTGATAAAGACACACAAGAGGCTTATGCTTCCTCTTTTACTTATAAAGCCAGCATTTTAGGATATTCGAAAAGGACACAATGAATACATCATTATTCCATTAAATGAGCTCACTATAAGCTCACGAGCAGTCCAAAACTCACGGTTTACAAAGTGTGTACCTCTTAGCGTGTTTTTAAAAAAATAATATCTTTTTTCCATGTATCATTTATAGAACTATCATAAAGTATTTATTTTAAAAAGCATGGTAAAATGATAAATAAGTCATAATAGATTCATATAACTCATTTGATTTATTTTTATCCTAAGACTTGGTCAGAATTGTTCTAGCTATCCTAGCTTTCATTTGCCTGGATTTTTGTTGGATCTCAAGAGCATGTTTACTGGGAACAGAAAAAGAAAAATTTTTCTAAACATAAATCCATAAATTTCTCTAAATGAGGAAAAGGCAGTATGTAATTGCTACATTGCTTTGGGAGGGAAAAGAAAGATGAAGAAATCCAATCCACTTCTCTGCAGCTGTGTTCCTTCAGCATTCAAAGCCACACCTGAGCCTGGTAAACTTCTCTTACTGTAAACCAATGGCTAAAAGGAAAAGTTGCTGCCTGAGAAAGCAGACTATGTCTTTGGGGATTCCTTTTGGCTATTTCAGTATTCAACAGATGTACTAGCTTAAGCTTTCTATTCTGAAAATAGTGTGAAGTATGTGGAAGCACGACATTGCTTCCTATTGAAAATTCCCACAGTGAACTTGAATGTTTAAAATGTATCTAGAAGTTAGCAAGGTAGCATCTAGAAACATGTCCTTAAATCTCTTTGTTTTATACTAACTAAAAGTATAATTATTGTAGAGGTATGTTAAGAGAATTGTTTTTATATATTTTAATTACAAAACTGATACCAGTAGTTTTGCAAATAGTTTACTGTTTCAGGTTGGGATACATGCATATTCATTTCAAGTCTGAATAATCAAATGGTAAATATTTATTATGTACCAACTGCCTCATTTATGTATAAGGTATATCCTAAGGAGAAACACACACACAAGCATGCATTCTGTACTTCCATAAAATAAGTCTTTATATCAATAGTAAAATAATTGTCTTCCTTATTTATCAGTTTAATAAAACTTACAAATATTTTTGTAGCATACTATTCATAGTTAACATTAAGATAAAGTTAAACAATAATTGACTAACTTCCTTCTGTAAACATCCATTGTCTCCACACAGAATTAAAATATATTTTGATCAAAATGTTCTAGTACATAACACTAACAAAGAATATCTAAAGTAAATGCTATTTTAATGGCTTTGAGTCATGGAAACTTTTATATCCAATGGCAATACTAGAAACTGTCATTAAAATTATAATAATTCCCATAAGAATTCTTTTACAAAGACAAGCATTGTATTTTAGAAAGCCACTCAGGAAGAATTATCGAAGTAATTGTACTTATATTGCCAATACTGTTGATTTTCATTGATTATATTGACAATTAGTTTCCTCTGAAACTTAAGATATAAAATGAATATCTGTTGAATTGTCCAAAAACTGTATTATTGTTTTGAGGACTCATAGGAGTGGGTTATGCCCCAAAGTTCTGGACTTCCTGGATATTATGGAAGTGGGTGGTGATGGTAGTGGATGGTTTTTTTGTCTGAGGTCACTTGTGGTGAAGTAGAGAGCTAGAAGAAGGAAAAGAAGTGGGACACAGGCCAGGGCCTCCTTTTATACCCTTGTCTTATCCCACAGTTGTTAGTGGCATGTCTGTCTGTCTGAACAAATATAATAGTTTCCTAATTAGCCTTCCTTTCTCTAGTCATTTGCCTCACACTTTTTCTAGTTTAACACTTTTGGGTAGCTTCTCTTTAGTCACAGGAAAAGTCTAACCTTCTTGGCAAGACATATAAGGCCTTTATTTATGTCCTGACTTTATCTCATGACCTTAGTATGCATCTTAATGTCCAGCCATTATACTTTCCATCTCCTCTGAGTGAATTTAATTTTCCACACACATTTTGTTATTTTATATTTTTATGCAAAAATGCATGCTTTACACCAGGGGTAGTCAACCTTTTTATACCTATCGCCCACTTTTGTATCTCTGTTAATAGTAAAATTTTCTAACTGCCCACCAGTTTCACAGTAATGGTGATTTATGAAGTAGGAAAGTAACTTTACTTTATAAAATTTATAAAGCAGAGTTACAACAAGTTAAAGCATATAATAATAATTACTTACCAAGTACTTTATGTCAATTTTTGCTAAGTTTGGCAGAATAAATCTTTATAAAACAACTTACTATAGTTAAATCTATCTTTTTATTTATACTTTGGTTGTTCCGCTACTGCCCACCATGAAAGCTGGTAGTGGGCGGTAGGGACCCGGTTGACTACCACTGCTTTACACTTTCTAAACATCCTTTCCCATCTCCCTGCCTTTAAGAATATGCTCACTCTTTAATGAACAAATGCATATTTTCTCTGAGTTTGAATAAGTTGTGTGTGGTTTTTTTTAAAAAATAATATCAAACAAGTAAATACAATTCTCACAAATCTTAGTCAAATTTTAAAAAAATCATCCTTGAAAAGATACAAATGTAACATTTAGAAAAATAACTAGGGCTCTGAGAAGAATGTTTACCAGCAAGTTTATTAATTCTTTTGAATCTGGAACTTGGTTTTGTTGTTTTAATAGTGATAAGAATGTGTCAGCACTAGAAAGATCTAGAAAATGCTGTCAAATTTACTTTGAAGGGAGAATGTGGTGTTTCTCTATTTTATTGTTTTCGATAAAACTTAATAAATGCTTTGAACTTCTTGAAATTCAAAATAAAATATGCTTACTGATTTCTTAAGATCCAAGTTAAATACAAACCCTTTTCTAAAGTTTTCTCATTCCTTAAAGTTTGTTTCTTGCTCCTCTGTATGGTTTTCCTCTGTGTACCTCCTTTGATTGTAATGCTTTTTATATTATATTGTGCATATTTGTTGGAACATCAGTTGTCTTTGTCAGAAACTGAATTATTCTATGACAGAGGTATCATTTATCTTTCTAAGTTTTTATACTGTCTCCTCCTCAACATGATCGTTGTTCCTACAGTAGAAGTTTATTGTATGCTTTTAGAAAAAAATGGGGGGGAAGAAGAATGGTTCATATCACTTCTTGCCTACTTTCCCTGTTGAAATTGTTTCTGTTGTTTCTTTTTTCTATTTTTTTAATTTAAATTTATCAATATTGTCCTTCACTTTATTAATGGAATAGAGTGTGATCCTGCAACACACTAATTCATGCACACTTAGAAAAATTAAAAATTACTTTCTCAGTACTCTCTACCTCATTTATCTGAATTGACAGTAATAGGGAATAATTACTATGTAAATAAGATGTGAATTATGTTTTTTGATAAAAGACAAAATATTATTACCCAGAATTTTAATTTTGTTTTAACAAACTGTATACTGTACTCAGGAGCTAAATAGCAAAATCGATTTTTATTCTTAGTCAAAATGGAGCTGTAAGGCAAAGACTTTCTGTACCCTTGGACCTTAAATAGAGGTCTTTTATTGTGAAATGGACACAGCAAACTCCTGAGACAGTTATACATTATTGTCATGTACATTCTGTAATTATCCAAATATAATTATATTAGTCAATAATCTGACAAGTGCCTAGCACGCAAAATTTGAGAGGGTTTTAATATAAGAATAGATAGGTCTTAAATTTCTAAAGTTTTAAAAAACATGCATAAAAAACAATTATTAAATAATGGAGATGTTAATCTACCTGCTTTAGAATTTAAAAGTTTGGGGTGGGGGAAACAAGAGAAGACAAAAGAAACCCTGAAAACTTTTTGGGAAATAGCAATACTTATGAGGTGCTGTATTAAGTACTCTGCATAACGTTATGCTATTATTTCATTTAATCACAATTTATTGTGATGGTATTATCCCTGACACAGTTTTAAAAAATGGCTATTTGAAGCAATTAAGTAATTTGTTCTAAGTCACAGAGTTAGTACTTTTGGAACCAAGATTCAAATATGTTTTATCAGGCTAATAAAGTCTACTCTTAACCATTATATTATAAATCTTAGACTGTACATAGTAATGCTACATGTAAGCTACATGAATTGTATAGAATGCTGAGAAATGCTTAAAGCAATCTGAATATCTTTGAGCTACATCATACTTATAAAAGGACAGATCATCTATCACTATTTTCTCTCTTAAAGCTTTTAGTGTATCTTAAAATAGCAATAAAGTTAAGGATATTTCCTGGGGATTAAGGACTGGCTAGAATTAAAGGCCAAAGACTTTCAACAACTTCTCTTAATCAGAGATAAATCCTCAGGAAGTGCCTTGTACCTTCATCATCATTGTTTAATTCAAAGTTCCTTACTTGCATTTCATCTACTACCTCCTTAGGCTTTTGTTAATTACTAACATTGAGGCCTCAGTAATAACTAATCTTTCTCTGTGACTTAATATCCATACAACCTCCCTCTTCCAAATACACCTTCCTGGGAGAAAATCACTTAATTCTAAAATAGGTTATAAAATGTATATTTTAAAGCTTAATGACAATATTCATTTTGTTATAGTGATATTTAAATTAAAATATGATTTATATACTACCTCCCTCCGGCCTATAAATGACATCCTTGCCTAGTGCAATGACAATATCAATTTTCTAGCCACCTTGAATTTAAATCACTTTCCATTTATAATTTCTTATTTGTAATTATAATACATACAAAGAGCTAAAAGAGGGCAACCAAGACAATTTACTTTTACTTTTTTGGTAAATAAACTCCTGCAACTACTGAATGATTTGCTTTCATTTGAACTAATTGAAAAGTCTATGTATGAGGAGTGGGAATACTTTGTTTTGAAATTACAGACAATCAGGTATCTCTTTCAGTCTCTCCGCAGCTAAATTTCCTCTTGGTATTTTAAAATTTAAGGCCATCTTTAAGTTGTTTCCTTTGCAACTTGGCTCATGTGAAAAATGTTAACACAAGGAAAGTAATATACATATATGGTTTGTTGCTTCAGAGTATTATTATTAATAGCTGCCTTTTATATGTACTCTTTAATATATATATATATAGGTTGTAATTCCTTCTACTGAATCCTGGGAGTAAATAATAATGAGGCAAAGCTCAGGAAATGTCAGAGGAAGGTGCATCCTGGGAGTGTGTTAGTCCATCACTTTCAGGAAGTGACAATCTAGTCCTCTGTCAAGTTGGTCTGTTCAGGCTTTCTCAATGTGGCAAGCTTCCTTCAATTCATGCCTCTGTAAGTAGTTATGGCTCAAATAGGAGTGGCTCTTCTAGGCTTCAAACTCCCCTTCTAGGAAAATGTTTCCATCATTCACCATTTCCTACAATTGTTATACCTCAAGCTGAAAAAGCTGTGCCTAGCTGGGAAAAGGCTGGATTCTGGAACTCTCCTTTTCCTGTCTATCACCTGAATTAAAGCCAGAGGGAGGGGAAAAGGATATAGCACATTATGACATCTCCACTGAAAATGGAATTGTACAAAAAAAGTTTTAGAAATTTACAGCTAATTCCTGAATGGATGCTTTACTTCACATAGACATGGAACCAACTAGCGAATGTAATATTTCCAAAATTAGATTTATAGTTTTCTTGAAATATTTTTCTCCACTCTGCCTTTTTACATATCACAGCATTCTAAGTCACCTTGTTTGAAACTGATTGAATAGAGCTGGGAAAGAATCACCCTTTTGTTTTTTCTCTTGGTTTCTTATTGCCAAATGGATCCTGCTCAATGTTATGGAGCTGCTGACCAATTATGCAGTCTGGGTCAGATTATTCCAGAGCGTGGTTGTGCACTTCTCAGGCACTGTAAACTCACTTGTTCTTTCTTTCTTTCTGCAGTAATCATTGATAAAATGGAGGTAAAAAATTAAAGAACAGTAGCCTATAAATTCTTCCTAGTTACTGCTGTTACAAAAAGTAGCGCTGTCTCCTTTGTGAACATTTGTCAAACCTCTAGCCACCAATTCCTATAAGGAAATCACAATCTCATATTATCCAAGAGAAAAAGGACCTTTCTTATTTTCTATCAGTAAGAAAATAGTTTTTAAATCAAGGATGACCCTTGAGCTGATGTCAGTGTAAATGTATAATATCCATGCCTTCTGTCCAACAAAAAAGTAGAAAATAATATAATTGGTTCTTTTTATTACCACAAAATGTGGATGGAGATTTACTCTTGTTAACTTATATTATTTTCATCAGCAATTCTCACATGTGGGTAGAACTTCAAAGGTAATATGCTAATGCCTTTGTTGAAAACAAGGGAAAATCCTTCCTGACTAATTTATTCTTTCATTGTTGAGTAAATTAAAAAGAATTATCATTTATGCAAAAACATCAGAAAGGGAAACATAAACTAACTGATAGGCAGTTCCCAGACTGTTTTCTTTTAGTTAAATATGGAAACAAAACTACTGATTAATACTTAATAGAAGTATTTACATACATTTCCCTTCTCTACCCAATCCCACTTTCTTGATGTTTAAGAGAGAGGATGAAAGCAAAAGCAAAAGTCATTTATCAGGTCTCTTATTTCCTTTCTTGCTTTGTAAAATTAAAATGTTTTCTATACAAAGTTATTTTGCTTAAACAATTCTGGAGGGAGCTTTAGTAGCTGGGATGCAACTCTACTTTTCAATGGCTCCTTTCTGCAGTTTTTTTTTTTAGCCGCCAAGGAGATCCTCCAGCATGTAACAGCCAAAATTGCTGCCCCTGCTCTCAGGGGCTCTCTGTGCAACTCTCCAGCAGGGTGCAGTGGCTTTCTTGGCTTTTGCTTTATTTTTCAGGATATTTCCTGGCCTCATTGCGAGCACTTTTTCATTGTCAGCCAGCTCGTGAACTCTCAGGAACAGACATCCTCACAAACAAAATGACATTATGAAAAACAGACCCTAGATATTGGCACAGCAGCAAAACAGATGTGGATTTAGGAAAGAAAAAGAAGAGAAAGAAAAAACTTCTTTGGAAGATTGGCATGATCCTATTGTATACACAAAGTCGATCCATTCTCTACCACTTAAAACAATACAAATGCTAACTTATACAAAGGAATTCTAATGTAATTACATTCAGAGAGAACAGTGTATGAACCTATACAAAGAATTTAATCATAGTATTTTAAAGAAGTTACTTAGCAAATCTCTGGGTTACTTGTAGTGAACTTATATTTAAAAAGATTAGAAACTCAGCAAATTTAAGCAATTGAACCAAAAACTTTATAAAATCTGTTTTACATATATTAAATATTTACTTTTATTAAAATACTTAGTTATTCCAATTAACCCAAATTCAAAATAATGATTGATTAAAGAATTGTGAGCCTGATCTGTGGTGGTGCAGTGGATCAAGTATCGACCTGGAAAGCTGAGGTCACTGGTTCAAAATCCTGGGCTTACCCAGTCAAGGCACATATGGGAGTTGATGCTTCCTGCTCCTCCCCCTTTGTGTCTCTCTTCTCTCTCTCCTCTCTCAAATTTTTATTAAAAAATAAAAAGAATTGTGAGATAAAGAATTTTTTTCTAAAATTGAGAACTAACATTTTTGGGGGCATTTACATTGGATTTAGGTACTATACTAAACAAACAAACAAACAAACAAAATACCCCTGCATTATCTTACTTTAATCTCACAATACCCCGCTGATGAAGAGAACTTTATCATCTCATTTTTTTACAATGAAGAAACTGAGTTTTGTAATCAAACTGGGATTGGATCCCTGGGCAGTCTGATTCTAGAGCCATTGCCCTTAACTACTATCTATGCTCTACTAAATAACACTTATCATTCAGTCTTTCTTGGTTCTCAACTTTAGTTACACACTTATTAATCTGGAAAGTTTAAAAAAATAGTAAAAACATAAGGTCAAACCTAACCTTAGAGTAACTGAGTCAGAATTTCTGTAGTGGGAAGATTTGGTCTATTTCATTAGTAATTTTTAAGTTTTGTGGGGTTTTCTGAATTACAGTCTAGATTTAGAATCTCAGTTTTAGACCAACAATATTTTAGGCAGTGAGATTACAAAATGAAAATGATAAAATTCTTTCCCTCATAAAGAAATGTATTACTTTCTCGTGGCTGGTATAACAATTACCATAAAATTGGTGGCTTAAAAAAACCCAGAAATTAATTTTCTCACAGTTCTGGAAGCTATGCATCTGAAGTTAAGGTTATGGTCGTGCCATATTTCTTCCAGAGGTTCCAGAGGAAAATCTATTCCTTGTCTTTTCCAGCTTCTGGTGGCTGCTAGCAATTATTGACTTGTATCAACATGTAATTATGTGTAGCGTCACCTGGGTAATAGAGGATAATCTTCTCATCTCAAAATCCAAATGTAATCACATCTGCAAAGATCCTTTTCCCAAATAAGGTAACATTTACAAATCCCAAACCAATTTTCACCTTACTATATGGAGTCAAATAACTGAGGATAGAATTAAAAAATGGAAGAGGCAGGGAAGGGAATAAATGGTGGAAGAGGGAAACTTGACTTGGGATGGTGAATACACGACTTGATGTAAAGAGACATGTTGTAAAATTGTGTACCTGAAACCTGTTAAACTTTTTTTTAAAAACAAATAATCAATGCTATGAAAAAGGGAGATCTTTACAGTGATTAACAATTGGTCCAGAGGAATTATGGAAAAAGGGGAAGCCAACACTTGAGGTGTTTTAGGCCATTCATATGACAGTGTCTTAAATATAGTTTATTCTTTATGTTTAAAGTCCCTTACTTAGTGACTATTGCTTCCAGATTTAACTTTTATTTTAAAACAGTGGGTCTCCAATTTCTCTTTGTGAATCAGACTTACTAGAGGAATTTTTTAAAAAAAGATATAGATATGTGGGTGACCAAAAATTTCAGAACTTCTGAGCATGGGTCTAGAACCTACTTTTGTGAGTTTTTCCAGGGATTCTGATGAAAGAAGAGTTCGAGTTTCTGGAAAGGTTTTATTTTTTATTTAAAAAATATATTATTTTTGTCAAAGTATGAACCTTTGCCAAAGTATAGAGATTAACTTTACACTTGGGATTTAAAAATGCTATTATTACCTTTCTTTTCTCTTAATTTTCTCAATTTGTAACATATTTACAAACAGATGTACTTTCATCATATTTTTATATTTACGTAACTGCAATATTACTTGTTTTTCCCTTTAAAGTTTACCTCTATCTCTTTTTGATTTTCATTTCATTTACTTTAAAACTTATTTCATGTTTGTCTACTTCTCTTTTCTACTGTTACGAAGCTATAGCAAACAACATCACATGTTACATATGTGAACATTTGTATTTATTTAAGATAACAGTGAAAGTGAACCCTGAAGAACAAATATAGGGGTTTTCAATATTTTTAGTATATGATATATAAATATATAAAGTCCCCCAAAATGACTAATTTACTGAGACTCATGGACAGAGATAAAAGTGAAGTGGTTACCTGTGGGAGGGTGACATAGGGGAGGGTGTTTGAGAAAGGGAGTAAAGAGGGACAAATATATGGTGACAGAAAATGATTTGACTTTGGATCAGTGGTGGGATTTAAATAATTTAACATCTGATTCTCTGCCCTAATGACTGTTTTAAGTATGAAAAAACTATATACCAAAAGGCAGTTGATTATTTCATGCATTTAATACTTAAATAACAACAATAAGAGGTACAAAAAACTAGATTGTTATAAGAAGAAGTTTTAAAGTATTAATAAGAAAATATTAAATAGTACCATATAAAAAATAATAAAACTGTTATTGAAGATATTTCCATATTGCTTCTTCCTTGGCATCCTCACTTGCAATGTTTTTTACCTATGGACGGGATGAACATTACTATGGGCACTTAGAATACGCTGTTGTGCAGATGAATGTTAAAAAAAAGTAAGGAATGTAAACTTGTGATTTCCACAGTGAGTAGCTGTCCAGGGACCCACCTTATAGAGAATACCGATGAAAAGTGCCATTTTTAACAACGGGTTTGCTGAACTCAACAAAACGGTATCAGTTCTACCAAACCGGTGCTAACGGACTGAATCCCACTGCTTCTTTGGGTGATGGTATATACACAATCAACAATTCAAAAGCTATAGAAACATTTGCCTGCAACCTGTGTACTCTTATTGATCAACATCACCCTATTGAATCTAATTTTCTAAATAAAATAAAAAAAGTTAAGTGGCAAAGTGGTAATATGTATCTGTGAGGAAGGAAAGAATGCTCTACTCTCTTTGGATCTCTGGCCAGACTTAGGAATTAAACTGACATGAGACAGATGAACAGGAGAGAAGCTTATAAATTTTGTTAAGTTCTTACATGTAATTGGCACCCTTAACAAGAGACTGTAGATCTGAAGAAGTGGCCATAGCAGGAAGCTTTTGTACCTTTTTAGCACCTTTTCATAATTCGGATTGCTCACTCATTGCCATTGCAATGAGAAGGGAATGCCCAGCTCAGCCCACTCGTGCCTCTGAAGCAGAGCAAATTACCTCAGCTGAGCTCAACCTGGATCCAAAAACCCTCAGGTGACCTCAGCAGGAGGTTGGTAGAGCTGTCCAGCCTTGAGCTGCTCAACTCTGAGATACCCAAGGATTAAATGTTCATTGTGGACTCTATTAAGTCGTTGGGTGACTAGGTATGCATCAAATGCTAAAGCTTGTAGGGACATTTTGATAAGAATACTATTTATACATTCAAGTACAACAAAGCATTTTTTTGAAAAGTAAAGTAAATAATTAACTGTGATTATTTTAGCTTTTTAAATATGGGCAATTAAAATTTTTCTTTATACTTAAATAACTAAAATATTTGTAAAATAGCATGTATTATTATTTATGTTTTTAATTAATTAATTGTGTTTACATAGATTCTAGGGTAACCCCGACTGCATCCCCCTCCCCCATATTCCCCTCCACATCTCCCTTGTTCCCCCTCCTTACAGTGCCCCCCCTTCCCTTCAGGTTTATCCCATCCTATCCTCCCCTTTCCCTCTGTCCTCTTTTCCTCTGGTCCCTTTGATCCCTTCTATGTCTCAATCCCTTTCCTCAGTTCTCAGTGTTCCTTGGATTCCTCAAATGAGTGATGTCATATATATATTTTTTCTGCCTGGCTTATTTCACTCAACATAATAGTTTCCAGGTCCCTCCATATTGTTGCAAAAGGTAGTATTTCCTTCTTTTTCATGGCCTCATAGTATTCCATTGTATATATGTACCACAGCTTTTTAATCCACTCAAATAGAATTTTAAATAAAAATGATAACCATGTAATTTTCTGTCATTACAAAGAGAATAAATTACTGTAGAAACCTTTTTATTGTTAATCCAAATAAAATTTTCCCCTGGAAAATAAGAAATAATTCCTGAAAAGTGATAGGAATAAATTCATATGAATTAACTATTCAGTATCATAACGTCTGAATTTAGTAGCTTTTCCTGATTAGATTATGGGCATGTAAAAAATCAATGTAATGCTATATATAACTTAAAAACAACTTTAAAAGTTTAGTTTACTTAGCCAAAATGTGAACAGTGTGTTTTTTGCTTTTAACAGTTTTACCCAGCTTTTTCATGGCTACAGATAATCTTTCCAGGGATATTGCACTCTCTTAGAAATGTTAGAATAGTATATTAAATGCTGCTATGGTACTTGCTGAATAATATTTGAGATAAATCAGAACCTCTTTGCTCTTGATCTAAAATAGACAAGACTAATTCATCCATAGATTTAAAATTATCCTAGAAGACTTTTAGGTTTTATGGTAAGTTATTTTCACAAATGATTATTTCAAAGTCTGAGAAAATTTGTAAGTTATATTTTATAGTTCTCTTTCCTCAGTCCCTACATCCAATTCCTCAGTAAGTCATGCTACTACTTTTTAACACTTCCACTTCTTATCATTATGATGCTGAAAAATGATCCTCTAGGTCCAGCTATCTGTTGCCATGAAAGAAAATCACATCACACCGGTGCTGATGAGAAGGAAAGAAGTTTATTCAAGTGCCAGCCACCTGAGAAGATGGGGGGGCTCCTGTCCTCAAAACCCATCTTTCCCTTCTGGTATAGCCCAGTGGGGGTGGGGGCGGTTATAAGGAGGGAGAAGGAGGCAAGAGGTGGAATAAGCAAAACTAGAAAAAAAGAGAGGAGGAAATTGAGAATTCATTGCTGAGGGGACTCAGCACTATTTGTTCAGATATGTGGATGAAGGCCAGTGCATTCCAGAGGTGGCATATCTGAAAGCCAGAATTTGTCTCTTTGTTACAGGAACTGAAGCTCATGAGTATCTTATAAACTAGTTTTTGTTCTATGTAACATGTGTTCATAGATTCCTACTGTCAGGTGAGAGTCAGGACGCAAGCCTTGGCATGGTGGGATTGAGCAGAAGAGGTTATTCTTCTTGCTCAGATGTTAGCCCTTAATGTGTGTCAGCCAGAGGCAAAAGCAGAGGACTGATTATATACTTTTGATTTAATACAGAACACATAACTGGGATATCTAAACTAGTAATATTGAATCATGGTGCAAGAAACTGGATTTAACATTTTACAGGAATTCTTTTATAAGCTTTCTTGGTTAGTACGTTCTTATTTTGGTCTATTTTATGGCTAGTCAGACTAGTATCAGTAAATCATAATATAGCATGTTTATTACCAGTTATATTCCCACTACAGCATTGGTTCTTAACCTGGGTTCTATCGAACCCTAGGGTTTCGATGAGTTGGTCTCAGGGGTTCGGAGAAGCCTCTGCCGAAGAGGCCAGAATAAAGTAATACCGTAATTTGTTGTGAGTTCATGCACTTTGTTGGTTTTGTTCTTTGAGCAAGGTGATGTTCATGCATGGCTCATTTTGTGCACCAGTAAAAAAACATATACCTATGTCTTGAATTTGGGAAAAAAATCATATTTTATTTATCACTAAAGAAGGGTTCGGTGAATGCACATATAAAACTGGTGGGTTCGGTACCTCAAAAAAGGTTAAGAACCACTGCATTACAGTAAATCCTATAGTAGCCAGGGCTTATATTGTAGACATTTTAGGCTTCTCAAACATTTAACACAACACCTTTTTACATCTTCTATACCTTCTTTATAATAGATTCTCAGTGAAAGTTTACTGACCTATACTTACAAATTCTCAGTTATAGTTCAATCACTCCTTTTGTGCTCATTGTCTGGTGTCTCCTAATGAAGCTTCTCTCTGTTCCCAGCATGGAAAGCTTGAAAATGTTGAATACATTGCCTAGAGTGCCATATTCATTTTCTCCTTCTACGACAAACTGCTTACTTTGGAAGAAGACTCTTCAAAATTAAATGTTCAGTTTACTCATTGTGGTTGATTAATACTAGCTGAACAATCAGCAGAAATTGATAACTTTTTCAAGATAAGCTGCAATGTCTGAAACTATAATAAATCATAAAATTTGAAATTATATTTATGCTAGATATTTTACAGTTCTGCTTATATGATGTGAAAGCTTGATAGAATTTCTTCATGTAACTTTTTTAAATTGAGCCTTTTACCTCTCAAAGAATCTCTTACTACTGTGACAGTTTACACATCTAAAAAGCAAGTTAAATACAGGTGGCATTCATAGAACACTTTTTAAAACAATAGTTTTTTAGGCATTTCAGAAATTAAATCTGAACAGGCTACTTTTAATAAATGAGTTAGGGGTCAAATGCTAGGTAAGGAGTAATTTAAAGCATGTTGAATTTGTGAATAACAGAACAAGACAGATAGTATTTCCTGATCTTTGGGAAATTTAATTGTAAAAATACTACTTTCTAATTCCTGAAGTTTGTATTGTTTGAAAGTGAACTAAAATTCTAGAACCCATTTCAGGTGATTCAGTTCATCTAGCCTCATCTCAAAAAAATTGCTACCACTACTTCTTCAATAGCAGATTATCTCCTAACTAGATCTATATTCATAATTGGATTTCCTTTGGTCAAAGTCAGTTTCTGTAAACTTTCAGCTAATAGGTTTATTTCTATATTCTATAACAAAGAGCTTAATTTTGAGGTTAGGTTTTATTTATTTTCAATTTTATGTGACTGGAGGGGAGATAGTGAGGCAGACTACTGTATGCCCCATCTGGGATCCACCCAGCAACCTCATCTAGAGATGATGCTTGAGTACCAAGCTATTTTTAATGCCTGAGGTTGATGTGCTCCAACAGAACTACCCACAATGCCCAGGGCCACCCTCAAACCAATCGAGCCACTGGGTGTGGGAGAGGAAGAGGGAGAGAAGGGGGAGTGTTGGGAGTGCTGCTTCTCCTATGTGCCCTGACTGGGAATCAAACTAGGATGTCCATACTCCAGACTGATGCTGTATCCACTGAGCTACTGGCCTGAGCCAAAGTTAGGTCATATATATATATATATATATATATATATATATATATATATATATACACACACACACACACACACGCACACACACACGCACACATACATATATATACAGTGTGTCCATAGTAAAGTCACACACACACATACACACACACACACAGAGTGTGTCCATAAAGTCATGGTGCACTTTTGACTGGTCGCAGGAAAGCAACAAAAGATGATAGAAATGTGAAATCTGCACCAAATAAAAGGAAAACTCTCCCAGTTTCATACCTATTCAGTGCAGTTCTATGTGGGCTCCATTTGTTGCCCTACACACATCCAAACGATAGTGAAGTTCTTGCCATACATGGGTAAGGACATCTGGTGTAACAGAGTGAATAACGTCTGTGATTCTCTGTTTTAAGTGATTAATGTTGTTGATACGTTCGATGTAAACATGTTGCTTCACATAACCCCAAAAGTAAAAGTCTAAGGGCGTCAGATCTGGGGATCATGGTGGCCATGGCTTGACAGAACCCCTGCCTATCCATTGCCGGGGGGATTTTCTATTCAGAAACTCACGAACAATGGTGGCGTAGTGTGGAGGAGCGCCATCCTGTTGAAAGATGACATCTTCTGGAAATTGTGGCACTGCATACAATTCCAGCATGTCAAGATAGGTGTTTGCCACCACAGACTGCTCCGCAAAAAAAAAATGGTCCTATCACCTCACCATGCATTAGGCCACACCACACGTTCACTTTAGGGGTGTTACGTTTATACTCAATGTAGGCATGAGGATGTTCAGCAGCCCATATTCAGACGTTATGGCAATGAACATGTCCACAGATACGGAAGGTAGCCTCATCGCTAAACACAATCTTCTGCAAAAATCTTGCATCATCATTGATCTCATGAAGCATATCTGTAGCAAATGTGCATCGTGTGGGTCTATCCACCGGTTTGATAGCGTGCAACAGCCGCAATTTGTACCCCGTAAAACCGAGACGTTTCTTCAACATCTTATGAACTGTAGTCTTGCTTAACTGTAATTGTCAAGCACACACACACACACATGCACAGATTTTTTAGGGTTCCTTAGGTAGCTATCCCGTATAGCCTCTATTGACTCGTCACTGACTGATGGCCTACCAGAATGGGGTTTCTCCACCAAACTGCCGGTTTCCTTCAACTGCTTATCCCACTGAGTAATGTTATTCCTATGTGGTGGTGCTTCCTTATAAACATGCTGATATTCACGTTGCACTTTGGTCACGGATTCGAATTTAGTGAGCCACAGAACACACTGAACTTTCCTCTGTACCGTCCACATCTCAACTGGCATGGCCGTGGGCTGCTCCGCTATATACATGGTGTTACGTCATCACGTGCACATGCGCACATGCTGCCACATCATCCTACAGAAACTGGGAGGGTTTTCCTTTTATTTGGTGCAGATTTCACATTTCTATTGTCTTTTGTTGCTTTCCTGTGACCGGTCAAAAGTGCACCATGACTTTATGGACACACTGTATAAATATGTATGTATGTATGTATGTATTTTTTTTACCTTTTTCTTATAAATTTCAGAACATAGTTCAACAGTACATTTGAGCTGTTTACTATTGGAATATATTTACCTCACTTTGAAAAGATTATTTTAGGCTATTTTGTTTTCCTGGACTATATTTATGGCATTAAAGTTATACTTTAATAAAGTAACTAATATGGTTTAATTAGTATTAGAGTGAATATCATCAATGTTGGTACTCAGATAAAACTCATATTCTTTTCCTCAATAATTTTTTAGGGAGCTATGTTATCCTGGAAATCACTTTAACTCATTCCCTCTATTTGGTTTAGGAACTGCCTGGCATTGTTTAAAAGAGTGTATCTTTAGGTGTATTCAAATTTTCCATGAAACTTAATTTGCTCCATTTAAAAGAGTCAGCTGTTCTATATTTGTTTTAGCTGTCCTCTGCTATGCTTACTCTGGTGGCAGGAATCACCTTTGAAAGGTCATCCAGAGCCAGTAAAAGCCATTCAGTCAGTGCCAGTGGTATTCTGGTGACCTATCCCATCGTTACTCAGTGCTATATTCTTGAAATCGATTATCCATTTAGTAATCATATAACATTGGGGAGAAGGGTATCTCCTTTTGGCTTTAACAGAGTAGGTTAAAGTTCTGTGATTTTTATATACCTGAAATATAATCTAAGAGGCCCATCTAACTAGATCAACTCTTTTAAAACATTGTTTATTGATTTTAGAGACAGAGAGAGAAACATTAATCCATTGTTTCACCTAAACCATGTCAGCTTTTTATCACTCCACCAACCCACAGTATTCATACATTTGCAGTATGTGTAGCTTTTTCTGTCATTGCTTATAGCTTAATTTGATCTTATATGTTGCTTCAATCATCTTTTAGTAAAAATCTTAATACTGTAGTTGATTCGGAGTTTTCTAATACTTAAAAATGAAACTATGTAAAGTTGACCCTAAAATCAAAGAAGTAAGCTCAGTAGAAGCTCAAGATTGGCTTTAGGGGAATTTATTGCCTTCCTAATGTTTACTGACACTTCCCCGCCACCCAACCCATGCACACATACATGTATACAGAGATGACTTCATCAATAAAAACAATTAACATTTCCTTATCTTGTGTAAGATATTACGCAAAGGCAACATCAAAGTTTGTCACCTAATCTCATCCCCTTCCTAAATCTCTTCTATGTAAACATTTGGTAACTGACATTGATGTCACTCTCAAGTTCCTTGTGTATGTTCTACAGGTATTCGATTAGATGATAGATGGTTTCTCACACCATTAAATTTCTGTACAAAATATTTTCATCCAGTATTATTGTTAAATATAAATATTAAACTATAAAATTTTCTGCCAGTAGAATCCATATATTTGTGTAGGAAGTGTATAGGTATTATTTCAATGGTTTCTCACCTTTAAAGTAGGCAGTAATCTACTCTTACAGGCTGAATACAAACTATTCACTGATTGCACTGTAATAAACATAGACAACACATTCCTTTAAGGGGATCACTCTTTTCAGAAGGAGAAAGAACAAACACTGTATATTGGACTTAGGAGATGTCAGTCATCTGGGTTGATACATATAAAACAGTTCTTGTTACATAATAGGCACTTAATATGTGTTGAATTAGCTAACCTATTGTCTCATCAAAAATTTTTTATTGAGGTATAATTGATTTATAACATTAAATTAGTTTAGGGTGTAATATAATGGAATATATATAATTATATCATATATGTATATGTATATATATATGATTTGATCACCACAGGAATTCTTGTTAATATATATCATCACACATAATTATTAATATTTTTTTCTTGTGATGGGAACTTTTAAGATCTATTCTTTTAACAACTTTTAAATATACAATGCAGTATTAACTGTAGTCACCATGCCCTACTTAATATCCCCAGGGCTTATTTTATTGCTGTAATTACCTAACATTTGGAAGATATGTAATTTGATTATTCTGTGTTCTTTATATTAGAAAAGTGACATCACTACCTAGTTTATTCATATCACAACCCTGGATTCCTTGATTCTCATTTCCTCATTTCTGTGTTTTATTTTCCATATCTATACAATTCATCTATTGAACATGCCCACTTTTTGCCATCCCCACTAAACTGCCATAGCTCAGAACACTGTAATTTCTTTCCTACATTAAAGCAACAGCTTAGCATAGCTGGACTTTTCTTTTTGTGCTCTTTTACAACTTGCCTTCCAAGCTTCACTCATTCTGAAGTTTTTTAGTTTCTAGATTTTCCCATACTTTGATACTTTTGTAACTAACTGCTCTCTCTCTCTCTCTCTCTCTTCTGTTTATTTCTAGTGAATTTCTCAATTTGGATATAAATTATTTCTGGTAATTTTTCTGAAACCCACAATCTAAGTTAGTGGTCTTTCCAACATGCTTATAGAGAATATTGTACCACCTCCATTGCTACTCTCATTTTGTTATATTGTAATTGTTTGTTTAATAGTGTCAGTGACTAGACCATAAATTCTCTGAGAGCTAAGAAACTGTTAGTTCAGTGTTGGATCTTCAGCACCTAGCTTGATGCTATTATAGGTATTCAATAATCATTTATTGAGTTGTTATATAATATAGAATAAGGGTTTGCACACTATTTATGGAAATAAAATTTTATTGGAACACAGATATGACCATTAGTTTATAGATTGTCTATAGCTTTTATTACACTACAACAGCAGACATGAGTAATTGGAACAAAAATTCTATAGTCTGCAAAGTCTGCAGTAATTACTGTGTTGTCTGTTTGATAAAACTTTCAGTGTCCATAATATAAGGCTATGTAGGTTTTTTATTTTTCCATGAGTGACCTTAGTTAATTTGTGTCTTTCATGGGATTTGTCTAGGTCAGTGGTTCTTAACCTTTTTTGAGATACTGAACCCACCAGTTTCATATGTGCATTCACTGAACCCTTCTATAGTGATAAATAAAATATGATTTTTCTTTTCCAAATTCAAGACATAGGTATATGTTTTTTTACTGGTGCACAAAATGACCCATGCATGAACATCACCTTGCTCAAAGAACAAAACCAACAAAGTGTATGAACTCACAACAAATTATGGTATTACTTTATTCTGGCCTCCATGGCAGAGGCTTCTCCGAACCCCTGAGACCGACTCGTTGAACCCCTAGGGTTCATAGAACCCAGGTTAAGACCCACTGGTCTAGGTAATACAAGTAATCAAATTTATTGATAAAGTTCAAAATATTTCTGCATTATCTTTTCAAATGTATGAGGTTCTGCAGTGATTCTTCTTTGTTATTCCAGATCTTGATAATTTGTGTTCTCTTGCCTTTTTCTTGATTAATTTGGCTAGAGATGTATCAAGTGGTTTTGTATTTTCAAATAACTATATATTATTTTGATTAATTTTCTTTACTGTTTGTAAACTCACTGATGTTGGCTCTTTTCTTTATTATTTCTTTCTATTTTCTTAGGCTGTGATTTGCTCTTCTAATAGAGTTCTTTTTTTTTTTTTTTTTTTTTTTTACAGGAACAGAGAGAGAGTCAGAGAGAGGGATAGATAGGGACAGACAGGAATGGAGAGAGGTGAGAAGCATCAATCATTAGTTTCTCATTGCCATTGCAACACCACAGTTGTTCATTGATTGCTTTCCCACACATGCTTTGACCGCGGGTCTTCAGCAGACTGAGCCACCCCTTGCTGGAGCCAGCAACCTTGGGTCCAAGCTGGCGAGCTTTTGCTCAAGCCAGATGGGCCTGTGCTCAAACTGGTAAGCTCAGGGTCTCGAACCTGGCTCTTCCGCATCCCAGTCCAACGCTCTATCCACTGCGCCACTGCCTGGTCAGACTAGAGTTTTTTTTTTTTAATACTTAGTTTTTAAAGAATGTTTTCTTGATTATAGTTCTCCAGGTTTCTTTAATTTGTGGTTCTTTGTTTGTTTTTTAATTTTTGAATATTCTCCAGACATTATTTTTTCAAATATTTTTTTGTTTTTTCTTTCTCTTTTCACTCTGAGATGTCAACCACAGATGATGTCACACACTTCTTTAATGCTCTGCTTTTTCATCTTTTTCCTGTACACTTCTGTTCTTTGTGTTCTATTTTATAAGCATGCAAATGAATAGACTTTGAGTAAAGCAGATTACCACCCACAATGTAGGTGGGTCCATTCCAATCAGTTGAAAGCTTAAAAAGAAAGAAACTGGAGTCCTCTGATGAAGAGGGAATACTGCTTCTAGACTACCTTGGGAATTGAGCTGCAATAGTAACTGTCCCCTGGGTTCACAACCTGCCCACCTGCTCTGCAGAGTTAAGGCTTCCTGCCTCTTATAACTGCATGAGACAAGTCCTTGAAATCTCTTTCTTTCTGTGTGTCTGATGTAAATATGTGTGTGTATCACCTGTAGTCAAAGTCTTAACCTAAGACTTCTGGGAACTCATCTTTAGTGAGTAACTTGGGTTGGGTAGATTAGTGATTACAGTGAGGGAGACTGTCCACCATGAGGAACAACAGAGTTCTGTGGCAATAGGGTGATAAAAGGACTCTTTATAGGATTTGGGCTATGGTTGCTTGATTTTGGACAGGGTCAAAAATATTGAGAATTTACTATAAATCAGTTGTTGTCAGAAAGAGGGAACCATTCTATGATCAAATTCCAAATGCATTTTATCTTTAGGGGGGGTAGATGAGAACAAGACTAGAGCAGCTATTGCAAAGTACCCATTAACTGGCAGTAGAGAATGTTTGGGATTTTGTGCTTGGATAATATTTATACTTTGTCTGTGTTCAGACATGATTATTATAGAGTGCTCCCATTTTTGCCTGGATCCCTTTGGTCTCAGAGTGGCCTTGTTTGATATTGATGTTCTGTGTGATTGTATTCAACAAGAGAGAACCAAGGCCTTGCTCTCTGCACCCTGGCAGGTGCTGGATGTCAGGGGCTGCTTTTCCTTCTAGTCCTTGCTCCCTTATTCCACCTTAGTTGGTGATGCAATACTTAATAGAAAATTCTGTTTCGGTATGTTCAAAGTAAATATGCTTTACATGACAAGTAAGAAGCTCTTTGGAGACTATCTGTATTAGCTCCAAGTTTTGTTCTTTTAAATTCTTGGCATGGACATGGAATGAGCCTCATAGAATCTGCAGAGGAAATCCCTGTGCCTCTCTCTCTGTATCCTACAAGCTTCTACATGTATCTCACAGGTTTCCAGAATCCAGACTCTGCCTCTGAAGCACCACCCTCAGTGTGTCCTTTTGTGCTAAGCGTTTTGGACTTTTCCTCCTTAATTACCCATCAGGATATACTTACCCTGCCTCATTTCCTCAGTTCCCACAGCTGCATTAGAAATTTGGCTAACAAATCCTTCTGAAAGCTTTATTATTTTTTAGCACTTTATGTCAAATCCTGTTTCATTGTGGCTTCCTGGAGATAATCCTTGACTTCAAAATGCAAGGAAATAATCCTTGACTTCAAAAATGCTAAAGCTTTCTGGACTGGAAATTCAGGAGTTATTTGGGACCAGACAGCAATTTTCTCCCCTTCCACTTTCCCAAACAAAGCTGGTGGTGTTCTACCTTGTTAGCCCTAGTTACAGACTATTCCTCTTATGAAGTAGAACATTTTTTTATTAATATTTTCCCATGCCTTGGAAAGTACGAAACCTACAACCTCATTCTGAGAGGGATGCAGTAGTGAGATTCATTTGGTTATTATCAGTTTGGCAGAACTGATACCTAAAATTTTGTTGAATTCAGCGAATTGGTTGTTAAAATGGCACTTGGAATCAGGGTTCTCTCTGAGGTGGGTGCCTGAGCAGCTGCCAATGTGGAAATCACAAATTGACATTCCTTATTTCTTTAATGTTCATCTGCAAAACAGCGTATCCTAAGTGCTCGTAGTAATGTTCATCCGTCTATAGGTGAAAAAAATGTGGTGGAACTATGCCTGTAATATTTATCCATTACATAAAACTCATTATACCTTTGATGAAATACATTTTTATTTCATCCAGTTGTTACCTCAGTAAACAAACATATAACAAAAAGAGAAAAAGTGCCAAACAACCAGGGAATGACGAGCTGTCATTGGAAATATCTTAAATAACAGTTTAATTGTTTTTTTCAAGTATCATTTAATATTTTTCATTAATATTTTAAAATTCTATATTAAAAATAATCTACTTTTGAATGCCTCTTTTATTGTTGTTAGTTAACTATTAAATACATGAAATAATAAACTACCTTTAGGTAAATCTATTTTTTAAACACCTAATTCAAGTATGCGGATCTCAAATCTGACATTAGTTTTTTCCTGTAAGCTACAGTTTTTTTGCAATTCAAGATTTTGGATTTTTATCTTATTGTAAAATTTTCAACATTTAGTTTAACATAATGAAGTAGAATGTCTTCTTGGGCATCATCTTTGTGAAAATATAATAATTTATATAATGTAGTCAATACACTAATACACTCAAAGATATGATTGCATCAGAACTAGTCTACAATTTCAAAATAGAACATATTAAACACATATTTTAATCATAAAATTTGCGCAAAACTTATTTAAATTCTATTCAGGCAAAAATTTGCGTTTGTAGCTCTTGCGATTGTGTACTTGTTGAGGACAATCTCATTTGATGCTCCAGCAGTAGTCTGCTCATCACTAACAGCTCCCAGATTTTCAGGAAACTTATCAAGGTGATTATTCAGGAAGTGAATCTTAATGCTCATGTTACATCCAATGTCATGGAAAGCCAACAGAATCCTTTGAACCAGAAGTTCATAGTATTCTGCCTTTTTGTTGCCAAGGAAGTTCTTTGTAACTGTCACAAAAGATTGCCATGATGCTTTATCCTCCTTATTTATCTTCCTGGCAAATTATTCATTACATATTAGGGTTCGAATTTGAGGTCCATCAAATACATCTACTTTTATCTTCTCAAAAGACAAACCAGGAAAAGGAGAAATAATATGTTGAAAGCATTCACTTTCTCTATTCAAAGCCTGAACAAATTGCTTCATTAAGCCAAGTTTGATGTGAAGTGGGGAAAAATGATCCTGTCTCAATTAACTACAGGTTCATTCACAATATTTGTGTCCCTACTTCCAGAGTTTTCCGTTTGGGCCACTCCTTCTGTGTCCAGTGTTTCTCCTAAGCTTGGCTGTCCCACAAACACAGAAGGCAAGGATACTTTGTGAAACCTCTCTGTTGTCGTAGCAGGATATTTACCATTTTAAGATCCACACAAATGATCTAGTTATGCTCTGAAAGACAAGGACATTTTTTATGTTATTATATTTTCTCACAGATGAGTTGAATAACCAATTGGAACCCCTACATAAACATTACCATTGTGTAGGAAAACACATTTCAGACACCATTGAGTGCTGTCATGAAATACCTGCCCTTCTGTTGGACTGTAAGTGGTAACACCTAGCTGGCTGAGAAGACTATTGATATCATGACAGTAAACAAAGTGTTTGTCTTCTGAAAAAATGTTCACAAAAATTTGTTGACGCTTCCTGAAATGGGATACTTTAGCTGACCAATGAAGTACATTCTTTTCTTGAAGCCTGGAGGCTAATAACTCAGCTGTTTTCTTTCATAGGCCCAAATCTCTTACTAAGTCATTAAATTTGGGTTGGCTAAACTTCTGAGGGCTTAATTACTGCTTGGCATCAGAAGAAGACCCTTTTGATTCTACAATCATTTCTTCATGCATCTTATCAAAATACACTTGATCACCATGTTCACTTTCTTCATCCTTAGAAGAAATAAAACCATTGAAAACTGGAACCAGGAGTGTCTCAGAGTGTGGGATAGGTCATATTGCTGAAGGAGTATTAGGATATGTGATCATATGCCGTTTTTTCTTGCCAATGCCTTTTTTATGGATCAGACAGAAATAACAGTCACTGCTGTGGTTCTTAGGTTCACACCAAACCATGGGAATACCAAAAGGTATTCCTTTGCATTTTTCTTTTGTCCAGTCACGAAGCATTTCCTCACAATTATGACACATAACATGAGGAGGCCAATTCTTGTCTTAATCGCCAAGGGGAACTTGAAAATAGGCAATATAAGCACGTGTCACAAATGATAAAATATTGCGCCTTTGATGTTAAAGTGTGTAACAGCCACAAATATAACAGAAGGTGTCTGGACTATCCTTACATTTATGCCTACTCAAAAAAGCCATGATTCAATCTTAAAACATAGTAAGTGGGTGTTTTTATCAGATAATAATTTTTTACATTTAAAAACAACTACAATTATGTAAAAGTGATGTTTGTAAAACATGAATTGCCTTGCGATTATGTTCAATCCAAGAGTCATTGTTCTTTAACTTCAATTTAAAAACCAATGCATGCCATTAACAGTAACAAACAGAAATTAAAATTGCATAAAAACTCGAGCATGCACCGAAAAATAGACATCAGATTTTGAATCAGCGATGCAGACGTATATAGAAATAGTTCTAAAACCTTATGCAACAGAAAATGAAAAAAATGTTCCCCAGTGTTATTTGAATCACACCACTTGGAAGGGTGTTAAGGACACTCTACTTTGGTATACTGGTTTCTAGCAGAAGATAGACAAAAGAATGTTTTATTATTTTATTGCTGATTTTTCAACAATAAGATAGCTTTCTTTAAACCATAAATGTGACGTATTTGAGATATGGGATTATTCTGATTTTAGTGCAAAGTCCAAATAGTTACATAACTCAACAGATGGTTATTATCATTCTCTTCAAAAAAATATCTAATCTCCCTTATCGAAAGGTAAGTGTTCTAAGAAGAGAATTCAAAGAATAAAATATCAATATTTGTAGGAAATCAATTATTTTTATACACATGTCCTATCATCAAAGAGGATTTCACACGCATCCTGTCCTGAAAGTACCACTTGATTTCCATAATTGCTAGATTTCTTCCCAGGGATGAAAAATTTAAATAGTTTTACTTAGTAATGTATTTAATATGTGAGCTAGAATGATCCCCAGTGATTATTGCAAGTTACCTCTTTGCAACCCTTATGCAGAAAAAAGCTTTCAACTGCTGTTGCAGTAAAACAGATAAGGTGACTTCCATCGCTGGGAATGTTGGCTATATTTGAAGGGGGATGACTGGGTAGCTAATTATTGCAGGGTATATTAAAACAATTCGTGTAATTCCTGGCATTCCTAGGAAATACAGATGCCTTCACCACAGCTTTTATAAATAAACTTCCAATAAATAAAAATGGAGACTATAGGAGATTTAATTACTGAAACTTATTTTGAGTTTTAAATATTTAACTAATGTAGTAAATCTGTGTGATTTATTTAAGATTGAGAAAAATACAAACATCATAACACATTGGAAACAAGATAAAGTTCAAAACTAACCTAGAAAAATATGTGATGTCATGTAAATATATGCCCCAAATGCAGGCATGTCCCTGCATTTTTCACTGACTTCAACAAGAAAAGCAGCTCTATTGGGTGAGGGCCCCACCCTACTCTACTATGACCTCATCTTAACTAATTATGTCAGCAATGACCTTATTACCAAATAAGGTCTCATTATGAAGTACTAGTGGGTGGAACTTCAACATATGTTACAAAAAAGCTTGTTGAAAAGATTAAGAAACTCTGACATGTCTACTCTTCGATATTTATAAATCAGTAAATCTAATTCCAAGGCAAAACTGTACTTTCACTTTTTTAAAAATAGTATTCCTTGATGCACAAAAGTTTTTTATTTTGATGAGTTCAATTTATCTATTTTTCTTTTGCTGCCTATGTTTTTGGTGTCACATTCACGCAATCATTGCCAAAACTAGTGTCATAAAGATTTTTCTCAAGTTTTTCTAGAGAATTTTATAGTTTTAGCTCTTAAATTTGTCTTTTGATAAAAGATTCTGGTTAAAAAAACACCCCATATTCATTTAAGTCTTTAAATTTGATGAAAAATAGGTCATCAAATTTAAAAAATATAAGTTTTTGTTAAAAATCTAACATTATAAAATAATGAATCTCTATATTTCAATGTACATTTTAAGTTCTATGCATTTGTCACATTAGCCTTCCAGAAAACTATAGTTTTGGGCAGGTAGCTTCAGAAATACTGAAACATTTTATTGATAGTCTCTAGAATTTAACAAAGTTTGTTAAAATTAACTTTATTAAGAATGCTTTAATTTGCATAAAAATTCTTTAAAATGTTGGTCATTACTTTTAAAAAATATTAAATTACTCTTGTGAAAGAACTCATGAAGTAATTACTTTTGTGAATGCTATGCTGGTGAAATTTTTCTTTCCCTGTAAGTAGGTACTATTTTATCTTTTGTGAGATGATAATTATACAACTTTTTTTGTGGTTATATTTTTTTCAGGGATGCCTGGAAAGCTCAAGCTAAGTTTTTTGTTAAATGACATCAATCCTATCAACCTCAATAGCCAAATGTATTTGCTACTGCTCCTTCCCACAGAGTTTATTTCCTTTTTAAAAGATTATATATATGATTTTATTTTAAGCTTCCAGAAATAGAATATTTGAATTATGTATTTGTGAATCAATAACTTACATATAATAAGACTAGTTTTTAAGTGTGAAACATACAGAGCAGCTTTGTCAGACTATGCAAGCTCCCACAGAAATTGACAGCACTTTTTCAATGAATAATTGAAAACATTATAGTCATTTTGATTATGTAGTATGTTCAGTAGCTATAACAGATACAAAATAACAGTGGCTTGAACAGTCTAAAATTAATTTCTTACCTATGTAATAGTTTAGGCATACAGAGTCCAGATCTGGTACTACAATTATACAAGGACCCAAACACTTTCTTTCTCAGTGTTCTTCCAATCCCTGTGTATTGCCTGAGGTGTGCAGGTTAACTGGTTTTCTGGGGGGAAAACCTTGATTCATGATATTTGCTGATTTTGTGGTTGCAAGTGCTTCATAATAACTGATTTTTAGCTACCCATAATTTAACCACTGGCTTACAAAATTTTCTAAAATTTAACAATCAACCCTAAACATTTGGCATGAGCTTTGCTCCAGCACAGCACTGGGTGTTGCTCTCACCCTTGTGGTCACAATGGCTCACCAGCAGGGCCACATTCCAGTCAGAGCAAAGGGCCCTTCTGTTAGGAGTGTTACTTGATGTTGCACATATCATTTCTAGTTCCAATCTACTAGCCAGAAGTTAATCACATGCCTACACCTAACAGAAAGATAGGCTAGAAAATTCTGCCTTTATTCTATTTAGCTAATTAAGTAGCTAGCTAAAAAATGGCATTTGGGTCTTATGAAAAAAGGTAAGAAAGACATTGGTGAATAGTAGATTTTGCCACAGACATGCATTAAAAAATTGGTGTTATTAATTTATAGCCATACTATGACAATGAGAACAATGACTAATAGTGTTTATGTGAATTAATATGACAGGTGTTAATTTGAAGTTTTCCATTTCAACTAACAATGGAATGAGTAAAAACCAAAGTGTCTCAATAATAAGCAAAGAACAAAGCAATACTAACTTAAAACAATGACAAGGACAGATATTGAGATAGTTTCAGAAGTTAAATATGATGGTGATAATCCATTATCATTACACATTTTTCATAAGGTGACCTGATGGAGTTTTTAAAAAGTTATTTGAAATTACATATTAAAAAATGGATTAAGAAATATGTTGAATTCTGAGAAGTCTTTTCCTCTTCCCAGATGTCTATTTATGAAAATAAAATGATAATGGCATTTCAAAATTTTATATTCCTAAGAGTTCAGATTAAAGAATGACTAATTTATGAGAAGTTGTCTTTAAATTACAATTGAACAACTTGGCCGAGTTTGTTTATAAAAAAAAAAACAAAAAACAAAGAAAGGTGTCCATGACAACCAGTCTGTTTCACATTATAGAATTTATATTAAAAACTTATTTATGTTATACTCCTCAGACTCACAAATCAAAATACCATCTCTGTGCTGTGATACTCCCCACAGAGTGCTCCACCCTCACTTCTTACATAGCACCACCTGTTACCCCTCCTTAAGTAGTTTCAGACGGAAAGCGTAACCTTAAAGTGTGGCTGTACTTATCTTTTCTTAGAGAATTGTCACATGATTCCCAATCACGTAAGGTATTTGTTAATTTATATCTTTCAATTTTTTTCTCAGCTTTATTAAGGTATAATTGACAATAAAACTTGTATATATTTAAGATAGACAATGTAGTAATTTGATATTTATATACATTATACACATTATCTATACATTATGAGATGATTACCATATCAAGTTTATAAACATGTTCATCACCTCACACTATTACCATTTTTTTCTTTTTCTTTTGGTGTGGTAAAAACCAAATTGCTACTCTCTTAGCAACTGTCACGTATGTAATAGAGTATTATTAACCAAAGTCACCATGCTGAATGTTAGAGTTGCCAGAACTTACTCATTTTATAAGTCTGTTTCAATTCTTTATAATTTTTAGGAAATATTTTTAGAAAACGCTTTATTGCTTTTAGACATTTTATATTATAGTTTTCACTTCCTGTTAAATGAATTAAAGCAAAAAGCAAGTCTCATTCCTAATATAAAAGATTAATTCTAAAGCAAATTTTGTGTAGATAAATCTGTTGTGTGTGTGTGTGAATTTTCTGTACTCCTACTTGGTTTATCAACATTTCTCTTTAAATTATTTTTCATGGTGCCTCTCTCTTGAATCAAGTGCCAGACATTACATATGAAAAAAGTTAAATATGATGTTATGTTTTTAGATCACATTATCTTTCTCCAGGGAGAATTTTTCTTTTGCTTCTGGTGGGTAGTTATATAGTAGCTGGTTCAGCTTAATCCAATTAGACTCTTAGCTGATTTAAAGGTGGTCTTGAATCTTTGTGAGAGTGAGTTTATTTATAGCTCTCATTTATTCCTACAATGTACCACTTTGAGAATGCCAAACTAAATCCTCAGGGTCTATAATAGGATTCTTCTATGTTGGTTGATTCTGGGATCTCATTTTTTTCTTTAGTATTATGAAATTGCCCAAAGTCCCCACCCTATCCCAGCTTCTTAGCCTGTCAGATTTTTAGCCTTCCTCTTATCTTCTCAGACACTACTGTACAAACAGCAAATGCCTCTATGGGATATTTCATCCTCCTCATCCTAACTTCAAATTTTCTCCTACCCCGTAATCCCTTCAACCATCATGTGTTTTATTTTCAGTGGGGGTGGGGTAAGAGAAAGTGGGGAGAATCAGGAAATCTAGTTACTGTTCTTTAGCTACCCCGGAAAATGTATAAACCTTTTGAGGTCCTTCTTCATTTATACTTCTAAGCCTTTCTGTTCTACTGCTTGGGCATTATGATTTAAATGGTGGTTCTCTATAAGATTGCAGACTCGTGAGATATTGGGATGCTAGGCTATAGTTTGTTCAGCCTTGAATTCTTTCAATTATATGAGGGTGAAATCTCGGCGTTTAAGAGTTTCTGTTGTCTCATTTAACAGATAGAGCTTAGCATTTAAGTTAGTTAATTAGATTCTTTCTCAGAAACTCATCAGTGTTTAAAATCCAGTCACTTTCTTTTTGATTTTTGCATCCTTGTACACTTGTCCATATCTTACCATGTTAGGACAAGGAAACAACTCTTGTCTCCTCACTTATTCTTCTCACTCTATGTTTTATGTGTTAAATTGATGATCTATGTTTACACATACTTTTACTCTTGATAAAGTCAGATTACCAATAATATACAGAAACTTTTTTCTCTTGCAAACATCTCTTTTAATTGGAACACAGAGCTTTGAAAATATAATATGCTATAGTTTCATAAAATTTAACTTAAGGGAACAGTGCTCCGCTTGTTGTGAGGCACTGTACTCTTTCAGTACATGAATTCAGGACATCAAACTTGTCACTTAATTGTTTAATTTTGTCATTTGGCAGCATTGGCTATGAGATGGGACCTGAAGAGTTCTGCTGAAGATTTGAAGGACTGCCCCTAGATGAAGGAAAAGGTACCCACAGAGCCCTTTGGTGTACTGATTCTTTGGCCACCCTTCAATATCTCAGGTAAGCATCTCTCAGGTTGAGCTTTGCCTATTTTGCCTTCTGAGCTCTTCATATTTGTTTGTCCTATCCTTTGGGTCCATGGGAGATTCCAGATTGTCACAGTCAGCCTTAGTGGGCCACACTATTTGAGTTTGTAGCCGACTTCATCTTCAAGTTATGTGCCTTTGGGAGGTCCTGACAGGTCTCAGGAACTGTATACAGGCAGCCAGAAATAGTAAGTCTGGTTGAATTCAGGGGATTATTTTCAAGAAAAAATAATGGGTGCCTCTCAATCTAAAGAAAATAAGATGGCAGTTCTTAGGGATTCACAAAGCCTCAAGGTAAGTCCACAGCATAAGTCATTGGTGGACTTGAGGAAATAAAGACAAAAAATGTAAACTTTTTTATTTTTTGTGAATGGCACATTAGAATCTAAGTAAGCACAAGTCAGACTGTAAAGGGTGTCTGTTACTATTAATATAAAGAAGTCATCTCTTGAAATGAACAATAGATCTATTGCTAATGAGAATTTTGGAAGCCAAAGCTGAAAAACTTGTGGGCACTTGTTAAGCGCTTGCGAGCTGATAGAACACTTGCCACCAAACTCTGAAACTCCCATGCTAAAATAAGTCAGTTACAGAATGGGTTAGATGAACACTAAGTACTAACATCAAGAAAATTTCCATGCAGTAGGGTACACTGTAAAACACCACAAAATCCCCAGCCCCACTCTCTGGCTCCAAGAAACTCAAGGCTTAGTTAAGGAAACGTGATCCGCAAGTTTTAAAGAATAGAGCATGGCACCTTGCAGAACACCTGTTTATTTAATGTCTAGGAACTATGGTTTTGGAAGCTGTAAATAGCTACAAAAATGGCAAAATTTTACTGTATCAATGTAGAATTACAATGGCCATAATGGAGAAATTTCTAATTAGACAAGATCATTCATTTAAAACATTTATTTGAAAACAAGGATTCCCATACTTATTTTAATTAGTATGCAGAAACCTCTGGAAAGCTTCAAGATTCCAAAATTGCTTCTTGGAAACATAAATAACAATCTTCACAGAGGGTAAGAATTGTATGCAAATTGTCTGATTTGTAATAGCCATAAAATATATCACTCATTTCTAGTCACAACCTCTAGTTCCCATGGTTAGTCTGTTGCTACAGAATTTTAATAGTCACAACCTCTAGTTCCCATGGTTAGTCTGTTGCTACAGAATTTTAACAGTCAAACATAGTTAACTATAATGCATATCAAAAGTATCAGAAATAATGGTCCATATAAAACCTCTATAGTCTAGCATGAAACCTCTATAATTTTATTTATTAGTGGACAGCAAAGGAATATGTACTCAGCGCTTGATCTTACCTAATTTTACCCAGGTGTCCTTTTGCTATTATAAACTCAGAATAATTTGACCTTATCCATGAACTTTAATTTTTTTTATCATGTATTTTTAGGCTTCTGAATTAACAGGAAAAATAATCAGCACTGTTTCTCTTCTGCACAGCCCTCATTTTGTTCATATTTCCTCTTCTACCACCCATCTTCCTAGGCAACAGAGCAAACAAAAGAAAACCACTTATTTTTAAAAAATTAAAATAAAAAATTAAGATAAAAATTGAAGACTAAATGTGGGTTGTCCTTCAGATACTTATGTAACTAAAAAAAAAAAAAAAGACACAAAGTCATCTCTCACTTAAATTCCTATATTTGTACATGGGTTGCTTGCCTCTCTGGGAAACCTCTGGGGAAATCTGACTCCAAAGACCTTGCAGGTGAGAACGTAAGAATAGTATTTAACCTTTGGACTTATATTACACATTATTAAATCTTCCTTTTTTCTTTCTTTTCTTTATGTGAAACCATTTATGCTGTCAGGATAAAATCATTTGACATGTTCTAAGTAAACAAAACTGCTCATTCTAGTCAAACATCCCTCAGAAATTTCTTCCAGGGAAATACCAAACCAGAAAAAAAACCATTATATAATTTTTAAATCATGATCTTAATACATTTACAATAATTTATTTTTCATGGTCCCTAAAAATTTGTTTAAAAAGATTTGGTTCAACTCAAGAAATCCCTGTTATAATTAGAAAATAAAGAAGTAAAAAATACCAGTGAAGTCTGTTAAATAAAATACCAATTCTGGACTAAATCCTTAGTCAAAAGTGTTCTGCAGAGTTAGTTTGTAATGCGTGGTTATTGGGGATTGGGGTTGTAGCCAGGGCATCTAGAGTCATCAGAAAAAAGACTTCTGCAATCTATGCTCAAATTACAGCAATATTTCTTACTATCCTGGAGAAATATTTCTTTAACCTTTGTATGCTATTATAAACCTTTAATTATTTCAAATAAAAGTTGGCAGAAAGAAGTCAGGAAAACAAGGCGCCCATGGTTGCTCTTTTCAAAAGGACAGTGGTCCATGTATTTTAGGGTTGAACAAATCTTTTTTTTTCAGTACAAGATTAATATAATCAACAAACCACATGGTTAATGGTCAGTTAGAAATTTTCTGTCAGAAACTTTAAAAAACAACTGTGATGAATTTATCATTTCATCACACAATGTATTCTCCACCTCCAAAAACATTCTATTATATATCAGATTTTTAACTTACTCATCACTCCAGGTATTATTGTAGAGGTGGGTTCCTTCTGGGAACCACTATACAAGTATGTTATGAAATCACTGCCACCCTAGCTGTCTAGCTCAGTTGGTTAGAGCATTTTCCCGGAGCACAGAGGTTTCTGGTTTGATCCCTAATCAGGGCACATATAGGAGCAACTCAATGTTCCTGTCTCTCTCTCTTCCTTCCTCTTTTGTTAAAATCAATAAAAAAAAAATAAAAGAAAAAGAAAGAAATGAGTGCCCTGTCTGCTTCAGATCACATTTTACTCATAACCAAGGCTGGCAAGTAACTATTAGATTATATATGGTATTTCCCCATGTATAAGACGCACCAATTTTCCAAAAAATTTGGCGTCTAAAAACTGGGTGCATCTTATACAGTGGTTGTAGATTCTTTTTGCTTGCATTTCCCGTGAATGAGGAGTTGTATAAATTTTATGATGAATAAAACTTGAGTTCAATAATTTTATGTAATACATTTTTTTTTTTTCAAATTTTGGCCCCCAAATTAAGATGGATCTTACACATGGGAAAATACGGTATACTGCTCACAAAAATTAGGGGATATTTTGAAATAAACCTGAAGCAAAAAAATATTTTTTAATTTTTGTGAGCAGTGTATATGTATCCTATCTGCAACCACATCACCCTATCACAGGCCAGGTCAGTACACCTGAGTGGACTAATACAGGACATAAATGCTATTTAATAAGTACCAATTATCTCTCAGGCTCTGTGCTAGATGGTCATATAAATATTTCTAATTAGCCTGAAATATTCAGTATTGTTTTTCTAGTAAATATGCAAGAAAATGAAAACTTGGGAAGATCAAATTGTTTGCCAATGATACACATCTACAAAATGGCAACCCCAGAATTGAAATACAAATCTCATTCCCAAGTCCAGAGTATTTCTACTACAACTTACTGTGTTGTGTACAGGGGTGACTAATGGAATAAAACAATCACTGGGATGGAACCTATAGAAATGGCCTTGTTTCATGCTCCAAAACTGTGACATTAATTTCTGGTAATCATTACAGAGCATTCATTTCTTTTATTATTATTAACTTGAAATATTACTAACAGGTTTCTGGCTTATGCGACTGACAGGACAACATGTTTGGGAAAAAATAATTCACTTAGTTTAAATATGTTTGCATATATTGAACTTACGGTACTATTTGTAGGATATGCAGTTTTCCCTGTTAAATTCAATGGCAAGGAAACTGCAAGTAACAACCAGGTGCATCAAGGCGACAGTGTGTTTTGAAATATACTTTCTCAGTGAACACAGAAATCCAATGATGGTCTTTTCAATGTCATTTGAGTATCAGACTGAATCACTGTAAAAGGACAAAATTAATTATTTTCAAAGTTGCCAGCTGGAATCTTAAGGAAATTCTTCAGGAAGACAAATGCCTATTAATTCTTGCAGTTGTTTATCACCTATACAAATTGCTGAATAATTAATTCTTAAGAGATTATTATTGTCAGTGTATTGTTTTAGTTATGTGAAGTTGTTTCCTATTTCTTGTGATTTTAAACTCTATATCCTTATGAATGATAATTCTTTTCTATAGGCAAGTGTGCAACCAAAGGAAAGGATTAAAGGGCAGTTGATCCTATATCCTGTGGAGTAGCTTTTAACTGTGTTGTTAAAAATTCTTTGTAAAATAATTATTTACTCACCTGCCTTTATAATGTTGTGTAATGGACTGAATATTTTCTCAATTATGCTTGGCATTATACAAGCCAATTATCAAGATTAGAGTGAGTGATTCATTAATAAGAAGCAGACAACGCAAAGTACACATATAAAGTTATGTGGCTTTAAATTATTAAAATTTTAAAACATATATCTGGTTATTAAAATAATAAATAAGAGACATTTCTCTTTGACTACTTTTATAACTTACTTTGAAAATATATATTTAGTAGAATTTCTTTTGATAGTAATACAAATGTGAACTGAATGACATGATTACCAATAAGTAGAGCACAGAATCTACCAAGTTCTGAATGAACAATTAACAATGAATAGAATGCAGAATTTAAACAGTTCTATAAATTGTACTTAAACACTGAATTCAACACAAGTAAACAAATAATATTTTTATAAATTCATTGAAGTATGTATATAGACTAGATTTTTAAAATTGTTTTTATTAATTTTAATGGGGTTACATTGATAAATAAAAGTATATATGTTCAGAGAAAACACCTCCAGGTTATTTTGACATTTGATTATATTGCATACCCATAACCCAAAGTCAAATTGTCTTCCATCACCTTCTATCTGCTTTTCTCTATGCCCCTCCCCTATGCCTACCCCCTTCCTTCCCCGACTGCCCACACTCCATTAACCAGCAATCTTGTCCATGTCTCTGAGTCTCATTTTTATGTCCCATCTATGTATGGAATCATATAGTTTTTAGTTTTTTCTGATTTACTTATTTCACTCCGTATAATGTTATCAAGGTCCATCCATGTTGTAAATGATCTGATGTCATCATTTCTTAGGGCTGAGTAGTATTCCATAGTATATATGTACCATGGCTTTTTAATCCACTCGTCCTCTGATGGACACTTGGGCTTTATCCAGATCTTCGCTATTGTGAACAATGCTGCCACGAACATGGGGGCGCATTTCTTCTTTTCGAACAGTGCTATGGTGTTCTTAGGGTATATTCCTATAAGTAAGATAGCAGGGTCAAAAGGCAGTTCGATTTTTAATTTTTTGAGGAATCTCCATATTGTTTCCCACAGTGGCTGCACCAGCCTGCTTTCCCACCAGCAGTGCAGGAGGGTTCCAATTTCTCCACATCCTGGCCAGCACTTATTCTGTGTTGTTTTGCTGATGAGTGCCATTCTGACTGGTGTGAGGTGATATTTCATTGTGGTTTTAATTTGCATTTTTCTAAAGACTGAGCATTTTTTCATATGCCTATTAGATATGTATGTCCTCTTTGGAGAAGTGTCTATTCATTTCTTTTGCCCATTTTGATTGAATTGTTTGTCTTCCTGAAGTTGAGTTTCACAGGTTCTTTATAAATTTTCGTTATTAACCCCTTATGAGACGTATTGTCTAATATGTTCTCCCACTGTGTGGTTTGTCTTTTTATTCTGTTCTTATTGTCTTTAGCTGTGCAAAAGTTTTTTAGTTTGATATAGTCACATTTGTTTATCCTGTCTTTTATTTCACTTGCATATGGAGATAAATCAGCAAATATATTGCTGCGACAGATGTTGGAGAGCTTACTGCCTATGTTTTCTTCTAAGATGCTTATGGTTTCATAGCTTACATTTAAGTCTTTTATCCATTTTGAGTTTTTTTTGAGAAAGGTGTAAGTTAATGGTCTAGTTTCACTCTTTTGCAGGTAGATGTTTAATTTTCCCAACACCATTTGTTAAAGAGGCTTTCTTTAATCCATTGTATGCTCTTTCCTCCTTTGTCAATATCAGTTGTCCATAAAGGTGTGGGTTTATTTCTGGGTTCTCTGTTCTGTTCCATTGATCTATGTGCCTGTTCTTATGCCAGTACCAGGCTGTCTTGAGTACAATGGCCTTGTAGTATACCTTGATATCTGGAGGAGTGATACCTCCTGCTTTATTTTTTCTTTTTAAGATTGCTGAGGCTATTCATGTTCTTCTTTGGTTCCATATAAATTTTTGGAATATGTGTTCTATATCTTTGAAGTATGTCATTGGTAGTTTAATTGGTATTTCATTGAATTTATAAATTGCTTTGGGTAATATAGACATTTTAATGATGTTTATTCTTCTTAACCATGAGCATGAAATATGCTTCCACTTGTTTGTATCTTCCTTGATTTCTTTTATCCATGTTTTATAATTTTCTGAGTACAAGTTTTAATCTCTTTGCTTTAATTTACTCATAGGTACTTTATTATTTTGGTTGCAATAGTGAGGAAATTGTTTCCTTAATTTCTCTTTCTGCCAGCCTATTTTTGGTGTATAAAGATGTCCTTTGATTTCTGAGTATTTATTTTATATCCTGCCACCTTGCTGAATTCATATATCAGGTCCAGTAGTTTTTTGACTGAGACTTTAGGGTTTTCTATTTACAATATCATCTCATCTGCAAATAATGATAGTATTACTTCTTTTTTTCCAATTTGGATGCCTTTTATTTCTTCTTCTTGTCTGATTGCTGTGGCTAGGACTTCCAAGACTATGTTGAATAAGAGTGGTGAAAGGGGGCACCCCTGCCTGGTTCTTGATCTTAAGGGGATTGCTTTTAATTTTTGCCCATTTAGTATGATGTTTGCAGTGGGGTTGTCATAGATGGCCTTTATCATGTTAAGGTATGTTCTCTGTATTTCTACTTTGCTGAGAGTTTTGATCATGAATGGGTGCTGAATTTTATCAAATGATTTTTCTGCATCTATTGAAATTATCATGTGGTTTTTGTCCTTCCTTTTGTTTATGTGATGAATCACATTGATTGATTTGCGAATATTGTACCAGCCTTGCCTCCCCATAATAAATCCCACTTGATCATGGTGTATGATTTTTTTCATATATTGCTGTATCCGGTTGGCTATTATTTTGTTGAGGATTTTAGCGTCTAAATTCATCAGAGCTATTGGCCTATAATTTTCTTTCTTGTGTTGTCTTTGCCTGATTTTGGAATCAGAATTATGCTTGCCTCATAAAAGAAACTCGGAAGTCTTCCTTCATCTTGAATTTTTTGAAATAGCTTGAGAAGGATAGGAGTTAGTTCTTCTTTTTAATATTTGGTAGAATTCACTTGTGAAGCCATCAGGCCCAGGACTTTTCTTTTTTGGGAGTTTTTTGATAACTGTTTCTATCTCATTTGTTGTAATCAGTCAGTTTAGATTTTCTGATTTTTATAGATTGATTTTTGGAAGATTATATGTTTCAAGGAATTTTTCCATTTCATCTAGTGTAGGGATGAAAAGAAAACCATTTCGTACAAATGGAAATGAAAAAAAAGTTGGGGTAGCAATACTTATATCGAACAAAATAGACTTTAAAACAAAGGCTATAGTAAGAGATAAAGAAGGTCACTACATAATGATAAAGGGAGTAATCCAAAAGAAAGATATAAGCATTATAAATATCTATATGCCTAATATAGGAACACATAAATCAGTGATGGGCAATCTTTTGAGCTTGGTGCGTCAAAATTCGCCAAAAAACTGAGCATACCTCAGGTGGTGTGTCACTTAAAAATAAACCCCAAAATTTTGTGATATTTATAGTTTAAATGACAAAAATGTTATGGCCTACAGAGCTCCGGCACAGAATGTCTACACTACAGCAAATGTTTTATCCTCGTCTACTGCACCTGGCCGTGCAGCAACCAAACGTCTTTCTCAGCATGTGACCCCATACTTCTTTGGTATGTGGCCTCGTGTCATCGAAAATGGCTACACACGTGTCATAGGTTCACCATCACGAAACTAAATATATAAAGTACATTTTGATGAACATAAAGGGCAAGATCAACAGCAATACTATAATAACATGGAGTTTTAATACCCCACTAACATAATTGGATAGATCCTTAAGAAAGGAAATTAACAAAGAAATAGCAGCCTATAGAAAAGGACACACTGGATCAACTGGATTTAATAGGTATCTTCAGAACCTTTTACCTCAAAGCAGCAGAATATACATTATTTTCAAGTGCTCATAGTACATTCTCTAGGATAGAACAATGTTAGGACACAAAATGAGTATCAATAAATTTAAGAAGATTAAAATTATATCAAGCATTATCTCTGATCACAATGGCATGAAACTAGAAGTCAACTATAATTGAAAACTGAAACATTTTTAAAACCTTGGAGACTAAATAGCATGTTATTAAATAACAAATGGGTTAACAATTAGATCAAAGTAGATATAAAATATTTCCTTGAAACAAATTAAAATGAACATACAACAATTCAAAAATTATGGGACACACCAAAAAAGTCCTGAGAGAGAAATTTATAGCATTACAGGTATATCTTAAGAACCAAGAAAAGGCTCAAATAAACAACTTAACCCTGCATCTAAAAGAACTAGAAAAAGAACAGCAAGTAAAGTCCCGAGGAAGTAGAAGAAAGGAAATAATAAAGATCAAAGTGAAAATAAATAACATAGAGACTAAAAAAAAAAATACAGAAGACCAATGAAACCAAGAGCTGGTTCTCTGAAAGGTAAACAAAATGGATGAACATTTAACCAGACTCTTGAAGAAAAAAGGAGAGAGGATTTATAAATAAAATTAGAAATGAGAGTGGAGAAGTCACAACACACAGCAGAAATACAAAGGATTGTAAGAAAATACTATGAAGAATTGTATGCCAAAAAGTTAGACAACGGACAAATTTCTTAAACATATAATCTTTCAAAAATCAATCTGGAAGAATCAGAAAACCTACACAGACCAATTACAACAAATGAGATTGAAACAGGTATATATATATATATATATATAAAACTCCACCAAACCAAAGTCCTGGGCCAGATGGCTACACAGGCAAATTCTACCAAATATTCAAGGAAGAACTAACTCCTATCCTTCTCAAGGTATTTGAAAAAGTTCAATAGGAGGGAAGACACTTCCAAGCTCCTTTTATGAGGCAAGCGTAATCCTCATTCCAAAATCAGGCAAAGACACTACATAGAAAGAATACTGTAGGCCAATATCCCTGATGAATTTAGATGCTAAAATTCTCAACAGAATATTAGCAAATTGGATCCAGCAATGCATGAAAAAAATCATACATCATGATCAAGTGGTATTTATTCTGGGGAGGCAAGGCTGGTACAATATTTGCAAATCAATCAATGTCATTCATCACATAAACAAAAGGAAGGAAAAAATCACATGATAATATCAATAGATACTAAAAAAACATTTGATAAAATCCAGCACCCATTTATAATCAAAACTATCAACAAATTAGGAATACAGGGAACATACCTCAACATGATCAAAGCCATCTATGACAAACTCACAGCCAACATCATAATCAATGGGCAAAAATTAAAAGAAATCCTCTTAAGATCAGTAACAAGGTGGGTATGCCCCCTTTCTCCACTCTTATTCAACATAGTCCTGTAAGTCCTAATCACAGCAATCAGACAAGAAGAAGAAATTAAAGGCATCCAAATTGAAAAAGGAGAAGTAAAACTATCAATATTTGCTGATGACATGATACTGTACATAGACAACTCTAATGTCTCAGTCAAAAAACTACTGGGCCTGATATATGATTTCAGCAAGGTGGCAGGATATAAAATTAATATATAGAAATCAGAGGCATTTTTTTATATAGCAACAATGAACTGTCTAAAAGAAAAATTAAGAAAACAATCCCCTTCACCATTGCAACAACAACAAAAAAGTTAACATAGATAAAGAACTTAAATGTAAGTTGTAAAACCATAAGCATCTTAGAAGAAAACATAGGCAGTAAACTCTCTGATATCTCTTGCAGTAATATATTTGCGATTTATCTCCATGTGCAAGTGAAATAAAGGACAGGATGAACAAATGGGAGAATATCAAACTAAAAAGTTTTTGCACAGCTAAAGACAATATGAACAAAATAAAAAGACAAACCACTCAATGGGTGAACATATTCAACAATACATCTGATAAGGGGTTAATAACCAAAATGTATAAAGAACTTGTAAAACTCAATACCAGGAAGATAAACAATCTAATCATAAAATGGGCAAAATAACTGAATAGACACTTCTCCAAAGAGGACATACAGATGGCCAATAGGCAGATGAAAAAATGTTCAACATCACTAATTTTTAGAGAAATGCAAATTAAAAGCACAATGAGATACCACCTCATGGCTGTCAGAATGGCGCTGTTTAACAAAACAACACATAATAAGTGCTGGCAATGGTGTGTAGAAGGGGGAACCCTCCTGCACTGCTGGTGGGAATGCAGACTGGTGTAGCCACTGTGGAAAACAATATGAAGATTCCTCAAAAATTAAAAATGGAACTGCCTTTTGACCCAGCTCTTCCACTTTTAGAAATATATCCTAAGAATACCAAAACACTGATTCAAAAGAAGAAATGTACCCCCATGTTTATGGCAGCATTGTTTACAATAGCCAAGATCTGGAAACAGCCCAAGTGTCTGTCAGTGGACAAGTGGATTATAAAGCTGTGGAACATATACACAATGGAATACTACACGGCTGAAAAAATAAAAGAAAGAAATCTTACCTTTTGGGACAACATGGATGGACCTGGAGACTATTATGCTGAGTGAAATAAGCCAGGTAAAGAAGAAATATATCATATGACCTCACTCCTTTGAGGAATCTAATGAACAGTGTAAACTGAGGAATGGAATAGAGACAGAGGCGGGATCAAAGGGACAGAGGGAAAGTTGTCAGAGGGAAAGAGGATGAGAGGATGGGATCAGAGAGGGGAAAGAGATTAGTGAAATTATATATACATAACACAGTGTTATAGAGTAGGACAGCAAATCCTTGAGGGAAGAGGTGAAGGCATTAGGGGTAGGGTTCAAGGGGGATGTTGAGAAGAACATGAGGGTGGGGGATATATTTGGTGGAACACTTGACACAATAAATTAAAATCAATAAAAAGAAAACAATTGCATAGTAACTGTGTTCTAAAAGATATGTGTCTCATCATAATATTTGACATACTGAGGAGCTGACTGATTAATCATGACAATGGTAGGCGTTGTCTCTGAATCAGAGACTCTCCCAGTGTAATTGTAATTTGTGCAAAGTGTTTCCTCTTGATACTATGTACTTATTTGTGACAGATAGTTCAAGACCATCCCTTGCTCCAAGCATAACAAATAGAATTCCCTCTATTCTTTTACTATTCCTTAGAAGAAAATTTCTTAATAATATTCTTTGATTATTTTATGAATACTATTTCAGGTGAGAAAATCTGATTTATTCATAAAATATGTTAACTTCTGTTTATGTGTGTTAGTTTAATTTTTAGTTGGGTCTCATGTTGTAGTGATCTATTTATTTCTGCATTAACCCTTGACCAGATTCTAACCTTAAATTGTCCTTATTTATTTCTTACTGGAATCTACCAGTGAATAAAAACACACCGTTTAATCTTCTTTCAAATGGCAAAGTTTAGTGGGGATTACACGCTGGTAATAAACTCATTTGGGAAATGAAACTGATTGTGAAAAGCATGCCACAAATTTGTTTTGAGCAAATGCCTTTTAAAACTGAATTTGACCTTTGTTTATGGGAGGCTGAAATAATCTGGTCTGTGAGCCAGAAACTATGTAACTTTAGTTCCTTAGCCACTTTGGTCCTTATTTGTCTCATTTACAGAGTAAGAACATTGGACTACATCACTTTCATTGGTGCTGCTGCTCTATGATTCTATGATTTTCCTCTTTGCTTCATGCGTATGCCTCCAATATGTATAAGCAAAACAAATATCAAAAGAATAGCCCCATATAAAGGATGTTGTCAGCTCTAATAAATAATTAATTGAATAAATGGTACTTTGAAAGGAAATCAATGTTATGCCGCTTTGTCTTTGAATTTGCTCTTCCCTCTGCTTCAATTTCCTTTTCCCAGTTCTTCACATGGCAGGCTCCTTATCACTTTTATTGAAGATCAAATATCACTTCCTCTATGTTTTCCTTTTTGACCACCTGTCCCAGGGAAGTAGTGGAAAATCCTTTACAAAAGTCCAGTTTATCTCGTGAGAAGTTAGTTTGTAAAACTTCTCTAGGAGATTTATCTGGGAATGCTTATATAATGACCATGTTAATTATAAACACATTATTTTGACATAATGAGTTAAACAGTGTACTGGAGGGAATTGAGCATTCAAATATAATGAGTTTAACTGATTAAAAGGGTGTTCACTTGGGATTAAGCAATAATTGCAGATGTTGAGTTTACTGCTTGAAATATGTGCTGATTCAAGGGACTTGAATGTTGAAAGCATTTGATTGATTACTAAATACTGTAAAAATAATTGATTCAATTATTTCTTTGGTCAAACATGTAGCATTCAAAAAAAGACTACCATATCAGCTAAGCCCTTTTAAAGTACTAAATTAACCTTATAAAACTGGGGCAGTAACTGTGATAGAGTTATAATCCTCTGTGACTTTCTTGTTTTTGATGATTTTGGCAGCTTTGAGGAGTGCTGGCATGAAATTTTGTACAATATCTTTCAATTTGGGTTTGTCTAATGTTTTTCTCATAGTTAGACTATGATTATGTTGTTGTTTTTTTGAGAAATGCTCATTTCACATGGTAGGGTTTTACATCCTATTCATCATGATGAGACATCACTCTATATAATTACCTGAAATTATGTTATATAAATTATTGATAAGAATTATTTTTTGTTTTGCTTTGTTATATATTTGGTACGAAACTTATTGTGTATAAATTTATTTAATGTCTTTTTTTTTTAATGTATGCTACTCCATACAACTGGAGCGGCAACTGAGAAAACTCTGTTACCTGCAGTCCGTGATTACTATGCCGTTAAGACAGTTGCTCCTGGAGCTGAACTGCCTGGGTAGGAACCCAGGATTCTGCACTTGACTATTGTTGCTGCTTCTCTTTCCACTGTAGCCTCTGCTAGAAGCACTGTCAGAGCCGGATAAAATGGCCTCTTTTTCTTCCTACCTTTCAATCTCTGTTAGTGCCTCCATGGACAACTGACTAACAGGTAGTCATATCTGCAAAGGGAGTCTAGGCAATGTGTTTACAGGCTTATCCATGCTGGGAACAGAGAGAAGGCTTGGTTGAGAAATACCAGACAATGAGCACAAGAGGAATGACTGAACTATAAGTGAGGTTTTAGTCATAGGTCAATAAGTTTTCACTGAGAATCTATTATAAAGAAGGCATACAAAATGTACAAAGGTGTTGTATTAAATGTTTGAGAAACCCAAAGTGTATAAGGTATAAGCTGTGGCTACTATAAGAGTTACTGTAGTGAGCCTGACCTGTGGTGGCACAATGGGTAAAACGTCAACCTGGAATGCTGAGGTCACTGATTCAAAACCCTGGACTTGCCTGGTCAAGGCACATATGGGAGTTGATGCTTCCTGCTCCTTCTTGCTCCCCCTTCTCTCTCTACAATGAATAAATTTAAAAATTAATTAAAAAATTAATTTAAAAAGTTACTCTACTGGGAATGTAACTGGGAATAAATATGCTATATTACTGATTTATTAATATTAGTCTGTTTAGCCATAAAATAGAGCTAAGTAAGAATGTACTGAAAAGTTTATAAAAGGATTTCTGTAGAATGTCAAATCCAGTTTATTGCTCATATAAACCGTAATTTAATATTACTAGCTTAGTGATCACAGTTATTTATTCTGTATCGAGTCTAAAGGATATAATCAATTCTGTACTCTCACCTATGGCCAAGCTCTCATTACAGTTAAAAGACTTGTTCCCCCCCCCCCCGGCTGACACACATCAAAGATTAACATCTAAGCAAAAAGAATAAGCATAAGTGAGAGCTACACCTCAGACTACCCCCGCTTCTTTTCACTTCCACTATGCTGAGGCTTGCAGTTCTGGTTCTCACTTAGGGGCAGTAGGACATCCTGACTATGGAAATCAGTGGACAACTCTCACATGAAATAAAAAACCCTAATTTATAAGTTACTTGCTAGTTTCAGTTCCTGTAACAATGGGTACACTTCAACATTCAGATATGCCAGCTCTGAGATATATGGGAATTTCATCAACTCATTTAAAACAAATTGTGCTGTTTGCTCAGCAAAGAGCTCTCAAAGCTTTTCTTTTGATTTCTTTGTTCTAGTAATGCTTATCCATCCTTCTTCTTTCTTAAAAAACCCCTGCCTGCACCAAAAGTGGAAAATGGGTTTTGAGGACAGGAGTCCCCCTGTCTTCTCAGCTGGCCAACACTTGAATACACCTTTATTCTTCTCAACAGCACCTGTGTCATGTAATTGGTTTTCATGGTGACAGGCCACTGGACCCAAGGGTTGTTTTTCTGGTTTTAGGAACAGATATGTTTATTTTTAAAAATATGCAAGGCAGATTGTAACAAATATTCTACTTAGAGTATAAAAAAAGTAGTAAATCCCACAAGGACAAAGTTATTAACTTTAATTGTAAAGTCCGCTGGTTTAAAGGGTTGAACTATGTAACTTGGTTGGCTTAATTAAAATTCTGGTGCTACTATTTCTTTCAATGTAACATTAGGATGGTTTTTAATGTCTTTGTTCTTCACTTTATTCCTCTATGAAATAACAATAATGATGAAAATAATAGCAGCAACTTCAACAGATTATGAGAGTATGATGGAGACATTTATACAAAGCTGAAAGTAAAATATTGTAACAGCCATGGGACAAAATAAGAGCCTGTAAATATTTATTAGGTTCTTGTAAAAGTTTTGGTTATGAGAAAATAAAATAAAAGGACTTGTGTATTTTCCAGTAATCTGTGTGCTTCTAAAATGACCTTTGGGCCTGACCAGGCGATAGCGCAGTGGATAGAGCATCAGACTGGGATGTGGAGGACCCGAGTTTGAGACGCAGAGCTCGCCAGCTTGAGCATGGGCCCATCTGGCTTGAGCAAAAGCTTGCCAGCTTGGACCCAAGGTCGCTGGCTCCAGCAAGGGGTTGCTCGGTCTGCTGAAGGCCCGCGGTCAAGGCACATGTGAGGAAGCAATCAATGAACAACTATGGTGTCGCAACAGCAATGAAAAACTAATGATTGATGCTTCTCACCTCTCTCTGTTCCTGTCTGTCTGTCCCTATCTATCCCTCTCTCTGACTTTCTCTCTGTCCCTGTAAAATAAATAAATAAATAAATAAATAAATAATAAATCATTAAAATGACCTTTGGACACAGTGCTTTAATCATTAATCATAAATATTCTATTTTCCTAGGCAGATATATCTTTCTAGTGGAAAATCAAATTTAATATTCAAGAATACAAATTTGTCATCTAATAGAAAATTTATTTCTAGATTAATGATTTTATTTTTAGACAAAATCTTGTGTGTATTAAAAAATCAAACTCTGGTTGCTCTCAGTACATTTAATATTGGTGATATCACATACAACCAAAAAAGATCATGTAGGGTGTAGATGTAGATAAAAAATTTAGAGGATAAAGACTAATCTTTCAAGTCCCTCACTAATTATAGTGAGATGAGAAAAGGCAACAAAAGGAATTGAGAAATAGCAACCAGAGAATTGGGGCAAAAACCAGATGAGTGTGGTATCTTGGAATCCAAGAATAGAATATCGACCAAGAAGAAAAAATGATAAACTGTGTCAAGTGCTGTTAATTCCAACAGGTACAGTGAGAAGAGACTGGTTCATTAAATTACAAGGAGGTCATCATTGTATGTCTTGAGAAGAATGTTATTATAAGTTTTAAACAACACATATATGTGGACAATTTTTTCCACAGAATGAGCTATGATCTCAAAAAATCTTTTTGTCTTTGCAAATATTCTGAGTAAGAGAACCTGTTTAGATGTTGTTACCATCACTATGTAGACTGTGGACTTGTGCTGTTAACAGTTAAGATTTTGTGTCAAAGAACAAATGCTGTATCTTGGAAAAAGCTGCATTGACATAGTTAGGTCACAGACTGCAGTAACATAAAAAAGAAACATATCCTTCCCCCCAAAAAAATACACACACACACACACACACACACACACACACACATTTTCTTGAAGATTGACAACTATATTTCTAATTTACTACAAGGAATATTTCTCTTTTAACAATTTGTCCTATAAAGTTTAAGTTTCTTATAGGTCAAATTTATATTCAATAATCCCTTGGCAACTGTTATTAATAGAGCCATATATATATATATATACACACTTTATTTTCTAACAAATAATCTAGAGTTATGTAAGTCTCATTTATGAATGCAATTTTAAAGAAATTATTAGATACAACTTATATGGTGTATTTAAAAATAGAGCCACTATCTAGTATATTTACTAATATTAAACATTTGAAAAATTATACAAAAGTTATACAATTTAAATTTAAAGAAAATAATTATATTATTAAATTAAAAGAAATTAATTTGAGAGAGAGAAGACAGGAAGGGAGAGAGGGAGAAGATAAGCATCAACTCCTAGTTGCTTCACTTCAGTTGTTCATTGATTTCCTCTTGTACATTCCTTGACTAGGGAACTCAAGCTGAGCCAGTGACCCCTTGCTAAAGCCAGCAACCTGGGGTTCAAAACAGTGACCTTGGGCTTCAAGTCAGTGACCTTGGGATCATCTTGATTATCCTGCACTCAAGCCAGCAAGCCAATGACCCTGCACTCAAGCCTGAGACCTCGGGTTTTGGAACGCAGGGACCTCAGCATCCCAGGTCAACACTTCCGCTGCAACACCATGGTTCAGGCTTAAATTTAATTTTAAATACCAATTTAATTTAGGCCTTCAGTTTTTCAAGATTATATTTATTTATTCAATCAAGTTATTAATAATGAATTAAATAAATTATCTTGGTTTTAGTTTCTTCTTTGGAAAGCTGGCAATAGGTGAAGAAATGAATCTTTTAAGTAGTTTGTGCAAGAATAATATTTATACCTGACTCACTGTGGTGACACAGTGGATAAACCATTGACCTGGAATGCTGAGGTGACCGGTTCAAAAACTTGGGCTTGCCTGGTTAAGACACATTTGGAAGTTGATGCTTCCTGCTCCTCCCCCTGTTCTATCTCTTTCCTCTCTTTCCTCTCTCTCTCTCTAAAAATGAATAAATAAAAATTCTTTTAAAAATTTAAAAAATAAAAGAATAATATTTGTAACTTCAATGCTAATCTATGCTTTAATTTTAATGCATTATCTATTGTTGCCACGTTTTTGTATTAGTGCTTGGGAACATGAGGTGTGGGGCTATATATATTTTTTTTTTCAAAAAGTTATAATATGTAAGACCTAAGTGTGTTTTTATGGGCATTTTATAATATTCCAGTTGACATTTAATTTTAAGTTTATCAGCTGAGAAATCAATGTGGAAAGGTAAGGCCTTATGTCAGGACTCCACCCAAAACTGATGATTATTACATTTCAAAAGATTTCCTCTGAAGATTTTCCAGGCCTTCTCAGGAACTCTGAAGCACTTGGGAAGAGACATTGTTTCCTTTAGTTACCGGAAGTGTTGCTAAGTTGAGGCTTCTATACTTACCATGACATTTTGCTTCAGAAAGATAGGAGAAAGGAAAATAACCAAGACTTTTGGCAGATGGTTTCTGCATGATTATGAAATGGTTACCTGAAAAATGGTGTGTCCTAGGGGAATAACAAGAGTGAAAACAGAAGAATTATGAGGTAATCATTGTTCATAGACGTTTTGGGCAATTTTTTAAATAGAGAAATTTCTAATTTATTTTAAATGCTATTAATAATAATATTTTAAATAAATTGTCATACAAAGATATGAGATTAAATATTAAATTATAGCTTTCAATGAATAAGGCAGGGGCTCACTCAGTCAACCTACCACTCTTGATTTCAGCTACAACGGAGATGGACCAAGAGAGGTCACATAAGAGTGCAAAATTGACATTGCAACAAAGTTAAATTTCTTTCCATTGGAATCCTTCTATAATTGCCTTCAATATATGTAGAAATATTTCATGCTTCAGAAGGAATTCTATACAGAATTTGCAATACCCAAGACTAAGTCTTCCTTTGCATTGCGCACATATTTTGTCAGTACATGTCAACACAATTTAACTCACATTTCCCTGCCCAAGAAGCCATTTGGATTTAATTTTGGGGTTTCCAAAAAAATTGTTAGTAATAAAAAAATAAATTGGGAAATGACAGACATTATTTTTCTCATAAAAGATTAATGAAATTAGAGATGACATTTTAAATAGAAATTCAACTCATATATTTTATTTTTATAGTAACATGAAATAGCACTTTTATTTTCACCATAATTACTGAAATACAAACATGAGTGCTACAAGGAGAAAATTGTGTATTTAAATGGATGCTTGCTTACTTAAACTGTTGATCAAGAGTTCATTCTAAGTAGTGAAAAAATGTAATTAGATCTACATGAGGATAAGACCAGATTTTCTTGAACACCACTGAGACTAAGGTTTATACCAACATAGTAATATGAGATAAAAATATCTGTGAAGTAATAGCTAGTACCTAGTGCTCACATGAATTAGATATTTTTCTCACCTATATTAGTCAGTTTAAAGTAAATCAATTCTATAAACTAAATTCTATTATTGTGACTACTTAACAGATGAAGAAACTGGATCTAAGAAAGGTAGCTAGCTACCTTACCTGTGGTGGCACAGTGGATAAAGCATCAACTTGGAATGTTGAGGTTGCTGGTTCAAAACCATAGGCTTGGCCAGTCAAGGCACATATGAGAAGCAACTACAACAAGCTGATGCTTCCCACTCCTTTGCTCTTCTTTCTCGCATTATCTCTTCTATCTAAAATCAATAAATAAAATCTTCAAAAAAAATAGAAGAAGAAAGAAAGGTAGCTTATAGCCACAAGTCCCACAGCTAAAAGTGGCAAAGCTAGAATACAAAACCTAAGTTGTCTTCAGAGTCCATGGTCTAAAAATTTTCTTTAAAATATAGAAATACAATTGTGTGTACATTTACACAATGGAATTCCACCTGGCCATAGCAAAGAATCTCAGCTTGTGTGACAGCTTGGATGGATCTGGAGAGCACTATGCTAAATGAAATAAACCAGTCAGAGAAAGACGAGTACCATATAATTTCATTTATATGTATAATCTAATGAACAAAATAAACTAAAAAACAAAATAAAAACAGACCCATAGATAGAGAACAGACTGACAGCTATCAGAGGGGAGAGGGGTTCCAGGGCTGGGTGAAGGGATTTAACAAATAAATAAAAAACCTCATAGACATAGACAACAGTATAATGATTGCCAGAGAAAGGGGAGGTAAGGGATGTAGAAGAGGGTAGAGGGTGGATAAATGGTGGTGAAAGGAGACCAGGCTTGGGGTAGTGAACACATAATACAATATACAGATGATGATAGAAGTATGAACCTGAAAACTAAAAAAGAAAAAGAAACCCAAAGTGTAAAAATACAAATATTAATTCATACCAGTAAATCTCTTTACTCCCTCCACTCAAGCATAGTAGCTTTGAATAAGGATAGAATGGTTCTTTTCCAATGTTAATGTCTTTGCAAATTACTACCAGACCTTGCCATAATGCAGATTCTGATTAGTAGATCTGAAGTGAGGCCCCAGATTCTATATACCCAATAAGTTCTGTTAAAAATGATTAAAGGAGATAATTTAGGTAATACAAACTTTATTTAACACTCATAAAGCATACTATCTCCTTGGGAACACTGCAAAACAGGGCAAAAGACAAGAAGCTTCCAAGGGATAAAGAATAAAGAACAAGAAAGAGACAAATATCTTATTGGTTTGGGCTTGGGCCATGCAATCAACCTTGTTTGGGTGAGAAGGAACAAGGAAATAAGGATAGAGCACATAGCTGGCTTGGCTTTGAGGTTTGGCTGACTATAACTGCATTTCTGGTTAAGCAGAGCATTTATAGAAGCATGAAAGTTATCTAAGTTTCAGTTATCTTAGGTGGAACACTGGGAAGGAGTGGCTCCTCTGGGTCCTAGAGAGTTATCTAGACAGTTCCCATGTGACACTGATGCTGTTGGTTCAAGGATCAATTCTATAAGTAGCAAAGGTTTAAAACTCTACTCCTGAGAGGAGTTGGGGCGGGAGCATTGTGAAATGACAAGGAGAATGGTAAGGAAGGATTCAAAGCACGTAGGTAGAGTTAAAACAAACGATTTTCTATTTTTTTTAAGTGAAAGAGAGTGGGGAGGAAAGTCAGGGACAGACAGACAGAAAGGGTGAAAGATGAGAAGCATCAACTCATAGTTGTGGTACTTTAGTTGATCATTGATTGCTTTTTCATATGTGCTTTGACCAGAGGTATCCAGTCGAACCAGTGACCCATTGCTCAAGCTAATGACCTGGGGCTTCAAGCCAGTGAACATAAGGTCATGTCCATGATCCCATGCTCAAGCTGGTGATCCTGTGCTCAATCCAGGGACCTCAGTGTTTCAAACCTGGATCCTCAGCATCTCAGGCTGACACTCTATCCACTGCACCACCACCTGGTCAGCCACAAATGATTATTTATAGACTGTTAGAGATGAGGTAATCTTAGAGGTCATCACACCAAATGTCTTACTCATCCATAAGAAGGGATGAAATACTGCTGTTGTGTCAACTGTGTGGATCATAAGAATATCATGCAAAGCAAAGTGAGTCAGACAGAAAATGTTAAGAACCATATGATTTTACTCATATGTGGGGTATAAAACTGAAAGCAACAAGTGAACAAACAAGAAAACAAACATAAACACACACAACAGTATAGTGGTTACCAGCGGGAAAGGGGATGGTAGGGTAATAAAGGGTAAGGGGGTCAATATATGGTGATGGCACAAGATTTGACTTTGGGTGGTGGGCACACAATGTAGTATGTAGATGATATATCATTGTATATTTGAAACTTATATAATCTCATTAACTAATGTTACCGCAATAAATGTAATAAAAATAAGGTCACACTTGAAAGGACTTATGGCTTGTTTATACAGCAGGTCAGTGACAACAACCTGTGAGTCTCTATTTATTCTGACACAGCAGTTCTGAAGGATTTATTCAATCTCATTGTCTAGTTTAGTCATTAAGGAGGTTTAATCATGCCTATTTTTAAAAAAACAATTTGAGAACCTTGTCTACAAACTTTCATTAAAAGATATAACTGGTTTGAGCCTGACCTGTGGTGGCACAGTGGATAAAAGCGTTGACCTGGGAACACTGAGGTCGCCAGTTCAAAACCCTGCACTGGTCTGGTCAAGGCACATATGGGAGTTGATGCTTCCAGCTCCTCCCCCCTTTCTCTCTCTCTCTCTCTCACTTTGTGTCTCCTCTCTAAAATGAATTAAAAAAATATTAAAAAAAAAGATATAACTGGTTTGAAATCTGGAGTCTTAAATGAAAGGGCTTTGTATTAGTCAAGGTTCCGGAGAGAGACGGAACCCATTAGATTTAGCATGTATGGAATATGCTGCATATTAGTGTGTTCCACATTAGAAAAATTTCCACATATTCAGTTCTCAAAGAATAGGTGCCAGGAGAAAACATATCAAGTTGTTGTATTCAATAGGAAGAAATATATTTTTAAATAAATTTTTAATGTTATAATAATTTTAATGGATATTTTCAGCCACCTCTTTCATAAAATTTTATGTTAGTGTGCGTTTGGCAATTTAACAAAATTATATTTCTTGTATGTAGATTCTTTTATGGCTTACTCTAGTTATTAGTGATTTCATTCTGTCCCACTTCAGAAGGAAAAATTATGACAATTAAATTCAAATGAATGAGATTATGTAATTTAGAATAATTTAGTGTTTGGCATTATTTAGCTATGGCTATCCTTGCTAATGACCTCTGAGTATGAAGATCATCAGTTTGTTGAAAAGAATAATTATCATGCTAAGCTCCTTGTGAAATATCTTGCAGATTATAACTAAAATGTTCAGCTAGTATAATAATATAGTAAGTGGTCTTCTATTAAAGTTATCAGTTAAAAGAATATTGCTAAAGATATTAACTGACAAGAACTGATTTTGTTTGTTTGTTTAGAAGAAAGAATCTCAGTACATCTTAATAGCTGTATCAAAAGTTTCCTAGAATGTTTGTTGAGATATCTACTCAAGGGTAATAGAACTGAACTCCTCATTCCCACATACTGCTTTTTGGGCATTTTCCACATATCTTTTATTTCATGCTAGAAAACTTGTCTCCCTCAACTCTTTCTTTTGTTCATTCAGCACAATCAGTCACTGATTTGTCCAGGGCTGCACATGCAATTATTGCTGACATAACCAAAGAAAATTTGAAAATATTTGTAAAATTTATTATACAAAAGACTGGAACTATTATTGCCCCTTTGTCTCGTTGAAAGAAAAGAAATGCATGAAAATAGAGCTAAGTTGAGGAAAGTATGGCTGGGATATGGAACCAACACAATGGACAAGAGTGACATCATTAGTGGTCTTTATCAGTTTGTACTTATAGTTGGCTTTTTCACTCCCTGTTTGCTTATGGTTTTGGGTTGGTTTCCATTTGCTTGGACATGAAAGATTCCTGATATACACAATTCTCCATTATTTCTACTTTCATTTAGAATTTCATTTATGGATTACCCTGTACTCTCCCTACTGATCTCTCCTGCTGTAATATTGCCTCCAAACAGTTCTCACAATGACCTAACACACAAATCTATGTCATGTCACTGCTTAAAACATCTTTTCTTGACTACAGAATAAAGGCCAATATCTTTACCTTGTGTGTGAACCTGTACAAGTAAAATCCTCACCTAACTCTATGACTCAGTTTATCATCTTTTCCCCCTCTTCTCTCAATATTTGTATATTAGAAGCACTAAACAGCAAGCATATTAAGTGTATTTCTCTTATAAACACTCTATAGTGTTTTTCAACACCATCACTTCACTCAAGTTCTTCTTTTGCAAAGAATACCCTTTCATTTTGCCTGTTGCAGAGTCTACCCAGTACTTTTCATTCTCCTGTTAACAATCTACTTACACTTATTAAAATTCACCTGACTCACCTCACACTCTTTTTTTAAAATATGAATTTATTGGGATGCCATTTGTTCACCAAACCAAACAAGTTTCAAGTGTACAACTCAATAAAATATCAGTGCACATTGCATCATGTTCCCATTGCCCCAAGGAAAGTCTTTTTCTATCCTCATTTTCCCCAGTTTGCCCACCTCCACCTTCCCCTGACCCCATTTCCCTCACATTACTTCTTTAAACCTAGATGAGATGCTCTTAACCTTTCTTTAAGAGTCTATTGTTTTTCTCATTGTATTTACCATATTATATCGAAAGGATGTGCTCATCTCTAATTAACCCCCTTTCCTTCAGCATCATCCAGCCTACTTATAAGACCATGTCTTAGTTTTATTTGAATCACTGACACCATGATAAGTTCTTAAAAGATAATACCCAATCAATGTTTATTGAACAATTGAATGTGTAACAGAAAACCACCACCTTGTACTTGACTCTTACATTGAAAGACTCTGTCATTGAACAGAGACTATGGAAATATATTTTTATAAAAAACAATATTAAAGAGAGTGCATATTTTAGTAAATAAAATATATTATCAGGCTTATTTGTAGAAAATATGATTGTAGCCTTTTCTTTCAACTACTTTAGAAACTGTGATACTTACTTCTGTAGAAGAAGAAAATTTAGTACTGTATACAGGCCCAGTTTGACAGAAGTTGAATTTGTACACCAAATTAAAAAAGAAGTTTACACAATCTTTCATGGTAGATGAATATCTCTTCAATACCCATTAAAGTCAAATTGACACTTCTGTTTTCAATTGAGCTAATGTATTGCATTAAAATTTCCTAACCTCATTATACTTTACTTACTGACAGGCTAATGACTGCTGTATATTTCAATTTTACAAGAATAGAAAGTACAGGAACCTATTCTAAATTTTATTTGATATTAAAGCCTTTCCATCTGGCTGCAAGAAGCGCTTTTCCCCTCCTTGCTCCAGTAGGGATTTTCCTTCCTCTTCTTTATTTCTTTCTTTTGTTCACAACAAAATTCAATGCTTCCCAGTCTCCCCAATTCTCCCAAGTCCCTACCTATTATATATTCCACCCTATTCTTCATTTTATCTCAACATTGTTTTAACACACTGAGATTAGGGTTCGGTGTTAAAGGTCTGGCAGGATTTCTGAATAAGGTGAAAGGGGGAGAAACCCTTTGTTGAGGTCATTCCCTTCTGTTCAATGCTCAGTCCCACTCCACTGTTCTATTTCTTTGCATTTGGAGTTTTAGAAGATAGTAGATGGATTTATAAAACTCTTAAGTCACCTGAAAGCAAAACATCACTTCTCTCTATTTTTCCCCTTTCATAATGCAAGCTAGAAATTTAGTCCAGATTCTCTCAAACTAAGAAAAATAAAAATTCTCTCACTTCAGTGGCTTTTTTAAGTTGTTGTTAATGAGAAGGAGGAGAGGCAGAGAGACAGACTCCCGTATGCACCCTGACCAGGATTCACCCAGTAAGCCCACTAGGGGGTAATGCTCTGCGCATCTGGGGCATTGCTCCATTGCTCAGCAACTGAGCCCTTCTTAGCACCTGAGTCAGAGGCCATGAAGCCATCCTCAGCACCTGGGACAAACTTGCTCCAATTGAACCATAGCTTCAGGAGGGGGAAAGGGAGGGAGAGAGAGAGAGAGAGAGAGAGAGAGAGAGAGAGAGAGAGAGAAGTGAGAAGGGTAGGGAGAAATGGAGAACAGATGGGCACTTTTCCTGTGTGCCCTGACTGGGAATCAAACCTGTGGTATCCAACACCGATCTGAAGTTCTACCACTGAGCCAACTGGGTAGGGCCTAGTTGTTGCCCTTTTAATTCTCCTTACTACCTTCAAGAGCTGTCAAAGTGTACACTATGATCTCACCTCCTTCATCTTTTATTCTTTCTTTGTCATTAATTTTATTGTGATATATAGCCTACATAAAAAGAATATATAAAATATATACATTCATTTTGAAGAATAATTATAAAGAAAACACCTCTGTTACCACCACCCAAGTCAACAATAAGACATTGCCAAGCATTCTGGAAATTTTAGATGCCTCTCTGCAATCACAAATCCCTTTTTCTTTCTTAAAGTTATAGACTAGTATAATTTTTTATATTAATTTTGTGACTTTTTTTAGTTTTACTGACTTAAACAGATACATAAAAACATGGCTTACTTTTACCTATTTTTCTATTTTATACATATACAATCATAGTGTATGTATTGTTGTTTTTTCTGTGTGTATTTATTGTGAGAGAGAAAGAAACAGAGAGAGGGACAGATAGAGACAGGCAGACAGGAAGGAAGAGATGAGAAGCATCAATTTTTCATTGTGGTACATTAATTCATTGATTGCTTTCTCGTATGTGCTTTGACCAGGGGACTACAGCAGAGCGAGTGACCCCTTGCTCAAACCAATGACCTTGGGCTCAAGCCAGCAACCTTAGGCTTCATGCCAGTAGCCCTTTGGGCTCAAGCAAGCGACCGTGGAGTCATGTTTATGATCTTACGCTCAAGCCAGTGACCCCACACTCCAGCTGGTTAGCCTGCGCTCAAGCTAGAGACCTTATGTTTTTGAACCTGGGTCCTCTGATCCCAGGCCAATGTTCTATCCACTGTGCCACCGTCTGGTCAGGCAGTGTATGTGTGCTTTTTTTAAGTCCATATATTTGCAATTTACATAATTTATGTAGCTATATTTATTTTTACCTTTGTAAAATTTTACTAATAATGAACAAGGTATATGTTATTGTATATATTTCCTGCTTTATGCATAATAGTTTATATAGATTATTTACATAGGATAGATTTGCTGGTTTGTAGACTATGTGCACCTGTAAACTTCATAGATAAAAACAAACTGTTTTCCAACCTGGCTGTATGAATTTAAAATCATATCAACACTATAAGAGTTGCTGTTGCCAAATCCTCACCAGTATTAGTTGTCAGATTTCACAATTTTTGCAACCAACATTTAAAAACTATCTTAATGGTCATCTGAATGTGCTCCTCTAATTTCTTTCTTTTAGTTTTGATGATAGGGAAAAACCCATAGAGAAAAGAGATACAAGGCTAGTGTAGTGGGTTAACTGGCGGCTCCCTCAAAACATATGTCTACCCAGACCTTGTGAATGTAACCTTATTAAGAAAAAGGGTTTTTTGCAGATTTAATTAAAGTAAAGCTCTTGAGCTGAGATTATCTTGAGTAACATGGGTTTGAAATCCAGTAACAAGTGTGTTTTATAAGAGAAAGGAGGAAAGGGGGAAAGGACACACAGGAATAAAAAAGACCATGTGAAAACTGAGAGATTGGAGTTATGCAGCTCCAATCCAATGAACACCTAGAGCCATTAAGCAAGGAAATATTCTTTTCTAGAAACTTCACAGGAACAATGGCAGTGGCAAAATTTCGATCTTGTGATTCTGGTCTCCAGACTGAGAGAATTAATTTTCACTATTTTAAGCCATGTAGTTTATTTCAGAGATATAAGGAGGTCAGGAGTATTAGATTCTACTGCTGTTGCATCAAATTACCATAAATTTAGTGACAGAAACAGCACAAATTTATTAACTTATTGTTCTGGAGGTCAGAAATCTGAAATGGTTCTTACTAGCTAAAATCAAAGGATTAACCAGGATGAGTTTCTTCTAGTTTCTAGAGGAGAGTATTTTTGCTTGGCCTTTCCATCTTCTAGAGCAAGGGTCCCCAAACTACTGCCCGAGGGCCACATGCGGCCCCCTGAAGCCATTTATCTGGTGCACTTCCGGAAGGGGCACCTCTTTCATTGGTGGTCAGTGAGAGGAGCACAGGATGCATCCACACTCATAGTTCCCATTGAAATACTGGTCAGTTTATTGATTTAAATTTACTTGTTTTTTATTTTAAATATTGTATTTGTTCCTGTTTTTTTTTTTTTTTTTTTTTTTACTTTAAAATAATATATGTGCAGAGTGCATAGGGATTTGTTCATAGCTTTTTTATAGTCCAGTCCTCCAACGGTCTGAGGAACAGTGAACTGGCCCCCTGTGTAAAAAGTTTGGGGACCCCTGATCTAGAGGCTGTCTACATTTCCTTGGCTTGTGGCCTCCTTCTGTCTTGAAAGCCAACACCAGCCAGATGAGTTTTCTCAGTGAGAAAAGTAAAAAGACACAGTTCAAAATGAGCAGAGGAAATGATAATGGAAGCATAAAAGGGAAGGTAAATACACAAAAAGAAACAAGTAAGCCTGAGACCACAGACACTGACTGGAAGTTCCACCCACCCCTCAACTCTGCTGCCTACTGTGACTGCTCACCATCCTGACTCATTCTCAAGGTTCTGGAAGTCTTGTTCTGCTAAATAATATCTGCCACATATGTTTAAAATAGTCTTGGTTTCCACTAAATTAATTCCATGAAAACTAACCTTGAAAAAAAACAAAATCTTGTATAACTGCTTTAAATGGATAAAAGTAAACTTACTTGCACACAATATGTATTACTTCTCTAAATCTACAATTCATACTTTTCTGTTTCAAGTAATTATTTCAATATGTATTATTCAAATATGGGTACATAGCATACTTTCATGATTTAATTTAGTTTGGTTCTTCATAAATTTCTTTTTTTCAAAGAAATAGAAAACCAACACAGTCTGGATTTAATCATCACAGGTTGCATTGTTAGTACCTTTAAGGATAGGAATAATTAGTAAACATTTGCCTATTTTTATTTTGTTTTTGCCTTTTCAGACATGAAACACAAATTAATTAATGCTAAATTATCTATAATGTCTAATTAAAAATTTTAAACTACAAATAAGTATGCATTTAGGCTACTTACTACTTTAGGGAAGCATGGATAATGAACTCTCCAGATTCATTCTGAAAGAAACCCAAAGCACTAGGTATTATAAATGAGTCACTGAAAACATACTCTTTAGCCATATTTTATTGTAATAAAGAATTCTAGCAAGGAAGTAGTGCAACATAGAAAAAGTTTTCTCCTTATAACACATTTATGCATATAAGATATTTTGTCAAATATTATCTCATGGAATTCTCAAAGCAACTTTGTAATGTACATAAGATATATAATCTTATCCTAATTTTATAAGAGAGAATATTAGCCTATTAATAGTCTTGAACTCAGGGCCATGTCTGTTAACTCTTTGCATTCTGTGGCCTTTCTGACCATGTTTCATTTAAATTTTTTGTGTCTGTGTTTTTTTTTTTTTGAAGTGAGAAGCAGGGACTTTTGAGGGACATCTTGGTTACTTTTAGTTTTTGACAACTATAAATAAAACTGCTATGAAAAAACACATGGGCCAGTTTTTGTATAAGCAGAGTTTTCAACTCATTTGGGTAAATTCCTTGGAGAGCAATTGCAGGATTTTTTAGTAAAACTATGTTTAACTTTGTAAGTAACTGTCAAACTGTTTTTGCAAAGTGGCTGCACCAGTTTGCATTTTCCCCAACAGTGAATGAGTGTTCCTATTGCCCTATATTCTTGCCATTATTTGGTAATGTCAGTTTTTGAATTTTAGTCATTCTATTAGGTGTACAGGGGGTCCTTGCATTACGACACAGTTCTGTTCCTACAACAATGACATAACCTGAATGTTGGTGTAAGTCAATACATACCCTAGACTAAGTCACTCACCTATCCTAACACAGTTGTAAAATCATAATTTAGAACATAAAAACACAACTAAGCCACAGAAAAAAGGAAAAGAACATAAATATACTGTACTGTATACTTTACTGTAGTAACAGAAAAAAATGAGTATAAAAAAATGTTGCTTACCTTTATTCCTGTGGTTGGCTTGCACACGGAAAGGGGCATTGCAAGGTGGGAGAGAGTGACCTATTGGGAGCAGGAAGCAGGAGAGGCAGGAGAACCTGCAGAAGGTGCTGGAGATACTGGGTCAGGTGAATCAGGATTGCCTAAGGAGATGCTATTGATGATTCCACCTGTAATATATGTGTTTTATCTTGAGAAGCAGCTGATATAGAGGGTACAGGATCAGTTGTAGGTCTTTCTACCTTCTTAAAGAATTGTTCCAGGCTAGTCTGGTACGTTGATGACTTCTTCTCTTCTAAAATCTGGCGATAACATTGCAAGGCATCTATAACAGCTCTGTAAACCTGACTGAATCTGTCATCACTGGGGTCCTCAGCCTGAAATTTAGCCAACCCATCCCCCACCATAAAAAAAAAATCTATAGAGTGAGCATTGTCAACTTGAAATGTCATATATTGAGACTGTCGCAACCTGAGGACCCCCTATATAGCCATATATCATTTTTGCTTTAATTTTAATTCCCTAATGACATAATGATGAACTTTTTTTTCTTTTGTCAATTTTCTATCTGTATGCTTTCTTTGGTGAGGTGTCCATTCATGTCTTTTGCTTTAAAATATATTTCTTTGTTTTCTTTTCTATGGAGTTATTTAAATATTATGTATACAATTTTTTTTCAGTTTTGCGTTTTGCAAATATTTTTCTCAGTCTGTGACAGTATTTTTATTATCATACTAGTATCCTTTTTAGAGTAATTATTAATTTTAATAAAGTCCAATTCACCATTTTTTTTCTTTCATGGACCCAGCTTTCAGTGTTGTATTTAAGTCATCACCAAATTCAGGATCGCCTAAATTTTCTGTTACCTCCTAGATTTTTATACTTTTATAGCTTACTTTTAGGTCTGTAATGGATATCTGATTTTCCACCACCATTTTTTGAAAAGCCTGTCTTTTCTCCTCTGAATTGCCCTTTGCTTCTTTGTCTTTTTTCTACTTGGGTATTATGACATTTTAACCATTACAAATGTGCCAAGAACAGGTTCTGTTTGAAACTAATTCTCTAAATTTCTTTGAATCTTGTTTTATAGCCTATGCTCGATCAATTTTATACTCTAAGTTTGTTTGAGTCAGATCAGTAAGTGGTAGGTATAGTATTCTATACATAATTGGTCAAGCATAATAATTGTGCTATTGAAATCTTGTATAGAGTCTGATCAGACAGTGATGCAGTGGATAGAGCATTGGACTGGGATATAGAGATCCCAGGTTTGAAACCTTGAGGTCACTGGCTTGAGTGCAGACTCATCCAGCTTGAGCATGGGGTTGCTGGCTTGAGCGTGAGATCATGGATACAACCCCAGGGTCACTAGCTTAAGCCCAAGGTTACTGGCTTGAGCAAGGTATCACTGGCTTTGCTGGAGCCCTCCAGTCAAGGCGCATAAGAGAAAATAAGCAATGAACAATAACTAAGGTGCTGCAACGAAGAATTGATGATTTTCTCCCTCTCCTTCCTGTTTATCCCTATCTGTCCCTCTCTCACTACAAAACGAAACAAAACAAAACAAAAAAAGAAATCTTATATAGGTTGAGAATGTTGAAACATTATCATATAACAATTGAAGATTGTCCTTCAAGAATAATATGGCCAAAATACGAAGTATCCATATAAATGCAAAATAATTCTGTATATCTTTGTACAATGGATTTAAACATTGTAAGATTGGCTTTTATTTTTCTTTCTTTCTTTCTTTTTTTCTGTTTTTCTTTTTCTCCTTTCTTTTTTTAATGTTTATTGATTTTAATATAATGTGTTTACATAGATTCAAGTGTCCTCCTGAATAATTCTCCTCCCACATGCCCATGTTTCCCCTCAACATCCTCCTTGCCCCCTCCTCCCAACGTCTTCCCCCCTTCTCTTCAGGATTTGCTGTCCTGATCTCTATAACGCTGTGTTATGTATATATAATTTCACTAATTTTTTCCCCTTATTGAACCCATGCTCTTATCTCCTTTCCCTCTGACTGCTTTTCCGCTGGTCCCTTTGATCCTGCCTCTGCCTCTATTCTGTTCCTCAGTTCACATTGTTCACTAGATTCCTCAAATGAGTGAGGCCATATAATATATTTTTTTCTCTGCCTGGATTATTTTGCTCAGCATAACATTTTCCTGATCCATCCATATTGTCACAAAAGGTAAGATTTCTTTCTTTTTTTTTTTCCAGCCTCTTAGTATTCCATTGTGTATATGTACCACAGTTTTTTTTTAATATATATTTTATTATTATTAATTCTAATGGGGTGACACCAATAAATCAGGGTACCTATGTACAATGAAAACATCTCCAGGTTATCTTATCATTCAATTGTGTTGCATACCCATCACCAAAAGTCAAATTGTCCTCTGTCACCTTCAATCTGGTTTTCCCTGTGTCCCTCCCCTCCTCCCTATCCCACTCTTCCCTCCCTCCCCCCATCCCATAACCAACACTCTCTTGTCCATGTCTCATAGTCTCACTTTTATGTCCCACCTATGTATGAAATCATGCTGTTCTCAGTTTTTCTTTTTTTCTGATTTACTTATTTCATTCCGTATAATGTTATCAAGGTACATCCATTTTGTTATAAATGATCCGATGTCATCGTTTCTTATGGCTGGGTAGTATTCCATAGTATATATGTACCATAGCTTTTTAATCCACTCGTCTTCTGACGGACACTTGGGCTGGTTCCAGATCTTCGCTATTGTGAACAATGCTGCCATGAACATGGGGGCACATTTCTTCTTTTCAAACAGTGCTATGGTGTTCTTAGGGTATATTTCTAAAAGTGGGATAGCTGGGTCAAAAGGCAGTTCGATTTTTAATTTTCTGAGGAATCTCCAAACTGTTTTCCACAGTGGCTGCACCAGTCTGCATTCCCACCAGCAGTGCAGAAGGGTTCCCTTTTCTCCACATCCTCGCCAGCACTTATTCTGTGTTGTTTTGCTGATAAGTGCCATTCTGACTGGTGTGAGGTGATATCTCATTGTGGTTTTAATTTGCATTTCTCTAATGATTAGTGATGTTGAGCATTTTTTCATATGTCTATTGGCCATCTGTATGTCCTCTTTGGAGAAATTTCTATTCATTTCTTTTGCCCATTTTTTGATTGGGTTGTTTGTCTTCCTGGTGTTGCGTTTTATAAGTTCTTTATAAATTTTAGTTATTAACCCCTTATCAGATGTGCTGTCGAATATGTTCTCCCATTGTGTGGTTTGTCTTTTTATTCTGTTCCTATTGTCTTTAGCTGTGCAAAAACTTTTTAGTTTGATATAGTCCCATTTGTTTATCTTGCCTTTTATTTCAGTTGCCCGTGGAGATAAATCGGCAAATATACCGCTGCTACAGATGTCGGAGAGCTTGCTGCCTATGTTTTCTTCTAAGATGCTTACGGTTTCACGGCTTACATTTAAGTCTTTTATCCATTTTGAGTTTGTTTTTGTGAGTGGTGTAAGTTGATGTTCTAGTTTCATTTTTTTGCAGGTAGATGTCCAATTTTCCCAGCACCATTTGTTAAAGAGGCTGTCTTTACTCCATTGTATGTTCTTTCCTCCTTTGTCAAATATCAGTTGTCCATAAAGCTGTGGGTTTATTTCTGGGTTCTCCGTTCTGTTCCATTGATCTATGTGCCTGTTCTGATGCCAGTACCAGGCTGTCTTGAGTATAATGGCCTTATAGTAAACCTTGATATCTGGAAGAGTGATACCTCCTGCTTTATTTTTTCTTTTTAAGATTACTGAGGCTATTCGTGTTCTTTTTTGGTTCCATATAAATTTTTGGAATATGTGTTCTATATCTTTGAAGTATGTCATTGTGTACCACAGTTTTTTAAACCACTCATCCACTGATGGAAACTTGGGCTGTTTCCAGATCTTAGATATTGTAAACAAGGCTGCAATAAACACAGGGGTGCATTTCCTCTTTTGAATCAGTGATTTGGTATTCTTAGAATATATTTCTAGAAGTGGACAGCTGGGTCAAAAGGCAGTTCTATTTTTAATTTTTTGAGGAATCTCCATACTGTTTTCCACAGTGGCTGCACCAGTCTGCTTTCCCACCAGTAGTGCAGGAAGTTCCCTTTTCTCCACATCCTCGCCAGCACCTATCAAGTGTTGTTTTGTTAATGAGCGTCATTCTGACTGGTGTGAGGTGGTATCTCATTGTGGTATTAATTTGCATTTCTCTAATGATTAGTGATGTTGAACATTTTTTCATATGCCTGTTAGCCATCTGTATGTCCTCTTTAGAGAAGTGTCAATTCATTTCTTTTGCCCATTTTTTGATTGGATTGTTTACCTTCCTGGTGTTGACTTTTACAAGTTTTTTATAAATTTTGGTTATTAATCCCTTATCAGACGTATTGTTGAATATGTTCTTCCACTGTGTGGTTTGTCTTTTTATATTGTTTGTGGTGTCTTTTGCTGTGCAAAAAGCTTTTTAGTTTGATAAAGTTCCATTTGTTCATGCTATCCTTTATTTCACTTGCCCGTGGAGATAAATCAACAAATATATTGCTGCAAGAGATGTTGGAGAGCTTACTGCCTATATTTTCTTCCAATATGATCATGGTTTCACTACTTACATTCAAGTATTTTATCCATTTTGAGTTTGTTTATGTGAATGGTGTAAGTTGGTGGTATAGTTTTATTTTTTTTGAATGCACTTGTCCAATTTTCCCAGTACCATTTGTTAAAAAAGACTGTCTTTACTCCATTGTATGCTCTTACATATCAATATTAAATATCAATTGGCCATAAATGTTTTGGTTTATTTCTGGGTTCTCTGTTCTGTTCCATTGACCTGTATGCCTGTTCTTATGCTAGTACCAAGCTGTATTGAGTAGAATGCCCTTGTAGTATAACTTAACATCAGGAATTGTGATATCCCCAGCTTTATTTTTCTTTTTGAAGATTGCTAAAGCTATTCATGTTCTATCTTAATTCCATATAAATTTTTGGAATATTTGTTCTATATCTTTGAAGTATGACATTGGTATTTTAATAGAAAATTCATTGAATTTATAGATTGCTTTGGATATTATAGACATTTTAATTATGTTTATTCTTCCTAACCATGAGCACAGTATATGCTTCCACTTGTTTGTATCTTCCTTGATTTCTTTTATCAATGTTTTATAATTTTTCGAGTATAAGTCTTTAACCTCCTTGATTAAATTTACTCCTAGGTACTTTATTTTTCTTGGTGCATTAATGAAGGAGATTGTTTCTTTAATTTCTTCTTCAGGCAGTTTATTGTTGGTGAATATAAATGTCACCAATTTCTGATTATTGATTTTATATTCTGCCACCTTGCTGAATTCATTTATCAGGTCCAGTAGTTTCTTGACTGAGACTTTAGGGATTTTTTTATGTACAGTATCATGTCATCAGCAAATAATAATAGTTTTACTTATTCTTTTCCGATTTTGATGCCTTTTATTTCTTCTTCTTGTCTGATTGCTGTAACTAGGACTTCCAAAACTATGTTGAATAAGAGTGGTGAAAGGGGGCATCCCTGCCAGGTTCCTGATCTTAAGGGGATTGTTTTTAATTTTGCCCATTCAGTATGATATTGGCTGTGGGTTTGTCATAGATGACCTTTACCATGTTGAGGTATGTTTCCTGTATTCCCACTTTGCTGAGAGTTTTGATCATAAGTAGGTGCTGGATTTTCTCAAATGCTTTTTTTTTTGCATCTATTGATATTATCATGTGGTTTTTCTCCTTTCTTTTTTTATGTGATGAATCACATTGATTGATTTGTAAATAATGTATCAGCCATGCCTCCCCAGAATAAATCCCACTTGATCATGATTTATGATTTTTTTTTATATTGCTGAATTCAATTTGCTGATATTTTATTGAGAAGTTTAGCATCTAAGTTAATCAGGAATATTGGTCTAAAGTTTTTTTCTTTGTAGTGTCTTTGCCTGGTTTTGGAATGAGGATTATGTTCGCCTCATAAAAGAAGTTTGGAAGTTATTTCTTCTCTTGAATTTTTTGAAATAGCTTGAGAAGAATAGTAGTTATTTCTTCTTTGAATATTTAGTATAATTCACCTGTGAGGCTATCAGGCCCAGGACTTTTGTTTGTTGGGTATTTTTTGATAACTGTTTCAATCTCTTTTGGTGTATTTGGTCTGTTTAGTTTTCTGATTCATCCAGATTAATTTTTGAATGATTATGTGTTTCAAAGAATTTATCCATTTCATCTAGGCTGTACTATTTTTCAGCGTATAGTTCTTCATAGTATTTTTTTTTTTACAATCCTTTGTATTTCTGCTGTGTCAGTTTTTACTTCTCCACTCTCATTTCTAATTTTATTTATTTGAGACCTCTGTATTTTTTTTTTTTGGTGAGTAGTTAAAGCTTTATCAATTTTGTTTACCTTTACAAAACAACAGCTCTTGGTTTCATTGATCTTCTATACTTTTTTTTGCCTCTATGTCATTTATTTTCACTCTGATCTTATTATTTCTATACTTCTAGTTTCTCTGGACTTTACTTGCTTTTCTTTATCTAGTTCTTTTAGGTGCAGGGTTAAGTTGTTAATTTGAGGTTTTTCCTGCTTCTTACAGTATGTCTGTAATGCTATGAACTTCCTTCTCAGGACTGCTTTAGCTGTTTCTCATAAATTTTGAGTTGTTGTATGTTCATTTTAATTTGCTTCAAGAAAAGTTTTGGCCTGACCTGTGGTGGCACAGTGGATAAAGCATCGACCTGGGAACACTGAGGTCACCAGTTCAAAACCCTGCACTGGTCTGGTCAAGGCATATATGGGAGTTGATGCTTCCAGCTCCTCCCCCCTTTCTCTCTCTCTCTCTCTCTCTGTGTGTCTCCTCTCTAAAATGAATAAAATAAAATAAAATAAAACAGAAAATTAAAAAAAAAAGAAAAGTTTTGATTTCTTTTTTGATCTCATGTTAACCCATTCATTATTTTATTGCATGCTATTTAGTCTCTAAGTGTTTAAATGCTTTTCAGTTTTTCTATTGTAGTTGATTACTAGTTTCATGCCATTGTATAAGTAAAGATGCTTGATATGATTTCAATCTTCTTAAATTTATTGACACTCATTTTGTGTCTTAACATGGGGTCTATCCTAGAGAATGTACTGTACCATGACTACTTGAAAAGAATGTATATTCCGCTGTTTAGGGTGAAAGGTTCTGAAGATATCTATTAAATCCAGTTGATCTAGTGCATTGGTTCTTAACCTGGGTTCTATCAAACCTTAGGGGTTCAATGAGTCAGTCTCAGGGGTTCGGAGAAGCCTCTGCCGCGGAGGCCAGAATAAAGTAATACCGTAATTTGTTGTGAGTTCATGTACTTTGTTGGTTTTTTCTTTGAGCAAGGTGATGTTCATGCATGGCTCATTTTGTGCACCAGTAAAAAAAACATATACCTATGTCTTGAATTTGGAAAAAAAAATCATATTTTATTTATTACTAAAGAAGGGTTCAGTGAATGCGCATATGAAACTGGTGGGTTTGGTACCTCAGAAAAGGTTAAGAACCACTGATCTATTGTGTCATTTAAGGCCGCTGTTTCTTTATTAATTTTCTGTCTGGAGATTCTATCCATTGATGTTAGTGGGATATTAAAATCCCCTACTATTATAGTATTGCTGTTGTCCTAGAACTTTTGTCCATCAAAATTTGTTTTATATATTTAGGTGCTCCTATATTAGGTGCATATCTATTTATAATAGTTATATTTTCCTGTTGTAATGCTCCTTTTATCATTATGTAGTGACTGCCTTTATCTCTTACTATAGCATTTGTTTTAAAGTTCTTTTTGTCAGATATTAGTATTGCTACCCAGCTTTTCTTTTTTCTATCTGTTTGCAAGAAATACTTTTTTTCCATACTTTACTCTCAGTCTATGTGTATCTTTTGTTCTGAGGTGGGTCTCTTGTAGGCAGCATATGAACAGGTCCTGCTTTGTTATCCATTCAGTTACCCTATGTCTTTTGTTTGGAGCATTTAATCCATTTATGTTTAAGGTTATAATTGATATGTAATTGTTTATTGCCATTTTACAGTGGTACCTTGAGATACAAAAAGACCAACATACAATTTTTTTTTTTTTTACACAGACAGAGAGAGAGAGAGAGAGTCAGAATCAGAGAGGGTTAGATAAGGATAGACAGAAAGGAACAGAGAGAGATGAAAAGCATCAATCATCAGTTTTTTGTTGCCATTGCGACACCATAGTTGTTCATTGATTGCTTTCTCAAATGTACCTTGACCGTGGGCCTTCAGCAGACCAAGCAACCCCTTGCTGGAGCCAGCAACCTTGGGTTCAAGCTGGCGACCTTTTTGCTCAAGCCAAATAGGCCTGCGCTCAAGCTGACAACCTCAGGGTCTCGAACCTAGGTCTTCCTCATCTCAGTCTGACGCTCTATTCACTGTGCCACCATCTGGTCAGGCCCAACATACAATTTTTAAGATACAAGCTGCAACTCGGTCCATACTTTTTTTCAAGATCCAAGCAAAATTCTGAGATACGAGTTGTGATTTGGGAAGCTGCCGCTAGTTGGCATGTTGGTGCACAGGTCCAGTATTGGCAGCACAGTACCAGTTATCATGGGGCTGAGGAAAGTGAGTGTAAAGGACAGTGATGAGAAGAAGAGAATGATGTCGATAGAAGTAAAGCAAGAAATAATAGAAAAGCATGAGCGTGGTATATGAGTGATTGAACTAGCAAGGCTGTATGACTACAATACACCTATAATTTGTACCATCCTTAAACAAAAGGATGCCATCACAAGCGCAAATCCAATGAAAGGAACTACAATTCTGTTCCAATTAAGGACGAATATCCATGAAGAAATGGAGAAGCTTCTGCTGATGTGGTTGAAAGAGAAAGAGCTGGCAGGAGATACAGTGACAGAGATTGTAATATGCATGCGAAAAGGTACTTATTATTTACGGAGACTTGAAGAGGAAAGAACCATCAACCACAAAAGAGGCAGCAGAAGATATGTATAAAGTAAGTCACAGATGGTTCGAAAATTTTAAGAAGAGATCTGGCATCCACTCGGTGGTGAGGCATGGTGAAGCTGTGAGGGCTGACGTTAAGGCAGCTGAGGAGTACATCACATATTTTGCATACTTATTGCAAAGGAAAGCTATATCCCCCAACAAGTGTTCAACTGTGATGAAACAGGATTGTTTTGGAAAAAAGAATGCCCCAGAGGACTTTCATCTCCACACAGGAGAAGAAGCTGCCTGGCCATAAACCCATGAAGGACTGTCTGACCCTTGCATTGTGTGCAAATGCAAGCAGTGACTGTAAAGTAAAGCCACTGCTAGTGTATCATTCTGAAAATGCTCAAGCCTTTAAGACTCACAAGATTCTTAAAGAAAAACTGCAGGTTATGTGGCACATCAATGCTAGGGCATGAGTTATGCGGCAGTTTCTTATTGAATGGGTAAATCTCGTCTTGGGTCCTGCAGTGAAGAAATATCTTCAACAAAATAAACTCCCAATGAAGGCATTACTAATCCTTGAAAATGCTCCAGCCCACCACCTGTCTTGAAGATGACATTCTTCATGAGTTCAAGTTCATGAAAGTCCTCTAACTCCCAACCAACATGACTTCAGTCTTGCAACCTATGAATCAGCAGGTCATTTCCAACTTTAAAAAGCTTTACACAAAGTACTTGTTCTGCCACTGCTTTGAGGTAACTGAGAACACAATTTTAACCCTTTGAGAGTTTTGGAAAGATCACTACAATATCGTGATATGTTTACATATTATTGACTTGGCATGGCAAGAGGTTACAAGAAGAACCTTGAACACAGCATGGAAAAAGTTATGGCCTAATGTTGTTGCAGACAGGGACTTAGAAGGATTCGAACCAGAGATCAAGATCGAGGTAGAGGCGTTGGAGGAGATTGTGTTTCTCGGAATGTTGATGGGTCTGGAGATAGATGAGGGTGATGTACACGAGCTCATGAAGAAACATGAAGAAGAACTCTCAATTGAGGAGTTGGAGAAGCTACAGATGATGCAACATACGGAGCTTCTGCAAGAGATTAGTTGTAAGAAGGAGGTAGAGTCAGAAGAAGTGATTTCTACAAGTGAAATTAAAGACATGCTGGCAATGTGGGAGAAGCCTTCAAGTTTCATTGAAAAGAAACACCCAGATAAAGTTTCAACTGGTTGTGCTTCAGCACTCTTTAATAACACTTGTTTGTCACATTTTTGTAATATTTTAAAAGGAAGGAAAAGCAAACATCTTTGGATAGATTGTTTTTCAAAAGTCCTGCAAGTGAAAGTGCAGAAAGCACAGCCAAAAAGGCAAACACAGGTGATGATTAAATGAAAAATACGTAATGTTAAGCTTAGGTTAAGTTTAAAGTTAAGAAAGTGCATTTTTTTACAATTAAGTTTTTGTTTCATTTTAAATAAAGAAAGTGCAGTTTTAGTTTTGCTTAAAGTAAAAAAAATGCAGTTTTAGTTTATATTTATTGTTAAGAAAGTGTAGTTTTAGTTATGTGTCTACGGTGCTTGCATCCCTTCCTCTCTCCCTCTTCCTCTGCCATTTACTCCTTACAGGGTATTTAAATAAAAATCTTTAGAAAATATCAATTCATGTCCCAAGCACAAAGCTAGATATTTTGGGTTTAAAAATTACAGTATTTTATATACTACTAGCAATCAAAAACACTTCCTGAGCTGATAAATCTTTTCTTTAAACATTACAATCTTGGGGAATTTCAGCCAAACCCAACCTACTAAGCTCCACTTTCTTCAAGCCAAGTTTCTTCAAGTCTTGTTCTTTAAAAATTGGTAAAAATAGAGCCTCTACTCTAGACCTGGACAGTGGCAATAAATCCATGAGAAAGTCTATGAACAGTAGAAGAGTAAGAAATCAGATCTTTTGAATTCTAAATTGTTTTTGTTGTTTTCCTACATTTAAAGCCTTTTTTACATTATAGAGTCAGGAAAATTGTGTCTAAAATCAGAAATAAATATATTGAGTTAAGTAAACCCCTTAAAAATTAAGTGATTTGATAATAAAAATCCCTTGGCACTAAATTAATGAACCAGTAGCTACTAAAAAGGTGCACTGTGATAAAATCAATAATGAAATTCAGAGAGAAAAAAGATGCAGTCTATTCAAAGGATTCAGCTGCACTAAAGATCTATTGCATCAGGGGCAGTAGCTAAAAGGAATTACAATCATTGGTTCTTTGCTTGACTGTCATTTTGCCAAGGTGATTGGACCTACAAATCTCTTTAAGACTGGCTCTTCTGTATCCTAAATGCTTCAACTGACTTGGACACAGAGAGAATATTAATGTGGCTTTAATTGTAACAAAAATGTGCTCAAGTGATGCTATAGAAACACAATTACAAGGAACCTTTAACCGCATCACTGTATACTACAGACTTGAGGATTTTACAAGTTTTAAAAAATTCATGGCCAGAAGTTTAAAAGTTTTATTTTACAGTTCTTATGCAATAAACATATTATAACTTTTTTAAAAATATTACATTCTATACATATACTTACTTTATACTAGAAAATTTCAATCCTGTATGTCATTATAGAATTAGAGAACTAAAAGCTCTCATCCAAAGAATTTGATGAAAGTATTAAATTTAACCAGTACTGGTCTGGTTTTAAAACTGATTTTTTATAAATAAAATTTTTAAATAATAGAAATTAGTTATGGGTAGCTGTTAAAAAAGTATTATTTATTATTTCACATATGGTAATATATTCTTTGATTATGTGGTGTCCATGAAGACTTTTAATACTCTTTTGATTACTTCCTTTCTACTTGAACAAATTCATGTATTCCTTGTATAGGCTGTTGGTCTTTCCATTCTAAGAAATCTAAGTGATTTCTTTTTTAAATTTTTTTTCTAGCTTTTCTGCAAAACCCTCTCCATTTCATCTTATTCTTCACCTTCGTCCTACTTTTTATTTTTCTATATAAAATCATTCAACTGTGTGAAGTTCATGTCAATTTCTGTTTATGAAGTATTCACTGATTATTCAAAGTTAATTTCATTCAACAGTATTTGTGTGCATATTATGTAATTTATTCCTTAACTACATTCAAATACCACTGTTTTATATCATCTTGCATAGTACTATATATTTTTTTATTTTACATGTACATGTTCTCTTTCAAATAAGATTACAAGTAGTCAGAAGTCTGTGATTAAGTTAAGAGCATGCCACACAGAACGATTCTTGTGTGATTTTTATATTTACAAATGTGCTTGACATTTAAGGGGAATTTATTTTATAATACAAGTGGTTCATTATTCTGTGCTTTGTATAAGTTTCTGAAACATAATAAAGAACATACTTTTGTAGAAAATTTACTTAGGAGGTAATAGCAAGATGGAGGAGTAGAGATACCAGCTATTGTCCTCACGTAAAAAACAACAATTAGGCAGTTATTCATGACCAAATAGCACTGGGAGAGCTCAAAAATCTAATTAAGAACCTGCAGTCATACAGGGGAACAAAAAAATGAAGAATAAGCACAAAAAATGATTGTTGGGGTGATCAGGCCTAGCTGAGACATCTGGAGATGGCTAGTAACAAAAAAGGGTGGGAAATATAAGGATAACCATGCAGAGAATGACACTGCAATCCCAGTGGCCTGTTCTGTACAGGACCCTGTTAGTCTTTGCCACTGAGGCCTGCAAAAACCTCCACAACAGCCACGGACCCCCATAGCTTTCACAGTGGAGAACCTATTGGCAGGACACCAGTGGCCTGCTTGTCAGACGACCCTGGCATCTTTTTCCACTGAGGTAACCAACAAGCATGTTGCTGCTCTCCTCCCAAGATGGAGCTGCTGTTGCACCATCCTGGCCAGGGGCTGCCAACCTTCTCTCAACCCTGTGTACTACTGGACCCAAGAACAACAGCTACTCTGTGAGCACCTGAATTCAAGACCCTGGTTTCATGGTCACCCCATGAGTGCTTACAACTGAGACGCTGAAGCCACAGCCACTGTGAGCTAGCCTATACACCAAACCTCAGGGTTGCTGTTCTTAAACATGTGCTGGTACTCAGGACCCAGCTCTACAGTTGCCCCACAAGTGCCTGTGCCCCACACCCCATTACCAATGCTGTAGAAAGGGCTCCTGCAAGTAAAACATCAGTGCCACTGCCAATGCAAGCAAACCTACAAGCTGGAACCCTTGGAAATAACAAAGATCAGGGCAGAAATAAACGAAACAGAGACTACAACAGCAATAGAAAAGATCAACAAAAGTAGGTGTTTTTTTTTAAAGGAGATAAAACTGACAAACCTTCACCTAGTCTCACTAAGAAGAAAAAGAAGATGATTCAAAAGTATAAAATCAGAAATTAAAGAGAATATATTACAATAATACCAGATACCAAGGCTCTGTATGAGGATGGCTTACCTAGAAGTCTATATTTAAATACATAGGTTTCCATCTATACCAACATCAGAACCAAATTACTTAGTCAATGCTATTTTCAATTTTTATGATCACAGCATAATTCACCAAATATAACGATCCAGTCATTGAATTTACTTTGTTTGTACACAGTGACTACATGTACATGTTTGTTAGAGATATTTTATATTTCTCCTTATATTTATCATACAAATTTTGCTTTACCTATTGTATCTTCTGGATATTGTCTTCTGGTTTGCCAGCTGAAAATCATTAAAGAATTCAATGATAAATATTTTGAGGCCTTTATTTGTTCTTTGGCGGAATTCAGAGTTTTCTTTTTCACAGATTTGTGCACAAAGACTCCATCTAACACTTACTGATATTTTCTGTCTGCAAGTATAAAAGTCACTTGGTTATATCAGATCATTTTCCCCATAATATATGCCAAATGTGAAAATGTATAGGGCTAGGGAATGATCTTTAAAAATGTCACAGGCCAATAATATCTGTGAAATCACAACTTTAATGTGCTGGTCATATTTTTAATATACACTAAATAAACATAAAATTAGCATACTAATGTTCTTCCTTTTATCGACTATAATTATTTACTCTTATTTCCATTATAATAGCAATGAAAGGTTTATAACTTTATTTCTCTGATAGTTGAAGAAATATGAAATGCTCGTTGTATATTGTATTCACTCAGTATTTCCCAATGAGATGTTCAAACACTGTCCTGGTGATAATGTAGGTTCAGTTCCAAAGGTAAGTGAGATACAGAATTGATTACAACAAGGAGGGCTTCTGGTTACCTTATGTGAGACAGAAAAAAACAATTTTGTGCTGTTTCCTTAGTGTCTTAGTTATTTAAGCTCGGTGGAATGGCCCCTGGTCTGAGAAATATAATGTAGCTGCTCAAGTAGTCTGACATTTTCACCCTTACAGCAGTTAGTTAATGAAATATAAGGAAGTGCTTGGTATTTGGGGAGAATGAGCATGGAAACTGAGGAGTTTAGAAAAGTAGTGCTTATTTTTGAATCATGTGAAAACACAGAGAAAGATTCTGCCTGAGATCTAGTGTAGTTTGAAAACAAAATGAGTACACCATTTACCCTAGGGGAAGGGTGAGGAGACTAGAAGGGAAAATGGGAGAGCAGCACAAATAAACTTTACCTAGAGTTGACTGCAAATTCTCTACTTTGGAAACATTTGTTTCAGACATTTAGGATACTTAAGGTACCTAGCTCTGTATCTTCAGGCTTAGTGCTTTAGAAGAATTAACCAGACTATCAGTGCTTAGTTAAGCTCAGGACATTCTAAGCACCTCATATGCTGTAGCTGGAACAAAGCATCACATTGTTTGTGTCAGGAAGATATAAACTTTATCTCTCTCTTTTCTTTGCGCAAGGATAACTTAAGTACTACACTGTATACACCTTGTATTTCAATCAGAGGAAAACGGGGACATTGGTGCTCTACTAGTACAGAGAATTTTTATGGGAAAGGAGAAATGTTGGCCCAGGGACTGGGAACAGCTAGTTAAATGATTACAATCTATTGTATCACTCTCTGAGTCCACCCTGTTATGTCATGGAACAGGATATCACAGTATGTACAGGGGTGGGCAAAAGTAGATTTATAGTTGCACTGTGACATTCTTTTGAGTTAATAAAGCTATTGTGATAAGCATTCCTGTATGTCTTTTTTCATACAAACAACTATAAACCTACTTTTGTCCACCCCTGTATGCAATAGAATTTGTATTTGTTTCTTGATTATTTCGGGTATACAAACAGTAGAGATTACTGGAAAGATTTAATCTGATGTAAGATACTAGGTCAAAGTATAATTTGAAGTTTTGTTCTTTCAGAAATTATGAGTCCAAAATTTAAGGAATTAAATTGACTATATTGTACTGGTTATTTTTGTATTTAAAAAAATATTTTCATGGTCAACAACGCTATTCATCATTTTTCTTTCTTCCTGGCTATACCAAGAGCTTTTGTTATTTTTCTATTGGATTGAAAGTGTAAAGAAACTTTCTCTTCAGCTTATAAGTTGTGTGTGCTGACTTTCATGTCCTTTAGAAGAAGGATATAATGAGAGTTAATTCATTTTGCTGTCATCCATTTTCAGTTGAAGAAATCTTTGTTGAAAGAATACTATATAGTGATAATGGTGACAATTTTTATAAAATTTAGTTTATTTCTTAAATACATATTTTATGTATTAATAATGTATTAATAATTTCCCTGTATTTTTTAATGTGAACAGAGTATTAATTGGCAACTGTGTTCTGATGGCTAGAAAAAGTATGGGAATTTATTTTATTTATGCTTTTTTTATTTTTATTTTTGGTTTCAAGAAATCATGTATCAATTAATTTAGTAGATTATAGTTTTGTTGGAAACATGTATATATTCTATGTATGTTTATATACGAATACATATATATGTACTCTTTAGATGTATATATATTCTATGTATGTATATAAACATATGTGTGTATGTATATGATATATATGCAATCCAGAAAAAGCTGGACACAAAGAACTTGTTAGGGTTGAGCAACACAGAGATCTTTGAATTAGTGGCTTTTAAAAAAATAATTCAGACACAGCTGTATATTTCTGTACAGTACTCCTATCTTTATCAGTTGGCTTCTTCAAACTTCTTTTTATCTTCTCTCTACCTCATTAATTTTGCTTATTTATAATTTTGATAACCTTACCAATTAATCAAGCCCTTACAACCCATTCCTCTATGTTCTCTTTCTTAGACTATTCAGGGTCTGTATCTGTCATTGCTCTTACTACTAACTTGAAACTCACAATTATATTGGCTAATCCCACCTTTCATTCTAGACATCATAACTGACTATTCAATATCTGGTTTGGTTGCGCTTGGATTATATATCCATTTTCAGTCCAATCTTTGTCAGGCACTATGCCATATGAGTCTAAATATGGGTTAAAAGTTCTCATCAGAGAGAGAGCTAGGGCTTTTTCTTCTAGGAAAAACTTTAGGCTTGGAAGGAACAATAACTGGTAAAATTGAGATAAAAGATTCTGTGTTGTCTAACACAAGAATTTTACTTCAATATTATACATTAGTTTTTATTTATGTTGTCTTATTTGGCACTCAATTCATATGTGATATACATAACTATTATTTAGGTTAGAATATATAGAACTTTGTATATTTTCTTAATCCAAGAATAAAGGTATTTGTGAGTGGTTGATCAAAGTAAATTATTAGTGATACTGACTGCTGATATGTTCCTTGAAAGCTAGGTAGGTCATTAGTGATCTCATATTCTTTATTTCATAAGGTGATCCCCTAACACTCATACCATCTAAAATCTTCAGAAGCCTTGTCTGTTGATAGGCATATATTTCTTATAGGATCAAACTCCTTGGTATTTTGTATCTTTGGATATATCAGTAATGACTCCTGTGACTGCCTCTGTCCAGTGGGAATTATGGTTCCTTCTAGTTCAAGCTTTTCTTGGTATACTTGAAAGTGGCAGTGTTATTGAGCTTAGTATTTCCATTTCATCATCATAGTTTTCCATTTCAAGATGTTTTTGGTACTCAGTGCTGCATAGAGATTCTTTGTAATAAATAATTAGCAGTTCTTAATTGATCTTTACTTGTCTGTGAAAGGCAGAAACCATGGGATGAACCAAAAACACGAGGCTAATGTGCTCCAAAAGGAAAATTTATTTTTATAAGCTCCTGGATCCTGGACACAAGCTGGCTGAGATCAGCAAAAGGGTGTCATCCCTGCACTGCAGGAAAGAGCTGTATATATAGGGGTTGCTGCAAACATTTGCTGGCATGGGGTTGCCTGCACCTGGTTATACTTAGACTAGCATGTGGGGGTAGGTTGCCTTGGTTACTGACTGTCTCCTTTCCCCAACCCTCAGGCCCCTCATGATGGCCTTATCTCAAGGACATTTTTCAGAACCTTCCCAGAGTGGGTAGAGTTGCTTAAGGGGAGGAAAAGTTTGGGTGAAGAAAATGTTCAATGAAGAAGTTGCCCTAATGTGAGCTTGGTGAGAGGAATTTGAGTTTTAAAGGACCAATTTAACCCTATCAGTTTGTTTCCCACAAAATGAAAATAAGTCCTATATGCAGTAGACATTCTGATTTTAAGATTTAATGTCAAGTTATTACTGTAAACATCATTAATTTTATAGTTAAGTTACATAGCTATTAGAAATTGTGTGTGGCATTCTAATCTTTTATTTTATAACATAGACATATCACACATTATTATATGTGCCCCTAACACTTCATTAAAATTATAAATGTTTAGTCATATAATTCTAGAACATTACCAAATTTCAACTGAATTTATAATAATAAGCTCAAGTTGTAATATTCATTCACTGATTCCATAAATAGTCTTTGAAGTCCTACTGTGTTCTGGGCCTTATGTCACATATTGGACATATAGGTATAAAAATGAGCATCTTACAGATTACAAGGGGGTTCATAATATGTATAGTGCTTGGTAAGACAGTAGATTAAGTGTTATCAAGAGAGTGTATGCACATGCTGTGGGAGCCCAAATACGGTCACAGGAGTTACTGAGGAGTTTCCATATGAAATGATTTTTAATCAATTTATTGAGGTATACTTTACATATAATAAAGTGAATACATTAGTTAATATAACATGTTGATGAACTTCTGACAAATATAGACAGCTGTGTAATCTCCATCCCAATTAAGATATGGAACTTTTAATATTCTGTCAAATTCTCTTGACCTTTTGCAGTTTTCTCTTGTGGAATTCACCCTATCAACACTCTTAAAACAAGTAGTTTTAGCCTGACCTGTGGTGGCGCAGTGGATAAAGCGTCGACCTGGGAACACTGAGGTCGCCAGTTCAAAACCCTGCACTGGTCTGGTCAAGGCACATATGGGAGTTGAGCTTCCAGCTCCTCCCCCCTTTCTCTCTCTTTCTCTCTCATTCTTTGTCTCCTCTCTAAAATGAATAAAATAAAAAAAAGAACAACAAAAAAAAACAACTAGTTTTTAAAATAATTTTTAACAGGTCTGTGAGCAGTTAATTCTATAATAAGAAGAAGCACCTAATTGAAGGAGGGATTCCATTAAAAAGTACAAGCAAATGGAGTTAAAAGGAATTAGTACAGTTCGATTATAATTAGAAAACCCTGCAAGCCATCATAAGGTTTTCAATTTTAGTCCTGAATATAATGGAGAGTCTTTTAAGGGGCTTAAGCTTAGGTGAGTTATAATAATAGCAATAAAGTTAATAATAATAACAACAGTAACTATAATTGTAATGTTGAGTTATTATTATGGGTAGGCATTTACCTATGTGACAATTTAATTTTATAAGGAGGATACCCTTCTTATCCATTAAAGATAGAACCTCAGAAATATAAAGTTCAGATTTAGAATTAGTAAGAATTCCTGGGAGGATTTTACACAAAAAGTTGGTCATTTCACTTTCAATGTCAAGTTAAAAAGTAAAAAGTTAACAAATTAACAGATTAATTGAGATCAACTAGGCTGGTAGCAAAGGTATAAAACACAAATGAGAAATAACAAGGCCTATATAATGGAAGAGGGAAAATGTCCAGTTTGAGAGATAATTAGGAGTTTGAATCTATAGGGCTTAATGATAAATCTTTAGAGGAAGGATTTAATAAAGAAAGTACTGAAAAGCATTCACAACTTAGGTGACTAGACAATATAATTACCTAAAACAATGAGAATGGAATAGAAAGAGAAATAGGCCTGGATATGAAGAGTTCAGTGTCAGCCACACTGAATTTAAGCACTAATGTAGCTTCCAAGTTCAGAAACGTTGGTGGTCTCTACTGTCATTAATTACTTCTCAAGAACTGTCTCTGCTTCCTCCTGTTATGTGTATATTTTTCTTGTGCTATTCTGTTGCTTAGACTTTTTTTTTCCTGTGGTTTTTTTTCTTTTGCTTTCTCATTGAATTTTCTTATCTTTTCTCACATGTGTTTCCTTTGATAAAGCCAGGCTCAGTCCTCCTCGTTTCTTCAGTACATTATACTGAAGAAACGTTCAGTATAATGTACTTCCTACATTATACTTCTTTCACTAAATCATTCTTGTTTTATTTAGCTGGGGGAGGGGATGTATGGTGGGGCAAAGAAAAAGATAAAAGTATTTCTAGAGAGAGACAGAGAAGGTGTGAGTGCAAATAGTGAGGGAAGTTATATCAGCAGCCATTTATCTTTTGTCACTTACTTTCCTGCAATTTTAGCAATGATGTGTAAGGCCAGTGGCCATCGCCCTACACGTTCTCATTTAATTTGGGCAGATGGTAAAGGAAGTGTGGAGCCAGAAAATGGTGGGCCATTCCATTTATTAGATTCTCACAATGGTAGAAGAGCAAGCAGGCAGGGGAAAACACTTCTCTCTCTGGGCTGATGAGCAAACCGGCCCGGGAGTGGGGGAACCCGATCTCCGCAAAAAAAAAATGGCCCCTCCCAGCAGTGACAGGCAATCCACAGTCTACAATCTGCTTCTCTGAGGGTAAGCATCTGCAGCTTTACATAGACTATACACACATGGTGCTGCCCCGTGCTCATGCACCAATCAGGCAAAGTACAAAATGAACAAGCCTAACACACTTATTTGCCCAATATGATGTTTCTGATAACATGGGCAAGCTTAAAATAGACCTATTTTCCCCCGATTTTTAATATATGCTTCAGTAACTACTGGTTTAAGTTATATTATAACTTTAAAAAGTTAAAGAGGAAGACACAATTCCTTAGGAAAGCTTGAGAAAATATGAGACCTTAATTTCAATGCCAGACAGAAATATTTTGTGTGTAAAATAGTTGAGTTATTCTGTGACATGCAAAAAAATAAAATAATTTATGTAAGCATGCCAATAAACAGATCATATAATAACATAAACATTATAAAATAAGAAGTAGAGTAAAAAAATATTCTATAAGATCAATGCCAATTAGATATCATGAAGAAAGTTGACTTAGCCATATACTCTATTTTACTATTTTAGAAAATTCAGCTAAATTAATTAATTTTGATCACATAGTCTTCCAGAGCAGTACAGGTGTTTTGCCTTAGAGACTAGGCAATATTTTATTCCAGTATATCTCAGAGGACATAATACAAGCTTTTTGTGTGTGTGTGTACACAAAAATAAGGTAATTTTTTAATAGCACATATATTTGTTTGAAAGTGTCTGCAATTCTAAGAGTGCTATATTTCACAGTCACATATGTCAATAGAAAACATTCAAGGACAGAAAATAATAATCCACATCTTTTTATTTTATTAGAGTTATTGGGGTGACACTAGTTAATAGGATCATATAGGTTTGTATTTTTGATTTTTACTGGAACAGAGAGAGAGTTATAGAGAGGAATAGATAGGGACAGACAGACAGGAATGGAGAGAGATGAGAAGCATCAATTATTAGTTTTTCGTTGATGTTGCGATACCTTAGTTGTTCATTGATTGCTTTCTCACATGTGCCTTGACCGTGGGTCTCCAGCAGACCAAGCACCTCCTTGCTGGAGACAACGACCTTGGGTCCAATCTGGTGAACTTTTTGCTCAAAACAGATGGGCCCATGCTCAAGTTGTCTCGAACCTGGGTCTTCCACATCTCAGTCTGATGCTCTATCCACTGTGCCACTGCCTGGTCAGGCGGAACATAAAGTGTACATTTCTACTATACAAAATCTATATATTGCACTGTGTGCCCACCACCCAAAGTCAGATCATCTACCATCACCAAATATTTGGCCTCCATAACCTCCCACCACCCCTTTTCCCACTCTTCTTATTACTTCTATTGCAATCCCTCACAAGATTCTTATTTCTCTAAAGAATAGTACTCTGATGTATTTATTTATCCTCAACATTTGGCATTGTTCCCATGAGATAATAAATTCACAACAAATGTTTGTTGAATAAATAAATATAATTGGAACAAACTGTTCTAATTCAAGTTGGTCAGTGTGCAGATATACATTTTAGAAATGAATGAGATTTGATTTTGAGTCTTGGAAAAAATCTAAACTAAAACAATCTCAGTTTTCAAGTTTCATTTGAGTATGCTAATTACATAATTAGTTCCTGCTCCATTCAAGAAACTGCCTATTTTGCTAAACAATGGTACTTATTTAAAAAGAGGTACTATAGCACTTTCTTTAGAGTGAAAATGATCATTGAGCTTGTTATAACCTTTATTCCTATGAACAATGCTATAACAATTACTATATATATATACAGCTATGTACACATCTCTTCATATTTCCCAGCTGCATTCCTAGAAAGACTTCCTGGGAAGAAAGGTATCACTAATTAACGTTGCTGATATACATGTAGTTTGCAAAGTCACTCTCTTAGCTTTTACAACAAGCAGGTAAGAAGAGAAGGAAACTAGAAAAAAGTGTATTATTGCCATTAGGTTCTCAGCAAGAAAGTGGTACCCATCAATTCTCCTCTGAGCTGCTGTTAAGTTCATTGGTAAAAACTTGTTCACATAGACACTTTTCTTTGTATGTTTTTAATAATGAATAACTTGTAGTGTGATGGTTTTAGGATTTAAGTAAGAAATAGTACAAAATGTTTTTACTATATAAACAAATTCTAACTTAAAAACTAAACTGTTGTTATTGGCCTCCTGTCACGACTTTTCTTGTTTGTGTATAAATGATCTAACTTCAAGTTTATAGAATTCTTCATGAATTCTTTCATGAAGAATTCTATGCTATTATACCCTTATGTACGTATTAATTACATTAGGTGCCTCTCTCTGGCAGAAACACTGTTTAGTACAAATCATATCAGAATTAAAATATGGACTGTCCCAGATTTTGACCAACAGTTTTTTAACTTTACAATGGTGTGAAAGCAACATACATTCAGTAGAAACCTTATTTGAATTTTGATCTTTTTCCAGTCTAGTGATACGTGGTACAATATGTTCTCTCATGATGCGAAGCAGTGGCAGCAAGATTGTTTAGCCAGCTGTAGGCTAATGTAAGTGTCCTTAGCATGTTTAAGGTAGGCGAGGCTAAGCTAGAATGTTCAGTTGCTTAGGTACATTAAGTGCATTTTTAACATTCAATATTTCCAACTTATGTAGGTTTATTGGATGTAACCACATTGAAGTTAAAATAGGTGAAAATAGATAAATCAGAGAGGTGATTAAAGACAGTGTGTCCTGAAGTTAAAATAGGTGAAAATATATAAATCAGAGAGGTAATTAAAGATAGTGTGTCCTGTTAATAGTTACTATATAAAATATGGAACCATAGCTCAGAGTGCCATTTTCCTTTTAAGCTTTGATGTTTTTCATTTTAGTTGCCTTCTTTGGAGACTCAAATAATACTCAGTAAATTAGTATAAAATTCCTTAGCTATACACTTTTATGTCATTTATGTAACTGGGGTTTATTTTCCCTTGGTATCATTCATTAAGTTATTTTCACAATTTGTCACAAGTTTTAGCAGTTCAGTGGGAAAGAATAAGCTTTACCACATTTAATTAAAAATAGAACCACTTCAGAATGAATTTTCAGATTATTTTTACCGATTTTAGTGAAGCATATGTTGTTTCTAGCAACATACTTGGATAAATGGTATCTTACATACAGCTCAAATAGATTTTTTTACACCATAATTAAAAATTTATGCACAGAAATGCTTGGTAATCAAGTTAGACTAAAAGTTTAATTTCAAATGTATTCCAAAAGTGTTAGATGTAAAACAATGTCTGGTGGTTTTATTTTTTCCTTTATTAAAAAAAGAAACTTTTAATTTTTATTTATTCATTTTAGAGAGGAGAGAGAGGGAGAGATAAAGAGAGAGAGAGAAAGGGGGGAGGAGCAGAAGCATCAACTCCCATATGTGACTTGACCAGACAAGTGCAGGGTTTTAAACCAGCGACCTCACTGTTCCAGGTCGACACTTTATCCACTGCTCCACCACAGGTCAGGCATGTCTGATGGTATTTTAAATCATACTTCCCTCAGAACTTCTTAAGTATTTTATTGACTGAGCAATATCATGTAATAAGTAAGTTATTTATACTCCTATAAACTTTGAATTGTTCCATAGTATAAGGTTTTAAAAATAATTGCACATATATATAATACATATAATAAAGATAACTAAGTTGGGTACTCTTTAAATTTATTTTGTTATCTTATTTAAAAAAAATTTTCCCCCCAAAGAATAGCAGGGAAACAAGGAACCTAATCTGTTCCATTTACTCTTGTTAAGTAATGAAACAAAATAGGTGCAGCAATGCAGTTAGGCAGTGGATGGTATTACACAACTGTATCATCCTCACTCATACTGCATCTCCAGAAAATACGCTCTCTATGCTGGCTGTATGAGAATCCAATGCTGTTCTATAAAAGTTTTGTGTAACAGGACACTATATCACTTCTGTATTCCCAGGAAAAAATGTCAAATACAGTAAACAGTATTTGCTATTAACCCTCCATGAAAATGAGAGAGGAAATTTTGATGATAATAATAATCTTCTACCTGACCAGGCAGTGGCGCAGTGGATAGAGCGTCGGACTGGGATGCGGAAGACCAAGGTTCGAGACCCCGAGCTCCCCGGCTTGAGCCCATCTGGTTTGAACAAAAGCTCACCAGCTTGGACCCAAGGTCGCTGGCTCCAGCAAGGGGTTGCTAGGTCTGCTGAAGGCCCGTGGTCAAGGCACATGTGAGAAAGCAACCAATGAACAACTAAGGTGTCACAGCGGCAATGAAAAACTAATGATTGATGCTTCTCACCTCTCTCCGTTCTTGTCTGTCTGTCCCTATCTATCCCTCTCTCTGACTCTTTAAAAAAACTAACTAAATAAGTAATCTTCTCTATTTATTTCTCCAAATTAAGTTAGGTATAGCCATAGGCATGGTAATAATATAAAATATTTAGAAACTTTGCAGAAGAATGTGGCACGTAGATATGATACAGAAATGGTTATCTGAAATTTATGTACTCTTATTGACCAATGTCACTCCATTAATTTTATTTTCTAAATTAAGAAAGCAAAGATACTTGAGACAATCACTTTGATTATTATACAGGGGTATGGCAAAAGTAGGGTTCTGGTTGTTTGTATAGAAAGTAATACACTAATTAATAAATAACAACACAAAATAAACTCTGTGTTTTGAATACTCACAACTGTAAACCTACTTTTGTTCACCCCAGTAGAAGATAAATTGCTCATTTTTCTTATAAGGTAACATTCTGGTTCCTAAAAATATATACTAACATAACAGTGAAAAGATGGCAAAAATGAAGTGTTTTTCAGAAACTATTATCAAAATTGCTGTTGATAACACACTGTACAAAATTACAACTTCAGATTATGCATGACAAAAAAGAAGGCCACATAGAAATAACGTTTTACAAAGACTTAGCACTCTAGAAGCTTGGAGTATGTGTGTGTGTGTGTGTGTGTGTGTGTGTGTGTGTGTGTGTGTGTGTAATATTATTCTAGAGAAAAGAATGTATAACTTTAAAAATTAAAAAGAATATTTTGAGTCTGAGTAATAAAAGATTCAAGATGAAATGTAGTTTCCTTGTGAAAGAAAAAATATTTAGCAAACTCTTCCCCTTTCCTTAGTTGTTTATGCTTTGTCTTTATTAGACAAGAGGTACACCTTACAAAAAGAGTTCCTCTATTGGAACTGTTAGCTTGGAGTAGTCTTACTTTTTTTTAAATACAGAGATATAGTATTGTCACCTAAACTTGAAGCATAGAAACATTTATACTGGAAGTACTATTTCTTAGAGAAAACTGTAATAATTTTGAAAGTGAGGTGTATATTATGATTGTAGACTTTCAAGGCCTCCAATTGAAATAGCTTTTAATTTTAGAAAATAGTCTTTCATACATAAAGTATTCCTGACTTTACCTTTGCAATATTAATGGTACTCATAATATTGATATTCTTGTTTTTAGCTATGAAATAAAGAACTTTTTTTAGGTGAAAGGAGCAAAGATAATGAGGCAGACTCTGATATATACCACAACCAGGACCCACCTGGCAACCACATCATGGACTGATACTTGAGTACCAAGCTATTTTAGCACCTGAGGCTGATGCTATCCAATGGAACTATCCTCATGCCTGAACAAATCGAGCCACTGACTGTGGGAGGGAAAGAGGGTGAAAAGGGGGAGAGGGTGGAAAGAGAAGCAGATGGTTGCTTTTCCTGTGTGCCCTACTATGACTATTACTACTATTACTTCTTCTTCTTCTCCTTCTTTTTTTTCTTCTTCTTCCTCCTCCTCCTCCTTATTTTTTTTTTTTTTTGTTTTTTTATTCAGTGAGAGGAGGGGAGGTAGAGACAGACTTCCGCATATGCCCTGACCAGTACCCACCTGGCAAGCCAACTAGGGGACGATGCTCTGCCCATATGGGGGATTGCTCCATTGCTCAGTAACCAAGCTCTTCTTAACTCCTGAGGCAGAGGCCATGGAGCCATCCTCAGTGATTGGTGCCAACTCACTCCAATCGAGCCATAGCTAGAAGGGAGGAAGAGAGAGATAGAGAGAAAGGTGAAGGGAAAAGAGTGGAGAAGCAGATGAGTACCCTTACCAGGAGTTGAACCAGAGACATCCACTCACTAGGACAATAGTCTTGCCACTGAGCCAATAGGTCAGAACCAAGAACTTTTTTATATGAGTAAATTTCTCCATTATTAGTTCAAAGTTACATAGAATGTTGGCTAATAAATGTCAATAATATCAATTACTGTTCTTGAGACATGAGCAAAAAACCATGGAAGTAGAAATTTACTTTCTCAGTGAGTCATGGGCAGAACTTAAGATTCTACCATGTTGGTGATATTTTCTAATATTTTATGATTAATTTTTATTGTCCTTTTCTCAAGTATATAGGAAGACTATTTATTTATTAATTCTGTACCCAAAATAAAAGCAATAAATTCTACCTACTATTAATACTGGGTTTTCTTTTTTTCCAAGATGAAATAAGGACAATTATGTATGAAATTTACCAGAAGATAATATTTTCTAAACTCAAAATGAAGAAATGTGTTAAGTTGAAAGGTAGCATGTTTAATTAGATGGCATTTTAAAATATAATTTTAAATCAAGTAAATAATGATAGATAAAATTCAAAAGAAATGGAAAGAGATGAGAAGCATCAATCATTAGTTTTTTGTTGCCATTGCGACACCACAGTTGTTCATTGATTGCTTTCTCACATGTGCCTTGACCGCAGCCTTCAGCAGACCGAGCAACCCCTTGCTGGAGCCAGTGACCTTGGGTCCAAGCTGACGAGCTTTTTTGCTCAAGCCGGATGGGCCCGCGCTCAAGCTAGAGACCTCGGGGTCTTGAACCTGGGTCTTCCACATCCCAGTTCGATGCTCTATCCACTGCGCCACCGCCTGATCAGGCAACATATAAGATCTTAATGAAACTAGGAGACTAGTTAGATGTATTCCTCAAATCTGAGACAGACACTTATGATTTTTCAAAGTCTAAACGCAATGTTTAATATTCTCAATTGAATAAAGAGGCATATCTATTTAGTTTTATTATCACCATGGACATTGGGTCAGAGGTTAAAATTATGGTAGAGGATCAACTATTTTTCTATGTCATGTGGTTCCAAACATATAGTGGAATAGAATTAATATTGAGCTTAAAATTATAACACCATGTCCAAGTACCCAATTACACTTTATTAGGTACAAGATTGTAACACAAATCACTTTTAACCTTTCAGTTCCAGTTTTGTTATAAGCAAATGGTGTTATAAGCAATTGTAGGCACTAATGATGTCCACACTGTAATGAAACTAAATTTGAATTGTGAGAAATTGTTGTAATTAATAATAATAATATTCAGAAACAAATTATTATTTGATAAAACTCAGTTATTATAAATGTATCTTTTCCTTGAGATAATGAGCTTTTTGTAAATTTTTACTAAAATCATGTTGTTTATGCACAATACCTGTAGAGAATAAGTGTTGCAGAAAGCTGTGTTTCAAAGTACAGAAAATTTGAAAATTATGATTATTGAGAATGCAATGTTACTTGTTTGTAAGATGAGAAGCTCAATTCTACTTTATTAACATCTTTAAGCAATTTGCTTCTATTACAGCAAGGAATACTGGGATTTATTTAATCTTTAGGATAATGTAAAAACCCTTACTCAGAATATCTTTTCCTTTAACTTTTCCTGTGGTAGAAACAGTGCCCAAGCAGAATTTGTAATAATCAGTTAATGCTTTGCTCTTAAAACTTATTCAATCAATAGAGGTGATGCAAACTTTCTATTTCAACATCTCTACTAAGGATAGAATAAATTTGATAATAATATATTAAAGATATGATTTATAATACTTGGTCATATCAACACAGCTTTAAATTAAAACTCCTTTTATTAAGCACACAATTCCATTGATGAAACTGTCTATTATTTTCTTAAACATTCTCCTATGTCTATTATTTTCATCTGTATTTAAAAAATGAGTTATCTTTTGATTTTGATGAATCTTTTGAATAATTTCTTCAATCCAACTGTCTTCTGAATTCTCTTCTTATTAGTGTCTTCAATGTCTCACTCTCTAGTTCTCTGTTCTAAAACCAAAAGTGTTTTTGAGGGTTCTCATCCTATGTAAACTTTTAAATGTAAATTTTATTCTTTTTATTTTTCTTCTTTTCCAAGTTGAGAGGAGAGAAAATAGAAAGACTCCTGCATGTGCCCTGACCAAGATCCACACAGCAACTCTCATTTGAGGCTGATGTTCTGCCCATCTGGGACCTATTTTTAGTGCCTGAGGCAGAAGCTCCAGAAAACCATCTTCAGCACCCGGGGCCCATGTACTCAAACTAATTGAGCCCTGGTTGTGAAAGCAGAAGATAGAGAGAGGGGGTGGAGGGAGCAAGAATGGTGGAGAAGCAGATGGTTGCTTCTCCTATGTGCCCTGACTGGGAGTCAAACCTGGGACATCCACATACTGACTGATATTCTGCCACTGAGCCAATTGGCCTGGGTCTAAACTTTTAGTCTTAACTAAATTTGTTAACAGTCTATAATCAGTTTTTCTTATTCCTTGTAACTCATACATGTCATGAATTTTGCTTTACAATCATTCTTTATTGAAATCTGTTCCTGCATTTAACATGCTTTACCTTCTATTTTCATCCTCTGAATTCTTAACAGAATCCATCACTATTGTCTGTTCAATATAAGTGCATGGTTTGATGGTACTCAATAGTATTTGACGAGAGCCCTCACATGCATAAATTCTGCTTTATTAGTTGCCTCTCTTTTGATATCCTTTTTTAAACTTTATTTTTTATATTATAGTTGGTCTACAATCTTATATTGATTATATCAGTTTCAGGTATATATTATAATGATTTGATAATTTTATAACTTATAATGTGATCACTCCCATAATTCTAATAATCATCTGTCACAGTGTAAGGTTATTATGATATTATTGACTATATTCCATTTCCCCTTTTCACCAATCTGTCCTACACCCTTCTTTCTGGTAATGATCCCTTATATGTCTCTTTCTATGTGTCTGTTCTTGTTTTGTTCATTTGTTTTGTCTTTATTTTAGATTCCATATACAAGTGAAACCATATGGTATTTGTCTTTCTGTGCCTTTCATTTAGCATAATACCCTCAAAATCTATCCATGTTGTAGCAAATGGCAATATTTCCTTTTTTTTTGTGGCAGAGACAGAGAAAGTCAGAGAGAGGGACAGATAGGGACAGACAAACAGGAAGGGAGAGGGATGAGAAGTATCAATTCTTTGTTGTGGCACCTTAGTTGTTCAGTGATTGATTTCTTATGTCCCTTGACTGGGTAGCTACAGCAGAGCAAGAAACCCCTTGCTCGAGCCAGTGACCTTAGGCTCAAGCTGTTGAACCTTACTCAAACCAGATGAACCTGCGCTCAAGTTGGTGACCTCAGGGTCTCGAACCTGGGTCCTCCACATCCCAGTCCAGCACTCTATCCACTGCGCCACTGCCTGGTCAGGCAGTATTTCATTTTTTGATGGCTAATAGTTCATTGTGTAAATATAACATATCTTCTTTATCCATTCATCTATCAATGGTCACTTTGGTTGCTTTCATATCTTGGCTATTATAAATAATACTGCAATGAATGTAGGGGTGCATGTGTCTTTTTGGAGTAGAGTTTTCATTTTCTTTGGATAAATACCTAAAAGTTAAACTGCTAGGTTGTATGTACATATATTTTTAGTTTTTTGAGAAATTTCCATAGTTTTGCCTAGAGGCTTTACCCGTTTGCAGTCTTACCAATGGTGAGCAAGAGTTTTGTTTTTTCCACATCCTTGTCAACATATGTTATTGTTGACTTTTTGATAATAGCCATTTGACTGGTGTGAGGTGATATCTCACTGTGGTTTTGGTTTGCATTTCTCTGATAATTAGTGATGTGTCCCCTTGAATAAGAGAAACAAAAGCAAAAATAAATGAGACTACATCAAACTAAAAAGCTTCTGCACAACAAGAAGGAAATCTTCAGTAAGACAAAGAAGCAGCCTACTGAATGAGAGACTATATTTACAAATGAGGTATTTGATAAAGGGTTGATATTCAAAATATATAAGAAACTCATACAGCTTAAAACAAAAAATTAAACAATTTGATTAAAAATGGGCAGAGAAAAAAAATTCTCCAAAGTGGACATACAGAAGGCCTATAGACATATGAAAAAATGCTCAACCTTACTGATCATCAGTGAATGTAAATTGTCATCATTTTCTAAAGGAGGGAAGCCTAAGAAATTACAGTGAGTGGGAAACAAATTATTACTTTATTTTTAACTAACCCAGTCCCAATAAACCTCATTTCTAAGCACTTGTAGAAATAGATAATGAGACATTATATGTCTCATCCCAAAGCTTATAATCACCTCTTCTTACCAATACAAACTCAATAGCAAAACTGAAAAATCACAGAGATATTAAAGATATTCATTTGCAAAATAAAACTTTTTTGAATAAATTCCAAAGTAATTAAACTTTATTGCTTTCCTCTCCTTTATTGTCTTATTTTGTTCATCTCAGAAAGCTTTAAACTCACATATCTGGGTTGTCTGAATTCCTTCTTCTGCATTTGCAACATGGGCCACCTTCGCTGGCATGAATGTAGCCTTTATAGTACATCCAAATTTGATCATTCAATTTCTTTTCTTGTGTATTCCACATTTCCAAAATTTCATAAATAACCAGATTCACACACACACAAAATATGACCACACTCAATAAATTTAGAATGTACCAGACCCCGGACAGTTGGCTCAGCAGTAGAACATCGGAATGGCATGTGGGAGTCCCGGGTTCAATTTTCAGTCAAGGCACACAGAAGCAGCACCCATCTGCTTCTCCTCCCTTCCCCCTCTCCTTTCTCTCTATCTCTGTCTTCCCCTCCCACAGCCAAGGCTCCATTGGAGCAAAGTTGGCCTGGGTGCCAAGGATGACACCATGACCTCTACCTCAGGTACTAGAATGGCACCAGTTGCAACAAAGCAATGCCCCAGATGGGCAGAACATAGCCCACTAGTGGGCATGCGGGGGAATCCCAGTTGGGCACATGTGGGAGTCTGTCTCTCTCTGCCTCCCCACTTCTTACTTCAGAAAAATACTAAATAAATAAATTTAGAGTGCACCAAAAATAGAATAACAATTAGTAGTATCCTCTTTGAGATACTAGTAAGTTCATGCTAATTGTCCAAAAGTTATAATTTGTTGATTTAAATTATACTGGATAAAGCCTCCATTCATAAAGTTTATTATCTTGTTATAGAAGTCATAGGATTTCTCAGCTATAGATATTCCATACAAATTTTCCAAATCTATGGACTCAGAACAAAGTTGAATGAGTGGTATTACCTCCTGCCAAAATCTTTCTAGTTTTCAGAGATTTAATTGCCAGAGTCCTGATTAATTTTTATTATGACTGTAAGGTATTTTCCCCCTCTGGGGAAGAAAGAAAGTGTGGAATAATAAAAGCTTTATTTAGTATAGCGCTTCCCAGACAATGCTCTATGGTCCAGGAGACAGGGGCCAGAGAAGTAGCATGGAGGAAACTGAGTGGGGGAAATTTAAAGAGTTGATGTGGCAAAATTTCATTGGCTGACAGATGGTTGCTCTTTTCCAAAGGACTCCTGGGAAGTATCTTTTGGCGTGCATGGGTGTGGGTGGTTCTAGGCAAAGTTCCCAGGTCTGACTCCTCACGTGACCTTCCTCCATTGCCGACCGACCTCACAATGACCATCCTTTTCCATCATCTATTATTTTCTGTCTTCAGTTGCAAGTTCTCATTTTCTTACAGAAAAATGAAACTATTTATCCAATCAAATATAAATACAGAAGAAAAAGGAAACACGCAAGAAATCATCCAAAGGGAACCAATTTTAGAGTCCTAATCTTGTGTATCTTATCAATTTATATCATTGTAGTGATGCAAGTCCACAACTCATGAACTAAACTTCTACTAAAGATTAGTTTTTTAGCCTGACCTGTGGTGGCACAGTAGATAAAGTGTTGATCTGGGCTGAGGTTGCTGGTTCAAAACCCTGGGCTTGCCTGGTCAAGGCACATATGGGAGTTGATGCTTCCTGCTCCTCCCTCCCTTCTCTCTCCCTTTCTCTCTTTATCTCTCTCTCCTCTCCAAAATAAATAAAGTCTTAAAAAAATAAATAAATAAAGATGAAAATTAAAAAAAAAAGATACTTCTTTAGTGTTAGTGGACAGCAGCCATTTTTGGAATACATTTATATACTCAAGGGTATTTTAAGGTGATCTTTTTTTTAATTACAAATTCTTTACTTCTCCACAAATGAGTCTGAAGTCCTGAAGAAATGAAACTTGTTTTATTATCAGAATCTCCAGGCATCTAGGCTTCATCAATTATCTTTTACTATAGTTACTAGCTTTAATTACACCTGATAATACTAGCTATAACCCAACTCTACTAAATATTTTGAGCTTTAAATATAACCATGAAGTATTTATTAGGCCCAGATTGTGGTCTATGAATATGTCATTATTGAGACTTTTGGGATATATTAGAAATAGTGGTGAGATTTTGATGGAATTCAAGCTAAGGTTCTAAGAATTAATTGTGTTTGCTGAGTGGTGTTTTTTGTCTATCATGTACGTCATTCTCCATCTGTACTCTTGATTGCTGGGGCTAAAAGGCTGAATACTAATAAAATACTTTTCAGTTTTCTGTTATGTTACACAAGTAGGTGACACTGATGGAAGATTGGAAGGAGGCAAGAAGAGCCATTTCCTTTTATTTGTTTATGAGATGCAAAAACTCACATTCTTCCAAGAGAAAAGGAGGAAATGACACCTCTTTAGCAACTCAACCTCACTTGATAACAGCTGCTTAATCTCTGAGGGAAAAACATTTTTTCTCTTTTGCTTTTCTAGTACCATTTATACTATGGATCCTTCAGCACTATCAAAAGATTTGTAATCAGTTTCTTTACTTAAGTAGTCACTGAATATTAGATTTTCAGAATTATGTTTTTCCTGACTAAATATTGACTGATAGAATCTTTGGTATCGGGAATGAGATCAAGAATTATATCTACAAAGATAGTCATCTAGGATTTGTGATTTGATCTAACCAAATTTAAATACAGTGAAGACCTTATTGCTAGTGGAAAATTAAAAGCTGGTAATTAAAATTATGCAGTAGAAAAAGAGTCATTCAAGAGACTTTCTGTGACTGCCTTTTATGAGGTGCCTAATAAAGATGAAATTTTAGGATACCAATCAGAATGTTTTAGCACAGCTTAATTGTTCAATTTCTAGGACTGAAATAGATAGCCCACCTTCTAAAATATTATTGATCTATGTTAGAAAATAAAAAAAAATGCTAGACCTGACTTACATAATCAAAATAGGCATTATTCAATTTCAAGAACCTAGCTATTTTACATACATTTCCAGAACAAAGATCCAGAACATCTTTAGTGGAAATGAGATGAGTAACCTTGAAGAGGGACATGACACACAAGTATGTACTATGAATTACCTCTGTGCTTTTCCCAAAGTGACCAATGGACATTTTTCAGAATTATTGTGCCTTAAAATATGAAAATACCCAGACCTTAATAGGATTACTAGAACAATGGCTTTGAATTGGCTTAAATAACTAAAGAGCTGAACTATTATTTTGGTCCACAGATCAAAGAGGGGAGTTATTGATGAAAGGTAATAAATATTGTTTAGAACTCAGTCTATGTCATAGTAGATCCAGTGGATACAGACTGTAATTATTTTCTCTAGCTGCAAGGAACATATTCAGCAACTGTCACAATACCCACATGGTTTCCTGATCAGTGCAATAAGAGCTATTATAAAAAGAAAGATTATATAAAAAAGCTTTGAAATGATTCTCCTTATCTGAGCACTAAACCAAAAACAATACCTTTCCCCTGGCAATATTGCAAAAATCAATGCCATCATTGGAAACTTGAGTGATGCATATATGATTACATTCGTATTTCAGTTCTACTTTATTATTTAGCATGCAAGATAATTACCTGCAAAATATATACATGCAAAAAGGTGGGCAAGTGTTGAAAATTTACATTGAATTATTACAAAATTAATCAAATTGAAGATGCTATTCTTTTTACCTGACATATCAACACTGTCTTGTTGTCATGCACTATATTTTTTATTCCCATGGTTCTATCTTCTGCATTTTTGAATAACACTAGTCACAGAGGCTAATTTTACTAAGACATATATCTGAGAAGTCCAGCTAAAACATTTTCTTTTCTTTTTTCTTTCTTTCTTTCAGCTTAATTACTATTGTAGTGACTTCCTCACCTTTGTATAATACTTCACAGTTTGCAAAGTATTGCTGGTATTGCTGGTTCCAGGAAAAATATTTACTTTAGATTTGGCAAGTGACACTGCCCAGGGGTTGCTGTCCCTCAAAGTGTTTCTCCCTGTGCCTCCTAGATTACACTCTCTTCCTTCTACTCTGGTCCTCTCAGCTCTCTCTATCCCCCGGAGCCCCAGGTGAGTGGCTGTAAAAGAGATTTTCTGCCCAGTCCCTTTAAGACAAATCCTGGGTCTGAGAAATCTGTCTCTTTCTCACAAACAGTATCCTGGCTGGTTTCACAGCTAAGTACTGTTTGTACGCCTCTTCTAGGCAATGGGGCTACAGGTTGGGGCTTCGGTCCTAGGGCTCAGAACCCTCCCTTCTCTGGGAAACTCCCCTCTTGCTACGTGTGTCTCTCTGGGCTGCCACTAGCTCCCAGAAGCTGGGCAACCCTCTCAGCATTTCCACTTTTCCTACTAGTCTCAGTGTGGCTTCTTCGGTGATTTTTGGTTATAGATTCCTCTTGGTTTAGCTCAAAGTTGGTTTTTCCAGATGATTTCTGATTTTCTGATTTTCCAGATGATTGTTCTTAAAATTAAGTTTTAAACCACTTTGGTTCTGGGGGGTGTAAGTTGAAACATCCACGTACTCCTTTTAAATATATTTTGAAGTAGGTATTTTTATTTTCCCAATGAGGGAACTAATGTTACATATATATTTTTTTCTTATAGATTTTTATATATTTTTAATGATTTTCTCAAGGGTAAAAGGTACTTAACTAAGAAAAGGAGACTACAATCACATTTTCTTATGTGAGTGTTCACTGAAGAAAAATCAAAAGACATGTGAGCCTGACTAAGCAGGGGTACAGTGGATAGAGCATTGGATTGTGACACAGAGGTTTGAAACCCCGAGATTGCCAGCTTGAGCACAGGCCATCTGACATGAGCACCAGCTCACTTGACTGAGCACGAGATCCACGGCTCGACCCCAAAGATCTCTGCCTTTAAGCCCAAGGTGGCTGGCTTGAGACCAAGGTTGCTAACTTGAGCAAGGGTCAGCCATTTTGCTGTAGCCCCAGGTCAAGGCACATATGAAAAAGCAGTCAATGACCAACTGAAGTGCTGCAACAAAAAATTGATGCTTCTTATCTTTTTCCTTTCCTGTCCGTCCCTCTCTCTGACTCTCTCTCTGTCTCTGTCAAAAAAAAAAAAAACAAAAACAAACAACAAATCAAAAAAACACAGGTGAGGGGTTCAAGATGCTGGCATGCTGCCTTCAGTAGAAATACATCTCTCTATGGAATTATAAATTATGAAGAACCAGAAAGACTCCAGGATCCAACCCACTCATTTTACAGACAAAGTGACTGTTATAAATAGTTTGAAAAGCATTACAAATATATTCCAAGGGAATAAAATTTTATTTTCCTAATCTAGTATATAAATTTCTAAGAGAAAACAATTGCTTGTTATTTTTGTTCTGGTAAATGATTTCTCTGTTTTACAACTATGGTATATTTTAAATAATATATCATGTCTCAAATGTTTTTTAAATTTTATTCTTATAATTAATAATTATAATTACATTAAAATTATTAAATTATTTTAAATTATAATTATATAATTAATAATTATAAATTATAAGAATAACTACATAGCTGGCATTTCTAACCCTTTGTGAGTAAATGAATACAAGTAGGATGGAGGAAATCAAAATAAAACAAATCTAACTAATTATTAGAATTCAGTATGTCACCATGTCCATGATGAATTCAAACTCCTTTATTCCTGGAGTATTTGTAAGTAGGTTAGGCAAACAAATAGGAATTACATGTTGTATGAAATCAAGAAAGCTGGTAATTGTTAACACAATTCATGGGTTAACATGAATTAAAAAGCCAGTGGGAAGAAGTGGTGAGTTAGGAAATGTCTCTCTTTTTGCAGATGGCTTCTTATAAGTCTAGTCTGTCAAAATTGAAGCCTGATGGTGAAACTGAGTGTGTACAATGAGGCCCAAGCTTACCAAAGCTTTGATGGGGCAGGAAGATGTTCATTAATACTCTGGGCCCATTCTTTATACCATTTATCTAAGGAGGTATTATACCATTTTGAATAAAACACAGAAATTAGTGTTAAAATATTTCAGTTCCAATCCTCTCTTTGTGGCCTTGGGCAAGTGCTTTCACTACTTTAGGTTAAACATCTTAATCCATAAAAGAAAGACAAAAAGTAAAACTAATAGAAATAATATCTGCCCAAGGTTGGACAGTGGTTGTGAAATTACAAACTATTAATCATTTTCTAAATTTTAATTTAATAAATGCTACATGTATATATATAGTGAGTGAATATCAAACATGAGTCTTTTCTGATCATTTTAAATCTATAATAGCAACTTTTGCTTCTGAAGTAACTGAACAGCTTGTTTAAGTGATCCCTCATAGTAATTGTAATGCCAGTGGCTGGGGCCAGGTAGGTCCACAGTGGATTTGGGCAGATGGTAAAGAAACTGTGGATCCAGAAAGCATTGGGTCATTTCCATTTCTAGGGCCAGTAGTCGCAGCCACAGCCATTGTGACCATTCACATGCAGGTTCCAATTGAATTTGGTCAGACGGTAAAGAAATAGGGAAGCCAAATAGGTGGGCCATCCTTCTATTAAAGTCTCACACCGGCCGATCAGCAAACACACAGGGAAAACACTTCCCTCTTCATTCAGAGCTCACAAAGCCCTGACACATTATCTGGTTCCACAACCAGGAGAATCTTCTTGGATTTCTTCTAGAATCAAAGGCCCCACCAGTCTCAGCGAAGCTCACAAAGCCCCTCACCTCTGATTCCCAATCTACACACCTTCTCTGTCTCTTCACAAACTGGCTTCTTCCTCAGCACTCTGCATTCTCTCTGCTCCCTCTGCAAACCATGGATTCTATCTGCCTCTTCTTCTTCTCCCCTTTCTTCAAAACTTTCTGGTGTGAAAGCCTCTCCTCTAGCAAACATTAGCAAAAGAGTGGCTTTTCCTAAACAGGAAGGTAATTTGCAATTTCATAGACCATATATACCTGGCACTGCCCAGCACTATTTTTTTTATAGGTACAGAGAGAGAGAGTCAGAGAGAGGGATAGATAGGGACAGACAGACAGGAACAGAGAGAGATGAAAAGCATCAATCATCAGTTTTTTGTTGTGACACCTTAGTTCATTGATTGCTTTCTCACATGTGCTTTGACGTGGGCCTTCAGCAGACCAAGTAACCCCTTGCTTGTGCCAGCGACTTTGGGTCCAAGCTGGTGAATTTTTTGCTCAAGCCAGATGAACCTGCGCTCAAGCTGGCGACCTCGGGGTCTCAAACCTGGGTTCTCCGCATCCCAGTCCGATGCTCTATCTGCTGTGTCACTGCCTGGTCAGGCTTCCCAGCACTATTTTGTAACAATAAAGTGAGCAATCTCAAAAATATACAAATTTTACAAACTCACTTGCCCAACACCATTGAATAGCGTCTCTGAACAGGTACAAGCAAACAGGCAGGGGGAAACCTCTTCTTACACAAACAAACAGCAAAAATGGCCCCTCACAGTGGCAGCCTGGCAATCTGCCATCCTCCTGAGGACAAGCACCCATAGCCTTACATAGACTATACACAGTGGCGCTACCATGTGTACATGCACTAATCAGACAAAAGTACAAGCTAGCAAGTCTAACACAGCAGTTTTCCAAACAATAATTAAAAAGCTAAAGTAAATATATGAAAAAACTGTTTACAGATATTGAACAAAATAGGTGAAACAATAATGCTAAAAAAGGAAATGAATGAGATAAATTTCAGAATCATCAGTGTTCTGCCTGGAGGTGCTTTCTGAATGTCAGTACATAGAGTGAGGGTGGGAATATTTTGCTGAGCAGACAAAACAGAGAATGGCCATTTACTTCTACTGATGTGACTGAAATTGGTGGAAGACCAGAGTAAAGAGAAACTGAATGAAAGTAGGGAGAATTCTACCAATGACTTTATAATTTGCTCCAAATATTAAATCAATCACATACTTTACAGGAAAAAATAATCTATTTGAACAATCTTTGAAATATTTCAGAATATTTCTTCTGGATTTAGAACATCTATATCTCACACTGCTCTCACCTAAAATAACCTTTGAGAAAATCTCAAACCAATTTATGTCCTAAGAATGAGTGTTAGCTGGCAAGATGGCGATGGAGTAAGCGGAAGTACCAACTTCCAACTCCCAGAACCAAACTGGATTATAACTTGATTTTAAGAACCATAATCAGAATAAAGCAACTTTGAACTGGACTGAGAGGACTCTTCAACTGGGGAACACTGAACAAGCAACATTGAGACTGGAGAAAAAACAAAAACGTGGAAAGGGCTGCCCAGCTCCCCAGAGCGAAAGGCAGCCCAGAGAGACTCGTGTGGCAGGAAGAGAGGCTAGCAGAGAGGGAGGGACCTGGGTGCCAGGAACAAAGCTCCAGCCTACAGCCCCAGAGCCTAGAATAGGCATGTGCACAGTATTTAGCTATAAAACAGGTTAGGATACTGTTTGTGAGAAAGAGACAATTTTCTCAGACCCGGGATTCTTCTTAAAGGGACGCGGCACAGAAAACCTCTCTCACAACCCCTCACCCCGGGACTTCGGGAGACAGGGAGAGAGGAGAGGACCAGAGCAGCGGGAAGAGAGTGTGGTCTGTAAGGCATAGGGAGCAAAGCTTTGAGGGACAACCACCCTAAACCTTGGGCTGAGTCATTCCACAAATCTGAAACAGTATTTCCCCTGGAACTAGTAAGGGGAAGCAGGACACCAGCTGAACAGGCTTCCCTGCAGCAATAAGAGCATAGTCGCTTAGAAGGAGGGAGCTTTCAGGACTACAGTATGGAGTGTTAGGGTCTGAGCTCCAGCACCCCCACCCACACTGCTGAGGGCTTGCTGGAGGGCTGGCTGTTGTGGGACGTGGAGGTGCAGTTCCGTCTGCAGGGGCACAGGCCGAGCCGACTGGCATGAGCTCCGTCTAACCCAGCAAAGGTGAAGGGGACATGCAAAAGTGATCTGGCAGCTGCGGTCCAGCCTGTGACCCCACCTGTGGGGAAAAGCGAGAGCCAAGAATGGGCAGAGAGCTGCCTCTGGGCAGGGGCGAGCGAGAGTGCAGACTCAACTGGTCTACAAGGTTTGAAGCCCTGCACAAACCAGCTTTGCCTGCAGAGGTAAGGCGGAAGCCGGGGCTCGCAGTTGAGCGTCCACCAGCAGCTCGGTGGAGGAGCCGAGGTTGGTGGGGGCAAGGTGGAAGCTGACTCTGACTAAATGTGTAGCAGCAGCCCCGCCCAGCCGAGTAGCCGAGGTTGGCGGTGGCACGGCTGAACAGGGCGCCCGGCTGAGCATGCAACGGAAGCCCCTCCAGGCCGGAGGAACAGGCTGACAGGGACCACAGCTGAGCAAAAGTGCTCACTCTTGCCCTTGGTGCCCAGGCTTATGGCTGGAGTGTGGCGCACAGTCCCACTCGTGGGAGAGGGGTGAAGGCCGAGACCTGGCACGAGAACATAGCCCCTCCCACGGAGGCAGGCAGAGACCACAGCAGCAGCCGCATTGGACGGCACCAGCAACACCCACACCCAACTGCGCTAGGCAGCGGCAGAGGGAATAGAGGGCTTGCAGACAGCCCACACCTAGGGAGCACAGAGGCAACACCAATTGGACTCCAGTAGCCAAACCCTTCTTACACACAGACAAAATGGGCAGGCAGAGAAATGCAATTACAATGAATCAAGAGAAATCCCCAGAGAAGGACATGAATGAATCAGATATAACCAAATTACCTGATGCAGAGTTTATAATAATGATAGTTAGGAAGTTCAAAGAGCTTAAAGCAACAATGGATAGTCATTACAAACAACTAAACAAAGAGATAACAAGTATAAAAAAGGAAATTGAAAAAATATAAAAGAATCAGAGAGAAATGACAAATACAGTATCAGAACTGAACCACAATGGAAGGAATTAAAAGCAGGATGGATGAAGCTGAGGATAGAATCAGCGAGTTAGAGGACAAAATAAACAAAGGAACATGAGCAGAGCAGAAAAAAAAAGAGACAAAAAATCTGAGGAAACTCTCAGGGAGCTCTGTGACAACATGAAGAGAAATAACATCCACATCATAGGGGTTCCTGAAGAAGAAAAGAAAGAACAAGGGACAGAAAATTTGTTAAATAAATCATAGCTGAAAACTTCCCTAAATTAAGAATGGAAAACGTTTCACACATGCAAGAACCAAAGAGAACTCTATTAAAGAGAAACCCAAAGAAATCTACACCAAGACATATCATAGTTAAACTTCCAAAGCTAAGTAATAAAGAGAATATTTTAAAAGCTGCTAGAGGAAAAACAGCTATCACCTACAAAGGAGCCCCCATAAGGATGATATCAGACTTCTCAACAGAAACACTTGAGGCCAGAAAGGGAATGGCAAGATATATTCAAAGTAATGCAGAACAAGAACCTACAACCAAGACTACGCTATCCAGCAAGGCTAACGTTTAAAATTGAAGGAGAAATAAAGAGCTTCCCAGACAAAAAAAAAAAAAAAAAAAATCCCTCAAGGAATTCATTAAAAACAAACCAATTCTGCAAGAGATGCTAAGGGGTATATTGTGAACAGTTCAAAGGGGGAAAAGAATATAGCAAAAGAAGAATACATCTTTAAAGAATAAAATGGCAATAAACAACTACATATCAATAATAACCTTAAATGTAAATGGATTAAATGATCCAATCAAAAGACATAGGTTAGCTGCGTGGATAAAGAAACAGGACCCATATATATGCGGTCTACTAGAGACACATCTTAAAACAAAAGATTCACATAGACAAGTGGTTCTTAACCATTTTTGAGGTGCCGAACCCACCAGTTTCATATGCGCATTCACCGAAACTATCTTTAGTGATAAATAAAATATAATATTTTTTTCCAAATTCAAGACATAGGTATATGTTTTTTTACTGGTGCACAAAATGAATTGTGCATGAACATCACCTTACTCAAAGAACAAAACCAACAAAGTGCATGAAACACAAAAAATTACAGTATTACTTATTCTGGCCTCCATGGCAGAGGCTTCTCTGAACCCCTGAGACGACTCATCGAACCTCTAAGGTTCGATATAACCCAGGTTAAGAACCACTAACATAGAATTAGGGTAAAAGGATGGAAGAAAATATTTCATGCAAATGAAAACGAAATAAAAGCTGGGGTAGCAATACATATATCTGACAAAATGGACTTTAAAATAAAGGATGTAGTAAGATATAAAGAAGGGCACTACCTAATGATAAAGGGAACAATTCAACAGGAAGATATAACCATTATAAATATCTACGCACCAAACATAGGAGCCCTGACATACGTAAAACAAACTCTGATGTATATAAAGGGCGAGATTAACAGCAATACTATAAAAGTAGGGGATTTCAATACCCCACTAACATCAATGGATAGATACTCAAAGAGAGAAAATTAACAAAAAAACAGACTTAAAGGATACACTAGATCAACTTGATTTAAAAGATATCTTCAGAACTTTTCACCCTAAAGCAGTAGAATATACATTCTTTTCAAGCGCTCATGGTACATTCTCTAGGATAGACCACATGTTAGGACACAAAATTGATCTCAATAAATTTAAGAAGATTGAAATCATATCAAGCATTTTTCTAATCACAATGGTATGAAACTATAAATTAACCACAAAAGAAAAACTGAAAAATACTCAAACACTTGGAAACTAAATAGCATATTATTAAATAACGCATGGATTAACAATGAGATCAAAGAAGAAATAAAAATGTTTCTAGAAACAAATGATAATGAGCATACATCAACTCAAAATTTATGGGACACAGCAAAAGCAGTACTGAAAGGGACGTTCATAGCACTAAAGCATACCATAAGAAGCTATAAAGAGCTCATATAAGCAATTTGACCCTGCATCTAAAAGAACTACAAAAACAACAGCAAATAAAGCCCAGGACTAGTAGAAGAAAGGAAATAATAAAGACCAGAGCAGAAATAAATGACATAGAGGCTAAGGAAACAATACAGAGGATCAATGAAACCAGGAGTTGGTTCTTTGAAAAGGTAAACAAGATTGATGAAGCTTTAACTAGACTCACCAAGAAAAAAAGAGAGAGGACTCAAATAAATAAAATTAGAAAGGACAGTGGAGAAATAACAACTGACACAACAGAAATACAAAGAATTGTAAGAAAACACTATGAAGAACTTTATGCGAAAAATTAGACAACCTAGGTAAAATGGACAAATTTTTTGAATCATATAACCTTCCAAAAATCAATCTGGAAGAATCACAACACCTAAACAAACCAATTACAACAAATGAGATAGAAACAGTTATCAATAAACTCCCAACAAAGAAAAGTCCTTGGCCTGATGGCTTCACAAGTGGATTCTACCAAAATTGCAAAGAAGAACTAACACCTATCATCCTCAAGCTATTTCAAAAAGTTCAAGAGGAAGGAAGACTTCCCACCTCCTTTTATGAGGTGAGCATAATTCTGATCCCAAAACCGGCCAAAGACAGCCCAAAGAAAGAAAATTATAGGCCTATATCCCTGATGAATTTAGACGCTAAAATTCTCAACAAAATATTAGCCAACTGGATCCAGCAATATATGGAAAAAATCATTCACCATGATCAAGTGGGATTTATTCTGGAGAGACAAGGCTGGTTCAATATTCGCAAATCAATCAATGTGATTCATCACATAAACAAAAGGAAGGACAAAAATCACATGATAATTTCAATAGATGCAGAAAAGGCATTTGATAAAATCCAGCATCCATTCATGCTCAAAACTCTCAGTAAAGTGGGAATACCGGGAACATTCCTTAACATGATAAAGGCCAACTATGACAAATCCACAGCAAACATTATACTAAATGGGCAAAAATTAAAAGCAATCCCCTTAAGATCAGGAAAAAGGCAGGGGTGCCCCTTTCACCACACTTATTCAACATAGTTCTGGAAGTTTTAGCCACAGCAATCAGACAACAAGAAGAAATAAAAGGCATCCAAACTGGAAAAGAAATAAAACTGTATTTGCAGATGAAATGATATTGTATATAGAAAACCCTAAAGTCTCAGTCAAAAAACTACTAAACTTGATAAATAAATTCAGCAAGGTGGCGGGATATAAAATTAATACTCAGAAATCAAAAGCATTTTTATATACCAACAATGAACTGTCAGCAAAAGAAATTAAGGAAATAATCCCCTTCACTATTGCAACCAAAAAAATAAAGTACCTAGGAGTAAATTTAACCAAGGAGGTTAAGGACTTGTACCTGGAAAATTATAAAACATTGATAAAAGAAATCAAGGAAGATACAAACAAGTGGAAGCATATACGGTGCTCATGGTTAGGAAGAATAAACATCATTTAAATGTCTATATTACCCAAAGCAATCTATAAATTCAATGCAATACCAATTAAAATACCAATGACATACTTCAAAGGTATAGAACACATATTTCAAAAATTTATATGGAACCAAAAAAGAACACGAATAGCCTCAGCAATCTTAAAAAGAAAAAATAAAGCAGAAGGTATCACTCTTCCAAATATCACGGTATACTACAAGGCCATTGTACTCAAGACAGCCTGGTACTGGCTTAAGAACAGGCACATAGATCAATGGAACAGAACAGAGAACCCAGAAATAAACCCACAGCTTTATGGACAACTGATATTTGACAAAGGAGGAAAGAACATACAATGGAGTAAAGACAGCCTCTTTAACAAATGGTGTTGGGAAAATTGGACATCTACCTGCAAAAAAATGAAACTAGACCATCAAGTTACAGCATTCACAAAAACAAACTCAAAATGTATAAAAGACTTAAATGTAAGCCATGAAACCATAAGCACCTTAGAAGAAAACATAGGCAGCAAGCTCTCCGACATCTGTAGCAGCAATATATTTGCCGATTTATCCCCACGGGCAAATGAAATAAAAGGCAAGATAAACATATGAAACTATATCAAACTAAAAAGTTTTTGCACAGTTAAAGACAATAAGAACAGAATAAAAATACAAACCACACAATGGGTGAACATATTCGACAATATGTCTGATAAGGGGTTAATAACCAAAATTTATAAAGAACTTACAAAACTCAACACCAGGAAGACAAACAATCCAATCAAAAAATGGGCAAAGAAATGAATAGAAATTTCTCCAAAGAGGACATACAGATGGCCCATAGGCATATGAAAAAATGCTCAACATCACTAATCATTAGAGAATTGCAGATTAAAACCACAATGAGATATTACCTCACACCAGTCAGAATGGTGCTCATCAGCAAAACAACACAGAATAAGTGCTGGTGAGGATGTGGAGAAAAGGGAACCCTCCTGCACTGCTGGTGGGAATGCATACTGGTACAGCCACTGTGGAAAACAGTATGGAGATTCCTCAAAAAATTAAAAATCGAACTGCCTTTGACCCAGCTATCCCACTTTTAGGAATATACCCTAAGAACACCATAGCACTGTTCGAAAAGAAGAAATGCGCCCCCATGTTCATGGCTGCATTGTTCACAATAGCAAAGATCTGGAAACAGCCCAAGTGTCCGTCAGAGGACGAGTGGATTAAAAAGCTTTGCTACATATATACTATGGAATACTACTCAGTCATAAGAAATGATTACATCGGATCATTTACAACAAAACGGATGGACCTTGATAACATTATAATTAGTGAAATAAGTAAAGCAGAAATAAACTGAGAACTGCATGTTTTCATACAAAGGTGGGACATAAAAATGAGACTATGAGACATGGACAAGAGTGTGGTGGTTACGGGGTGGGGGGAGGGAGGGGAGGGAGGAAGAGGGGAAGTGGAGTGACACAAAGAAAATCAGATAGAACGTGACAGAGGACAATTTGACTTTGGGTGATGGGCATGCAACATAATTGAACGACAAGATAACCTGGAGATGTTTTCTTTGAACATATATACCCTGATTTATTAATGTCACCCCATTAAAATTAATAAGAAAGAAGAATGAGTGTTATTACAAATCTTTGGTGCTAATCTATAGAGTCAAAAATTATAACACAAGTTGCCAAAAATCTATGTAAATATTAAAAAGTGGATTTTTATAACTTACCTAAGATATATTTTGATTTTTCTGTTTTTAAAATTGTTTAAAAATATAAACTGTTTTCAGTATTGTATATGGAAAAGTTAAAAAAATAAGAAAATAAAACAAATTATGTAATCCAGTGATTAAAAACATGGCCTCCAGAGATAAAACACATGAGTTCAAATGCAGTTCAAACGGTATTTACTCTGCCATTTTAAACAGCTTCTTTAAGTTCTTGCCTCAGTTTTTATTCTATAAAATAGAAGGAATATGATCCTTTTTTTACAAGTGGTTATGATAACAGATGTAAAAGAGTTAGTGATATTAGTGAGACTTTAATAAACAGCTATTCATTATACAAAATATTCAGTTTTGTCAAATCTTTATATTTGGCCATGTTTGCTTTAGAGCTAATTTTTCAGGAATTAAAATATGATATGTAGTTCAAAGTCTTTTAACTATTTTTTCTGTTTTTATTCTTCAAAGGTGATAAATAAATTTGGCTTTTGTCATTCCCATGCCTGTTATTATAATTTTTATATATTTATGAAACTACAATTAATACAGACATTGTTTTATATGCTAAATTAAAAAATTGACCCTTAATGCCACATTTAATAAATGAGAATACTAATTTTTCAAAATGTTTATTATTTAAATTACCATTAAAAGAATTGTGCAATTACACCTTTTATTGAGCAAAAGTCTAGCCTTTTATGATTTAATGTATTAGATAAAAGATTAGACAAATAAATAGACTTGAATTATTTTTAAAAGATATATGATAGTGTTCATTTGTTAAAATATATCCCACAGTTATAAAGTGATTATATTCTAAACAAGGGGCTATTATAAATAACAATCTAGTGTCTTACAAGTAAAGTATTTGTTGGTGAATAATTTTGGACTAATACAGTGAGTTCCTTTCAAGCTGAAAGATGAGCTTGAGGTATCCATGAGGAACTGATGAGAATCTGAATACTGTTATGTGTAAAAAAAAGATCAGGAAAATACTATAAGAATCTTAAGGAATGGCTGAGAGAAAGAGGGATAATAAGGAGGGAGAAGAGAAAGAGTGGGGAAAGGGAGAGAGAGAGAAGAGAAATGGCTTCAGCTGAGACTACTCAGAGACATCTTAGCAAAATGAGCTTCTGTTACTAGCGCTGTTCAAGAATGCAGGAGCTAGATATCATGGGAGTAAGGAAAACAGTGCCTGAATGGTGCATCAGTTTGACTTGATGGACCCCTAGGGCTTTCTTGTTCTTGTGTGAGAATGTGCTCCTGTGTTTCTTCATCAAAGGTTGTGCTATAGCATTTCATCATAACAGAAACATCATATTTTTAACTCGAGCTCTCGTGGAATCTGTTACAAATGGTCTCTTATTCGATATAAGACACATTGTTTTATGTTTCTGCTTCCAAGGTGTTCTTACATAACTCACCTTGAATATCATTTACTCTCCTTAGCCACAATCATGTTATTTGCCAGAAAATCGTTGCCTAAAGAGGGCTTATGAATCAAAACAATGAAATCTTGCAGCCAACAAAGGCATTTATTTTCTCAATTAATTTCATTATATTAAATGATTGTTCAGAATTATTTTAAAATTAAATGGTAATTTTGCATCCTTCCATCTCCCTTGCCTCCTCCCCTCGTTTTATTTTTTCACTTTGTTATTTTCTGAAAACAATCTTGGACAAAGACTTGTGCTAAGAAATTAAGGTAGTTAAAAAAAATAAGTTATATGAACCATATATTTGAGTACATTTAATCTGAGGATACCGGATTTAGACAAGAACAAAAGAAATATAATAGGTATATATTATATTATATATAGAGATTATAATTATTAACATCTTTAAGATTCAGCTTAAAGATGTTAAGAATATTACCTTAGAATAAACAAATAGTTTCAGAACACTGAGTGCGAAAGGATAAAGCATATATATGCAGGACTAACTAAAAAATTAAAAAAGAAGTAAAATTACAGTGCAGTAAAATTTTAAAAATTGATAAAAATTCAACTAATGAAGATGGGTGAGAAATAAAAACATGCATAGTGGTTTTAGGGGGAGATAAAACCCACTTTGGCTGACATAAAAATGTGAGCAAGAGTAGTAAGAGAGTAAAATAAAGACAGACCATAGGAGATTCTGAGCAGCCAAAGTCTGAATTTTAGTAGGCAATGAGAGCACATGAAGAATTTGAATAGCTGACCGTCATACTATTAGACAAGCTTCTGGAAATTTTTCTGATTTGAAAATATTTGAAGTTTTCTTTGTGTTTCTAAATTTAGAAAATTGCATAGATACATGCGGTAATAGAATGTTTTCAAGAGGTCTGCATCTTCTGTTCATTAATTTATTAGTAATTTCTACTTTTATTGCATTGTGGTCAAATATGCAATTCTGGTCTCTTCCTTGTTTTGCATTTTCCTCTGTCTCATTTAAGATTCAATGTGCCTTCTAAATATATCTCAATTACTTTGCCTTTTGCACCCCTGTTCTAATTGCCATTGTCATACCGTCCTCTATTTCAGTCTGTCAGCCAAGCAGTAGACATTCAATTTCAAATGCTATTTTGATTACACTATTCTACTAACAATCATTTAATGACTCCTCATTGCTAAATTGCTTATAGGTTTAAATCAATACCTTTTTTTACACCAAGAATTCAAGTACCTTCATGACTTATGTCATTCTTTTCAGCCTTATTTCCTATATCTGTGAGAACTTTTTGACCTAATAGTCACAAAGAAATAATTTCTTTCAATGGAATGTCTTTTTTATCTTTGAATTTGCTATTGTTTCTGCCCCAAATGTTTTAATCCTATTTGTTTATATATAATCTGTTCTTCTGTAATAATGCACTGCAGGTATCCAAAAAAGATTCTTTTCTGACTTCTGTAGGTACAATTACTTAATCCTATTCTATAATTTTTTTTATATAACTCTCATCATTTTGCTTTTTGAAATGCAACAACTTGAGTCGTTAGACTGTATATTCTTTTATTCAATGCCTTCCCTACTATAGAATAGTAGCTGCAGGTATGTATCAAATATAAATTTTTATTGATTGGATGAATGAAAACATTATTTATTTTACAGAATAGTAATGGGTGTAATAAAAATGAGTAGCATTGAGTGGAGGAATGGATAAATATTCATGGCATATTAGGGTTTTTTACATACTCTCAAATAAGAAACTTATATATATTTATAATAATATATGTTGATTTATGCTTTTATATCAAATGTTTATTTAATTATAGATCATTTCTGACACTTGGCATAATTGAAATGATTATGGAAATCAGATATCTTTTATTTCTACCATTAATTTAAATGTAGACAGCTGCAGTGCTTTATCCTATGAGTGCATATACCCAGCCGGCTTAAATATAATAGATATAGCAGTTAGTGCTATAGTCAAGGATATAAAAGATGGCAGTAGTAGAACATAAAGAGTGTTAATTCTCAGGAGAGCATAAAATTGATTCATTGCTGCCAGGTCAAAACCATGATGATTGTAGGTCAGAAGAGGGCAGCAAAGAACAGTCCAGGTCAGAAATCTGGACTTGACAAAATTACTTCAGGTAAAATGAAGAGTATACCTGAAGGAATTCTGGAGGCTAGGCACAGCATTGATCAATGGAAAAATGTAGGAGGCCCAAGAAACTAATTTACCATCTTTGTACCTAAGGACAGTATAAGTATATATTTTTATAAAAACAATAACATTGTTTTTACCTCCATTACAAATTTCAATCTTTCAAGCAATTCTCTGTGGTATAGATAAGTAGATACTACCTGAGGAAAGTAATGCTTGAAAAGGAAACTCCTAGAAAAGAACAGAACCAGAATTACCCTCATTAACCCAGCCAAGATGAGCATGAGGAAGTCAGATTGTCAAAAGGCAGAGTCAGTAAGGATTCACCCTAGAAAGCAAAGGCTAAGAACATGGTCCAAGTATCAGAAGCAAAAGGAGAGCAGCAGGAAGCCAGAGTTAAGAGAGAGATTGAGAATCTCTATTCATAATAGCTTTTCAGAGAATGGAGGGAATAGCATTTCTCTTGGATAAAGGTAATGTATCACATCCAGAAACAATGGGAACCTTTACATGGCTACCAGATCTGTCTTGGTGGAACTCAATCTTTTAATATCTTTTCATTACCCAAAGTTATAGCATGTTATTTAAAGTTGAGTATTATTTATGCATAACTTAGTCATCTCATTGCATTGCCTCCTTCTTATCTGGTGCATGTACAAAATGTTATATAATTTAAAACATTCTGTTAAATTTTGGATGAAATGTGTCCTGTTTCTTCCCTCCCCATCCCCTACCAAGTTTTAATTGCTCAAGGAAAGGAATAGGATATTAGGCTCTCAAGCAGTTTTTGTTAAATGAATGCACTATTAGCAATCACACAAATACAGATGAGATTTTTTTTTAGCACTGTCATTGGACATAAAATTTTGCAACTGAATTGTAGTTTACCCTCTACTAGTAACAGGTAATCATTATTGCCCAAATTAACCTAGTTCTTTTCATTTTGCAATGGCAGAGGTAGGTGTTCTCTGACTTGGGGCCTTGTTCTTATTTTTAAATTATAACTGACACTCAATATTAATTTATATTAGTTTTAGTTGTACAACATAGTGTTTAGATATTCATATATTTTACAAAATGATCCCCCTGATAAGACTAGTACCCACCTTTCACCATATATAGTCATTACAATATAATTGACTATATTTTCTACGCTGTACTTAACATCTCTGTGACTATTTTGTAACTACCAAAATCTACTTTTTTTAATCCCTTCACCTCTTTTACCTTCACTTCTTTCTGGCAACCATCAGATTGTTCTTTGTATCTATGAGTTTGTTTCTATTCTGTTTTTTTATTTATTTTGTTCTTTAGAGTTCACATATAAGTGAAATTGCACATTGTTTTCTTTCTTTGTCTGACTTATTTCACTTAGCTTAATACCCTCTAGGTCCATCCATGTTGTCACAAATGGTAAGGTTTTATTCTCTTTATTGCCAGGTGCCATTCCAGTATATATATGTACCACATCATCTTTATCTTTTGGTTGACTGATTGAGACCTTATTCTTAAAGGAAGTAGGTTTTAAGAGGCCTCATCTACTTCACAAACCTGTTGGAAAACTGCCAATGCAGAGAATATCAAGACTTTCTGCTATTATACTCACATATGTACAAGGGCATAATCAGAAGGCCATCTAAGAAATACACATTGTGTGTACTTCCTTACACATCTGCCATCCCCATCCCTCATTGCATTCTTTCTCCCTGTACTTTTTGAGGTCCTACATGTGGAAGAAAAAAATTCTTGTGCCAAATAAATTATTATCATTTTCTTTTTACTCATAAACATATTTTCCCCTTAGCCTACATATAATATCAATATTTACTTATTAATTATTGAGTCACACTTCATGCTTTCTAATTATTATTATATTTTTCTATCTTAAATTTAATTAGTGTGTATTGTATCCAGTAAAGGAACATGTCTAAATCTTGGTATAAAGATCAAAAATCAGTGTTGCTCAGTTAGGTGATTTTATTCCTAAGCACCAGCTTTATTTAATCCATTGTTCATTTTAACTCATCTAAAAGTGAATTCATATACCACTATCATGGTTGAAAGTTTGTCTGAAAGATATTATTAACCACCTCATTATCAAAATCAAATGTTCTTAAGCCATGGTCTAATTTTATACTTATACTTTATTTTTATTTTTTTTGTGTGTATGTGTGTTGGTTTTTTTTTTTTTTGTATTTTTCTGAAGTGAGAAGTGGTGAGGCAGACAGACAGACTCCTGCATGTGTCTGACTGGGATCCACCGGGCATGCACACTAGGGGCAATGCTCTACTCATCTGGGCGTTACTTTATTGTGACCCTTAGTGACCAGAGACATTTTAGCACTTGAAGCAGAGACCATGGAGCCATCCTCAGCGCCTGGGTCAACGTTGCTCCAGTGGAACCTTGACTGTGAAAGGGGAAGAGAAAGATAGGAAGAAAGGAGAGGGGGAAGAAGGGTGGAGAAGTAGATGGGCGCTTCTCCTATGTGCCCTAACCGGACGGAAATCGAACCCAGGACTTCTACACGCCAGGCCGATGCTCTACCACTAAGCCAACCAGTCAAGGCTATATCTATACTGTAAAAGCATATCATAATACAGTATAGATTTTCCAGTTGCGCTAAAGAATTTTTTTTGTTTGTTTGCAGCTGTTGTAACACAAAGTTCTGAGATTACTTAAAAGAAATCATTGTAGTATATAAAAAGAAATTATTTCTAATATATTTATTGTAACCCAGTCTATGAATAATTTAGTAATTATTTTTACAGTGGTTATATAATTAAGATTTTAAAATGACAAAAACAAAATCTGCATGTTATTTCAAAAAATAAATATCAGTTTTAATAACAATACATTTAGAAGTGTATGTTTAAGCATGAAAGGTTAAATGTTATAGCTCTACAATTTAGTTGGCAAGTTAAAGATATATATATAGCAAATACTTATAATGGTATCTAACATTGAAAAAATGTTTCCAATGGTAATTAAAATATTTTATACTCGATTTCTAAGTTTTCTATAAAGTATCGTATAGTGAAGTATTTTCTCATTTCAGAAATGTATATTTTAACATGGAAAAATAAATTTAAGTGAAAGTTAAAATTTAACCTAAGTAAAGAAAAATATTCTTTTTAAGTTTTTTATTCACATCTTTCATAGAAATGTTTAATTTTTTTCTGTTAGTAGGAAAAATGAGTTAATATTACAGATGTCATGTTGATATTAGAAACAGATACCCATTCACTGCAACGTGTATTATTTTTTAAGCTTTGATTTAGCAAGACTTCTTTGTATTTTTTTGAAAAGCTAAAAATCATTTAGAATGTGCATCTGGACAACAACAGCTCCATTTAGAAAAAACACAAGTGACCAGCGAAGAATGCTTTTCTGTGTGTACTAACTTGGCGTGGCAGAAGTTCAAAACCAGCAGGACTTTCTCATCTGTTTGCAAACAGGCCTGGACCATTTGATTCATAGAAATTCTGTTTTCTTTTGAGAAAAACACACTTCTCTAAGATATGAAGAGAAATTTTAGTGGTGATCAGAAGGAGAAGTAGTTACATAATAGAAAACCTAATAACACTTTATTTGATAATAAAAATTTTATTTTAAAAAATACAACCGCTAAAATAGTGTTATTTATTGAACAATACTGAAAAAGCAAATAAAAGTAAATAATATAAAGTCATTTGAAAGCATGGATTACAAAATATATAGAAGAATCATTCAACCATTAACATTGTGGAGAGATGTGTACACACATGTGAATACACACACACACACACACACACACACACACACACACTTCCTTTTCCCAGTGGAAACATTGCCCTAGTATTTAGTACCCAGTTTAATCCTATTGTTTTTGAAAACCAGGATGTGATTCATTCTAAAAATAGTTTTCTTCAGTATAAAATGTCTGAATAAAAATAGTTTATTGTTGTAGTATTCAGGAAAGTCTAAAGACCGTGTGTGTGTGTGTGTGTGTGTGTGTGTGTGTGTGTGTGTGTGTGTGTTTTAACATTAAGCAGGCTAAAGAATTACAAGGCAGTGGAATAGTATACATAGAGAAATCAATCCATTGCTTGATATGTAAGGACACAAAGAAAATATTGGTTCTTAGATATAATGATTATCTGATTTAGATATCTTTTCTATTAATAAGTAAACATAGTTTGGTTTATTTTATGTAATACCTATTAATAATAATAACCTACTCATATTTTTTTCAATTAAATGAGAGTTGGGGAGGCAGAGAAACAGACTCTTGCATGTGTTCTGACCAGGATCCACCTGGCAAGCCCTCTACCGGGTGATGTTCTACCCATCTGGGGCTGCTGCTCTGTGGCTTGGCAACTAAGCAACTTTAGTGCCTGAGGCAAAGTCATGGAGCCATCCTCAGCACCCTGGGCTAACTTGCTCGAACCCATTTGAACCATGGATGTGAGAGGGGAAGAAAGAGAGAAGGAGGAAGGAGAGTGGTGGAGAAACAGATTGTTGCTTCTCCTGTGTGCCCTGAATGGAAATTGAACCCAGGACTTCCACATCCCTGGCAGATGCTCTACTGCTGAACCAACTGGCCATGATCAACATATTTTAAAATATGAATTTTAAAATTTCATATTTTTTCTCTTTTAATGTATATTACATTTATGTGTTTTATCAAATGAACATTCCACTGGGGAATTTTTTACTTTTAATATTTCTCATTATTATTGCTTATTGTACAATTTTGTAATGATTTTTTACTTTCAATAATTTTTAAATATAAGAAAAAAAACTTTATGGCAAAAAAGCAAAGAAGGTAAATGAGAAATTGCTTATGCTTCTAAGTTCTTGTTTTCCTGTTATACTTTTCTGTTTTATTTTAAAGGAGATTGTATTTAATTTAACATTATTGCAATAGAGAGTTTTTGAACTTTCTTTTCGAAATTCAACAATACTAATAATCAAAGGCTGAATAGTGTTAGATACAATATTCATGTAGTAGGAGTGTTAATAAAGTTTCTTATCTCAGAGAAGTAATTATAATTTATCTGAAAAAGACCCCACTCAGCAAAGCAAATAAAAACTTTAATGTCGTTAAGATCTGAGAGTGTTGACAATGAAGCATGTCTTTCTTGGGGACCAAATAAGCCAGCAGGGTATTTTGCAGTTTGGATGTCTAGGAGACAGAGGTGTTGGGCCCAACCCATCACCTCTCCTGCCTAATTAAGTTAACAGGACTGTGTTTCAGTACTTGTCCTGCTCACCCATGTTCCCCAGAAGGTTGTGTATTGGTGGGGGGTTTTCTGTACCTGGTGGTTTTCTTGGGTTGCCTTCGAAATGTCATTGAATTGCTAATGGCCCGCCTTATCCAAAAGAATAAAGAATGATGTTTTCTGGGGCCGGCCATGTTTTTGCGGCTCAAAAAGTATTGACTGTTGGCAATGAACTGTGACATCCTCCTGATCCCATCCTCTATATATCTTTAAGTTTCTGTCTATTTTCATTCAATTTCATACCATTTCCCCACTTGAGACCCTGAAATAGATTCTTCACGCAGGTTGTGTGCGGCATGTCTTTTTTTTAATAATTAAGAGTATAATATTTGAGCTTTTTTTTCTGCTGAAGTCCAAAGTAAATATTCTTTTAGTATGCTTCAGAATTTATTAAATAATTTGAGAGAGTACTTACTAATATTAACACAATAGGTTGTATTTGTGAATGACAATACAATTACAGAGCATAGAAAATATCTGAGACTGAAATTTTTGAGATTAAACTTCTTCAGTGATATTTGTAATTGTACCAATTTATACTCTTTTTTTAGCCATGTTTCTTTGTCTGCTCACAGGGAAATTTTCTTTCATTAATTCCCAAATAATGCAATTCAAGGTTCAAAAGCAGGAAGCTATCATTAAGAGTGGGCCAAGCACTATCGTATATTGGAAAAACTGAGAGTTTTCCTTGTCATTCTATCTTTGCAAATGGTGTTGAATATTTATTGTTAGATTATTCCTTAAGCTTGAGAAAGATTTGTCATCTATGAATCTTTTCAAGTTGTTTAAGGCAACATGAAAACAAGAACTATAAAGGCTGTATATATGTGTAAAGGATACAGAAAATAAGCTAGCAAAAGTACTTGTGGGGAGAAAAATGTTCTACCTCACACATTTTGGAGGAATATGTGCACTTTTTAATTTTTTTGTAAAACTGATTTAGAAATTCTTCAAAATCATTTTGAAATGACTTAACAGAAAAGATATCTTATAAATATACTAATGTTTAATTTTATTTCCCTTCTGGGATAGGGATCTAGATAAAGGCCAAATGGTTTTGTTTGTTTTCTTAACAAAATGTGAGACTATTTGAAGTAGAAAATACCTTCTTCTATTTAGTCCATATGAATGGGAATGGGGCATTTCTGTCTTATAAGAATCACATCTTCCTTATAAAAATCTGAGTTAATATTTGGGATACTAAAATATTCTAATTAATTTTGTGTTTTCTTGTGTTGAAATGTGGACCATATTTAAACTGAGAGAAAATGCTCACATGTGTTAGAAATATGTTACCTATATTTAATGAAAATTTTCCTGTATTTCCTGATTTTATATTTTAAAAATCCGTGTTAACTTGGATTAAATTAACACATATTTGTTCAATTTAAGTCATAATTAGAAATAGTAAAACTGTCATTTTGTTCTCAAAATACTAAATTTTTGTCTTTTGGGTGTTTTTTTTTTTTTATTATTCCAAAGTTATAAGCGGGGAGACAGACAGATTCCCGCATGCGACCAACCAGGATCCATCCGCGTGCCCACCAGGGGTGATGCTCTGCCCATCTAGGGTGTTTCTCCCTTGCTGCCGGAGCCATTCTAGCGCCTGCAGCAGAGGCCACGGAGCTGTCCTCAGTGCCTGGGGCCAACTTTGCTCCAATGTAGTCTTGGCTTTGGGAGGAGAAGAGAGAGATAGAGAGTAAAGAGAGGGAGAAGGATGGAGAAGCAGATGGGCACTTCTTTTGTGTGCCCTGACTAGGAATTGAACCCAGGACTTCCACACACTGGGCCAATGCCCTACTGCTGAGCCATCCAGCTAGGGTAATATACTTAATTTTTCATTGAAAGTCTTTCCTCTTCGACTGTGTAGTATTCTATATTATATAGTATATATGTACCACATTTTCTTTATCCAATTCACTATCAAAAGTCACATTGATTGCCTCCATGTATTCACAACTGTGATTAATGCTACAATGAACAGAGGGGTGCATATGTCTTTATTAATAAGTTTTTCTGAGTTTTTTGAGTAGATACCCAGAAGAAGGATTGTTGGGTCATGTGGCAACTCTAATCTAAATTTTTTTTTAAGAACCACCATAGTGTTTTCCATAGTGGCTGTACCAGTTAACATTCCCAACATCAGAGAATGAAGGTTACTTTTTCTCTACAACCTCTTCTCTCCAATATTTATTATTTCTTGTCTTGTTGATAATACCCAATGTAACATGTATGAAGAGGTATCTCATTGTAGTTTGGGTTTCATTTTGTTAGTGGATTTCATTTGTTGTTACTAGTTAGTGAAGTTGAGCATCTTTTCATATAATTTGGCCATTTGTATATCTTCTGGGGAGAAGTATCTGTTCAGGTTCTCTGTCCATTTTCTTGGAGAGAGACAGAAAAAAAGAGACAGAGGTGGGAGGAGAGAGATGAGAAATATCAACTTGTAGTTGCTTCACTTTAGTTGTTTTATTGATTACTTCTCATATGTGTCTTGACTGAAAGGCTCAAGCCAAGCCATTGACACCTTGCTCTTGCCCAGGGGTCCCCAAACTTTTTACACAGGGGGCCAGTTCACTGTCCCTCAGACTGTTGGAGGCGAACTATAAAATAACTATGAACAAATCCCTATGCACACTGCACATATCTTATTTTAAAGTAAAAAAAGACAAAACGGGAACAAATACAATATTTAAAATAAAGAACAAGTGAATTTAAATCAACAAACTGACCAGTATTTCAATGGGAACTATGGGTGTGGATGCATCCTGTGCTCCTCTCACTGACCACCAATGAAAGAGCTGCCCCTTCTGGAAGTGCAGCGGGGGCCGGATAAATGGCCTCAGGGGGTCACATGCGGCCCACGGGCCATACTTTGGGGACCCCTGCCTGTGACCTCGGAGTTTCAAACCTGGAACCTCAGTATCCTGGGTTGATGCTGTATCCACTGTTTGTTTTTTGTTGAGTTATATAAGTTGTTTATATATTTTGATTATTAACCCTTTGTCAGAGCTGTTGTTGCAAATATCATCTCTCATTCAGTTGTTTGCCTTTTTGTTTTATTGTCAATTCCTTTTGCTGTGCAGAAGTTTTTAATTTGATATAGTTCATTATTTATTACCCTCTCCTTTGGGGTTAAATTCATAAAATGTTCTCTTTGGCCAAAGTCCATAAGTTTAGTACCTATGTTTTCTTATATGTACTTTTTGTTTTAGAACTTATGTATTTAGGCTTTTGCTACATTTTAAATTAATTCTTGTACACGGGGACAAACAGCAGTATAGTTTCATCCTTTTTTATGTGGCTTTCCAATTTTCCCAGCACATTTATTGAAAAGGCTTTCTTTCTTCCACTGTGTATTTTTGGTTCCTTTGTCAAAAATTAAATGCTCATAGACATCTGGTTTTATTTATGGGCTCTCAATTCTGTTTCATTGGCCTATATTTCTGTGTTTCTGCTAATATCATGCTGTTTTGATTATCGTAGCTCTATAGTATAAAGTCAGATTGTGTGATACCTCCATTTTCATTCCTTTTTTCTTAAGATTGCTTTGACTATTCAGTGTCTTTTTATTTATTTATATACAGTGTGTCTGTAAAGTCATGGTGCACTTTTGGCCTGTGACCGGTCAAAAGTGCACCATGACTTTACATACACCCTGTACTTTCTTTTACTTTTTCCAAGTAAGAAGCGGGGAGATAGAGAGACAGACTCCCTCGTGTACCCCGACTGGGATCCATCTGACAATACCTGTCTGGAGCTGATGCTCTGTCCATCTATGGCCATGCTGGCAACTGAGCTATTTTTAGCACCTGAGGCTGAGGCTCCTTGGAGTCATCCTCAGCACCCAGGGCCAATGTGTTTGAGTCAACCGAGGCATGGCTGCATGAGAAGAAGAGAGAGAGAGAGAGAGAGAAGAGAGAGGGGGAGGGGTGGAGACGCTTATGGTCGATTCTTCGGTGTGCCTGGACTGGGAATTAAACCCAGAACATCCACATGCAAGGCTGATATCCTAACCACTTGAGTCAACTGGTCAGGGCCAACTAGTCAATGTCTTTTGTGGTTCCACACAAATCAGTTGATTTTTTTTCTATTTTGTTAATAAAATAAGATTGGGTTTTTAATGAGGATTGCACTCAATTAATATATTGCTTTGGATAATTTGGTCATTTTAACTATATTCATTCTTCCAGTCCATTAACACAGAATTTCTTTCTGTTTCATTGTGAGTTTTTTTGAACTTTTTATTAATGCTTTGTAATTTTCAGTGTATAGATCCTTCACATCCTTTGTTAAATTTACTTCTAGATATTTTACTTTTTGTTGCAAGTGTAAAATTAATTTTTGTTTTCTTTCCTTTATCTGAAGTTTCATTGTTAGCATACAGGAAAGTAGTAATTTTTGTATATTAATTTTGTATCCTGAGACTTTACTGTATTTATTTATTATTTCTAATAGTTTTTTTTTTTTTTTGTAGAATCTTTAGGTTTTTTAAGATACATAATCATGTCATCTGCAGAAAGTGACAGATTTACTTCTTTTTTCCCAATTTGGATACGTTTTAGTTCTTTCTCTTGTGTGAATGCTCTGGCTAGAAATTCCAGAACTCTGTTAAATAAGAGTCATAGGAATGGGCATCCTTATCTTGTTTATGATTTAGAGGAAAAGCCTTCATTTTTTCACCATTGAGAATGATAATTGGCTGAGGGTTTGCTATATACAACCTTTATTATGTTGAGATACTTTCCTTCTATACCTATTTTATTGAGTGTTTTGTGGTAAATAAATATTGTATCCTAGTGATTGCCTTTTCTGCATCTATTGATAGATACATATGATTTTTGCCCTTTGTTTTGTTAATGTGGTGTATGTATTACATTGATCGATTTGCATATGTTGAACCACTGTGCCCTTGGAGTAAACCCCATTTGATTGCAATGTATTATTTTCAAAATGTCATTATATTTGATTTGTTAGTATTTTTTAAAAGATATTTGCAGCTGTATTCATCAGAGACATTAATGTGTAATTTTCTTTTTTTTTCTGTTGTCCTTACAGGTTTTGGTATCAGGATTATCTTGGTCTCATGAAATATATTAGAAAGAATTGACTCTACTTATATTTTTTGGAAGAGTTTAAAAAGGTACTAAATCTTCTTTGAATATTTGGTAGAATTCAAAAGTGAAGCTATCTGCTCCTAGACCGTTATTTTGGGGGAAGTTTTAGATGGTTGCTTCAATTCCTTTACTTTTTATCAGTCTGTTAGGTTTTCCTATTCTTCAGGATTCAGTCTAGGAAGGTTATATAGTTCTAAGAAGTTATCCATTTCTTCTAGATGATTGAAGTTGGTGGCATATAGTTTTTCATAGTATTCTAGTATTACCCTTTATAAATCTATGATGTCCAAGTAACTTCTCCTCTTTCATTTCTGATTTTGTGTATATGAGGCATTTCTCTTTTTTTCCTTATTGAGTCTAGCCAGGGTTTATCAATTTTACTGATCTTTTTAAAGAACCAACTCTTTGTTGTATTAAGTTTTTGCATAGTTTTTTGGTTCTCTGTTTCATTCAATTCTGCTCTAATTTTTATTATTTTTTTTCTGCTGCTGACTTTGGGTTACTTTTGTTCATTAGTAGTTTTTTAAAGATATTCATGATTATGCCTTTGTCTGTTTCTTCTTTCAATTCTGTTAGATTTTAGTGCTCCATGACTTGATGCATATATATTAAAAAGGTTATGTCTTTTTTTAAAATTTGAGTGAGAGGAAGGAAGATAGGCAGACTACCTCATGTGCTCTGACCAGGATCCACCTGGAAACCCCTGTCTGGGGCTGATGCTCTGCCAATCTAGGGCCAATGCTCTCAACCAGGCTATTTTTAGTGCTTGAGGCAGAAGCCTCTGTGCCCAAGGTCAATACACTTGAATTAATCAAGCCATGGATGCAGGAGGTGAAGAGAGAGAGAAGGTGGAAGGAGAGGGGGGAGAAATAAATGGTCACTTCAGTTTGCCCTGGCTGGGAATCAAACCCAAGAGTTTCACATGCCTAGCTGACACTCTAACTTTGAGCCAAAAGACCAGGGCCAGGTTATATCTTCTTGATATAGTGTCACCTTTATCATTATAAAATGTCCATCTTTGTCTCTTGTTACCTTTGTTATCTTGAAATCAGTTTTGGCAGATATAAGTATGGCTACCCCTGCTTTTCTTTGGATGTTATTTGCTTTGAGAGTCATTTGTCACCCTTTTACTGGGAATCTAACTTTGTTTGTACAGTTTAGATGTATCTCCTAAAAGCAGCATGTAGTAGGGTCTTGTTTTTTTTATCCAGTCTTCTACTCTCTGCCTCTTTATTGGTGATTTCAGTCTATTTAAATTTACGGTAATTATCAATGCATAAAAATTTTCTATAGCCATTTTAGCTTTTGTTTTCTGATAGCTCTGTGCCTCCATTGATTCTTTTTCTTTCTGTTGTTTTCATTTGGTGGTATTGCATACTTCTTTATTCTGTTTCCTCTTTTTATAAGCTATATGTCTCAGTTTTGTTTTGTTTTTGTTTTGTTTTGTGGATGGTTACCAGTAGGCTATTGAAAGAGAAAGTTGCATGTATATAGTAGTACTTTGTCTTATGAATGCATCTACCCTCGCTCCTCTTTTGCTAATTCAGACTTTTCCCTTCCCCTTTTATGTCTCACATCTTGTTGAGTATTTTCAGAACTTCAATCTTGAATTCTCCATCATGTATATCCTAAATTTCCACATGTTTAAACTCACTTTCTAGAGACTTTTCATTTTCTTTCTGAACTGTATAACTCCATAGGTTATTCACAGTATTCAATGTTCTCCTCCTCTGTCCAGACATTTGTATAAGTGACTCTTTTTAGTAGATTACTTCCAAGAGGTCTTTCTATTATTTCCAGTAGGTGGTGCTGAATCACAAGTTTTAACTCTATAAAATCTCAGTGCTGGCCCCACCATGATGCTGGCTGGCATCAGTGTAGTGGCGATACTGAGGGTGGGGTGAGTTGGGGGAACCTGGGCCCTTTTTTTTGTTTTTTCTCTAGGTAATTGCCACCTTGGCCCAACCAAGGATCAGACATAAAGCACCCCCTTTGCTCAGGGTAAACAGTAGTTCTGTAGTGTCAGTTCTCAAGTGTGTCACCAATACACTCTACACTCCAATACCAAGAGTGCAGGGAGGGAAGCTCTGCAAGGCTAGGGGACTGCAGAACACTGTGTCCTTGTCTCTCTGTCTGAGGCAGGGCAGAAGGTGGGTTACAGGATAACCAGCAGCATCTCAGAGCTGCATCTCCTGCCCTCAGCCATTGCTCTAACTGTTCACTCCTGTGAGAATTTCTACAGAATCTCTCGGTTCCTCCCAGTCGATAAAAACCCAGATACAACCGGATTTCTCCTGTCTCCTGGCTGAGCCTCACCATAAGCTCTCAGCCACAGGGCTGTGTCCTCAGCCCCTTTTTATTTTTCAACCCCCTATCTGCTCCCACCTGCCTACATTTAGTTGCATCAATGTGTGGATCTTTCTAGCATGCATATATACCAAGCCTGGGTTTCTTCATTGAGTTATCACTGCTCATACTGTTAAAATTTAAAGGGAAAAGTCCAAGGAAATTTCTCATACCACCATTCCTCTGACATCCATCTAAATGACCTATTTACATCACCAACTTAGGCCATTGTTTACTTTTTGAGAGGTGTTTATCTTCCTAAGCCATTGCTACCAAATGATTATTCTTTTTTTTTTATTTTGACAGAGACAGAGAGAGGAAAAATAGGAACAGTCAGAAAGGGAGAGAGATGAAAAGCATCAGTTCTTCATTGTGGCACTTTAGTTGTTCATTGATTGATTTCTTATATGTGCCTTGACCAGGGTCTACAGCAGAGCAAGTGAGCCCTTGCTCAAGCCAGCAACCTTGGGCTCAAGCCAGCAACCTTTGGGCTCAAGCCAGCAACCTTTGGGCTCAAGCCAGAGACCATGGGGTCATGTCTATGATTCCACGCTCAAGCCAGCAACCCCATGTTTAAGCTGATGAGCACATGCTCAAGCCAGTAACCTCGGGGTTTTGAACCTGGGTCCTCTGCATCCCAGTCTGACACTCTATCCCCTGTATCACAGCCTGGTCAGGCCAAATGGTTATTCTTGAAAAACTGCTCCATCTTAAAAAAATATTTAGATATAAAATTGACATGTAGCATTGTAAGTTTAAGGTATCCATGGGTTGATATGATATATTTACATATTAGAATATAATTATCACTGTAGCATTAACTAACACCTCTACCACTTCACATAATTATCCTTTCTTTTTTGTGATGGTAATTATTAACATCTAGTGTAAAGCCAGTAGTTGCAGCCACCATCATAACCTACTGGCCCATGCAGGTTCGAACTTAATTCAGACAGATGGAAATGAAACAATGGAGCCAAGAACTGGTGGGCCATTAACTTTAATCCTAGCTTGCACCCAGTGTGCAAGAAATACACACAGTGGGAAAACACTTCCCTTTCCATTCAGGGCTCCCAAAGCCACTGACTACCTGAGTTTCATAGAATCTAAGATTTCTGCCTCACCAGCCCTATTCACCTCTGTTCCCCATCTCCTTCTCTCTGCACAAACTCTGCATAAACTGGCTTCTTCTTCAGCAATCCACCATCGTGGCTGCCTCTCCTCTCCTCCACATGGCCTTTCCCTGCTCTCCTCTCTAATGCTAATCTCAGAAACCGAGAGAGACCAACCTCCCAGTCTGCCCCATTTTATAGTGTAGAAATCAAAACCTTTAATCCAATATACAAACAAGGAAGTCTATGATACAAAGTCACTCATCTGAGGCATAATGGGATTCCTCATAAGAGTGCACCACCCCCTTACATGCAACAGTCAAGGGTGTGAGGAAAAGCTTAGTTTTAAAACTAAGCCTTAAAACTATAAGGATCCTGCCTATTTACAGCCTGTCCCCCACATCCAATGCAAACTATAAGCAAGCAAACATATATATCATATTTACAAATTTATTTGAAAAACATCTAGTCTTTTACCAACTTTGTTTATAATACAGTATTGTTTATAATCACTATGCTATACATTATTTCCAAGACTTATTTATCTACTAGTTGCAAGTTTGTACCCTTAAAACAAATTTCCTTATCACACAGCTTTTGGTAACCACATTCTACTCTCTGTTTTTATGAGTTTGGCTTTGATAAACTGTTCAATCTATTTTTATTTTCTTTTAAATTTATTAGGGTGACATTGGTTAATAAAATTATATGTTTTAAGTGTACAGTTCTGTAATACATCACCATATAATTCTATAAGACTTTGGGTTTGATCATCACTCAGAGTCAAGTCTCTTTTTATCACCATATATTTGAATTTCTTTACCCTTTTTTACCTCTCTTCATCCCCACCTTTACTTCTAGCAAACAGAAAGTTGAGAATGAGAATGTTATTATTTATGAAATTTGCTTTGTCTAATGATAATGTAAAAAGTTCAGAAAATGGAAGGATAATGTGGTTCAGTTTAGTAGTTGCTAAAAGTGGGATAACTTCAATATGAAGATGATGACATTAAAGGAACTTCTCACCATGTCTAACTGGGAGAAGAATTGAAAAGTAATTTGCGTGGTATTGCTTTGTCTGATATTCGTTTGAATATAGAACATTAATCATGAATAAAAATCCATATGATAGCTAGCATATGTCAGTCTATATTTAGTAGGAACAGTTTTAAAGAATTATATTACTTTTTAATGTTCTTAGTTATACCCATGTAAAATTGTGATTCAAAAAGTTTATATCATTGCAACACAATGAAAAAGCATCAATTGATAAAGAACTATAAGAGTTAAGCATGAAACTACATCTCTTTGCCTTCAGAATATGAAAAAACTACCTTGGAATTATTTTATATGGCAATTTATGGCTAGTATTAATTTCATTGATGTTTGTATTTTCAAGAACTACAGTTCTTCAGACTATCAGGGAACCAAAAGTCATCTTCCTCTTTCCCTATTCTATTTGTTTAAATATTTAGGTACATTCAATCTTTGAATGTCTAAAATGAAATATTCTCAGTCTTTTGCTGGCATTTCAATACTGGACATAAAAATAATGACAGGAGTTACCTGTGTTCTTAATTTAACTGTTCTTTGTTTGATATTTATAAAATCCTTTTTCTTATACTAAAAAATTTATAAAATATAAATATATGTAAGTTGTCCCTTTGCTATATCATGCTGTGTTATGTTATTTCATGTTGGTAGGGATTGGGTTAAAACCAGAAAAGAGGTTCCTTACTCTGTTTTCATTTTCTGTTGCTTTAAATACTGGACATTTTCTTTATGTTAGATGTCTGAAGGCTTCTAGAACCATGGTGTGAGTACTCAATGTCCTTTGTTAATTTGCACAAAGTCTATATGATGTACTGACTAAATAACACTGGCTTCAGACACAGAAGACCTCCATTCAAATCTTGGATTTATTGCTTCTTTATCTCTGGAAACTTCTGAAAACTACTCTGTACCTTCTTTTATGCATTGATAAAATGAAGATCATAATATTGTACTCACTTTACAATGCCCTTGTGAGGACTGACTGAACTAATGTATGTAAAGTACTTAGAATAGCTCTGGTCTACACAAGAACTACACAAAATGTTAGCTGCTAGACCATTGCTCTACCCTACTTCTATTGTTTAGCCCTTGGGTAATGTGAGAACAAGTTAGTAAATGAAACTGTAATATCAGAGAAACTATAAAGATTATGTTGTAAAATACTTAGAAGAGTACCTGATAAAATACATTAAGTAAGTATATTCACCTAAATTTATCTTTTCCTTAGTACCTAGATTATTTTTATTAAAGTATAATTGACATAACATTATATTTGTTTTTGCCATACAATGTAAGGATTCAATATTTGTATATATTATGAAATAATCACAAGTCATGTTAATATGTTACCATACATCATTACAAAAAACTTTATAACTATAACTTTGTATAGATTTTATTTTATTTATTTACTTTTTAACCAAGTGAGTACATGCTGAATGGCAAATGAGTGGACAAAAAAATTAATTTTTGTAATTATTTTAGAAAGGTCCTTCAGATTTTATTGATCTAAAATTTTTTTAAAAATTAGATATTTTTAGCCTTTCACATCTGGGATGAATGCTCTGTTGTATCCTAACTAGTGATCTCGGGCAAGTTACAAAACTTCTGTGAATGTCTGTTTCTTTATCTGCAAAATTGAAATATAAAGCTGAAAAATACATTGGGAAGATTAAAAAATATATTTAGAAAACTTAGCAACATGTCAAGCACATAAGGTACCAATAAACAAATGATATTAGCTCTTCTCTAATTTTTTTTCAAATAGGCCAAATCATATTTTATTGTTATATTGACTTCAGCTTTTCCTCTTGCTCTTACATGGCCATTCCTCTTTCCTTCAAGTCACAGGTTAAGATGCACATGAAAACATTGGTGATGCAAAATTCACTACACACAGATAATTTTAAGATTAACATTAATAACCTCTGCACTATGACTATTAATCATGTTTGAACTTAGACCATCTGTTTTTCTTTAAATGTTCTCTCACTATCCCCTCTTTTGTATGACTTCAACAATCATCTTTCCAGATCCTTGGGCATGAAATTTTAGTCTTCCCATCTCCTTCTTTCACTGTTTTTATAATTAAAATCTTGCAAAACATTCCTTCTCTTCTGAGAAAATTTTATTTGTCCCCTTTTATCTATCCTAGTAGGATAATTCCTGGTGAAAGTTTTAGTTACATCATACAGTTTTCTTTCAAATAAGTACTCCTTTGTTTCTTGATAAAAAATACTGCACCTAACCTGCAGATTCTCATATTCTTGAAATTTCAAGTTCATTGCAGAGGACCTCAAGACCTTCAGATTCCTCCTCATCTAAATGACTTTTCTTATTCTAAACTCTAGCACACACACCACTTTTTTTCTTTAATTTCTATTAAAATTTAAATAATTTTACACTCATTGAAATCATTGACTGTTTTGAACAGTAACAAATGATATAAATATTATTTTAATTTGTAGTATTAAATAAATAACATAATTTTAAAAATTGAGCAATATAAAATCCAACAGTTGTTTATCCCTTCAAATATAGTAAATTCTAACTAGAGATATGTACATTATAACATCATTTAAACATGTTTTAAAAACTGTTATCAGATATAATTGTATATAGCCATAGTCTTTAAGCAAAAAATAAAAAGCTATTTTAATGCACAAAAAGGACACATATACAGAAGGAAAGATATTTGGGGGCTACATCCATGATTGTTTAATTTACTGGACAAACAGTGGCTGGGAAAGTACGATGCAATCTGTGAGTCCTTTAAAATTGGGAGTGATTCCAATTTGATGAATCAAAAAAGGGGAGTGGGGGAAAAGGAAATGTTTAAAAACATCACTTTAGTGACATTTGTCTTCTTTGCTATTCTTAATTATTGCTATAACAGATCCATAAACTTATGACATTCTGAGTTGGATTGAATTCAGCTGTTTAGAGGAAAGCAATTATGATTGTCCTCAAGCCAAGATAACAACACAGCATCATGACTAGCCAAGAAGCCTGGAATTCACAACCACCTTATACTTATTTGTTTATTCATGTTGGCTGTTTATCAGGAAGTGACTTCAGTAAAGAAGAGCTGTAGTTCATTTATTAAGTAAACTCTCAAAACTTTGAGAAGGATGGTACATATGCTATATTCAAAAACTACTCTTTCAAAATAAATATATGTGAATGTTCATTGCATTGAATTTGACTAACACTTATTTTTTCCTTAAGTGAGAAGCAGGTAGAGAGAGATACAGACTCCCATATCACCCTGACCAGGATCCACCCTACAAGCTCCCTACCTGGCAATGGTCTGTTCTACCCATATAGGACATTGTTCCATTGCTCAATAACCGAGCTACATTAGTGCCTTAGGCAAGGCCATGGAGTCATTCACAGTGCCTGGGGCTAACTTTCTCCAACTGAGTTATGGTTGTGGGAAGAGAAAGAGAGATAGAGAGAAAGGAGAAGGGGAGGAATGGAGAAGCAGATGGTTACTTCTCTTGAATGCCCTGACTGGGAATTGAACCCAGGACATCTACATGTCAGGCCAATCTTCTGCCAGTGAGCCAACCAGCCAGGGCCAACAGTTTTTTAATCATTGGGGAAAATGTGGTTAGGACAACATTGGTAAATTTTATTTTAATCTCATAGTTTTTGTTTCTGAAACATCTTATTGCTTTATATATAATACCTAACAGCACAGGATAGCTGTATATATTTTTAAAATAATTTTTTCTTCAATAGTAAATTTAATAATGATACAAATTACAATTTGAGGTATACTATAAGACAGAATTCAATGTAAAGTTTATATGAACAAACTAAAGGCAAGTCTTGATTGAAATGATTTTGAGAGTTGTAGATGTTATAATACTTTCCCACAAGTTGTAGCTAATGCTGGAACACCTAAATGACAGAGAAAGTTTTACTGTTTTAATTGCTTCTTTATCTCTATTCCAAATACTAAAAAAAAGTCAGCAACACTTTTGAAAGCAAATTATTTTTTTGAATATCTTGTTTTATTTTAGAAGCCATCAACATTTTTTTTAAATTTGGTCTCCCAAAAGTACTCTTAGTTATTGCTTTGAAATTCTTTTATTTCTGATCTCATTCATTCTCTTTTCTGTGTTCTTAAACTTTTGAGTAATGTTAGGTCCCTTGAAGAATCTAATGAATGCTATTGACTCTTCTAAAAAGAAAAAATTACTGCAAATCATTTCATATCCTAACGTCCATTCATGATACCCACATCAAGAATCCTTGTTTTTTAATCTCACTCTTTTTTCTCATCTGTATACCTGAATATATATTAGTAGAAATAATAATATAAACCATAAGGTGAAGGGTCATGATAATAATGTTCATTGGAATTGACTTGAAAACTATGCTTTTACAGTTTGGGGATGAGTTTTACATGTATATTTACACTGTTCTTGGACACACTATTTTGGGGTAAGGAATAAACAGAGGAAGGATCTTTTAATTTTCTACATTTCTAACACAAGTTTATTGAATTTGTGAAATTTGCATTTTCTTCAAGACAATGTGGTAATGTAATTGCATAAATAATATTTTTCTAATCTCCTCTGATCTACCTTTGAAAGTTTTTACATGCAGCTCATTAGCTATTTCAACTTCTGAAGTCCCTAACTTGTTCCTTGTTCATTGTACATAGCATACTGATTTATCTTTTTGTATGAAATTTAATTTATTATAAAAATTTTATGATATGCACTTAGTAGTACAATACTTTGTAAATCTCTAGGCCAATAACAAGCTAAACTAGAAGATTATAAATGCTGTGAGGAGAGGGCAGGCACACTGTCTCTATGTACTACGAATCACATCTTTTGCACAGTGTGTTGCAGATTGTAGAAACTGAATAAATATTTGTCGAATAAATGACTAATTTAAAAAGAATCAATTACTAATCAGGCAGGATCTTGTGATTGCTATGGAATAGAAATAGATTACAGTAGTTTCTAGTAAATTTCAGTACTCCTGAACACAACCCTTTATACTTATAAGGAAGTACAGAACAGACAATTAAAATACCTACAATATCTTTTCTAAAACTTCATCACTAAAGCCATAAGTATTATTCTCTATGAGAGGCCAACAGATTCTTCCTTGATGGTTATTTATTCTTTTCTTTTTTACAGAGACAGAGTCAGAGAGAGGGATAGATAGGGACAGACAGACAGGAACAGAGAGAGATGAGAAGCATCAATCATTAGTTTTTTGTTACCGTTGTGAGATCTTAGTTGTTCATTGATTGCTTTCTCATATGTGCCTTGACCGCGGGTCTTCAGCAGACTGAGCAACCCCTTGCTGGAGCCAGAGACCTTGGGTCCAAGCTGGTGAGCTTTTGCCTAAACCAGAGGAGCCTGCAATCAAGCTGGCAACCTCAGGGTCTCAAACCTGGGTCCTTCCGCATCCCAGTCCAACGCTCTATCCACTGACCACCACCTCATCAGGCAAGGGTTTTTATTTTTTAAAACATAATTATAACATGCTTAAAATATTCAAGCCAAATCATATTTTAAATTTTTACATGAATAGACTGTAGTTTATAGACTTAGCAGTATGAAGAGAAACCATACCTAATAAACTATCTTGAAGGCCTGCAGCACTAAGACTACAAAGCAAATCTAGAGTAAGAGATGGCATTGTGTTGATGAATCTATATATGCCTATAAGGTAGCTTGTAAATTATATTTGATCATCATTTTAAAACATATACAATATTTAAATAAATTTTTTAAACAATAAAAATTACATTAGGTCTTACCAAGATTTTGAATTAGTATAAATCATTATTACATGACCACTGTCATATAAGCTGAAAAGAGTATGAAATAATTTTGAAAGAATTTTTGAATGAAATGTTGGCATGCAAATGTTCATTTATGCATGTATAAATTCAAATTACTATGCATTTATTAATTAGAGATGGAGGCACAGATGAATAAAACAGTATAGTGGAGAAGAAAGATGCCAGAACCAATAACTATCCCAGTATGTAATCACTGATATAATCACTATGTGAACATGAATACTCTGGGGATATAAAAACAAAATTACTTGCCGGAGGGAAGAAAGGCCATGAGTGAAATTCACTTGAACTGGCACTAAGTGTTGTGTAAGAGTTTGCCAAAAGGAAAAGATGAAGTAGGGTATCCCAGATATAATGTTCTGAAAGCAGGTTATATGTTCAGGATACCTGGAAAAGGTCATTGTCCTTACCACAAAACTGGAGAAGGGAAGAAATGATGGGGAGAAAAATAAACCAGGTTACAAAAGACTTCATTAACATCAGTGCAAAAAAAAATCTCAGCTTTATGCTGCAGGTAATAAGCCAGAGGTCTTAGATTTTAAAATGAAGTGATTCAATTTTATTTGGGTGAAGAATATAAAACGTTGCATTTAGGACAACATGAATGAGTTTAGAAGGTATTATGCTAAGTGAAATAAGTCAGACAGCGAAAGACGAATACCATATGATTTCACTTATAAGTGGAATCTAAGAAACAAAATAAGCAGAACAGAAACAAACTCAAATACAGAGAACAGACTGATGATTGCCAGATGAAAGGAGAGTTGAGGGGGTGAGTTAAATAGGTAGGGAGATTAAGAAGTACAAATTAACAGTTATGAAAATAGTCACATAGATGTAAAGTACAACATAAGGGGAATATATTCAATAATGCTGGGATAACAATGAATGGTATCAAATGGGCAGGTACTAGATGTATTAAGGTGACCACTTCATAGGTTACATAGATGTCTAGTCATTGTTGTACACCTGAAACTAATATAATATAATTAATATTACACTGGCAAACAAAAACTTGGTTGCATCCACAAAAATACTTGTTCTTACCTAATTCGAGTGTGCTGATCTCAAATCTGACATTAGTTTTTCTCTGTAATCCACAGTTTTTTTGCAATTAAAGATTTTAGGCTTTCATCTTATTGTAAAATTTTCAACATTTAGTTTAACATAATGAACTAGAATGTGTTCTTGGGCATCATCTTTGTGAAAATATAATAGTTTATATAATGCAATAAATACATCAATACACTAAAATATATGATTGCATCATAATTTGTCTATAATTTCAAAATAGAACACATTAAAACACTTATTTTAATCATAAAAGTTTTGCAAAACATTTAAATTCTATTCAGGCAAAAATTTGCGTTTGTAGCACTTGCGTTTGTAGCTCTTGCGTTTGTGTACTTGTTGAGGACAATCTCGTTTCATGCTCCAGCAGGAGTCTGCTCATCACTAACAGCTCCAAGATTTTTGGGAAACTTATCAAGGTGACTGTTCAGGAAGTGAATCTTAACACTCATGTTGCATCCAATGTCATGGAAAGCCAACAGCACCCCTTGAACCAGAAGTTCATAGTTTTCTGCTTTTTTGTTGCCAAGAAAGTTCTCTGTAACTTCCACAAAAGACTGCCACGCTGCTTTTTCCTCCTTATTCATCTTCTTCATCATGTATGAGGGTTCGAATTTGAGGTCCATAGAATACACCTGCTTTTATCTTCTCAAAGGACAAGCAGAAAAAGCAGAAATAATATGTTGAAAGTATTTACTTTATTCAAAGCCTGAACGAACTGCTTCAGTAAGCCAAGTTTGATGTGAAGTAGGAGAAAAATGATTCTGTCTCGATTAACTACAGGTTCATTCACAATATTTTGCATCCCGACTTCCAGAGCTTCATGTTCCGGCCACTCCTTCTGTGTCCAGTGTTTCTCCCAAGTTCGGCTGTCCCACAAACACAGAAAGCAAGGATACTTCATGAAACCTCTCTTTTGTTCCAGCAGAAAATTTACCATTATAAGATCCACACAAATGATCCAGTTATGCTCCTCATACTTCAGAAAATCGAGGACAATTTTTATGTCATTATAATCTTCTTACAGATGAGTTGAAAACCAATTGGAACCGCTACATAAACATTACCATTGTGTAGGAAAACACATTTCAGACTCCGTTTAGAGCTGTCAAGAAATAGCCACCATTCTGTTGGACTGTAAATGGTAACACCTAGTTGGCTGAGAAGACTACTGATATCATGACAGTAAACAAAGTGTTTTCAGAAAAAATGTCCAAAAAAATTTTTCACGCTTCCTGAAATGGGATACTTTAGTTTACCAGTGAGGTACATTCTTTTCTTGAAGCCTGGAGGCTAATAACTCAGCTACTTTCCTTGACAGGCCCAAATCTCCTACTAAATTATTCAACTCAGGTTGGCTAAACTGCTGAGGGATTTATGACTGCTTGGCATCAGAAGAAGACCCTTCAGATTCTACAACCATTTCTTTATGCATCTTATCCAAATAAACTTGATCACCATGTTCACTTTCTTCATCCTTAGAAGAAATAAAACTATTGAAAACTGGAACCAAGAGTGTCTCAGAGTGTGGGAAAGTTTGTATTGCTGAAGGAATATTAGGATATGTGATCATATGCTGTTTTTTCTTGCGATGCCCTTTCTATGGATGGGACAGAAATAACAGTCACTGCTGTGGTTCTTAGATTCATGCCAAACCATGGGAATACCAAAAGGCATTTCTTTGTGTTTACCTTTTGTCCAGTCATGAAGCATTTTCTCACAATTATGACACAGAATATGAGGAACCCAATTCTTGTCTTGATCACCCAGGATAACTTGAAAATAGGCAATATATGCACATGTCACAAATGATGAAATATTGCGTCTTTGGTGTTGAATTGTGTAACAGCAACATTTAGAACAGAAGGTATCAAGACTATTCTTACATTTATGCCTACTTGAAGAATCCATGATTCAATCCTTTTTTAAATTTCTTTTTATTTATTTATTTTTATTTTATTAATTTTAAAGGGGTGACATTAATAAATCGGGGTACATATTTTCAAAGAAAACATCTCCAGGTTATCTTGTCATTCAGTTATGCTGCATACCCATCACCCAAAGAGAAATTGTCCTCTGTCACCTTCTGTCTGGTTTTCATTATGCCCCTCTCCTCCCCCCTCCCCCCACCTCTCTTCCTCCCCCTTCCACCTACCCCCTGTAATCACCACACTCATGTCCATGTCTCTTAGTCTCTTTTTTATGTCCCACCTATGTATGGAATCATGCAGTTCTTAGTTTTTTCTGATTTACTTATTTCACTTCATATAATGTTATCAAGATCCATCCATTTTCTTGTAAATGATCCGATGTCATCATTTCTTATGGCTGAGTAGTATTCCATAGTATATATGTACCACATCTTCTTTATCCAGTCATCTATTGAAGGGCTTTTGGGTTGTTTCCATGTCTTGGCCACTGTGAACAATGCTGCTATAAACATGGGGCTGCACGTGTCTTTACATATCAATGTTTTTGAGTTTTGGGGATATATATCCAGTAGAAGGATTGCTGGGTCATATGGTAGTTCTATTTTTAGAAACCACCATACTTTCTTCCATAATGGTTGTACTACTTTACATTCCCACCAACAGTGGGTGAGGGTTCCTTTTACTCCAAAGCCTCTCCATCACTTGTTATTACCTGTCTTATTGATAATAGCTACTCTAACAGGCGTGAGGTGGTATCTCATTGTAGTTTTGATTTGCATTTCTCTAATAGATAATGAAGATGACCATCTTTTGATATATCTGTGGGCCATTTTTATTTCTTCCTGGGAGAAGTGTCTGTTCATGTCCTCTTCCCATTTTTTTTATTGGATTGTTTGTTTGTTGTTGCGTTTTGTGAGTTCTTTGTATATTTTGGATACTAGCTCCTTATCTGAATTGTTGTTTAAAAATATTATCTCCCATTGAGTTGGCTGTCTGTTTATTTTGTTGTCAGTTTCTCTTGCTGTGCAAAAACTTCTTAGTCTGATATGGTCCCATTCATTTATCTTTCCCTTCACTTCCCTTGCCTTTTTTTTTCCCACTTCCCTTGCCTTTGGAGTCAAATTCTAAAGTGCTCTTTGTAACTAAGGTCTATGAGTTTAATTCCTATGTTTTCTTCTATGTACTTTATTGTTTCAGGTCTTATATTTAGGTCTTTGATCCATTTTGAATTAATTTTAGTACAAGGGAACAAACTGTAATCGAGTTTCATTCTTTTGCATGCGGCTTTCCAGTTTTTCAGCACCATTTGTTGAAGAGGCTTTCTTTTCTCCATTGTGTGTTGTTTGCTCCATTATAAAAAATTATTTGACCATATATATGTAGTTTTATTTCTGGATTTTCTATTCTGTTCCATTGGTCTGAGTGTCTATTTTTTCTGCCAATACCATGCTGTTTTCATTTTTGTGGCTCTCTAATATAATTTGAAGTCAGGAATTGTAATGCCCCCAGCTTCATTCTTTTTCCTTAGGATTGCTCTGCCTATTTGGGGCTTCTTATAGTTCCATATAAATCTAATAATTTTTTGTTTTATTTTTAAAAATATATATCATTGGAATTTTGATGGGAATTGCATTAAACTTGAATATTGCTTTGGATAATATGGTCATTTTGATTATATTTATTCTCCCTATCCAAGAACAAGGAATATCTTTTCATTTCATTGTATCTTTTTCGATTTCCCTTAACAGTGCTTTGTAGTTTTCATTATATAGGTACTTTACATTCTTCGTTATATTTATTCCTAGGTATTTTATTTTTTTTTGTTGCAACCGTGAAGGGGATTAATTTTTGAGTTTGTTTTCTAATATTTTGTTGTTGGCATATAGAAATGCTATGGACTTTTGTATATTAATTTTGTATCCTGCGACCTTACTGTATTGGTTTATTGTTTCTAGTAATCTTTTTTGTGGAGACTCTGGGGTTTTTGATGTAAAGGATCATATCATCTGCAAAAAGTGAAACCTTTACTTCTTCTTTTCCAATATGGATGCCTTTTATTTCTTTGTCTTGTCTGATTGCTCTGGCTAGAACTTCTAGCACCACATTAAATAAGAGTGAAGAGAGTGGACATCCCTGTCTTGTTCCTGATTTAAGGGGGAAAGTCTTCAGTTTTATGTCATTTAATATGATGTTAGCTGATGGTTTATCATAAATGGCCTTTATCATGTTGAGATATTTTCCTTCTATACCCATTTTGTTGAGTGTTTTAAACATAAAATTATGTTGTATTTTAGATGTTTTCATTGTACATATGTACCCTGATTTATTGATGTCACCCCATTAGAATTAATAATAATAAAATATATATTAAAAAAAAAATTATGTTGTATTTTATCGAATGTCTTTTCTGCATTTATTGATAAGATTATGTGGTTTTTGTCTTTGTTTTGTTGATATGGTGTATTATGTTAAACGTTTTACGTATGCTGAACCATCCTTGAGATTCTAGGATGAATCCCACTTGATCATGATGTATTATTTTTTTTTTAATATGTTGTTGTATTTCATTTGCTAGTATTTTAGCATCTGTATTCATTAGAGATATTAGTCTGTAGTTTTCTTGTTTTGCACTGTCCTGGCCAGATTTCAGTATGAGGGTTATGTTGGCCTCATAAAATGTGTTTGGAAGTATTGCTTCTTCTTCAATATTTTGGAAGACTTTGAGTAGAATAGGAACCTAATCTTTGAATGCTTTATAGAATTCACTAGTATAGCCGTCTGGGCCTGGACTTTTAGTTTTGGGGAGGTTTTTAATAGTTTTTTCTATTTCCTCCCTGCTTATTGGTCTGTTGAGGCTTTCTGCTTCATGACTGAGTCTAGGAAGGTTGTATTTTTCTAGGAATTTATCCATTTCTTCTAGATTGTTGACTTTGGTGGCATATAGTTTTTCATAGTATTCTACAATAATTCTTTGTATATCTATGATATCTGTGGTGATTTCTCCTCTTTCATTCTGGATTTTGTTTATATGAGTCCTTTTTCTTTTATCCTTTGTGACTGTTTGCCAAGGGTTTGTCAATTTTGTTGATCTTTTCAAAGAACCAGCTTCTTGTTTTATTATTTTTTTTCTGTAGTTTTTCTGTATTCTATTTCATTTATTTCGGCTCTGATTTTTATTATTTTCTTTCTGCAGCTGATTTTGGGTTGTTTTTGTTCTTTTTCTAGTTCCTTAAGGTGTAAAATTAAGTGGTTTACTTGGGCTATCTCTTGTTTGTTCATATAGACCTGAAGTGATATAAACTTCCCTCTTATTACTGCTTTTTCTGCATCCCAAAGATTCTGATATGTCCCATTGTCATTTTTCATTTGTCTGTATGTATCTTTTGATCTCTGCGCTTATTTCTTCTTTGACCCACTCATTTTTTAAAAGTATGTTGTTTAGTTTCCACATTTTTGTGGTTTTTTTTTCTCTCTTTTTTGAAGTTGAAATCTAGTTTCAAGGCTTTATGATCAGAAAATATGCTTGGTATAATTTAAACTTTTCTGAATTTGCTGATGTTATTTTTGTGGTCCAACATATGGTCAATTCTTGAGAATGTTCCATGTACACTAGAGAAAAATGTGTACTCTGTCACTTTGGGATGAAATGTCCTGTAGATGTCTAGCATATCCAATTGCTCTAGTGTTTCATTTAAGGCCAATATTTCTTTATTGATTTTCAGTTTGGCTGAACAATCTAGAGCCATCAGTGGTGTATTGAGGTCTCCAAGTATGATTATATTTTTGTCAGTTTTTGATTTTAGGTCAGTCAGTAGCTGTCTTATATATTTTGGTGCTCCTTGGTTTGGTGCATATATAGTAAGAAGTGTTATGTCTTTTTGATTCAGTGTCCCCTTAATCATTATGAAATGACCATTTTTGTCTCTGATTACATTTGCTGTCTTATAGTCAGCATTGTTGGATATGAGTATTGCTACACCTGTTTTTTTTTTTTTTTTTTTTTTGATGTTCTTTGCTTGGAGTATTGTGTTCCAGCCTTTCACTTTGAATTTGTTTTTATCTTTGTTGCTTAGATGTGTTTCTTGTAGGCAGCATATAGTCGTATTTTCTTTTTTAATCCATTCTGCTACTTTGTGTCTTTTTATTGGTGAGTTCAATCCATTTACATTTAGTGTAATTATTGACACTTGAGGGTTTCCTATTGCCATTTTATATATTGCTTTGTGTTAGTTTTGTATCTTGTTTGATTCTTCTCTTTTGTTTTTCTGTCATTAGTTTTAGTTTGGTTGTAATCCATACTTCTTTCCTCTGTTAGTTTCTTTTGTAAGTCATGTGCTTCTGTGGTGGTTTTTTCATTACCATTAAGTAATAAAAAGGGTACCTACCATGTTCATTGTAGTACACTATCTTATGAGTGCTTCTGCACTCCATCATCCTTTGCTACTGTTAATCTTCATCCTCTTCCCTTTATTGTTTTTGTTGTCATAGTTTAAATTTGTTTTTTTGTGTGTGTTCCTGGTGGACTTTTTACTTGTGATTTTGTTTTGTTTTGTTCTTTATATCTAATTTAAAAACCCCCTTTAGTATATCCTGAATTGAGGGTTTTCTGATGATAAATTTCCTCATCTTTTCTTTATTTGTGAATGTTTTTATTTCTCCTTCATATTTTAAGGATAGCTTTGATGGGTATAGTATTCTTGGTTGGAAGTTCCTGTCTTTCAGAACTTTAAATATTGGGGGTCCACTCTCTTTTAGCTTGTAGAGTTTCTGCTGAGAAATCCAATGATAATCTAATAGGCCTTCCTTTATATGTTGTATTCTTCTTTTCCCTGGCTGCCTTGAGAATTTTTTCCTTGTCATTGGTTTGTACCAATTTCATTATGATGTGCCTTGGAGTAGGTTTGTTAGGGTTAAGATAACTTGGTGTTCTGTTTGCTTCTTGCATTCGAGGCTTTAGTTGTTTCCACAGGCTTGGGAAGTTCTCATCTATTATTTGTTTGAATATATTCTCCATTCCATTTTCTTTCTCTTCTCCTTCTGATATACCTATCATTCTTATGTTACTCTTTTTGGTGGAGTCAGACAATTCCTGTAGGGCTTTCTCATTTTTTTAATTCTTGAGTCTCTCTCTTCTTCTCTCTGTTGTGCCTCAAGTTGCCTGTCCTTTATGTCACTAATCCTCTCTTCTGTCTGACCTGTTCTATTAGCTAAGCTTGTTACCTCATTTTTCAGATCATGAATTGAGTTTTTCATCTCTGTTTAGTTTGTATTTATAGTTTCAATTTCCTTGGTAATATATTCTTTGTGTTTGTTGAGTTGTCTTCTGAGCTCCCTAAATTGCCTTTCTGTGTTTTCTTGTATATCTCTGAGTATTTTTAGAATTTCTATTTTAAATTCTCTGTCATTTAACTCCAATCTATTAAAATTTTTTTCATAGATGTTTCCTCATCTATCTGTGCTACCTCTCTTGTCTTTTGTATCCATGATATTTGATTTCCTTTTTCTTAATGGCATCTGAGGGTGATTTTGTTAATAACACTAATGTAAATTAATTAAAAAGTAAAAAAAAGATAGACAATAAAAAGACAATAAATAAAAAAATTAAACAAAAATTATTTTTTTTCCTCTCTTTCCCTCTTTGAAAAAATGCCGTGCTAAACTGAGAATAATATTGTGCTAAATGGAAAAAAAAACTACCTATAACAAAGGGCCTGAGTTGGGGAGAAGTGATAAAGGGGCAAAAAGGAGGGAGGAACCCACAAAATTCAAAAAAGGAAAAAATTTGGATCAAGAATAAAATAATTTGCTTGTAAATGTTGGTCGAATGAGAGATATAGTGAAAGGAATAAGAAGAAAAGAAGAAAAAAAGCTATTGTATTAATTGGAACAAGAACTACATAGAATGGAGAGCTGGGGTTGGGGGGAATGCTAATGAGTTAAAAAGTGAAGTTAAAAGCACACAAAATGCCACAGATAAAAAATTTGAATCCAAAATAGTTTGTTCATGAGTGAGGATCTATTGAGAGGAAAAGTAAAAGAGAAAAGAAGAAAATAAGAGAGAGGGAGAGAAAAGAAAAAGGATAAAAAGAAAATAAAAAAGAGAGAGAGTTAAGTGTTTTGGAGTGTAATCGTCTTAGAGAGAAAGAAAAAAGAAAAGAAAAGAAAAAGGGAAATGTAACACTTATGTGTAATGTAGTTTAAGATGAAGAGAAAAGAATAAGATGAGCAGAGGATAAAAGGACCAAGGTGGAAGAAAAATAATAATAATGATAAGAAGTTAAAAGAAACAAAAAAAAAAAAGTGGAAAAAGTTATACAGTTTTTGGATTTTTCTTGATATTGAGAGGTTATCTTCTTCCTTTTATCTTCCTCTCCCTCTTCCTGGTTGTTGACACTGTATCCCAGGCTCTGCCCCTGTGGCACGCTTCGGTAGAGATTTGCATTTGATGTGTCGCTATGGTGATGTCATATACTAGGCCTCAGTCTTGTTGGTAGTCAGGTCTTATACTCTTGTTAGCATTTGCAAGCTCCAACAATGGGAGAGTCAGTTTTCTTGGAGCTTCTCTCCTTCCTGAATTAGCAGCCTGGTGATCCAGCTATGAGGTTGCCGCTGCCATTGCCTGGATAGTAAGAGGCTCAAAGAGCTGGCAAGTCCCTACTCTATCCCCACTTAGCACAGAGCTCTGGGTAAGGCTCTGTCAGTCAGAGCTGTCAGTGTAATCAGGCAGGGCTGGGAGCCAATTACTCTCAAGGTGACATTCTATGAGCCTCCATGCGTGTCCAGTATGTCTCAGCACTCTGTGGGACCACTCTCCCCAGGGTTTTTGCACTTTGTATCCTGGCTTGGCTAAGAAGAAGATGCCCTAGTTGCTGCCTGCAGAACAGGAGGTCTTAAAAGCTACCAAGTCCCTCTTTTTAGCACACAACCCTGAGTATGAAAGCTCTGCTAATCAGAGCCACCAGCATAAGCAGGTTTTTCACCCTGTATTGGCTGACTGGAAGTTGCCCCTGCCCCTCCATGCAGAGCAAGAACTACTAAAAAATGCCACTTCTCTTGTCTTACATTGCTGAGCTGAGAGAAACCTTGTCAGCCAGAGCCACGTAAGCCAGTTGGGCAGTGAGCCAACTGTGAGTTAAGCTAACTTGAGCGATTGGATTCACAGATTTGCTACAGAGACTGTTTGCTAGCTACTTGGGAGCCCCTTCCCCAGTGCTAGCCTGAATGGCTGGCGAGGGCACCCCGCCTGCCCGGAGAAGACCAGGCATAGGGAAGTTCACTTTTGCACTTTCCCCGTGCGCTGTTGCTGGTGGAGCAGGGATTACACTCTCCCTTTGCTCGCAGCCCGCGCAGAACCTGCCCCTCTGTCTAGGAACGTGGGTGCCCATGCGCGGGGCCCTAAGAGGAACCTCTCGCACACTGCCCACACTCGCCAACCAGGATATCAGGGTAATTGAGGCTGCCGCTTGCCTTCCTTTGCTGGGACCGGCACTGGCGTTAGCTTGCATGGGCTGAGCCGCAGTGAGCACACTCTTTCCTCGGCCTGCACGTCTGTGCCGCAGCCCACGCAGAAATCTCTGACCCTGCCCCTCTGTCCGGGAACGCGGATGCCCACGCCCGGGATCCTAAGAGAAATCTTTTGCACACTGCCCGCACTCGTCGACCAGGATATCGGGGTAATGGAAGCTGCCGCTTGCCGCCTTTGCTGGAACCCGAACTGGTGTTAGCTCGCACGCGAGCTGAGCTGCGGCGGGCACACTCTTTTCTCGGCTTGCATGTCTGTGCCACAGCCCAGCTTCTTCCATGCACCCAGCACTTTCTCTCAGTTCCAAGTGAAAGCAGCCCTTGCTGAGGTTAGTGAGGGACGCGGAGTGTTCTGTTCTTCATCTTATTTCCTTCAGGGTTGCTTATAAATTTAGTCAGTTTTTCACCCCTTCATACCCTTTTGTTCAGTGTGTGGGACTTACAGATGCTCCAGGGATTAATTTTTCTCTCTGGTTGTAGAAGTTGTTGAAATTTTGGAAAGAAGTTTCAGGAGCACTCCTCACAGCACCATTTCTCTCCATGATTCAATCTTAAAACAAAATAAGAGGGTGTTTTTATCAGATAATAATTTTTTACATTTAAAAATAACTACAATTATGTAAAAGTAATGTTTGTAAAACATTAATTGCCTTGTGATTATGTTCAATCCAAGAGTCGTTGCCCTTTAACTCCAATTAAAAAACCTATGTATGTCATTAACTGTAACAAAAAGAAATTAAAATTGCATAAAAAGTAGGGTATGTACCGAAAAACGAAGGAGGACGACAGAATGATATTCCTGAGATATTATGAAACGAATTAGTAGGCAGTAGAGATTGATTAAACATAGACAGCCAAGAAACGGAGTGTATTATGGGATTCTTAAAATTTGAGCTTCAGCAAAAACAGATGGCAAATTCATTACATATAGAGTACTAGGGAATACTTAGATAAATGGGCAAGATAAGTAGTTCTACTTCAGACATTTTTGTTGTGAAATAATTTTGGGACATTCACTTTTCATTCCAGTGGCCATTTTCTCTCCCTCCCTCTCCATTGACCTTTCTTTCTTCCCTTTTTTCTCTCTTACTCCCTCCCTTTTCTGTTTCTTCAATATAAATGTAATAACTGAAGCCATGACACTGACTGGTATCTCCCACAAAGGACACAGTCAGAGAAGATAATTGAAGGTAACCAGTAAATAACTTGCATTTAAGAGACAGAAGAACAGTGAGTAAAAGGGTGAGAGAAAAAAAATGATTATAGCAGTATATAGGTAAACAACAAATTAATAAGTTCTTAGAAGTTAAAGAAGAAAGTTTAAAAATGTCAATTTGTCAAATTTAAAAAATTCTGCAGAGGCCGAGGAGTAAAAAGATATTAGTACCCATGGTAAGAGCAGTAAATGTAAAAAATTTAATTAATCCATTTATTCATTTATTCAATTAGCATTTTTCAAAGTGCTTAGGATACAAAAATCAATAATATATATCACAATGTACATTGCAGTGAAATAAGATTTCTATAGTATCAGTAATTTTGCAAAATAGTCTAGTATGGGTACACATTCGGGTTTTACATTACAACGCTCTCTCTAGGAATGTTATTCCTATCAAAAATGAATTTTATTATGTGGCAATGTAAAGTAAGTAGCTACAGCCACCATCACAGCCACCTGGCCCATGCAAGTTCGCATTAGATTCAGACAGACAGTAATGAAACAATGGAGCCAAGAACTGGTGGGCCATTAGCTTTAATCCTAGCTTGTACGTGGCAGGAAAGAAATACACACAGTGGGAAAACACTTCCCTTTCCACTCAGGGCTCCCAAAGCCACTGACTTACCTATGTTTCCTAGAATCAAAGGTTTCTAACTTCACCTCCATTCCCCATCTCCTTCTCACTGTACTAGCTCTGCACCTGGTTTCTCCTTCAGCACTCTGCCATCTTGGCTGCCTCTGCTCTCCTCCAGGTGGCCTTTCTCTGCTCTCCTCCAGCCTGGGCTCCTCCTAGAGCATAATCACTCTACCCCCGGAACATGATCTCTTTTCCTTTTAAAACCTTTTGGCGTGAAAGCCCTTCCCCAACATATATTAACATAATCAAGCCATCCCAAGCAAGAAAAGCAACTGATATCATCCCTGGGTGAGGGCTTTCACATGGGCAGCACCATTTTTAACAAAGTGAGCATAATATATTTTTTCTGCCCAACAATCCACCCTTATGCTCATTTTACTAACACAATCTATACCACTGTCATCCCTGTGCAAGAAAATTAAGCACATTATACAAATTACAACAACATGACAAATATACAGTTTCAACAATTACAAAGGTACATTTCACCAGTCTCTTAGCACTTTGCCAAAAGTGCAAAATGTCCTCAGCCTTCTTTCTAGCCATGGGAAAAGGTTCCCAGGGCAGGGGAGTGTTTCCAGCAAAGCCGTCCCCTACCCCCATCAGGGTATTTCACATTCTCCAAAATCCGCAAGTCCATCCAACAAAGGAGCTAGTGCTCACTTCGGTCATAGTCTAGGAATCAGTCCACGCACATGGGGCCTCAGCCTCCCCACTCATCCCTGCCATCCCGGCAGGACTTACACTGTCCCAAAGAGGAGCATGTGGCAATGGCAGTCAGCATTTTCATCACTGCTCCAGAGAGCGTGATGGCATCCACCCCTATGTCCCAAAATCTCAGACGTACCAGGGGCATAGCAGGTACTTCTTCCTGCTAAGCTCTTACCTTCTGGAGATTGTAGATTGCAGCTCCAGACCAATTCTCCTCATTCTCCAAAGACGAACTAAAAACACCAGCTCCCGTTGCTAGGCCCAAGCCCCAGGCTGTGGCCTCCTCCTGCTCTGCGGAACTTGCAACCCCAGGTCCGGCCTCAGCCCCAGCCTCCAGCCACTGCTGGCTCTCCACAACATCCAGGGCAATCTCCAACTCACAAATCTGTGATTCCTTCTCCAGCAGCTGCTCCATTTCTAAGCAAATCTCACTAACCTAGTTGGCCTCCTTCGGTGCTTGCTTCAGCTCCAGGGTTGGCATCATTTTCTCTCACATTTGCTCCAGCTCCTTACACTGCTTAGTTTGTAGGTCCTGGGTAGCCTGTTCCACAGAGCTCTGGGTTTCCTCACACATGACTATAAGAGTCAGCCAGCCTATAGCCCCCAAAAGGACAGTCATGGGGAACCATAACCTCAGCCAGTCCTGTACTCCACCGCTCAAAGGTGGTGGTGGCTCCATACCGAATTGTATCGAATCCTGCCACCAAATATGCCAAATGTAAAGCCAGTAGCCACGGCCACCATCACAGCCACCTGACCTGTGCAGGTTCACATTAGATTCAGACAAATGGTAATGAAACAATGAAGCCAAGAACTGGTGGGTCATTAGCTTTAATCCTAGCTTGCACCTGGCGGGCAAGAAATATACACAGTGGGAAAATACTTCCCTTTCCATTCAGGGCTCCCAAAGCAACTGACTTACCCGAGTTTCCTAGAATCAAAGGATTCTAACCTCACCAGTCTCATTCACCTCTGTTCTCCATCTCCTTCTCTCTGCACAAACTCTGCATAAACTGGCTTCTTCTTCAGCACTCCACCATCTTGGCTGCCTCTCTTCTCCTCCACACGGCCTTTCTCTGCTCTTCTCCAGCATGGGCTCCTCCTAGAACATAATCACTCTTCCCCTGGAACGTGATCTTTTTTCCTTTTAAAACTTTTTGGCGTGAAAGCCCTTCCCCAACACATATTAATATAATCACACCCATCTTTAGCAAGAAGGGCAACTAATATCACCTGGGTGACAGGCTTCCACTTGGGCAGCGCCATTTTTAACAAAGTGAGCATAATATATTTTATCTGCCCAACAGGCATCTTTTCCCTTTTGTTTTATAAACTCTTTTTAATGAATCAAAGACTTAAACCAAATGGAGATTTCTATCAAAATGATTATGGATTATTTAGTTACTTGAAATGACAATTCTATTAAAAATTCTCCTATTCATCCCCACCACACACATCATCACTGTCACCATACACTCTCATCAGCCACACATCATTATCTAAAATTCCTGGATCAAATTGGAATTGTATAAATGAACTTTTTAACTTATCAATTAGAAACATAAGGATTCCATGTATATTTTAAGTATTACTCTTTAAAAACAAATTACCCATTCAACTATAGACTATAAAAGTCTGGCCCCAGACGTAATCCTTCACTCTCTCAATCATGGCCACATGAATCTGACAAATGACTTAATTTCTCTTCAGTGCCACAGTAGGTAAATTAGGAATTACAATATCTGCCTTGCAATGTTATGCATAAAGAGGAAATGAATTAATATGAGAGATAGCTATGAATTTTCTTAAATAATGATTGATATAACATAAATAGTATAGCAAAATACATAATAAATAGCTGTTTTACAAGCTTAACTCTAAAGTTGCATTTATTAAAATGTCATCCACTCCTTATATGACAGAGAACATTATGATTATATTAACTGATTTAATTCCTACAAAGTCTTAAATTAAGTTGCTATTTTTCCCTTTTTGCTAAAGAGCAAAAGAAACAAAGATGCAACAAGTTGGCTAAGCTAGAAAATGACAGAGCTAAGATTGATACATGGACCTGTTAAAAAATAATTTTTATTTACTAATTGATTTTAGAAGGAGAAGAAGGTGGGGAGACAGAGAAAGGGAAACATTGATTTGTTTTTCTACTTCTTAATTTTTATGTGTGTCCTGTACTACCCGACCATGGTTAAACAGTGGCCGTTCTTTTTTTTTTTTTTTTTTTCACAGGGACAGAGAGAGAGTCAGAGAGAGGGATAGACAGGGACAGACAGACAGGAACGGAGAGAGATGACAAGCATCAATCATTAGTTTTTCGTTGCCGTTGCGACACCTTAGTTGTTCATTGATTGCTTTCCCACACATGCCTTGACCGTGGGCCTTCAGCAGACCGAGCAACCCCTTGCTGGAGCCAGCGACCTTGGGTCCGAGCTGGCAAACTTTTGCTCAAGCCAGATGGGCCCCCACTCAAGCTGGCAACCTCGGGGTCTCGAACCTGGGTCTTTCACATCCCAGTCCAACACTCTATCCACTGTGCCTCTGCCTGGTCAGGCAAACAGTGGCCTTTCTAAGTCAGAATCCTGAGCACCTAAACATTTTATTACATGACCCAATGTGTTGCTTTAAAACTTCCTCAAAATCTGATTTAATTTCTCTTCTTATATTTTTCATTTTCTATAAATTGGAGCCAGACATCCAGAAAAGCAATTGATTTTCCAAAACTCTTTTAATATGAGCTTGTTCCCAAATCTGTGACCTGGGAAGCTTCAGCTTTGGTTTTACATAGGGACACTGTATAGTAACCTTTAGGGCTATCAATGATTTTTGTTATATTAATTAAGATTTTACTAATCTTAAAGTTCCAAATACTTTCACCAAGACTAAGATTTTCTCCCTTTATGATGGACACACTGATTTTATTTAGCTGAAACAATCACTAAAAATTTAATCCCATTGATAAGTAATGGGAAAACACGAAATGATAATTAAAGCTGTAGTTAGTGATGTAAGTTTCAAAGCTGTATTTTTTTTCCTTTTCATATATAAAAGAACAATATCAAGTTAATCAAGAGATTGGTTGTTATCATTTACTACTTAGTAAATGTTCATCCTCCTTGTACACGTGATATAATTACAGAGAATAATGGTTCTACTAATACTTTCTGAGCTACTTATTCTTTGAACCACAATAAATCTTAGGATATCTTAAAGATCTTGAATGCTTTCATTTATTTTGATATAAAAAGAAACTATAGTTTAACATCTGTATTTTAATCATTCTCCCCTTTTTTTGTCAATATAAAAGTAATTATATTTCACAGTGAAATGACCTAGGCCTTATCCTTTGGAAAACCTAAGTGGATTTTTTCCTTTATCTAAGTGCCTGCAATCTAATTTAGCAGGACTTATTTAAATTTATTAAAACCTGTTTGATTGCTTATTTCCCCACATTTTTGGTGGTGTAGCTCTACTCTGAGCTCTGACAGCTGCCACTATCCTGGGAATATTGTTTGAGTATACACATTTCCTTTTACCTAACACACATACATGCTGGTCTCCCACACTTAACTGACTCCCTTTATGCACAAATATTACCTTTTCTTTTAATATATAAACTAAGCTTGAATCGAATGGTTGCATAGTCAAAGAACTTGGGTACTGGGTCCAGGAGAAAGGATGATGTTAGAATTCATAACTGAACATCAGTTTCTAGAACATAGTGTGTGAAGAATACCATGGGTTCTATCTTTTTTCTTTTCAACTCTAGTCTATTCATCTCTCTCTTCTTTCTGCAAGGAAGGTTTGCTAAATGTATAACCTAATCCATTAACACAGAAAAAACTTAGAAACTAATGAAAAATTCACAGTCATAGGAGAGGTACGAAACAAGAGAGTGTATCACCATGCAACTTTTTCTTAATACTTTTGCCTGACAAGAGATAGACATATTTAGAGAAAATTAGGTTCCAGAAGCAGCTAATCTGATTTAGAGCAAGACTAACACTGAATTATAAATGCAAAATTAACCTTCAACATTTAAATCAATTAAAAATATAAAGATCCCTTCACTATTCATCAGTCCATATCAAGACCTACATAACTAGATTAAATTCCCAACTTGGACTGGTTTCTGAAAAGTGACTTGGCTAGGAATAAGAGAAATAGAGTGAGTTCTCTATTATTACACTGCCTCATTCATCACTCAGAAGTACAAATTCAAATGCTGGTAGACTTGGAGACTTTGAGTTATGAGGGATATACATTTGAAACTATCAAAACGAGACCATCTACTCTGTTTTGGTTCTTGAATACCGTGCCTTGACTACTTGCCGATTTCTTTCCTTAATACAGGTAAAAATGTGTTGATCTTTGATAACAGTGCTGGTGTTTTCTATTGATGAGTATTGCTATCATTATGAGAAGAAACTAGCTGTTTAAGATATAAATCTTCATACAGTGGATTTGCTATACTATGATAGCAAAAAGTCATTTGAACATTTCTTTTTAATGTTTGTGATCTTCAAGATCTTCTGAATTATTGCTTGCACACATCCATATAAAATTTTAAAACAATTCCAGGCTTTGATTTTAAGAGATGCTCCAAGCAATGCTATTGTAGCCCTATACAAAGTGAAGTCCCTGGACCAGTTGCATCAGCATCACCTGGAAACATTTTCAAAACGCAAGTTCTCAGGTTTCCCCAGATTGGCTGAGTCAGAAACTCTGGGATTGGGGTTCAGTATTAGGGTTTTAACAAGCTGTCCAGGGTACTCTGATTCATGCTAGACTTTGAGACCATTGCTCTTATAAACTAGGTTTTTCACTGTTTTGTGCATCTTTGACCTCTTTGGCCATAAAAGGATCTTTTATCAGAATAATGTTTTTAAATATTCATGATGAAATACATACATTACTAAGGAAATGGATGATACTGAAATTCAGTTATTCAAATATTAAAATCAAATTGGTGATTCAATAATACCTGTACTTGTTTATTAACCCATATAACTAACAAGACTCATGGGGAAGTCTAATAATTATTCATAGTTATAAAATATGGTGATTCAAAAAGTTACTTCCAGATATCTGTAACAATCACAATGTTATATGACTATAACTGTGATGTATATTAGTGACAAAGTTACAGATATTTCTAATACTATTGTGGGTTATGACTACCTTCACAATTAAAGGAGATATTGAATTTCAGCTAGCATTTGAGAATAAAATTATGACTTTTTTTTGTTTCTAAATTCATGTATCTCTTGAATTCTACCAACAAAGCACTAAGAAAAAAAGAAGACTTACCAGATGGGTGATTTTAGCCCAACTAAAAAATGCTTATCTTGTAAGCCGCTAAAGATGGTAAATTGTAAAACAATGTAGGAGACAGGATATAAGTCAAATGTGTTCTGGAAGTCATAGAATAAATTTTTCTCCTCCAGGGCACCTCGTGCTCTAACACCTATAACATTTAAAGCATAGTTGATCTAGTTTACTGGAAATGACCAACAGTGCTACATATTTTCCTGCTTAATCATACAAGACCTTCCTATTTAAAATTTTCTTTCCATATGCTTTGCAAATCTTTACCTGTCATGTTACCTATTAATTGACACTTTCCAATTCTTCAGATCCTTGTACTAGCATTGAGTTCTCAACTATTTTCTTCATGTTGTCACTGCTAGTCCCATTTGAGAAAATGGATATTCAAAGATCACATAAACAGGTCAAAGTCGTGGAACACAGTTCAAAGACATGACTCCTGCTTAGATCCATATTTCTTCTTCTGTGTTCTGGCCTTGCTGGCCATGGAGCCAATAAAACCTGGCCTATCATTTGAGATAGCTGAGTGGAGATACAAGTTGAATGAAAAGCACAAAACAAAAAAGGGTTCTTTCTATTTCAGCCACTGATTGCAAACTACTAAAACAGGAAATATGCAGTATAAAATGATGAGTCTACTCTCATCATGAGATAGAAAAGACAACAGACTGTCACAAAAGGAACACATTCTTATTTTGTAGATGGGACATTTTACAATAGAAATTTTTACCAATTTGTTGTTTCAGAAGCCATTATTTTTAAATACCATGTCTTTGCTTTTCAACTCCTTTTACATGACAGATTATTTCCCAAACTCTGATTATCAAAGGGCAGTAAAAGGTCTTCTAAGGGGATTTCTTATAAAACGTTTTTTTCTATGTTATCTCCTCTTGGTAGGAATAGTTTAACAGTATTTATCAAACATAGAGATAGATTTTTAGTCTTAACTTTACAATTTGGAAACAGTGTGACAGTCATTTTCAGATGCAGTTTAATTAAGTCATTTGAGGATTACATTTGCCTTACTGGTTCAAATATATTTTTTAATAGATGAAGGAAGAGGAACAAATATTTATTGAGCAACTATATGTGCCAAGCTGTCAGAATATAGAGGAAGCAGTATAATACAAGAAAAGGAGGTAATACAGCCATGAGCAGGTGGAATGGAGAAAAAAAGTCCCTATAGATGCTACAGCAATTCAGGGAGTCATAGGCTGGCAGTGACACAGACACCACAGTGCAGCAAGAACCCATCAGCATCTTAGTGGGATGTAAATATCTGTGAAAGAGAAGTAACTGGAATGGCCGAAGTGTTTGGTTAAGAGAAGTGTTGACTTTTCCCCTTTATCTTTTGCTAGAAGTAAAGAAGTGTCTGCAAGCAACTATACTATCACATTTCAGAATGATGAAAGACTGTGCCAATCTGTTTCATGTACAACTACATTTTTACAGGGCAGGGCGAGCAGTGTTTTCTGTTAGTTTTTACTTACCACAAATAATATGTATTTCTGGAGAGTGAACTAAAGCAGAGAGGAGAAAATTTTACCCAGCTCTATGCAGGAGGGAGAGTGTAGGAACCCGTGAGCCAGGGCTTTTTCTTGAAAACCAGTGTCACTAGCAAAATAACTGTCCCATAAATTCCTGATGCTTCATTTAGTGCTTAGGAATGTAAAGATACGGGAGATCCTGAAGATGGTGATGGAGTAGGCGGAAGTACCAACTTCCTACTCCCAGAACCAAAGTGGATTATAACTCAATTTTAAGAACCATCATCTGGATAAACCGACTTTGAAGTAAACTAAGTGGACTCTTCAACCAAGGAACACTGCAGAAGCCACATTGAGACTGGTAGGAATAGCGAAAACGCAAAGAGGGCTGCCCAGCTCCCCGGAGCAAACGGCAGCCAGGAGAGACCTGCTTGGTGGGAGGAGAGTTTGGAGGAGAGGGAGGGACCTGGGTCCCAGGAACCAAGCCCCAGCCTGCAGTCCCAGAGCCTAGAAGAGGCGATTGGACAGTATTGAGCTGTGAAGCAAGTGAGGATACTATTTGTGAAAAAGGAATGTAGAGATACTTATTATTATGTTAATACAAGGAGTTAAAGAATTTTAAATGACCTTTAGGACAATGGGGAAGCTGGTTTTAAAAATGTATCTGTGGAAGAATGTATGAAATCTGGCTTTTGCCTACTGCAATTCTACTTAGCAAGTCAAAGGTAAAGATTGTTAGTTATCTTCAGGAGTGACTAATGCTTCACATGACCATGCAGGTATTTGATTAATAGAGTTATCAGAAAAGTACTAGTGAGACTAGTTGTTTTCATGGTTATTGCTAAGCATTGTTAAGATGTGATTATTTGGAACTAGCAGGTATGTGTGGGGTTTAATATGCATAATAACAGCATGAAATAGATCTATGGAAAAAGAAAAAAAAGGAAAAGTTTAACCACTTAAAATGTACTTTTATTGGGGACAGAGAAGTTTTAGACTAAAAGTGAATAATAGAACATATAATTCACTATCCAAAAAAAGAAACATTTATCTATGAATATTTCTCAGGCTCCTCTCTAATAACTGTGAAGCCCAAGGTAAGAGTACTGATTGAAACCCATATATTCGACATATTTCAAGTATATACAGGAAGCAACAAAATTATTAAGCAACTTTCTATTTGTATCTTTACAAAAAAATATTCAAAACAACCAAGAAAATTAGTTTCAAATTTAGATGTTTTAGCCTGACCAGGCGGTGGCGCAGTAGATAGAGCATTGGACTGGGATGCGGGAGAGCCAGGTTTGAGACCTTGAGCTCGCCAGCTTGAGCGTGGGTCTATCTGGCTTGCGCAAAAGCTCGCCAGCTTGGACCCAAGGTTGCTGGCTCCAGCAACGGGTAGCTCGGTCTGCTAAAGGCCCGCGGTTAAGGCACATGTGAGAAAGCAATCAATGAACAACTAAGGCAGGGGGGCTCAATACAGTAGATCGCGATCTACTGGTCGATCGCGAAGGAAGTGTGGGTAGATCACATGACATTAAAAAGACATTTGTCTTTTTTTTATTATTAATTTTAATGGGGTGACACCAATAAATCAAGGAACATATGTACAATGAAAACATCTCCAGGTTATCTTATTATTCAATTGTGTTGTATACCCATCACCCAAAGTCAAATTGTCCTCTGTCACCTTCTATCTGGTTTTCCCTGTGCCCCTCCCCTTCTCCATATCCCACCCTCCCCTCCCTCCCCCCACCCCGTAACCACCAACCACTCTCTTGTCCGTATCTCATAGTCTCACTTTTATGTCCCACCTATGTAAGATATTTGTCTTTTGATTGGCACACAGGGTAGCCAATATGACATCTGAACTTTGGACACCCTACGCATGCGCGTTAAACCGCGCTAACTTGTTCAGTTACATTGCTGCGTAGTTAGCCTTCAATTTATTTAAACTAAATACAACAAAGGGTATAAAAATGTGTATCATAGCTGGTCCGAGTAAGAAGCCTAAAACCTACCACTTTCATACAGAATGGGAGGGAATTTTTTTCACTATGTCATATTCTAAGTGTATTTGCCTCATCTGTCTGTGTGCCATTGCTATTCCAAAGAAGGGAAATGTGAAGCAGCTTTTTTGGACTGTTCATAAAAACTATGATGTTGACTTTCCTCCGAAAAGAGAGCTGAGAAGGAGAAAGGTGAAAGAAGAATACACAATATTAAATAGTAATAATAAGTAACTTAAATAGTGATAATATAGAAGAAATAAATTTATGTTTTGCATTTTTATTGTAGGTAGATCATTTTGACTTGGTCATCTTATAAGTAGCTCACAAGCTGAAAAAATGTGGGCACCCCTGAACTAAGGTGTCACAACAAAAATCTAATGATTGATGCTTCTCGTCTCTCTCCATTCCTGTCTGTCTGTCCCTTTCTATCCCTCTCTCTGACTCTCTCTCTATCCCTGTTAAAAAAAAATTAGCCTGACCAGGTGGTGGTGCAGTGAATAGAAAGTTGGACTGGGATGCGGGAGACCCAGGTTTGAGATCCGAGGTCGTCAGCTTGAGCAGGGGCCCATCTGGCTTGAGCAAAAGCTCGCCAGCTTGGACCCAAGGTCGCTGGCTCCAGCAAGGGGTTGCTCAGTCTGCTGAAGGCCCGCGGTCAAGGCACGTGTGAAAAAGCAATCAATGAACAACTAAGGTGTCGCAATGGCAATGAAAAACTAATGATTGATGCTTCTTGTCACTCTCCTTCCTATCTGTCTGTCCCTATCTATCCCTCTCTCTGACTCTCTCTCTATCCCTGTTAAAAAAATAATAGATGTTTCAGAATTGTCAGAATCCTTGTAGTTTTGTGCGTAAACATGCTGGCATGAGTGAGCTGGTGCCTGGCCCCCAAAAGGCCCTCTTTTGTTCACCCTCAGCTCTTCCTCATACTGCTGGGACCTCTCACGTGAATGTCTGTGCACATTCAGCTTGCACATCTAAGTTCTGTCTATCAGTGTAAACAGCTATCCTACAGCCACTCCTTAGGGCAAGGAGTGGGGATAGAAGAGACATGGCCCACATCGGACATAGTGACCTAGCCAAAAGTCTCATGTAGTTCCTGGATAGAAGCATGAGGCATTTGTTCTAGAAGCTCTGGGGTTCCAAAGAGGCTGATATTTTTAGAAGGGAAGGATTAAGTTCTAGGTGAACCTGTTTTCTTGGCTCAAATAATTCCTCATCACATGGAAAGAAGTCAAACTAGAGCAAGGCCAGAGCTGGAGTCTCTAAAGAGCCAGACCAAGAACACAGCCCCTTTTATTCGTCTTCATGGATGTGAAAGTTTAGACCTCTTATTCCTCTTCACCTTTCTCACCCATTCCCCAACCACCTTCCTCTGGCAACCATCATTCTGTTCTCTGTTTTTATAAGTTTTTTCTTCTTAATTCCATTAATATGATGTATTCATAGATTTTTTTTTCTTCTTTTTCCAAGTGAGTGGAGGGGAAATAGAAAGACAGACTCCCACATGCGCTCCAGTCGGGATCCACCCGGCAACACCTGTCTGGGGCTGATACTCTGCCCATCTGGGGCCATGCTCACAATGGAGTTATTTTTAGTACCCATTGGCTCCACCATCCCCAGAGTCTGGGGTCAATATGCTCAAATCATTCGAGCCATGGCTGCAGGGGGAGGGAGAGAGAAAGAAAGAAGGGGGAGGGGGAATAGTGGAGAAGCAGATAGTTGCTTCTCCTGTGTGCCCTGACTGGGAATCGAACATGGGATATCCACATGCTGGGTGATTGATGCTCTACCACTGAGCAAACTGGCCAGGGCTAGTTAATAAATTTTCTAATACTGATTTATTCTTGCATTCCTGAAATATATTTTACTTGGTTATAAAACATCTTTTAATAGGTATTGAATTCTGTTTGCCAATATTTTACCTTAGATTTTTACCTAGGAATATTCATAGGATATTAATAGTACATTTTTGATGCAATATTTGATTATGAATTTTATATTCTCACTTCATAAAAAATAATTTGGAAGGTTTATTTTTCTAAATATGTTAATTATGTTTTATTGTTTCTTTTCTGATATTTTTTATAAATAGAGAGTCAGGAATTACAGATAGAGAGTCAGAGAAAGGGATAGATAGGGACAGACAGACAGACAGGAATGGAGAGATGTGAAGCATCAATCATCAGTTTTTTGTTGTGAAACCTTACTTGTTCATTGATTGCTTTCTCGTATGTGCCATGACCGTGGGCCTTCAATAGACCAAATAACCCCTTCCTCGAGCCAGCGACCTTGGGTCCAAGCTGGAGAGCTTTTGCTTAAGCCAGATGGGCCCGTGCTCAAGCTGGCGAGCTCGGGGTCTCGAACCTGGGTCCTCTGCATCCCAGTCTGACATTCTATCCACTGCGCCACCGCCTGGTCAGACAACTTTATAATTCTTAAGAGAAGAAATGTCTCTTACTACTTCTATGTATACCTTTTATGTTTTGTCCAGTTCTTTTTATGTCTCCTGTAATTTTTGCTATGTATTCATAACTGCACAGATATTCGTAAATGTTATGCTTTCTTTGGAACTTGCATCCTTTAGTATTATAAAATGCCCTTCTTTTTCTTATTTGATACCTTTGTAGGAAACCCAAATTCCTCCCTGCCTAGTATTAAATCAGGAACATTTTATTTTTTATTTGTTTGTTTGGGTTTGTCTGGCATTTTCAAAGTGTCTGAATTACATGGTTAAGTTTGTGTTGTCTCCCTCAAAAAGATAGTTTACTTGTAATCCAATCTGAAAATCTGTTAATATATAACTTAAGCCTCCGTTTATATGAACCAGATGCATTGGATTTAATTCTGCCAAGTTATTTTTGTGTCATTTTTTTCCTGCATTTTCTGGTTGTTTAAAAAAGTATTTTAAGATAATTTATTTCTCTGGAACCCGCTCAAATCAGGATTTTGTCTCAACAATTTCTCTGAAACTGCGTTTGTTGATGTCACTAAACATTCATGACATTCTCGGCCTCATTTTGGCTAAAGCCCCAGCAGCGTGTGACAAGGCTAGCTACCCTGTCATTTCTAAAACTTTTTTTCAATTAGCTTCTGAGATAACACTCTCATCTGGTGTTCCCTCTACCATACTGAATGTTCTGCATTATGCTTCTTCACTGACTTCTCTGCCACATCCCACCTACTTCATGTTAGAGAAAAAGACCGCAAAACTCAGATGCTGAGTTTCTTTTCTTCTGTATTTATTTTTACTTCCTGAATGAAATTATCCAATTTTAATGTTGTCAATGCCTTCAACATGTTGACAACTCTCATGGTCATACTCAAGTCCACACGAGTCTCCTGGTCTCACAGACTGAATTCCACATCTCTACGTGGATACCTAATAGAATCCAATCTTATCATGACTAGCAGCAAAGGTTTGATTTCTCCAACCAATGTGCTCTATCTCATTCTTTCCTTAGTTAATAAACAGGTAATGTGACTCTATTCTCCTTAATGCTCAAGGAAACAGAACAAAAAACAAAACAAAACAAAATTGAAACCATCTTTGACTCAAATTCATAACCAATCAAAAACATATCCTGGTGGCTCCAGTTCTATGCACATCCAGAATCCTTTGAATTCCCATGACCTCTGCTCACATGCTATTTTAAGCTACCAACATAATTTCTTGCCTAGACAACTACAATAGCCTCCTAACAGTCTCCCTGTTTCACTGTTTCCACCATGCTTTTACCCTTGCTATTGTATAGTTCATTCTCCACTCACCAGTCAGAGCCAACTTTTTAAAAATCCCCTTCTGATATCAGATTATTTCAGTCTTCTTTCCCAAATCCTCCTGTCATTCTAGAGAGAATAAAATTAACAGCCAACACCTTAACTTTCAAAGACTCTGCATGATATGGTTACTAATGGCTCTCTGGTCTCATCTCTCTCTGTCATCTTCTTCCCTCCACTCCACTACCTTCTTGAACTTCCTCAAACAATCATGACTGGTCATGGTGACTGTAATGCTTCCCATCCCCAATAACTGCACAGCTGTCTCCTGTCTCTGCTCAGATGTCACCCCATCAGGGAATCCTTCCCGATTACCTGATCTAAAATGATGTCTCCTAAACAATAAGGAGACATCATTTTAGATGTTCATTGTATTTGCTGAATGACATTGAAAAATCCTAGGTAGATCTGGAGTTCAGAAAAGGCTAGAACCTCTTTTCCCATGATTCTTTTAAAAACAAGAATAAAAATGGAAGAAAAAAAATAAATACGATCACCTTGAGTTGAAATAAGTTGCTTGTTTGCTGGGTGAATCCTGATTTTGTTGTACAAATAGCCAGAAATATGGAGTTGGTGAAATCCTATGAAGGAGGCAGAGATGTAGTTCCACTGATAATTCTGTAGAGTTCTGGCCACACACATGCAGGCAGAGCAAGGCTTCATGTGGGTATGAGATGAAATAGTGCTGACATTTTGTCACTTTATTCTATTTGCATCCTTTATTCCTTGCACACTGTAAACTGTGGTAAATGTTTCTCCCTATTTAGCATAATGCTTACAACACTTTTGGAATAAAGCGATAAGCATTTTAATCCAAGAGAGGATTTGTTTCTGGGTCAAAGCCTGGAACTTTTTGCTATATCCTCCAATTGGAACACAGAAATGTTTATTTTGCACTTGGAAGCCATGATACCAGATTTCATTCAACACTTTTTAATTCTACTTCTGCTCCTGTGAGATATGTTGTGAAATTATCTGCATAGCTTGAATTGTAGCTTTCATGGATTCAAAACAAAAATTATGCAATGCACTGTATTTAGTGCAGAAATATCAGTTTGAAAGTAAGGTGAAACATATAAGATTGTAAAAAGACACTTAAATTGTAAAATCTCTATGGAGGAACTCCATTTTATACAGAAGTTCTTATGTTTGTACTTTTAAAATAGATGCTCAATACACTAGGTTGATTTAAATTTATTTAGTAATGTGATCTCTATTTTAAGGTAACATTAGCTCGATATTGTGAATTTAATAGCATTTGGAAATATATATATATATATATGATACTTCATATTTCACCAAGTTACATACCTTCAGAGCTGATAGTGATACACAATGGGTAGCATTTGTTCTGATATTTCAAATTTATAAATGTAAACTACAGTATAGATCTCACAGAAATATGGTTTTCTAATTCTAAATGTGGTATATTGGATTTATTTAAACCCTACGATACGATTTAAAAGAATCATTGTATACATATCATTAATAACTACAAGAAAGTCCATGGGTAAAGTAGGGAGAATAGGAGAAAAAAAAAACCCTGAGACTAAGAAAAGTGTGTTGCATACCATCATTATGCAAATACCTGAAGAAAAAGATAATATTTATTTTATAGAGTTTTAAAAATAATTGCTTAAAATTTTTTTGCCTTACTGTCTACATTTGACCTTTGCCTCCATTACAGTTTCTCTTTTTCTTCACTTAAATTTCTGAGAGTAAAATTGTGAAAGACTTCTAAATGCTTAAAAATTGAAAAAGATGGAGAGTATCACTTCTAGTGCAACTTTACAGGTTTACCTTTGTTTTGTTCTGTTTTAGAGATATTCTATAACTATGTAAGTTATAACAGATGATAATGTAAATAATTTTTCCATAGAAAGGCAAATCCTTTATATCCAGTGAAATGCAATTGATTAGTACCCTTGGATAGAGCTCTTTTTCATCTGCTGTGAATTCATTTCAGAATTTCTCTGTCTGTATATGTGTGGTACTTTTAATTGTCCTTTGAATGATAGTAACATATTACTGCTTCCCTCATTGAAGAACAAATTAAACAAAATTTTTGCTACATTTTAATTTTATATTTGTGTGAGTCACAAATATGCCCTCCTTAAAAATTATTTTAAAATATATTTTTTCTTCTTTTTCTTTCTGCTTTTCAATACAAAACTACACAATGTAATGTAATAAAAAAGACAAATCCTTCTACAATTTCCTCTTTATGGGCATCTCTTTCTTTCAGTCTAGGAAGGAATTTACATATATGGCAGTTTATCTGGAATTTTCTTACCAAAAAAATAGAACTCATAACTTCTTAATATATAATTTATGGAATAGTTTATGGGTTTACTGAAGACTTTAAAGAGGTTAATAGAGAGAAAGTAATTGATTTTAAGATGTATTTCACTGATTGTTGTAAAGAATTATGTTTATAAATTAATCAGTACTATAGTACAAATGAATGAAAATCAACATTAACTCAAAACTTTTAATCAAAATATAGAGATATATGTTAAGTAGGCACAATATTGATTTAATTGATCAAATACCTTAGATATATTTTGCAGATTAAGGAAATGATGGTTTCTATTAGCACGTTAAAAACAAGAGGAAATTAAAGTAGGTTCACATTTTTAAAAAAGTATTAAGCAATAAATACAGCACTACTACTATCATTAATACTATGTACATTGGATCACATTTGAACAAACACTAAATTACAGAATAGATAGTTTTTGAATAAATGTGCTGGAAAATAACTTTAGAAAATAAAATATGAGATTAGAAGTTTTTTAAAAATTAAAATGTAACTTTTATAAGCACTTGCAGAAATATAGCAAGCAGATCTACATTTTAAAAGTTAGAAATCCTCAGAATTATTTTTTAGATACCAAGAAAGTTTACTTTTAAAAATATCAATTTTACCTTTTCCTTATGAGTAAGATACAAAGGAGATCTTAATTAGCACTTCATGTTTAGAGAAATCTAATATTTAAAATATTGCTCCTAAAAATATATGGGTACAAAATTAACACTGACTAATTGAAGACTGTACAATAGATAAATCCTGGACATAAAGAAAATCTGATCTAATGTTAATATAATAAAAGCACAATACAAATACTTGAAAATTGTATAATTTTAATATAATGCTGATAGTCTGACATTTTCTACTGTCATTTATGGTTGAGACTGGCCAGTTTGTCTAGAAAAATACTAAGATATGCAAAATATCAGCAAAGGGTTTGAATCTGTCTTTGAATATTAAATAGCAAAAAGTGAGTTAATTTAATGGCATTTTTGTATAATTTAGGCAGTAGATAGTCCAGAACAGCCCATGTTCCTTTTTTGACAGCTTGCTGTGAAATCTACAAATTTGAAACTAATAAAATCTTCACATGTAAATGGGTAAATTATAAATGTGCTGGCCAGACCATTTAATATGTTAATTATTACTATTTAGATAATTATCCTTAACTATTTCACATGACCTCTGAATTTATTATCTATTGACAGCTTAAAAAACAACCTGCGATTGTGATGACAAAGTCACTAGTTTAATGTATTATAAGGGATTGACAAACTGTAAAAACACAAACACATAGTGATGTCTCCTCCCAAAACTGAATTTTATTAATTGATGATATTTTGTTTTTCAGCTATTTCAGTACAAAATAACATTAGAAAAACTGAGTCCCATTTAAATGTCACTTTAATTCATTAGCAAGGATTTCTTTCATCTTAACTTAATTATTCTATAAACATTCTGACAATTCTTCCTCAATGCTATATTCAGATCTTTCACTGACTTGTGTCATTATCTATCTTAGTTCTATTAAAATAATGTATTTGATATGTGTTCCATTTTTATTGTTTTAAAAATAGCCTGGAACATGTCAAAAACCTATACCTTTATATAATATAAGTCAGAAAATTAATATTTTTAATGGGGTAAAAACCATAAGAGTAGTAAATTGGCATTTATTACAGTAGGACTTGCTTAAGTTTCTGGATTAGAATGCAAGTTCATCGTCAAAATAAAAAGAGAAATATGTGAAACACACCTATTAAGGTATGAAATACCAAAGTTAATATGTTTAATAAACAATGTCCTTGAGTTTGTTTTTAATAAATATTTCATATCTTATCATAGATATTTTCATTAGTTCTCAAACTTCTGATCCTAGTATCTGGTTGTCTTTAAAATATTTACCAAATAGAAGATTCCAGACTCTATTTCATTATAAAATTAGCTCAGAAACAGTATCAGATATTAAGATGCGTGCATTATTACATTATGTAGTTGTTTTAAATATCTTACTTAGATTGTATATATCTGAATCAAGGCTATAAAATAGAATAACAGAGTATTTACAAGCTCATCTTTCACAACAATTTTTTTTACAAACTTCCAAGGAAATAAGAAACCCTTCATTGATATTTTTCATGTAAAATACTTGCTAGTTTGTCTACACAGTAGAAATGAAAGGGACAAAGTGTTTATTTACAGATACAGGAAAACTGATTCCCTCCCACTTATATAGTAAGGTAGAAAAGTAGATAATAAGGTATTTTGTAGTATTGACCAAGGTGTCTCCCTAATGATACCAAAGCATGATTGTATGTCATACATATAATTTATCAAGTCTCAAAAATGCATATGGCACAGGGTATAACTGTGATGCATCAGCTAATGATTACCCAAAAGGAATTCTGCTCAGTTGCCTTATATTGGGAAAAAGAGTGTAAATCAAAAAGATAGTTAACTATCTGGTCCATTTGAAAGGGTAAATGCAAAAAGGGCTAGAATACTCACTGAGCAAAAAATCTACTTCACAGTGAATATAGGATAAAGTTTTAAAATTAACAAATCAAAAGTTAATTTTCCTCCAAGTCTACAGGAGTTAGCGGGGCAGTAATCTTAGCCCAATGTGTATGTGAAATTTTACAGTTTGATTCATTTGTGAAGGCATGCTGTAGTGTGCTAGATAGAACTAGCTCATTCCAGCCACAAGAATTGATTACAGTAATCTTTTCCTAACTACATTTAGTGACATCAAGTTGGTAAGTTGAAATCAGTCATAATATGACTATTTATACATCATAGAAACTGTCAAACTTTACAAATCAGGACTTATTTTCTTCATAGAGCTAGTTGTTAAACACTGATCAACGAACTACTGAATACATGTGAGGGTTTCTTTGTGGCAATCAATAAATTCATTTAATATTGAAGTCTTCTGGTTATAAAGTCATGCATAGAACTAAGTCCTAAGGAGTGGCACAAAATAGTTAAACAATAGTGCCCCTATTGTAAAATATAATCATTTTTTTCTGATTTTAAGACAACATTTTCAATTTCATGGAAACTTTTTCCATTTAAGTGTTCACTTGCATAGTCATGACTGTAACCTGTACAATCACTGGCTGTTGACGCTGTGTAAGATGCACTACGAAGAGCATCTGAGTGGGAAAAGGTGCTTCCAAATTGAATTTTATATTGATTCCAGTTTCTTCTCAAAATTGCTTGAACCTGTCAATCAAAAAGAAACAGAAAGGACAAAAGTAATCTATTATAATGATAATATTGTACAATAAAATAAAGTTATAGAATTTTTTTTACAAAAAAGACATTAAAATTATTAAGTGAATAATATTACTTTTTAACATAATTTTTAAAAATTACATTGAGTGAAACATCTTTATATTAGAAAATTCATTGAAATTACTCTGTACTTTTAGATTTTATTCATATTTCTTTCCCATGCCTTATTTCTGAAGCTTTAATAATAAATATAAATGTATTGTTGTAAAACAAATAATCAAGATGTACTTACAAAATGTGTTGTGCAACATTGAATTTTATATCAATATTTTTTTAAATAGAATGAGATGATTAGTGAAAGTTAAAGGAAGATGGACAAAAGATTAAAAAAATAAGTGGGGGTACAGAAAATAAAAATCATCATCACCATCATCATATCAACTACAGTGGCAACAACAACCTTTTATTGAGAAATTATTATATGCCAAGTATTGGGCTATATTCTGGGGGGGAGGGAATAGCAGGTGTTTTGTCCTCATGGAACTTAATACCGAGAGGGAACAAAATATTTCTTTCTTTAGTCAGAATGAGTTATTAGAATTGCACAGTAGCTTTCTCTACTGTATAATTCAAAGATTATATAATGAGAAATGTAATAAATTGGTTTAAAATTTTCATTATTATAAAATTTAGAACTTAGGACTTTCAAGATTATTTCTTTATGTGTGCTAACAATATCTGTAGAAAATAATATATAGTCATATAATTTTTTGAAGTAAAATCACTTATAGAACAACACCTATATCTTGAAACAGTTGTACTTTGTTTCCCTTATGGCTTAGTAATATATTTCTAAATTCTCCAAATGATATATTTAAATTAAAGTAATTTAAATCTAACACTAGTTGGTTAGCTCAGTTGCTTAGAGTATCATACCCAATGTGCCAAGGTAATGGGTTCAATTCCTAGTCACGGCACAGATAGGAATCAACCAATGAATGTATAAATAATTGGAACAAAAGAATAATGTTTTTTCTCTGTTTCTCTCTCTAAAATCAACAAAAATAAATAAAAATATCTGCATAGGTAATATCTTGAAGAACATAAGCAAATAACAAATAGAATGGCTTTAGAGTGTGCTTTTAAATAGATATTTAGAGATTTGAAATAAAAATGACTTTTGGCCAATTATCTAGATATTTATGATGGGAATTGTTTTGATCCTGAAATTATGCTAATTCATTTCCCCTCACTTTGTTACTCTGATAGACAGACTGAAGATATACACTATAAAGTTTCTGGTTAAACTCTGGCCAGATAGCACTGTTGGTTAGAGCATCCTCTGGAGTGTGGTGGTTATTGGTTTGATCCCCAGTCAATGCACATACAGAAACAGATTGATATTCCTGTCCCATTTCCTCTCTCTCTTTCTCTCTCACTAAAATCAAGTAAACATTTTATTGAATAAAAATTAATTAATTGTTTCTGGTTGAAAGGAAGTAGAATTATAAAATATTTTATGTTAATGTTATAAAGAATCTAACAGGAAATAATATCTTAGCAGTAAATAAAGTACTTAATAGTCTTAAAAAAAAGCTTAAACTCTAAAAGTCTAAAAACCTTTTGGAATAGCTGACTGTTCTTGCACTACTTTGATTAATTTAAGATCATCACCCTATTCCTTTCTTGTACCTAAACTATAAAAAACAAACAAAGAAAAAATCCCATGGAGATCTAATTTCCTGAACTGTGGGGACTTATTTATTAAAGTTAAAAATGAGCTAAACTAAAATGTATAGACCTTGTAGATATCTGTTTTGTATTTTGTACTCTATAAAGATGTTATTTTATCATTGGCTTTCTTTAAGACAATATCACAACTGTTCAACAGAATAGTAAAGTGTCTACTTTTAATAAACTTTTAATGAAAAATATTTAATAGGGAATAATAAGGATAATTGCTATTGGAAGGGAAGATAGTCTGATGTTATTAAAGGTATTAAAATGTTTGTCATTATTTTATATGAGTATTATATAAATAGTAAGGCAAACTGTTTAGAAAATAACATTGCAACTTTATATACCCCTTATCACCTGATAAAAAACCAACTCTATACTCTTTAACCTAAATCAATTAAATGATAGTTAATAGAGTTTTATATAAAAATCCTACGTAGTCTCATTACAGAGTATGGATTCTGTTGTTCTCAACAAAATTTTGTTAACTTTATAAAAATATCTACTCTCAGGTGTTGTTGTTAAATGTACCCCTTAGACTGGGGAGGCTACTTCTTATGACTAGAGTTCCTAGTTTATGCAAACAGTGCTCATTTTTTACTGAGTAGGCTAGAGATGAGATGAATGTGCCTGAGCACTTGTCAGGCCACAATTATTTAACTAATGAGAAATGCAAATAGAAATACTTTGCCTAAAACATAAAAATCAATAAAATGTAAGAATAAGACAAAAACTGAGTTATTAAACGAGAGCAAGCTATCTGACCTGATATGGAGAGCAAGAACGAAACTAAGTCTTAGGAAATGCTTTTGAAGTACATGACATAGTTGGAACCACACAAAATGAATTTGGCAGCTGTGTTTTCATGTTATGAGAGTGGGAAAAACTAAGAGAAAGACAATAAAGACAGAATTATAGTATTTCTTAAAATGAGAATAAATCATACACAAATGGGGATTGTATTTTAAGAGACAAAGAAAAGGGGAGAGATATTGGCGATGTGAAGAACTGAAAGATTTGGCAACAACTTGGCTCAAAGATGTTGTATTATTGCAATTTTCCACTGCCAAAATTTTCTCAATTTTAGGACATGGCAGAAGATCAAGGTTGAATCTCTTTTGCTTACACAGATAGAATGGAACATGAGTGTTAGGCATTAGTGTAGATATTTCCTGGGCACTTTTTCTAAATAAAAGGGCCAATTTGAGATTTGAGTTTAATATGATCAATATCCCATTTGTTCATGTATTTTTTAAAATGGTGACGGGACAAATCTAACAAAAAATCTCTAATGTACTGAATATCTTCTGAAGGTGAAATATGGTGCTAAAAATTTTATTTTTAGCTTACATCAATCCTTGTGTAAGAGATTTGCTTTTATTTTTCTCTAATAAAAGAAAGCACTGAAACTCCAGGACATTCAGAGTATTGTCCAAGATATCACATATAAGAACAAAGTGGAATCTTTGGGCTTTAAACAAGTTACTACACCAATGCTTTTATTCCATTTTGCCTCCTATCACAAAATATTTTATTAATGATGATGTTCTGTACATTTACAATTTACCCTTAGTAAAAATCAGTTGTGTTTCTGCCGTTGCAGAAGTACATCTTTCATATTTCACCCATTCTTTGCATATGGTCCATATCTGTCTCATCTATGTTTAGTTGTAAAATCCTATATAGGCAGTAAATAGAATTGTCTAATTCAGTTTATAAATAATAAGTTTATAGGGGTACATAACCATTGCTATTTGAATTTTGTTATAAAAAATGATGTATCTATTCTTCTTAATTGCATTTTCTATCTATACTTCTAATTGACTTTATTTTTATTTTATTCATTTTTTTTTTAGAGAGAAGACACAGAGTGAGAGAGAGAGAGAAAGAGAGAAAGGGGGGAGGAGCTGGAAGCATCAACTCCCATATGTGCCTTGACCGAACCAGTGCAGGGTTTTGAACTAGCGACCTCAGTGTTCCCAGGTTGACGCTTTATCCACTGCACCACCACAGGTCAGGCTACTTCTAATTGACTTTAGAGAAAACAGTCACTCTTGTCCTTTGGAGAGCAGAAGAATCATGGAAGCACCACTCTAAGACATTAAATATAGACTACTGTTTGATAGTTCTACACCCCATTATAAATAAATAAATAAATAAATATAAATACCTATATTTTAAAATTAAAATGTATTTTAATTTTAATTTAAAATGTACACTTGATAGCTTATTATATCACTAAGAGAAATAAGTAAAATATTACTTTAGCAAAGAAGCAATATTTCACAGTGTTTAATATATATGTAATCTCCAATGTTGATTTGTTTCATAGGAATGGTTCTTATAAAGTTAGGCTGGTAACTGGTTCCATGTGTTTTGCATCTAAAGCTTTGTGATAATCTCCACAGTTATCAATTGCTCCAGTCTCAACTGGTTGCTATTTGGATTTCTAAACTTTGTTGAATTTTGTCAAAATCCTCCAACAGGTTAACATTTGTCAAGTGGATTAAAAACATAGAGAGCTAAATCACTATAGCTCAAATTACTGAGCTATAACACTGTTCATATGCATAAGAAATGTGGTACTATCACTTTCTAAAAGTCCTGAAACTTCTCAATTAGGACATAGATAAAAATCTTGAAATTTCCAAGACTGCATTGCTATGATTCAAATTAGAGCATGTTATTCTCTTAAATTTTCTAACCTACTGCATCTCTTGCCTGTATAACTGAGGGTTTATTTTTAAAAATTGTTTCATACCTACCATAAAACTGTTTTCAAAGGCCACACTGTAGGCCAGGCAGAAAATAAAAGAGAGGGGGAAAATAAAAATGAGCCATTTTTTTTCTCCTATTAGAAGATATGCATGTCCTATGAGGTTAAGGATTGCTAGGGCTGCACATAGGTCAAAGTCCAGAGTTTAAAAAGTAGGTCAGAAGACTAAATAAATAAAAATCACTACTAGAATATTATGGAAAAAAAGTTCTATAGTTTTCTCTCCTGATAGAAACAAAATTTGAAATAGTAGTCCCATAATTTCATCTCATGTTTAAAAATATCTATCTACCTATGGATAGATAAATAGATAGATGATAGATAGACAATATAAAATAGTAAAAGGAATATTATCAATCACCGTACCTCTCCATTAAAGAAGCAAAAAATTGTAGACACCAAAAGACCCTGTAAAAGAAAAACAGAATATTCTGATTCCAAACAGAAAAAATACATACAGTACATTATTCATAACCAACTTACTATACATGTAGAAAAAAATAAAGCTAAAACTACATATAAATTTAAAGATTTTTTAAAATTATTTTTATTTATTTATTCATTTTAGAGGAAAGGGAGAGAGAGAGAGAGAGAGAGAGAGAGAGAGAGAGAGAGAAGGGGGGAAGAGCAGGAAGCTTCAACTCCCATATGTGCTTTGACCGGGCAAACCCAGGGTTTTGAACCGGCAACCTCAGCATTCCAGGTCAATGCTTTATCCACTGTGCCACCACAGGTCAGGCATAAAACTACATATAAATTTAATACCAAATTTCTCAAGCTGCCTTGTGGATCTAAGAACACCAACACCATACCTGATAGTGCATAAGAATGTGCATGACGTAGTCATAGACCTCCTCTGCAGTTCTTCCTTCAGGTCGCCATGGAAGCAGCACAAATTCAATGCCCAGCAACGGCACCAGGATCAGTGTGGCTCTCACAGCTTTCATGTAGAGATTAGATTCAGCTTGGTGAGTAACTTTTAATTTAGTGATGAGGACACGTACAATATTTAATAGAAAAAAAAGATTCACCTAGAAGAGAATAAAATAGCATATGAAAATTATTTCATATTTAATATTAAAGAAGCATTAGTAAAGAATCTGTGATTTTATAAATCTTAGAATGTTTTTAGTGTATAAGATTATGATATAATTTGTATTTCTGGAATTGTGATGATTTATTAATTTAACAAGTACACTAATTTTAATAAAATTAGTTCTTAGAGAAGTAAAATTATTGTGAAACACATTCAATTGAGGGATATCTGAGTGTTTTTTCAGCTCATTTTCTAACATATTTTGCTTTGGTTCAAAAACTGAAGCTTTTAAATATTCTGAGATCAAACAAAGGAAAGATTTGTTTTTAACAAATTCTAATTGGTAAGTGTCTCCTCTGTGTCAGTGTCCACGTTAGGTAATTTCCAAATATATATGTTATATAATGATGATCATTTTTATCTTTTTGGTTTATCTTTTCTGTGTTTTTGTTTGTTTGTTGTGTAACAACTCCTCCAAGACATGCATGTACTGTAATGCTCTTTAACATTAAAGTAAGCTGAATCACACACTTGAACTAGTTGACATTCAACTTACTTCAGTCCTAGAGATTAATAAAAAAAATTGGCATCCCACAGGGCCTTTTGTTATAATAATTACTTTCTTTAATTACATCTTTATTGTGTGTTAACTTTCCCTAAGAGAAAATATTCTTTTTACACTTGATCTTAGCTGAAAGGCTGAGAAAACAGTCTCTTTGAAAGGGAGACATAAACCATCAAAAATATAGTGTGGATAACTAGGTTACTCAAAAAATGGACAGAGCTCTGCTGAAATATGTCTTCCTTATTCCCCTCCCTTTCTTATTATTTTCTCTCTTTCCTATCTTGAACCAAGTCAATATCTTTTACTTTTGTCTATTTTCTCTATGCCCATTTCTATGCCTTCCATAGAATTATGGATATTAACTCTAGAAGAGCCCCTTACGGTTCGGGTTCTCTTTTATGCAGTTATACTATTCTTTTTTTCTTTTCCCTCACCCTTACTTGTAACATCTGTGCTTTCTTTTATAATATAAAAAATTTTAATTATATACCAATATATAATTAATATTCACATAGTCTGATAAATTGGAAAACAGTGGTGACATTTCATTTAATGTAAAAAATGTTGAAAAAAATATCACCCATATGCTGATTAAGGCATATGTTATGAAAATAACTAGACATAAAAATATTCCATTACTATTCTTAGATAATTCAGTGGAACACATGCTTCAAAAAATATAGCTCACTATAATACTGATGGAAACACATCCATGAAAAGTAATATGGTTACAGATACAGGAATGTCTCTGCTAAAGACAAAAACAAAATAAACCATTTCAACAGCTGTAAGAATGACCTGACGATCAACACATCAGCTGCTGTGCCACCCATACTACTATATTCTCTTCCTAAGCATCATTGCTGTTTGAAAAGTTTTGACTAAATAAAAATTACTACAATCTCATATAAAAATATAATATTGCCCTTTTATCTGACTATAAATTTATAGTATAAAATATTGTATAATCATTATATGCAAAAGTCATAAAAGATAAAAATCAGTAGAAGTGCTACAATTTAGGTGCCCATCGTATGAAAATTTCTAAATAGAAAGTGCCTGTTTACAATGGCAAGTCTGGTTTAAAGTGGAAAACTGAATCCTAGAAAGTCATCCTTTATTTTCTGCAAATGCTTCCAATTATTTTAAATAAAAACTAGAACAAGAATTTTAAATATCTGGTGAACTATACATGAATCTCACCTATTTTAGAGCAAAACTAATTAAGAAGAGAAGAAACCTACTTTATCCCCTTACTCAAAAAGTTCACCTATCTACTAGACAAAACAGGACATTTTCATGTCACTATACCACCCTAGGGTCATGATAGGAAGCAGGATGAATCAGCCCAGTGGTGAGAAGAAGGATTCCTGGAAGCCACTGCTGTATTAGAACAGCCAGCAATCACTTTATGCACCAAAGTGATCTAAATCTCTTACTAAACACAAATCAAATGTGGCTTTTCAAACTTCCACTTAGCAGGATCTCAGAAATGCTTTAGCCACTCCACCATCACTTTGCTTATGAGGAAATGTGACAGAGGAAGTCTGAGTGGAAAGAACTGATTGCGGTTAAAATTTTATTTATAAAAGTTGTATAAAACCATATGATCATATAAACAATTCCCTCCCCAGACCTTGGAATTGACCAGGACCAGTGAGGGGTCCTGTAGTTTAAATAAGAACAAGACAGTTTATCCTGGCAGAAAAATAGTCTCCCAATCTTTCTTTAGACCAAGAAGATGAAAAAAAAATTTTTTTGCAAATAATGTGTATTTTCTTTTCTTTCTTTTTTTGTTTTTTTTACAGAATCTATTGGGCTATATTTCTATGTGATATTTCACCCCAGTGGCACCATTTACTCTTGCATCTCAAAGTTGATGTACACAGGCTTTCCCAAGGATTATTTTATTTGCTCTTGTTACATTTTTCATTTGCTAGGTACTTTTACTTCTTTCTGAATCTCTCTGATTCAGGCATTGAATCACATACACTCTGCAGTCAGATAAAATTTTGCGTTCTATTTGCTTTGTTAAGTCCTTGAGTGGCCCCCAAAATGTATCTCAACTTTTTTGTGCTCTCCTCAGAACAGAATCATGTTATCATGTAGAAATTAAAAGTTGAGAAACACTTTAAAGAATTTTTTGAGAGTTTATTATATTCTAGACACTTTGAAAATCACTTAAAAGGATGTATCTCATTTCATCCTTACAATATCCTATTGAGTATTTACTCTTATTATACCTTAACCAACGATGACAAAAAAAAAAAGTCACAGAGAGGTCAAAACAAAAAACAGAACCAGCCCTGAGATCCCCACCAGTAGCAATAAAGCTAGTTTCAGTGCTAGCTCTTCTGAGTACAAAAACTACACAGCTAGGTTGTCTCAGGGTATAGCTTAAACACAGTGTGGCACACATGTCTTTAGTATGTGTAGTATGTTCAAGGAGCAAGAAAAGGAAAAACTTCTGCCTTTGAAAATTTCACTAAAGTCTGCATCAAGGTATATTAAAATTTCCACGAGACAGTCCATGTGTTGATTTCTGAACCAGCTATCTTGAGTGACTAGGCACAGACCATACATTTAACAGATACAACATGCTTTATGTGGGCCAGGCTATGCACTTTTTACATATTAATTTATTTAATTCTTTGTTAAAAAAATTAAAAAGTTATTATTACATTCTGTCTTTTACAAATGAGACACTTGAAGCACAGACTGATTAGTTTAATAGCCTAAGTTCACAGAGCAGGTAAGAGGTGAAAGAATTTAAATCTAGGTCTTCAGCCTTCAGAGTTTACCACCTTAGTTATGACACACTTTTTGAGACTGCCTTAACAATGATACATTTGAGGATGGCTTGAGCCATGTTCAGACATAAGCATATATTAAATTGCAGCTACCAAATATAGTAAAATAATAGAAGAATATTTGTCTAAAAAAAAGAAATCTGAAAACAAGGGTTAAGGAACTTTGGATTTTACCTGGGAAACATATCACCTTTTTATATTAATCAAATATCAGCTGTAATTACAGTCTGAGAGAAAGCATATTATTTTGTATTTATTTATTTCTCCATTTAAACAATGTAGTACAGGATAAGTGTAACTTTTGTTTCTTTGTATCCATACTTTAAAATGTGCAATGCACTTGTATTAAGTGATGTTTATTACAATAATAAAACAACAGTTTAAACAATACTCTTTTTTCTTTATTGGGGTATTACTCTCATTACTGACATAGCTGGTTAGGTTTTTCTTGTTTGCCATCCCCAATTCCTGGATCCATCCTCTCCCCTACTCTGCCCTGCTCTTGTCCCAGGAGCCTCGCGGCCCCTCAGAACTGTGTCATCACCCAGGCTCTCTTACCCTCTGACATTTGTTGCACTTGGCCAGTGGGAGGAACCAAGAGATCAGAGAATGGGAAGAGAGAGAAGTCTGAATACTTCTTTCTCCTTCTCTTCCAGGCCAAGCTGTGGTTTTGGCAGAGTCTATGTTCCTCTACCCAAAGCCAGGGCTCCTGTTGGACGACTCCTCCAAGAACTTGCTCAAATCCAGTCACTCTGTTCTGTCCTCTCTGCCGGTCTTGCTGTGATAACAACTTCCCACTGTTGGTCCCTAGTGCCTCACTATTCCTTAGGAATTAGTTTCCTTAGTCTTCCTGCCAACACCTTTATATAATATAATGCCTTCAGCAAACCCTCTTCAGTTCAACACAGAGCACATTGTCTGTGTCCACTGGGAATCTGAAGGCTACCATAGGCCAGATGACTCAGAATATGAAGTTGAAATATGAACAATAGTGAAAAAAGAAAAATTTTAATTACATACCAATAAAGCAGCACATATTGGGCCATGAATAATGTAGAGGAGTTGAGTATCAGAACTGATCCAGCAGCTAGGGGAAAAAAAGCAGAGAAATTATGTTAAAGATTTTTGTTTTACTTAGTTCCAATAGAAATCAGAGAAAGATGATATCTTACTTGTCATTGTAATATAGGCTTCTGGCTACAGCATGTATACAAGCAGGAATCAGTGGAAATCCTGTCAATATCAAATAAAAAGAAAATAAACAGGCAATCTCTACAGATAAAACTCCTAAAATATGTCATGAAAAATGAAATTCAGAGTTATTCTAGGAGCAAATATAACTGGTCACTATGTTTATTGCATAAATATTATCTGTATAATCAAGCAATAAATATAGTATTTATATATAATATTTATAGTATAAATAAGGTATTCATATTTTCAGGTTTGTATGTATATGTTTCCTTCTAATAAGAGTCTTTTTGAATCAGTGGACTCCAGAGGCTAAGTCCATAAATGTGGGGCCTAAGCCCAAAGGCTTAGAAGAAATCCAGTATTCATATAGATGGAATTGGCCAATATTTGGTAGATGATCACATGAGAGAAGAAGATGAGACTGACTGACTATACAAAAAAAAAAAGAGAAAGAAGAGAGAGATGTTTTATGTATCAGAAATTTTGCATGTCTTGAGTATTCTAAATCAGATCTTTCAAAGTAATGTTTTACAAAGGTAATCTGAATGTACCAAACACTACGTGTGTGCATACAAAGCTGTATATATCTATATCTACTGTCTGACTGGAAGTAGGTAGGTAGATAGATGATAGATAGATAGATGATAGATAGATAGATAGATAGATAGATAGATAGATAGATACAGTATAATTTGTTATGTTTCTGAAAATTAGTCTTATTCAACTTATTTGCAGCATTTTTGTTTTGCATTATTCCTGTTATTTCTTTTAAATGCTAGAAGTGCATCATTCTTTCTTGTGTGAATATCAGGAGATTATATGGCAAAAATGGGTATTTTGCATGCTCTTATTCAATAATTGGTCCCTACAAGGTAAAACCACAATTCTTTTATAAACAAACATTTTTAAAAGGAAAGGTCAAATCTGGTGAAACCCAGTGTTCTCATTTTGCACATGAGGAAAAAGCAGATTCAGAACAGTACAAAGACTGGATCCTAATTCATGATTCTAATTCTATTGTTTTAGTCAGTACATATTTAGCCAAGATACTCACTGGAATAGTAAATAGAAAAAAATGTTGAATAATTGACCTGTGACTACTGAAAACATTGAATCAGTGGTCCTTTTTTAAAATATTTAAATATACAGCAGTAAGCAAAGGTTAATTACCTGAAATATTATGAACTAATTATTAATAAGTATATTTTTATTTTATAAGACTCTTCATCTTCCAAAAGATTTCTAATAGGGTAAATCAGCAGAGACACGCAATGGGACTTACCCCAGCCAAGTAAATAATACCACATTAAATGTTGCTTCTCTGCAAACACAGCCACCACAATGAGTGTGTGTAAGTAAACACCTTCACAAAGCATCCAGAAGTAGTTACAACCCATCAGGTAAAGATGAATGAACTGAGACACCTTACAACTAATCTGTGAGAAAAAAAGTAAAGCAATCAATATTTAGTTGCTTATGAATTCACATATAAAGCAATAGTTTACTTTAGCTCAGTTATATAGAAACATGGATATTTCTTTCCTGTATACAAAATGTTACACACAACTGATTTAAACTTATAAAATGCCAGTCTTCATTTTCATCAAATGATACCTCTATAGTTTGAGCCATTGACTCTAAAGATATCTAATGGTATACTGCTAAGAAAATGTGTATATTACAAATCTACTACATTTAGTGAAAATGCATTTTCTAAATGTGTTTTAGTTATGTAATTTTTTTGATAGTTATCATTTATTGAGTACTTAAGATAAAATGTAAGAACACTGAGGCTCAAAGGGTTTTAAGAGACTTGTCTAAGATCATGGAGCTAATAATTGGTGGAAAAGGGACTTGGAACCAGGGCTTTCTGAACCTAAAGCTCAATTTCTTTATTACCATACTGCCTCCTGCTCATTCTTTTCATAATCTCTGCTATCCCTGCCACTTCTTTTCTTTTCTTTTTTTTATTTTTTAATTTTTATTAATTTTAATTTGTTGTGTTAACATGGATTCAAGTGTCCCTCTCAATATAACTCCCTCACCTCCAACCCATGTGTCCCCCATTATACCCCCTTTGTCTCCCTCCCCGTAAATTCCTCCCCCCTTTCCTCTGGGATTTGCTGTCCTATTATCTGTATCTCTGTGATATATATATATAAAATATCTCTAATCCCTTTACTTTCTCTGATCCCATCCTCTCATCCCCTTTCCTCTGACAGCTGTCCCTCTGGTCCCTGTAACCCTGATTACCCTGATTTTTTTTTAATTAGTTTTAATGGGGTGACACCAATAAATCAGGGTACATATGTACAATGAAAACATCTCCAGATTATCTTATCATTCAATTGTGTTGCATACCCATCACCCAAAGTCATAGTTATTATGTAATTTTAAGTGTAAAAGTTTCACACATGAATGACTTTATATCTATTTATTTTAATTATATCTTTATGAACTCTGCGATTATTGCATTCTGCTAGAAAAATCTTAGTAATTATCTTAATGTTACAAAGCAATTCATGAAAAGTACCAAATATTTGAAAAGTCTTGCATATTACTTGCTACCAGTGCAAATACTTATTAAATAATAATATAATAAGCCTCTACTTTATTTTATTCAAATATGGGATTTGAGGTTCTTATGTAGGTAAGAAGAAGCAAAAATACTGTTTTTCCTTCCTCTTTTCCTGAGGTCAGCACTTTTTCTTCTCTACTCTTAAAGAGACAGGAAGAGGGAGTTTCAAATACAGAGTAAAGAAAAACACATAGAAATAAGAAATACAGTCTACTCTCTTAGCAAGGGAAATAAATTAAAAGCTCTTCCAGAAATACATGGGCAAGTACTCCCATCAGCTCCAATTTCCAATCTGGAAGTCAATAAATATTTAGTGGCAGTTATCATAATTTTTAAATATATAAACATTTTACTAAAAAGAAAATTGGAAATGAAATGCACTGGAAAATAAACATTGACTTATCATAGAATAGTAAATAACATTTGCATATGAGTTAACTAAAACATTTTTAATATATATTATTTTATTTGATCCTTAAAATAATTGTGAAGTATGAATTAATATTAATCACATGCTTTATATATTAAAAACTGTACTGAAAAAGTTAAATGATTTCCTATTATTCATATAACATCAATCAAAGCTAAACCCTGAACACAAGTTCTGTAATTCCAATTTTGTTTTCATGACTATGCACAATGCCTTCTGACTAAAGACACTTATAAAACCTATTCTTTCATTAAATATTTTTTCAGATTATATGACATTAAATTTTAAATAACAGACTTTAATGTCAAACACAACATTTACTTATATGTTAGCAAAGCTCTCTCAAAGGTAAAAATGAGATATTCCACTTTATTATATAGAAATGATAGACTTCAGCTTCAAATTTTTATATAGTTCTTAGATATTCATATGTAATTGAATTTTTAATTTCTAATCCTGTTTTTGAAATTAATCCATAAACTCTTATGATAAAAATAAGTTAAAGCATGCTTCAGAAAAATATCTTTATGCTGGGTATTGATAATAAAAAACACAAAAAATTTTCCAGGAATATATAAAATGAAGTATATATAATTTGAGGTTTTGTGTTAAGCACAGTGTCTTTGTTTATAAATCTCAAATTTAAAATCTTTGCTTTGCATCTTTATGACAGAACTTCGATCTCCTTGCTCTAGAGAAATTCATTCTAAAATGGCAGGACATTGGCTGTTTTTCTAATATTGTTAATTATAGCCTGGTGTGTTTCCTCACCTCGTGACTTTAGAGTGGAACATATACAAAATTAAGCAATCCGGATGCACATGTGCAAACAATGCGGGGAATTTTAGAATTTTGGAAATTACCCTAAAAACACACATAAAACACACATGAGAGTATTGTTTATTGACTCACTGAGTGAAAATTCCTTCCCTTCCTTGATTTCAGCAACTAGATAACCCACTTTATATATACAAATATGCGTGTGCCCCTTCAAAATCCTTTAAAATCCCTTCAAAGCCCTTCAAAATTCCTCAAAACCCCTTCAAAAATCTATATAAAACTTTACTATATTTATAAACATTAAAATATTATTTAAAAAATGAATAGGTTTGTTATATATGCAGCTATTATAATTTAAACATAGCTTACATAAACATAGAGCATACAAAGAATATATACATTTGTATGAGTAAATTTTATCTTATGTTTTAAAAATATAGCTTTATATGATAACAGTCTCTGTGACTTATTTTTGTTTATCTTTTCATATCCACCCTAAAAATAATACTTTCAAATAAATTGTAAGGAAACAATTTTAAATGTTTAGTGACACATTAGAACTCTTTAAAAATTTTATGATCATAAAGTTTAATATTATATGAGATATATAATTCATTTATCTCCAATTTTATTAACTTTTTAAAATCAGCTAGATACCAAAAATACAATTTAAATTTTCCATTTTTCATGTGCTGTTTTTTTCTAAATATGTAGTTAGTTGGTTTTTCTTTTTAAATTAGATTGAGTGAATGTTATATACTCATAAACTCTTATTTCCTACCAGTAGCAGGACTCTAGCCATAAACTGAGGTGAAGATATGTGTAACATATATAGTAAATAATTGAAGCAAAAAATAATTATTTCTTTTAATATTCAATCATTATAAATTGAGAAATATTGAGATATTTTACCTTTCTAGATTTGAATATAGCTACATATACTCTCTACATGTCAGATTTTAAAATATACATAAGACCTCTCACGTCTCCCACATCTTTCCCACTAGCACTTTGAACCTAAGGACACACCTCGTTTTACTTACAGGATTTGCAGCCACTAAGGACTGGTTGTTGGCCACCCCAGTGAGATGAATTATTGTTACAATAGAGTTAAAAACGAAGGAGAAGAACAGATTTTTGTGCAGAGTAATCCTTTGGCAACTTAAGCTCCTAAAAGGCAAGAGAAAACAAAGTGTGATGACATTGTAAAATGTTTCCACATTTTTAATTAAGAATCATTCAAGTAAGACACATTTATAATTCATAACAGCTGCTCCAAATTTGGAAGAATTATTTTTTTTCCCCTGAGGCACTCATGATAAAATCTTAATTAGGAAAAACATATAGTTTCTTAAAACAGAGACAAATGAGTTGCTTCAGGAGAAGTAGACATACATAGGGATGAGAAATTTGTCTATACCTGGTCTCCACATAAACTTTTCTTAATCTTTCAATATGATTAACATTTTAATTCATTCTGAAATGCACAAAGAGAGTTAAGAAGGTTGATAAAAAATGTAGCTAATTGATTTTGAAAATTTGGATTTGTCAGATTCCCACACAGATAATGCTCTTTTTCTTAGGTTGTTCTGTTTATTTAGCCTGTTTATGGCTGTTCTGTTTATATAACCTCTGTGTGGTAATGGTGGTGGTGGTGATTATGTAGACCGACAGTGAGAAAGACAACATTGTACTTAGAATAGTGAATTGATAAAAAAGATAGATTTATCAACTGATGAGGTTTGTTCGGCTTCACTGAACTTCAGCTTCACTGAGGCTGTTCAGCCATATATAAGATATGAGAATATTACCACCATTTACTGGAGGTTTTTGTGTATATAAAAAAATAAAAGAATTGGCTATATGGAATTCATATAGAAATAGATTTCAGGAAAAGTTCTCATTAGTGACAAGTAATGCCAGTCTTTAGCTTGAATTTGCATTATGCTACAAGTTTGTCCATATATGGCCGACTGCTTTGTGTATGCTCAAAGTCCAACTCAAGTATTACTTCCATTATAAGCTTTTTTTGAAGGTTAATTATGACTAAAGTTTTAAAATAAAAGAAATAAATTCATTCAAGACTAAATACTTAATATCAAAGCAAACACATACATAGAAAGACATGGGGACCAGTTCGTTACAGGGACTTAAAACTTATTTTGCATTTTTATAAATTTATGCAAGTAAGATGTACAGCATAGTATAATTAGGTGGATATGGCAAGGTTTTCCATATTTAAAAATGAAAATTTATACTATATAGTCATCTTCCAGCCATAGATCTATGATTTTATATATAGCTCTAGAATTTTAAAGGATCTGAATTCAATCCAAATCAGTACTTATGGGTTTTCAATAGATGCCTTCCACAGAAGTGAGTGGTATTGGGTAGTCTTCTGTGAAAGGCTTTGTGAATGATTGGCTCTTGGATTAATAACTGCATGTAAGTAAGACAGTTGTATACTGACAAGTATGTGAAGTCCAGCTGGAGTTCATCAAAATAAAAACAGCTGAGAACTGCTGGTATTTTTTTGCTGAAATCTTTAATTTGACCTGATTGCAGTGGGTGATGATTGTGAGAGACCAGTTGGGATCAAGCTACAGAGTATAGATGAAATTTTATAGAAAGAAAAATATTTGAAAATTTTTGAACAATGAGGGGCATGATTCATGTTATTATTTAAGGAATGGCAACATTGAGGCAAAGATGACTCTATTATCAATAAAAACGTCACAGTGGTGACATGAGTAGTTTGTGTTCACTGAGAGTGCAGAAAACTAATGAATATGAATAAGTGTCTAGTATACAACATTCCTTTTAAGTCACTTAGATTGTGTGGGGTTTATTTCTCATAAGTTATAACTCTTCTGTGATAAATATTATAAACATACAAAAATACCCATATTTTAAAATTTCTGCCTTGAGCTTACCCCATGTCTTTTGAGTGCCAAATACTGTTTAGGGAAAAAGTGCTTAACCATGAAAATATGTACTTTTTTAGTAATATAATTTAAATAACTCAGCTACTATCATGGGAAAAAAATAAATGTTGTTTTTTTTTTAACTGGGCTATTTTGTCTTCTGAACATATTTATATTCAAGTCCATTGGTTAGGATATGTGCATGTGTGTGTGTATGTGTGTTTATACAAAAACAATCCATAGATTTTTTTATGAAAAAGAAGTTAGGAGGGTTTACTTAGCCAGTAAATCAGATATACTTGTAAAGAATAAGTTGGAATAGAGGAAAACAAACATTAAAGAAAGCTTTCAAAGCTAGCATTTCATGATAGAAAAGCAGCAAGATGAGCCAAAGAACATAAAACTAACAGCATTTATATTATACTTGTTGATATTTATAATACTTACATTAAAAGTTTGAAAATAAGCTGTAGTTAGCTGAAAAACAATTTTGATTTTCCTTGTTACACTTAAACTTCCTTCTCTTCTCTATGATAGTTTATGTTTCTGTTCCTCTCAGAATTCCCTCCTTTCTGATGACTCTGTTCCCAACTCAATCTAGCTTAAAAATTAAGGACTTAAAAATGAACTGCTATTACCTAGTCTCTCCTAAAGATGTGATTATCCTGAAAACAGTCATAAAAAAATGACTTTTAATTCTTTTATTGTGTGATAAAAAAATATACTGAATTTCCCTTTCTGACTCAAACAATGCCATATTATAGCAAAATTTTAATGTCTTAGAATAAAATCTTATAATGAATTATTTAATATCAAATTCAAATACTTAAGAGCACATATACAATCATTTCAATACATCTTATTTTAATTTTTCACAAAATTACCCAAACTAAAGTCAACATAAATAATTCACCTTATATAAACTCAAACTAAATACCCGTCTTAGAAACCCTGAATATCCAGTTTATCACTCCATATTTTTATAATGAGTTGGACCATTGCAAAATCATTTCACTTGTGTAAATATGTCCTCAAGATCGGCCTATTGCTATTGTTTTAGTTTCTTCCACTTCTCCCTCCAATTTCTGTCCAACATAATTGCAGAGAGATGTTCTTTTGGCATATGCTTTCTATCAATGTCTATTGGTAAAATGGCTCAGATTTTTCTAGCAATAAATATTGTTTTATTCTAAACATGTTCATTAACACATGTAAGTATATTAGTACAAATAAAATCAACTTGGAAAGGAAAACCAAAACCTGCCCTTGGAAAACATACTAGTTTGTTTTAATGAAACCCTAATAATATTCAGGTATTTTTCAAACATAAATGTACACCAATTTCACCTACTCTAAATTTTTAAATGTGCTTATTTTATTTAATATGTTAAAAAGTTTGCTTTTTAGGCTTAAAGAATGTTTTACAAAATAATTCTCTCTACTTTGTTTAAATGTTATAATATCCCTTACTATCCTAGCATAACCACAGAATAGAAAATGGACTTTGTGGGTCTGGATTGTTTTAATTTTATATTCTCTACAAACAATTATTTTAGAAATTATTTCAATATGCATTTTTTACAAGCAATTGGTATAAGTGTGTTAACAAAACCATTATACTTCATGGTAATATAACTATGTCCTTCAGTTCTCTTCTGGAATAATTAGAAGCAGGCAGTATCAATCAATACATGCAAATCAGAGTGGGTTTTAAAGCCTGATCTAGAGTGGATCTGGACTATCCCACCTATGGACAGTAAGACTTTGGCAAGTCACTTAAAAACTCTAATCCTCAGTTTCCTCATCTGTAATATAGAGATAACAATAGTACTTTATAGGACTGACTGGAAGGTTAAATGAGATTAATTATGTCTAGTGTATAGCAAAATATCTAACGTGGTGAATACTCAGCTAGTATTTTTTAAAATAGTTATTAAATATGGCTGCTTTTAATTAACTTCTCTAGTGTTTTTTTAATAATAAAATGGCATCCACATTCACCTTAGTAATATGAAACTGCCCATGTTTTCAGTAATACAATGAAACAGCAAATTGTCACCTTTTTGAATTTAACCTTGAGAGACAGTTCCAATATCTCAATTGTCTTCCTAAGGAATCTCATACTTCTCAGTTATCTCCAAATTACCATTTCTATTATCACTCTGACCCCAAGTTATTATGCTCCCATATTCAGAGTGTTCCATGGAAAAAATACTTGTCTTTGTTTCCTATTTGGTTTCACATGAGTGAGAAATTTCCAAACTACTTTCCTCAATACTAATCCTGAGCAAAAACTAAGAGGAAATATAAGCAATATGAAAGTAGTCCCACCTACCAAATACTGCTTTCTTATGTTAGTTTATCTAATTTAATTACCAAATGCTCAGAAATTTTCCCAAGAAAGCACTATCTATGTATCCAAAAGGAAATCTGAACACTGTCAAAAGCAATAAGCAGAAAGCAATAACTGTATTAAAAAGCTAAGCAGTATGGCTATCATTTGTCTACTGAAAAGAACCTTGAGTTGATGGAGTCACTTGATTATGTATGACACAAAGTAGAAATAACCTACATCAAATGGCTTTCTTTTGGAGATTGGTCATGATCCATTTGGCCAAAATGGAAAGAGTTCAAGAATGTTTCAATCCAAGTGCCCAATGAAAGTTCCTCTGGAGAGAAAATGTTTGGCCTTGCTCCATCATGCTTCTTCCTCCCCAGCCCCTGCCTTTCTGGCTGCTCATTCAATATAACATAGGAGTATGAGCTACACAAGTAACAAGACATGTTCATTTAGTGGGGCCAACTGATTTTCTCTCATGTATAAACTGCCCTAGTACAACAACTCATTTTCATCTAATGGGCAGGAAACAAAGAGAAGAAACAGGCTTTCTGAATACTTGTGATTCTTACACTCCAAAAAACACCCTGTTAGAGATCAAATTCATAATAATAGCAGCCACTATTTATTGAGTATTTAGAATATCCCTGGCATAAAGATTAGACTTTACATTTATTATCTCATTTAGCAACTCCTTTGAAGTATCATTATCCTTTAATAAAATTGAGGTAAGTTGCTCAAGGTCACAATCTTATTAAGTGATCTCTTGAATTTGAATTTTGAAGTTTTTAAGACAGTAATAAGGCTTTTTGTCTCTTTTAATATTTATTTAGTCACTTATAACTATTTATTGATGAATAAGTAATATTTTATGCACAGCTTCTAGATGTTGGGAAAACAGTTGTAAATGATACAGAGCAAGACCCTGATCTCATGTTACTGATGTGAGAGTGGAGGGTAAATAGACATATCCATTACATAATATAATTCCAGATACTACTGTTATATGCTTTTGAAAAATTAAAATAAGGTTAAGAAATAGATAAAGACTGTGTGGCCAGAGTGAGAGGAATATTTAAGATCTGAAACAGGACAAAGAAGAAAAAGCATTCTCAGCAGAGAAGCCATACTGAGTCAAAGTTTTTAAAAAAGTTATTGTTAAAGCTTAAAGGGCTTGAGGTACAAGAAGGACAGACAATGTTAACACAGCATAAAGCAAAACTCCATATTGTTTTTCCCATTCTAAGATAAGGAAACTTAAATTTGAAGAGTATGCTTTATAAAATGGTATTTTATTCTAAAGCTCATAATCTTTGTATTACATCTTAATGTTCCACAGCAAATGTTAGCACAATAATATTGTTAACACAATATCCAGTCATTCTTAGCTTTTGATTTTCTTAATTAGTAAGAAGATGCCTTAGTTTGGAGAGTTTATTTTGACTTTCTCCTCATATATGAAAATAAACTGTCTGCAGGAGTAAAAACCAGATTGCAAAATAAATTATGACATTGAGAAGGAAAAAATGTTGTGTTATTTATGTTTTGTATTTTAAATTACAAAGTTTAAATCCATTCAAATGAGTACACAGTTTTTATACCAAACAATGGGTCGTTAGCTATTTTTTGTCATTTTGTTCCTAGGAAAATTTAGTTATGCTTAAGTAGTACTTAGTTTCAACTGCTCAAGCAAAATTGATAAAATACCCTTATAAGAAACAAATATCAATAAAAATATATGATATTTAATATTGTTTTAGCTTTTAACAACAAATTTACTGTTTAAAATAAGTTCAAATTCTTTAATTCAATTATTTACTTTATATTTTCATTCCTGGGACTCTTCTCCAAATTGCTATTACTGAATAGCAATTACATTAAAGTCAAACTGGTTTTTGTTAGAGTAAATTCATTACTTCTTGCATCATTCTGTCATTATTCAAATCTGATACTCTAAGGTGGAAATGCAATGTCTTCATTACATAATTATAGTGGACCGTTTAAAAAAAGCTCTCCAACCAAGACTTGCATTGCTGAATAAGAATGTTTTCAGCTCTCACTACATTCAGTCTGCAAGAGATGCATATTTCAGTGCATTGTTTAAAATTCTTAAATTTGGAAATAGACACAGTAAGTATAATTTAATAAGCTATTACATAAAAATATAGTTATTTTAAATAACAGCTAATGTCAAGCTGGAGGAAGTCATACAACAGAGTAGGCTCTATCCCAGAACCACAGTGCATAAGGAACTTCCGTTGAGTGGAATATGCTAGAGTTGAGAAAGCAATGATGATCCCACATAGGCACTACTAGATTTGTTATTCAAGAACCACTAGATGACAATTTCTGAACTCAGCCTTATCAAACCTCTGACAGTACCAATTTGCCAGATTTAAAAAAAAATAAGTAAAAGTTTTGATTTGCCAAAAAGGTATATCAGGGTATGATTTATAGATTAAGACTTTGTTCTTTATGTTTCATGGTGTATTTTCTTTAAATAGTTATCTTTGTATAAAGTGAATTTAAAGATTGAATCATTACAGTTTTTAGGAGATAAATCATATATATTAATTTGGTGAGAGGAGGGGAGGCAGAAAGACAGACTCACGCATGCACACTGACGGGCCATCTGGCAAGCCCACTAAGGGGTGATGCTCTACCCATCTGGGGCATTGCTCCCTTACAACCGGAGCCAATTTTTAGTGCCTAAGGTGGAAGCAGTGGAACCATCCTCAGCACCAGGGACAACTCACTCCAGTTGAGCCATGGCTGCAGGAGGGGTGAGAGAGACGGAGAGAAGCGAGACGGGGAGGTGTGGAGAATCAGATGGGCACTTCTCCTGTGTGTCCTGACTGGAAATTGAACCCAGAACATACACATTTGAGGTGGATGCTCTACCACTGAGCCAGTGAGCCAGGGCAAAGATAAATTATAGTTTAAAGAAGAAAACTATAATTGTTCTAATTTAAGAGATAAATGAAGAAATGAGAAATGAGATAAAAGTTCACAGTGTTGTTTGAATATATTCAGATATGATCTAAAGGAAATAAAAGATAAGAAGTTAGGTAACTTGTCCTGAAAAACAAAAATCTTTGCATTAAAGGATTATTTATTAAGTTGACAAAGCTTTGGCCTATCAACTGGATAGATTTTTTTATTATTATTTTTTTTTGCTGAATTTTATTTAGGACCTTAACTTAAGTTGCTAGAAATAATATCATTGTCTATATGGTTGTAAATATGCAACTTTCCTTTAAAATTATTTGAAATCAGTGTGTGAAATGTCAGCAAAATTAAGATATTAAATAGAAGAACCACATTTTCTTCATACAAGTCAGATATTATATGCACTCTTAAATATGCAAGAAGATGAAGCACTATGTCTGGGTTGAAAGAAAGAGCAAGATTTGCTATGCTCTCAGATTTTAATCAGTAATTAAAATTTAATTTATAACCAATTCCAGTAAAGTGTATTTATTTTTTTATCTAAAGGGTTCTGTTATGTTTTTCCAAGGATCATTATGAACTGGAGTCATTGCCTTTCAGGGCTTGGCAAATCCCAAAGTTCTCTTTCTCTTCCCTTTCTTTTTATCTCCTCCTCTGACTCTTTCCTTTAATTAGCTCTAATATAAAACTGAAATGCATCTGGTAAATAGTGTTTCATGTTCTCTGTTTTTAATTTAAAGCATAGATGAGTGGTATATTTTTCTCTGTCTAAATAAAAAATAACTATAACCTAAATCAACTTTTGTATAATTCTTGGTTTTTATTAGGATTGATCAATGACACTCAGTTAACAAATGGGTAAAAGAAATGTTATCTTTACCAAAGACCAAGCAAGAATGACCACAGGATAAAAAACTGGTTTAAGAAGCAGAAAGGAGCTATTGAATAATTTTTTATGCGCAATGATTTTATGTGAAACATCAGTTCCTCTAGGAATTAGTTGGAAGAAAGCTAAAATTTCTATTGCTCTTGAATATATGCACATGTTTAGCCATTCAATTCAACATTTTCTGAGGTGGCCCTGGTCTTCCTTCAGTCTAGCATCAGTTTTCGATATTGTTTCACACATACTTCTAAGCGATTAGAATTTTAAGGCATCTTAGTTTGATCATGGAGACAACAAAGGCCAGACAAACACAAGGAACTTGTCCAATGTCATGATAAGTCAGGGGAAAGTCAGAGCTACAACTAAGCTTCCAAGTCAGTTCATGTCTTCATTACTTAAAAATTTAAGTACCTACTACGTACAAAGTCTTTGTTAAGCCCTGAGATGTGTAAAGAAACAAGGCAGAGAAGATTCTGTTCTTATAACCCTAATTTTGAAAGATGCTTTTCATTATTTATCCTTTTAGTGAATAGTTAGTAGATAGTGGTTTTTGTTATTTTAGTAGATAGTTCTGAGAAGTATATATTAAAAGTGTTTTAAAATAAATGATTATGAATTCTTTAATATGATTCAAATTCTGAGTAAGCTACATGGCATTTTGTGGGCATAAAAACAGTTTTGTTATTTTTGACTAGCTTTCCTAGCACATTTTTTTCTGATAATAATATACTAATTTGGTTAATAAAATTTTTCTTTTATTACTGGTTTTCTACATGAACATTATAACAACTTCTTTATAAGTGTAGCACATATAAAACTAAAAATGTGATCTTTAATTTTGTTTTTAAAGAGCTTACATGTATACTATGCCTATGAGGGCTAAATATTTATGTAACAGTCTTCTAATGGGCTAATAAGTGATAACTATGCCAATAATAGACAATGTTTTCTAAACTAGACATTCTGCTTAATGCTGCATATATATCTCAGCAGCCTTTATACCAAATCTATGATAAAGATATTAATAGTATATGAATTTAAAGATGCAAAATTGAGAAATAAGAAACAAAAGAACTTGTTTTACACTATGCAACAAGGGACAAGGTGAGAGCACGTCTGTTAGAAAGTGTCCTCTTAACCACTCTCCTATAATGATGATAGACCTATGGAAAAGTACTTAATTACTTAGGTCTCACTTGAAGAGTTTCTTATGTTTTACCTTAAGCCTGATAATGAATAATAAAAAGAAAATATTAATTTGTATCTTTCTTCTTTCTGTTCAAATTCTCCATTTTTAAAAGACAATTAAAGTTCAATAAAATTACTAAGCCAAACAGAGAGGACACGGATTGGGAGGAACCCTGGATAACTTACTTAACTATTTAGAACATATATAAAATTACATAGTGGACTATATAATCTCTTCATTTCTTGTGGTTTTCAATATCTATCTGTTGAAATTCTACCCATTCTTTTAACACTCGTTTCAGTGAGATTATCACCTCAGGAATCTTCTGATTCTATGAATTAGAATGGATCTTTTCTTCCTCTGTCTTTCCAGAGCCTTTTGTAACTCCACAATAACTCTTTTTTTCCCCTTTGTATTACTATTATATAGGGGCAATGTTAGATGACTATATAGTGTAGTCTGTGTACCTTCTTGATTCATATAGTCTAATAAAAAACTAATCGTAGCATTTGTCTTACCATTTATTGAGCAATTCCTACATGCCAGGTACTATTTGAGTCTTCTTTGCTCAGTATTTTAAACATTGTGGGCAATTATAAAGAAATTGAAGCTTACTAAAAATAAGAATCAGGCTAAGACCATACTTTCAATAAGGGGTGGTAACAAGATTTGAAAATATTCCATGTTTCTAATCACTATATTATATTAAATTAAAATTAACTTACACCTGAAATTGAATACACACCTGTTTTGCTAACTTATCATTAAAGGTATTTTTTGTTTTGTTTTGATTTAGTTTGCTATAGTGAATGAATAGTTAATTGTACGTTCGGTATATACTTTAAGTAAAAGCAATGTATTTAGTTGAAAACTTTCATTTTAATTTCATATATTTGCAAGACACTCATTAGCTTTAATAAATTTTGCCTATGTAGCTGTTATACATTATTTTTAAAGCATCGAATTTAGCAAACAGATTCAAGCATTTATTGCATACAGGGCTCTTGATGTTTTAGAAATTGCTACTTGAAAAAAAAAGGCTTATTTATATGTGAAACATGAGAAAAATATTTGGGGAATAAGTAAATTTCTAGTCTCTCTTTTAAAAAAGATATGAGCCTACAGATTATATCTTTAAAGCTAAAGCACTTATATATATATATATTAAATATATATATAATTTTAATTGTTTAAAAAGTATTTTCCATGTGTTGCAATATACAGATAATGTATAATATAATTATACTTTTGAAACCTATATATTTTTAGCCAATGTCACCCCAATAAATTTAATTAAAATATCATTAAAAATGTATTTTCCATAGAAGATATAAATTAATTTTAGTTTTAATTTTTAAGCCTTTAATTACAAAATAAACTTACTTATTAGTATTGATTGAATAATATTTGCTCTGTTAAATCCGAAAAACATAAATACAGAAATAAAAATATTGAACCAGATTTCCTTCAGTTTCTAATCAATAATAAAGTTATCTGTGTAAATTGCTTTTAGGCTGCAAGAAATTCACAAATGCTAACTTACCTGATACTAAAATTATGTATTTTGATTTCAAAAATTTTATTCTATTTATCTTTATTAAATTACTACTGTTCATTCATAATCTTAGGCTTGGAAATAACATTATCGATCATTAAGTCCAGCTATGAACCCAGTTTAACGATCACTCATTTCCAATTGCTTATAGGTTAACATCTAATTTCTGTCTGAAAATCTTGAGTGTTAGGAAAGTTAATTGGTCAACCTAGGGCTCATTCTATTTTATTTAGCTGTTAGAGTTTTTTTTTTGAAATCAAGCCAATTTTTTTCCCTATGCCATTATATAAACTCTATTCCCAATTATAGTCATTTGGATTCTTTTTTAAAAAAATTATATTTTAACTAATATTTTATTTAAGTATAGTTGGTATACAATCTTATATTGGTTATATTAGTTTCAAGTGTACCATATACTGATATGACTATTTTATACCTTACAATGTGATTACCCCACTAATAATTCTAGTAATCATCTTTTGTGTAAACTTATCACAATGTTATTTATTCCCGTAGTCATTTGGATTTGTGTGTGTGTGTGTGTGTGTGTGTGTGTGTGTGTGTGTGTGTGTGTGTGTGCGTGTGTGTATGTGACAGAGACAGGGAAAGAGTCAGGGAGAGGAACAGATAGGGACAGACAGGAAGGGAAGGAGATGAGAGGTATCAATTCTTCATTGGGGCTCCTAAGTCTCCTTAGTTGTTCATTGATTGCTTTACTTATGTGCCTTTACTGGGTGGCTCTGTGACCCCTTGCTGAAGTCAGCAGCCTTGTGCTCAAGCCAATGACCTTGGGCTTCAAGCCATCGACCTTTTGGCTCAAGCCAGTGATCATGGGGTCATGTCTATGATTCCACACTCAAGCCAGCGATCCCATGCTCAAGCTAGATGAGCCTGCATTCAAGCCAGTAACCTTGGGGTTTTGAACCTGGATCCTCTGACAACCAGTCAGATGCTCTATCCATGTGTCACTGCCTGGCCAGGCGTCATTTAGATTCTTGAAGCCATTTATTGTGCCCTCATATTTTGTCTTCTTTTTTTATTTTTGGTTTAACATTCTTGATATCTTTACTCCCTGATCAGTTAACATTATTTTGTTTAATTTCTTCACCATCCTGATAAGGCAATTCAGTGACATTCTCTCTTCCTCTTACAAATTCAGTCCATTTTGAACAGGGTGAATCACTGGTCTGATTAGCAATTTGGAATCAGATACTTTGCATTTATTGATATAATCAAGCTTGTAGCATTGTTTTCACTTGGCAATCCCGCTATTACTTCATTATTTCACAGCAAGCATTTGTTTGGTTAAATCATAGACTCTTTTATGAAGAAGCATTGCTAATTTTGTACTTGGCTTTATGAGATTAGTGGAAGACTATATTTATATCATTACTAAATTCAAACTTGTCTGGGGCTATAGATAAATCTTGGAATTTTATGAGACTCTTGTTCTCTTTCTGACAACTGATTTTGCATGCAGCACAGTTGCTACGCACATCTTAACTTTGTGTCCTTCAGAAATGCAATGTGCTTAAACATTTTGGGCTACTCTATGCAAAAACGAAAGAGAGAGTGAGAAAAAGAGATTGTTTAGTCTGAAGAGTGTCAGCTGTATTAATTTTAAATTTGCAGAGTTGGTGGTCTTACTCCATGTCTACTGTAACAAGTTGCAGTTTCAAAAATAAGAAATACTACAGTAAGGAACTCAGAAAGATTTTACTGAAAAAAAATGATGCTAAAGGTTAGATCTGAAAGATGAATACATTCACTAGGCTGGGGGGAAGGAAAGACTAGGCAGAATATTTAATAACAGAATAGTTCATGTTTATTATTTTAAATAAATTACAATAAAAAGTTTAAAGTTTTGAAAGCAAAGGAAGACAAAATCAGATCTATATATATATGGTCTAAGTCATTAAAAATGTTCAAGCTACATTGTTTAAAATTAAATAAAGGTGGTAAAGTAGACTTATTGAGTCTGCTAAGACAAGGCTGCTGGTGGTAGCAGAAGATATGAAGCAAACTGAATAGATTGGAGGTATGTTAGAAGATTAAATCACAGGGTATGAAGAAAGAATGATAAGGAGAAAAATTAAGAAGTCTCTGATTATTCCTAAATTACTGGCTAATAAAACTAGTTTTCAGGTGGTATTATTAAAAATGATGGGTCATAGTGGAAAAAAATTGCTTTGGGTTAGGAAAAGATAGATATTGTGAATTTGTTTCCAACATATTGATTTTAAGATACTTTTGAGATGATTATTTCAAGACCATAAAAAGTAAATTTAACCCCAATGGCAAGGGAAGTAAAGGCAAAAATAAATGAATGGGCTATATCAAACTAAAAAGCTTCTGCACAACAAAAGAAACCAACAACAAATAGAAAATGCAGCCAACAATATGAGAGATGATATTTGCAAACAACAGCTCTGAGAAGGGGTTAATATTCAAAATATGTAAAGAACTCATAAAGCTCATCATCAAACAATCTAATTAAAATATGAGGAGAGGACTTGAATAGACACCTCTCTTGTGAAGACATACAAACAGCAAACAAATACATGAAAAGATGTTCATCTTCACTAGGTATTAGAGAAATGCAAAGCAAAGCAACAATGAGATAACCCTCACTTCTGTTAGTTTGGCTGTTATCAACAAGACAGGTAATAATTAAGTGTTGGGAAAAATTGTGGAGAAAAAGGAGCCCTCATTCATTGCTGGTGGAAATGTAAAGTGATATAGCCAGTATGGAAGACAGTATGGTAGTTCCTCAAAAAGTTAAAATAGAGTTATTATATGACCCAGCAATGCCTCTAGGATATTTACCCGAAAAATTAGAAGACATTTGTTCGCAAAGACATATGCACCCCTGTGTTCATTGCATCATTATTCTTTGTGGCCAAGAGACAAGGATACAACCAAAATGTCCTTCAATAGAAGATTGGATGAAGAAGATGTGGTACATATATACAAAACTGAGTAGACAGAAACTACTCAGCCATCAGAAATGATGAAATACAAAATGGTTCCTCATCTATCATGGGGGTTAGGTTCCAGAACCCTCTGCAATAGGCGAACATCCGTGAAGTAGCAATCTTATATTTATTTTATTATTTATATATATATTTTAAGGCTTTATAAACCCTCCCAACACACTTATAAACCTTTCCCACACTCTTATAAACACTTCCAATTTTTTAGGCTAGAAAATGCTTATTTTACCACAAAAATAATTAAAATAATAAATATATAAAAATACCAATATGCCACAAAATTCCATGATATAGCAAAAAAACTATGACACAAAATTAGATATATACAATTTAAAAATCTGCAATACAGAGAAACTGTAAAAAGTGAACCACAGTATGATCAGGCATGACTGGTACTGCCATTTGAGACAACAGGGATGGACTTTGAGAATATTATGCTAAGCGAAATAAGTCAATCAGAAATAGTTAAGAACTAGATGATTTCACTCATATGTGGGATATACTACTGAGACTAGTAGATATAGAAAATAGTATGGCGGTTACCAGAAGGAGGGGGGTTGGAGGAAGGGCAGCAAAGGGGGCCAAATATATGGTGACAGAAAGTGGTTTGACTTTAGGTGACAGGCACAATGCAATGAACAGTTCACATTCCATGGAGATGTACACCTGAAACATATGTGTTCTTATGAAGCAATATCACCCCATTAAATTTAATTTATAAATTATAATAAATAAATAAACAAACAAGAAAACAAAAAAAATGAAATGTAAAAGGATATATACCTTTTGATCACAATATCCCAAGTCTCTGGGATTTAACCTCTAATTCAAAATATGAAAAATGTCCATTACAGTATTTTGTTATTAATATGATAAATTGGAAGCAATGTTAAAGATCAAAAATAGAGAAATGATTTAATAAACTGTTGCCAATTTACTAAATGTAACATTATTTACCCAATTAAATAGTTGTTTTAAAAACTCTTCAGTGAGCCTGACCCAGCAGTGGCACAGTGGATAGAGCGTCAGACTGGGACCCGAAAGACCCAAGTTCAAAACTCCAAGGTCGCCAGCTTGAGTGCCACTGGTTTGAGCAAGGCTCAACAGTTTGAGTCCAAGGTCGCTGGCTTGAGCAAAGGGTCTCTCAGTCTGCTGTAGCCCCCCAGTCAAGGCACATGTGAGAAAGCAGTCAATGAACAACTAAGGTGCCGCAACAAAGAATTGACGCTTCTCATCTCTCTCCCTTCCTGTCTTTGTCTGTCCATATCTGTGGCTTTCTCTGTCTCTCTCTGTTGCAAAAACAATATCAAAAAACTCTTTAGTGACATAAAAAGTATTAATTATAAAATAATAAAAATAGTTAAAATAATTTGTACATTGTTAATTAAAACTGTAAAATGAAATAGATATGAAATAAAACTGGAAAAATATAAGAAATTGCTCCATAGAATATTAGAATTACAAGTATATAGATTATTTTTCTTACTTAAAAAATAGTAATAAGCTTAAATTGTTTTTTAATTTTAAAAATATGGCAAATTTAAATACAAGCTTTGTTTCTCAAGATTATACTTTGATTGTCATTAAGGGTTTTATTCTTTTCCCCAAAGTTAGAAATTTTTAAAACTTATAACTTTTTTCTCAAGAAATTTGTGAGACAGTCTTAAATAATTCTTATGATTTCTATTTTATCCATTTAGTGTAGAAGCTGATCTACTCTATACTCTGTCATAATCTGAAGAATATTCATGTAAAAAAAAAAGAATTCTAGCTAATACTAGTAACATTTAAATCAATTTCTCTGTTTATATGTTAGGTGGATATTCAATTTTTGTAAACTAAAATCTTAGTTCTAGAATACTTCATAGATTACAGGACAAGTAGTTGCATCATTTTATTCCTATAGTCAAGAGAGTCATATTTTCAAATTTAGATACTTTGTATTTTTAAACTATAAAAAGTTTCTTTTTAGGAATAAAGTAAAAGTGATCCACATCTCTTTTAAATGGGTCATTTTATTGTACTAAATGAAAATTTGAAATTTTAATTTTGGTTTGTATCTTTAAACTTACTAAATTAAATATTAACCCAGGTTTATGTCATATTTTATCAATAAGTATGTCAGCATCAGAAACATCATTTTGCTCTGTCAATTAGCATAAATAAAACATCACTGTGGATCTGAGTACTTTATTGAAAAGTGGTCACTTTGGAAATGGTTTATTTTTCATATTTTTAGAACAGATTTATTATTTATTAGACAATCATAATACATATTTTCCAACTTCAAAGATAATGTTCATTTAAAAAATAGTGTGTAAGCTAAGAATATATCAAGAGTAAATACATGAAGTTTTAATAAGCTGTATAAAAGCAACTGTTATGACATAACTAATTATAAAGGCAGTGAGACACCTGGCAGTTAGTTTTGAGCAAGAACTGTTTAGTAACTCATTGTAAAACATAGTATGTCCAATTTATCTGTAAGAAATGTTTTCCATATTTTATAATAAACATTTTTAATTTATTTTGATAAATTTTTACAGAATTTATGAAGAAAAATAAGTTGCATTTAAAAATGTAATTTGTTCAGAGTGGAATGGTTTTAGTTTCCAATGGAGCCTAGATAATATCATTAATCAAAGATTCAATTAAATAATTTCCCTGTAGATTCCCCAGGTAACTGATGTTTAAGTTCTTAAGAAGGTACAGGTTTCCAAAAAAATGGCAATTCTGTTACAATTTCTAAATTCCATTATTTTGAACTCAAGAGAAGTATGGTTGGTCTGTTCATATATATTGATATATTCTGCATATTTGATGAACTATAGACTAAAAATTGGTCTATACTTACATAGGTACCTAACGTCCAACTCTGATAATTTTTGGATTTGCATTATTTTGATATGCTACTACTCTATTAGGTTCTAAAGCTGCTAATGTTCCAAGATGGTTGTAGAAGAAGGAGAAGGAAAAGAGAAAAAAGAAAGGGTAGAGAAAGAAGAGGAGAAGGAAAAGGAGAAGGAAGAGGAGAAGGAGGAGAAGGAGGGGTGGGGAGGAAGAGGATGACAATAGTGATGGAAATTCAATGAAATATAGCTACTCACTCTTCCTATTGCATTCTATAAATATTGGTGGTGATCAAAATTATTTTAAAAAAACCATGTTAAGGCATAAAATAACATGTATATGTTTTGGAATTTACTTTTCCATCAATTTAAAAAATCATTTTATGAATCAAGAAATGAGCTGACTCTTCCTCTTCCAAAAAAAGGAACTGTTATTTCATGTAAATCTAAGGTATAATTTAACTATATAAAGATGATCCCTTAAACCAGTAAAAATAATCAATCTAACCATAATACATTGATATTATTATTTTTAATAATATATATTAAATGCAATTGTTATCATTCACACAAAACATCAGTTTCTATAATGTACCATGCATATTGATACTAAAATTGACCAAAAAGTTAAAAATTTAATTAAGAAGTCCTATAATAGTTGACAATTTCCAAAGCAAATATATTTAGATTAACATATTGATTTTGGCTACTTCTTACTACATGACTTTATTTTTATTTTGTACTAATTTTGTAAAGTAGGGCTTAAAATATTTCCTCAAACTCCTTTCTATATATTTTACAGAGTTAAGATAAAGTCAACATATTGAAATGATTTTAACCATTCCATTTGTTTTAAACATTATAAGACATCTACATTTTATATATTTTATCAGCACACTATGTAAACATGCACATGACACTGCATTCACCAAAAACAACTGGTAAATTTAAAAATATATTTTATATGTACTTACTTGAAATAAAAGAATATGACAAGTGAGAAAATCAGTGATGCAACAGATAATCCATGTCCAATTATAGTCAGGTAAAACAAATTCATTGCAGTCTATAATTGGTACAAATAAAAAAATTAAGGTTCATATCAATACTATAACCCCACATGTATTGAATATCAAAGTCAATAGGATAAATTATATATTTTAAAACATGTGAGCTGATAGCCTTATCATTTAGCTTGCAAACCAATAAATACTCGAATACATATAGAGTGAAGAATATCATTGCAAATTCATCCAGTGATATAAACATTTATAAACTGTATGCCCTTTCATTTAAAAAATTAGAAGTTATACATTAAATATATAAAGAAATAACTTTATTGATATAGCTTCTGTAACATATGAAAGCAGCACTTTATATTTTGAAGAACATAGACAACTTTTACTCTGCCACTTTGTGAACCTTAAATCAAATGCTATTTGATGATTTTGTTTTTGTTTTATACTTAAATACCATGTAAGGCTTTTTTTCCTAACTGGGTTTCTATTTTTCTCTGAGAAATCAGAGGCACTGAGGCAAACCTCAAAATGGTAACTTTAGGAGCCTATGATCTATACAAATGTATTCTAACTTTCTCCTGGTTTTGACATTTTCCCTATGATTTGTCTGTACTTCATTTATGTGTAATCTAACATTTTATTTTGTATTTTAATAATTTTATTTCAACTCTTCTCTGAATAATCAAAGGATACTTGATTTATAATTATAAAGATAGCTGAGAGTTATCAAGTGCTTTACTATATGCTTGTTAGTTTTCTAAGTATTTTTCTGTATTAAGTCAATCCATGAAAATCTTGAGGGTAGATTTATTGTTATTCTTATATTATACATGAGGTGACTGAGGCAGAGAGAAGGTATGGCTTGCTAAAAGTGCAGAAATAGGAAGTTTTAATCACTGTGACAAACTGCCTCTCTCTCTCTCTCTCTCTCTCTCTCTCTATATATATATATATATATATGTATATATATATGTATATATATATATGTATATGTATATGTATGCACACACACACACACACACACATGTAAATATACGCAGACACTTTCTATCAAAGCTTTACTATTCTGACAAACTGTAACTAACCTTGACTTAATATATGGTCTTAAAAGCAGGAACAAGAATGAGAATGACCTTAACAGCCACTCAGAATGAAAGCCTTCCACTGAGGGACAGAAAGAGCTCTTTTAAGCCTGTGAGACTTACCTTGTATACTTGAGCACAATTTCTAAATGTAATTCTAAAAATTCCACCACAAACAAAAATTTTCTATTTTCTACTCTTTTAAAGTGTTTTCTTTGAAAAAATTTAAATACCAGTACTGAGCACTGACTTATAAATACACTCTTACCTGGCAGAATTGCTTCCTCAATGTAATGACAAATCAAATATAATTATTCCTACAAAGATATTTTTTTTACTCTTTTCCAAGAATATTATGATATGCTTTACAATGGAATAGAATGCTAGCTAAATTTCTCCAATCCTCTATTGTTCACTAACTTTTTGAATAAATAGTGTAAATTGTTTCATTATATAATTATTACGTACCTTCACTCTCTCGTGTGTGTTAACATTACACTGGGTATAATTTGTCCATGTTCTATTGCTATCTGGATGTCTAAACCAGTTGCCATCTTGGTCACAGATCTTTGTAACTTTTTCTTTAAAATTAAAAAGGAAAAAAGAAAATAATTTAGTTAGGCTAAGGTTCATTAAAAACATGTTAAGGAGATTGTATGTATATTTCTGTTACTACCTGAAGGATCGAAGTCCTGAAAGTAATCAGGGCAATGTTGCATGGATTCTGTTCCTGCTGCAACATCATTCCAGCACAGCCATCCATCCCAGGTTCTGTTGCAGTAAATGCCTTGAAGGGAGAATAAAAATTAGGGGTTACTACCTCCCACTTAGGTATACATGAAGGCATAAAGTCTTAATGATGAGTTTACACTGACATGGAATAAAAACTGTCTACTGAAAATGAAAACATCATTTAAAATCTATAGTCATGGACTGCTTATCAACAGAGATATGTTCTGAGAGATGTACTATTTGGTGATTTGGTTGTTGTACTTTGCGTAGTTTTAGTGTTGATCTACGCAAACCTAGAGGGTATAGCTTACTACATACATAGGTGATATGGCATACCACCTTCATACATGTGGGTCACTGTTGACCAAAACATTATGTGGTGCATGAGTGTACAGCAATTACTTAAAATTTTCAATGAGTAATTATTAGAATAACTAACTTCTAAATTAAAATTAGAAATATCTAAAAATAGATATATAGAGTTTAGCTTTAATTCTCATTCTCAAAGAATTGGAATTAAGGTAGCTATTTATTCTATAAATCAAGTATTCTTTTCTGGTTATTCTTAACCATAGAGTGATGATTGACGAGGGACCTTACACTTAAATTTTAAAAATTATGGGAAATCAGAAACACGTTTTATTTTAGAAACAGTGTTCTTTGGGCAAGGTGTTAGTATTTTCTGAGGTGAACAAATGAATATTTCTGTTTCACCATATGAGTCTCCCTCTCACCTAAAAATAAATCATAATAATATTCCATCTGATGAATGATAAAACTGATAAATCATAGAGAGTGAGGTCCAGAATTTTTCATACTGTATTAAAGAGCATTTGAGTGAAAACTGAGTAGGTAGGTGTTTCCATTTAAAAAGTTTCTATGATCAAACAGATTTGGGAAATAAACATTAAAATAAGACAGTCCTTTATTGTAAGGCTTCTTAGAGTATTTAAAATTATAAAGTACATTATAAAGGTCTAATAGGACAAACTATATATTATGAAGTAAATGTTTCAGATAAACATTTAGTTTATCTGAAAATTATTTTATTATGAAATCCTCATAAAGCTACTCTTATTATTCAACAATAAGATTCAAAGCCTATTTTTACATATATCTAGATAATTTGGAAGAGGTTATTTCAACAGTTTTTATCTAATAACACAACCTAGGTATTCTTATTGATCAATGTCACCCTGTTAAATTTAATTTTCTAAATAAAATTAAAAGAAATAATAATAAAATAATTAAAAGCTAATAACACAGATTTTAATGGAGTAAAATGAGAAGCTGGAGCAGTTAACACAGAATTTGTATAAAAATATTTTAATACTTGATCGTTCAATGTCTATTGACCTAATATAAATAATTTGTCATTGTCTGGGTTATTTTAAAGATATTTTTAACTGGATAAATATCTTATAATAGTACTATTACAACAGATATATCCAAACACTTCTTCAAAGATGAATGGGTTCTGTTCAGTTATACTAAGATTTTAAAAGGTGACCAATGTGAACAAAAACACTCATTTCTTTTTCACATAAGCAAGCTAATTTTGACAGTTAAAAATATTAATAATAATCTACTTTTAACATTTTATTGATATAAACATTATAGATATTATTATCAATTTTTTTTTTAGTAAGAGGAGGGGAGATAGACAAACTCCCGCATGTGCCCTGACTGAGATCCACCCAGCAACCCTGTCTGGCAGCTGATGCTCAAATCAACCAAGAGAGCTATCCTCCACACCTGGGGCTAACGCTCAGACCAACTTAGCTATTCTTCAGTGCCCAGGGCTGATGCTTGAACTACTTGAGCCACTGACTTTGAGAAAGAAAGAGAGAGAGAGAACAGGGAGAGAAAGGGAAGAGAAGCAGATAGTTGCTTCTCATGTGTGCCTTGACCAGGGTTCGAACCCAGGACATCCACACACCAGGTTGATGCACTATCCACTGAACCCACCAGCCAGGGTCACATCAAACATCTTTCAAAAATGTAAGATCTTTGTTTCCACTGATATATTTAAAATCTAGAAATATGTAGAGCCTTTATATTTTGCTTTGTTTTATTGTGAAATTTTCATCTTACATGTGAAGATAACCCTGTCTTTAGGGTTGCCAGATAAATACAGGGCTTATTTTTGGTTTTGGTGTTTAGATTTTGCTAAATTTGGCCACTGTATTTGTGTCATTACTTTCTATATCTTCGCAATAGAGGCAAATATCTGGCATTTAGTAGGCCCTCAGTAAATGTCACAAGAATATCTAACAAGTAACTTGATGGAAACAAAGCACTTAGATTTCATTAGCTTTGTCATCAAATGTACTATTCAAAGTATAGGTTATACAAAAAAAATTGTTTGTCATTTTATTATGAAAACTCCTATCAAACAACTTGTTAAAAAATACAATTACATAAACTGAAGATCAACTTTCACTTATTTAATTAGATACATAATTATTTGATATTTTATATATCTTTTTATTATTAAAATGTTACTAAAAATATCTCTGTTGTACATATTTTATTAGAATTTTGTAAAAGAAGAAAGAGAAATTGTCATAAAGTATACTTTATAAGTAAATAATTGAAACTGCTCATATACCAGAAAAAATAGCAACTATTCCTTTTTTTGTAAGGGAACTAAAAACCCATAATGATGTAATAGTGGTTTTCTTTTAGAAATATATCAATGCATTTAATATTAAATAGTCATGTTTACCTTCTGTTTGTTGAATGGGATCTTGCATAATTTTCTGGTAGCATTCATATTGAGCTGTCATAATTTTATTTCTGGTAACACCCAACTCATGTGGCATACCATGGCTTTCTTCTGTTTCTGCTCTGACAGGAATCTAAGGGTTTAAAAGAATAAAATTTCAGAATTGTGAAAATGTCTACCATAGACATTCTGCTACATTGAAAAACAGTAAGTATAGAGCTTGGTCAACTGGGTTTGGGGGAAATCCCTGACTGGTAGTATTTGCCAATTTCCACAGTAAATCTGTCTTATATCATGTCCTTCATTTTTGCATTCTTTCTATTAACTACCATTTGTTTACATTATTTCTATTAACTCCATAAGCAGTTATTTTTCTACATGTATTTTGTCTCTTATTTTTTATTTTTTCTGTTCTCTAGCAAGAAGTTGAATTTAGTAAAATCTGAATGGTAATATTCCCTGTGAGTGGCACCACTCATGTTTTACCATCAGCAGACCACCATTTAACATTAACTGTGTGATGCTTTGCTTGGTTTTAATAGTCTAATAAAGATTTATGTATAAACAAGTAGAAATGAAAATTTATAACATCAAGAAAATTAATACTTTTTTTCTTTCTTTTAGGAAATGTACAGAATTGCATGAAATTAATATCATTTTTATTCTTACTTAAAAGAAACACTCATTTGCACACTGTCTGAGATACAGTAATAGTTCCTTGAATCATAATAATCGCAGAGGTAATAATCTGTTACACAATTACCTACCAGAAACCGATGGTGGCCTGTGCAGCTCATTGGCATGCTCAGTGGAGGGTGTGAGCTGAAGAAACATGAGTCCTGTTTCTTGTGTTCTAGTCTATTTACCCATGATAATATCTAAGACATGCAGAATTTGGACTTCTCCTAGACTTGAGAATGTTTTCAAATACAAATGCTGACAGGAATGTAGCTTTGCTTTTCTTTAGTTTAGATTTTCTATATTTTTCTTGAGTTTCTTTGTTTGAATCTTTGCAGGGTTTGCTTGGAAACACCACAGGAAAATTATTTGCTGGCACAGAATTAGATGAGATTATGTCTCTCAGCTTCTCATGCATAGAATGAGATAAGGATACCGTCATGGTTTAATGTGAGACATTCTAGGCCATGATGGGAGTGGGGAAACAAAATTTTACACTGGCATTTCTTTCTCTTTCAAACTTACTATTGGAAGTAAAGACAGTACTTTGCAAGAAAATTTTAATGATTATAGTTATGGTTATAATGTGAGGCAAAAATAAATAAATAAAATATTTCTGCAAATAAATGTAAAGTTAAATGTGTAAGGCATATGATGTTTTCAGTATAGCAATTGTTATTTACCCATTGGAGGTTTTAGGTGTGCAGAGGTACGTGCATGAGTGCACATGCTTATGTATACACCTGCCCCAAACCAGTGCCTGCCAGAAAATGTACACAATATTTATTTAAATGAATGGATGAGGAAATTAATTTAAAGTATAGTGCATAATTCTAAATTGTTCTTTAATCAATGTAAGTCAATCAGTTGGCAGACTGGGAGAAAAACCACAGTTCAAGATCTGCTTTTAATAGTTCTAACTCAGAAGCAACAGATCTGGTTGAAATTGTTTTACCTACTATGTACAATTGCACTATAGAGCCATTCAACTTTTTTTTAAACTGATAATTACTTTTCTCTGGTGCCTTAAATATTTATATTTATTTACTTTTATCACTTTGACATCTCCCCAATCCAACTAACTACACCACCCTCCCTTAGTGCTGCTTTGGGAAAAAAGCCTTAAAGACTATTTTGAAAAGAACTACATTATTGCTATGTTGATTGGATATAAAAATGTAGTTGATTTATGCATGAAAAAACTGCATGTCATTAAGTTGTGATTCACCTTTATCAACTATAAATATATTGGAAGTTAAAATAAAAATAATCATAAGCTAGCTTACCTTAAAAAAAGACAGAAGAAACAGAAAATACAGCACACACCTTTTCTCCATCATTTATTCCAAAATAAAATATGCTATATAATATAAATCAAGCTGCAAGAGAAAATGAAAACATATTAATTCATCAATATTTATGAAATAAATATACATGGCTCTCAACAGAAAATTTCTTTAAAATGACCCAACAATTTTTCTTTAAGCATTTGATTAATAGCCTTACATATTACAAATTTAAGAGCGTATGACTTAAAATAGTAAAGAGCTTAATTAAATACATTTTAATTAATTTAATATTATAAATTATATTCTTGAATATATATTTTTAGTAATCAGAAAACATCTTGGTTTCTTTTCCTTTACCAAAATTGAAATAAAATAATTAAGTATCAAAATGAAGAGTTTTACAAGAATATAAAACAACAATTCTGGTAGCATATTTACTATAAAACATAGTTTTATTTCCTATAACTATTAATATCATTTTTAATTTTCTGAGTCTAAGAATTGAAGAGGGCCAGTTGTTTTGGGGCCAATTACTTGAGAATTAATATTTATACTCAATGAAAATGTACTTATAATTTAATAGGAATTATTTTTTCACTGAAAGATTTGTTTTGTTTTTTTAAACCAAGAAACAAAAAATCTCCTAAATTATCTACATTATTAATATTCAGTTGCAGAAGATAGACAATACTAAATAAAAGGACTCCTGTTAAATATTTCTGATAGTAGATATAATTCTGAGCAAGTGAAAAATGGCCTCTAAAATACTACCCCTTAACTATTTAATTTGAAGAAATGACATCACTGGGATAACGTGTGTAATGCTTACTCCCTATAAGAAGCATGAGCAACCTATTCTGACAGTTTTTTATGAGATATGAATTATTCTGGTACAGTAATAAACTATAGTATTTATTTAACTGAATGTTTAAAAATGTTTTTCAGAGGAGATAAATTGTTTTCAATCAGTAAATACCTACCAGTGAACTATGAACTTAAATTTAATTTTGTTAGAAAACTCGTTATACTTTTTATTATAGGGAAAATATTAGAAAAATTATAAAAACTTTTCTCATGTACTTACTCATTGTTTTTATTATCACGTGCAATGAGAGCCCACCATTAACTAGCAAATAGAATCTATGTCATTGCTTGCCTTCACCAATGACTCACCTGAAAGCAGCTTTTCTTTTTAATTATAAAATTTCCCAAAGAATGTTTTTTCTTCTATCTGCTATAGTAAGTTATTATTAGTTGATCTTAAGGAAAATATATCCAAAAAATTGGAAACATTTTATTAATATTAGATATTAAAAATCATCCATATTGTAAGAGGAAGAAAAAAATAAATCCAGTTTTTACAATTCAGTAATTAATGAGTTGGTATTTTAGTTTTTATTATATTTTACTATGATAAAATCTAATTTTCTAGTACTTACATGTACAATTGTCTCCAGACTCAAATCACATTTTCTCCTGGATCATATTCAACATTGTCTTGAAAAACTTCTTAAATCCTGGGGTCATGACCTAAAATATTGATTGAAATAATTATTATTTTAATGAGCCAAAATTATTTCTATTGTAAATTGAAATTAAAAGAAAAATAGCACTATAAAAAAAAATTATTAAGCTATGAGAATTTTTAAAAATTTCATTAATTGAGAGAGATAGAAAGGGATAGAGAGAGATAAAGAGACAGGCTTCAACTCATTGTTTCATTTAGTTGTACATTCATTGACTGCCTCTCCAACATGCCCTGACCTGGAATGGTACCCACCACTTCAGTGTACTGGGAGGACGTTTTATCTTATGAGCCACACAGCCAGGGCCAAGCTATTGCAATGTTTAAAAGTCTGTTTAACTTGCATTATGTTTGAGTTTTGTCACACATATTTCTTGTTTTCCATTAGATACAGAAAAAAACATTTTAATTTATTCAGGATTTGTGGGATACTAAAATATATAACTGAATATTTTATCTAAGTAAATTTCAAAGAATTATAATGCAATAAAAAGATTTTTAAATTAAACTATAGTTTAATATTTCCTTAACTTTATTTGTATAATCATTTATTGGAATGTGTTATGTAGATCTATTTCCTTTGCTGGTATGGTTTGAAACCATACTTGATTGATCTTTGTAACCTTTGTAACTGGCAATTAATTTACATATGCAGTATAAATGAACAACTAAACGAATGAAAAATGAACTGATAAAGAACTTTAGGATTTTAAAATCAAGAACACTAATTATAACTATTAACTATCAATTATTCTATTAAAAGGTTTTACACAGTATTTGCATCTGTACTGAAAATAAAAATTGGGGAAAAAAGTTCTTCTATCTTTCTTGCAAAATGAAATCCTGAAACTACTCAGATTTCAAATTCTGTGGTTGTTTGGATATTGAACAAACTGTAGTTTACTGTACTGACTTAGAAAGTCATAAAGGTTAAGCAATATTTAAAACTATATTTCACATTTTTCTGTACTGAATATCCACAAGCAGAAATATACAGATAGAATGTAAAGAAATTTCCTATTTAGAAATCAGATAGCTTTTTATGAAACAGGGCTTTGATGATTTTCACATGAGTTAATATTAAATTTCCTTTCATATGTTCATGTGCTCAAAAATCAAAGGGGAAAGTGTTTCAAACATGTTTGGAGTTTTCCCAAGGCCAACATATGTGAAAAATATTTCACCTAACACTATCAGTTATCTTTGTTGATTTTCTAGCTCGCTTCAAGATCAGACATCCAAAAAGTATCTCAGTGAAATATCTCTAAGTAATTACTACATCATTCTGGCACCAATATTTTTAAAAGAACTTTATTCAACTTACAAAATATTTATAATGCAAATAATTTCGTTTTAATAGCTTTCCTACTTTACCTTATTCGGTAGAAATCTGGAAAGTGAGCCACTAGAACAAGGGTGTATTTTGCAGTGTGCAAACTTGTAGTACTCCTAATCAAGGGGGCAGGTCTGTGGCCCTTGGGTTTATCAAAGATGCAACAGCAAGTTTGAGGAACAGTCTTTCAATCACTTGGTGAACTCCTGTACCCCTCATGAGATCTGGAAATGCCATTGTATGTGGTGATCTAACTCACTTGAGCCATCTTCTCTACAGAGAAGCAATTAAATTTCCTTGCCAGCAGACACCTGTGGTGAGTGGTAATTTTGGAAGACTCACCAATTTCAGCAAGAGTTCTCTCGATCAATAATGAATGGATCATGACTAGATATATAGATAATAAATACCATTTCAGATACATCTGAAGGTCAATTTAAATTGAGTCTCATATTGGTAGATGTAATGATTGTTATCAGGAGACTTATGTTTAATTATATTCCATGGTTTGTTAAACTCACTGGTTCTTCATGTACTGCCTCTAACATATTCATTCAGCAAGTGGTTCTTCTGTATTTAGCTTATTTGCAATCTTTACTAAACTACATCTGATAGTAACTGACCAAAGCTATTAAGCAAATCATTGTAAATCTTGTAGAAACCTTGTTAACTTCTTTACCAACAATGGATTACATGTTGCTTTTTGAAATATAGTAGTTCTTACTCAATTTTGGGAGAGATCAAGTACTTAATTAGAGGAGATAAAGTTGAACGGCTAAATCTGCCAGTGGATTTTTTAGAATGCTTACATTTGTTTAGTAGGAAAAAATATTTCCTCAAAACTGAGAACACTATTTTAAACTCTTAAGTGAATTTGTAATTACAATGGTACCAGTAGCAGTTATGGACAGTTTCTCTTTCTAACTGCTAGCCTCCTGACTCCCATAAGTATTATTTTATTTTCACTTATCAAAATTAAACAAACTGGATGATTTGGTTCTAGTATTGGAAACAAAATAATTTTCTTTACTTAACACATGAAATAAAAATAGTTTATTTCTACATAGATTTTGTGCTTCTTGCCCAAACCACCAATAGAAAAAAAAATAATTTATTTTATCATAGAAAGAACTTTAAGAAATAAAGAATGTCTCAAACCTCAAATACCTTCCTAGTCACTCAGAGGTTTATGTAACATCATCTGATTTCATTCTTTTAAATCGCCATAGACCAGTGGTTCTTAACCTGGGTTCTATCGAACCCTAGGGGTTCGATGAGTCGGTCTCAGGGGTCCGGAGAAGCCTCTGCCGTGGAGGCCAGAATAAAGTAATACTGTAATATGTTGTGAGTTCATGCACTTTGTTGGTTTTGTTCTTTGAGCAAGGTGATGTTCATGCACGGCTCATTTTGTGCACCAGTTAAAAAACTTATACCTATGTCTTGAATTTGGAAAAACAAAATCGTATTTTATTTATCACTAAAGAAGGGTTTGGTGAATGCACATATGGAATGGGTGGGTTCGGTACCTCAAAAAAGGTTAAGCACCACTGCCATAGACCGTCATCTGAAGACATTTTTCACAGGTCCACATGTTCAAATTCACAAATTTTAACCAATATTCTTGGCTTACTTCAATGTAAAAGCGTATCTTATTCTACATAAAATTATAAATTAATGTGACAATCCACACTGATTTATCAGAATATAAATATATAAGCCCTATAAATACATGCTAATGCCTTGCAAACTAGCTTCTTTTTTCCTCAAATTTGTATTATTCCTACGTACACTTTCCATTAATTTACTTTTTTTAAAAAAAAATAGTTTTTCAATCCAATAATTAAATGGGAAGAGGACATGAACAGAGACTTCTCCCAGGAAGAAATACAAATGGCCAACAGATACATGACAAGATGCTCCTCTTCATTAGCTATTAGAGAAATGCAAATCAAAAGTACAATGAGTTACCACCTCATGCCTGTTAGATTAGCTATTATCAACAGGACAGGTAATAACAAGTGTTGGAGAGGCTGTGGAGAAAAAAGAAACGCTCATCCACTGTGGGTGGGAATGTAAAGTAGTACAACCATTATGGAAGAAAGTATGGTGGTTCCTCAAAAAACTAAAAATAAAACTACCATATGACCCAGCAATCCCTCTACTGGGTATATACCCCCAAAACTAAGGTGACCAGACGTCTCGCTTTTGGCAGGACAGTCCCAATTTTTTACCAATTTGTCCCACGTCCCACAGCATTTTTAAAAAGTCCCGATTTAAAAAAATATATTACAATTCTATTTTTGGATTCTATGAAATTTTTTTTTTCTCCATATTGACCAATTTTTTAATCAAGAACCCCCCCCCCATCAATGGTGTCCCGCTTTACCAATTTTAAAACCTGGTCACCTTACCCACACTCAAAAACATTGCTACGTAAATACACACGCACCCCCATGTTCATTGCAGCATTGTTCACAGTGGCCAAGACATGGAACCAACCAAAAAGCCCTTCAATAGATGACTGGATAAAGAAGATCTGATACATATATACTATGGAATACTACTCAGCCATAAGAAATGATGACATTGGATCATTTACAACAACATGGATGGACCTTGATAACATTATACTGAGCAAAATAAGTAAATCAGAAAAAAACAAGAACTGTATGTTTTCATACATAAGAGGGACATAAAAAATGAGACTAAGAGACATTTACAAGAGTGTGGTGGTTACGGGGAGGGGGGAGAAGTAGAAGAGGAAGGGGGTGGGGAAGGGGAGGGGCAAAGAAAATCAGATAGAAGGTGATGGAGGACAATTTGACTTTGGGTGATGGGTATGAAACATAATTAAATGTAAAAATAACCTGGAGATGTTTTCTCTGAACGTATGTATCCTGATTTATTGTCACCCCATTAAAATTAATAAAAAATAATTTTAAAAAAGTTTTTATTTTTAGTTGAAGTGCCTAACACTAATTCAAAAAGTGTATGCTCAATCCAAGATTAAAGAAAAAACAGACTTTCATTTTCTACTCCTCCATTTCCAAAATATCTTAGATTTTTAAAACCTTAACCATATTGTTTTCTCTATTTATCCAGTCATTATACAGTTGGTTAAGAGAAGCATTTCTCATACATATTTAATTTGTCATTAAGTATCCTGAATATTTGTGTGAGCAAAGTGAGGCAGTTTCCTGTTTACATGCCTTCACAGATGGTATATTAAACAAGCTGCACTTCTTCTGAATCTAGACAAGGAATAAGCTCTCTTCTGCATTACAATATTCCACACCTGTATAGCAAATGGAAATTTCTGTCATTCTACATTATGTAGACAAATTGTGCTGCTGTAAGAAATGTTAAAGTGCATAATCCTTATGACCTTTTATTCTCTCCTTACTGCTTTGTTTATATTTTTTGTAAACTCTAAATCTTTGTACTAGACTTACTCTTGCAAAATACTGTCCTTACTTCCAATAGACTTTTGAGAAAAAATGCCAGTATGCCAGTGTAAATTTTAATTCCCCACCTCCATCAAGGTCTATAGAAAGTTTCTAACACTTTCAATACATGAAGCAGTAAGAAAAAGATACAGAGGCTTCTTTTTCTTAAGGATCTGTTACTGATATAAAGAACTGAAACTATACATCCTTTTTTATATTATCTCTTGACGTTTGAATTATTTTTTAAGCACTGGAATAAACAGGTACCCAATCACTGATGTAACATAAACCACTGCTCCTCAGAGTGTGGGCACGTGGATCACCTCCTGCAGAATCACCACCAGAACTTTCTGAATTGTCTAGGGCCCATGACCAACCCTCTTAATCAAAATCTTGAGAGAAGAACTGGGAAATCTGCAATTTTAATAAATACTTGAGTCAATTCTTGATCTGTTACATTTTGGGTAATGCAATATAAAGACATCATCTTCACTGGCCCATGATGAAACCTGGACAAACTTATATTTCTCTGTCTCTAGTTACGGGCCAGACAATTTTTAAAAGTACTATCAAGTATAAATTAAGCAAAATATTCTGCAATGTCTTAGGACAGCTAGTGTAAGTTATTCAAATATCTACTTTACAACATATCATGTTATGTTGTAATTAGGAGAGCTCAATAAGATAGGACATGCATGATATCCATCTCCTAACTCTATCAGAGTAGGAGCATAAAGAGGGTATACACACAGTGTGGTTTATAGAATTCATTTAATCAAGTTGAAGGAAGATCATTGCCTGGATTCTATTCTAAGAAACTTAGATTTAGTTCATCCTTACTGGGTCCCAGGGATAAACTCTAGGAGATGAAGGTGGCCCTCAAGCTAAAAGCCAGCAAAGAAGTGGGGATTTCAGCTCTATAACCTCAAGGATTTGAATTTTGCCAACAACCTGAATAAGTCTGAAAGTAGCTTTCTTCCCAGAAAGCTTTCTCTTCTCTGGAGAGAAGAGAACAAAGTTCTGCCAACACCTTGATTTTGGCCTATGAGACTTGAAAACTAGACAACTTTATAGGACTTCTGACCCATAGAACTGTGAGATAGTAAGTATGTATTGTTTTAAGCTACTAAATTTGTAGCAATATGTTATAGATGTAATAGAAAATTAATACAAATCCTTACCTGATCAAAAATTACACTTTCTTATCAAACCTAAGTGGTTACTTTTTGCTTCTCCAATGGCCAGTCAGTCCAACTAGAATACATTCATTATGGTGGAAGGCAATCATATTATCTAGCAGAATTTCTTACCAGCTCCTTTTAAATTCCTGTGTTACTATGACAAATTCAGTACAACTCTTTTAGGCTTGCTTTACCCAACTAGAAAATGAGTACTGAACTTGATATTTAACTCCCAGTTTTCTGTTGCATACTTGTTAGAAGATGTATGCTGCAGTTGGAGAAACATAACTTCCAAGTCCAGTTCTTGCAGCATTTAAACCCAATATACACCTATAATCTGACCTGAAAATGGGTATACAAGTGGTGGCTCAATAAATATTGCCTAGAATTTTTATCATAACTCACCTTATCAGATTGTTTTAAGGGTTAAATTATAGGATAGATATAAGGAACTTATTTAAAAATAGATATGAATAATCATTAGCTGTAGCAATGATCTTTATTAATCCATGATTCTATGATTCACAGGAATGATAATCAACTGAAAGAATCAAGGAAGGCTACCTTACATTAGTAAATGGTTTCACAACTCAAATTTGCCATCAGGTGGGTACCAAATAAAAATCACATGTAGTGTATCACTTTTGAGTACTTCAAAATGCATATTAAATTTAAAAAAAATCTAGAAATTCCATTAGTCACCGTACTCTACTTATTGAGCATCTACTTTCACCCAGTTATGTAGGGAGACAGAAAGGAATATATGCTTAGGTTTCTTCCCTCAACAAAAATATAAAAGTTGGAGAGCAGTAATGTTATACTGAGTTTAGGTCTTAGTTCATCATTTTAAGTACAATCCATGAAAATCATTCATGAGGTTTAAAGAGGAAGATTTCACCAACATTTAACAAGAAGTAAGTCCTCTGCCTCAAGTTCACTACTGTGTCATTCTACAAGCTTGAACAGGCTATATACCTACTCAAGTATCTTATTTGTAAAACAAGAGGGTAGGATAAGATAAATTCAAGCCTTGAATAAAGATTCAAAATGTATATTTAAAAAAATGCTTAGTATATAGTAACAGTTTTGTTCAAAGTATACCAAATTCAAAATATTCTTAAAATCAAGTTATTCCTGACATTAATTTGTTTTGGCTCAGGAAGACTTTCCCTTGGTCTTCCACTATCAATTACATTTGAATCTAAGACAGTGGAAAGTGGACAGTTTGGCTAGGTGATTTGTCTTTTTTATCTAATATCTAGGCCAAAAAAGAAATTATATCTTGATTTTACTGCTTCACATACTGTCTTTTCTTCGAGTTATTCCCACTTTTAAAAGGCCATTTGGGAAAAGTTCTCTCTTCTCGACTGCAGAAAACTGAAATCAGAAAAGCCAACATACTTCTCCATAAGCCCCCCTGCTAGACTTCTCAGAATGGAATCTGACCATTTTAGCTAGGCCAAGCTAAACTTATTGTCATCATTACTAAAATAATCCTAATGCTCCTGGGACTAGAAATAAACAATTTTTAAATTTTAGCACATTGGCTTTTTATCTAATTTGCATGTAACAGAAAATGAGCTAGGTAAAAATTTAAAAATTACAGAGTGCTGAAAATTACAGGGTATGTTTAGAAATATAAACGATGTATATACTCAACAAGGTAATCAAAAAAATAGTAAAACAGATTATTATATTTCATTCATCAAAATACTATGAATGACCTAATATATAAAAAAATCTAATAGTAAATTTTGAAAAGTCAATTTAAAATTGTCATACTAACTTTTACTAAGTATTTTATTTTTCAAGAGACACCTGTGTTTAATTATAACTATTAAATTCTACATGCTAAGAGAGCATATATTGTAAATATTGTCTCATTGGTTAATGATACAGTTTTTCTTTTCCCAGAGTGATACTGAAATAAATAAAAGTAGCATCCAACTGACAGTTAATAATTAGTATAACAGAGGAACAATGTGTGTAATGCCAAGTACAAATAGAAGCAGTATTTGTCCTGGTTACAAATAAGGGTTAGACTTCTTAATTTCTAAAACCAACTCAGCCCATACTTTCAAGTTTAACAACTTCTGTTAAAATAGTTTTCTCAATTGCAAAATACTTCCTAAACCAGAAGGACAAATGAAATAATGTACATAACCTTTCCTTTTTTAAGTAAGAGGAGGGGATACAGAGAGACAGACTCCCACACGTACCCACTGGGATCCACCCAGCAAGCCCACTACCAGGGGATTCTATGCCCATCTGGTGCTGTTGCTCCTTGCTGGGCAACTGAGCTATTTTTAGCACCTGAGGTGGAGGCTCCTGAGTCATCCTCAAAGACTGGGGCCATCTCCCTTGAACCAATCGAGCCATGGCTATGAGAGGGGAAGAGAGAGAGAGAAAGAAGGGAATGAGGAGGGGTAGAGAAGCAGATGATCACTTCTCCTGTGTGCCTTGATCAGAAATTGAACCCAGGACATCCACATGCTGTGCTAATGCTCTACTACTGAGCCAACCTGCCAGGGTCATACATAAACTTTTAGACCTCAGTAAATGATAGTTATTTTTATCATTATTATAATATCACATTAAAATGTTTAGAGATATAAACAATCTTAAATATGTTTTATGCTATTTGTCACAATTTCAATAGCACTGTAAGTGAAATTAATCCTATATTTCAAGATGGTGGTCATATACATCTTGAATGTTTTATCTCCTGCAGAAATAATATGGTTTTTAATGTGATTTCATATTTTTAATTTATATTTCATTGAATTTATTAAGGTGACAGTGGTTAACATTATTATACAGGGTTTCTTTTGTCATTTAAGTTAGTTATAAAAATATTAAGCAAAGTGAATGATAACAAGAATGTTTCCAAATATGTCAGTCAAGTTAGTATAACTGCATAGTTCATAGTACTGAGCTTATATAAACCAAAACTCTAGCACATTGTTTGTATACATTATAATCAAACTGTCACATCTTAAAGACTATACTATGCTAATCAATTAAATCAAGATATAAAACCTTCCAAATTTGACTTTAATTTTATGTTGACTTTAATTGCTTTTACTAACACTGAATTAGAACAAAAAAAAATATTGACTCTGTGCTGACTTCCTTATCTAATGAACATTCCAGGTTGAATAGCTGAATAACTATGAAAGAGAGATAATATTGTGATTAAATTTGGGATTTGATTTTACACTCTAAAGTACTTACTCATGGAAATAATTTTCCCATTGTGGGCATAATTAGCCATTTTCCGGTAATTTTGGTCACTCTCTTTATATTTGAAAGAGGCAAGTGGCCAAATCTCAGCCCAATTAGTTAAAGGTGGGAGGGAGCCTGAAGGAAAATGCTTTGTACTTGATGGAATGCTGTCCCTCCAGGAGATCTAATATGGAAAGTATTGCTTGCTCAACGAGCATAGAAACAAATTACATCCAGCTTTTTAGACTAAAAGCTTTACACGTATATCCTTTCCACAAAGTCAAGTCAAATACTATATGAAAACATCTTTTCTTCAGCAAACAATAAAATCAGAAAATATATAATTCTACTAGAATTTTAATTTTAGTAACGTTGTAGTAGTCCATCATCAAAGTTATAATATTTTTGTTATTTAGATCTTTTGATCTTTCTCAAAACATTTTATATAGTATGAACTAACACACATTAGCATTTGGGAAGCACAGGAACTCTGTTGGTATTGCTGATCCAGCACACCTATCACCTCTCACAAAATGAACCTGTCTTGCCTATACAGAACCTATTCTCTCTGGTTCAAGTGAGGCTGCCTTCCTGGTGAAGCTGTTTAGACTAACACAATGCTTTCATTTGGACTAGTTTAAGCACGGAAGTGTGGTCTAAGCTGCACCATCAGAATATTCACTGAGACATTTCTGTTAGTGTTATCAGAGAATATTTTATCTTTCCGCAAAGCATGTAGGGCCTGATTATCAGGCCGTTTTCATGCATTTTTTCTACCATAAGGAGCAAACCTATTTTTTTTAAAAAAATTGAAAACAAGCAGAGGTAATCAGCTTAGATCTTGGGATTGGTGGAGAATCCTTTGACGTTAGTAGAGTCTGAATCTGGCCACATCTGAAATCAACTACAATAATGGACTTTCTAATCAATGTAAACATTAAGTTACATTTTATGGCTAAACAAGACTCATTTGGAATTTTGTCTCTTGAAACCCAAACATTTCTAACTAAACTTCTGAGAAATGCTGGTGTAGTGGAAAGATTCCTAAAGCTCCATATTTCTATCTGCCTAACTTCTAGTGCCTGAATATTTTTAGGTTAGTCACTTCACCAGGCCTCAGTGTCCTGACCTATAAAAGAATGACTTAAAGCTCCTTTCTATTTTGTAATTTAAACATCTACAGATTGTTTTGTTTTTCACCAAAGTAAGGCATCATTAATCTTTCCCAAAGCATATTCCAAGCCCAGCAAATAGGAATTCAGAAACTAACATTTTTTCTCCTCTAGAAATCTTTAGAGTGATTTTTTTCTAAATCTGAAATAAATTTATCAGTATATGCCCTTGTATCATGACTATTAAGTGTTTGTGGCAAGATATTTATAGCCAGCTCAAAAAGTAAATGCAACTTTTAGATAAAAATGTATGAATAAATTATTGTAACTTTGGTTAGTTAATTTTTAAAAATATGATACCAAAAGCACAAGTGACAAAAAAAAAGTAGATTAAATCGAACTACATCACAATTAGAAACTTCTGTGCAACAAATAATATCATGAAGAAAATAAACACACAACTCATACAATAGAAGAATAATAGATTGGCAAATCACATAATAGATAAAGGACTTATATCTAGAATATACAAAAAGGAAATTTCTTTTACTACTAGGTAATAGAAAGGCAAACAACCCAATTGAAAAATAGGCAAAGGATCTATGTAGACATTTCTCTAAAGAAGATATACAGAGACCAATAAGCACATGGAAAAAACTTCAACATCATTAGTCATAAGATGATGCAATTAGAAACTATAGTAAGATAGCACTTTATACCCAGTAGAATAATTATAATAAAATAAATAAAGAATAACAAGTATAGAAAAAGTTATGGTGAAATTATAACCTTTATATGTTGCTGGTCGGAATCTAAAATGGTGCAGCTGCCTGGAAAATAGATTAACATTTCTTTAAAATATAAGAGTTGCTATATGACCCAGCAATTTCACTTCTAGGTCTATACACAAAAGAAATAAATACATATGTCTAAACAAACACTTGTACATGACTATTTATAGCAACATTATTTTTAATAGCCAGAAAATGGAAACAATTCAAATGTCCACCAACTGATGAAAAAACAAAATGTGCTCTATGCACACATTGCATAAAAAGAAAAGAGCACTAATACATGCTACAACATGGATAAACCTTCTAAACATTATCCTAAGTAAAAGAAACCAGTCCTAAAACATACATATTGTATTTACTATTTATATGAAAAATGTTTAGAATAGACAAATCTTTACAGACAGGCACCATATTAGTGGTTATTTAGGGCTGAGGGAGTGATTGCTAATGGTACAGGAATTCTTTTTAGAGTGATAAAATATTCTAAAAGTATATTGTAGTGACATTTGCACAATCCTATAAATATATTAAAACCATTGAATTATACACTTAAATTGGTGGAATATATGGTATATGATTTATATCTTAATAATGCTGCTTTTGTAGAGTGAAAATAAATAGAGAATAACAAGTATAGAAAAAGTTATGGTGAAATTATAAACTTTATATGTTGCTGGTCGGAATCTAAAATGGTGCAGGCATGTATGCAAGGAAAGATTTTTTTCTGAGTAGAACATCTAGTTTTCTCTTTCTCCTTTGTTGACAGGCTAACAGTGTTCACATTTGTAAAACAAAACAGATTAACCATAGACCTGCCTAGCTTACAGAACATCCCATCCATCATCATATGATACAATATTAAATGGTAACATTTTGTCCAGAAATACTGTCGATAATGGGAAGGAAGTCGACAGTGTATTCTAAGAGATGCATATGTAAATTGAATTAGAGCACCATTTAAAACAACAGTGTTTAAGGAATTATAAGTAAGTAAAAATGTAAGCTGATAGAGGACAGAGGTCGAGTTTTCTTGGGACAAGGAACTAGAAACACGAATGGTCGAGGCTTGCGTGAGTGAAGGTAAAAGTGCAGTCCCAGGAGGAGCTGATTCTTTGGAGAATTAATGAGTGAAAACCTTAGATATGTGACTTGAGACATCTGCTAGGCGCACAGTCCTGTGATGCCTTCCACAAGCTGTTTTAACTTTGTAGAATCCAAACTTGGCTTATTTTTAATTATTTAGTCCTGTGACTAAGTATGGATTGCAATTTAAAAATAGATTTTCCGATGCAAAAGAAGTTGCACAGGAAGATGCTCCTTGCTGAATTAAGCTGTGCTTGAGTGAGACCCGCCACTTAAGAACAACGCGTTCCCCGTGAAAGAGGATGGCAAAGCCATTTCAGTGAGTCTAACCTTTATGGAGAGCTGCTATCCATCAATTGTATGTTTTTTCCTGTTTCACAAACATGTTCCCAGAAGACTTTTAAAATAGCTTTCTTTCCTGCTAAACTGTTGTGCCAAGCACTTTTTTCTGAATCTCAGCCTTAACTGGACCAGGATGTGTTAAAAAAAAAAAAAAATGCCCTGTCACGCGTGACATGGTGTGATAGAGCTTAATAACAACGGTAAAACGTTTTTCTAGTCGAATTGTTCCCTCGAGCACTGAATCTTAAGAGTACATTTTCATGAAAATGCAAAATACCTCAAGAAAACAAAACAAAAAACATTTTCCAGATAAGGTCCTAGTGTAAATCTGAAAAATTTGTTCACTGAAATAGAATATATTTTCTAAAAAGAGAAAAATAATCCCTACAGAAAAAATACTTTTAAAAGTTATATAGCCTAAAATAAAATAATATGGAATGGTTTCCTAGGCACCTAATAAGTTTCTTTTTTTTTTAAATCAAAATAAAAGAATCACCAGATCCTGAAATCTGTACTGATCACTTTAAAACAAATCCCATGCATTGTTGATATATGCTTCTCAGATTGCAAATAGTGTTGTAGTACTTTGTATATCTGTCTTTCCATTGAGAAGTGTTTCCCATCAACAGTCTCTTTGAGCAGCAATAACAATAACAATCTCAGAAGAAGAATAAAAAAGATGAAAGTAAATGAAAGATAAACATAGTGTGATGGACACATTGATGGAGGCTATGCCATGAAAAGGCACATGAGGCTTTATGGGGGTGGAGTTAAAGCATCTATCTGAACAGTATGCTGCTTTTGGCAGCAGATGACAACAATTAAAAAAAATAATAATAGTAGGGAACTTGTATAGGGAAGAAAAAAGACAGGAAAACCGTAGAAAGCAAGATGCAGGGCAGAGAACACAGATTGTTGTGTGGATATTTTTGGATACTAACTGCCATATTTATTATGGAGGCAGACACCTACCTAGCCTGCAGCATTGATGTGGGTTACTGTAGCTCTCAGATGGTCACCATACAAGTATTTTAAATATATTGGGGTTAAATGAATAACCTACATAATCACCTACCACAATCAGGAAAGTGAGAAGTACTCAAGAGAAGTGGTCTATCTCTCCCCTGAAGTTGTTTAAATGGTTTACTTTACATCTGTAAAATTTAAAAAGCACTTAAACTAGTCATAGAAAGTGTTTTCTAATGCTGTTGAAGATATTTTTTAAAAATTGGTAGGTGATAATAGTCAATTAAAATGGGAAAATTGTGAACATTTTTAAATGAAATATATTTTTAAATTCTTACATAATACATAGTCAAATTTATTTTTGCCTGTTAATCTTAGAAATCTGTGCTGACATTGATTTTGATGTTCTAAGAGAAAAAAAAATCCAAATTTAAAAATAAAAGACTGAGAAGAGTTTGGGCATAGGCTGAGGACTGAGACATACTGAGGTATAAATATATACTGTTTGAAATTAAAGCTTTCCTTACCTTAAGCATATATTTAGCTAAAATGTTGCATTTAAAAAATTCAAATAGCATTAGGTTGAATATGAATAACTCCAGGGTTTTAATTTAATCAAAGCAGTGGATTATGAAAGAAAACTTCAGGCTGGATCTAGCAACAGAGATGGTCTAAGGCAGTGGTTTTCAACTTTTTAACACTTAAACACTGGTGAAAATAGAATTATTAGGGGGACCCCTAAAGCAGAAATCACCATGACCATCAGCAAATTTGACTGAGACCATCTGGCCAATAATCTTCATACAACATCAGACAGTTAATTCTTTCAAGGATTGGCATAAAGTTTCTGGCAGACTGGTCCAAGACCAACGGTTAAAAAACAGTGGTCTAAGGCTTCTTGTGCATAGTGCATTAAGTTTACTAATAGTCCCACTTCTGAATGTTGTTGTGGCTCTTTCACTAAACAAGCTTTATATAATTTGAGCAAGACCATTTATCTTTAGTGCTCTCAGTTTCTTTCTTTTTTAAATGTTTACAATAAGGAAATTAGAGTAGATTCTTAAGGTCCTTTTTCTTTATTAATTTTATTGTTCTGAAGGAAAAATATCATTGTTCTTATATCCAAATATATGTTTAATGCAAATATATTAAGCATTGAAGGTCAATTTGTTTTAAAAAAAGGAAACTGTTCAAATATACATGCAATAAAATATTATAATTTGCAGTATAATGCTATTGGATATTTATATATGTAGAAAACATTTTTAAATTTTGTTTTAAGCTATAGTTTTTTTCTCTGTCCTCCTAATGAATTATTCATTTATTTACTTACTTATTTTACAGGGACAGAGAGAGGGACAGACAGACAGGAATGGAGAGAGGTGAGAAGCAACAATCATTAGTTTTTCGTTGCTGTCGCAACACCCTAGTTGTTCATTGATTGCTTTCTCACATGTGCCTTGACCGCGGGCCTTCAGCAGACCCAGCAACCCCCTGCTGGAGCCAGCAACCTTGGGTCCAAGCTGACGAGCTTTTGCTCAAGCCAGATGGGCCCGCGCTCGAGCTGGCAAGCTCAGGGTCTCGAACCTGGGTCTTCCGCATCCTAGTCCGACGCTCTATCCACTGCGCCACCGCCTGGTCAGGTCCAATGACTTACTTATAAGTGAGTAAAGCAACAATCTTAAAAAGCATGACAATATATTTTAAAATGTATTTGAAACATTATTTAGAAATAAAGAATCTATAATTAAAGCAGGAAGATGTCTGAGGTGATGTTCATACATTTATATTGTGTACTGGTCCAGCCATTGGTGGCTCAGTGGATAAAGCATCAACCAGGAGTGCAGGTTCGAAATTCTGGCTTGCCTGGTCAAGGCACATATGGGAGTTGATGCTTCTTGCTCCTTCTCCTCTCTCTCTCTCTCTCTCTCTCTCTCTCTCTCTCTTTCTCTCTCTCATTACCTCTCTTTCCTCACTAAAATGAATAAAGTCATTAAAAAAAATTTAAATTATATTGTGTACTGTATATCTTTCTTTCAAAGTTAGGATGATAAAGAACTTCAAATGCCTACTGCAGATAGAAATAAATGACTTCACTATAACTGTGCACTGGAGTCCTCTGTCTGGGCAGATGAAAATTTAAAAACTCCCTTCTGCAGCTGGTGGTGTTTTTCTCTTGTCTTAATTCAGAATGGCCTTTTTTTATTTTATTTTTTTTTAATTCATGTGCAAATCCTCCCATCTCAGAAAAACTGAGACAGGATAGTAAGCCGGGACAAGTGGGACAGGAAAACTGAGACAGAGAGTTAAAGGGCCACGCAGTTTACAACCATCTAGTAAATCACAAAATCTTATCTTCCCTAACTACCGTGTTTCCCCGAAAATAAGACAGTGTCTTATATTAATTTTTGCTCCTGAAGACGTGCTAGGTCTTGTTTTCAGGGGAGGCCTTATATTTCTAAGCTTGAAAAAAATTGCACTAGGTCTTACTTTCAGAGGATGTCTTATTTTTGGAGAAACAGGGTAAGTTTACACTTCTCTTCCCCAATCAGATAGTGAATTGCTTAAATCACCCTACTCAGGGAAAAAGATAACAGAAATTCAATTAGTTCCAGTTGTGCTAACCACACCTAAGGAGAGTGAAGTCAGAGGAATAAATCTCATATTGGTTCATTAGCATCAAGCTGATGGATAATCTATTAAGACTCTCCCCTAAAACCATCCCTAAATTCCTACCTTTAGAGAACAGATAAGAACACTTAAAACATACTCAGCAGAGAACTTTCTATGGTGCACACCTACACCTTTCTTCCCTATCAGAAGTAAATCTATAAGTTCCTCATCTAAACTACAAGGGTCCCTGTAAAGCCAGTAGCCACGGCCACCATCACAGCTGCCTGGAACTTGCAGGTTTGCATTTGATTCGGACAGACTGTAATGAAACAACAGAGCCAACTTGTGGGCCATTAGCTTTAATCCTAGCTTGCAACCGGTGGGCAAGAAATACACACAGTGGAAAAATACTTCCACTTTCCATTCAGGGTTCCCAAAGACACTGACTTATCCGAGTTTACTAGAATCAAAGGTTTCTATCTCACCAGCCTTATCCACCTATGTTACCCATCTCCTTCTCTCTGCACAAACTGGCTTCTCCTTTAGCACTTTGCCATCTTGGCTGCTTCTCCTCTCCTCCACGTGGTCTTTCTCTGCTCTTCTCTCTAATTCTAATCTCAGGAACTAAGAGAGAGCAAGCTCCTGGTCTGCCCCATTTTACAGTGTGGAAATCAAAACCTTTAATCCAATATACAAACAAGAAGTCTCTGATAAAAGTCAATTAAGGTGGCAAAGGCTTAGTCTTAAAACTAATGGCTTTAATGACCCGGCCTGCCCATAGCCTGTCCCCCAACACACATTAATATAAATGGACTTGCATGTGGGCAGTGCCATCTTTAACAAAGTGAACGTAATATATTTTATCTGCCCAACAGAGGTGAATAAATCTGGTGAGCTAGAAACCTTTGATTCTAGAAAACTTGGATAAGTCAGTAGCTTTGTGAGCACAGAATGAGTGGGTTTTGGATCCCAGTGTGTGATTTTGCTTGCCCGTCGAGTGCAAGCTAGGATTAAAGCTAATGGCCCACCAGTTCGTGGCTCCGTTTTTCATTACCATCTGTTCGAATCTAATGAGAACCTGCATGGGCCAGGCAGCTGTGATGGTAGACATGGCTATTGGCTTTACAGGCTATAGTGACCCTGCCTGCTTACAGCCTGTGCCCCACACACAATGCAAACTATAAGTGAGCAAACATATATATCTTATTTAAAAACTTATTTGACCAACAGTCTCCATGCGACTTGAAACCAAGAAGCAATGGCAATGGCAGGTCCTCCTGGGCTTGCCTCTTAACCTCTCTCCAAGGCCTCCTTTTCTCTAGCTTTTCAGTGAGCTAACAGCAGCCCCCACTTGGCTCACTTTTTTGGATGAAAAGGGGCCACATGCTGAAGCTGACAAGGTCAGGGAAAGCCTGCATGGTGTCCTTATAGACTCAGAGACCTAAGGTAACCACACAGGATGGTCTGAAATTAAAACTTTCTAACTAAGAGCAGTTCAGGATATATAGTCATGTCCCAGGGAGATATTTTTCCCTAACAAAGATCAGTGCTTACTTTCATCTAACTTGTCTGTTGTTTTTTGCATCTACAATATTGTATTTGATAACATGCATGTAATCTTCTTTCTTTGCACCACCCTCAGGGCAAGTGTTCCTCCAGGGCAAGAACCCCCAAATTCCCTCATTGTTATTGAAATCATGTTAATTAATGATGAACTATCTTATTTCTGCCTATGTAAAGGAAGATTTAGTACTTTTTATCCAAATCCAGAGATTTTCCTGCCTCCCTAATCTAATCTATCACCAGTTCAATCAATTTCATGCAATCCAGTTATGTCTCTGTACAAAATAAGTGGTAAACCACCACTTTCTGTAGCTCATTCGGAATCCATTGAGACTTTGCTTCCCACCAATTGTCGACAGTTTATCTTAAAAAAAAACTCATAAAAGAATTCTTACAGCTTTGGAAGTTGTTTTACATTGACACTTGTTTCCTACAACATTTCTGGAAAGCCAAAGCAGAGAATAGCCTAAGCTCTCTCCTGTGGCTTCTTCTACCCTAAGCCCTTCCTTTGTTTCACATTCCCGAGCTGTTGGGCAAATGAATTTGTAAAATTTGTATTTTCTGAGTTGCTTACTGTAAAGCCAGTAGTCACGGCCGCCATCACAGCCGCCCAACCCACGCAGGTTCGCATTGGATTCGAACAGATGGCAATGAAACAATGGAGCCAAGAACTGGTGAGCCATCAGCTTTAATTCTAGCTTGCACCCGGCAGGCAAGCAAAAATACACACTAGGCTCCAAAACCCACACATTCAGTGCTCACAAAGCTACTGACTTATCCGAGTTTCCTAAAATCAAAGGTTTCTAGCTCACCAGACTTATTCACCTCTGTTTCCCATCTCCTACTGCACAAACTCTTTAACAAACTGGCTTCTTCCTCAGCACTCTGCCATCTTGGCTGCTTCTCCTGGCCTTCATGTGGCCTTACTCTGCTCTATTCTCTAATACTAACCTCAGGAACTCAGGAACCAAGAGAGAGAGATCTAGCTACCGGTCCACCCACTTTATAGCATAGATAATCCAAACCTTTAATCCAATTATACATTCAAGAAAGTCTCTGATACAAAGCCACCCATCTGAGGCATAATGGGATTCCTCAAGAGAGTGCACCACCCTACATCATCCAATCAGTCAAGGGTGTGGGGAAGAGCTCACTCTTAAACTAAGCCTTAGGCTATAATGACCCAGCCTGCCTACATTACAGCTTTTCCCCCACAGCCATCTCAAGCATAAGGGCAAATAATGTCACCTGGATGACGGGCTTCCATGTGGGCAGCGCCATCTTTAACAAAGTGAGCATATTATATTTTATCTGCCGAACACTTACTTTTATTGTTAAAAATGACCACTGCCATATGTGATCTGTAAAACTGCTAATTACCTTCCTGCTTGGAAAGGGCCATTGTTATGCTAATGTTTGCTGGAAGAGGTCTTTTTGAGCCAAGAAAAGTTTGTGAGGAAGGAGAAAGAGAAAGCCAAGATGGCAGGGTGCTAAAGGAGAAGCCAGTTTGTGAAGAGATGAGAAGGGAGAAAGCATGCGTTGGGTGTGGGAACAAGAGTAAGCAGGCAGGGTCCTTGTAGCCTAAGGCTTAGTTTTAAGACTTAGTTTTAAGACTATGCCTTTCCCACCCTTTTAATACTAAGATCTCCTCAACACTAAGCTTTTTCCCACACACTTGACTGTTGCATGATGTGGGGTGGAATCCCACTTATGACTCAAATAAGTGGCTTTGTATCAGAGACTTCCTTATTTGTATACTGGCTTAAAGGCTTTAATTTCTACACTATAAAATAAGGGAGACCAGGGGCGTACACACACTCTCTCTCTCTCTCTCCCCCTGAAATTAGCATTGCAGAGGAGAGGCAGCCAAGAATGTGAAGGGGTGAAGGAGAAACCAGTTTGTGCAGGGAGAAGGAGATGGGGAACAGAAGTAAATAAGGCTGGTGTAAAGCCAGTAGCCAAAGTCAGGATCACAGCCGCCTGACCCAAGCAGGTTTGCATTAGATTCGTACAGTCAGTAATGAAACAATGGAGCCAAGAACTGGTGAACCATCAGCTTTAATTCTAGCTTGCACCCGGCAGGCAAGCAAAAACACACACTGGGCTCCAAAACCCACACATTCAGTGCTCACAAAGCTACTGACTTATCCGAGTTTCCTAAAATCAAAGGTTTCTATCTCACCAGACTTATTCACCTCTGTTCCCCATCTCCTCCAGCACAAACTCTTTAACAAACTGGCTTCTCCCTCAGCATTCAGCCATCTTGACTGCTTCTCCTGGCCTTCATGTGGCCTTAATCTGCTCTCCTCTCTTCTACCTCAGGAACCAAGTGAGAGCAAGCTCCCAGACTGCCCCAGTTTATAGCATAGAAAATTCAAACCTTTAATCCAATTATACAAACAAGAAAGTCTCTGATACAAAGCCACCCATTTGAGGCATAATGGGATTCCTCAGGAGAGTGCACCACCCTACATCATCCAATCAGTCAAGGGTGTGGGGAAAAGCTTACTCTTAAAACAAAGCCTTAAGGTATAACGACCCGGCCTGCTTACATTACAGCTTTTCCCCCACAGCCATCCCAAGCATAAGGGCAAATAATATCACCTGGGTGACGGGCTTCCATGTGGGCAGCGCCATCATTAACAAAGTGAGCATATTATATTTTATCTTCCTAACAGCTGGTGAGGTAGTGTTGGTAAAATACGTTTGTAAATATGATAGATATGTTTGCTCGCTTATAGTTTGCATTGGGTGTGGGGGACAGGCTGTAAGCAGGCAGGTCATTATAGCCTAAGGCTTAGTTTAAAGGCTGAAACTTTCCCACCCTTTTAATATTAAGATCTTTTCAAAACTAAGCTTTTCCCCACTCCCTTGACTGTTGCAAGATGTGGGGTGGTGCACTATCATGAAGAATCCTATTATGCCTCAGATAAGTGACTTTGTATTAGAGACTTCCTTGTTTGTGTATTGGATTAAAGGTTTTTATTTCTACACTATAAAATGGGACAGAAGAGCCCATGCTGGAAAGGAGAGCAGAGAAAGGCCACATGGAGGAGAGGAGAAGCAGCCAGGATCGCAGAATGCTGAAGAAAACAGTTTGTGCAGAGAGAAAGAGATGGGAAACAGAGGTGAATAAGGCTGGCGAGCTAGAAACCCTTGATTCTAGGAAACACGGATAAGTCAGTGGCTTTGGGAACCCTGAATAGAAAGGGAAGTGTTTTCCCACTGGGTGTATTTCTTGCCTTTCGGGTACAAGCTATGATTAAAGCTAATAGCCCACCAGTTCTTGGCTCTTTTGTTTCATTACTGTCTTTTTGAATCAAATGTGAACTTGCATGGGCCAGGCGGCTGTGATGGTGGCCATGTTTTGGGCAGATAAGATATATTATGCTCACTTTGTTAAAGATGGTGCTGCCCACATTGAAGTTTGTTGATATTGATGTGTCTTGGGGGGCAGGCTGTGGGCAGGCCGGGTAGTTATAGCCTAAGGCTTAGTTTTTTTTTTTTTTTTTTTTTTTTTTTTTTTTTAATTTTAATATATATTTTATTATTATTAATTCTAATGAGGTGACACCAATAAATCAGGGTACATATGTACAATGAAAACATCTCCAGGTTATCTTATCATTCAATTGTGTTGCATACCCATCACCAAAAGTCAAATTGTCCTCTGTCACCTTCAATCTGGTTTTCTCTGTGTCCCTCCCCTCCTCCCTATCCCACTTTTCCCTCCCTCCCCCCATCCCATAACCAACACTCTCTTGTCCATGTCTCATACCCTCACTTTCATGTCCCACCTATGTATGTAATCGTGCTGTTCTCAGTTTTTCTTTTTTTCTGATTTACTTATTTCACTCCGTATAATGTTATCAAGGTACATCCATTTTGTTATAAATGATCCGATGTCATCGTTTCTTATGGCTGAGTAGTATTCCATAGTATATATGTACCATAGCTTTTTAATCCACTCGTCTTCTGACGGACACTTGGGCTGTTTCCAGATCTTCGCTATTGTGAACAATGCTGCCACGAACATGGGGGCGCATTTCTTCTTTTCGAACAGTGCTATGGTGTTCTTAGGGTATATTCCTAAAAGTGGGATAGCTGGGTCAAAAGGCAGTTCAATTTTTAATTTTCTGAGGAATCTCCAAACTGTTTTCCACAGTGGCTGCACCAGTCTGCATTCCCACCAGCAGTGCAGAAGGGTTCCCTTTTCTCCACATCCTCGCCAGCACTTATTCTGTGTTGTTTTGCTGATAAGTGCCATTCTGACTGGTGTGAGGTGATATCTCATTGTGGTTTTAATTTGCATTTCTCTAATGATTAGTGATGTTGAGCATTTTTTCATATGCCTATTGGCCATCTGTATGTCCTCTTTGGAGAAATTTCTATTCATTTCTTTTGCCCATTTTTTGATTGGGTTGTTTGTCTTCCTGGTGTTGCGTTTTATAAGTTCTTTATAAATTTTAGTTATTAACCCCTTATCAGATGTGCTGTCGAATATGTTCTCCCATTGTGTGGTTTGTCTTTTTATTCTGTTCCTATTGTCTTTAGCTGTGCAAAAACTTTTTAGTTTGATATAGTCCCATTTGTTTATCTTGCCTTTTATTTCAGTTGCCCATGAAGATAAATCGGCAAATATACCGCTGCTACAGATGTCGGAGAGCTTGCTGCCTATGTTTTCTTCTAAGATGCTTATGGTTTCACGGCTTACATTTAAGTCTTTTATCCATTTTGAGTTTGTTTTTGTGAATGGTGTAAGTTGATGGTCTAGTTTCATTTTTTTGCAGGTAGATGTCCAATTTTCCCAACACCATTTGTTAAAGAGGCTGTCTTTACTCCATTGTATGTTCTTTCCTCCTTTGTCAAATATCAGTTGTCCATAAAGCTGTGGGTTTATTTCTGGGTTCTCTGTTCTGTTCCATTGATCTATGTGCCTGTTCTTATGCCAGTACCAGACTGTCTTGAGTATAATGGCCTTATAGTAAACCTTGATATCAGGAAGCGTGATACCTCCTGCTTTCTTTTTTCTTTTTAAGATTGCTGAGGCTATTCGTGTTCTTTTTTGGTTCCATATAAATTTTTGGAATATGTGTTCTATATCTTTGAAGTATGTCATTGGTATTTTAATTGGTATTGCATTGAATTTATAAATTGCTTTAGGTAATATAGACATTTTAATGATGTTTATTCTTCCTAGCCATGAGCACGGTATATGCTTCCACTTGTTTGTATCTTCCTTGATTTCTTTTATCAATGTTCTATAATTTTCCGAGTACAAGTCCTTAACCTCCTTGGTTAAATTTACTCCTAGGTACTTTATTTTTTTGGCTGCAATAGTGAAGGGGATTGTTTCCTTAATTTCTTTTGCTGATATTTCATTGTTGGTGTATAGAAATGCCTCTGATTTCTGAGTATTAATTTTATATCCTGCCACCTTGCTGAAATCATTTATAAGGTCCAGTAGTCTTTTGACTGAGACTTTAGGGTTTTCAATATACAATATCATATCATCTGCAAATAATGACAGTTTTACTTCTTCTTTTCCAATTTGTATGCCTTTTATTTCTTCTTCTTGTCTGATTGCTGTAGCTAGGACTTCCAGAACTATGTTGAATAAGAGTGGTGAAAGTGGGCAACCCTGCCTGGTTCCTGATCTTAAGGGGATTGCTTTTAATCTTCGTCCATTTAGTATGATGTTTGCTGTCGGTTTATCGTAGATGGCCTTTATCATGTTAAGGAATGATCCCTGTATTCCCACTTTACTGAGAGTTTTGAGCATGAATGGGTGCTGGATTTTATCAAATGCCTTTTCTGCATCTATTGAAATTATCATGTGATTTTTGTCCTTCCTTTTGTTTATATGGTGAATCACATTGATTGATTTGCGAATATTGAACCAGCCTTGCCTCTCCAGAATAAATCCCACTTGATCGTGGTGTATGATTTTTTTCATATATTGCTGGATCCGGTTGGCTAATATTTTGTTGAGAATTTTAGCGTCCAAATTCATCAGGGATATAGGCCTATAATTTTCTTTCTTTGTGTTGTCTTTGCCCGGTTTTGGGATCAGAATTATGCTCGCCTCATAAAAGGAGTTTGGAAGTCTTCCTTCCTCTTGAATTTTTTGAAATAGCTTGAGGAGAATAGGAATTAGTTCTTCTTTGAATTTTTGATAGAATTCACTTGTGAAGCCATCAGGCCCAGGACTTTTCTTTTTTGGGAGTTTTTTGATAACTGTTTCTATCTCATTTGTTGTAATTGGTCTGTTTAGGTGTTCTGATTCTTCCAGATTGATTTTTGGAAGGTTATATGATTCAAGAAATTTGTCCATTTCACCAAGATTGTCTAATTTTTTGGCATATAGTTCTTCATAGTATTTTCTTACAATGCTTTGTATTTCTGTTGTGTCAGTTGTTATTTCTCCACTGTCCTTTCTAATTTTATTTATTTGAGTCCTCTCTCTTTTTTTCTTGGTGAGTCTAGTTAAAGGTTCATCAATCTTGTTTACCTTTTCAAAGAACCAGCTTCTTGTTTCATTGATCCTCTGTATTGTTTCCTTAGCCTCTATGTCATTTATTTCTGCTCTGACCTTTATTATTTCCTTCCTTCTACTTGTCTTGGGTTTTATTTGTTGTTGTTTTTCTAGTTCTTTTAGATGCAGGGTCAGGTTGCTTATTTGAGCTTTTTCTAGCTTCTTATGATATGCCTGTAGTGCAATAAACTTCCCTCTCAGAACTGCTTTTGCTGTGTCCCATAAATTTTGAGTTGATGTATGCTCATTATCTTTTGTTTCTAGAAACTTTTTTATTTCTTCTTTGATCTCATTGTTAATCCATTCATTATTTAATAACATGCTATTTAGTTTCCAAGTGTTTGAGTATTTTTCAGTTTTTCTTTTGTGGTTAATTTCTAGTTTCATGGCATTGTGATCAGAGAAAATGCTTGATATGATTTCAATCTTCTTAAATTTATTGAGACCATTTTTGTGTCCTAACATGTGGTCTATCCTAGAAAACGTACCGTGAGCGCTTGAGAAGAAAGTATATTCTACTGCTTTAGGGTGAAAAGTTCTGAAGATATCTATTAAATCAAGTTGATCTAGTGTATCCTTTAAGTCTGCTGTTTCTTTATTAATTTTCTTTCTTGAGGATCTATCCAGTGTTGTTAGAGGGGTATTGAAATCCCCTACTATGATAGTATTGCTGTTAATCTCGCCCTTTATATCCATCAAAGTTTGCTTTATGTATGTCGGGGCTCCTATATTTGGTGCATAGATATTTACAATAGTTATATCTTCCTGTTGAATTGTTCCCTTTATCATTATGTAGTGTCCTCCTTTATCTCTTACTACAGCCTTTGTTTTAAAGTCCATTTTGTCTGATATAAGTATTGCTACCCCTGCTTTTTTTTCATTTCCATTTGCATGAAATATTTTTTTCCATCCTTTTACCTTCAGTCTATGAGCATCTTTTGTTTTAAGGTGTGTCTCTTGTAGACAGCATATGTATGGGTCCTGTTTCTTTATCCATGCAGCTACCCTATGTCTTTTGATTGGATCATTTAATCCATTTACATTTAAGGTTATTATTGATATGTAGTTGTTTATTGCCATTTTATTCTTTAAAGCTGTATTCTTCTTCTGCTCTATTCATTCCTCCCTTTAAACTGTTCACAAGAGGCCCCTTAGTATCTCTTGCAGAATTGGTTTGGTTTTTATGAATTCCTTGAGGCTTTCTTTTTCTGGGAAGCTCTTTATTTCTCCTTCAATTTTAAACGTTAGCCTTGCTGGATAAAGTAGTCTTGGTTGTAGGTTCCTGTTCTGCATTACTTTGATTATTTCTTGCCATTCCCTTCTGGCCTCAAGTGTTTCTGTTGAGAAGTCTGATGTCATCCTTATGGGGGCTCCTTTGTAGGTGATAGCCTTTTTTTCTCTAGCAGCTTTTAAAATTTTTTCTTTATCCATTAGCTTTGGTATTTTAACTATGATGTGTCTTGGTGTAGATCTTTTTGGGTTTCTCTTTAATGGAGTTCTGTGTGCTTCTTGAATGTGTGGAGTGTTTCCCAGCCTTAATTTAGGAAAGTTTTCTGCTATGATTTGATTGAACAAAGTTTCCATTTCCTGTCCTCTCTCCTCTTCTTCAGGCACCCCTATGATGCGAATGTTGTTTCTCTTCATGTTGTCACAAAGCTCCCTTAGAGTTTCCTCACATTTTTTAAGTCTCTTTTCCTTTTTCTTCTCTGCTTCTGTGCCTTTGTTTATTGTGTCCTCTAACTCGCTTATTCGATCCTCAGCGTCATCCATCCTGCTTTTAATTCCTTCCATTGTGGTCTTCAGTTCTGATACTGTATTTGTCATTTCTGTCTGATTCTTTTTTATTATTTCAATTTCATTTTTTATACTTGTTATCTCTTTATTTAGGTGTTCATAATGACTATCCATTGTTGCTCTAATTTCTTTGAACATCCTAACTATCATTATTCTAAATTCTGCTTCCGGTAATTTGGTTATATCTGGTTCATTCAGGTCCTTCTCTGGGGATTTCTCTTGATTCATTTGGTTTGCATTCCTCTGCCTGCCCATTTTTTCTGTGTATAAGCAAGTTGTGGCCACTGGAGTCCAGTAGGTGTTGCCTTTGTGTTCTCTAGGTGTGGTCTATCTGCAGGCCCCCCACCCCCTCTGCCGGTGCCTAGGGTGGTTGGGTATGAGCGTTGCCAGCGCGGGCCCACTGTGGCTTTTGCTGTGATTTCTGCCTCTCCTCCGTGGGAGGGGCTGTCACTGAAGCCACAAGATCAGCACCAAGGGTAGAGGTGAGCACCTTTCCTCAGCTGCGGACCCAGCCTATTTCCGGACTTCCGCCCAGAACCAGCAGTCGGAGCCTGCTCGCTACAGTTCCGCGGGTTAGGCGGGGCTTTTGACGTGCTCTCAGCTGTAAGCCTTTGCCCGTCCGGAGCTTTAGCCCCGCCCTCGAGGCCAGGGCCCTTTGCGCAGGGTCGGAAACCAAGGTTTATTGGGGCGGGCGTGTTTGCTGGCTTCCGCCGAGCTGCGTACTTCCGCTCGTCCCGGACTCTACCCCGCCCCCGCGTTCGGAGCCCGCTCGTGCACGTATGAATGCTATTCGCGTTTTCTCCGGCCGGATGGGGATAATAGCATGGGCTCAGCTGCGAGCCTCCACCCGTCTCGGGGTCCACCCCGTTCTCGTGCTCGGAGCCCGCTCGCGCACGTATACTGGCCACCGCGGTTTCTCCGGCCGGGGGCGAGGGGACTGGTAGTGTCAGCTCAGCCGTGAGCCCCTGCCCGTCCCTGGTCCTAGCCCGGTCCCCTCGGTCAGGGTCGGCTTGCGCAGGGCCTGCCTGTTCCTGGCCTCCCGCTTTGTCCCCGTAAGTGGGATTAAAGGCGGGCCCGCAGCTTCCGGACCGCTCTCGCGCTTCCCCTCCTACCCTCTGGGCTAGACCGATCTCCCACCGGCTTGGCCTCCGCCCACGCCGACAGAACCGCGTTTCAGCGTCCTGCCGCCCCAAAACCTTAAGCAGCCCTCAGCAGAGTAGGAAGGGACCTAATACTCCACACTGTAGGCCTGGGAGCTCCCTCACTTGTTTCACAACTCAAATCTGTCCAAACGCCTCTTCTAGGCTCTGGGACTGCAGGCTGGGGCTTGGTTCCTGGGACCCAGGTCCCTCCCTCTCTGCCAAACTTTCCTCCCGCCACACGGGTCTCTCCGGGCTGCCGTTTGCTCCGGGGAGCTGGGCAGCCCTTTTCGCGTTTTCGCTATTCCTACCAGTCTCAATGTGGCTTCTTCTGTGTTCCTTGGTTGAAGAGTCCACTTAGTTTTGTTCAAAGTTGGTTTATCCAGGTGATGGTTCTTAAAATTGCGTTGTAATCCACTTTGGTTCTGGGAGTTGGAAGTTGGTACGTCCGCCTACTCCGTCGCCATCTTGCTCCTAGGAAATTCAGGATGGAAAGCCTGTCACCTAGTCTAATGTTCTTCCTGGGTTGCTAACCTTTCCTCCTAAGGCTTAGTTTTAAGAGTAAGATTTTCCCCACACCCTTGACTGATTGGATGATGTAGGGTGGTGCACCCTCATGAGGAATTTTTCCAGTATGTCTCAGATAAGTGACTTTGTATCATAGACTTCCTTGTTTGTAGATTGGATTAAAGGTTTCGAATCTACGCTGTAAAGTGGGGCAGACCGGGAGCTTGTTCTCTCTCGGTTACTGATGTTAGTATTAGAAAGGAGAGCAGATTAAGGCCATGTGGAGGAGAGGAAGCAACCAAGATGGCAGAATGCTGAGGAAGAAGCCAGTTTGTGCAGAGTTTGTGTAGAGAGAAGGAGTGGGAAACAGGTGAATAAGTCTGGTGAGCTAGAAACCTTTTGATTCTAGGAAACTCGGATAAATCAGTAGCTTTGTGAGCACTGAATGAGTGGGTTTTAGAGCCCAGTGTATGTATTTGCTTGCCCGCCGGGTGCAAGCTAGAATTAAAGCTGATGGCTCATCAGTTCTTGGCTCCGTTGTTTCATTACCGACTGTTCAAATCTAATGTGAACCTGCACTGGCCGGGTGACTGTGATCCTGACCACGACTACTGCCTTTACACCATGGCTACTGGCTTTACAGGTAGAAACCTTTGATTCTAGGAAACTTGTATAAGTCAGTGGCTTTGGGAACCCTGAATGAAAAGGGAAGTGTTTTTCCGCTGTGTGTATTTCTCACCAGTCAAGTGTGAGCTAGGATTAAAGGTAATGGCCCACCAGTTCTTGGCTCCATTGTTTCATTACCATCTGTCCGAATCAAATGCAAACTTGCACAGGCCAGACGGCTGTGATGGTGGCTGTTAGGCAGATAAAATATATTATGCTCACTTTGTTAAAGATGGTGCTGCCCACATTCAAGTTTTAAGAGTAAGCTTTTCCCCACACCCTTTACTGATTGGATGATGTGGGGTGGTGCACTCTCATGAGGAATCCTCCCATTATGCCTCAGATAAGTGACTTTGTATCAGAGACTTCCTTGTTTGTATAATTGGATTAAAGGTTTTGATTCTACACTATAAAGTGGGGCAGGCCAGGAGCTTGCTCTCTTTCGGTTCCTGAGGTTAGCATTAGAGAGCAGAGCAGAGAAAGGTCATGTGGAGGAGGTCAGAAGAAGCAGCCAAGATGGCAGAGTGCTGAGAGAGAAGCCAGTTTGAGCAGAGTTTGTGCTGGAGAAGGAGATGGGGAACAGAGCTGAATAAGTCTGGTGAGCTAGAAACCTTTGATTCTAGGAAACCCGAATAAGTCAGTAGCTTTGTGAACACTGAATGAGTGGATTTTGGAGCCCAGTATGTTTTTTTGCTTGCCCACCGGGTGCAAGCTAGGATTAAAGCTGATGGCTCACCAGTTCTTGGCTCCATTGTTTCATTACCGACTGTCCGTATCTAACGCGAACCTGCATGGGCCAGGCGGCTGTAATGGTGGCCGCGACTATTGGCCTTACAGTGGCCACGGCTACTGGCTTTACACAACATTAAAGTCTTTTTTCCCCCTATATATTAAATCAGCTCTTTAAATGTGTTTTGATTCAGGAAATAACCTTAGTTGAGTGATAGAATGTCAGGATTATGACCCAAGCAACTGTTGGGGAGGGGGAAGGAGAGGAATAAAAAGAGGGAACAAGGAAAAAGAAGTATAGGGGCAGAAGAAAGGGAGAAAGAGATAGAGAATATTTCATATTCTATATAGGGGAAGTATTGTGGGCAAATAGTAATAAAAGACAAAAGAAAAGCATGAACATCAAGTGGGCATAATATTTACATCTCAGAATTTTACTTTATTTTTTTTGTGACAGAGACAGAGAGAGGGGCAGACTTGGACAGACAGAATGGGAGAGTGATGAGAGGCATCAACATTTTGTTGCGGCACTTAAGTTGTTCATTGATTGCTTTCTCATATGTGCCTTAACTGGGGAGCCACAGCAGACTGACCCCTTGTTCAAACCAGCAACCCTAGACTCAAGCTGGTGAGCCATGCTGTTGGTCAAATCTGTTTATAACTATGATATATATGTTTGCTTTCTTTGGGTGTGGGAGACATACTGTAAACTGGCAAAGTCATTATAGCCTAAGGCTTACTTTTCAGACTAAGCCTTTCCCTCCATTCTGATACTAAGCTCATCTCAAACCTAATCTTTTCCCCACACCCTTCATGGTTGCATGATGTAGGGTAGTGCACTCTTATGAGGAATCCCATTTATGCCTCAGATAAGTGACTTGTATCAAAGACTTTCTTGTTAATATATTAAGGGTTTTGATTTCTACACTATAAAATGGGGCAGACCGGGAGCTTGTTCTCTCTCAGTTCCTGAGATTAGCATTAGAGAGAAGAGCAGAGAAAGAGCACGTGGAGGAGAAGAGAAGTAGCCAAGATGGTGGAGTGCTGAAGGAGAAGCTAGTTTGTGCAGGGTTTATGGAGAGATAAGAAGATATGGGACAGAGATGAATAAGGCTGGTGAGCTAGAAACCTTTGATTTTAAGAAATTCAGGTAAGTCAGTGGCTTTGTATTGGGCAGATAAACTATATTATGCTCACTTTGTTAAAGATGGCGCTGCCCACGTGCAAGTCCGTTGATATTAATGTGTGTTGTGGGACAGGCTGTTGGGAGGTTATAGCCTAAGGCTTATTTTTAAGAGTAAGCTTTTCCCCACACCCTTGACTGATTGGATGATGTGGGGTGGTGCACTCTCATGAGGAATCCTCCCATTATGCCTCAGATAAGCGACTTTGTAACAGAGACTTCCTTGTTTGTATATTGGATTAAAGGTTTTGAATCTACGCTATAAAGTAGGGCAGACGGGGAGCTTGCTCTCTCTCGGTTCCTGAAGTTAGCATTAGAGAGGAGAGCAGATTAAGGCCACATGGAGGAGAGGAGAAGCAACAAAGATGAATGACAGAGTGCTGAGGAAGAAGCCAGTTTGTGCAAAGTTTGAGCAGAGAGAAGGAGATGGGAAACAGAGGTGAATAAGTCTGGTGAGCTAAAAACCTTTGATGCTAGGAAACTCGGATAAGTCAGTAGCTTTGTGAGCACTGAATGAGTGGGTTTTGGAGCCCAGTGTGTGTTTTTACTTGCCTGCCAGGTGCAAGCTAGGATTAAAACTGATAACTCACCAGTTTTTGGCTCCATTTTTTCATTACCAACTGTCCGAATGTAATGCGAACCTGCACTTGCCAGGCAGCTGTGATGACGGCCTTGGCCACTGGTGTTACACTTAGGGAGCCCTGAGTGGAAAGCAAAGTGTTTTCCCACTGTGTGTATTTCTTGCCTGCCAGGTACAAGCTAGGATTAAAGCTAATGGCCCACCAGTTTTGGTTCTGCTGTTTCATTACCATCTGTCCTAATCAAATGTGAACCTGCATGGGCCAGGAGGCTGTGATGTTGGCCATGGCTACTGGTTTTACACTTGCTCAAACCAGATGAGCCCATACTCAATCTGGCGACCTCGGGGTTTCAAACCTGGGTCCTCTGTACCCCAGTGTGACGCTCTATCCACTGAGCCACCACATGATCTGGCTATATCTCAGAATTTAAAATTTCAAAGAGATTCAAACATTTATTCTGTTTTTCTTGACATTGTGGATAAAAAAAGGGGCCACATGATTAACCTGACAGCTCAGGGAAAGCCTTTGTGATGGTGTTACAGAGTTAAGGACTTGAACTAAACACACAGGATGGTCTGAAGTTGAAACTTTTAAACTAAAAGCAGTTTGTAGTGGTTAGTCATGTACTAGGGAGTTCTCTATCTGAACAAGATCAGTGTTTGCTTCATGAAGCCTGTCTGTTGCCTTTCCATCTATAATAATGTATCTGATAACATGCCTATGTAATGTAGGGGTAATCTTTTTTCTGCCCTCTTAGGGCAGGCATCCCACCAGAGCAGGAACCAACAAACCCCTTTATTGTTATTATTATCATGTTAATTAGTTTACCTATTTTATACCTCCCAATGTAAAAGAAGTTTTTACTTTATTTTAATCCCAGAGATTTACCTGCTTTGCTTTTTCCCACCTCCCTAATCTATTACCAATCAATTTCATGTAACCCTCTTAGGTCTGTCTTTCCCTTTGATTCTAATGTATAGAATAAGTGGTGAAACTGCCATTTTTTGGAGCACTTTCTCAAACTGTTGAGACTCTGTCAACAGTTGGCTCAAATAAACTCATAAATATTCTTACAGGTTTGGAAGGTTTTTTTTATGTTGACAACATCAGGGCTTGTACTAGTAGAATGTAGAGTCTTGTTAATATACTTAATGAACTGTTGATGTGAAAAGGGGTTGTGCTGAAATCCTAGAGAACAGTGAGCACTGCCAAATCCAATTCTCAAAATGTGTCCACTGGCAAGTGAATTCATCTTCAACCATGATCAGCACACAAAATAAAATTATATATATATATATATATATATATATATAATTTTAGTATTTTATATATATATATATATATATATATATATATATATATATAAAGTTTAAAGAAGCATGCTTTAAAATCAGTGAAGCACTAAGGATATAGAAACAAATCTTTCTGAAGAATCTGAAAGAAACTAGCAATCTGAAAATATACCTGCTATATGAGCCAGGGACAGAAGATCACCAGGGCAAAGAGCCCTAGGTGCCCTGGCAAAACTGGGAAAACAAGGACCTTGCCTCCAGGGTAACCTTTCCTCTACTAGCACCTTGCTGTCGTGCAGTTCAGGCCCTCTCCTGACCTTTTCTGCGTTGACATGTTGCTAGTCATATGAGTTAGACCCCCTTAGAGGTTTAACCTCTAAGGATAACATCTAGTCTTCAGTTGTCTAAGACAGCAAAACCAGATATACGACATCACAGCAGCACTTCGGCCTTGGTGTCTGACCACTCAATAGAGACCATGATCTTGGAAGAACATACTTGGAAAGCTGATGACTATTATACTGTGATCCTTCCTGGGACCTTCCCTAAAATCCCCACCCTTAGAAGCCTTTAGGAAAGAGGACCCAGGGTTCTCTTCCTCCCAGGAGGAAGCCCAACCATGCCTTCCCCCTCGCCCTCCACCTTCCCCTCTCCTGCCCCCCAGGCATGGTTTCCTTGCCCCTCTCTTTTCCCTAAGCTCTAAGGGACTCCAGGAGATTTGCAACTAGGGGAATCAAGTTGACAGGAGATAATGTGAACTTACATTTCAGGTGTGTATATGTTTGAGTGATACCTTGAGTGAAAAGGAAAAGAATTTTGAATGTACACATAAGGGGTATCAAAGAACAGAGGTATGAAGAAAGGTTAGTGTTGAGAAAGAAGATGTAAGATGTAACTAGTCTTGCGTTATTTACACACTTATGCAGTAACAGAACATGTTTAGGAATTTGTTTTTAAGCAGACAACATATCAGAATGCTTTGCATGTATTTTGAGAAAGGATTGAGTTAAGAGTTTCAAAGCTATTTGAGAATAGCTTTGAGCACACTAAGGTTATCTGTGAATGCATATTTACAAGAATGTACCTGTTGCCTTTCTTAGGCAGAACTATCTAAACAAGGAGTAGATTAATCCTTAGGATAAGACAACAGACCTCTCATGTGCAAGTAGCTAAAGTCATCTTTTCCCATCTGAATATAACTTTATTAGGAACTGTCACATTTCTTTCTTGTTGCTAGGTGACTCAAGTGAAAGTACAAGCTTCTTTAAATCAGACAGGTAATCCCATAGATAGCTTACTATTTTCATAAACTCGAATGCTTTGAAACCTCTTCTTGGTCTCATACTATTTAAATATTTATCATCATTTATCTAAATCAACTCTTCCATAGTTATTCCTGTGACTGAAATCTTGTTAGGCCCCAGAAGCCTCTGGACTTTAAACCATATCATCAATATTCCACAAATAGCTGATTTTATCTGCATCTTAGCACATGGGTCCTCCAGCATCCTGTAAAGTCTCCTGAAATCCCTAATGGGACACTTCACAAAGCAGTCTGCTTCGTAGGACCAGTACACAGCACTCTCTCTAGCACTCTGACCTCTTTTGTCTATGCCTTCCGCCCTTAGAATCACCGGAAATGACCTTACTGTTGCCATGTCTTACTATTTCATGCTAAAAATTGTATCACAAAGACAGCATCTCTTGATCCTCACAGAGTCTTCAACTCTTGGGGTTCCAGAGTCCTGTTGTATGTGCAGAATTGCTAGAAAGTGGCCTTTAACTTTCCTGCTGCTATGTTGCCTCCTGGGCCCCACGACAGCACAGTTCTCGCCTAGAGTTTACTAATTCTCTCCTCAAAGTGTTTTTTCCATTTCCAGCTCCCTAGATACTTCAAACCAGTGCCAAGGACCAGTATATTATAAGCACCATGTTACCCTCGGAATCTTGATGTCCTCATCATCGTGGGTTAGGTCCCACAAAACAAAACAAAACAACCTTTAATTGCCTTCCTCAGCACCATTCAAAGTTTCTTTGCATATTATTTCAAGCATAGAGATGTTGGTGGGAGAGTAGTAGAAAATGGGGCAAAAGGGGGCAGTTTGGATTAAGTGTCCCATCCTGTTCCCAAATAACTAATAAAAAGAAAGCAGAAATTGTCAAGAATTCATTGAGGTATCATTCAGAAATTTATTACCAAAATATCAAAAATAGTATAAATTATTATAAGCCAAGGTTTAATTTGGTATTTTTATAACAATCTACATAAGAATTTAAAAATAATTTTAAAAGTAACAGCTACTATTTATTGAGTGTTTTCTGTGTCTGAAGCACTGTCCTAGGCAGTATAAGCATCCTATCATATTCAATTCTTAGAGTAATGAATTATTACACTCTACCTTTTATTTTTTCCAGATAAGGGAACCAAAACTCAAATTCATCTCACTAATGAAATAAGCAAACTAGGATTACAACCTGAGACTTTCTGACTTCTAAAACGTATACACTCTTAACCAAAACTACTTCTAGACCCAGATATATTCTATTCCCCCAAACAGTCAATGGTTGTAGATATTTATCAGTAGTATTTTGAAGTTTAGATGAAACACATGCCCATTATAGATCAAAACCATCACTGAAGTGCCAATGTTTGTGGCACATTTGCTTACTCTGAGCCCATCACCGTGGGAGATCCTAGAGAGAAAATAATAATATAAAAAAATTTTTGCTGTTCTTTTATGTTCATTTTGGTTTCTTTTTTTTATATTAAAAGCATTTAAAGTATACTTCAGGAAAAGACTGGACTATATATTAAATAATAGTATGCAACCTCTTCCTTGAAATTGTTCATTTTATAAATAATCACATAAAACTTGAGGTCTTTCTGACTCCAAATGTATCTCTTTTTTTAGAATTAGAAAAACAGTACACAACATGATTTTTAGAAGATTATATAGTGAGGTATCACTTACATAATAAGTCACACATGTGTGATCAGTCAGCCATTTAGCAGGTGGAGCATACAAAACAGTTTTGACTCAGTATTTTCTCTTGAAGTTAATTATACACACAGTAAGGACACATATTTTTTGCATATAATTCTGGTAAAAACACAAACTATTTGAAATTTTTAAAACAGAATATCAGGACCCAAGGCTTAACTGATGCCATTTATAGCAATTAAAGTTAGAAGAACCTAATAACGGTGATTAAAAATAGTAAAAACCGATTTTTAAAAAATTTTTATTTAGACAATTAATTTTAACGGTGTGACATTGATGAATTAGAGTACATAGATTCAGAGAAAACATCTCCAGATCAATAAAAGTATACTTTATTTGATGAAAATAAATTACAGGGTGTCCTCCGGTTATGACACAGTTACGTTCCTAAGACAGTGATGTAACCCAAATTTTGGTGGAACTCGAAACACTCCCTCGCTTAACACAAATGGAACACTGGCGCTTTTAACAGTCCAAAATGGCATACGTAAGCGTAAGGGGGACACCAACTCCCTCACTCTTAAGCCGCGTTACTGCATATTCTTCTGCAGCGAGCAGCCAAAAGTTTATTCACATAGTGCGTAAGTATGACACTAACAGCATAGGCTAAAACACGTCTCACTTTTATTTTAAGTTTTTATGTTTTTCAACTAAAATGAAGCCCCCCTGTATATGCATTTTGTAGTTATTATTTTGTTTTATATTATTTGTTCATGTTTAAGCAAGATGATCTGAGTAACAAAACTTACTTTGTGGATGAGTACACAGAAACAGAAAAGTGAACTGTCTTCATCATTTTTTTTTGACAGAGACAGTCAGAGAGAGGGACAGATAGAGACAGACAGGGAGAGAGATAAGAAGCATCAATTCTTAGTTGCAGCTCCTTAGTTGTTCAGTGATTGCTTTCTTACATGTGCCTTGACAGGGAGCTACAGCAGAGCGAGTGACACTTTGCTCAAGCGAGCAACCTTGGGCTCAAGCCAGTGACCCTGGGCTTTAAGCCATTGACCTTTGGGCTCAAGTCAGCCACCATGGGGTCATGTCTACAATCCCACACTCAAACCAGTGACCCTGAGCTCAAGCTGGTGAATCCGTGCAAGCCAGATGAGCCCACACTCAAGCCAGTGACCTCGGGGTTTCAAACCTGGGTCCTCCATATCCCAGTCCGACGCTGTATTCACTGTGCTACTGACTGGTCAGACTGTCTTGACAATTTTCATGCAACCGATCAGAAGCAGAGGAGAGACTGAAAATTTAACCCTCACTTAAATCCCTTTGGGTGATCCTATGCTGTTTCTGAGAACTTATCCTAGATATGTAATATCCTTTGAAAGAACAGAGCATCTTCAAGAAAAAGTACCAGTACACAGTTTAATCCACAAATGCCAAGGTGTTCTTTACTACAGAGATTTCAATTCAATATTTTTAGACTATATATATTTACATATTGTCCAGGTAGATTTTTAAATCAATGACTAAAGAGTTACATTCAATGAACAAAGTCCATGTCTTGTCTCTTTTTCTATTTCACCAATATTTGAAGTCTGCTTGATTCCCTGCTAGTGAGTCTGTCTTCATCTTGTGTAACAGAATTTATTTATTTTTCTCAACCTGAAAACTTATTGTGTAGTCAGTTTCTTAAGGCCCTGGTGTTAAATAAGTCCAACTTATTACATAAAGAGAGAAAAAATACAACAAAATGGCAATTGAGGAACCTGAAATAGAGTGGATTCAGACTCTCTAAGTACTTGTGTGTGCTTTTTGTTAATTGAGTACCATCCTCGTCATATCAGGATATGGAGAGCAATTTCATGTTATTTGATAGGATGGGTTTTTTCTTAATGGAAACATCAATCACACTGCTTATTTGAACAGGATTTTCACTAAAACTACATGAGGTATATTGTCACAACCACTATCCTGAAAGGTAAGATGCATCAGCATATTATATACTGTCAGTTAGGACTTGACAAATTCAATGGACACTGGATTTGACATGAATTCAAAATGGAATAGTTTCTTGAGATTTAGATTTAATATTATGTGACTCCTTTTTCAAGAGCATCATGAGGGAGATCTATTAAATCTGTTGAATAATAGTGAGAATATTAGAACAAATATTAGAGAGTGTTTTATTAAGTTCCAAGTTCAACATGTGAAAAAAATATCCAGAAGAATGTAAGGATAAAACTAAACTTATGGACAGAATAGAGTGTTACTTTTAGATAACTTCTAAGATGTGTGCTTAAGTGGTTTGTGGCCATTTCATAAAATAGTCAATACAAGAGTAGTTAACAGAAATAGATAGATGCAAATTCTGGTTGAGACATCAGGTTGTTATTTTGTTTCTTTTATTCAATCTATTTGCCTGCTTCTCCATTTTTAATTTCAGAAAATGTAAGGGGCTGTATAAAAGAAGAATTGTAAGAATATTTTTAGTCCTACAAAGTTAACATATTAGAAGATTTAATGTAGAGCTAAAACTTTGGACCCAGAAACGGCACTAAAGAGTTCCATATTACAGAGTTGTAACAGAGAGAATTAAAATTAAATTTACTTTACAATATTTAGAAAAGACTTATAAGAGAAAACAAAGGCTGTTCCCAGTTTATGACTAAAATTTTTGAAAGACAACTTTGACTTTCAAGACAGTTAAAGACAATAATAGGATGGTATAGAACAATTGTTCTGGATACAAACACAAGGTCTTTTACAAAACCAGCCACTTCAAATTTTGAACAAAAAATATTCAGTCTTATTCTTTTTAATTTAATACATCTTTGTGAACAAACATACTTTTCTCTTTGTTATTACTGTATTAATTTTTTTCTCAGAATGCATTTCAGTTGAGCACATGTGCTTCAAAGTACATGTATATGTGTATGTACGTGTGTATGTATATATGTATGTATTTATACATAATTTTCTACCATGTCATGTAATAGAATCTGAGATGTTATAAATCCATCCAATAACATTTTTCTTTTAAAGAAAACATAAAACCTATCTTAAAGGGATATTGTTGAGAAATATTTTTATGATCTGGCTGTAAATACAAATTCTAAGGTCTGCTATGATTCAGAAAACTTACTCTTATGATGGGAAATTTTATTCTAAATTATTTTGTGATATGTTTGTATGTATATGTTGTTATAGTTTCCAGTGATATGGCAAATTATGTGTCATGGCACTATTTTCTAAATGATTTATTGACTATTCAGAGGCTTTAGGAAAATTGAGAGTAGAGAAAATAATAAACTTTTACAGGAAATAAGTAACTAAAATTAGCATGCTCTATAAAATGGAATTGTAAATGATTTGAAGATAAGAGTTACTAATTATACAATAAATGTAAAAAACAAGTTTATATGTGAGATAATAAAAAATAATAAATTTTGCATGGCGATAATTTTTTCATCATAGATAGGTAATTACTTTCATGCTTAAAGCCCAGTTAACAATAGCCAAGTTTGTTTTATTTTTAAAATGTAAATATGCCCAATGAGGTAATTCTTTACAATGAGAACTTATTGGTTACTCAGATTTCTCTTATTCAAAGTGCTCTTTGATGTCATGTAGACAAAAAGTTTAACAGAAGTGTTAACTTTTCCTTGGAGGTTTTAGAGTCATGTAAATAGGCCACAGCAACAAGAGTGGGTCTAAATGCTTGCTTGTATTAACTAATTGTTAGTTCTATTTAGCAGGGTTATTGAATCAAAGCTTTAGTTTCCTTTAAATCCAGGAACTGTTTCTCATTTGCAGGAATGCTTTAGATTCAGAATTTTAAAGCTAGGTTGGGTTTTCCTTTGTCTTATATCTCCAGTAGTCTGGGTGAGCAAAGGACTTTTAGCTACAGCAGGAACTTCCTGTAAAATACTGTACAGTAAATGACTGTGCTTTCCTCATTTGCCACACCCTTTCTTTCTTTCTAGGTCCTAGTCATTTCTACACTAATTTACATAGACATTTGCTTACTACAACAAGAATCAATCAATGTAAATGTGTTGTTTTTTAAAAAAGCTAGTAGATGTACAAATAATATAACATTAAGTATATTAACAGAATTCTATATACTGCTAGTAAAAGACACAAGGTGGAAAGGCTTGCCCATATAACCATTTATACTATGATTGATGAAGTCACATAGACAGGTAGTAAGATAATACCATAAAAATATAAATATGGACAGTTTTAGAAGGAGCTGGCTGGAAGTTAAGAGCTAGCAAATTTATAACTCTTGTAGGTATAATGAATGTTTCATAGCTAGGTTGATAATTTCATTTTGTCACATTCTTTCTTGGGTCTGCATATTTGGGGAAGAGAAAAAAAATTGTCAAAATTGCTGTCTTCCATAAAATAGAACTAATTTGCTTTGATAGAATGCTTAAGGAAGGCCTAGGAGATAGGAGGAGAATAAACAGTAAATATTTAGTGAAACAAGGTTTTTATGTGTGGAAAGCAATGTATTTTTTTAATGTGGGTTTTCTACATAGAAGAAATCTACACCCTTCTGACTATTACATCTAATATGTAACAGACTTTGGCTGATTTTTTTTTCTTTTTCCTTTTTTTTTAACAGGGACAGAGAGTCAGAGAGAGGGATAGATAGGGACAGACAGACACGAACGAAGAGAGGTGAGAAGCATCAATCATTAGTTTTTTATTGCCGTTGCGACACATTAGTTGTTCATTGATTGTTTTCTCACATGTGCCTTGACCACGGGCCTTCAGCAGACTGAGCAACCCCTTTCTGGAGCCAGGGACTTTGGGCCCAAGCTGGTGAGCTCTTTGCTCAAGCCAGATGGGCTTGCGCTCAAGCTGGCAACCTTGGTGTCTCAAACCTGGGTCTTCCGCATCCCAGTCCAACACTCTATCCATCATGTCACTGCCTGGTCAGGCTGATTCTTAATAATAAACATGGATATGAACAAGCTTTTCAAATGTGACAAACACCCCTTCAAGATAAATACTCTTTGTTCAACTGATCACTTATTTTATGGGTTAGTGCATCTTAGAAAAAGATTATGTAGTTTTCCCACATCTAATAACAGCCTCTTATATTTTAGCGAATGTATAATGTTCTTTATTATCAAAAATAGGACTTCATTATCAAAAAATGTAAGCTACTTGTTAATAGTCATGTTACAAATATAAATCACATATGCCTCAGTTGCATAGGACCTTTCTTTACATACTGATAATTTATTGTCCTTTTTTTTTGTATAATCAAATCCATATATTTTTAAATCTTTTTTTTTATTAATTTTAATGGGGTGACACTAATAAATCAGGGTACATATGTTCAAAGAAAACATCTCCTGGTTATCTTGTCATTCAATTATGTTGCATACCCATCACCCAAAGTCAAATTGTCCTCTGTCACCTTCTATCTGGTTTTCTTTGTGCTCCTCCCCTCCTCCGTAACCACCACACTCATGTCCATGTCTCTTAGTCTCATTTTTATGTCCCACCTATGTATGGAATCATGCAGTTCTTAGTTTTTTCTGATTTACTTATTTCACTCCGTATAATATTATCAAGATCCATCCATTTTGTTGTAAATGATCCAATGTCATCATTAATAACAGAAAAGAAGCACTTTTGGTATCTTCCAACCAATTGCTTGCAAAGCCTTGTATTTATTTGCTTACAAGTAGAGCCAACAGCATTTTCATGTAGTACATGTAGTATCTATCCCTATTGCCCTATATGCAATAGATAAGTATAGACATAAAATAAGTGTTTAATAAAGACACATTTGTAATAGATACAAAATTAAAATGTATATGTTTAATTGTCTACCAAATAATTTGTAAATGTAATGCAATAAGGTAGTGAAAAATTTCAGAGTTCAACTGAAAAAAACAAAGATATGAACTCTAGAATCCAAACTAATTTTATTAATAAAATTTAATAAATATAACTTTTTAACTATGGTTCAAATCAATGATAAAAAATGATGAACTATTTAATAAAAACTGTCCATCAATTTTGAGAAAAGTTTATATTTGAGATTCACTTTTAGATGGATTATGATTTAAATGTGAAAATGGACCTATTAACTTATTAGAAAGTTACCAGTTAATATTTTTACTATATTGGAGTCAGAAAGAATTTTCATTAAGGTTATTAAACTTTAATGATAACTTGAAATTCTTCTATTGTCAAAATTCGATCTAGCCAGAGATAGTCTCTTTATTTTTTCTTTCCCATTTCTTATCCATTTGTCAATTCCAAAGTCTATTGAATGAGTATGTAAATAAATCAATGCAAAAGTATTCTAAGTTAGAGGAATTGAACAATTACAAATCAAACTACTCATTACGAAGAAATTCAGATGATATTTCATTTCTAGCTCCTATCTTTAATTCAGAGTAGTTACAGTAAGAGGTTCAGGACCTCAAAGAGCTTCAATGGTCCTGAGGAATATTACAGTATACCTGCTCATTTTATAGGGATGCAAGATAGAATTCAGGAGGGTTTAGTGATTTGCCTCATATCCCACAGCAGTGGTAGATGAGCTGAGAATAGAAGTTCCCTTACCTAAGTCTCATTTATGTGCTTCTTTCATGAAGTTAAAATTAAATCATATGAGAGTCAAAATAATATGATAGCAGATTGCAATCCTGGTTCTCAGTTTTCTTTTAATCTTCCCAGAGATAATTTTTCAACCTCTATCTGGCTGGAATTTGTCATATACATATCCACCTCAAACTACATTATATAAACAATTTTTTAAAATTGCATAATGAGCAATCAACTTCTCACCGAAAAAAAACATGTCTTACCCACAGTCTGCAAGTCAGAAATCAATCTAATGAAGAGAAAGCAGTTTAAATTTGGATCTTTTATTTTTAAGCTGCTTCCAATTTATCTCCTTCAGACTACCCAACATATATTAGAATTTATAAGTTGGAAAGATACTTAGAAAAAATATTGTGTAATTCTCTTAATTTCCACATGAAGATGACAAGCACACAGATAGTGGAGGCCTACTAAGTTCTTTGCTATATCATCTTCATTGAGCAAAATCGAAGCCTTATAAAAATCAGTCTGGCATCACTTCACAGAAAACTTTTCAGGAAAAGAAACCCAGCTGTCAGATGTAAGTAGGCATCTAGAGCATTCAAACTGTGCTTAAAGGAACGGTGAGTCATATGAAATGCAATGTGCAAAGGAAGCTGACACTTAAAAAGGACAGAACAACAATGATGAGTTCCCAAAGACATGCTGAGGGACAAAGATTAATTATAGAGGGTCTATTTTGGGGTCTAACAGAATGACTTGGGCATTTAAAAATCAGAAGAAGAAATGATGTCGCTCAGCCTTGAAGTTAAGATGAAATTATTTAAAAGCCTTTATTTTGTATTAATGCTATTACAGTGTATTAGAACAATACTGATGAAATTCTTAAATACTTAGAAATTTAAAAATAACTTCTGACAGGAAAGCTACATTAATTTTGTAGAAAAAGGAGCTGTGAGGGACAATAATAAATGCATAATCAATATCTCACCTGGCATTGAACTATAATGCCAAATATAACTAAGACACCTCCAACTGTAACAGTAGTCTTTTTTGGAAGCACCAATGATCCCAAAGCTTGTTACTAATGCCCAGGATTTATATGGAAACTACTTTGCCAAGGAGTTCTAATAATAGTACCCAGAACTACTTAAATCTTTAGAAGTGCCCCCACATTTTTCTGTTCCCTTATTTATAATGATGTCCTTTAATATTCCAATTATGGAAAAGGTTCACAACCATTTACAGAAATATAACAGTGACTATGTGAAAAAGAAAAGAAAGAATTCTTCAGAGGAAAGGAATTTAGTTCAAATGAGAACACAATCTTATTATTTTACAACACTGAACATTGTTTTCTATATATGTAAAGAATTATATATATATAGTTATAGTTATAAAAAATGGCCACAGACATTATATGTGTGTGTGTGTGTGTGTGTGTGTGTATATATATATACACACACACACACACACATCTCTCTGTGTGATTTTTATGGCTAATATTACCAAAATATTAATATTACTAAGTCTAATAGGAGTTATTCAACTTAATTTAACACTCCTGGCCATCTGACCAATGGAACAAGAACAGAAGGTTTAAATCCATACCCAAAGGTCCCAAGAAAATGAATTTATGAGATTTACTGAGGTCCATAAGCCAGTCCTTCTTTATCATATTTTGTTAGATTAAATTTCAAAGTTTTCCTTTAGTCAGAAATTATATATAATTCTGTGAAATCTTTCTCACTATTGTTAAAATGTTTATATTATCCTCTACTTCATTGGAAACCCAACATGTTACTTTCATTGAGTCATGAATCTTTTTGTAATATATATAATACCTGAAAGTAGGGCCATCCAAAGTTTTGACAGGTGACAGCACAAGTGGTAGGTGTATCATCGTAGTACCCTGGATGACAAGAGAACATTCCTATGAATTTTGTAAAAAAAATTAGTGAATAGTGGGATTTACAGAATTTAAAGGTAGATACTTGTGGGATTTTTAATCCCACAACACATGTATTTTAAATATTGTATTCCAGTGAGAAGTTGGGAGAAGATATAGCAGGCACAGTTAGGTTGCCACCATGCCAACCTACAAGTAAACAAAAACTTATTTTTTGGAACCTTATTTCATAAGAATGAATACAGTAAGGGGCATGAATATGGAGCATAATCCCTGTTCTCAAGAGTTTAGCACTAGGAAGAAGTGATGCCGTGAAATGTTCAGGAGAAAGGTCAGTCCTGGAAGAAAGGATGACTTGGTCAAATGATTCTATGGAAAAAATGATACAGATGGTTCATAGTGCAGAAAGAGGGTCAACATGATCAAAGAAGAAGTAGTGAGGGTGAAAGAGTGACAAAGACCTTGTCAAAGAGGAATCCAGAGGCTAGACAGTGTCAGCAATGAGATTTCATTCTCCTTAAACTTAGAGCATTATTAATAAGTGAGATTCATCCACGGCTAAACAGAGACTACACGTATATTGTTTTATTTTTTATTTTATTTTATTTTGTTTATTTATATTTTTCTTAAGTGAGAAGCTGGGAGGCAGAGAGAAAGACTCTGCATGCTCCCTGACCAGGATCTACCCGGCAGCCTCTTATGGGGCAATGCTCTGCCCATCTGGGACTTTTTCTCTGTTGTTCCGCAACAGAGCTATTTTAGCACCTGAGGCGAAGCCATGGAGCTAACCTCAGTGCCTAGAGCCAACTGGCTCCAGCTGAGCCATAGCTGTGGGAGAAGAGAGAGAGAGAGAGTGAGAGAGAGAGAGAGAGAGAGAAGGGAGAAAGGGGGGTGTGGAGAAGCAGATGGTAACATCTCCTGTGTGCCCTGTCTAGAAATTTAACCTGGGACGTCCATGCACTAGGCTAACGCTCTACTGCTGAGCCACCCAGCCATGGCTATTGATGTGTTTTATATGCAACTTTTTGGACTCAAACTAATGTTGAAAGCAAGATGTAGGTATAATCTAGTTTACCTTGCTTTGCTTTTACAAAGGTTTGGACTTGTAGAACTTCAAAACTAAAAATTTGCATTTGCAAATTATTTGTCTTCATTAGTTTATATTGGGATTTGAAATGCCTTTATTGAACTTCCCTTAGAATTACCAATTTACTGTTACTTCCATAATAACCTGTGAATTATTGCCAAGGATTTCTATAAAGTTGCTAGAGATCTTTAAATGAAAAATCAAAGCATTAAGAAAGCCTAGTAAAAAGCAATCTGTGGAATCAAGTTTTTTTGTGATAAAAAATACTTTAATTACTTTATAAATTACTTTGTAAATTTTTACAACTTTACATATTTTAATAATTTATTATATATTATTACAAATTAGTATATGTTACAGTTAGGATCAATATGGTCATACTAAAAGAGATATTTATTTTTACATCAATGAATACTCATTGTGTTTATTTATTTTAAAATTTTTAAAAAGACTTTATTTATTTATTTTAGAGAGAAGACAGAGAATGGAAGGAGGACCAGGAAGCATCAACTCCCTTAGGTGCCTTGACCAGCCAATTCTAGGATTTTAAACTAGCGACCTCAGTGTTCCAGGTCGATGCTTTATACACTGCACCACCACAAGTCAGGCCCTCTGCATTATGTTTAGAATCTGGGTTTTTTTAGCAAGCTATTTTTAAAAAAATAAAAATTTGTCAGTCTCAGGCTTTACTGGCATCCATATGATTTTCAGAAGGTTCAAAGTTGAAATTTATTTTGAGTATTTCCCAGCTTGCTAGAAAATGCTACTAGAAATAGAAATGACATGACATGTTACTGTTTTTTTTTCTGCATAGTTCCAGAGATTTCATTTGTCATCACAGCTGAAAATGCTATGAAAGAATCTTTCTACCCTTTCAGTGATTTGGAATAACTACAAAACAAATATGTTAATGATTACTTCTGGCTATTAGAATATTTGTACAAGAGTTAATTTTGGTTAGTAAATGTGTTGAACATATTAATAGAATAAAGTATATGTCATCAAGTCTTACTTCTACTTTCCTCTGAAAACTATCAGTATCTATACTACCAGAAATAGATTAATATCCAAAAAGAAAGGATACACAGATAACAATATAAAGTTTTAGTGAAAATGATAGCGATACCTAGAACAAATTCAAAGATGAAAAAACTAATTTTGTTTAAATAGCACCATTGGCTGAAGTGATTATACAAAGAAATCAAAATCAACTAAAACTTAAATACTTAGAAAAGAAATATATAGCAAATAAGAATGTAGATAAACCTTCTTTATGTTACTATGGTGAAACATAACTATTAAGCTAAAAAATGCAAACAAATGTATTTATTAAAAGGAAATCAAAACCTTGAAACAATATATTGGTTAAATTCAGCTGATGGGTGTAAGAACAGTCACATGGTTTCCAAAATGAGGGAATATATGAAAGACACAAACTCCAATGTTTAATGATGTTTTTATGTATAATTTTTTTTTTTACCACAGTAGGAAGACAATATCTCTTTCAAGAGATTTTCAAGCTAGCCTTATATGGATAGTTCAGTCGGTTAGTGCATTGTGCCAATATATAAAAGTAGCAATTTTGATACCCAGTCAGGGCACATACAGGAATAGATTAATGTTTCTGTCTCTCTCTCCCTTCCCTTCTCTCTAAAATCAATCAATATTTTTTAAAAAAGTGATTTTCAAGCTAAATACATTTTTAAATACTCAAAAAATTATAAAAAACATGATACATGCCATTATACATTTGTCCAAACTCATAGAATGCATACACCAAGAATTAACTCTAAACTAGACTATAGGTTTTGGACAATCATGTTATGTCAATATAGGTCCATTGATTGTAACAAATATATCATTCTGATGGGGGATGTTGACAATGGGGGAAGTTATAAATGAGTGGGGATGGAGGTATATGGGAAATCTTTGTTCCTTTGCTGTGAACCTAAAATGGTCTAAAAAATAGTCTATAAAAAGCACACATATATCTGAATAAAATTATCATTTTCTTCCTCTATTTTTAAAAAATATTTTGATGTGTATTTGATGGGATTTTTGAATAAAGAAAATGGAAAGTTAGGGATATGATTCTAGGCATTATTAATGTGTCCTTATTCATAAATGCTAGTTATACCTTTCCAGTTTTAAAAGCAATAAAACCTATTCTCTCCATTCTCTAGAGCACCTTGCCAAAAAGAGATAGTTCATCCTTCTCTTAAGTAATTATATGCAAATAGAGGCTTAATCATAATTCTATGAAATCAAGTTACTGTTACCCAATTAGAAACAAATGTTTCAGAGGAAAGATTGTAATTCATTTTACATACAAATTTGATGTGATTCATAATCAAGGCAATACAAATTAAAACCATAGTGAGATGCTACATACACCCACCAGATTGGGAAGCGTTAAAAAAAGTTTGACAGTAATGCAAAGTATCAGAAAGGATGTGATGCAACAGAAATCTCATATACTGCTGGTGGGAGTATAATTTGGTATAAGAACTTTGAATATCTAGCTTCCTGAAATCCCACTGGAAAATATATTTCTTCAAGAAACTCAAACACATGTATCAGGAGATCCTGTAAAAAAAAATTCATTCCTTCATTGTTGTAATAACAAAACGGTGGAATCAATCCACATATCTCTCAGCAGGAGAAAGGATAAATACATTGTGGTACATTCATACTGTGAAACTCTACAATAAAAACAAAGCACCACAGCCACATACAGTAACAGGGATGTATCACCAGAACATGGGGCTGCATGAAAGAGGAAAGTCTCTGAGGACTATAGCAGAATAATTGCACTTTCATAATACTAAAAATAAAACAGCAAAATTCAATCGTTGAGAACTCATAGAAGTGTGGTAAAGCCATAAAGTAAAGAAGGGAATGTTTAGTACAAGTTTAGGATAGTAGTTTATATCTGGAGATGTATGTGTGACATTCAGGGAGGAACATGACAAATAAGTTGGTCTAGATATACAGGCATTTATTTTTTGAAACTGTATATTTATGCTATGCATAAACTATATGCATAAAATTTAATTTAAAAAAATATTGGGGTGGGGCCATAGCCAGTTGGTTCAGTGATAGAGCATCCGCCTGACGTGTGGGAGTACTGGGTTTGATTCCCAGCCAGGGGACACAGGAGAAGCGCCCATCTGCTTCTCCAGCCTTTCCCCTCTGTTTTATCTCTCTCTCTCTTCCCCTCCCACAGGCAAGGCTCCATTGGAGCAAAGTTGTCCTGGGCTCTGAGGACGGCTTCATGTCCTCCACCTCAGGTGCTAGAATGGCTCCAGTTGCAACAGAGCTACACCCCAGATGGGCAGAGCATCACCCCCTGGTGGGCTTGCCAGGTGGATCCTGGTCATGTGTCTGTGGGAGTCTGTCTCTCTGTCTCCCTGCTTCTCACTTCAGAAAAATACACACAAAAAAATGTTTTTTTGTAGGACAGTATGAAAAGTATGACTCCTGACTCTGGAATTATATATTTGTTGTGGATTTATGAATCAATGTGGTGTATTTGAAATAAATCAGGTGGTTGGGTGGGGGATGGAGCTATCTTACACAGTACCAATCGACTTTGAAAGTTTGCTTCCTTTTGTCAGAATATTGCTAAAATCAGACCTCTCTGAAGATTTCACAGTTAAATCATAGACATATACACAGTAATAAATTCTTATTTTTACAAATATGATACAGGTGTGTAAATTCTATTTGGATTTAGGTTACTTTCCTATTTATACATAGGAAATTTTGAAATGCCAATGAACACCTTGAAACAGTGTGTGTGTGTTTCAATGAAAAAAAAATAATAAAAGAGTAAATTGTATTCTGTATTTTTTACCAAGTTCCCTAAGACTTAACTTAGGATGATATAGGCAGGGAAAATGTGCCCCAAATCATAAAGCTAGTAATTCTCAAAGCCTGAATTAGAGGATAGTATAATATATATATTATTGTTTATGTGTAGTTCAGAGTGAATTTGCAGCTATCATTTCATTATTTAGACATGTACCTTATTCACTCATTCTTATTTTATTATAAATTTGAACCTAATCTTGGAACAGGGGGTTCTTGGGTTACAACACAGTTCCATTCCTACAACAGTGACATAACATGAATTTTAGTGTCAGTCAAGACACATCCTTGCCTAAGTCACTTACCTATTTTAACACAGTTATAAAATCACAACCTAGAACATAAAAACACAACTAAGCCACAGAAAAAGAATACTGAGTGTTCTTCTGCCACACGCAATCCAACTAGTTTGCCCACTAATATTTAGGTATGACACTATCAGCTGAAACACTGAAGTCTAATTTTTTTGTTTTGTTTTTATGGGAGTGAGCATCGTAAACTCAAAACATAGTGTCAAGACTGTCTTGACTCAAGGACCCCCTGTATTATGTTTTAGTCTCACAATATCCAGAGTTCAGAAAAGAGAAAACTGTTTTGAAGGCCATAGGGATCATTTAAGCATCACCTCTCTCTGTATGCTGAGCACACCCTGACTGATTTGATAGGTGTTTTTTTGTTTGTTTTGTTTTTTTACAGGGACAGAGAGAGAGTCAGAGAGGGATAGATAGGGACAGACAGGCAGGAATGAAGAGAGATGAGAAGCATCAATTATCAATTTTTTGTTGCAACACCTTAGTTGTTCATTGATTGCTTTCTCACACATGCCTTGACCGTGGGCCTTCAGCAGACCGAGCAACCCTTGCTGGAGCCAGTGACCTTGGGTCCAAGCTGGCGAGCTTTTGCTCAAGCCAGATGAGCCCACACTCAAGCTGGCGAGCTCGAGGTCTCGAACCTGGGTCTTCTGCATCCCAGTCCGACGCTCTATTCACTGTGCTACTGCCTGGTCAGACTGATTTGATAGGTTTTAAGCGAGCAAATGGATTGGCATTTTATCAAAGTCTGCTACTTTAAATGTGGTATGATCAATGTCACCTAATATCTGGGCTATCTTCTGAGAAACTGTCCTAGACAAACTAAGACTTGCCAGTAGATTGAGACACTATGAACTGTCCACTTTAAAATCAAGTCATCATCTTGACCAGCTGGGTCCAAGCCTTAGAACATAATGACCATCCAGGAAGTGGTGTTTGATTCTCACCTCTTATCACAAGGATTAACCCCTAGTCTTAGCACTCAACCCCATTTCCCAAACAGAATGGCAGATAAAATTTTTTATTAGACCATGCAACTGGAAGGCATTTGCATACTAACACTTTGTGCATAGCAATGGAGCCCAAATATCTCCACATCTTAACTGATGCAGTTCAGTAGTGTGTTTTTATTTCCTCATTTTTCTAGCAAATAAAAGATGTTTTATTGGACCAATTTATCTTCTTTGATAGCCTTTCCTTTTATTTTTTCTCTCTTTTGCTTTCTTTATTCTCTTCACTGCTTCCCCTCCCCCTTTTCCATTATTTTATTTATTTGTTTATTTATTTATTTACTTTTAAATCCTGTTACTCATTCTGATTTTACTTAGTCTTTTTACATGGTAAGCAATAATTACTAAGTTAACCACATTCTTACAGGCATATATATTTATTCTCTAAGTGAGAATTTCTCTGAATCTTCTCATTTTCCTAATTGGTCTTTAAGTCCTTAATCTTGTTCCTTTTATATTTAGTTTTATCAACTTCTGGGTGAATCTCCATAACCTTCACTCTGACATTTACCAACACGGTATCAACAGACCTGTAATTAAATGAGGTGTTCTGGGTTTACTTCAAGGGAGCAAAGTTTAGGGTGTGTAACATTTTTAAATTATATGCTTAAAAGCATGCAATTGAAATACTATATGATAAAAGGCCTTGGCTGGGTGTCAGTTGATTAGTCTCATACCGATATGCCAAAGTTATGGGTTCAATCTCCAGTCAGGGCACATAAAACGATCAAACAATGAATGTATAAATAAGTGGAAGAACAAATAATTGTTTCTCTCTTTCTCTTTCTCTCCCCCCACTTCTTCTCTCTCTAAAAGAAAAAAAATTTAAAAGATGTGATAGATATAAACATGAGGAGCACATCCACTCCTTTACAAACAAACTAGGGAAGGGCCTAGTAAGAGGAGATAGTTAAAATAGGACTAATCAGGGAATTGTTAATAACATCTGTGGGTAACAACATAAATTACAAAGTTGATTTGTGGTCATATTTCAGGCTGTAGGTTAGCTAGTTGTGTCTCAGATGTTACTGTCAATCTCCTGGAATAGAGACAATTAACACAGACGGTGAGCCAAAATATATAAGAGCTGAAGAACTGCTAAACAAACACGAATTTTATTCCACCGAATTTCACCTCTTTAAATCCACTATACAATTGAAAGTCAATTGTATTAATTTGTGAAACTGTTTTAACAACAATATTTTTACACTTAATTTACCCTCGGAGAATTATTCAGATATCAAAACAACCTGTTCATTCTACAAGTAACATTCTACTAGAAAAGGCTCTCAAGAAAGAATGCTTGGTGCCTCTGCTGAATCTAGATGAGGGAACAAAGATTTTGACATTGCCCTTTTCTGAATAGGATTACTGAGAGTGCCCATTTGTCACTGTAGAAATTGACACTAGCTTGAGAAAGTATGGAGTATCTCTGATGATTGTGAGAAAATAGTCATTTTTGTACTTCAATTTTAGTGCAAGTACTTAAATTGAAAATTCTACTCAGGCTTTTTAACTGGAAAGTTTAAGTGCCTTTTCTACCATTTTGTCTAGACCATTTGATTACAAATTGTCATTCTTTTATTTTTTAAAGTATTGCTAGCTTTAGCTGTATTATTATTATTTTCTATTGTAAGCTATTTGGGACAAACAAAATGTGTTGTAGAATATTGAGTTGTCATGCTATATATGAACATACCAAAAATAAATTGATTGTAGACTAATTTTTAAAACAAAATATAGTTTTTGTTAAGGCATTATTTTTATTTATATTTTATAAAATAAACTTTATTATAAATATACTATTCGATAATGACCACATCAAATAAAATCAGAAAGTTCAAGAAGCAGTTTATAATTTATTTTTATATTTTGAGCCATAGTTAATTTAGGACAGAGAATTATTTAATCTAAACTACTTTGTTGCTTATGGTTTAAAATCCAGTCAGTGTCTTATTACATAATATGCTGAAGATGAGTAAAATTACAACCTTAACACATTTTATATACATATTTTATCAAATGCTATGAATATATTTTGAGAATCGATATTTTCTCAAAGAAAGATTATTGTTTCCCTGAATGATACACATATCTGGGCTCAGAAGAAAAAAAACTCAACTATGATATTTCTAAGTGGATGAACAATTAAAACTTGTTTTAGAAGAAAATTAAGTTAGCTATATAAGTCTCAAACATATGGAGATTCTAAATTAGAAAGGAAAAATAGTGTTATACCTTTTGAATTGTGTCAATTGAGGAGATATATTTTGTGATAATTTATCATGAGTCCCTCAAATCATGATTTCATTTAATAACAAGTAAATATTTCAATTTATAAAATAGTCCTTTGACTAAAAACTTCCCGAACTATACAATGATGAAAACACATTCACAGTTGGCATTATTTTTAGATTTATTTTTAAACATTTTTTTTTAAATTTATTTTTATTTTATTCATTTTAGAGAGGAGACACAGAGTAGGAGAGAGAGAGAAAGAGCGAAAGGGGGGAGGAGCTAGAAGCATCAACTCCCATATGTGCTTTGACCAGACCAGTGCAGGGATTTGAACTGGCGACCTCAGTGTTCCCAGGTCGACGCTTTATCCACTGCGCCACCACAGGTCAGGCTAGATTTATTTTTAAATATCAATAAATCAATACTTTTAAAAAGCTTGCTAAATTATAGATTAACAAATGTGTACCTTATCACTTATCAAACAAACATAATTTTTGACAATTAAACAGAATTTATATTCTACCATATTGCTTTTTTATAGGATGTATTATCTTTCTTTCCATTTCACTGCTATGTTTTCTTTTTTTTTTACCTCTCTTCTATAGAGTTTTTAGTGCAATTGTTCAGAAAGGCAGTAAGTAATGGAGTAAGGCTTTTGTTGGGAGGCAACAGTTGGCAAGTCTGCCAGTTTCAACAAGAAATTCTGCCAATTCCAGCCATTGTTTGGCCATTTGGGGAAATGCTTCAAAATTTTGTGTTAAAATACTGAGCAACCTTCTCATGTACCCTAGTTTGAAAGGTCACTCCTTGGAATTCAGTGAAACCTGAACACTAAATACATTACAGAGGCATCTTTGCTAATTTATTTTCCTTTACAAAAAAACAGTGAAGGGATAAATATTAGGTTGACCTAAGAATAAAAAGAAATGCTAATTGTTTCTGAATATTTTCTGTTTGGCAATGTGTAGTACTTCTAATATCTCCAGAATTTCAGCTCTAATGTTTATTGTATAATGGAGAGAAAAATCACATAAAGCTACTATCCAGTTTTCTGTGGAGACTAATATAATAAAAATATATTCACTAATTTAATACTTTTTAAATTTTTATTTAATTTATTGGGGTGATGCTGCTTAATAAAATTAGATAGGTTTCATGTGTAGAATTCTATAACACATCATCAGTATATTGTATTGCGTGTTCACAATGCAAAGTCAAGTCTCTTACTATCACTGTTTAACCTCCCTTTACCCCCTTCTACCTCTGCACCCCCTTTCCATTTGACAATCACCACACTATTGTCTGTGTCTATGAGGTATTTTTTCTTTGCTTAATCTTGTCACCTTTTTCACCCAGTATTCTAAACCTCCACCACTCTAATAGCTGTCATTCTGTTTTCTGTATGTATGAACCTATTTCTATTTTGTTTTCTTGTTTATTTTTTCATTAAATTATACATATAAGTGAAATTATATGGTACTTGTTTTTCTCTGACTGGCTTATTTCACTTAGCATAGTGCTCTCCAGGTTCATTCATGTTGAAAAAGGTAAGATTCCCTTCTTTTTCGTGGCTGAGTAGTATTCCATTGTGTAAATGTACCACAGCTATTTTATCTACTATCTACTGATGAGCACTTTGGCTGCTTATAAATCTTGACTATTGCAAATAATGTTGCAAAGAACATAGGGGTGCATATATTCTTTAAAACTAGTGTTTAGTATTCAGATATATTCCCAGAAGTGCAATCACTAATTTTTAAGTACTTACCATCTGTAGATATTTATCTAGGTTCTTAGAATATATTAGTTAAAAAGCAAAAAAACGGGCTCAAATGCTTGTACTTATAGAGCTTATATATTAGTGGTATGGACAGAAAATAAACAATAACACAGAAAATATGTCAATTGTAGTAGATGCTTTGTTGCAAGGTGATTGGTGTTATAAGAACAAGCTAGGACAAACTAGAAGAGCTAAGTATGAGCAAGTTGATTGTGATGTTGTAGGTATAGGTTTTTAAAAAGTGAGTAGTTTGAGTCTCATAAAAATTTTTTATTGTAATATTGTTTTTTAAAAATTTTTATTAATATGTAATTTATTGTGTTTGCATGGATTCAAGTGTCCCACTGAATATAACTCCCTTATCCCCCACCCCTGTGTCCCTTTTCATATCCCTTTTGCCCTCCTCCCCCTAACTTCCTTCTCCTTTCCCTCTAGGATTTGCTGTCCTGTTATCTATATCTCTCTGTTATGTTTATATAGTTTCACTAATCCCTTCACCTTCTCTGATCCCGTCCCCTCATCCCCCTCCCCTCTGACTGCTGTCCCTCTGCTCCCTGTGACCCCATCTCTGCCTCTATTTCCTTCCTCAGTTCACTTTGTTCATATCTGAGCAAAAATGGATGACAAGGGGGTGAGGAACTCAGGCATACAGGTGTTTGGGAAGAGATCATTCTATGAATGCTTATTAAAAGAAACCCACAGGTGATTTTAAATCTTTTAGATAACGTCCCTACCTTCCTTTAAACTTATGAAGTTGGTATTAGAAGTTCTAGCAAAAATAAATGTTTCTCGATGTGAAAGATTTAACACAAAGAAGAGACACTAAAATCTGACATCCAGGACTATAGGCCCACAAATAAGATTAGCATATTTTTTTTCAGATTCAGGTGCTATAATATGTAATGAAGAGTAGAGAAAAGAAGACCTGATAAACTTAGAAAGTTACTCAGTTAATTTATTCAAATAAATTTTCTCTCATTAACTTCTATTATGATCTTATATCAATAAAGTGATATAATACACAATGATCTTTGTAATGTTTATTTCAATTTAATTGAAAACCAAAGTGCTATTCAAACTAGAGTTTATATACTGTAATAGCTCTCCAAAGAGAAAGGCTTAAAGATTGTATTTACCAACACGTTTCCTCCAAGAATTATAACATTGTGCAATTATGTCTGGAAGAAAAACATGCACCAGGATGTAGGACAATCCTTGAAGTCTAAACAGTTTTCAATAATTAGGAGCAAAGTATTGTTTAAGTGTAACAATCTAACTTTTTTTTAAGCATGTGCTATTTCTAGATCTACATCACAGTAAGACTTAATAAATCCCTTGGAGGACACATGGAGCGGGAGTCTCCTATTTCTATATTAGGAAGCCACTAGATATATTTAGCTTATCCAGGCCTCTAATGTCAGAAACTACATAGCATGTTAAAAGTCTTGAACATATAAACTTCTGTAGTGCATATGGTACTAGACTTGCTAAAGCTGAGAACTTATAACCTTGAATATGCAGACTTTTGTGGTACTGGACTTGTGACAGTTGAGAACTCAGTGAACAAATTTAACTTTCAGGGTTAATGTAAAATTATACAATTAATGGATTTTTAAAGGATATTTGAGTTATACAAAACCTCAAATATGAATTCTGTTAAATGTGATATATATTTTTTAAAAAAGTAGGCTGGAATCTGGTTCATTGAATATGCACATATGTTAATTTTATGATCAGAAGACTGTCTTTTAAAATGATTTTTGAGCTAGTAACATGGAACATTGAACAGAAAATGGTTTTGGAAAATGTGTAATTAAGAAACTATTGGGAATATTTCAATTAATTAAAAAGCTAACAATATTTAAGAAAATTGTTTTATGGTTTTCACTCCTGTCAGATTGTTTTAGATCTTAATATTTGCTCACATCTCATTTGAAAGCCTTTTTGTTCAAATTAATAGAACCAAATATTTTTCAAAGCTTTATTCTAAAAAATATCACTTTATTAACCACATTTTTTTTTTGTCTTGAAATTAAACAATTTTCAATACACGGGCATGGCATTAGCAAAGGATTTATGTGCAAGAAAATTTTTCTGTTAAATTGTGAAAGGTCAAATTATATTAGAAGCTGGAAAGAAGGCATTTCAGAATATTTTAACCAAAGCACATACAATTGTAAGCTGAATAAATCTATTAGATTGTTCTTCACTTTGGGGATTTTTATGTTTTATCTATAATTCAAGATTTCCAAATATAATAAATATATAGAAAAATACCTGCTTTATCAGGTTTTGTCAGTTTAGAAAACAACTTAGTGAAGAGAGTCAGTCTTGATATGTGACCAGATAAAAAAGAGTGGCAGCTAGCAGAATAGATTAGAAATGTATACATTTTTATTTTTTTTAGTGAGAAAGAGAGAGACAGACACACAGATACACAGGAAGGGAGAGAGATGAGAAGCATCAACTTGTAGTGGCAGGACTTTAGTTGCTCATTGATTGCTTTATTATACGTGCCTTGATGGGGGCTTCAGCTGAGCTAGTGCCCCCTTACTCAAGCCAGTCACCTTGGGCTTTAAACCAGCAACCTTTGGGCTCAAGCAAGTGACCATGGAGTCTTGTCTATGACCCCACGCTCAAGCCGGCGACCCCATGCTCAATCTAGTAAGCCTATGCTCAGGCCAGATGAACCTCCATTCAAGCTGGTGAACTCAAGGATTTGAACCTGGGTCCTCTTCCTCTCAGGTCGACACTCTATCCACTATGCCACCACCTGGTCAGGCAGAAATTTATATGTTAATTGACACTGTCTCCACTGAGGTGGAGCTGATGTTGTCCAGAGTAGGTGTCCTGTCTTGCTTTAACATGTAGCACGGGGTCTGGTGCATCAAGAGTGCTTGCTAAACATGCTATTTAACCCTAGTAACCCTAAAGCAATGATGGCATAGTTATATGAGTTAAAATACAACTGTTTCTCAAAATAAAAAATACTGCAGTGAGAACAGATTTTAATTTGGTAAAAGGAAGAGCAATTCTGGAAGGTCTTATGTTTATCACGTTGAAGAAGAAATGCTGCTTTTGGCCACCTGAGACCAGAAGTAGCTCTTGTGCAATGGTTCAGAGAAAGGTGAGAGTAGGCAGATGTGGGCGAGGAGATTTAATAGAAGGAGAAGGGTGCAGAAAAGGAGATGAAAAATGACCAATTGCAGAATCTATCTACTGTGTAGCTTTACCCGAGAGCCCTGCAGTGTTACCTCTGGTTAATGAAAATGATCTTATAGACAATTTGTTTCTGATGTCCATGTCTGTATTTTGATAATTATCTGAGATGGCTGAAAAATATATTTTACCTCATTCTCAAAGAATTGGCAGTCATGAGAATTAATTGGCACAGGTTCATAAATATACTTCTAAGAATTCTTAATAGATCCATCAAATAGAAAGATTCCATGAAATTCATGCAATTAATATGCAAAATGTGAGTCCCTATGAATGTAAAATTGTTTTTATTTTTCTGGAGAAAGAGTTTATAGTTGACATTCATAGTATGGATTATAATTCATAAACATTCCAAATAAAACTTTAGAATCAATTATGTTAAACCAAAATCTAAATGGGTGTTTAAACTTTTGTTGCACATGTATTCTTTCATAATATTTTTGAAACATAATACATAAAAAAATAGGTATTTACCATTAGGTAGTAGTAAGAAGTCCTAGTAATAAAAACATTTTTAAAAATTTTTATTGAATTTATTGGGGTGATATTGGTTAATAAAATTTATAGATTTCAGAAGTACACTTTTATATCATCTGTATATTGCATTGTGTGTTCACAAATACATTTTTGCAAAAAACAAATAACCACCAAAATTTTGGAACTCTGCAAATTGAGTTTAATTTTATCATTTTTAATGTCCTTTTCATTTTGAGTTTCTGCAGTTGTTATAGTAGTCAAAACTAAAAATTTCTGGAGAGTTATGTAATTCATCTTTAATGTACAATAGGCCACAAAATTCACATAAATAACATACATAAACTTTTATTATTTATGTTAGAGGAGATGAGTTTAAATTCAGTATCTTCATTCAACTTGTTTAACATCAATAATATGAGGTCTAATACATATAATATGTGCAATGGCACTACAAAATAGTTAAGATTTAAAATCATAATTAAAATCAGAGCTTTGTCAGTAATAATTATTTAACTTAGAGCACACTGTGTACTTCTCTGAGCTTCACATGTAAAAGAAAAAAAAATTCTGTTTAACATACCTTTTTCATCCTTTTTATTTTATTTATTTTTTTTAGAGTGGGAGAGAGACAGAAAGAAAGAGACAGACAGACAGTAAGGGAGAAAGATAAGCATCATAGTTGTGTCATTTCAGTTGTTTATTGCTTGCTTCTCATACGTGCCTTGGCCCAGGAGGCCTCAGCTGAGCCAATGACCCCTTGGTCAAGCCAGTGACCTTGGGCTTCAAGCCAGTGGCCTTTGGCTAAAGCCACTGACCATGGGATCATGTCTATGATTGCACGCTCAAACTGGCAACCTCGTGCTCAAGCCTGCAACCTCGTGCTCAAGCCTGCAACCTCAGGGTTTTAAATCTGCGTTCTCAGTGTCCAAGGTCAATGCTCTATCCACTGCATAGCCACTTGGTTGGGTTTAACACACCTTTCTAAATGGTTAGAATGAAGAGATTTTTTTAAGTTTTTAAGTTTTATAGAAATTGTGATTACAAACATTAGTTTCTGGAATATAGTACATGATGGTAAAAGTGTGATTACTCTAAAAACTTTAGTTATAAGCCACATTAGTTCCCTCTCCCTGTCTTATGAAGAGGTTGCATGTTAGTGGTCTGCATGTTGATTGTAAAATGAGCTTTTGCATAGAAACAAGTTATATCTTCAGTTGTTTACAAAAGATTTATAATGAGAACTATAATTTGTTGAACACAGTGCTGTGATAAATACTTCCCAATTATCGTTTCATTATTCCTCACAAAATCTTATAAAGCATTCAAATTATCAAGACCATTTTATAAGACTAGAAAGGGGAACAAATAAATGGTGAATTTGTGGTTCATAAGAAGATTAACCAAATCCAGTCTATTAAGTTGTTCTTCTGCAATATGGCTTCTATTTCAACTGTTTTTGTTTATTATTTCTTTTCATTGTTCTGCAATTGATAAGAAAGAAGTGGCAAACAAAAACACAAAAATGATTTTCTGCTGAGCACATATATTCAAGGACAAACCAGGAAACCTAAGATTATTTACTTTACCAATGCTTTCACACAATCGGACATTCCCTACTTTAATCTAAGGCTCTGGGAGCAGCATTCATTCACACTAGATGACTATACCAGCCAACAATTGAAAAAAGAAACAGGATGGTTAGGAGCAGGATTCAAATCCTGCCTCTTCCACTGTAGCTGTGTGATCCTGGGCATGGTACTTAGGATCTCTGAGCTTCAGTTTTGGAGTTCCTTATCAGCAAATAAAAATATTAATATCCCTAAGACTTTTGGGACAATTAAATGAGTTTATACGTGAGTAATTAATAATGGTCATAGCACATGGCAAACCCTCAAAGCTAAAAAAATCTCAGCAGCAGCAAATTACCCTTTAAAAAGGGGTTCTCTTGTATGAGTCCAGTGTGGAAAATCTCCCACTGCTGACTTCAGGAGAGTGCTTAGGCAGGGGAAGCAGACTCTCCAGTTGGAGGTTAACAAGAAAAAGTTATTTGACACTCAGAAATACTAAGATATATGCAATCAATAATGTATCCTTTATCTAATGATGCTAAGGACCAGGGGTAAAGCTAAGGATACATATGTATATATTTACCCAAATACACCTGGCAAGTTCCAAGGTATTTTAGTTAGTTAACATGAAGTTTAAGGGAACTGTATTTAACATGTTTAAAATGTTGCAATGTCTTTACTACATATGACATGAATGCTGTCTAAAGTGTACTCCATTCCAGACAATTACTTCAAACAACTATACCTAAATTTCTATAACACAAGCGCATACGTTTTATTTTTTGCCTTAGCTAATAAAGTATATTAGTATGTTTTTAAAGAAGATTTAAAACCAAAAATTTTCATTGAAAGTAATTTTTTAAAGAAAATATATGTAGATTAATAAAGCATTTAAATGTGTTACTCTGATCTGAGGTTTCCACTATCTAAGTAAAAACAAGTCTTTTAATTTGCCACATATTTGAAAGTAACTACAGAATAAAATAAAATAAAATAAATCACAGTTTTGTACTGACATCCTTATCCCAGAGTTTTAATCTTCCTTATTTTCTGTTATGATGTTATATTTTTCTCCAGTACTTAACCTAGGTTTCAATTTCCTTTCAAATTATTCTTGGGAAAGAGGCAAAATGGATGTTTATGCACAAATAGCTGTATAATGATTGCTCTCAGATAATTAATGGACATAGGTTCAAATTAATTATCATTTGTAAAATTTATGAAAGCAGTACTTGTATATAAAACAAATTTATCTTGGTTTTGATTGATAAAACTAAGCCTGTTTGCTCATAAGTATGCTAATAATCTTCCATGTGACTTTACAGTAACAAAAGGAACACTCTTATAAGCCATTGAGTTGCTATTTAACTATATCAACTGCTATTGAATACACCAAATGACATGCTCAGGAGTTCCTGTGGTTTTTATGGTAAACACAATTGAGCTAAGGTTAACCTGAACCTAATAAAGAAATAACTATAGATTTACACAATATTTATCTTATATTATCATTTTATAATTAAAAAATAGATATGTTCCATGTTAAAAGAAATAAGATTTCTCTGACCTGACTGTGGTGGTGCAGCGGATAAAGCATTGACCTGGAATGCTGAGGTTGCTGGTTTCGAAACCCTTGACTTACCTAGTCAAGGCAAATATGGAAGTTGATGCTTCCTGCTCAAATATGGAAGTTGATGCTTCCTGCTCCCAATCCTCCCCTCTTTCCTTTCTCTAAAAGTGAATAAATAAACTCTTTAAAAGAAAAAAAAAATTAAAGATTTCTCTGAAAATAAAGCTTCATCCAATAAATAAAGTAAGAGCAGTAGTGGCCTTAACATCATAGGGATTACTTACTTATTTACTTATATTTTTGTTGGATTGAGCTGAATTGAGATTTTTGTCCTTTTAATTGTGAAAAGTTAAAAAAATAGGTTTATTTTAAATCATGATGAAATAAGAAGATAAACTTTGTTTTACATTTTAAAAAGTACACTATTGTGATCACTTTAAAAAACAATGATATATTGGTGAGTTAATTGTACAATATTGTCTTTTTTAAATAAGCAAAATAATTTTGTGAAAAACAGGAAGAAACATGTTCTATGAAAATATGCAACTTATCATCTCTCATTTGATAATGAGAGTAGTATGTTAATACACACAGATCGTAACTGAGGTCACAACAGTGACTCTATTTTATTTTTCAATAATGAAAAGAAAGACTTTTGTTGTGTTTTTTGAAATTAAATTCATTTAATTTTTCATAAAATAATATCAATTAAAATTAATTTGATTTTGAGATTTCTCAAATATGAGGAAATGCAGGGATTATTTGATCCAATAAATAATATTATAAAACTAATTAGGCATAACTAAATTACCTGCATTTATTGAGGACTTTTCTGTTTAAATTGAAATTGTGGTACAATATAGAAAATATTTTCTATTATTTAAGTGGATTTTATTGACTTAATTGTCACATATCTAAATCATACAAGCTCAATATTTATATTCCAAACTCTACAATTAAATGTATTCTACTTATTATTTATTTAATTTTTATACTCTAAACTAAGGTTATATATCTTCAAAATTATAAATCCACTTATCAGTAGGTAAACTAAAATTAAGATGTTAAAGCTATCCATATACTTTGAGTTGCATAACTGCTATTGATGAAAGAATTTGGACAGGAATGGTAGTCTTGTGAATAAATAGAAAAATGATTGCGATAGCTGGTTAGTATGTAGACCTGCTCTTATATTTCTCATCAACATTTATTTCCCATTTAATTGCATCAGAATATTTTCTGACCTTAAAGAGAGAATTTCCCGAATCATTTAATGGTACAGCATGGTAGAAGTATTTTGGAAGAAAGACAGCATCTCTGAGAGATTGTAAACATTTATAGTCACACATAGACTTCAAACCAGACAGAGATACGTGTTTTAAATAGCTGTTAACTGATTTTCCATTTTAAGTGTATTCTGACAGTCTAATTGAGTCAAGAGAAAAGAGGTACTACAAACTTGACTCTCTGAGTGTCTTTCTTTAATACCATGGCAATAATACAGCTTATGTTAATGGGCTAAAAGCTTCTCTGAATCCCAAACAAAGAAAAGGAATAAAGCCAAGGATTTCAAACAATATTATTTGAATATATTTGTTATCTGGAAAGTTGACAGCATAATCATTATATCTCTAAATATAATTTCTTTTTTAGTCATGGCTAGGTAGCTCAGTTGGTTAGAGCATTGTCCTAATACACCAAGGTTGTGGGTTTGAGCCACCATCATGGCACATACAACAATCAATGAATGAATGCATAAATAAGTGGAACAAGAAATCAGTGTTTCTCTCTCTCTTTCTCTAAAATCAATAAATAAAAATTTAAAAACATTAGTTTTTCAAGCTGCCTTAAAGTCATATAGAGTATTAAATAAGTTTTGTTTAGCAAATATTTTGATAATTTAAAAAATATTTTGCTGATTTTTCTGTGTAGTTCTAAAAGTCTTTAAAAATTAAGTTATAATTCTTAAAAATTAAGTTACTGTCTAATTTTAACCATGTAGATAAAAATTGAAAGCAAATATTGTTATAATGGTTCCAAATGATCTGTCAGAAATATATACTAATAATGCTATATAAACTCTTATGAGTTTTTACGTTTCTCAAAGAAATTTTCCATATAAACATAAAGCATATAAGGCAATCTTTTTTATCTTAATATAAATTTGATTTTTTTCTGGAATTCAAATACCTGTTATGCATAAAAAAAGAATGATAAAAAAACGGATGAATGTAAAGGTTCTCATAAATATGCTACATTTAAACAGCATTATTTCCTAGGCATCACCAGTAAGTAAAATACATATACCTTGGTCATTCTTTAAGATAATTTTAATATTGCAGACCCATTTTTAATTTCTTTTTAGTTTAGTGCTTTAATTTTTCAAAGTGAATGATTTTAATATAGTCTAAACATTTACATATTTTAATAAAAATAATATTTCAGCATGTGCAAGATGTATTTTTTAAAAAGATCTTGTAGCAATAATCAAAGCATATTTCTTGAAGATAATTGAATATTGCAGGTAAAATATATTTTAGCTAAGATTATTTATGTTATTTCTCAATTCTGTGTTTCATTTTACATATTTAGAATTGGCCTTAGACTCTATGCATTGATTTTGTGATACTACAGGTTAATATCATCTAGAGAAGTAAATTAATTCTTTATGGTTAAAAGCCTACACTGATGCTCTGAGATTCTCTTATCATTAAAAAAAAGCAAACACCAGGATTAATAATGTAAATTTTTATTTTAAATTTTCAAACATTTGAAATGTTTATTTAAAACATTATTTTCTCAAGTAATAAGTCTTTGCCTTATTCATAATGAATATTCCTCAATATTCATTATCCAGTGTTTTACAACAGTATTTAAAAAAATAAAGATGATAATCCATACTATTAACACAATTACAAAAATTTTATAAAATTATGCAAGAAAATTATAGGGTTTTGGTTAGCAATTTTGAAAAAATAGAGCAGTTTGGGGAGTCCCAGACTTGTTATTAATATAATATCTACTTCTAAAAAAGTAATCTAAATTAAAAATAATGCTATTTCAATTTATGTTAATAACCAAGACATTGAGTTAGGCATTCAATGTGTTCTTTCCATTTCCTCTTCTAATTATCTAATGGCTGTTTACAAAGTCACATTCTAAAAACACCTTTTTCCACTTCTACCCATGTGTCAGGGAACTCAATACAATAAATAGAAGAGAGAGGAAATCAGCTACAATATTTTTAAAGAATCACAAAAATAAGACTTAATTGAAGTTTACATTATTTGGGGAAATTTGTGGGGGAAAAATGAATAGAAATTTGCAAAGGAGTTACTCAGAATGAGTTTGTAGTACACTGTTGATATGTTGGATTATGAATGATTAAGTACAGGATTTCTTTGTTGAAAGGCATTTTGCAAAGTGTAATATCAATTAGGTAAGAAAATGTATGTAAATTAGGTCAACCAATATAATTGAACCCAAATTTGACATCTATATTTTTCTTAACAACAAGCTTATCATATCTCTATATGAACAACTTACATAGACACTAGTTTCTTAGCATCCAGGATTGTCTGTACCATTGAAAGAAGCATTAACAGATATTTCATCTCTACATTTCAGTAAGTTCTATCCTGAAAAGATTTTTTTTAAACACATACTTTAATTTTTCTGTTTAATAATCTGATATACTCATTTGGGAAACCTTTGTTACTTTCCTTATCCACAGTTATCTCACTATCACACACTCCCCTCAATAGATGGCAGAGTAATACCAGACAAATTAAAGTAATGAATTCCATTAGCTAAAGACACTTGAAATTAGTGTTAATATAGAAATGTCAAGATTTTCTCAACCCTGGTTGGTTTTTTCTTTTCCTTTGTAGTCCACCCCATTATCCAATATAGCGGAAGTAGTTTAGGGTTAGCAAAAGAGAGATTTAAACACATCTGGCAACAATGAACAATGAAAATTCCATTAGTCCAATAGTTAAGAGATAAATAGAGGTAAAAGACAAATAGAAGGCAAATACAATAAGTCCAAGTGATTATTTTCCTTTATATTCTCCAGTGCGCTCAATTCCAGAGTGAGTGAGACTCTGAGACCCCCAAAGTAGTTACACCGTCACCCCTTTCTTAGAATACTGATTACATGGAAAGTTTAAAGACCCTTCCTGGGGTGAAAAATGTTTTCCAGCTGTCAAAATTCAAGCTTGGCTATTAGTACAGCTAATTTTAAAAGGCATTGTTCCCTGAATAAGATACTTGTTTAGATATATGACTTTTAATTTACTTAGATTTTATTACTGGCTAAATTTATTTTCTAGAATATCACTGTACACAATATTATCTAATAGTAAAAGACTTTGTAGTTTCTCTAACATGAAATAAATGAGGATGTGTTTCAACATTCTTTCACTGTCACTAAATTTTATAGTAGAAACAGGGTCAAACTGCATGAGAATGCTACTCAGAATAAATATATTTATTTTGAATAAAACACTTACCCAGCACAGCTCCTAAGAAAATTCTTGGTGAAATATTCTTAGGAGGGAATTTGATTTTCTCAGATCCGCAGAAAAGATTTAACTCCAGGGAAGGTGGGGAAGAATAGAAGCCTTGCAATGTGATCCTGAGGCAGGGTGAGGTCCAGTAAGCAGAGCATGAAGATCCTTAAGCAGGAGGTGACACTCTCTGCTGGAGAGACAGGATTGCTCTGAGTAGATTGGAAGTGTTGTCACATTGTAAGTGCTCAGCAGCAGAAGGGAAACATCAGAGCTTCCTGTTACATCACTCTGACCCCGCCTGCAGTTAGTGTTAGGTTACTTTCTTTCTCAAATAGCATACATACCCCAGGAAAGCAGCACTCCTTTCTTATTCCTAGACAAGAGCAAGAAGCAGCCTGAACAAACAGAGATCATATGCTGTATGAATACATTGTTAGCAGCAAAAACTGGCTGGATTTCACCTTGACTGAGTCTGTTAGAACTTGCCAAACAGTGCTGCCTGTGATTTGAAGGAAATCTGAATATAAAATTCTGTTCAAAGTTAAGGGAGTGTGTCTGTGTGTATGTGTTGAATTATGTATACTTTACCATGTATTTGAGAAAATGTTTGATTTTCTTTATAAATGAAAACCAAATAAAAATTGCATCCATCGTAATTAATTCTCTGATCCAACTCATAAATCTGAAGCTCTGATAACTAGAGCTATTCCTTGATCAGTTTTCCACAATAAATTTAAGAAACTTTATTCTGTAGATTTTTGAACATTTTTTGCTTTGTTTTGATATTAGTGTGTGTATATTTTTCATGAACAAAACCATTGTGTGTATACATATACACAGAATTATTGTTCATTGTATATAAGCATATATATCAGAGTAAAAATCTTTTGAGAATGTATTCATAAATTTAAAATGCACATATTTTAAATTTTTGACTTATCATCTATAAATTTAAAAAGTAATTTATACTATAACATTTTTACCCAAAATGCCTCAACAAAATTTATATAATTTATACATATAATATTATGAAAGAATGTAAAATCTGCAGCATACATTAATTTTTTAAAGTTTGCCTCAAAAAATAAGTTTATTCTAAATGTGCTTAATAAACTATTGAAAATGATCAGGGAAGAAAGTTTTAAATTTGAGATGCACTTATCATTTGATACTATGGTAAATGTGTGAAGATAGAACAGAAATTATAATTCCTAAAACCTAAATAGCATTAAAAATCACTTAATTTATCTGAGCATCAATTTTTTCATCTGTAAACTAGAAAAGATGGGTCAAATATGATCTAAAATCCCTTATATTTATAACACTTTAAAATAGCAAACTATGTAATATATAGAAATAAATAAGATTTTGTGATATTCTTTCAATTCTTAGTATATTTGAGGGCAGAGGTCCTGAGAAATTTGTAAGTTACTTCAATTCTGGAACAAAATGAGATGTTCACACTTCTTGTAGACTAACAAAGGAGGACCATGTCACATAAATTAAAAGGACATCATATTTCTGAAGCACTATGCTTCTGTTAATATTTTTATTACCTGGGTCCATGGGATAAACTCATTACACAATCTTTAATTTTAAGATCAATAGAATCAAGGTCAATAAAAATACATACACATAAAAATAGGATATATACTAACTTTTATCAATTATAGCAAAAGCAGTTGGAAGAAACTGAGTTATACCTTTTTGGTTTCTGAAAGAGAAATTATAACCAAGGAGTTACAGTGCCAGGCTATTAAATATTAAATTTCCAGGGAGGGCTTGGTTTGCTTGCCATCTGAGGCTGGTGAGATATATTTTATTTTGAGCTACTTCCTTCAGCCCTGAAAAGAAAAGTCGATGACGCAGATTATGACTGGCTCCATAAACAATGGCCCTTTAATCAGAACACCAATGTGAATAGCCCAGGTGAAAGATTTGCTAAATTCTGCTGTGGAAGGAGCATACTGCTCAGGGAACCAATAAGAAAGAGGAAGAAAGCACTGGGATTGGACCAATGAGACATGAAATTCCAGTCCTGGTTCTGATACTTTCTAGTGGGAACTTTGACAAAACAGTTTAGGTCTTGGTGTTCCTGTCTTAAAATGTGGAGCAGAATGAAATACTAGATTTTAATATCTGAGTCAACTCTTCATGTGTTCTAATCTCCGAGCTTGAAAGAGATCTCTGATCCCCTAGAAAGAGTCCAATATATAGCTTTTGAATTTAAGTTATGGAAGACTAAAATTTTCTGGTAAATTTTGAAAAATATTAATATTTTTCCCCAGAGATTAATTGATTTTATTTGTCCAACATTAGTAAAGTCTCGTGAATAAAAAAAAAGATCAATCCTATAAACCTATGTCATAAGAATCAACAATCTTAAATGAATGCTCTTTCCCCTCTACTATACATCAAGGGTATACTACCTGGAAAGCTAACAGAAGTTATAGTATTTATATTAAAATTATTGGTCATGCACATAGTTATAATCCATGAAGACTCTTGAGTAATTTTTATTACAATTATCTATAAACCTTATTTAGACAAACAGATGAATGATATGGGTAAAGGAGGGATAAGTGGTGATGGAAGGAGACTTGACTTGGGATGCTAAACACACAATACAATATACAGATAATGTATTATAGAATTGTCCACCTGAGATTGATATAATTCTATTAACCAGTGATATCACCCCAACAAATTCAATTAAAAAATAGAAATAACAGGCCAATTGCATCCCACTAATCAGATCCTTAAGAGTTGCCCTTTTATGAACTCTAGACAAAATAAACGGCATAAGGACTTCCAGGAGCCGCTCATGGTATGGAGAGACAAGTAAAAAGATATAATGCAAACTCCTTTAGTACCCACTGAGACTGACAACAAATATTTGGGAAAACACAACAGAACAAAATAAAAATATTTCAGTAATCAATGAGGTGTTTGCTAAAAAAAATCCCAGTTTATATTTCCATGCTCAGAGTGTTCTGGTTTGGACAAAAAATTACATATAATCACCCTGGCCATATTTACCCATACTGCACTTCACATGGCACACAAATACTGAAAATGAGTGAGTAATTTCTTTGGGAAACTCAAATAACTTTTCCCCGGAAAGTCTAAAATAATTTTTCTTATTTCTAGACTAGTTTTAGTTGGCCTTGATAAAGATTCCCTTTTCACCTCTGTATATGTATTTATTGTAAAGTTATTCTAAAATGCTTTTTATTTGTTGAATATCAATCTTGATTGTGACATAAATAATTTATTTACCTTTGTGTTTATGTATGTTGACCTAAGTAGCATTTGACAACTGTGTTTGATATTTTGCTTGAAATTTTAATTAAATTTTAAAGATGCCAAATAATATTAATATTTTCCCAGTACATACTATTTTATTTGGCTATTGTCATATATAGCTTGTAAAAATATTAGTAATTTTGATTTTTCTCTTCAATATTCATTCATGTTGAACATCAGTCTATTATATACAGTGAAAATTTATAAACAAAAAGGAGTGTAGAACTATATATAATACATGTTTTAAAGTACAATACAATATATTTGCCTAAGAATTCTTAACCTCTTTGAGAAAGTATCCATGTTTTTTATATTTAACTCTCAGGAGTCGGGTATTATAGTCTCATTCTGCCATCTAGTGTTAGCCATTCTCAAATTATAAAAAGTATTATCTAAACAAAAATCATAGTAAAATATGAAAAAATATCAAGAAAACATTTTGATGCACAGGATGACTAGAGTTATATATGCAAGTGCTTATTGTAGATGATACACTTAGAGTATCAATTTACATATAGTGAAAAAATATGTTTCATAAAATATTCAGATGCAAGGGCAAATAATCATTAAATAAATGTTAAAACAAAAGTTAAACATTGCAGATTAAAAGGCCATCCATCTTTTTTTTTCCACCTCTTACTTAGATATTTGATATGATCTAAATCTAGATAATTCTAAATCCTTGGCTAGGCTAAAGTGAACTTACGTCCTACATATCTGGTCAGAAATACTTATCAGATCTTTAAAAGCTTGTAATGGAGTGAAAGGTCTCTCTCACATTTGATAAACAAGCTCTCAGTTTATTCAAACATGAAAAAATATTTGTTCTATCACTGAATGCTAGAAAAAATAATCAATCATTAACTATAATCCTGCTCTAACTTAATACAGTTAACATTGAAAAGAAACAGTATTTGGGTGTGTTTACCTCCAAGAGCTATCTCTTTAAACAGATGTATCATCAAAAAGTGAAGTTTATAAACCACAGCCATCCATGCCCACGTATTAATTGATTATATACCATGTGCCATGTGTTTGAATAAATACTAAGACTACAAAGATTGGTAATAAGGACTTGGTTCCTGCTCTCAAAGAATTTTCTTTTTACCCACAGGTAGACATTTAGAAAACCATGCTTATTTTTGTTCACACTGTTCAAATACTTAAGATTACTAAAAAGCTCTATGTTCACTGATTGAACTAGATCAGGACTGGGTAGATAGGAAGGTAGGATGGAACCTAAAAGGCAAGAGAAATAAGGTGTTTCACAGATTAGAAAGAAATCTTTCCTTGTTAGGGCTTCCCAGAAGCATGGCTTGAGGGAAAGGTTTGGTTGCCTATGATTATTGAGGGAATGCTCTTTAGACTAGGAAAAAGCATTAAGGAGGTGAATGAAACAGGACTGGGAATAAGAATGAGGTGAGAGATGCAAGTCAGAGTTGTCCTCCCTTTAGGTAAGGGAGTCTCTTGGAAGCTCCTTGTTAGTCAGGGTTGTACGGGCCACTATGGGAATGGGAAATATTATTTCTAAGGAAAGTAACTACCATGAGTTCAATATGGAGAAGGATGCAGCTGGGAGCTATTAGCAGCCAATTTTCCCAGCAACTAAAATTGCAACAAGCACAATAAAGGGATTTTGTGTGTGCGGTGGTGGGGAGGCATCAAAACAAGATTTACTAGGAAGACTATTTCAAGTAAACAACACCTGTTCAATGTGTTATACCTAGATTGTTTGCAGAGTCTGGAGACCAGTGAGCAAGAAGAGAGTCCCACATGGATGCATCAAGACTTAGTACGCAGGGTCTGCATATTGTGGTAAGAAATTGTATTTTATTCACACTTCCATGGCGTATGCAATCAAAATCACATTTTGTGCTTTGTTTGAGTGTGGCTGGGTAGACCGTAGTGGTAGGGCTGGGTAAAGAGGCGAGTATAAAAACCTTTCCTGGGAAATATTTCTGTCTTTTAGCAAAGTTATATATTGAAGTCAGTGTTGGGATTCAAATAATTTAACAACTAGTTCTCTGCTCTAATGGCATTTTAAGTATAAAAAAGCAAGATACTGAAAGGTTGTTTATTATTTCATGCATTTAATACTTAAATAAGAACAATAAAAGAGGTACACAAACTAGATTATAACAGTTTAACATATTAATAAAAAATATTAAATAATACTTGACAAAAAAGCAGTAAAACTGTTATTTAAGGTATTTCTGTATTGTTTCTTGATTGGCATCATCACTTGCAATTTTTTTCACCTATAGATGGAATGACCATTAACTACAGGTGCTTAAAATATGCTGTTGCACAGATGAACGTTAAAAAAGAGTAAGGAATGTAAATTTGTGATTTTCACATTGGATGGCTGCCCAGGAGCCCACCTTAGAGAGAAGTCTGATTACAAGTGCCATTTTTAACTACCAGTTCGCCAAACTCAACAAAAAATTAGGTATTGGTTCTGCTGATATGGTGTGAACCAGCTGAATCCCACCACAGGTTGAAGTTAATGTCCAGAGAGCTAGGACATTTACCATCTATAGGCCATTATACATGGTATTTGTGGATATTCAGAAAATAAAAATACTACACTTGAAGATTCCTTTTTTTGGATGAATTGTAAGGTTTCATAAAAACAAATTTAATTTGGGGTTGTCTTAATTAGTTTAAATGCCTAACACCACCTACTACTGCATTGTGGGTTTCTGTTTTGTCTTAGGGAAAGATGAGGAAAAAAATAAAATTATTGATTATTGGCATTTTCCCAAAAATATGCTGTTTCAGATGTTTTCTTTAACTCTGTGAAGATTTTATTTCAACTTTTCAGATGAGAGAACTGAATCTTAGCTAGTTTATAGAACAGGAAATTTGTAAAAATGGAACTTGAAACCTAAATCAGTTGGTTTTTAAACCTGTCCTCCGTTATAACATTATTGAATCTGGCAAACTACTTTAGATATTTTTGGAGGAAAATTGTATGGAATATAAGTCAAAGGATATTGGTTACTGGGGCTTCATCTAGATTATTCAACATTGAGAAAAAGAAAATAGAGGGTACTGGCAAAATAGAAAAAAAACAGCACAATGTTCAGCAAGTTGACATTAAACATCACCACTAGCTTGGCTATTTTTCTATTTAAATATATTTGTATTCTGGTTTCTATCCATATCATACATTTCCAGTATTATTCATATATGAATGACAGTGTAAGTTTCTGAATATCTGGAAATATGGCACAAAAAGTAATCGTCATTTTTTAATTTAAAATTTCTAAGAAACATAAGATATTTAAATATTTGATCAATATAGGTTTATTTGAGAAATAGAACATTCACTGATTTTACCCTGAAAGTCTCCATATTAAAATTAATACTACACCTCTTAGGCAATTACCTCAAAAACAAATTATCAATAAATTTTCAAATGATCTAATATATATAATTTTTACATTTTCCTCAGTTAATCTTGTCAACAGTAAAACCACTTCATATTTATGCTCCTCACTCTTTGTTTTATAAAATTGTGACTTCAAACAAAATTTACCCCAAAGTTCCAAATTTAACCTTTAATTTCCTAACATTTGAATAATTGTTGCAGCTCAGAAAAACTCTTTTTTTTTTAATTTATTCATTTTAGAGAGGAGACACAGAGTGAGAGAGAGAAAGAGAGAAAGAGAGAAAGGGGGGAGGAGCTGGAAGCATCAACTCCCATATGTGCCTTGACCAGACCAGTGCAACGGTTTTGAACTGGCGACCTCCGTGTTCCCAGGTCGACGCTTTATCCACTGCGCCACCACAGGTCAGGCCAGAAAGACTATTCTTAAATTTTGAAATGTTAAATATTTAACAAATTGTAATACCGGCAGCTACCCTATTGTTGAATACTTAAATGTAGCAAACACTATGCTAAATACTTTCCGTGTGTGTTCCAATTACCCTCACAATCATTTCACCAAGAAGAGAGGATTACAGATACTGAAGCAAATTGAGCTCTAAACCACATTGATTTGAAGCCAAATCCTGTGTTCTTTATTATTGTATTTGATTTGGTGTTTTACTTTTTTCTTCTACAATCCTTAAAACTTTTTCAGTTGCATCTAACAATTTTTTGACTGCCAGTAGAGACAAGAAAAGCTATGAGATGGACTGGATGTTAAAGATTTTCCCTGTAATTAAATGACCCAGAGGGTGAATCCATTAATGTATGTGTGTAGCTTGTAAAGGAGAAAAATAAAATAATTATGCAGAGTTAAGGAAATATTTTCCTAACATCTACTTAGCTTTACAACTTTAGAGACTTTCTCATTGAATAGTGGCAGGTATTTTGAGTAAAAATATAGTAATTATGTATTTCTTCATCTCTGGAACTGCAATTTCTTGACAAGATGGATCACTTAGGTAGCTCACAGCTGTTCACATTTTGAAACTCTGGAAATTTCCCTCGAGTGATTTACAAATCTTGTAGAACATTCTGTTGAGAGTGGGGAATATGTTTAAAAGAGGGAAGACTATTGGAAAGCCAATATTCCTGCATTCTCATTCCAAAAATTTACCAAGAGGAAGGAAATAGCAGTTTCCTCTGGCTTCTGACTCAATAGCACCTGCCGCTTAAAAAAAGAGAGTTTCATAAATTAGAATTTACATTCTTTTTGAAAATACAAATATAGATGAAAACCCTGGAGACACTCAGCTTTATAAGTGACTTAGCTTATGTAATCACATAATGAGTGAACAACAAATCCTCAAAAATATCATTAAAATGGATTAATTATGGATACTTATGATTTGGTTAAAACACATTAGAACACATTTTAGACTGAAAAAAGATTTGGTACTGGAAATAATATATTTGTCACTAAACTTAGCTAGCTCTTTTAAGAATGATTTTAAAAGAGATTAAATACTTTCAAAAATGTTTTAAAATTTTTCATGAGCCTCAATGGCTCTGTGTAAATTAGAAATGGATGTTTGTTTTTTTCTAGAATGTATGTAATATTGAGAGGGGAAGTTAATGTTTCAGAAAATGTTTTCTTAATCATAAACATAACCTAAATGTTAAGGCATTCATAATCTCCCAAACTAAGTGGCAATCCCTTAAAGTAGTAACTTGGAAGTTTCTCATGAAATCTTTTGATGTTTAGAGACCAATCAGACATTAAAAAAGAAAATCTGTTACAGGTGTAGGCAGGTTGGATATAACAAATTGCATCAATATAGGCTAGTTTTGAAGGAATATAGCAGACCAAAGAAACATGACTACATAATGTTGGAAGAATTATGGGTATTACCAAGTGAAGAGCCTGGTAAATGTTAATTTTTTTTTTCTTTTTTGGGAGAGGGATAGATAGGGACAGACAGACAAGAACGGAGAGAGATGAGAAGCATCAATCATCAGTTTTTTTGTTGTGACACCTTAGTTGTTCATTAATTGCTTTCTCATATGTGCATAGACCACAGGCCTTCAGCAGACCGAGTAACCCCTTGCTCGAGCCAGCAATCTTGGGTCCAAGCTGGTGAGCTTTTGCTCAAGCCAGATGAGCCCGCGCTCAAGCTGGCGACCTCGGGGTCTCAAACCTGGGTCCTCCGTGTCCCAGTCCTACGCTCTATCCACTGTGCCGCTGCCTGGTCAGGCAATTTTTGTTTTTTAATCACAGAACATTTTTACCTATTTTGGCTTACCATATATTGGTATTGGATGCTTTGACTAGAAAGCATACAATATACTTAATTTAAATAATTTTTTAGCAAAGCAGTACAGGAATATAATTGCAAGATCAATTATCCATAAAGGTTTATAACAAGAAAACAGCTATTCTTAACTTCCTAGAATTCCACATCCAACTTAATTCTGGCTTACTTCCATTTTTGCCATTAAGATGTACATTCTACTTTTATTTCTGCTTCTCTGTATATGACTTAATTCCTCACATTCTTCACTGTCCTTCATGTATTTTCATCACTAGTATTTAAAATTCTCTGTGTGTGTATATAGAATGTGTATTGAGTGGGTTTTCTTTCGTTGAGTACAACACAACATTTATGTTTTTAAATTATTTTTATTTATTTATTCATTTTAGAGAAGGGAGACAGAGGGAGAGAGAGAGAGAGAGAGAGAGAGAGAGAGAGAGAGAGAGAGAGAGAGAGAGAGAAGGTGGGGAGGAGCAGGAAGCATCAACTCATATAAGTGCCTTGACCTGGTAAGCCCAGGGTTTTGAACGGGCAACCTCAGCGTTTCAGATTGACGCTTGATCCACTGCGCCACCACAGGTCAGGCACAACATACCATTTAATCAAAGGAAACTTATGTTGTTTATTCTATTAAATCTCTCGTGCCTCTTTTTATCTCTTCTATTTTTCTAGAACCTATATTCAAAGATTGACTCCTTAATTGACTGCCTAATTTTCTCATTGTTTTTTTCTATCCAATTTTTCTTTTCTATGGCTTTCTTTCAATAGCTTAGAGATTTTCTTCACTTTTTTAATTTGTTGATTTTAAGTAAATGCTTATTTTTAATACATTTTCCCTTTATTATCTAGATTTCTTGTTGTCTTTACTCTGCACACACTAATTATAAGGGATATAATAAATAGAAAATATTTAGCTTTCTTTTGTCTCTCAATAATGTAGTACTTAAATTTTATTTCTGGATATCTTTTTCCTGAAAGTTTTTTTAATGCATATTTTGTAGAATTTACTATGAGGTAAGTTAGGGTTTTTGTCCTATTCTGGGTAGCACATATTTTCTATTATTTTTCTATTTGGTAAACAGTAATAATATTGATTTCATATGTTGAACTTGCATGTAGCAATTTTTCTGAACTCCAGGGTTTTTTTAAATTTTCTATTATGACAAGCATGTAATTGAGAATAAACTTTGATGTTCTGTAATATACCTAATTTTTGTTTCTTGTCTTTTTGTCTGTAAACTTATGAATGCCTGCATATGTTGAATAATAACAGTAATAGAAAAGCATCTTGGTCTTATTCCTGAGTTCAATGGAAATGTTTCTAAAATTTTATCACGAAGTATCATATTATATGTATATCAGATTGTTACCAGACTACAGAGTTTGGGTCACCCACCATTACCACACAACACCTCAACAGCTAATAAGCAGAGACTGCATCTGACAGGGAAATAGGTGTCTTTAATCAAAATTGCCAGCAACTTGAGAAGAAAAGGTCATATCCTAGCCCAGTACACTTTTCTTCCAGTTGATACTCTGGGGAAGAAGTCTTCCAGGACCGGTGGAGAACCTGGTCTCCTGGCTTATGTGGATGAAGAGAATCTGTAAGGGAAAAATCTCTTTCTCTAGCAAAGGATGTATAGTAGACAATACCTGTTGGACATTTTTCAGACAAAACGCTATCTTAACATCCTGATCTATAAAGGCATCTCCTAACTGTAAAGTAGCTTGGAGAAGCTACCCAAAAACAATTTCAAAGGGACTCAAGTGAATCCCTCTTTGGGGAGCACTTATCCATAGTAGGGCAATAGATAAAGCTTGATCCCAGTATAGATGAGCTTCCTGAAATAAATTGGCAAGTTTTCTTAAGGATGTGATTCATTTTCTCTACTTTGCCAGAAGATTGAGGGTGCCAGGTGCTATATAGCTTCCATTCTATACTAAGGTGACCAGATGTCCCACTTTTGGCGGGACAGTCCCAATTTTTAACAATTTGTCCCGCGTCCAGTGGCATTTTTAAAATGTCCCCATTTTTGGAAAGAATGCACAAAAAGCTAGTGAATCATGGGAGAACGGGAAGGGAATATACGGTTTTCAGCGGGGAGACCCCACCTCAACCTGGAAGCTCCATATAGACCAAATTTTTAATCAAGAACCCCCCCCCCCCGGTCAATAGTGTCTCGTTTTACCAATTTTAAAATCTGGCCTCCTTATCTATACCTAATGTTTTACGCTGTGGTTGCAGTAGGGAAACAGGTGTCTTTAGCACAAATTGCCAGCAACTTGAGAAGACAAGGCATATCCTAGCCCAAAGCTTGCCTTACAACTCAGTTGTGAGGGGTGATTTTAAGGAAGGTATTTTCCCTGCCAAGGAAGGAGGAAATCAGCGTAGCTACGAAGTATTAACTCTTAAGGCTTTATTTGGTACAGAGCCGTTTCTCTGACGGGACTCACTGGCACGGAAGATGAATGCCAGGAATCTCATGCCCGTGGGCTGCATGGCCCCAGATTTTTTTTTTTTTTTCTACAGGGACAGAGTAAGTCAGAGAGAGAGATAGATAGGGACAGACAGACAGGAACGGAGAGAGGTAAGAAGCATCAATCATTAGTTTTTCCATTGCCTTTGCGACACCTTAATTGTTCATTGATTGCTTTCTCACATGTGCCTTGATTAGCGGGCCTTCAGCAGACCGAGCAACCCCTTGCTGGAGCCAGCGACCTTGGGTCCAAGCTGACGAGCTTTTTGCTCAAGCCAGATGGGCCCGCGCTCAAGCTGGAGAGCTCGGGGTCTCGAACCTGGGTCTTCCGCATCCCAGTCCGACGCTCTATCCACTGCGCTGCCTGGTCAGGCTGGCCCAGATTTTAAAAAAGGGGCGCTCCCGGAGTCGTCTAGCTAATATGATGTAGTGAAATCTCACTGGCTGATGGACAGTAGCTTTTCTCCCAAAGGTTTGTGGGAAGTGCGGGGGGGGGGGGGGGGAACTTAGCCTTTTGCTAAATCTCAAACTTACAAAGGCTTTGCCACTTGCAGTCTCCCACATGGTTGATTCCTAGTTTTGGCAATTACGAATAAAGTTGCTATAAACGTCTATGTGCTAGTTTTTGTGTAGACATAAACTTTTAACTCCTTTAAATAAATACCAAGAAGTGTGATTGCAAAGTGGTATAGTAAGATGTGTTTAGTTTTATAAGAAACTGCTCACCTGTCTCCCAAAGTAGTGGTAGCACTTTGCATTCCTACCAGCAAAGTGTAAGAGTTGCTCTTGCTTCACATTTTTGCCAGCATTTGGTGGTGTCAGTGTGCCTGATTTTGACCATTCTAATAGGTGTGTAGCAGTGGCTTATGATTGTTTTAGTGTGCATTTTCATGACATATAATGTGAAGCACCTTTTCAGATATTATTTGAGATCTTTATATCTTCTTTGGTGAGGTGTCCATTAAGGACTTTGACCCATTTTTTAAATAGAGCTGTTATGTATTTTGGCTAATAGTCCTATATGAGATGTGTCTTTTGCAAATATTTTCTCCTCATATATTGCTGTCTTTTAATCCCTTGATATTATCTTTTTCAGAACAAACATTTTTAATTTAATGAAGTCCAGCTGATCAATTCTTTTCATGGATTATGCCTGAGGCCAGGACTTCAATTATTTCAGGTAAGAAAATCCAAAGTTTTCTGGAGAACATTTTTTGAAAGACTGTGTGGGCTCAAATGGATAAAATTCAGGAAGTATCTTGAACCTGTAAAATTAGAAAATAAAGGAAAAAAAAAATGTTGGGCCGCAGAATCAGGGGTGAAGATAAACTGAGTTTGATGACAATATGAAGTCTTGAGTCAAACAATAAAATTAGGAAGTACATAAGCAGAATTGTCTTTAGATTGCCATTAAAAATTTTCCTTTCACACCAAATTTCTTCTTATAATGATCTATATTGAACACACAATTATTCAACTATATTTATTGTTATACCAAATAGCAAACAAAAAAGAAAGCTAAATATTAAAAAATCAGGCAGACACATGACACAGAACTGATTCTTTTTTATTTAAATATAGTTTTGCTCAAGATCTACTGAGGTACTGGTTAGTGCAAAGAGAGAAAAAGTATGTCTAGGGAGGAAAGAACATGGTAGAATTCTAATATTACCAGCTCTTTCCAAATGCACAAGTGAATAATCTTATCAGAAGGTGCTTGTCACCATTTTAGATGTGAAATCCCCAAAGTGCTTGTTTTTTAATAGCCGTACTGTATTTTTTTAGTCTGGGCTTGGCCTATAAAAGAGATCATAATATATTTAGGTGAGCAAAAAAAAAAGTGACCATATATTACGAAATAGATGATCACCAAAGAGAATCTGATGTGGCCAATGGTCTGATAATTTGTCATTAAATGGTGAACAGAAACAGATCAAGAAAATAAGTAAATTCATAGTAGTCAGTTAATAAATTATAGCCCTTGAAGAAACAATTTGATCAAATTAGAAAAGAAATAAATGATATAAATGTATTAATAGCAGGTAACATATACATAGGAAAACAATGAAAATATTAATTAAAATGATTTAAAGAAAAATAGAAATCATAGTGAAAAATTTCATCTAAAATATGTAGAATTCTTGCTCTCAAAGCCTACTTTTATTGTCTTCTTCCTTCTCTTTTTGAGTTTAAGTATTCGTCTTTTTGTTATTTTTCGAAAGGAACCTACAAACAGAAAAGAAACAAATTTATAAATGATAAATTGATTAATTGTATTATTTTATCTAAAATCTCCTTAAATGTTTTTTAGTGTTTAAACAAAAAAGTATAATTAATTTAAAAAGCCTTTAATTAGTCTATTGTTTTTTTATAGAACAACCTGTTTCTTAGGAAGTCACTTTGCATATGAGTTAGCAAAAATGGATATAATATATTGTTGATTTTTATTTCAGTTAGAAATTCATGAGCAATTTATTAAAAGCTATACCATGTAATTTTTTTTGATTGGTGGACTATAGATAATTTTATTTATATATTTACACTATTCTATAAACATGCATAATTTTTATATTCAGAAGAAAACTATTTAATTTTGTGTGTTATAAGAAAGCTTAAATATATATCATATGATTCTTGAACATGAAAGCTTAGTATGTAAATATTAAAAGAATAAAATGATTTTTAAAATACTATTTCTATGCAGATACATAAAGGAATTACAGTTAATATATCCAGCATTATATTAATGTAGTTGAAAGGGGACATTTCTAAGCTCAATCATAACACTTTGTTTCTTAAAATAAATAGAACTAACTTAATGATATTTTTCATAGAATAAAACTCATTCATAACATCAATACATTTTTTTTTACAGGAACAAAGAGAGAGTCAGTGAGAGGGATAGATAGGGACAGACAGACAGGAAGGTAGAGAGAGGAGAAGCATCAATCATCAGTTTTTCGTTGCGACACCTTAGTTGTTCATTGATTGCTTTCTCATATGTGCCTTGACCGCGGGCCTTCAGTAGACCGAGTAACCCCTTGTTTGAGCCAGCGACCTTGGGTCTAAGCTGGTGAGCTTTTTGCTCAAGCCAGATGAGCCCGCGCTCAAGCTGGCGACCTTGGGGTCTTGAACCTGGGTCCTCCACATCCCAGTATGACGCTCTATCCACTGTGCCACCCCCTGGTCAGGCACAATTGTTTTCTTTTTTTTTTTTAAAGAATTTTTTTATTTATTCATTTTAGAGAGGAGAGAGACAGAGAGAGAAAGGGGGAAGGAGCAGGAAGCATCAACTCCCATATGTGCTTTGACCAAACAAGTGCAGGGTTTTGAACCGGCAACCTCAGCATTTCAGGTTGACGCTTTATCCACTGCGCCACCACAGGTCAGGCTAATTGTTTTCTTAAACACTAGTGAATTAATGTAAAAAATGTCTTCTCTACCTTTCTTACAAGCCCTATAACATGCTCTTTCTGAAGTGAAATTGTTTTCGTTCCCTCCACATCCACTATAATTAAATGAAAGACATCTCCCAATATTTGAGTTGTAGTAGAATCTCCTTTCATTGGCTTTACACAATCCTCTGTCTGCAGGGGTCTGACACCAGGAGGGGGTGTAAACACCTAAGAACAGAAAGAAAACATAGTAAGTCATTATATGATAGTTCATCTGAGGCTTTCACATTATTGTTTATAGATGAATTACGTGGCATTTCTATATAAAATAGTAATCTGAATGAATAAAATTAGTATTCTGTAAAATTCATATATTTTAATTCAACAGAAATGCTTAAGCAATCTCCAAGTGTCTGCTTTACTGAGATCATTCTCCAATAGATGAAAAAGCAGATACATTTGCTAAAGGAAAGTGATATGATTTCATTATATATATTAGTATAGTATATAACAAAAGCAAGCACTGTTAAACAATTTAACTTCTAAGAGTTTTACAATATTCATTTTAAAAACTTATTAATATACACATATAATTTGTTCATAAATGTTCAACTTTTAAATATAAGTCCTAATGAGCAAAATTTATATTTGTTGTCTGACACAAATACTGAAGCTCAGGGTTTCTTCATTTGACTGAAAAGTTGTGAATGATATACCATGATCAAAAGTTAAAGTGCAGAGATTCAGGTGTAGAAAATTCTAACTTCAAGCTTCAGAGAAGGGGCCTAGAAGAGATGGTTTGACGTGGTAATAAAGTTTGCTCATAAATTGAATCATGGGTTCAGATGAGTGATATGCTTTTGCAAAGAAACAACACTCCTAAAGCCAGTAAAATAAAACACTCACAGGTTTAAAGCAGACAGACAGGCTGGTCTGTCAGTGGGACTAAGCACTTTTAAAAACAGAAGGTAAAAGTGAGACTATGATATAAAGGAACACTCATTTCCTTAAGGTGAAGCAGAGGAATACATTCAGTTCAATGGTAGCTACTTTGGGAAGTCCTATCAGTGAGAGGAAATTGGTAGTCATTAGTAGTAGAGCTAAACTGCTTGATGTATTAGTAAACTTTGGAGAAAACAGCTGTGTTGGGCTTGCTCGCTGGTTTACTGGCTGCAAGCACTTTGCTTGATTAGTGCATGAGCATGTGGCCACATGTGGACAGTCTTTATAAGGCATGTGGCCACATGTGGACAGTCTTTATAAGGCTATGGGTGCTTGTGGTCAGGGTGGATGGCAGATGGCAGATTGCCTGCCCACCACTGTCAGGGGCCAATTTTGCTGCTTGTTTACCTGAGAAATGGTTTTCTCCTGTCTATTTGCTTGTCCACCATTGCAAGACTCTATTAAATGGGAATGGCCTAAGGCTTTCTGGCTTCATAGTTTCTCTACCATCTGCCTGAATCCAAAGCAAACCTGCCTAGCTTGGCCACTGGCATTACACTAATATTGAAGTGTAAGTTGTCGAACTGTGAAGAATCAGTATAAACATACTTTAGTGGCTTTGCCAAAGGGAGAGGTGTGAGACAGCAAATACTGGCAAATATTCAACATTGGCAGAAAATGAAACTTTGAGGAATCCCATAGGTAATGAAGGCAAACAGGATGCATAGAGACAGCGGTAAGCAATCTGATGGCCAGGGAACCCCGGCGAATACACTGTAAAAGAAAAGAAGTAAAGCAAAGCAATTTGAGAAAAAAAGTTTTAAATTTTGAAATTGGTATATTTATTTTTCCTACTTCCTGCCTTCTATATCTTAAGTAAAGATTGTCTTGACATAATGGTGCATGTAATAAGAGAAATTCTGGAAAATATAAGAGAAAAGAATATATGAAAAGACATTGTAGAAAGGTGATACTCTGTCAAAATTCAAGACCTGTAATCACATAAAAAATATTAAGTTTTACTTAGGCCTCTGTAATTTAAAAAGAAATTCCTAGGGTCTATAAAATTAAAACATTATCCAAAATCATGTAGTCTAATTAATGTTTTACTTCATTCTATTTGGGGTGTAGTGCATTGTAATGCCAGTGGCTGAGGCCAGGCAGGCCCATGCGTTGGATTCAAGCAGGTGATAGAGAAACTGGAGCCAGAAAGCAGTGGTTCGTTCCTGTTTAATAGATTCTTGCAATGGTGAATGAGCAAACCAGCAGAGGAAAAGCTCTTTTCACAGTTGCATGAGAATGAACAGCAAAACGACCCTTCACAGTGGCAAGCAGGCAACCCGCAATCTGTCATCCACAATTTGCTCTGAGTGCAAGCACCTGTAACCTTACATAGAGTATACACAGTGGCACTGCCATGTGTCACACACTAAACAAGCAAAGTGCTTGCAGCTGGTAAACCAGCAGTAAAGCCTAACATAGCTGTTTTTCCCACATTCCAACCCTTTAGGGTTGCTTGCCTCACAATCTACACAATATGTATCTTCTGCGATGGTCCCTGTATTAGGAGTGAGGTGCATTACCTAAACAAACAGACTATAGCAACAGCACAAGTTATACAATAATTACAAAAGTGCCCTTCACAATGTCTCCCTGAGCACTCTGCCCAGAGTTAACTGGAGGCCCACCTCTAGCCCCCTTCCCCATGGTAAGTCTGAGTGCCTAGGGCAACGTCCAATGAAGCCATAAAGTGTCCTTGGTGCATCTCTGCAACTGGATGGGGACAGCTTCCCAATGCAGGATGGTCTCCAGAGGTGCCACAGCCCCCCTTACTAGGTCTCTTATAGTAATGTCCACAAGCGGTGTGACTATCCAGTATGGAAGTCATTGCCTCCTTCTGGTTGTAATATAAGAGTCCATTACACTTCTCAGTCATCAGTTCACAGTAGACAGCCCAGCTGTCTGTGCAAATCACCAAGGTAAAAGTCCATTACCGGCAACTATCCACACAGTTCTTTAATAATGGACCTCAGCACCTTTCCATATCTCTTTGTCCATTGCCCCAAGCCCCATCCAAACCCCTCAGAGGTCCAAGCTAACAGGGCCTGTCAGGGTCAAAGCCATTTAAGGCCTGCACTTCCTTCACAGTTCTCTTAACAGATGCTGAAAAAAAATTTTTTTGAATAATTTTAAAAAAGCACCTGTTACCTTTTTTTCCCCCTTAAGTGAGAAGCAGAAAGGAGGCACAGACAGATTCCCATACATGCCCGACCAGAACCCACCCAGCATTCCCAACAGAGAACAATGTTTGGCCCTTCTGGGGCGTTGCTCCACTACAATTGGAGCCATTCTAGTGCCTGAGGCAGATACCATGGAGCCGTCCTCAGTGCCCAGGACAACTTTGCTCCAATGGAGCCTTGGCTGTGGGAGGGGAAGAGAGAGATAGAGAGAAATGAGAGGGGAAAAGGGTGGAGAAGCAGATGGGTGCTTCTCCTGTGTGCCCTGGCCCAGAATTAAACCCGGGAGCAACTATTACCTTTTAATGCCAACACTTGCTGCACATTAGAAAGGGACCCATGGATTACCAATTTTACATGGGGTCTTTGGCCTTTGCCCTTCTTTGTTGGATGAGTCCCTCATCCTTTCCTCTATTCAAACTGGGATAAGGGGTCTTTGGGGATCCTCCTCTTCCACAGCTGTCCCCAACAAGTAATCCTACAACCCTGCAAACTGAATGCCAGCCATTTTCTTGGCAGATGTCAGAACTGCCCACTTGCCCTGCCGTTTCAGCTATTGGAACCTCTGTTGTGGCTTAAGTTGCCACCAAAACTCTAACAGGACTTTAATAGACCTGCCATCCAATTTCTATCTGCCTTAGCCACAATCAAATCTACCCACATCTGTGTTTGTGTCGCTTTTACAGGCCCATTTCTCTTGTTAGTTGGGGGGCCAGCACAGGCAACAGCCCACACAGCTTTATGATTCCATGCTGTCTTAAGCTCCCCCAAATCTGCCACTGTCTGTGTAACCGTGTTGATGGGCTGCCCCACATAGGGGCTCAAGATAACCACTAGTGACCCAAAAAGGGCTGATGGAGCACTACAAAGGATGAGATCCCTCATCCCTGCTAAAAACATTTCCTCATCTGGCCCACAGGACCTCGAGTTGAAAGCAGCATTCCACATACCTAGTTCTCAAAGAATCTTGAGCAGCTCATTATAGGACTACCATGAACTCACTCCCCCTGGCAAGTCTCCAGCATTCTGCCAGACTGTACAAATGGCAACCATCACCCATTCTAGCAGGGTATGGTTTCCTGGATTGTCATAGCAGTTCTGAAGATACTACCTCAGGGAGGAGTGCATGATAATGGTGGCCAGTTTCTCCATCTCTGTTCCAGAGAGCATGATGCTATCCACCCCTATGTTCCAAAACCATAGCAACCAGGCTGCCAGGGGCTTGGTGGGTTTCTGCCCGAATTTCACCCCTAACTCCATCAGCTCTGTCTAGGTGTAGGGCTGGACCACAGAGTGCTCCCCTACCTGTGAAGGTGGTTGTGCCTGCCGTGTGGCAGTCTTGGATGCTGGGGTTTTACCTTCTGCATGACCACCAGTTGGGCTCTGAGTCTGCCAATGGCAGTTTCATACCTAATCTTCTCAAAAGAGTCAGAAATGACTACAACTGTCAACTCAGTTTCACTTTGCCAGCACAAATGCAGTTCTGTCTTGAGTGCCCACTTTGGCTCCTGCAGCTGCTGGCTCTCAGCCTGAAGCTGAAACTTGAGCTCTTGAACCCACAGTTGATTCTCCAACAACTGTTGCTGCCAATGTTCCACTTCCAGGGCAAATTGGAACTCACAAACCTGTAACTCCTTTTCCAAAAACTTCCAGTTTCAGGTGCCATTGGTGCTCAGTCTGCATCTCACACCGCAGCTCTCAAGAGCAGTTGACCTCTTTCTTGTTCCAGTTCATGCCATTGCTGGTTCTCAGCCTGTAGCCTGGCGTGCAGTTCTCAAATCTACAGCTCTTTCTCCGATGACAGTTCCAGCTCATGACGCTGTCTGCATTCAGTCTGCAGCTTATCCTGGAGCTTTTGACATCAGGAAGCCTTTGAACAGAGCTTTTGGTTTCTTCTCATAGGGCTGTAAAAAACACCCAGCCCATGGCACCCAGAAGGACAGCCAAGGAGAACCACGCAGTAGAGAACAATGACCACTCTTCTACCCCATCCTTCAAGGGTGTTGGTGGATCCATAGTAATCTGCTCTGAATCCTGCTTGCTATGCCAAATGTAATGCTGGAGGTTGAGTCCATGCAGGTTCTTATTAAATTCAGGCAGATGGCAGGGGAACTGTGGAGCTGGAAAGCGTAGGGCTACACCCATTTATTGGAGGCTCACAAAGATGAGCAAGAAAATAAACAAAGAAAAACCTGTTTTTCACAGTGAAGGGCAAGGGATCAGGAAACTGCAGCTTGCAGTGGCAGGAGAGTGATCTGCATGAATCACCCCCAAGGGAAAGCACCTGTAGCCTTACATAGACCTTATACATGTGGTGCTGCTACATGCTCACACACTAATCAAGCAAAGTGTTTGCAACTGGTAAACCAGCAAGCTAGCCTAGCACAGCTGTTTTCCCACATGTATGATCAGTGCCATCATAATTCAAAACTAAAATGTATTTGATGAAAGTGTGTGATTAACTTTCTAGAAAATGTTGAAATCTCCTGTCATAAACAGTGGTTTATATAAGAGCAATTTTCTAACAACCTTGAAGAAATATATTGCAATCAAGCCCTATTATTGTGCAACATTTTCCAATGTTCGTGCTACGGATTTTCATCAACCCACAGCCCAGAATGTGAGATGGTTATCGTTAATCACCACTTCCATCTTCATGAGCTTTCAAAGTCATCAGTTCTGTTCAGAAACAAAAGAAATATCCTATAAGCAAGCATCCTGATTTGAGAAACAGAAAACAGAGAAATTGCTATTTTTTTTTTATTTTAGCAAGCAAGCACAGATGCTTTATAGCAGATGTGTACAGTGAAATATGAATTATACATCTACTTCACTTTAGCATTTTGTACACAAGACATATTAGCCCACAGTAAGTTGGAGATAATATATGTGGATGTACTTGTATGCTTCTTTATAATAAATGTTAGTTCTTATGTCTTAATAACAATGCCACCCTGTATTCCAACAATATCTTCTACTGAAAAATCCTACTCAGAACCAAGGATAAGGGTTCCCTAAATTTGTGGGCCATGCAAGAAGGCAGGAGATTGATTTTAGATCAAAGAGCCAGCTGACAAGCAGAGATGCCATCAGAGGAAATTACACTGCCAACTAAATTGTCCAAGGCATCACATTGCTTCTATCTGAAACTCTTTTGGTGTTTTGTGATTGAGAGGGAATTTGGCATGCTGCTTCTGACAGCCTGGGATCTGGTGTGCAGACATGAATTGTCACTCTTACCAGGTACTCGCTCCTATTCAGAGTGTCTGTTCATGACTGACCTGATGACAGTTGTTTATATCACTTTGCTTGCCCTGATTTTGTCACCTATACAGATCATCAAACACCACTCACCTTTGACCCAGAATAATATCAGGGTTGCTACCTTTAGAAATAAGAATATTTTGATAGTGGGTTAAATTTGAAATTAGTCATTAAGGATATTGTATTCTAAACAGTTGACATTTAAAAGTATTTTAAAAAGCAATAAATTGGCCCTGGCTGTTGGCTCAGGGGTTGAGTGTCAGCCTGGCATGTGGAAGTCCCAGGTTCAATTCCCAGTCAAGGCACACAGGACAAGTGACCACCTGCTTCTCCACCCTTCCTCTACCTCTCTCTCTCTCTCTCTCTCTCTCTCTCTCTCTCTCTCTCTCTTTCTCACCTCTTATAGCCATAGCTCAGTTCAGCAAGTTGGCCCTGGTCACTGAGGATGGCACCATGGCCTCGCCTCAAGCATCAAACTAGCTCAGCTGCTAAGCAAAGGAGCAACAGCCCCAGATGTGCAGAGCATCACCCCATAGGGGGTGTGCTGGGTGGAACCCAGCAAGGCGCATACAGGAGTCTGTCTCTCTGCCTCCCCACCTCTCACTTGATAATTAAAAATAAAAAAACAATAAATTAACACCAGTTTGGGAGTTTTTATGTGGCCATTACTCTTTAGAACATGAATTATACCTGATATGTAAACTAACCCATTTCTACTAGAATCATTAACTATAAGAAGGAAGATATTATTGGGTTATGCTAGTGTAAACAACAGCAGAATTAACAATGAACCAGATGGTTTCTTAAGGACATTTTAGCTTTTAAATTCTTTGAGTCCTTGATTATCGTTTGGTTCCATTTACAAAGGTGAGGAAATTACAATTTTTTCCACCCCACACAGAGATAAGTGTGGGGTGTTTTCGATTAACATATTTATTCTAGACAAACATAGCAACTCACTTTTTCAAAATTCAGACTGTGATATTTCCAATGAAAGACAATGTAAAGGTTTTGAAGTAGTTGCAGTGTGAATTTTGTGGGGGGTCTAGATTATAATAATTCACAGAAATTTAAGATAGAGTAAAAAAATACTAACCTGGCTTCTGTTCGTTTTCCAAAGGGACTTAATTAACAAATGCATTTGGTCTCAATCATGCCATTACTAACAAATTGGGTAGTTTCCCTCTCAAGAGAGGGTCTATGATAGGTTTCAGAATTCAAGATTGTTTATTTTCTTCCAGAAATGGCCATCCCCTCGTATGACTGCTAAACTGCAAGGTGGCATTTCAGAGTCAGTTTTATGTAAAGTGGTTTATGTAAGTTTTCTTTTAAACTTACACAGTAAACTTTGAATCTTACACTCACTTTAAATCTTTACTGTAATGTCTTTCTTATTGTTCCTGTTGTATATGCCTATTTAGGTTTTACTTTTACCAATCTAGTTAGGTTTTATGAACAACCTCATGACATATAAATTATTTTTTGTCTTTCAGATTGTTTTATGGAATTGAATAATTAATCTTTTCTTTCAATACAACATTTGTTCTTTCCCATAATTTTGTGGTGGAGAAAAATATAAAGATATTTTATTTTTTAATTACAAATTATCATTTTAAATTGTTCAAATAATACAAAAGTATAACAAATATAAAACATAAGTTCTTTATCTTTTGACCACTGTCCTTTAATGAATAGTTTGGTATCCATCATCCTCAAAATTGTTTGCTTTTGCAAACATATATTACTATACAATTGTTTTAGTATTATACTTGATACTATTTTGTGGATATGTTTCCACATTTGTCCACATGTATACCTTATTCTTTTTAGTGTATGCACAGTATTTTATTTTTTTAATTAATTACAGTATATATACTATTGTATTATGCATTACCCATGTGTATAGTGACTTCTATTTTTTTTTCAATTCCAGACAATGGTTCATGAACATCTTTGTAAATGGGTTCAGATATTTCTAAAGTTAGAATTGTGAAAAAACTACATTCAATTAATTTTTTTGTAGATGTAGTTGAATTTTTTATGAAAAGTTTATATACATTATATCTGTAATGGTGCTTAAAAGTGCCTAAACATTATTTAACAAAATGTAGACCCTATGGCAATGCATTTATTTTTCATTGCTTTTTTCTTTTTTCATTCCCACAAAAGTAGAAAGGTGCTATGCAGAACTAGTCATTGCTCATAGCTCCTCAAATGTTCTTTTTCCTACTTTTCTATTTTTTGCAGCTGTATGCAATTATCATACTCAAATTATAGAATAGAATATACTACATAATAAATGTGAGAAATAATATTATATAGTGAAGATACTTTAGAGTGATCCCAAAGTCCTGCTATCATAAAGTATTCTGGGGTCATAAAAATGAAGCAGGAAATGGAATCTGTTTCTGATTAGGAACGGAGAATAATCTATCACCTGTAAATTTACTATTTCCATGTCATAAATTTGTAAGCAGAAAAAGTGCAGGTCTTCATTTATTAACAAAGAAAAAGTAGCAATTGATATTTCATGGCAAAAGATGGGCAGCAACTGACATTTCATGTGGAGGAGAAGAGAGGGCAGGCCGAGGGAAAATGTGCACTGTGCAACTTTTTTTTTCATGTGTGCTGAACCACTTTGCTGAGTGTGAAGTGTAGAAGGTACACTATTAGGGCATTTTAAACTGAAAGGTCACAGGGGAATGAAATGTAAGGAACCTTGTCTGGACCTGGGAGCCTCCACATATTGAGGAAGAAGAAAAAATAGGTAGATATTTACTGGGTTGGATTTTTTTTGTCTGGATAGTGATTTTCAACCCGCATGTTGTGGCACACCAGTGTAACACAGGGTTTTTTAAAACATGCAATACCTGACTATTTAGTCAGGGGCACTAATGTCTTTTCTCTTAGATTATCAAATAAAAAAAAAATAACAATAGCAAACACAACAATAGCTATCTAATGTGAATGCCCTGTCTTGAACCATAAATATATAGGTCATAATTAGAGTTGCATCTTATTGGTTATGTTGCATAAGAAAGTTGCATCTAATTGATTAATTTTTGTTCCCAGAATTCCTTATATACAAGTATAGGTACCTGATTTTTTTAAAAAATCACTTTGGAGCTAAAGGGGTAGGTAATTACTATTATTATTTTCTTGGTAAATCAATCAAAATTATACCATTTTTTGTCAGATTGACAAAAATATATATTTTTGGTATGCTAAAGAATTTTAGTAATTAGTTTCTGTGTGCCACAAGATGAAAAAGGTTGAAAATCACTGGTCTAGATACAAGCAATTTAATTATTTGTAATTTTATCATGCTATTCCAGTGTGGCTTTACTTTAGAATTCCCCGAATGAAAACGAAATAATGAACTATGCCCATGGATTAGCTGGCATCTATGCAAACAGGTCCAAGATATTTAGATAGATGATAAAATCCATGTTTTGAGAGTACAGAAAAATTTAGTTTTGACTTCACCGGAAGTGCAATATCATTTTTATGTCTTCCATAATACTTGTGCTGGTGTCTGACTTAGCATATAAAATAGGCACTGGAGTTTCCTATGCATCTGTCTCCTTCCCCCCTTTCACAGGCATGCCTGTAAAAACAAAACCACCGTCTTGTTTATCATCTTCAGATTCCCAGGCCTCATGACAATTCCAGTCATGGAAGAGGCACACAATATTTGTGGCGTTGAACTGAAATGAAAAAGTATAAGATTTCTACCTCAGGTTGTAAGACAAAGTTGGAAATGGGTTTGCAAGTCGTCTGATCAGAAATAAGATTCAAAGGCACCAAACATTTATTGGTATTTTCTAATTATGTTTTAATTTTATAAGTGCTTTATGTTATTTCAGACAATCATAATATTAAGTAATTAAATGAAGAAACTTCAGATCAAGGTAACACAGGCTTTAATTATATTAAAAATTACCATTGATAAATGTATATAAACAATAGCTCTAATTATTTTTTTCCTGCTATGAGCCTCCATTGACACTAGGATAATCCTTCTCTTCCTCTTCCTCTTTCTCTTACTCCTCTTCCTTCTTTTCCCTCCTCCCCTCTTTCTCTTCTTCCTCCTCCTCTGGCTCCTTCTTATCATCATCATCATAGAAAACCTAAAATATTAGTACTTCTGAGCTCTTACTGTGTGCTAAACAGTTGGTTAAAATTTCTGTATGTCATCATAATTTTCACAAAATTTTTATGAGAAATTACTGTCCACATGCAACAAATGAGGAACCTGTGGCTGCTTGTTGTGTGATTTTCTTCAAGGCTTCAGGAGAGTTGACAAAAAGCAGAACTGGACTTAAAACCCACATCTTTCTGCCCATAAAGCCAGTACTCTTAACCACTATGTTATGATATCTGAAAATTAACTAGAAAATAAAAGCAACTTAGCAAAGATATTTTAATAATTACAAATAAAGTTATCAAAACTTCCCCTTTATATTTGATTCCCAAATTATCTCTTTGAATCTCAGGTTCAGAACGTCTTAGATACTTCTTCCCTCAGGTAAGTGGCAGGAAGTTGTAATTTAGCTAGTTTGAACAGGAGAAAGATATCTAATCAAAATACATCATCAAACAAGAAGTCTGGATACAAGTCTTAGGAATAACAGTGCTGGGCCACATGGTATTTAGAGACCTCAAACATTAGAAGGCAAAAATTACTGGGTCATGTTCACCATGGACTGATTCTAGAAGTAACAGACCAAACTTTCTGCCTATAGGATCATATTTGCATTGGCCAGTCAGATCCATTTAATAGCATTATAATGTGACAGGAAACTAGAAACCTCATTCTGCTGTGTCCCTAGGAAACAGAGTTGGAATTTTCCTAACCAACACTTTTTTTTAAAGTTTTATTTTATTTTATTTATTTTAGTGAGAGATTGAGACAGGAAGTAAGAGAGATGAGAAGCAACAACTCATAATTGTGGCACCTTAGTTGTTAATTGATTGCTTTCTCATATGTGCCTTGACCAGCAGGCTCCAGCTAAGCCAGTGACCCCTTATGCAAGCCAGCGAACTTGGGTTTTAAGCCAGTGAATTTAAGCTTTAAACCAGCGACTTTTGGGCTCAAACCAGAGACTATGGGATTATGTTTATGATTCCATGGACAAGCTGATGGCTTTAGGCTCAAGCTGGTGAGCCTGAGCTCAAAGCTGGCAACCTCAGGGTTTAGAACCTAGGACCTTAGTGTCCCAGGTCAAAAGCTCTACTTACTGCACCACCACTGGTCAGGCCTAATGAACATGTTTTATATCAGGGTTTCTCAAATGCATTCCTGCGAAGAATATTTTGTATTCAAGAAAAGGACAGTCACTGAATTACATAGAACACAGTGTAGCGCAGGCTATTCTAACTTAGTCCTACTTCATTCCTAATTCATATGATAATATAGATCATTTTTAGCAAAAAAACGTGTCATCAAATTGGTGTTGTTATTACTTTTTAGTTAGTATTCTATTCCTTTGTGAATTATTTTTGATTTATAATTGTATAATAGTAACAGTCATCAGAAGTTTATTCCTACTCTTATACTTGCTCATATAGAATTAGTGTCAAAGCAGCTTGGTTTACAAATTGGAAGTCTGTGATTTTTCTCTTTTAAAGGTGTATGTATATTTTTTGAATTTTAGAAATACTTCTCTGAGGAGATAATGACCAGGGCAAAAAAAAAAAAAAATTATCCTTCTTAAAACCAAGCATAGCACAGGAAGAAAGGGATTAGCAAAAGAAGTCAGTGGTCACCTGAGGTGACTATATTTTGATGGCAGCAATCTTGGCAAAGATGAAGTGCTATATTTTTGTTTCTCATCAGCTCTCCTGCCAGGAAGTGGAAGGTCTGATGGTTCCTCTCAACAAGTTTTCATTTATTTTTGGAAAGCTAGCTTATCAGAATATCAGTGTATGAAGCACCAGAGTCACCATGCAGGCTTAGTTAGGTTATGAGGGAAGTTTTATGCTTCTGGGTCTGAGAATAGATTATGAAAAATGGCCTACTTCTTTGTGGAAGTGGGTTGTTGATGAAGTGGGGCTTTTCCGAAGTATTGACAGTGCCAGTGGTTAACTGTGGTGTGTGGCTAACTGTACATGCAAGTGTGGGTCAAGGAGGTTTATAGCTGTTAGTACGCAAAATACAGTTTACTCTTATATTGCTATTTATTGATTATGGCATTATTATTATTACTGACCTACTTTTGCCCACCCCTGTATATTATGTTTATTACATATATTACATTTATAGTATATCTTAGTTGAGGCAGATCTTTATTATCACACATTACCTGGTAAGCCATCCTTCAAACCAAATTTGTCATCTAGGTCAATTACATTATTTCATGTAAATAAGAATATTCTTAATAAAATTTCCTTTTAAGTTCATGTGAATTTTAACTCCTTAGTTAATCATTTACTCTTATAATCATTATTTTACTTATTAGAATTTTTAGTGTACATCTACATAAAAAGAGGGAGGGGACATTTATCAGACAGTATTTAAAACTCATTTACTACTATAAGCAGATATACCATATGACCCAGCAATTTCTCTTGTGGATATTTATTTAAAGAAAATAAAAACACTAATTCAAAAAGATATATGCACTCTTATATTCACTTCAGCATTATATGCAATAGCCAAGATATGGAAGCAACTGAGATGGACCTAGATGCCCTTTGATAGATAAGTGGATAAAGAAGATGCAGTATGCATGTGTGGATATAATTGTGCAGCAATAAAAAGGAATGAAATCTTGCTATGTGTGAAACATGGATAGATCTGGAGGGTATTATGCTAAGTGAAATAAGTCAGGCAGAGAAAGACAAACATTGCATGGTTTCACTTACATGTGAAATATAAAATTACAACAAACAAACAAAACAAAACAAAAATAAACTGATAGAAACAGAGACCAAGAGAGGAAGGGATATATAGTCAATAATATAGTGATGAGTTTACACTACAGATGATTACTAAAATTAGTGGGTAATCATATTGTAAGGTAAAAAATGTCAAACACTATAATGTACAACTGAAACTAATATAACCAATGTAAGATGTATACCAACTACACTTAAATAAAAAAAAAAAATTTAGCCTGACCAGGTGGTGACACAGTAGATAAAAGTGTCAGCCTGGGATGCTGAAGACCTAGGTTCAAAACTCCGAGGTTGCCGACTTGAGCATGGGCTCATCTGGCTTGAATGCAGGCTTACAAGCTGAGCATGGGGTCACTAGTTTGAGCATGGGATCATGGACATGACCCATGGTCACTGGCTTGAGCCCAAAGGTCACTGGCTTTAAGCCTAAAGTTATTGGCTTGAGCAAGGGGTTATTGCCTCAGCTGGAGTCCCCCAATCAACACACATATGAGACAGCAATTAATGAACAGCTAAGGTGCTGCAACGAAGAATTGATGCTTCTCATCTCCCTCCCTTGCTGTCTGTCTGTCTGTCTGTCTCTCTCTCTCTCTCTCTCTCTCTCACTCTCTCTCTCTGTGTCTCCTCTCTAAAATGAATAAAATAAAATAAAACTTTAAAGTGACATAACCTTTGGGGATGGTTATTCAACAAATTCCTAATCTGGCCTGGGACTAACCCCAGAGACCATGCCCAAACCCACACTCAATTTAAGAGCATTTTACACTGTCTTTGACCCACTGCTGTCATTTTAATGATTTACCATCAAACACTGAGGCTGATAGTTTATAGAATTATTTTATAAAATAAATTTGGCATAGAGTTAAATATTGCAAGAAATTTTCATGTGATACATAATCAAAACCCTACTTCAAAGCATACTTTAAAATAGATTAGGAAAATTATTACTTAATGACATTAAATGTCTTCATTATTTTGAATCTTTGTTTTAACACACCCATTAGTAAATAAAAAAAACAGGTATACTTTTTTTTAACATAGTTCTAATATATATTCCACTTTTATTGTTAACATGATAATATTTTTCTGGCAGCAATTTTCTAAAAAATAAAATTCTTACCTAATCTGTTAACTTTGCGGGGCTTGGGTGTCAGGGCGTTATTGTGCACAGGATCAGGCTGGGTTCTAGAATCATTCACTAGGAAAATACACAACCAACTAAAATATGAGACATTATCATAGCTCGTAATAATATATAAAAGCAAAGCACAGGAGTTGTGTTAAGAAGAGTCAATTTCTATAAATTTTATCCACATTTCTATGTTAAGTTAGTATACAGTTAATCTTTTAAAAATTTTATATATACATATATAAAATAAGATATTTCCATGAGCAACAGTGGTTCTTAGTTAAAAATGTATAACAGTAAATGTTTAAGTCACTCATTTAATAAATTATATGGTCACATAAAACAGATTGATTTTAAGTGGAAAGTTCCAAATAACTATTTGTCCTCAAATTGTTAAAAACTTAACTATTTCAGAAATCCTAATCTTGTGCCTTAATGATAATACAGTATTCTCAAGAATGAAAATTAAGTAATGTAACAAAAACAACAACCCATAATGTTGGATACATGGAAACAAATTCCTCTGTAGTTAGATTTCTTAAATATCTGTGCTTTAAATAATTTCCTTAACACTGTGACTAATTTCTATCAGATTTAATATATACAAATGTATCTTCATTTGTATGGCTAAAACAAGTGCTGGGTAAAATTAAACATCCTGTAAGATGCCTAATTTTTGTTTAAATGCTTATAAATGAATTAAAATGAGATGAGAAATAAACTTACATGCATCCTCACAGGTGTTCTTGCATTCTTCCAGTGATTCAAAGTTGTTTAGGTTGCCAAGGCATCCACCATACTTGAAACTTTCACACTGCTTTGACTGGTTGCTATAAAAATACCTAGTAATGTAACCTCGACAGACTCCAACTTCTTCTCCAAAAAGCAGAAATCTGGCTTTCCTAGAAAGTATGAAAATATCAGAAAGCAATATTCTGTTATAAATAAATTATCATAATTTAATGTATAAACAACTAGTTGTGTAAAGTTATTTAAGGAATAAACATGGAGAATTAAAGAGGTAAAACTATCACATTACATCTGTACAGTATTAGAATTACCTGTTGTATCTACTGTGACATTTAGAATAAGGTAGATGCAACTATTATCATACTTGGTTGGTATTGAAATTTCAAGTTTTAAATTTCTCATAATAAATTCATAGGGCATTACCTATCAACTATTTCATGATTTGAGAGAATAAAATATATTGGGTTATGTTACCCTTGGTTTGGAAGTATAAAATGTTATGATAAAAATTTAATTATTTTAATTAATATTTATGTATCAATATTTAGGAAAGATTTAGAAGTATCTCATATTTTTTTAGGCATGAGGTTTCATTAGGGCAAAAGTGCAACTTGTTGCTTCAATAATAAATTTCAATAAAACATTTTGGAGAAGCTTTGAGGGGTATGGAAGTTCTCATGGCTATTCTTAGGAGTTCCTGAATTCTTAGGCTGAAATTAATATCAGCATTAGGTATGACATCCTCTACCACTGTGTTTCCTATTTCTCTTCTTTCAGACATTGGAATGACTCCAGCAGTCAAAGGCAGAAAGGAAATACATGTTCAGAAATTGTAGAGGCTTTCAAAAAAAGTCTAACACAAATTCTTTGTTAGTGCTCCAAACCAGGCTAAACACAGCTGTTACAGAACTTGTGCCACTGTGATTCACATTACGAGCTTCATATACATGCTTACTCTGTAAATAAGAGAACTGAACCTATTTTTTAAATTATTATGACCTCAAGATATATTGAGCTTGGAATTTTCAGTGTAAAACTTCAATTTCTCTATTTTTCATTGCAACTCTACCACTAGACTGGCAAAATTAACTGTGGTATCCTTATAATCTTAGAACTGGATCTTCTATCTCAGGAAGCAATACTCATGAGTGTTTTACTATAAAAAGAGTATGTATTTAATAATGCTAATAATTTCTGAAGCAGTTTTAAATCTTCAGAAAAAAACAATATCCCATGAAAAAATTGTGATATTTAAAACATGCTATTTTAATATAGTGGAAAATATTTTCTATAATTTCTCAAGGTACCAATTTGAAAATTATTTTATTTACTGACTCTTGTTTCTCAAGATGAATGTTACTATTATTCCTATAGTAACAATTTATAGTTAAGTTTAATATATGGAAAAATTTTTTAATTTATATAACACTTTTTTATGAGACAGAGAAAATTACATTATAATACTTTTTTATGAGACAAAGATAATTACATTCAATTAGTTTTGTTCTTAGTATATAATTCTTATGAATTTTTCTAATTATCATTGATTTGAGAGTGACTGAGCCAGGAAGGGAGAGAGGGAAAGAGAGAGAGAGTATGGAGAAAAAAGAAAAAGAGAAACATCAACTTGCTGTTCCACTTAGCTCTTCCACTTAGTTATGCAGTCATTGGTTGCTTCTCATATGTGCCCTAACTGGGGATTGAACCTGTGACCTTGATGTGCTGGGACAAGGCTATATCCATTGAACCACCGAGCCAAGGCCTTATAAATATCTTAAAGAATATAAGTATTCTGTGTTCAACCAAAGGTAATAGGTAAAAATATTGCATATAAACAACAGAAAACAGTAAATTATTAGCGTGTTATTTCTTATTTTTCATTATATCTAATAAAACAAAACACCATTTCAAAGATCACATGAATTTATAATGAACCATGTATCAGAGAAAATCAGAGAGACCTAAGAACTGAATTTATAAGTGCCTTAAGTAAATTATACTAATGAGCACACAAATGAATGTTTACCTTTTTGCAATGTTGCCTTTGCCTTTCCAGTACTCTTATAATAATCTGCAGGAAAAACAATTTATGTATATCAGTTATTACAACTTATAATATAATGTTATAAATTTCAATTTAACAAAGGTGATATATTTATTATTATTAAAGTTATTCTTATGCAGAATGTCAATAAATTTTTAAATTCTCTGAATATTAAATTATTTTAATTGTTGTAACCATGAAGCCCTCCCCTTTTATTATAATAATGTCTCAAAATTGAATTTAAAAGGTCTCACACATTTACAAAAATAAGAATTTATGGTGAACTATTCAAAATATCTATGATTTAAACAGTTATTTTAAAAATAATGTGAAATATAAAACTAAGAGCCTATTTTGCATATAAAAACATAACTTCTATAGAAAATTGGGAGTAGGGGTGGAAAGAACCAGAATTATCTCATTTGTTTTGTTTTTTAAGTGAGAGGAGGGTAGATAGAAAGACAGACTCTGGCGTGCGCCCCTATCAGGATCCACTCAGCAACCTTAGTCTAGGGCTGATGCTTAGACCAAATGAGCTATCCTCAGCACTTGAGGCCAATGCTCAAACTAACCAAGCCACTGGCTGTGAGAGAGGAAGAGGGAGAGAAGGGGGAGAGGGAGAGGAATAGAAGCAAATGGTCACTTCTCATGTGTGTCCTGACCAAGAATCAAACCCTGGATATCCACATGCTGGAACAATGCTCTATCCACTAGCCAACTGTCCTGGGCCATCTCCTTTTCTTATACCTTCCTTTGCCTCATTGTTTCAACCCAATTACAAATTTTATTATTATTTTCAAGTACAGAGGAGAAATGAAGTATAGGGTATTTGATACATATTTTTGGGTTTAACTTTCAGAATTAATGGAATTTCTTCACTCAATAACTAGAATGCTACTTATCTCTGACCATTATATTTCAAGCATAGATTCTAAATTTTAATCTAAATGACAGATAATGAAATTTGAATTAATATAATATGTGAAGATTTATTTTTTCATGTAAATATTTGAAAAGCTGAGTGATATTTTTTTTGTTGAATAATCACATGTTTTGTAAAGTAAATCTCTGCTCAAAGAAGATTATAATGGACAGAAAGGGAGAGTGAGAGAGAGAGAAAGAGTTGGGTTACACGGTCTTTTTAGCCAATGTTCAGTCAGGTTATTCTTTGAAGAGTAAAACATCTATGAGAGAAGGTAATGGGGCTGATCTCCTTTTTAAATTTTACTATGTTTTAGTCTATTGCCTTTTTTAAAAGACTACTTTTTATAATTGCATTTTTTAAATTAATTGAATTTAATGGGGTGACATTGGATTGTATAACCATACAAGTTTCAAGTGTACAACTCAATATAATACCATCAGCACACTGCATTATGCACCCTTCATCCCAAGCAAAATCTAATTTTATTTTAAGTATTAAGAAAAATTGATGTATTTTTGTGTGTGGTATTTTTATTTTTGCATTGTAAATAACCAACCCCAAATAGTGTTTTTTAAAAAATTATATAGTTGTCAAAATAAGCTTAATTTAAAATATCTTAACATAAAATTAATATGTTACAGTTTTAATTTATGAGGACAAGGGAATATACTGCTCACAAACAATAGGGGATGTTTCAAAATGAATATGAAGCTATAAACTATCCTCTACTGTTTGTGAGCAGTGTAATATATACATACACACACTATGTAAAACTAGAATTCTAAATAATAATTTTTTTATTTGGTTTGCAACAGCCACAGGACAGGAACCTAGAAATGCTTGATTTCAATGTTCATGTAATATTCAAAGAGAGAACTCTTTTGTTTGTTTCTGATTTTATTCCAAGTAGGATTATTTCAGCTAGGAGACATGAAAACTAATTCAAATAATGAATTTAGCACATTAGAATTTTAAGCGTATTTATATTACCAATGATTATCTTTGAGGATTCCGAAATTAACAACCATGAACAACCTATTAATTGAATTTTATTCCAATTACAGTCTGAAAAAACACAGAATGTTTATAGGAAATTATTCAAGTTATTATATTTTCCTAGATTTATACAGAAATAACATTTATTAATGATGTCTCAAGTGACAATGGTATGCTTTACTAATTTTCATTTTAGTAATTTCTTGAATTTCTACTTATCTGAGTTTATAGTTTAAATATATAATTATGAATATTTACATGTAATTAATATACAACTAGTTAATAATCACCTGACAAATTTTAGTAATTGTAAGTACCCCCATTCTTCATTTTTTTTTCTTTTGTTGTAGATGGGTAAATTCTGAATGCTAACTTTTAATGTTTTTATTGTTGAAATCAGCCTAGAAAATAATCTTAACAGGTGAGAAATTGACTCTGTGGGAAGAGATCCTTGCTATTAAACAGGTTTTTACCATTCCAAACAAACTATAAAATAACAAAGTTAAATGTAAGGAAAGTGGAAAATGTATTTACATGTTTTTTAATTCCCTGTGGAAAATAATACCCAATGTAAATCTCCACAAAAAGCTAGTCTAAATTAGCACAACCAATAAAATGGTTATTAATAGAAATTGCATTCTTTCTAGATCCTTTCAAGATGTTTCATAAATTGAAGCTTCATGTATTTAAATGTAACACTTTTAAACTTACTGTGGAGGAAGATTGGCTAGAAAGCAGAGTGGGAATTTGATCTTTTTCATCTAATTCTTTAATTTCCCATACTATATTATACTGATTTTTCATAAATAATAATAAAAGATCATGTTGTTGTTGCTTAAACTACAAGAAGAAAAGCAACTAAACAAAAAAAAAAAGGAAAAAAAAAAGAAAGCTGGACCAGGTGGTGGCGCAGTGGATGGAGCGTCAGACTGGGACATAGAGGACCCAAGTTTGAAACCCCCAAGGTCGCCAGCTTGAGCGCAGACTCGTCTGGTTTGAGCAAGGCTCACCAGCTTGAGCCCAAGATCACTGGCTTGAACAAGGGGTCACTTGGTCAGCTGTATGTAGCCCTTGGTCAGGTCACACATGAGAAGGCGATCAATGAACTAAAGTGCCACAAAGAAGAATTGATGCTTCTCATCTCTCTCCCTTCCTGTCTGTCTGTCCCTCTCTGTCTCTATCACACACAAAAAAATAAATAAATAAAAACAAGACAAAAAGAACACAAATATCTGAAGCCTTTTTTTTCAAACTATTAGTTTTTAACTTAACTTTGTTTCCATGACTTTATTATTACATAAATACACCAAACAGAATTAAAAATATTTGGAAACCATAAAAATGCTTTACATACAAAAGGGCAACTGAGTATCCATATAACTAAAGACATCTATAGTTTCTATTCTCTGAAATATTTGGCTTGTCTTTATTCTTGGTCCTGGTAGTTTACAAGCAACAGTTCTCAATAGTTTTCCCAAATAAAGCATAACTTTAGCTTCCAAGCTTTAATATATGATATAAAATCATAATTTTATTTTATGTTCCCTATACTCATACTATCTTCCCTTTACATAGGAAAACCACTTAGAAGTAACATGAATGTCTATAATGAAACACTTAATTCATCATCATTATGTCAACAATTTATAATTAAGTAATTAATACGTATATTAAACAAAACCAACCAAAAATTTCTCAAAATAATCACATTGCTCTTAGTAAACTCTAGAATAATTAGATTCTGACATAGCGAGGGTCACTTTAAAAAATGTATTGAATTTTTTGGGGGTGACATTAGTTAATAAAATTATATAGTTTCAGGTGTACAATTATATAATACATCACTTATATATGGATTGTGTGTTGACCACCCAAGTCCAGTCTCCTTCCATCACCATCTATCCCCCCTAGAGAGGATCACTTATGAGAGAATTCACTGGCTGCTTCAATAATATTCATGTTGTATAATAACAACTAAGCAGCATTCTTTAATAAATGAATAAAAAGCTAAACTAATACTAGCATAATGAAAAGTATATAATTTAATAGACATTACCAAACAAGACAAGATAAAATAACGTGTAGATATTATTTTTTAATGTTTTCAAGTTCTTTCAAGACTACAGTCATATTATTTACTTGCAAGAATCTTTCTTTTGACCTGTTAATATAAATATTAGTGTAAATAACATGAATGATTTAGGTCTGGGTTATCATTACATCCTCCATATGCACATAAAGAAATTGAGCTTCTGAAAGTCACAAGTAATAGTCAAGATTGAAACAAAATAAAGCCATTTTATCAAGATTATTATTTTTTTCTTTACTAAGGTATTTTTCTAATTATAAAAATAATGTCTATTTTCATAGAAAATCAATTAACTATAGTTGTGTGATCTATTTCTAGACTGTTTATTTTGCTTTGTTAATTTCTATCTACCTTTATACCCACATCATTCTGCTCAATTTCAGGAGATATAATAAAACTCTTGAAATCAAATAGTATAAAATCATCCAGATTTGCTCATTTCTTCAGAATTCTTTAGCAATTCTAGGTCCTTTTTATTGCGTATCAATTGTAGAGTAGTCTTACTAATTAATTAAAAAAACACAGATATTTGCTGAGAAATGATTGGTGTAGGATAGCTTTTAGATTCATTTTGGGGAGGTTTTAATTCTGAACAACGATGACTCTTTCAACCACTTAATGTTTTACATATGTTTATTAAAGTCTTCTTTATTTGCAAATATACTTTAGCAGTTTTACAGATTTTATTGTAAATGTTTTGCACTTATTTAAATTTATCCCTAAGAATTTCATGTTCCATTATTTCAAGTGGAATTGCCTTTTAAAAATATTTTATTTTCTACTGTTCATTGCTAGCATATATAATTCAATATATATTATATATAAGCATTATATATAATACATAAAATAATTTCATCTTTTTTATCCAGTGAAATTTCTAAAGTCATCTTCTAGTTCTTAAAATTTTTCATGTTGTAATAGGGTTTACTCCGAGTAAAAACAGTTATGCATTTTGATTTTCAAGCTATGTGTACCTATTATTTTCTTTTTTTACCTAAAAGAACTAGCTTGGACCCTCCTATGCAAGGTGTAAAAGAAGTAGTGATTGAATATTTTTATCTGATTTCCAATCATAAATAAAAAGTATTCATTCTTTCATTATATGTATAAAGTTGACAGATGATTTTTAATAGATACCCTTTATCAAGTTGAGGATATTTTACTATTAATTGCCATTTAATTTTTTTAGTTGCTTTTTTTATATAGTTTGTCTTTTCTCCCTTAATTGGTTAACATAGAGAATAAATTTTTCATATTTACTCAATCATACATGTCTTGCATAAACCATACTTTGTTGTAATGTATTATCTGTTTATATTGTCCTGAATTTGATTTGCTATTAATTTTAGATATTTTTGTGATTATATTTATGAGGAAAATTGGGTCTATAGATTTCTTTCTTGAATTGGCTTTAGTGTAAAATTAAGGTGATGTTGACTTTATATCATAATGAGTAAGTGTCCCCTCCTTTTTAATTTTCTGAAAAAGTTTGTATTGGATTTGTGTTATTGCTATCTTAGATGTTCTACAGAATTTACCAATAAAGTCATGCCGTATACTTTGTTGGAAGTTTTTTATTCAGTAATTTAAGTTATGTAATATATAGAGGTTTCAGCTATTCTATTTTTTAAATTATATTTTGAAGAATGGCTTTCAAAGATTTACTGATTTATTCAAGTTTTTAAAGGTATTGACACTGATTTGTTAATAATCTCTTATCTTTTTAAGTTTGTAGGATTCATATTCTGATATTGGTCATTTCTGTTCTTTTCTCTCTTTGTCTCTATCTTTCAGATCTACCTAGAGCTTTATCACTATTGTTGATTTAAATAGTACATCATTCTCCTGACCAGGTGGTGGTGCAGTGGGTAGAGCGTCGGACTGGGATGCGGAAGACCCAGGTTCGAGACCCTGAGGTCGCCAGCTTGAGTGCTGGCCCATCTGGCTTGAGCAAAAGCTCTCCAGCTTGGACCCAAGGTCGCTGGCTCCAGCAAGGGGTTGCTCAGTCTGCTGAAGGCCCACGGTCAAGGCATATATGAGAAAGCAATCAATGAACAACTAAGGTGTTGCAACGGCAATGAAAAACTGATGATTGATGCTTCTCATCTCTCTCTGTTCCTGTCTGTCTGTCCCTATCTATCCCTCTCTCTTTGTCCCTGTAAAAAAAAAAAAAAAAAAAAAAAAGCAAACCATTCAGCTGACAATATTTTTTATATTCCAAATATTTGGAGTGTTTATGTATTTTTCTATTACATTATTTTAATTTGTTAGAAAAATACTGTGTATAATTATAGTTTTAAATTTTCTTAAGAAAATTCGGTCCTGCATAAGGTTCATCATGTTTACACAAAAGAAGGTAAATAACGTACTGCTGTTAGGGAAGTGTTCTGAAATTGTCAACTATGTCAAGTTGTTGGATTTTGTTCAAGTTTTCTGTATTCATACTGATTTTCTGTATATTTGTTCTATTAATTACTAAAAAGTATGTGTTGAAATATCTAACCTAAATTGAGGAACTATTTAATTTTCCTTCCAGTTCTGTTAATATTTTCTTTGAAACTTTTAAAGTTCTATAATGAGGCATATACATAGACATTGAGGATTATTATGTCTTTTTGATTAATTGGCCCACATTTTTTTTATATAAAATAAGAGGTGGGAGGCAGAGAGGCAGAATCCACATGAGCCACAACCAAGATGACCCAGAAATCCCCCTACCAGGCAATGCTCAGCCCATTTGGGGCCACTGCTCCATTGCTTGGCAACTGAGCTATTTTTAGTGCTTGAGGAGAGGCCATGGAGCCATCCTCAGCCCCCATCCTGTGCTAACTTGCCCAAACCAAGCCATGGCTGCAGGAAGGGAAAAGAGGGAGGAAGGGGTGAGCAGATGGTCGCTTTTCCTGTGTTCCCTGACCAGAACTGAACCTAGGACTTCCGTACTCTGGCACACATTCTACCACTGAGCCAACCAGCCAGGGCCCTTATTTTTCTTATGATTAGTGCTCGAATAGTATACATTTTCTCATCCCTTCACTTTTTATGTTTCCATGTCTTTTAAACTATCTTTTCTATAGTTAGTTCTTGATTTATTGTTTACATTGTCTAATATATAGCTTTTAATTAGAATGATTACACCATTAAATTATAATGCTATTAGCATTATGGTTCATTATGAATCCCTAGTTGTTTGTTTTTCACTTTTGTTCCAATTTTCCTCTTTCCCGTCTTGAGGGCTGAGTATCTTAATGACATTATTTTTTATTTGGGAGAGAGATGAGAAGCATCAATTTGTAGTTGTATCACTTTAGTTGTTTAATGATTTCTTCTTGTAAATGCCTTGGTGATGGTAGGGGGTGGAGGGACTCAAGCTGAGCCAGTGACCCTTGCTTACTGTTGATCTATTTATTGGATCTCCTTGTTTTGTTTTGTTTTTTTAAGTGCATGTTCTAGTGCTTGTCATATTCATCCTTAATTCATGACAGCCAACCTTTAAATGATTAATACCAGTTTCACCTAGATTATCCAGAACCTTACACAGTAACTTCCTATTTTCCCTCTCTTTTCTTGGGTGCTTTAGTTCTAAATCCTTTAATAGTACTTACAGTGCAGGTCTCCTAGCAATAAATTTTCTCAGACATTGTTGATCTTGACTTTGGGTGATGGATATACAACATAATCAACAGTTCAATGCTATAAAAATATTTACTTGAAACCTATGTACTTTTATTGATCAATGCTACCCCATTAAATTTAATTTTCTAAATAAAATATAAAAAATTAAAATTAAAAAATAAAATGTTTATTTCATCTCCATTTTAAGGGTATTTTAAATAGATTTACATTAATTATTGGCAGTTTTTTTCCCTCCAGCACTTTAAATGTTTTATTTTCTTCTCTTGTAAATTATTTCTTGATGAGAAATTTGTGGTTCTTTGATCTTTGCTTCCTTATATCTAATATATCATTTTCTGGACCCTTTTAAGGTTTACTTTTTATCCCTGATTTTCAGTGATTTGATTATTTTATGCATTTGTGTGGTTTTCCTTTGTGTGTATGTGTGTGTGTTTAATTTGTCAAGGATTCTGGTTTTAAAATTACAATTTTCATCAACTGTGGATAAGTTTCTTACACTATTTGGTCATATATTTCTTCTGCCCCCTCCTCCAGCACACCAATTACACATTATGATGGATCATGATATTGTGTCAGGCTATATTCTTTTTTGTATGTTTAGTTTTCATGCTTCATTTTTAAATACTTTTATTGCTCTATCTTTAAGTTAACTGATCTTTTCTTGTTTGCTCTAAATAGATCTGGTTAACTTCTTATTTTATATATTGTATTTTTCAGGTTTATTATTTCCATTTACTTTTTCTTTTATATATTCCATTTTCTTATTATGTTCAAGTTTTCCTTCAATCCTTTAGCATAATTATAATAGCTATTTTAAAGTTTTTGTCTACTTATTTTATCACTCTGTCATATCTATGCCTGTTTGAATTGAGTGATTTTTTTCCCAGTTAGGAATCATAATTTGCTTCTTTTGAATGTTTAATATTTAGGGGAGATTATGAATATGTTTTAATATCGTGCTGTTGGCTGCTGGATTTTATTGTCTTCCTTTAAAGAATGTGAAAGTGCCTTTTGGCTGGTAGTTAAATTACTTGTAGATCAGCTGGATCTTTTTAGGTTTGCTTCAAGGTTTATTACATCAAGTCCAAAGTAGTCTTTTCAGAAAAATTTAGTCCTACTCCTAAATTAAATGCTAAATTTCTCTCAGTCATGTGAGAGCTCTGGAAATTGTTTCACATGCAATCCCTGGATAAAAAGAAAAGAACTTGCCTGACCAGGCAGTGGTGCAGTGAATAGAGTGTCGGACTGGGATGCGAAGGACCCAGGTTCGGGACCCTGAGGTCACCAGCTTGAGCGCAGGCTCATCTGGTTTGAGCAAAGCTCACCAGCTTGGAGTCAAGGTCGCTGACTCAAGCAGGGGTTTGCTCGGTCTGCTGAAGGCCCACGGTCAAGGCACGTGTGAGAAAGCAATCAATGAACAACTAAGGTGTTGCAACAAAAAACTGATGATTGATATTTCTCATCTCTCTCTGTTCCTGTCTATCTCTCTCTCTGACTCTCTCTCTCTCTGTCTCTGTGGAAAAAAAAAAGAAAAAAAAGAACTTCATGGACATGGACAACCGTGTGGTGATTGTTGGGTGGTAGGAGGTGAGAGAGGGAATGGGGGAAATAAATGGTGATGAACAGAGACTAGACTTGGGGTTGTAAACACACAATACAGTGTACAGATGATGTGTTATAGAATTGTGCACTTGATCACTTTGTTAACCAGTATCACCCCAATAAATTCAATGAAAAGGAAATAGATGTTAAAAATTCTAAAAAGCACATATGAACCCCTGATAATTATTTTCTCATATTCATAAAATTTCTAGAGGGATGTAGCTTTATTCTTTAGTGACACCTGAAAGGCTTGCTATCCATATTTTTGTAATTCTTCCCTACATAAGTCCATTCTCTCCTACATAATGTTCCTAAAAACCCAGCACCTCAGCATACCAATTTCTAATCTCCATGTCCTCCACCAGGGAAGCCACCATGTTATGCTTAGGCTTCTCACCCTTAACTGTGGTTGAAACACGCCAGCAATAACTGTGGTTGAAATGCACCAGCATACAGTATGAAGAGAACAGCTTATAGAAATCTGTAATGAATGAAAAATGCTTGGGCAATCATAAAAACTAAAGGTACCACAGAATAGCACTGAACTGCCTATTCTGTCTTAGTAACATTTCTAGCACATATATTGGGAAGAAGTAGCAAAGTAAGTGCTCTGAGGTCAAAGTAAGTGCTCCGAGGTAAAAAAAATGTATTCACATCAATTCTTTTCTGTCAGCTCTGGACTATATATGAAAGCATCTCAACAGAGTCAAAGAAGAAAAAAATTCTCTCTTTTTACTTTGTTGAGATTTTTCCACAGGTCAAGATCATCAAGATGTTAATACTGTTTTTGCAAAAGCAGTTTCTGAAAGCACTGTGAGAGTGAGAATGCAGAGCTGCCTGCTTTGCAAAAAACAAGACACCTAGTGTTACTAACTAAACATACCATCTCTGTAGTACTACTCTATTCTACCTAGTAGTAGAGCTAGCTCTAAGAACATGCCATGTTGGACTTTGGGGTTAGAAACTGGAGAAATAGAGACAACTCAGATTATTCCATCTTTCAAAGAGTTTAGAATTCAAAAAAATAGAGCAGAAATAAAATCATTCAAAATTTTGACCAGTAATTATTTGGAATTTATCTCAATGAAAAAAGATAAAACTACATACAATATTGCAATATGTACAATTTGCAAAAATATGTGTTTAATGGGATTAAAGCAGAATAAAATATTCAACAAAATTTAATTACAATATAATATGATGTGCTTTCAAACCTTATTACAAAGTAACAATATGAAAAGTTCAGTTCAGTAAAGTTCATGTGGATCAGCATGAATGGTATTTCTTTTCTATAGTATTCCAAGGATTAAAAGACAATGATTTAACTTTATACATGTATTTCTGCTCTCCAATGCATCTAAGAATTTTCTAATTAGTAGTTAGTGACAGCCTCAAAGTGGATTCTCAGATTTATTATCTTAAATGGGGACAGCTATGAGATCATTGTATTGATAAAGTCTAAGTCAATGTGACTAACAAAGTCTTTCCTGCCAGATCATAGCTGCTAAATTACACTCACTTCATTGCAGATATAATACCTGTTCTGCCAACTTAAATGTTTTTCTTCCATCTTTGTTATGATGGAGATGATAGGACAACAAATGGGGCTTACTATATTTTATAATGACTGATATGAAAAAAATATAAATATAGTGAACACAAAAGCTGAAAATGTGAAAAAATATGAAAGAAACCCTAAAAAGCTCTGTCCCCAGAAACTTACCTATTGTACATTTTTCTTTGCACTCTTCCAGACTTATAAATCGATTCTCATTTCCTTCACACCCCCCATACATAAATTCTTCACACTGTTGAGTGTGAATGTTGAAGTAAAATCTTGTCAGCATTGCTCTGCATGGGCCATTATCCGCTTTATATGCACAAAATGAATTTACAAGTTTCAGTGGTGGTAACTCAGCATCTATGAAGTAAAAATAAAAGCTATAAAATATAATTCTTCATCAGCATTGTAGTAATGTATTTGTTTCCTTTTTATTTCCTTTTAAATATATCCTAACTCAGTGGTTCTTAACCTTTTTTGAGGTACCGAGCCCACCAGTTTCATATGCGCATTCACCGAACCCTTCTTTAGTAATAAATAAAATACGATTTTTTTTCCCCAAATTTAAGATATAGGTATATGTTTTGTTACTGTCGCACAAAATGAGCCGTGCATGAACATCACCTTGCTCAAAGAAAAAAACCAACAAAGTGCATGAACTCACAACAAATTACGGTATTACTTTATTCTAGCCTCCACAGCAGAGGTTTCTCCGAACCCCTGAGACTGACTCATCGAACCCCTAGTGTTTGATAGAACCCAGGTTAAGGACCACTGTCCTAACTTTAAGGAAAAGTACAATAAACCAGGCTGATACATGACACCTTAAAAAGTTATTCATAGCTATCAAAAAGATAAAGTTTATAAACCCACCAAATGAGACAGGTTTTATTAATGACTAAACTTTAATAGTTGCTTAATAAAATTATAGAATATTTTTTCTAGACTCTTGTTATTGCTTACTTCTATACCAGCTGACTGACATACAATTGAGTAGGAATTGTAAGGTAGCTGATGTGTTGACCTTACAAGTTAGTAGAGACCTCCTTTTTAATTCAGTCATTTTTAAGGGCAGTTGTTAATAGACAATTCTTTCAGTTCTCCTCCCAATCCTCAATTGTATCACTTTTTACACACAAAACAACTCTTTAAAAGCAACTGTGTATTCATATTCATATATATGTATATACCATGCTAGAGTAAACCATTCCCTAATTATGAACATTCAGGAGTTTTATCTATCTATATCTATCTATCTATCTATCTATCTATCTATCTATCTATCTATCATCATCTATTATCTATCTATCTACCTGTCTGTATATTTCAGCGTAAATTCTTTTAGTTATCTTGATTATTTTTAACAACATTGAAACAATAATACTTTACATGTTTTAAAATAGAATGAGGCAATTCTTTTGACTTCCAGTTATAATTATTTTCTCTAAATATTCAGTCACTTATTTTGTCACAGAAAATTTCTTATATTGGAGAGGAAGGATTTGTACATACAGAAAACTCAACTAAAATTCTTAGACTTGATTTTTATCAAGTCTAATAATATTAACAAATAACTAATTTTAAGTAAAAAAAAACTATTTTGTATTATAAATCAATAATTTATTTGAATTTTTTTCTAATTGATAATACCTCTACTTTTTACTCTTAATATATTTGATAGTCCTTATCATCTTTGACTTCAAATTTTCTGTTAAGGATATACTCATCCCAAGTTTTAGCTGCTATTTAGTCATTGTGCCACCAGATAGCAGCAGTGCATCACACAAAAAAAGAAAGAACAGCCTAATGCTAGTAATAATCCGCTAGTATTTTGAATAATTACTATGCTTTGTGTTTTGTAATTATATCATTTAATTATCACAACAAACTTCTGAGTTAGGCATTATCTTCATTTTACAAATTATAAAATTCATTGAAGAAATTCATCGCTCAATTCACGCCATATAATTGTTCCCCATGTAGTTTTACAGCATACATTTCATACATTCTTGATAACAGAGATATTGTCATAGATTTGTGTGACTGACATTCATAAATTGGCATGTAGGTAAAGCATAAAAAATAAGTATAAAATTTCCACTCAATCATTTTTTTTCTAAAATTCATTTTATGAAAACTAAAATAGGTTTTGCGATGATGAAAGTAGGTGATGATTTTATGCTATTTTCCTAAGGAAAACACTAAGAATGAACCTCTATTAACTATTTTGTTAATCATTACCTAACTATTCATATGTACATTCACATCTTAATGTATTTTTCTTGCACGAATCCTGAAATTTTGCGCAATGAATTTTCGACCCACACTTAAACCCAGCATCCCTGACGTGGGGGAGTAGACACAGTACCATGGCCATTCCACTCAAAAGATGAAAAGAATCTTTTGAGTAAAAAGAATTTACCCGGAAATAGACAGACAGGGAGATAGATAGATAGATGGAAATCCGTCTTGTTTTCATTTCTTACTTTGGATAAACTTTTTTGAAGGTCAACAATCTTGTGTTGATCATGTGTCAGACACTGTGCTGTCCCAGCAGATACGATAGTGGTAAGTGTATTATGTGGCAGCAGTCCTCCTTTCCATGGTCATGGGAACACTAAAGATTTACTTAGATAAATATTCAAGAAGTTCAGCGTGCTACGCAAGTGTATAATGAGATACTTACGCTTGTCTGAAGGAGTCAGGAATACCTGAGATGCAAAACTGAGATTTGAAGAAAGTGTTGACAGTAACAAGGATTGATCAAAGGCAATGACTGGAAAACACATTTAGGGCCATGTCATAGGAATTTGATACGATGCAACCAGATAAATACAAATATGGTTTATAATATTTAGCGATTTTGGTAATCAATTTCTTGTATTTTATGCCTCACCATTGGGCTGATTCTACATCTACATCTTATAAGAGATAACCTGTCTTTCTCTAAATGCTCCCTGCTAATTTTCTCTCTACCAGTCCAAAGGAATTAAAAAAAACCCAAAAAGTTATCACCATTGTTTTTATTATTATCATTTTTTATATTTTTGAGAAGTTTATTTTATTTCATCCTCGCTGCAGGTTAGACTGATTAAAAATAGTCAGCTATTGCCGTCATGACCTGTGATGGCACAGTGGGAGGGGTGCCCCGTGGAGCACTGAGGTCAGGTGGGTGGGGTGCTCCATGGAGCGCTGAAGTCACATGGATGGGGTGCCCCATGGAGCCCTGAGGTCACTGGCTTTAAACCGTGGCTTGCCCAGGAACATACAAGAAGCAACTACGCGCTGATAATTCCTGCTCCTCTGCTCCCACCCTTCTCTACTCTCTAAAATTAAAAAATAAAATCTTTTTAAAAATAGTCTATGATTGACTTGTGGGAGAAGAAATATTGTATGTATTTCTATAAAATGAGAGTACACTATTTTAATTAAATAATGTAATTCTATAAAATGATGGCATGGCCTTGGCATAATGTGATAATGGCATATCTCTAAAATTAAATAGATTCAGGTGTGGGATCATGCTATCATGTGATTAATTAAAAACAAAACAGCTCAAACTGGATAAGACTGCACAGCTAGTCAGCTAAGAGGTCTTTAAGTCTAGCTTTCAAATCAAAATTTTTTCTTATCCGGCTGGGTTTGGTCTGGGTTTATCCAGAAATTTTAAACTTTGGTCTAATTAGTGATAGGCTAATTCTGGTTTCTTGGCTGACTGGAAGCAACAAATCAAGAACCTTCCGGTTAACAGTCATGCATTTTCTCAGTATAATTGAAGGAGATTGGACTAGGTGATTATTGATAATACTTAGACCCATTCATCTTACAATTCTCAAGATGGGGTTGCCTGATTTTTCACTGTGAGGACTTATTTTACTCTCTATATTCTTTTCTACCCAACCTCCAGAATATTACAACTTGAGCCATTCCTTTTTATTTTTATTTATATACACACAGATATATATTTGGTGGCATATTAAAATATATATTTATTTTTCATTTCTGGGTAGGATGTGACTGACCCTGTTGTCTCTAGCTGGGTTTGCCTTTCACCTACTGGAAAGCCGGATTCATCTAATGTGGGCCAGGGGCCTGTGTGGGTGGCCGGGCTGCAAGCTGTTGGTCCAGCTGGCGCAGGTTTTTAGATCCACCAAAAGTGTCTATCATGTTTGGCTGCAGGCTAGAGTGATATAGCATGTACCACTTGGTCACTTCCTTCTGCCCAGCCCTCAGATCCCCAATGTTAGGTAAGTTCCCTTCCTCTTGGTATCAACAAAAATACATGTGCATGCCTCCATCACTTTATTTAAAATTTTATTTATTTATTTTTATTTATTAATTTTGGAGGGAGATAAGGGGAAAGGGAGGGAGAGAGAAAATGAGACAGGAGCATAACTCTGTTCCTATATGTGCCCTGACTAGGGATCGAACTGGCAACCTCTCTACTTTGGGATGATGCTCCATTTAATATACTAAAATAACCTGTTTACCCTTCAGTCTCCCATGTGAAACTGAGATTTTTTGGAAGCCTGGGGTCAGTCGGCACTTTCCCTGGACCCTACCACAGTTTCAGGCACATGTATTTATTCAATCTTTATCCAAAGAATGTACACCGAACAAAGGCACTTAAAACAAGTATGAAGATATGAAATAAGGATGTATTTATGGAAATATTTTGTATTTTGTAAACATACACACAAATAAAAGCTATCACTTTTTTCATAATCTCTCACTATTACTAATGACTTGAGATTTCTATCAATTTACTAATTTACCACAAAATATTACTTTAAAAAAATCTATAATAATAATCACTATACAATCTTTTATTCTATTGTTAATATTCTATTTTTGAACACAGAGCTTTATGGGACTAGAACTGACTGATTTCTACTGGCCAGATCTCTTGGTGCCGACTGATTAGATTATCACATTGGACTCATCTGGGAATTTCTTATTTGGGGAATAAAGGCAAAAGAGAGAGAATGGCTGAAGCCTCAGTTCTGAGGTTTCCTTTTCCTTCTCACACTTTTCACAGACAAAGTTCACAGAGAGTTGTTTGTAGAGCAAATTGCTCCTCACAATTTTCTAGAGATAACTCAGTGTTCAACATTATAGCTTGAAAATAAATGTCTTTCTTGGTAATGTGACTTTTTTTTGTGGACTAAGGTTTTGTTTGTTTGTTTGATGCATCACATTACATAGAAGATATATCCTAAGAGAAATGTCAGTTTGATGACAAATAATTTTCCTACTCAATGGAGAAAAGCTATAGCAAAATTTTGGATTAAAATGGAGAGCTTTGACTAGCTTGAAAAGAAGAATGCTTCAAACATTTTACCTGTGGTGTCTGTGTAGTCCTCATCTTCCTCAAGATCAGCATTGAGAGCAACAGAAGCACAACTAAGAAGTAGGCATACAGGAGCCCAAAAAATCTGTTTCTCATTCATTGTATAATTATCTCTGAAATACAGAACCCAGATATTTCTAATAAATAACATGTTAATGTGGAATTACCAATAGACTAGTAAAAATCATATGCATGCATCCAAATGTAAGTTTTTGACATCTCATGGGTATTCTCATATATTTTTGTCCACAAATTCCATGACACACACATTCAGTGAATATATCTAATAGTATTCAAGTACACAGGTCATATTTCAACCTTGAAAATACAAATTCAAATGGAAATAATTGAGAGACATGGGTAATTGCTGATCAACATAGCTAAGTATGTATTAAGATCCATTTTCATGTGCAACTCTATTTGCTACATCTTTCTCATAGCTGTTTTTTCACATAGCTGTTCTTTCTCACTCAGTATTAATTATATTTTAATTTTCCTTGCATTTTTCTATTACTTTATTAATGCCACTTTCAATTCCTTATCTGCCTTTCCCCTTGCCCTGGTCCTTCTTTTTATTTATTTATTTATTTATTTATTTATTTATTTATTTATTTATTTGCTTTTTTACAGGGACAGAGAGAGACAGAGAGAAGGATAGATAGGGATAGACAGACAGGAACGGAGAGAGGTGAGAAGCATCAATCATTAGTTTTTCATTGCAGTTGCGACACCATAGTTGCCCATTGATTGCTTTTTCACACGTGCCTTGACCGCAGGCCTTCAGCAGACCGAGCCACCCTTTGCTGGAACCAGCGACCTTGGGTCCAAGCTGGTGTGCTTTTGCTCAAGCCAGATGGACCCGCGCTCAAGCTGGCGACTCGGGGTCTCGAACCTGGGTCTTTCGCATCCCAGTCCTAAGCTCCATCCACTGCGCCACCGCCTCGTAAGGCTGCCCTGGTCCTTCTTTAAAATAAAAAACACCACACATTTTCCACATTTTTATCTTTGTCTTCTTTAAAATCTATTTCTACCCTGGCTGGATAGCTCAGTTGGTTATAACTCTGTTCCAAAGCACATGATTGCTGGTTCAATCCCTGGTCAGGGCACATACTGTAACAGATCTATGTTCATGTCTTTCTCTCTCTCTAAAATCAATCAATAAAAATTTTTTAAAAGTACAATATATTTCAGTGTTTATAATCAACTTCTAGTTGGCTTTCTATGAAATAGCAAACAGAGCTGCTGAAAAGAGAAATACCTAACATTCTAGCCAGCCCTTTATCCCAGTTCTCCCACCTTCAGTTTGGGGAATTATCTGATTCAGAAGCATTTCACAGAGAAGTGACATTAAGTGATAAACTAACACATTTACACCCTAAGGGAAATAGATTTCAGCAGAAGAGTGATATTTCCTGTTTCAAAATGATTTCAAGAACCCTAACAAAAAGTAATGAAAAAGCATATTTAATTTTTTTTTTTAAAGGGCCATTTCTTCTTTGGTTTCAAAGGTGAAAGGAAATGTGTAATGTACATACAGCATTTTGGGAAGAGAAAAAGGAAGGACTATGTGCACATGTCAGTCATTGATACTGCCTCAGTCAGGAAGGAAGGAGAACTCTTACCAGCAAACATTCACAAATGCAGGAACAGATATTCCATCAAAAACAAGTTAGAGAATTATCTGTTTAGTGTATCGTGAATATAGCTACAAAATACATCATTAAGGTGTGGGTAGCATTTTATAAGTAATAAAGTAATAAATGCCACTTTGCTCTAAGCCTTGTTAAAATCACTAATAAATGTACACCCTATTTTCTCACAACACTTTGGAAAAGTTAAGACATATTTGATTATTAGTGTAGCAGTGATATATACCCTCTAAATCATATCATAACCTATTCAACTCCACAAATCTATATGTGTGTATATGTCTGTGCACATAAATTACTTTTTGAAGAGTCTATTAACTAAACTTCTAATCTTTGTATTATTTTTCAAAATTATTTTTCAGTGCCTCTTCTGGTTCCATTGGGTTCTTTGAGCTATACAACCCGGTTACAGTTGGAGTGTAAAATCAGGCATATTTTTCTACCCCATGGCTTAGAGAGCAGGCTGAGATTGGGTGCCCACTGGAGAACATGATGAGAATTTGGGATCTAAATCCATCAAGTTACTTTCATTAAACATGGTCGTCTAGAGTGTCGTCCAATTTTAGTATTTGTAGACTTTCCTTGATTGCAAGGATCAGAAGCTAGCTAGGACAATTTGGGACAAAAGGTCATATACACATTTATTCTACAGAAGGTGGCACAAGAGGACTGGAAAGACAGGTTTGAAGTTTGATCTCAGGAATGGTGGGGGTCAGGGAGATGAATACCATTGGAACTGGTGGTTGCTCTTGCATTCCTTAGAAAATAATGACTGGGATGAAACACAGCACCTGGATATTTTTGTTGTTGTTATTTTGGTTTTATATCACATCATGATGATCCGCTTGAAAATGTGCTGACTTGGAAAACCACTATCCAGGTGTAACCAGTAGGTCAATATCTCAGCATCCATCAGTTTAAAAGTATAATGCATATATTTTTTTCCTTACTTGACTTATTTTCCTGCTTTCAAAGTTATTTGCCACAGTTTTCTTTATTTTGCCAAGAGAATCATAATGTTTTACTCACCTTCCATTTGATTATTCACCCCCCCCCCCAGATAACTATAGCATCATTTGTGAAGGTAATTGCAAAATAATTTATTTTGCATTTCTTCTTTCAAAATTATTTACTGTTCAACAATCCAACTGTTATCATTTATTTAAACTTTTCTAACACTGAAGCCAGCCTAATGAAGTTTATGGATAGCATGAGACTGGCAATAAATCAGTGGTGGAGCACATGAATAATGCCAGGGATCTTAATTAGTTAAAAACTTGCAGTGGGTATAATTTTGCACCTGATTTCTTTCAAATATCTTCTTCAAAAGCCATTTATGCCCCGACAAGTTGGCTCAGCTGTAGAGCGTTGGCCCAGCATGTAGAAGACCCAGGTTTGATTCCCGATCAGGGCACACAGGAAAGCGACCAGTTATTCCTCTCCCTTCTATCTCTCTCTCTCTTTCTCTCCTGCAGCCATGGCTCAAATTGTTCAAGCAAAGTTGGCGCAGGCACTGAAGATGGTTCTATGGCCTCACCTCAAATGGTAAAATAGCTCAGTTGCTGAGCAATAGAGCAGTGGCCTCAGATGGGTTAAGCATCACCCTGTAGGGGGCTTGCTGGGTAGATCCTGGTTGGGGCACATGCGGGAGTCTGTCTCTGCCTCTCCACCTCTCATTTAATAATAATTTTAAAAAGCCATTTGTTATGTGTGACCTTTCAAGCAAGGTATATTGTGACAGTTCAGTCAAAAATGCTGTAGGCATTTATTTAAATTTATCTCCTCCAGAGAACCAATTAGACTTGTTAATATCTTCTTCAAACATCTAAGTAAAAATAGATTTTCTATTATCTTTTTTTTTTTTTTTTTTTTTTAATATATATTTTATTATTATTAATTCTAATGGGGTGACATCAACAAATCAGGGTACATATGTACAATGAAAACATCTCCAGGTTATCTTATCATTCAATTGTGTTGCATACCCATCACCAAAAGTCAAATTGTCCTCTGTCACCTTCAATCTGGTTTTCCCTGCGTCCCTCCCCTCCTCCCTATCCCACTCTTCCCTCCCTCCCCCCATCCCATAACCACCACTCTCTTGTCCATGTCTCATACCCTCACTTTCATGTCCCACCTATGTATATAATCGTGCTGTTCTCAGTTTTTCTTTTTTTCTGATTTACTTATTTCACTCCGTATAATGTTATCAAGGTACATCCATTTTGTTATAAATGCTCCGATGTCATCGTTTCTTATGGCTGAGTAGTATTCCATAGTATATATGTACCAAAGCTTTTTAATCCACTCGTCTTCTGACGGACACTTGGGCTGGTTCCAGATCTTCGCTATTGTGAACAATGCTGCCACGAACATGGGGGCGCATTTCTTCTTTTCGAACAGTGCTATGGTGTTCTTAGGGTATATTCCTAAAAGTGGGATAGCTGGGTCAAAAGGCAGTTCGATTTTTAGTTTTCTGAGGAATCTCCAAACTGTTTTCCACAGTGGCTGCACCAGTCTGCATTCCCACCAGCAGTGCAGAAGGGTTCCCTTTTCTCCACATCCTCGCCAGCACTTATTCTGTGTTGTTTTGCTGATAAGTGCCATTCTGACTGGTGTGAGGTGATATCTCATTGTGGTTTTAATTTGCATTTCTCTAATGATTAGTGATGTTGAGCATTTTTTCATATGCCTATTGGCCATCTGTATGTCCTCTTTGGAGAAATTTCTATTCATTTCTTTTGCCCATTTTTTGATTGGGTTGTTTGTCTTCCTGGTGTTGCGTTTTATAAGTTCTTTATAAATTTTAGTTATTAACCCCTTATCAGATGTGCTGCCGAATATGTTCTCCCATGTGTGGTTTGTCTTTTTATTCTGTTCCTATTGTCTTTAGCTGTGCAAAAACTTTTTAGTTTGATATAGTCCCATTTGTTTATCTTGCCTTTTATTTCAGTTGCCCATGAAGATAAATCGGCAAATATACCGCTGCTACAGATGTCGGAGAGCTTGCTGCCTATGTTTTCTTCTAAGATGCTTATGGTTTCACGGCTTACATTTAAGTCTTTTATCCATTTTGAGTTTGTTTTTGTGAATGGTGTAAGTTGATGGTCTAGTTTCATTTTTTTGCAGGTAGATGTCCAATTTTCCCAACACCATTTGTTAAAGAGGCTGTCTTTACTCCATTGTATGTTCTTTCCTCCTTTGTCATATATCAGTTGTCCATAAAGCTGTGGGTTTATTTCTGGGTTCTCTGTTCTGTTCCATTGATCTATGTGCCTGTTCTTATGCCAGTACCAGGCTGTCTTGAGTATAATGGCCTTGTAGTAAACCTTGATATCAGGAAGAGTGATACCTCCTGCTTTATTTTTTCTTTTTAAGATTGCTGAGGCTATTCGTGTTCTTTTTTGGTTCCATATAAATTTTTGGAATATGTGTTCTATATCTTTGAAGTATGTCATTGGTATTTTAATTGGTATTGCATTGAATTTATAAATTGCTTTGGGTAATATAGACATTTTAATGATGTTTATTCTTCCTAGCCATGAGCACGGTATGTGCTTCCACTTGTTTGTATCTTCTTTGATTTCTTTTATCAATGATCTATAATTTTCCGAGTACAAGTCCTTAACCTCCTTGGTTAAATTTACTCCTAGGTACTTTATTTTTTTGGCTGCAATAGTGAAGGGGATTGTTTCCTTAATTTCTTTTGCTGATATTTCATTGTTGGTGTATAGAAATGCCTCTGATTTCTGAGTATTAATTTTATATCCTGCCACCTTGCTGAAATCATTTATAAGGTCCAGTAGTTTTTTGACTGAGACTTTAGGGTTTTCAATATACAATATCATATCATCTGCAAATAATGACAGTTTTACTTCTTCTTTTCCAATTTGGATGCCTTTTATTTCTTCTTGTTGTCTGATTGCTGTAGCTAGGACTTCCAGAACTATGTTGAATAAGAGTGGTGAAAGTGGGCAACCCTGCCTGGTTCCTGATCTTAAGGGGATTGCTTTTAATCTTTGTCCATTTAGTATGATGTTTGCTGTCGGTTTATCGTAGATGGCCTTTATCATGTTAAAGAATGATCCCTGTATTCCCACTTTACTGAGAGTTTTGAGCATGAATGGGTGCTGGATTTTATCAAATGCCTTTTCTGCATCTATTGAAATTATCATGTGATTTTTGTCCTTCCTTTTGTTTATGTGGTGAATCACATTGATTGATTTGCGAATATTGAACCAGCCTTGCCTCTCCAGAATAAATCCCACTTGATCGTGGTGTATGATTTTTTTCATATATTGCTGGATCCGGTTGGCTAATATTTTGTTGAGAATTTTAGCGTCTAAATTCATCAGGGATATAGGCCAATAATTTTCTTTCTTTGTGTTGTCTTTGCCCGGTTTTGGGATCAGAATTATGCTCGCCTCATAAAAGGAGTTTGGTAGTCTTCCTTCCTCTTGAATTTTTTGAAATAGCTTGAGGAGAATAGGAGTTAGTTCTTCTTTGAATTTTTGATAGAATTCACTTGTGAAGCCATCAGGCCCAGGACTTTTCTTTTTTGGAAGTTTTTTGATAACTGTTTCGATCTCATTTGTTGTAATTGGTCTGTTTAGGTGTTCTGATTCTTCCAGATTGATTTTTGGAAGGTTATATGATTCAAGAAATTTGTCCATTTCACCAAGATTGTCTAATTTTTTGGCATATAGTTCTTCATAGTATTTTCTTACAATGCTTTGTATTTCTGTTGTGTCAGTTGTTATTTCTCCACTGTCCTTTCTAATTTTATTTATTTGAGTCCTCTCTCTTTTTTTCTTGGTGAGTCTAGTTAAAGGTTCATCAATCTTGTTTACCTTTTCAAAGAACCAGCTTCTTGTTTCATTGATCCTCTGTATTGTTTCCTTAGCCTCTATGTCATTTATTTCTGCTCTGACCTTTATTATTTCCTTCCTTCTACTTGTCTTGGGTTTTATTTGTTGTTGTTTTTCTAGTTCTTTTAGATGCAGGGTCAGGTTGCTTATTTGAGCTTTTTCTAGCTTCTTATGATATGCCTGTAGTGCAATAAACTTCCCTCTCAGAACTGCTTTTGCTGTGTCCCATAAATTTTGAGTTGATGTATGCTCATTATCATTTGTTTCTAGAAACTTTTTTATTTCTTCTTTGATCTCATTGTTGATCCATTCATTATTTAATAACATGCTATTTAGTTTCCAAGTGTTTGAGTATTTTTCATTTTTTCTTTTGTGGTTAATTTCTAGTTTCATGGCATTGTGATCAGAGAAAATGCTTGATATGATTTCAATCTTCTTAAATTTATTGAGACCAGTTTTATGTCCTAACATGTGGTCTATCCTAGAAAACGTACCATGAGCGCTTGAGAAGAATGTATATTCTACTGCTTTAGGGTGAAAAGTTCTGAAGATATCTATTAAATCAAGTTGATCTAGTGTATCCTTTAAGTCTGCTGTTTCTTTATTAATTTTCTTTCTTGAGGATCTATCCAGTGTTGTTAGAGGAGTATTGAAATCCCCTACTATGATAGTATTGCTGTTTATCTCGCCCTTTATATCCATCAAAGTCTGCTTTATGTATGTCGGGGCTCCTATATTTGGTGCATAGATATTTACAATAGTTATATCTTCCTGTTGAATTGTTCCCTTTATCATTATGTAGTGTCCTCCTTTATCTCTTACTACAGCCTTTGTTTTAAAGTCTATTTTGTCTGATATAAGTATTGCTACCCCTGCTTTTTTTTCATTTCCATTTGCATGAAATATTTTTTTCCATCCTTTTACCTTCAGTCTATGAGCATCTTTTGTTTTAAGGTGTGTCTCTTGTAGACAGCATATGTATGGGTCCTGTTTCTTTATCCATGCAGCTACCCTATGTCTTTTGATTGGATCATTTAATCCATTTACATTTAAGGTTATTATTGATATGTAGTTGTTTATTGCCATTTTATTCTTTAAAGCTGTATTCTTCTTTTGCTCTATTCATTCCTCCCTTTAAACTGTTCACAAGAGGCCCCTTAGTATCTCTTGCAGAATTGGTTTGGTTTTTATGAATTCCTTCAGGCTTTCTTTTTCTGGGAAGCTCTTTATTTCTCCTTCAATTTTAAACGTTAGCCTTGCTGGATAAAGTAGTCTTGGTTGTAGGTTCTTGTTCTGCATTACTTTGATTATTTCTTGCCATTCCCTTCTGGCCTCAAGTGTTTCTGTTGAGAAGTCCGATGTCATCCTTATGGGGGCTCCTTTGTAGGTGATAGTCTTTTTTTCTCTAGCAGCTTTTAAAATTTTTTCTTTATCCATTAGCTTTGGTATTTTAACTATGATGTGTCTTGGTGTAGATTTTTTTGGGTTTCTCCTTAATGGAGTTCTGTGTGCTTCTTGAATGTGTGGAGTGTTTCCCAGCCTTAATTTAGGAAAGTTTTCTGCTATGATTTGATTGAACAAAGTTTCCATTTCCTGTCCTCTCTCCTCTTCTTCAGGCACCCCAATGATGCGAATGTTGTTTCTCTTCATGTTGTCACAAAGCTCCCTTAGAGTTTCCTCACATTTTTTAAGTCTCTTTTCCTTTTTCTTCTCTGCTTCTGTGCCTTTGTTTATTGTGTCCTCTAACTCGCTTATTCGATCCTCAGCGTCATCCATCCTGCTTTTAATTCCTTCCATTGTGGTCTTCAGTTCTGATACTGTATTTGTCATTTCTGTCTGATTCTTTTTTATTATTTCAATTTCATTTTTTATACTTGTTATCTCTTTATTTAGGTGTTCATAATGACTATCCATTGTTGCTCTAATTTCTTTGAACATCCTAACTATCATTATTCTAAATTCTGCTTCTGGTAATTTGGTTATATCTGGTTCATTCAGGTCCTTCTCTGGGGATTTCTCTTGATTCATTTGGTTTGCATTCCTCTGCCTGCCCATTTTTTCTGTGTATAAGCGGGTTGTGGCCACTGGAGTCCAGTAGGTGTTGCCTTTGTGTTCTCTAGGTGTGGTCTATCTGCAGGCCCCCCACCTCCTCTGTCGGTGCCTAGGGTGGTTGGGTATGAGCGTTGCCAGCGCCGGCCCCCTGTGGCTTTTGCTATGATTTCTGCCTCTCCTCCGTGGGAGGGGCTGTGACTGAAGCCACAAGATTAGCACCAAGGGTAGAGGTGAGCACCTTTGCTCAGCTGTGGACCCAGCCTATTTCCGGACTTCCGCCCAGAACCAGCAGTCGGAGCCTGCTCGCTACAGTTCCGCGGGTTAGGCGGGGCTTTTGACGTGCTCTCAGCTGTAAGCTTTTGCCCGTCCGGAGCTTTAGCCCCGCCCTCGAGGCCAAGGCCCTACTGCGCAGGGTCGGAAACCAAGGTTTATTGGGGCGGGCGTGTTTGCTGGCTTCCGCCGAGCTGCGTACTTCCGCTCGTCCCGGACTCTAACCCGCCCCCGCGTTCGGAGCCCGCTCGTGCACGTATGAATACTATCCGGGCTTTCTCCGGCCGGGCGCGGATAGCAGCGTGGGCTCAGCTGCGAGCCTCCACTTGTCTCGGGGTCCACCCCGTTCCCTCGCTCGGAGCCCGTTCGCGCACCGTATACTGGCCAACCGCGGTTTCTCCGGCCCGGGGGGGGGGGGGTTGGGGTGGGGGAGTGGGGGACTTGCAGCGTCAGCTCAGCCACAGCCCCTGCCCGTCCCTGGTCCTAGCCCGGTCCCCGCGATCAGGGCCGGCTTGCGCAGGGCCTGCCCGTTCCTGGCCTCCCGCTTTTTCCCCGTAAGTGGGATTAAAGGCGGGCCCGCAGCTTCCGGACCGCTCTCGCGCGTCCCCTCTGACCCTCTGGGCTAGACCGATCTCCCACCGGCTTGGCCTCTGCCCACGCCGACAGAACCGCCTTTCAGCGTCCTGCCGCCCCAAAACCTTAAGCAGCCCTCAGCAGAGTAGGAAGGGACCTAATACTCCACACTGTAGGCCTGGGAGCTCCCTCACTTGTTTCACAACTCAAAACTGTCCAAACGCCTTTCTAGGCTCTGAGACTGCAGGCTGGGGCTTGGTTCCTGGGACCCAGGCCCCTCCCTCTCCGCCAAACTCTCCTCCCGCCACACGAGTCTCTCCGGGCTGCCGTTTGCTCCGGGGAGCTGGGCAGCCCCCTTCGCGTTTTCGCTATTCCTACCAGTCTCAATGTGGCTTCTTCTGTGTTCCTTGGTTGAAGAGTCCACTTAGTTTTGTTGAAAGTTGGTTTATCCAGGTGATGGTTCTTAAAATTGAGTTGTAATCCACTTTGGTTCTGGGAGTTGGAAGTCGGTACGTCCGCCTACTCCGTCGCCATCTTGCTCCCCTCTATTATCTTTTTTTAAAACCAAGAGTAATTTTTGTGCCATGATAATTAGGTGGTCATAGCGGTTCTTGGGTTGGGCAACTCTTTTCGATGCTTCAAATTTTCTTGCTAAGTCCCCTTTAACTCATAATTTTTCACCAGAAGTTATGTAAGCAAGAGTATATTTTATAGATATATTATGTTAGTGACTGGTTGTGCATAATAATATGTTAGATACTGAGGGAGATTTAATTATCTGCACAAAGCCTGACCCTTAAGAATTTTACACTCAACCTATTGAATTAAATAAAAATGCAATTTTAATTGCCTAAATAAATTATCAAGATAGTTTTGTAAATATCTGGCATATACTAGTGAACAACAAATATATGTTAAATTATTTAACTTGAATAAAATTCTATTTATATATTGGAAAAATAAGTGGTAAAATCTAAGCTTATACTGTCATCAACCGGTTAACCTTTGGAAATAAATTTGTTTCTGAACCAGTTTCATAAAATGTATGACTTGGGCTAAATTATTCTTAAATTCTTTTCTGATTCTAAAAATGTATGCATGTGAACATTTTACACCCTTTGCAGAATAATTTATAGTTCTGTTGTATAATTTACATTTTCTATTTACTTTAATGTTAAGCTGCAGATCAATATTTAACCTTTAGGTAAAGTATATCCAAAATGAATCATTGTACTAGTAATACAACTAGATCAGTGGTTCTTAACCTTTTTTGAGGTACCAAACTCACCAGTTTCATATGCGCATTCACCGAACCCTTCTTTGGTGATAAATAAAATATAATTTTTTTTTTCCAAATTCAAGACATAAGTATATGTTTTTTTACTGGTGCACAAAATGAGCCGTGCATGAACATCACCTTGCTCAAAGAACAAAACCAACAAAGTGCATGAACTCACAGCTAATTATGGTATTACTTTATTCTGGCCTCCGCGGCAGAGGCTTCTTCGACTCATCGAACCCCTAGCATTCGAAAGAACCCAGGTTAAGAACCACTGAATTAGATAAATTACTATCAGTACTGATTATTGTGCATATTAGGGATAAACTCAGTTCTGGACCAATTGCAGTAGCCATTATAAGTGGACCTGTGAAAGAGCAGTTAAAGTTATAGGCAGGAGCTGGGAGACATTTTTGGTGTTATCACCATCATCACAAGGCAAGATCATTTCACCAAGGAAAGGGGGTCCATTAAGTTATTCCTAGCTCTTCTTTCAACTTGATTACCTGTCAGTCTTTCCCAAAATTACTCAGCTTTCTGGGCACTTTCTACTGATCCGTGGCTCCATTAATACTGCTGATTCTTGAAGAAACCATACTCATTCTAGATTTAGTACTTTGAAAATTCTATTTCCTGTTGTAGAAACACTCTTCTACAAGCTATGAGAATGTCATACTCCTTATTTTTGTTAGAATCCTTGTTAGATATCCTCTCTTCTGAAAGATCTTCTTTGAGCACCATGTTTTTTAAAAAATCACCACCAGTTCCTCTGTCATTCTCCATCCCAATAACCTGGCGTTTTTCCCAAAGGTTTTAAAATCTTTTCATTATTGAGTTATAGGAGGTCTTTATATATTATGAATTATTTCTTTGCCAAACACATATCATAAAGATTTTTATCTAGGTCTATGGCTTACCTTTTCATTTTTATATAAGTATCTTTTGATGAGCACAAATTTTTAAATTTTGAGTGTTCAATAATTCAATAGCTACAACTATTAGTATGGCCAGCCTGACCTGTGGTGGCGCAGTGGATAAAGCGTCGACCTGGGAACACTGAGGTCGCCAGTTCAAAACCCTGCACTGGTCTGGTCAAGGCACATATGGGAGTTGATGCTTCCAGCTCCTCCCCCCTTTCTCTCTCTCTCTCTCTCTCTCTCTCTCACTCTATGTCTCCTCTCTAAAATGAATAAAATAAAATAAATATTAAAATATTAGTATGGCCATCATGGGGCTATACAAAAATTGCCACAATCAATTTTTAGAACATTTTATTACTCATAAGGAAATACCCCACCCTTTAAACATTCCTGCCTCCCACACAATTTCACAATTTCGACATCCCTAGGAAACCATTAATTTACTTTCTGTCTCTCTATATTGCCAAATAATAGACATTTCCTATAAGTAGAATAATATAATATATGACATTTTGTGTCAGGCTTCTTTCACTTGGTACACTATTTTCAAGGTATATCTGTGCTGTAACATATATAGTACCTCATTTCCTTTTATTGCTCAAAAGTTCTATAGTATAGATATACAATTTATTCATTTTTTATTTTATGAACAAATGTACTTTTTCTATTTTCTTTTTAATATTATGAATAATGCTGCTATAAACATTTGTGCTAAAAACATGAGTTTTTGTGTGAACATATGTTTTTATTACTCTTGGTATATATTTCTAGGAATCAAATTGTTTGACCAGATGATTATTCTGTGTAGTCATTTCAGGAGCTGCCAGACTGTTTCCTAAAGCAGCTGTACTATTTTACATTTCTACCAGTAATGCATTGCTTTGTTGTTTGAATAGCACTTATTATCACTTATATATTTTCTTATATGTTTATTTTCTCTATAATTAAAGCATATTCTTTTTGTGTAATATTCACAATTCTATTGTCAATACTAAAATACTGAAAAGTAATACTTGATAAATAAATTAGGATATGCTTTGTAAGCTAAAATTAGATTGCTGTATGGACCTCTGGATATATCCATGCGTTTTATTTATTTCTACAAATCCACCAAAATTGAACTGATTAGAAACAAAGGTGATGGAATGGCCATTCATCCATATTATTTTCTAACTGTATTCTTTGTTTTGCTTATTCCACTTTTGTTGTGTTATGAAATATTTCAATTAAAAATTTGTCTAGATAAGAATTTGAAAAAACATATAACATGAGTGGAGTATGTTTCATATTTATAAAATTTTGTTTAAGTGACAGGTCTTTCCCAAATCAAAGGATGAAGACAAGGGTAACTGCTGAAATCCAATCAAAGGAGATAGCAGGAGTGTAGGACAAGCATGGCCAATATATGGCCTGTGTAATGAGTTTATGCGGTCCGCGATTAAATTTTTAATATTCTCTGCACGACGCACTGTAGAAATGAAATAAGTGGTACTTTTAAATAGTTATACATAAACTATGGTATATTCAGTAATCTTCAGCTCAACTTATATTTGTGAACACTTTTTCTTTAATGAATCTAAATAAAAGTACAAGATCAAGATTGAATGATTTAAATTTGGTAGCTGTGTTAAGAATAGCTACTACAAGTATATAGCAAGATATTAAAAAAATAATAGGCTATGCAAAGCGCCTCAACACATCACATTAGTTTTTCTGTTAATTTGTTGTACTAAATTACTTATATTTATTCATAAACAAATTACATAATAAAATTTTGTTTACTTAAACAAATCATTTTTGTATTTAACATTTTTTTAATTTTAATATTTCGTCCAACCCATGAAAAAGGTTTTCTTTCTAATCTGGCCGGGGGCAATAACTGTTGTTCATGCCTGGTGTAGCAGAAATGACTAAAGAAAGGTTGAATAAGAAAATAGGTAATTAGGTACGATAAATGTATTATTTACTTTGTGGTTACCACAAAGATTCCATATAGCAACATATACCTATAGCAAAGCAAAAACCTATACTGAAAACACCAAAGATAAAGACAAAGAAATAAAAGTATACCACTAAAAATGTCATCAAACCACAAAAAGCAACAGAAAAAGAAAGGAACAGAGAGAAACTACAAAAACAGCTAGTAAACTATTAAAATGGTAATAAGCACACATCTATCAATAAATACGTTAAGTGGGCTAAATGTTTCAATCAAAAGAAATGGTGACTGAGTGGATGAAAAAGCCAGTCCTATCTACAAGCTGCCTACAAAAGACTTACCTTAGATGTAAGGACACAAAGAGACTGAAAATAAAAAAAAATAGATTTTATAGAAAAATAAAAGGCTGGGGTAGTCATATTACTGTATTTCCCCATGTATAAGATATACCCCTTTTCAAAAAAACTGTCTGCATCTTATACAGTGGTTGTAGATTTTTTTACATGCATTTACCATGTTTTCACACTTGTTTTTGCTCTCATTGTTGAAGACAATGATTTGTCATCAGACACAGATGAGGACAAGCTAATGGATGGGAATTTTAACAGTGATGAGTTGTATGAATTTTATGATGAATAAAGCTTGAGTTCAATAACTTTATGTAATTCATTTTTTCAAATTCAGGCCCCAAAATTAAGGTATGTCTTATACATGGGAGTGTCTCATACATGGGGAAATATGGTATATCATACACAATGAACTTTAAAACAAAACCTGTAATAAGAGACAAAGAGAGGTGTTTCATACTGACAAAGAGGTCAACCAAATAAGATGATATAACATTTATAAATATTTTTACACCCAAATACTAAACACATAAAACAAATTAACAGACCTAAACCAGTGGTTCTTAACCTGGGTTCTATCGAACCCTAGGGGTTCGATGAGTTGGTCTCAGGGGTTTGGAGAAGCCTCTGCCGTGGAGGTAAAGACACACTTGTGTAAAGTCATGATGACACGCCCCGCTTGGCCATCACTTGCTGCAGAGGATCACGTTACATTGCTTGGCCAACCAGTGCTGTGGGGAATTTAGTGCGCGCAGTAGTCAACGGCTGTCATAGTTGTACACCATGTGGTTTCTTTCTTAATATTTTAATCCATACTAAATATGTTGAACAAAAAATGAAAGTGGTCGGACGAATATGTACAACATGGATTCACATGTATCACGGAACAGGATAGGAGTCAGCGTCCTATCTGCATGATATGCAATGCCAAGTTGAGCAACTCTAGTCTCGCACCGGCAAAACTAAATTTGGAAAAAATAATCATATTTTATTTATCACTAAAGAAGGGTTCGGTGAATGCACATATGAAACTGGTGGGTTCGGTACCTCAAAAAAGGTTAAGAACCACTGACCTAAAAGGAAAAATAGGCAGATATACAAAAATAGTAGTGGACTTTAATATCCTGCTTATATCAATGACTATATGGTTAAATAAGTTTTTAAATATGACATATATGTTTGCTTACTTCAGGTATGGGAGACCGGCTGTAAGCTGGCAAAGTCATTATAGCCTAAGGCAGTGATGGACAATCTTTTGAGCTTGGTGTGTCAAAATTCACCAAAAGGCAAGCATAACTCGGGTGGTGTGTCACTTCGAGAAAAACGGCCTAACTGGAAGTCCCAGAGCTAGACACTCTGTTCCGCAGTTCTGTTGTTTTGGCCTGCAGGAGCCGAGCATGAAACGTCCTTCTCGGCATGCGGCCCCATACTTCTCTGGTATGCAGCCGAGTGTCATCGAAAATGGCTATGTGTGTCAGTGCTGATGCACCTGTTATAGGTTCGCCATCATGGGCCTAAGGATTAGTTTTAAAAGTAAGCTTTTCCCCGCACCCTTGACTGTTGCATGATAGGGGGTGGTGCACTCTTATGAGGAATCCCATTTATGCCTCATATAAGTGACTTTGTATCAGAGACTTCCTTATTTGTATATTGGATTAAAGGTTTTTATTTCTACACTATAAAATGGGGACAGACTGGGGTTTGCTCTCTCAGTTCCTGAGATTAGCATTAGAGATGAGAGCAGAGAAAGGCCACGTGGAGAATAGGAGAAGCAGCCAAGATGGTGAAGTGCTGGAGAAGAAGCCAGTTTATGCAGTTTGTGTAGAGAGAAGGAGATAGGGAACAGAGGTGAATAAGGCTGGTAAGGTAGAAAACTTTGATTCTAGGAAAACTCAGATAAGTCAGTGGTTTTCGGAACCCTGAATGAAAAGGGAAATGTTTTTCCATTGTTTGTATTTCTTGCCCACCTGGTGCAAGCTAGGATTGAAGCTAATGGCCCACCAGTTCTTTACCCCATTGTTTCATTACCGTCTGTCTGAATCAAATGCGAACCTGCATGGGCCAGGCAGCTGTGATGGTGGCTGTGGCTACTGGCCATATAACTATATCATCCAAACAAAAAACCAATAAGGAAATCTCGGCAATAAATGACACGTTAGAACAGAGAAGTTAACAGATCATCAGCACATTCTTCTCAAGTGTACATGAAACATGAAACATTTACCAGGACAGATCATATGTTAGGTCACAAAACATGTCTCATGTTTTATTTGCTTTTATTTAAATTTAAGAGGACTAAAATCATATCAAACATCTTTTCCAACCACAATAATATGAAATGAGAAATTAATTACATGAAGGAAACTGAAAAATTCACAAATAGGTACATATTAAACAACATGCCACTGAACAAACAGTGAGTCAAAGAAAAAATCAAAGATAAAAAATACATTGAGCTAAATGAAAATGGAAATATAACATCCCAAAAGTTGCAGAATACAGCAAAGGCAGTTCTAAAAGGGAAGTTCATAGTGATAAAAGCCTAATCAAGAAACAAAAAAAAAACCTCTCAAATAAACAACTTAACTTTACACCTCAAGGAACTAGAAAAAGAAAAACAAAGCCTAAAGTTAATAGAAGGCAGGAAATAACAAAAATAAAGCAGAAATTAATGAAATAGAGATAAAAGACAATATCAAAGGTCAATGAGACTAAGAGCTGGTTCTTTGAAGAGGTGAATAAGATCGACAAGCCTTTAGCTAGATTCACAAAGAAAAAAAAGAGAGAAGACTCAAATAAATAAAAACAGACATGAAAAAGGAGATGTTACAACTGATACCACAGAAATACAAAAGATCTTAAGATTTTTATGAACATTTATATGCCAACAAATTGGATAACCTAGAAGAAATGGATAAATTCCTACCAAAACTGAATCATGCTGAAATAGAATATCTGAATAGAACAATTTCTAGTAAAAAGTTAGTATTACTGGTTATGGAAAAACCAATAGTAGGCTATAGGTATAGCATTAGATTTCTAGTACATCATTTTGGGAAAGGTATGACACAAATAGTAGACAGTTATGATCTATTATCACTTTGGCACATACTCTCCTTATTTTATTATTTTAAATTAATCTGGAAAATCAAATACTGCGTTTATGTATGTATGATCAGTATGGTGCTTATATAATTTAAACTTCTTAGTTTAGATTTTCTTTATCACATATTATTGAACTTTTTCTTCTTAAAAGTTTTACTATTAATCTCTAAGCAAAAGGAGTACTTTGCCATGTCTAAAAGAAAGAAATTACATTTTGGCTGCTTCTTTATTCATGGTATAACAATGAAAGAAAAGTGAGACAAAAACCTGACAACCAGGAAAAGGGAAAAAATATAACTTGAATAACTTCTATTTTCTGCTCAGCAGTGGCTAATGTGATTCTCTTGGCATTTATTTATTTCATTCACTCAATTTGGCTGATCCTTAGAGGGCCTACCTTCTTTCTGCCCATATTCCTGGAACACAGAGTCATTGCTATATTTTGGCATCAGGATTATTTATTTATGACACTAAATTTTTAAAAAATAATTTAATTAAAAATAGGCAAAGGACCTGAATAGACACTTCTCCATAGAGCACATGCTGATGGCAAATAGATATATGAAAGGAAGCTGCTAAACATCACTAATTATCAGAGCAATGCAAATTAAAACTAGATGAGATATCACCTCACACCTGTCAGAATGGCTACCATCAATAGATCCACAAACAACAGGTGTTGATGAAGATTTGGAGAAAAGGGAACCCTCCTGCACTGTTGGTGGGAATGCAGGTTGGTGCAGCCACTGTGGAAAGCAGTATGAAGTTACTCCCCAAAATTAAAACTGGAACTGTCTTATGATCCAACAATTCCAATTCTGGAAATATATCTGAAGAAACCAGATATACTAATTTAAAAGAATATATGCACCCCTAGGCTCACTGCAGAAATATTTATAATAGCCAAGATTTGGAAACAGCCCAAGTGACCATCAGTAGATGGATGGATAAAAAATCTGTGCTATATTTACACAATAGAAGACTAATTGACTTTTAAAAAAGAAGAAAATCTTACCTTTTGTGACAGCCTGGATGGACCTAGAGATAACTATGCTAAGTGAAATAAACCAGAGAAAGACAAGTACTGTACGATTTCTCTCATATGTGGAATCTCTAATGAACACAATAAACTAATGAACTCATAGATTCAGAGAACAGCCTGACCACTGTCAGAGGGGAGTGGGGTTGTGTGGTTCGGTGAAAAAGGTATTAAGTGAAAAAACAAAACCTTATAGAGAGATGACAGTACAGTCATTGCGAGAGGGAAAATGGGGGCAGAAGGAGGTAACAGAAGGTAAAGGGGAGATAAATGTGACGTGATAAGACTTTACTTGGGCTGGAGAATACACAGTAAAATATGCAGATGATTTATTATAGAATTGCATACTTAAGACTGATATAATTGCATTAACCAATGTCACCCCAATAAATTCAATAAAAAATGGTTTCTTATCTATTAGGTTACCATATCTTGACAATATTGGGCTGCCATTGGAGCAGATACACTGAATTGATGTTGAAGATAACATGATTTATTAAGTGACAGGCAGGACTAGCTCTTGGATTTTTCCGGAGCATCCTTAAATTAAACAAGATTTATGAACTAGAGACCAGATCCAATTCAGGAAAATATAATTAAATATATTAATTATGTCTTTCTAATTCATTTCTCTTTGAAATATTATCTTTATTGTGACTTAAAGAAGATGATTAGGCAATATCATTAAAAGAGGTTCAGGATAAATATTTGATTTTTATGGTTGACTAATACTTCAGGTACAATTCAATAACTAAAATACTTTTTAATATGGTCATTATTATGTTATTTTTTAGAGAGAGAGAAAGGATGGGAGAAGGAAGAGAGAGAGAAGCACCAACTCACTGTTCTACTTAGTTGTTCCATTTAATTGTGCATTCATTGATTGCTTCTTGTATGCTCTCTGACTGGGAATGGAACTATGACCTTGGTGTGCCAGGATGATGTTTTATCTATTGAGTCATCAGCCAGGGCTCGTTATTATCAGTTTTATTTATTGAGTTGCCTAAATACTTTCTATTCCTGGCTTAAATTCTATACTTCATTTATGATTATATTACTGTGTAAATACTTCCACATTATTCTAGCCATATATATATATATATATATATATATATATATATATATATATATATATATATATATGAAGTTAGTTTTTGGCCCAAGTTCTAAGATATTAGAGAAGAGCACCTGGGTATAAAACACAGAAGTTCACCCAGCACTCAACTCCTGAATGAATAACTTAGAACAAGCCTACACAACGGAACATCTTTAAAAGAGGTACTTAAAAATATGTTAAGTATCATATTTTCTTCCCCCCCCAAAGTTTAGAGGATATAAAAACCACACACACACACACACACACACACACACACACACACACACACACACATACACACACACACGCATGCACGCACACATCTTGGCTAAAGATCAGAGATGAAAAGAAGAAATTCTTATTTTATCAAAGCCCGATTTCAAACATATCATTATAGTCAGCTCTCCTCTCAACCATATTGGTAGGGTAAATTTTCTTGACTTCTGAGCATCCAATGCTATAAATGAAGTTTATGTTTATAGGCCAGCTAGTTAAAAAAAGTAAAATAAAATGAACAAAAGAACCATAATGCTAAAGATGGGCAACTTTCAGTGATCTTGTTCTGGTTTAAGGTTTGGCAAGGCTGAATTAGACCCAGCTAAGGTAACTTTTCTTTGCTTTCACTTCAAACCAGCCAAGAAGACTTAAAATGGAGCTTCAGTAAGGAAAGATATAAGTGTTTGTGTGTATGAAGCTCACTGGAGTTGTCTTAGTCTACTGGCGTTACCATAACAAGATACCACAGGCTGAGTGGCTTAAACAACAGAAATTTATTTCTCAGTCTTGGAGTTCAGTAACTCCAAGATCAAGGTGTTGGCTGATCAAATTCCTGGTGAGAGCTCTCTTCTTGGCTTCCCACTATCTTCACAAGGCTTTTCCTCGACACGGCACATATATAGAGTTTTCTCTCTTCCTCTTAAAAGGCCACCAATCCTATTCGATTACCCTTATGACCTTATTTAACCTTAACTACTTCCCAAAATTCCTGTCCATATAAAATTATTCCAAGTGTTATGTTTCAGTCCTTAGTGGGACCTATTTTTTTTAATAAAGTGCCTCTAAACCTGGTTAGTAAATTTGTCTAACAGAGATCACTTCCCTTTTACCGTTAGGCTGCGGGAAGAGATATACGAGTTCCAAAGAGTACTTTTTAATATGTAAGCCAATTATTTCCTTCTGCAAAGCTAGACTTCCATGTTCTATTTCTTGCTGCACTATTAAGCCTGAGACGGGACTGGCTACGGCCTACCACATTCTTATAGGAAATGATAAATCACTTATATAAGAAGCACACTTAAGATGCAGTTCTCCCAAGTATTTCTGCTGTCTTTTGTTGTTGCTTTCTGAGAGGACATCTGTTCTGAGAAAATAATTGTTCTCTGTAAATCTCTTCTACGAAGAAAGTGTCTTTTTAAGCTCACAAGAAGGAAAAGACTTGGCAGGTAAAATAAACCCTCACTGCCTAAAACCTTTTCTACTGTCAGCTCTGTTCACAAGTCTTATGTTAGAGAGCAGATGGTACTGCAATTCTTATCCACTGAAATTCAGGAATCATTTTCTCTCAGCTAGCTTGTTGTGTGGGCTAATTATGAAATAACTCAAAAGTTTTATCTCAAAATTGGAGATTTTTTTCATAATTTTGAATAATAAACTTTGTATAAAATGATTCTAAGAGCTTGGATGCTAGCTATGTAACATTTGCTACAAGATTTTAGGAAAATAAGCAGTCATTATCACCATTACTGAAAAACTGTAGAAACGTTCTCAATTACAGCACAGAATCATATGCTGACTCAACCTTATGAATTCTATGGAAATATTGCTTTTATGTCAAACCTCTGCCCAAATGATGTCTTCTCATCATCCTTCCTTTTGCATTTTGAGACAAAATGGCTCCATGGTTATGTTCGACTCTTCTTATGCCTTTGTTTTTAATACTGACCTTATTCCTATGTGACACAATATACGTTTATCTGCTTACTATCTGTCTTCTCTGTCCTTAAATATGTAAATGATGTCTGTTCTGTCTGGTACCTAACAGGAGCTCAATAAAAATTTGTAGAACAAATCAATGCTCCTGTGTTTTCAGGTGAGTGAATGCCTATGAGGAAGGATAGCCGATCACTGATATCTCTCTGGCTTCTGAATAAGATGATAATATGAAGTGCAGGTAAGTGGCAGTGGAGTAACGTTGGCATAATAGTGATATGACAAACACTGGTAATCAGAAACTTTTTATTATTTTACAGACTAAATTTAATAAATAGAAACTTAAAATGGCTTAAAGGAGTTTCATCCAAAGCTGACCACATGAAATCCATTGCCATGTGAACTGAGACTAATCTAAACTTTCCTGATTAAACATCTTTCCTCAGTTAATGCATTCTTTGGGTATTCCTTAATAGAAAAACATACAAAAGGAGAGAAGCCTAAAGCTGAAATGAAATAATTGGCACTAAAAGGAGAGCTTGGGTGTTTTTAAGACAAATTGCTTTCCTCACAATTTTTTGATAGTCCACCTTAGCACCAGACTGTGGATGCCATAATGATTTCTTTGTTGTATACCTGTTTTCCTAAGGGACTATATACAACTGATGTTAAAACCACAGAGCTCAAATAAGATACATAGTGTACACGCTGCCACATAATTCTATAAACACATTCTAATGCTAAATATAAATTTTGTTTACTTCCCTGACCAGATAGCTCAGTTGGTTAAGTGTGTCATCCTGGATCACAGAGGTTGCCAGTTCGATCCCTGGTTAGGGCACATACAGGAACTCATTGACAACCCTGTTTCTCTCTCTCTCTCTCTCTCTCTCTCTCTCTCTCTCTCTCTCCTGCTTCTCTCACTAAACTTAATTTAAAAAATTGTCTACCATATTTGTCATTTGAGATTATCCATTTGACTCACTTGTTCTAAATAATTAAGCAGAAAGCACCTGACACTAATCTTCCTTTTATAAAAAGAGAAAAATTTAATTTGTGCTATCAATTAAAATTTCCCAGCTTTCAATATGTGGAAATAGCCAGGAAGCAGGAGAGGAAAGATAATTATAAGAAGTGATAAATTATATCAGAGGTGCTGGCCAGATGGCTCGGTTAGTTAGAGCTTCTTCCTGAAGTACAGAGGTTGAAGGTTCAGTCCCTGGTCAGGACATATACAGAAACAGATTGATGTCCCTCTGTCTTTTCCTCTCTCTCTCCAAAGTAAAAAATAAATAAGTAAAGAATTTAGAAAATAATTAGGAAAGCCAATTTTTATTTTGTTATAAACTCTATAGGCACTAGGCAAATAACACTAAATACTCATAGTTTTGGAAATGCCTGTTGAACAAGTGGCAACTTGATTGGTTTTAAGCTTGTAGAGTTTGTCATCTAAAAAATAGGACAGTAAGATGTTAGTTGCCCATACATGTACTGTTATAAGAAATACATAAAGAAAGAAACTGTTTATCTGAGATAAAATAATTATTTTGTAGAAATAGTGAATTTAAGATTTTCATTGTATAAACATGTATAACTAAATGTATTTAATTATCTAACATAGTTCCTGGGATATAGCAGGCAAGAATGTATTTGTTTGTCCAGGCAAACTATGAATTACAGCTTATATGTTCTTAACATTTCTCTTTCTATAAGGTCATTTTTTACTTTTTATGATATCACTAAAATATTATTTTAAAAAGTAGCCATTCTATTTTCAGCCACAATGAATTAATAGAAAGTAGATTTATCCTCCCACCTGAAACAACCTAAAATATAAAAGTCAAAAAAATATGAAATGATGGTTTTCAACTAATTGAATATTGGTCAGTGAAAAACAGTGATCCCAAAAGATGGGAAATAAGACTTCAGCCATGCATTCTGACATTTGTTCAATATACTGACTGAAGAGAGTTTCCACAGGAAAGTTCAGGAAGGGGAGCCCAGGAATTTTTCAGTGGTCTCATTGAGAAGACAAAGCAGGGACTCAAGGCAGCTACAGTTTGCAGGGCAGAGTAGCAAGGAGTAAATAAAGATCTACATATAGCAAGAGAGATGCAGAGGTAGTTAGAAGACCCTTAAGTCTTTAACTTAATACTGATCAGTGCATGCATGATACAAAACACCCAAGTTTGCATAAATAACCACTTGAAAGGGCTAGAGTGGATAACATGTGTAACAGATGGAAAGTTGGAAATAATTTTTGTCTTAAATTGCAAAAATCTCAATTCATAGACTATCAAGTAGAGTAGTCAGAAGGTCGTTTTCCTCAGTACTGGGGGAAAATTAACCATAAAATAAACATTTCTCTGATTTGCTTAACTAAGCTTACCAGCAAGGTAACAAAATAACAAACTGTTTCCAAGTAATTAAACTGCATCCCAGATAGAGCTCAGGAATACATACAATATTCCAGTACCCAAGAGGATGAAATTCATAACATCAGACATTCAAATAAAAATTACAGCCTGACCAGGTGGTGGCGCAGTGGATAGAGCGTCACACTGGGATGTGGAGGACTCAGGTTTGAGACCCAGAGCTCGCCAGCTTGAGCGCGGGCCCATCTGACTTGAGCAAAAGCTCACCAGCTTGGACCCAAGTTCACTGGCTTGAGCAAGGGGTTACTCGGTCTGCTGAAGGCCCATGGTCAAGGCACATATGAAAAAGCAGTCAATGAACAACTAACATGTCACAAGGAAAAACTAATGATTGATGCTTCTCACCTCTCTCCGTTCCTGTCTGTCTGTCCCTATCTAACCCTCTCTCTGACTCGCTCTCTGTCCCTGTAAAAAAATAAAAATAAATAAATAAATAAAATTACAAGCCATGTAAATAACAAAATATAACAACGAAAAGAGTCAAATTTGACACAGAAATGACAGAAAATAGAATTAGCATGCAAAGATATTAAAACTGTAACTATGTCCCATATGTTCAAGAAGCAGAAAAGAAAAGTACGTTAAGTAGAGAAAGGATATAGAAACCCTAACCAAATATCTAGAAATAAAAAGTGGTAATATCTGAAATGAAAAATATCCCTAGATGGGATTATTTACAGTTGAGATATAAGCAGGAAAAAATAGATACAATGATAGAAACTATGTAAATTGAAGCAGGAAATAAAAAGGACTAAACAGAAAAAAAAAAAAAAAAGGACAGAACATTAAAAGGGAGATCCTACTCAGGACCATAAAATAATCTCAATAAATTAGAAATTATTTCATCCATATAAAATATTTACTCAGACACTAATGAAATGAAGGTGAAAATAAGTAAAATAAAGATATTTTAAAAATACTCAAATTTTTGGAAAGTAAATAACATTCTTCTAAAAAACTCATGGGTCAATGAAGAAATTATAAGAAAATTACAGAATATTTTGAATTGAATAAAAATGAAAACACAGCATATCAAAACACAGCCAAAGTAATATTTAGAGAGAAATTTATAGCAAGAAAAAACATATTGGAGTGGATATCAATGATATAAAAATGAAAAAGCAATAAAGAAAATAAAACCAAAGACTGGGTCTTTTACAAAATGCATAAAATTGATTAACTTTGATATAGAGAGATAAGGAAAAAAGAGAAGAGGCACAAATTCCTAACGTTAAGAACTATAGTTTTCACATTACAAATTCTAGTATAAGGAAATATTATGAAGAACTTTATATCAACAAATTTGACAACTTAGATGAAACGGACCAGTTTCTTGAAACTACCAAAACTCAGTCAAGAAGAAATAGATAACCTAAATAGCTCTATATATTTTTATATTGAATTTTGTAATTATAACCTTCCCACAAAGACAACTTCAACTACAAATGGTTTCACAGGCATCTTACCAAACATTTGAAGAAGGAATAATACCAATTTTACATTAACTTTCCTAGAAAATTTAGGAAGAAAGTGAATACTTGTAATTTCATTCTGTCAGGTCTGAATTACAGATACCAAAACCAAAAAACCCCCAAAATGTTATGAATAAAAAACGTTAGCCCCCAGTACATCAATAACCAGGTAAAAATGAGTTTCAATTTCTATCATGAAGAAAAACAGGATTATCCTGTTTTCCTTTTTTTAAAATATAGATATGCCAGTATTATAATATTTGTACTTTTTATTCTATTAATTAAGAAAATATAAAGAGATCTCTGTGGTTTTAGAGTTCTTCAAGCTAAATTCGTATTTTTATCTTTTAATTATGGTACAATAGATATAGAACATAACTTGTTATTTAAACCATTTTTAAGTGTACGACTCCATGGTGTTAATTACATTCACAATGTTGGACAGTCATTACCACTATTCCCCAAATTTTTCATCACCCAAACAGAAACTCTCTATTTGTTAAGCAATAACTCACTATTCATTCCTTTCTCCAGACTTTGGTAACCTTTTGTCTACTTTCTTTTTTTAATTTTATTTATAGATTTGAGAGAGACAGAGAGAAAGGAGGGGAAGGAGCAGTATGCATCAATTTGTAGCAGCTGCTTCTCACCCAATAAGCCTGGGATTTTGAACTGGCAACCTCAGCATTCCAGGTCAACACTGCACCACCATAGGTCAGTCTTATCTCTTTTCTGTCTCTGTAAATTTGCTTATTCTATGTATGCTATATAAGTGAAAAATCACACACTATTTGTTCTTTCGTGTGTGGCTTATTTCACTTAAAATATTTTCAAGATTCATTTATATGGCATAAATAAAGAATTTATTCATTTTGTATTTATGTATATTTTGAATCAGTTGCACACAAAAAAAGCAAGAATACATACCATGGTTTTATATAATTTTGATTAATTTCCGGGGATACCTAGAAGTTCCCTAAATAAATTTTAAACGTATTGACAAAATTTAGCACCAAATATTATTATTCCATGTTTACCCCATTGCTGAGATTTGTCCCATTTCTTAACCTTGGAAAATGAGGAATGATGCTTAGAGATGGGTTATTATTAAATTAAGGATGTGATAGATGCTGAAAAGAATAAAAAATTGGAGAGCTAGATTGAGGTTGACAGCAGAGTGATGGTGTAGACCAAATGAAGAATGTCAGTGGCCATTATCTTTGGTAATAAGGACACTACATTTTATCTGTGCCATATTAATTGAAACTTTTACATTCCTCATGTAGAAATAATCTAATCAACATCATATGATATTAATTCAGGGTAGAGAGGATGCTATCATCACATTTTGTTTTGGAATTCCTTGCATAAATCCATGTTTCCTCAGGGACCTGTGGAACAACTAGAACAGAAATAATGCAGCATTGGGACTTCTCTTATAGACCATAGTGTCCTTTTATTTCTGTTTTTAAAGTAACTTTTAAAGTGCTTATTCCAACTTAGAACAGTGAATCCCAAAGGAAGGCTTGAAGAGAGATTAACATAGCTGATTTAACATGGGTCCAGTGATTTTTGTTATTGTTTATGGAAAGAAATGATTAGCTCACCCTCAACCTTGTGGTAGTTGAATCCTAGGCTCTGGTTCTACACAGCACCTGACACTTAAGAGAAATAAAGAAAGACACAGAAAGAAAAAGTGGGAACACTAGGTTCCTGGAAATGATATATCACACCAAGAAAGCAATCACTGAGGATCTCAGAGATCCACAAACGATGGTCTAGCATAAAAAAACTCTCTGTAGTAACCTGAACCTTTCTAATTTGGGGTGAGATTAATATTCAGAAACAAGAACTTAAATAGTCACTCCATATCTTTTTTTTTTTTTTTTTACAGGGACAGAGAGAGAGTCAGAGAGAGGGATAGATACAGACAGGAATGGAGAGAGGTGAGAAGCATCAATCATTGGTTTTTCGTTGCCGTTGCGACACCTTAGTTGTTCATTGATTGCTTTCTCACATGTGCCTTGACCGCAGGCCTTCAGCAGACTGAGCAACCCCTTGCTGGAGCCAACGACCTTGGGTCCAAGCTGGCAAGCTTTTGCTCAAGCCAGATGGGCCCGTGCTCAAGCTGGCGAGCTCGGGGTCTCAAACCTGGGTCTTCTGCATCCCAGTTCGACGCTCTATCCACTGCGCCACTGCCTGGTCAGGCACTCCATATCTTAAATTCAGATTTCTGCTAATATTCAGACTAACAATAAAATAATTATAGTACTTGTATATTTCTATAAAAGCTATAATAAATTTAAAAGTGGCAACTCTTCAAATTAAAATTTCCAAATGTTTTAGATAGTAAACAACAGAAAAAGGAGACAGCCTTTATTGAGATAGATAAATTGGATTGTAGTATAGTTCTTAGATCATATTTACATAGCAAGAATAAATTAATGATTTAATTTATACTAAAAAAAGATTTAAAAACTGTATTCTGAATACTTTTGTCCCCCTTTTATATTGCTTATCTCGTATTTATTTATAGTTTTTGACTGTTTATACTTTTTTTTCCTTCTACTACATAGAAATATCAGTTGAAGTTTATCTTAAAAGTTTATGACAATGAATTTAATAAATTATTTCTAAAGAATTTATAGCACATCTACAAATTTTTTAAATTGCTAGAAAATAAATAAAGCCTTTAAGGTTGGCCTTTTTCCTCCAGTAGTTTGTCATCCTGTGTAATTATCTTGTGAATTGGAATAAGATAGATATAACTAAGATCAGGAAATTAATTCTTAAGGATGGAATAAATTAGTATTATAAAAACCACGGTTTAATACAAAACAATATTCTATTTCATAGATTATTTTTTTAAAGATTTTATCTATTAATTTGAGAAAGAGAGCTAGGGGGCAAAGGTAAGCAGCAGGAAGCATCAACTAGTTGTTGCTTCTTGTATGTGCCTTGATGGAGCAAGCAGTAACTTCAAACTATTGGCCTCAGCATTCCATGACGACACATTCCATGACACCACAGGTCAGGTTATTATTATTTTCAAATTGAGCAACGGTAGATAATTTCAATTGAAATTGTTATTCTACCAATAAACAAAAAAGGCTAGAGTTTTGAACAGTTAGGCAAGCAAACACCAACTAATGGTATAATTCATTTGAACAAGAGTCACATTTCCCCAAAGGGTTTTGGTCTAGTCATTAGACAAAAAACAAATGTTTAAGGATATCAGACTACACTTAAAAAAAATTGTCCATTTCAGCATATCAAGTAGAGAGTAACCAATTAGTAGTATAAAGGTCATAAAGGGCCTCGTCCACCTGGCTCAGCAGTAGAGCGTCAGCCCAGTGTATAAAAGTTCTGGGTTCTATATCATGTCAGGGCACGCAAGAGAAGCAATCATCTGCTTCTCCACTCCTCCTCCCCTCTCTGTCTCCTCCCCTCTTGTAGCATGGCTCCAATGTTCAAGCAAGTTGGCCCCTAGGTACTAGGCACTAAAAATAGCTCGTTTGCTGAGCAACAGAGCAGTGGCTCTAGATGGGCAGAGCATCACCCAGTAGGGGGCTTGCCAGATGGATCTCAGTTGGAGCACATGCAGGAGTCTGTTTCTACCTTCCTGCCTACCCGTTACTAAAAAAAAAAAAAAAAAAGTCGTAAACTTCTCCAACAAGAATCTATGGTCACCTGAAGAAGACTAATTTGGTTTTTATTTTAAGTATTTTAAACTTTTATTCTTACATCTATAATGTTAATTATCTGTATTTACAATAATACTTTTTAATCTCTGTAGATCACTATAAATATTTTATATCATTTTATTAGCCTATAGATTCCAAATTAAAATTTTCATACTCCAATAAATTTTCAAAGAGATTATTCACCCTTTAGTTTAAGAACTAGGTGAAATATGGATAGCATGTCTTGCAATGATCATGCACTAGTATGGTAAATTTAAAAAAAACCTTAAAAATGTTTTATGGAAGAATTTTTTTAGTTTTTACAACTTTTCAATAAATCAAAATTGATGCAACTGTCTCCTCTAATGTAAATATTATGCTTTTACGCTTAAAATTATCACTGTCTGGGCTGTATGTTTCCTGCTTGGGTTTTGCCTTTTGTGTGTACATTATCATATATTACAAAGTCATTCTGTGCTTAATTTCCAGAGCTCTGAGTCACAGGGTAGCTGTTGCTGATCTTTTCTTTTTATCTACATGAAACTGCTGTTGGCCCTCATTTTTGGTAATACTCTCATACAAATGACCTTTTTCCATAATTAATAATTTTTGTCATAGATTTGTGGTCATGTACTTCTATATTATGTGCTTTCCTTTGCTACCAGAGCAAAGTTTCATAACCAATGAGAACATGACAGTACATAATGTAGGTAAATAATCTATTGCTTTAATTTACATAATTATTCTACATGTTGACTTGATCATATACATTCTTATTTAAGTATCTTAGAATATGAATTTTGGTCTTTGGAGACTTGTGAAATATTTCCATAGGTATTTGTTAAGGTTGACATAAAATAATTTAGATTACAAGAATTCTAATGTTTATATCTCATTTTAAGTATTAATTAATGGCAATGAAAGAAGTTTCTTTAAACATAAGGCTATCAGGTAGTCTCTATTATATTTCTTTACACATTACTGAGTAAGAGTTAAAGGTAAACCATACCTTCAGAAAATTCCAATTAAATAGACATAATTGGTGAAGAATTGCCACTACAAACTTAAAATGAAAGAAAAGACTACATCAGACCAACTCCTTACAAAACTGTTTATAATTTAAAAAAACATATTACATATATATTTGCTTAAGAACTTAGTGCTGAGTAATGAGAACTTCATTTTGCATTGCAATATGAAATTACTTTGCTTATAGAAAAGAGTCAATTTTCATTTTAGGGTTACTGACAATGACCGTCCTCTACCCTTCTTCTCAGTAAGTACCCTGCTTTCTCCCACACAAAAGAGAAATAAACATTATTTCTCATGGGCTAGAAAGTATATTTCCAAGTACTCACGTGTAAAATCTCTGAAGAGAGTTCTCGGAAAGATATTTTTCAAAGTAGAGTCGATGATATTTTGTGTTCCCCTCCAAGCATTGAAGAGATGATTTGCTTCTTGCACTTTTCCTTTTAAACAGATCAAGAAATGGGGGTGGGTGGTGGAGAATAATAAAGGGAATGAAATTCGATCCTGCTGACTAGCAATGAAAGAGCTAGGTAGGAATCTGAAGATTATCCAGCCTCAAGTCCCTCCTGTCTGCTGGAGCAGAGGAAGCCTCGGGCGTGTTAGAGATCACCCGCAGCTGGGAATGGCCAGCTTCCTGTTTAGGTTACTCCAGTTCTCTTTAGGATAATTTCGCCAAACTCCTCAAAAACTTTTTCTATCACAGAGGAAACAGCCAAAGGAAATAGTTTATGCTAAGATTTCAAATTCTTGTTTTGAATAACTACTTGTTTTGCTTTCCAGGATTCCTTTTATAATCAGTTAAAAAAACAAACAAAAACCACTTATTTTGCCTGACCTGTGGTGGCTCAGTGGATAAAGCATCTGACCTGGAGTGCTGAGATTGCTGGTTTGAAACCCCAGACTTGCCTTTCAAGGCACATATGAGAAGCAGCTATTATAAGTTGATGCTTCCTGATCCTCCCTCCACCATTTTCTATCCTTTCTCTAAAATTAATAAATACAATCTTGAAAAAAAAACAACAAAAACCTTCTTTTTATTTATTGCAAAATGTCAGGCTGGGAACCCTGCCTCCGTTAGTTGCTACCTTTGCAAATTTAATCAATTATTTAAACTCTGTACCTCATGTTCTGTTTCCCTAAATAATGATAATAAAAGCTTCTAGGTTTGAACTAAATAGTAAATGGAATAATACATATAAATATATATAAAACATTTAAGATAGGTCACACACATAGGAAATCTTCAATAAATGCTATCAGTTTATTGCTTGTTGGTCAAATAAATTTGTAAATATGATATATATGTTTGTTCGTTTAGAGTTTGCATTGGGTGTAGGGGACAGGCTGTAAGCAGGCAGGGTCGATATAGCCTAAGCAGGGGTCCCCAAACTATGGGCTGCAGGCTGCATGCAGCCCCCAGAGGCCATTTATCTGGCCTCTGCCGCACTTCCGGAAGGGGCACCTCTTTCATTGGTGGTCAGTGAGAGGAGCACAAGATGCATCCGCACCCATTGTTTCCATTGAAATACTGGTCAGTTTGTTGATTTAAATTTACTTGTTCTTTATTTTAAATATTGTATTTGTTCCCGTTTTGTTTTTTTTACTTTAAAATATGTGCAGTGTGCATAGGAATTTGTTCATAGTTTTTTTAATAGTCCGGCCCTCCAACGGTCTGAGGGACAGTGAACTGGCCCCCCTTTGTAAAAAGTTTGGGGACCCCTGGCCTAAGGCTTAGTTTTAAAACTAAGCTTTTCCCCACACCCTTGACTGTTGCATGATAGGGGGTGAAGCACTCTCATGAAGAATCCTATTATGCCTCAGATAAGTGACTTTGTATCAGAGACTTCCTTGTTTGTATATTGGACTAAGGGTTTGGATTTCTACACTTTAAATGGGGCAGACCGGGAAGTTCTCTCCCGGTTCCTGAGATTAGCATTAGAGAGGAGAGCAGAGAAAGGTCACGTGGAGGAGAGGAGAAGCAGTCAAGCTGGTGGAGTGCTGAGGGAGCAGCCAGTTTGAACAGAGTTTGTGCAGAGAGAAGGAGATGGGAACAGAGGTGAATAAGGCTAGTGAGGTACAAACCTTTCATTCTAGGAAACTCGGATTGGCTTAAAGGCTCTTTAATTTTCTACACTGTAAAATGAAGCAGACGAGGGACTCTCCCTTGCTCTGTTCCTGCCATTAGTTTTGCAGAGGAAAGGCAGCCAAGATGGCAGAGTACTGAAGGAGAAGCCAGTTTAAGCAGAGTTTGTGCAAAGAGAAAAAGATGGGGAACAGAGGTGAATAAAATTGGTGGGGCCTTTGATTCTAGGAATAATCGGATGAGTCAGCAGCTTTGTGAGCCCTGAATGGAAAGGAAAGTGTTTTTCTACTGTGTCTATCTCTTGCCCGCTGGGTGTGAGCTAGCACTAAAGGTAATGCCCACCAGTTCTTGGCTCCGTTGTTTCATTACTCTCTCTTCGAATCAAATGCGAACCTGCATAGGCCAGGCAGCTGTGTTGGTGGCCATGGCTAACTGGCCTTACAGTGACATAACCTGAATTTTGGTGTAAATTGAAACATACCTGTGGTCAGAAAATTCATTAGTCAACAGAGCCAAATATCAACAATATAATGATTGAAATTTGTTTTGAGAGCCAAATTTTTTAAACTTAAACTATATAGGTAGGTACATTCCTTATCAAGGTAGCTCCCACCATGGTATTTTGTGGAAGAGCCATACTCAAGGGGCGAAAGAGCCGCATGTGGCTTGCAAGCTGCATTGTGCCAACCAAGGCTAGCCTAAGTCACTTACCTGTCCTAACAGAGTTGTAAAATTATAATCTAAGACATAAAAACACAACTAAGCCACAGAAAAAGAAAAGCACATAAATATACTTTACTGTACTGTGCATTTTTCTGCCATGCTCAACCAAACTAGTTTGCCCATGTGGTCTCTAAGTACAGTGCTAACTATGTAAACCAAAACACTCAGATCTCAATTTTTTAAAGTTTTTATGGAAATGAGCATCTTAAACTAGAAACATCGTATGTTGAAACTGTCATAATCTGGGGACACCCTGTGTGGTCATATCAGACTAAGATTACTAGAGATTGCTTCAGATGACAGTCTACTTTGCCGTGAAGGTTGAAGTCTTTATCAGAAAAATCCATTTTCTTGTTTCTTCTTTTCGAATTCTCATTTTGACTTCAATTTTTCTTCTTTCTGCTGACTTCTGTGTAAGCAGTGACCTTTCCTCTTGTTGGTTTTTAATATTTATTGAATAATTATTAGGTATCTGCCATATAAATTATCTAATTTTAATCTTGTAACTAATTTATGAAGATCCTCTCTATCTACCCGTTTGACAGGTTTAAAAAGGATGAGTGATGTTTAAAGAGCTGTGATTTAAATCTGTAGTCTGACTTCATAGTACAGTTGCCCAAATACTCCTCTGTGCTTCTATCTCACCTATATTCTGGATTTCATACCATTTTAACCATAAAACTTTGATGTATAATTACCACTGCCATTTGCTATATGTTACTACCCTGTCATTCAAGCACATTCAGTGTTCCCTTCTTGCTCCAGTTGTTGAAAAATGTTGCCTGTTTATGGACTTAAAGAACATTAATTACATTTTTGGCCAATCTACAAACTCTCCTCAGATAGAAGTAAGCTCAGCCAGCTTTCCTTTTTTGGAAACTTAAACTAAGAGTTATAAAAACAATTATGGGACATCAGAGAAATGGCATCATGAGGAGGGTTCCCGATACCTCTCCCTGAAATTTCAACAAATTCAACAACTAGAGACAGAAAAACAATCCCAGGAGCATCTGAAGTACACATACATCAAACAAAGGTATGATTGGGTAAAAAGGTGGCTGAAAAACCACTCTGAAGGAAATGGGATGGAGAACAGAGTCTTCCGTCTCCCTCACTGACCCGAGGAAACTTTTTTTCACTTGGAACTGAGAGGTAGGGAAGACTAAGAGACATTCAAGCCGAGGAGAGAGTATTCCCACAGCTCAACCTACGCGAAGCTAGGAGCTAACAACAGCAGCAAACCCTGGCAGAGAAGGGTGAGTGGCTTGCCTGTGGACTGAGTTTTATTTACCCCAGGTCTCCAGATCAGTGAGTGCGGGCAGTGTACGAGTGGTTTCTCCTAGCGCCACGGGCGTGGCCACTCATGTTTCCAGACAGAGGGGCTGGGTTGAAGACTATCAGCAGTGGTCTTCTGCATGGGCTGCAGCCAGAGCCTCTGTATAATCCCTGCTCCCCGAACAACAGCGTGCAGGAGTGCATGTAAGCCGGCTTCCCTATGCCCAGACCTCTCTAGGTGGGGCACCCCCCCCCAGCCATACAGGCTAACAAGAAAACTATGGAAGTGCTGGGGGAAGGGCACACAGGCAGCTTGCAGACAGCCTATCGAGAGCAGACTCACGGATCACTGAAAGGAATCTAACCCGCAGTCTGATTACTGTCCGGCTGGCTTACACTGGCACCGGCTCTGGCTGACAAGGTCTTCTATCCCAGGTCTATGAATTAAGAGAACCCAGAGGAGGGACTTGATAGTTCTTAGGGCCTCTCGCTCAGCAGGCAGTTGCTGGGGCAACTTCCTGCCAGCCCATACAGGGTAAAAAACACATTCCTACGTAACAGACCTCAGAGAACACTGTAGAAGTTGGGCAGGCCGGGCTGTAGGCTTCCCAACAAGGGAGAAGCCTGTGAAGAGTCGACCTGCAGACTGCTAAGGCAAATTTAACTAGATATACCTGGGGAACCTTAGAAAGGAGCCTGACCAGAAATCAGCTTGCCCCCTCCCCCTCCACCTGCTTAAGCTGTTGGCTCTGGTTGGCAGAGCTTTTATACCCAGGGCTGTGCTTTAAAAGAAAGAGAACATGGAAGCTTTTAAGACCTCTTGGTCTGTAGGCAGTGACTGGTGCATCTTCCTGCCAGCCGATATAGGTTACAAAGTGCAAAAAGCTTGGGGAGAGTAGTCCTGTGAAGTGCAGAGGCATATTAGACATACCTGGAGACATTAGACATTCCAAAGAATGACACCTGAGGAGCGATTGGCTCCCAGCCCTGCCTGATTTTTCTGGAGGCTCAGGCTGGCAAGGCCTTACACAGAACCCTGTGTTGAGTGAGGATAGAGGGGGCTTTGGCAGCTCCTAGAGCCTCTTGCTGTCCAGGCAGTGGCAGCGGAAACTTTACAGTTGGGTCCCCAGAATGCTGGTTCAGGAAGGAGAGACTGCGGGGGGGGGAGCTCTGGGAAAACGGACTCACTCTCCCATTGTCGAAACCTGCAAACGCTAACAAGCCCTGTGTACCAACGGGACTAAAACCTAGTCTATGTCATTACCATAATGGCACATCAACAGCAAATCTTTACCTAAGAGTGCCACAGGGGCAGAACCTGGGGTACTGTGCCACCAGCCAAAAAAAAAAAAAAGAGAAAGAAGAAAAAGGAAAGATGATAACCTCTCAAAACCAGAAAAAATCTACAGTCTTTATAACTTTTCCCATTTTTTTTTCTTTTTATTTTTGTATCTTTTTTTCTTCCACCTTGGTCCTTTTATTCTCTTCTCATTTTATTCTTTTTCTTTTTCATTTTGAACTTTATTACCCATAGGTGTTACATTTTCCTTTTTTTTTTCTTTCTCTCTCTATGAAGGTTACATTCCAAAAACCTTAACTCTCTACATTTTTTTCTTTTTTCTTCTCCTTCTATTTTAGTTTCTTCTTTACTCTTTCACTTTTCCTCTTTTTCTCTCATTTGATCCTCACTCATAAACAAATTATTTTATTTTGGATTCAAATCCTTTTTTTGTGTGTGGCATTTTGTGTGCTTCTTACTTCACTGTTTATCTCATTAGCATTCCCCCCAACTTCGGCTCTTCATTCTATCTAGTTTTTGTTTCACTAAATATAATAGAAATTGCATCTTTCACTGTATTTTTCTTTTCTTCTTTCTCTTTCACTATATCTCTCATTCAACCATCATTTACAAACAAATTATTTTATTCTTGATCCAAATTTTTTCCTTGTAGCATTTTGTAAATTCTTACCTCATTTTTAGCCTCAGGGAATCACTAGGACAGGGAAAACAGTGTGAGCATTTAAACAAATAATAGACAAGAACTTCCCAAGCCTATGGAAAGAACTAAAGCCTCAAATTCAATAAGCAAACAGAACACCGAGTTATCTTAACCTTAACAAACCTACTCCAAGGCACATCATAATAAAATTGGTACAAACCAATGACAAAGAAAAAATTCTCAAGGCAGCCAGGGAAAAGATAAATACAACATATAAAAGAAGGCCTATAAGATTATCATCAGATTTCTCAGCAGAAACTCTACAAGCTAGAAGAGAGTGGACCCCAATATTTAAAGTTCTGAAAGAGAGGAACTTCTAGCCAAGAATACTATATCCATCAAAGTTATCCTTCAAATATGAAGGAGAAATAAAAACCTTCACAGATACAGAAAAGATGAGGGGATTTATCACCAGAAAACCCCTACTTCAGAAAATACTAAAGAAGGTTTTCCAACCAGATACAAAGAACAAAACAAAACAAAACCATAAGTAAATCTCCATCAAGAACAAAATAAAATAAAATTTAATCTGTGACAACAAAAACAAAAAAGGGGAGAGGAAAAAGATTAAGAGTAGCAAAGGAAGATGGAGTGCAGAAGCACTCATGAGGTAATGTACTATAATGAACATGATAGGTACCCTTTCCATTACTTAATGGTAACCACCCCTGAAAAAACTACCATAGAAACACATGGCTTGAAAAAAGAAACAACAGGGAAAAGAAGTATGGATTACAACCAAACAGAAATAAATGATAGAAAAACAAAAGAGAAGATTCAAACATGATACAAAACTATCAGAAAGCAATTTATAAAATGGCAATAAAAAACCCTCAAATGTCAATAATTACACTGAATGTAAACGGATTAAACTCACCAATAAAAAGACACAGAGTAGCAGAATGGGTTAAAAAAATCTAACTCTATGCTGCCTACAAGAAACACATATAAGCTATAAGGATAAAAACAAATTCAAAGGCTGAAAAACAATACTTTAAGCAAATTATATCTAAGAAAAAGCAGATGTTACAATTTTGATATCTAATAATGCTGACTACAAGACAGCAAAGGTAATCAGATACAAAAACAGTCATTTCATAATGATAATGGGGACACTGAATCAAGAAGACCTAACACTTTTTAATATATATGCACCAAACCAAGGAGCACCAAAATATATAAGACAGCTACTGACTGACATAAAAACAAAAATCGACAAAAATACAATCATACTTAGAGACCTCAATACACCACTGATGGCTCTAGATCATTCATCCAAACAGAAAATCAATAAAGAAATATTGGCCTTAAACGAAACACTAGAACAATTGGATATGATAGACATCTATAGGACATTTCATCCCAAAGTGCCAGAGTATACATTTTTCTCTAGTGTAAATGGAACATTTTCAAGAATTGATCATATGTTAGACCACAAAATAATATCAACAAATTCAGACAGATAGATATCATACCAAGCATATTCTCTGATCATAAAGCCTTAAAACTAGAATTCAACTGCAAAAAAGAGGTAAACCGACAAAACTGTGAAAACTAAACAGCATACTTTTAAAAAATGAGTGGGTCAAAGAAGAAATAAAAGCAGGGGTCAAAAGTTACATACAGACAAATGAAAATAACAATACGACATATCAGAATCTCTGGGATGCAGCAAAAGTAGTAATAAGAGGGAAGTTCATATCACTACAGGCCCATATGAACAAATAGGAGAGAGCCCAAGTAAACTACTTAACTTCATATCTTAAGAAACCAGAAAAAAAAGAACAAAGGTAACCCAAAACCAGCAGAAGAAAGAAAATAATAAAAATCAGAGCAAAAATGAACAAAATAGAGCACATAAAAATTATAGAAAAATTAATAAAACAAAGAGCTGGTTCTTTGAAAAGATTAACAAAATTGACAAACCTTTGGCCAGACTCACTAAGGACAAAAAAGAAAGGACTCAAGTAAACAACATCCAAAATGAAAGAGGAGAAATCACCACAGATATCATAGATATACAAAGAATTATTGTAAAATACTATGAAAAACTATATGCCACCAAATTTAACAATCTAGAAGAAATGGATAAGTTCCTAGAACAATACAATCTTCCTAGACTGAATCACGATGAAGCAGAAAGCCTAAACAGACCCATAAGCAGGGAGGAACTAGAAACAACTATCAAAAACCTTCCCCAAAATAAAAGTCCAGGACCAGACAGCTATACTAGTGAATTCTACCAAACATTAAAAGAGGACTTGGTTCCTAGTCTACTCAAATTTTTCGAAAAAAATTGAAGAAGAAGCAATACTTCCAAACACATTTTATGATGCCAACATAACTCTCATACCAAAACCTGGCAAGAACAACACAAAAAAAGAAAACTACAGACCAATATCACTAATTAATACAAATGCTAAAATAATAAACAAAATACCAGCAAATTGAATACAACAACACATTTAAAAAATAATACATCATGATTAATTGGGATTCATCCCAGAATTACAAGGATGGTTCAACATATGTAAATTGGTTAATGTAATACACCATATCAACAAAACAATGGACAAAAATCATATGATCCTATCAATAGATATGGAAAAGCCATTTGATAAAATACAACACAATTTATGTTTAAAACACTCAACAAAATAGATATACAATGAAAATATGTCAACATAATAAAGGCCATCTATGATAAACCATCAGCTAACATCATATTAAATGGAATAAAACTGAGGACTTTCCCTGTTAAATCAGAAACAAAACAGGGTTGTCCACTTTCTCCACTCTTATTCAACATAGTGCTGGAAGTTCCAGCCAGAGCAATCAGACAAGAAAAAGAAATAAAAGGCTAATCTCACACCTGTTAGATTAGCTATTATCAACAAAAGAGATAATAACAAATGTTGAAGAGGCTGTGGAGAAAAGAGAACCCTCATCCACTGTTGGTGGGAATGTAAAGTAGTACAACCATTATGGAAGAAAGTATGGTGGTTCCTCAAAAAATTAAAAATAGAACTACCATATGACCCTGCAATCCCTCTTCTGGTTATATACCCCCCAAACTCAAAAACATTGCTACGTAAAGACACACGCAACACCATGTTCACTGCAGCATTGTTCACATTGGCCAAGACATGGAAACAACCAAAAAGCCCTTCAATAGATGACTGGATAAAGAACATGTGTTACATATATACAATGGAATACTACTCAGCCATAAGAAATAATGACATCGGATCATTTACAACAACATAGATGGACCTTGATAACATTATACGAAGTGAAATAAGTAAATCAGAAAAAACTAAGAACTATATGATTTCATACATAGGTGGGACATAAAATAGAGACTCAGAGACATGGACAAGAGTGTGGTGATTACTGTCAGTGGGGGAGAGGTAGGAAAGGGAGGGTGTAGAGGGAGGGGAGGAGCACAAAGAAAACCAGATAGAAGGTGACGGAGGACAATTTGACTTAGAGTGATGGGTATGCAACATAATCAAATGTCAAAATAACCTGGGTATGTTTTCTCTGAATATATGTACCCTGATTTATCAATGTCACCCCATTAAAATTAATAATAAAAAAATTATAAAAAGCAAACAAAGAAAAATAAACAATTATCTATATATAGTAAATGCCAGGCTTTTAACTAAAAAGCCAAGATAAAGGTCTGGTAGCCATATGGTATGTGAAAAATGATTATGTGGAGAAAGATGTTGAGAGAGAGAGTGATGAAAAGAATAAACAAAAGAGAATCTATAACCCCTGAGAGAGGAAAGAAGAAAAGTAAGAGCAGGATTGAAGGAGAAGAGATGAGAAAATGATGTCTGAGCTCTGTAGTGACAGTCCTTCCCCAGGCCTAGTTCAATATTTTTTAACTACTCAAAAATAGATACTCTTGTAATAAACCCTCTTCCCCCTAAAGTCATTAAAGAAATATCTTTTTTCTTGTTATATAAAGAACCTTATGTGAAAGAGCCACAACTAAACTGAAATTATTTTCCTAAAGATTATTGATTCATATTTAAGCTGCACTTGACATTATTGAAAACTTTCACCATTTTGTTTCCATGTAACTTATACACACTTGGATATTGTGCAGAATAAATCATGAAACTTATCGTAGACTATTATTAAGATAAGATAGCCTGACACTCATGTACTGGCTCTGTGGACTCAGCTTTTCTCTCCCCGAGGCTTGCATAAGCTCCTTTTTTGAGGTCTTGCCATTTCATTGTGTACAACTCAATCTAAACTATATATGGATAAAAAAAAAAAATCTCACCAACAATTTGCCTACACGGCATTGTATTTTAAACTTCTAGTCCTGGCTGGATCGCTCAGTGGTAGAGCATTGGCCCAGCGTGTGGATGTCCTGGGTTCGATTCCTGTTCAGGGCACACAGGAGACGTGTCCATCTGCTTTTCCACTCCTCCCCCTCTCACTTCTCTCTCTCTCTCTCTCTCTCTCTCTCGTCCCCTCCTACAGCCATTGCTCAATTAGAGTGAGTTGACTCTGGGTACTGAGGATGGCTCCATGACCTCCACCTCAGGCACTAAGAAGAGCTCAGTTACTGAGCAATGGAGCAACACTACAGCTGGGCAAGCATTGCCCCCTACTGGGCTTGCAGGGTGGATCTTAGTCAGGGTGCATGCGGGATTCTGTCTACCTCCCCTCCTCTCAATAAAAAAAAGAGAAATTTTTGTAGTAGTCAATATTTGCATATTTCAAATACTCAGCTATTACTAGACATTATCCATTCAACACCATTCTCTGTTAATTTTTTCATTTCAGTGCTCACACAATTTGAAAAAGATGCTGAACTCTTACTACGAGCTTGATTATTTCTTGTCCAAGAATTAAAGTATTTTTTTCTTGAATTTCCTTTTATACAAGGAAATATTTCCCAATTTTATTCTTTAAGTATCTGTTAAAATATATCAAATATTTCAACAAGTTCAGGTAACTATACAAGTGAGACAAATCTGGTAAGAAGTTGGTTTCTTAATGGAATTATGAGACGAATATGCTCTGTTGCAGGATAGAGGACATCAAAATTAGAAGGGATGTTAAAAACCAAATTACACAGAAGTTTTGATAAACATCCAAAACAAAATTAAAATTTTTAAAATTTTATTTTTATTTTTTAAATAATTTTATTTAGACAATTAATTTTAATGGGGTGACATTGGTCAACTAGAGCATATAGATTTAGAGAAAACATCTCCAGATCATTTTGACATTCAGTTATGTTGTATACCCATCACCCAAAGTCAAATCGTCCTCCTTCACCCATCATTTGGTTTTCTTTATGCCCCTCTCATCCCCTCACACCCCCTCTAGCCTCCCTTCCCCTCCCCCTGGTAACCACTGCACTCTTATCTATGTCCATGAGTCTCAATGCAAAATTAAATTTTATTACATCAAACACGCTTCATGCCTTTCTGTCTACTCTAAAGTATGTGAGAGAGTAAGTATTTCATTATTTCATATTTTGACCAATTACCTTTCTCACAAAGTAGGTCCTTGAGCTTCACTCTTTGTCTCCATCTTCATACTTTTATCCAGAATCTAATCTATCTACTTCTTCTGGTATTTCAGATGTAAAAGAAAGAAAGAAAGAAAGAAAGAAAGAAAGAAAGAAAGAAAGAAAGAAAGAAAGAAAGAAAGAAAGAAAGAAAGAAAGAAAGAAAGAAAGAAAGATATTTAGGCCTTACCAAATTGTATCCTTAAAATCTGATCTAATAGGTATGACATATACAAATATTTCTTCTGTACTTACTTCATCATTTACAATATTAATTTAACTCTCGAGCCCTTATATTTGCTGATGTGAAAATGCAGCCTTTCCTATTCTAAGTGGTTTACTACCAACCAAATAGCTAATTGAAATTTGTTCACTTTCAGGTAAACCCAAGTAATTTATTTTTATTTTTTAAAATTGAACATTTTACTTATTTTTTAAGTTACCTTTTTTTAAAAATTTTATTTAAAAATTTAAATTTAATGAGGTTAGCCAGGTAATTTCTATGTCTATGGTCCCCGCTACTTCCCTTATCCATAGGGCTCCTGATCCCTTGAAAGTATTTGTGAAGGCCATCTGGCCCACTTGCTGTCTGTCCTCTGTCCTAACAATTGTCTACAGAGAGCTCATTCAGCCTGCTTGTGTGTATTACAGTTTGGCCAAGATTTGTGGATTAAAAATAGGTTCTTGCTTTTGATTCTAGTTCTTCCCAAGTTAAAGCCATAGGTTTTGAAAATATCTTCTATTCTGTGGGTTGAGACATCTGTTCAGCTAGTTAAATGAAGCCTCTGCTCTTTTCCTTTAACTTTATCTGCCCAGAGTAAAGAGTAAGGACAAAAATAAATGGAAAAAAATATATTATGTAGTTGTAAATCAAAATACTGCCAGCTGCAGTCCAGTTGCCTCATTTTAAACCAGATTTAGTATCATACTCATTTTAACAATGTTGAGATGCCTTTGTATAGTTCCAAGTATGAGTTTGAAGTTAGGATGTGATTGCTTTTATAGTTGGATAGCTTTTATTAACCATTAAGTAGCTCAATTTTCTTAATGTCTAAATAAATATTTCCAAAGCAATCTATTTCATAAGGAAGAAGGGACAATTAGATATATCTCAGAAAGAAAATATTTTGTTTTTTTTCCTACTCCTCCTGTGGTAGATTATATTATGTTTGTTCCAACATATTTGCAGCTCCTCCCTCTGGGACCCTTTTTGGTAACCAGTGAGAAGAGTATATTTCTCTCTAAATTAACATCAGGTTTTGCTACATTGCTAGCTTCAACTAATAGAATGAGCAGATTTAAAAAATAAGCAACAGATAAGTGAATTTTTATCAGCTTTATGGAAAATTTATTTATTTTATGGTTGTACAACATTTTTCTATTTTCTCTGCCAGATGACTCTCATGTCCCAGATAGAGTTGTTCTTTCAAACTGGGTCACAATAAAGAAGAAATAGAGCATCAACACAGATGACCCACAAAGATGATTGAAAATAGACTCTCTTTTAGTAAAGAAAAGAAAACAAAACCCTGTAGTTTGATATTAAGCATAACTTAGGAAAAAAATTAATAATATGCTACCTACCCACATAGGTTCTTACCTTGAAGATATGTTATCTTGATTGCATCATCTTATTACATTGTCGAACACTGGACACTGGACTAAATTGGACCCTTGGACCCCATGCTGACTGTCTCCCTGTGTACTTCATTGCAGGATATGAAGTAATTTGGAGCAGAGGGTTACTTTCAAGAAATTTAGTAATCATAAGCAAAAGTATAGACAAAATTAAATATTAATTGATTTGAAATATGTTGTAAATTAAAGTAAGGTCCTGTTAAGCAATATAGCAAAAAAATATAGGGTTTTCAGAAATTTTATTGTAACAAGCCAGCTGATTTCATCTGTAGGAAAACAAGTTCTTTTCAAATTAGGTCAACTAAATATACATATATGCAAACTTGCGTACTGGTACCATTGATATTTTTGTTTATCTACTTCATCTTTCTTATTAGTAAGATGGTTCTTGATAATTTTAAAATGAGAATGGTTCTTTTTCTTTTTTTTTACAGGGACAAAGAGATAGTGATAGATAGGGACAGACATATGGGAATGGAGAGAGATGAGAAGCATCAATCATCAGTTTTTCATTGTGACACCTTAGTTGTTCATTGATTGCTTTCTCATATGTGCCTTGATGCGGGCCTTCAGCAGACCAAGTAACCCCTTGCTCAAGCCAACGACCATGGGTCCAAGCCGGTGAGCTTTGCTCAAACCAGATGAGCCCGTGCTCAAGCTGGAGACCTTGGGTCGCAAACCTGAGTCCTCCACATCCCTGTCTGACACTCTATCCACTGTGCCACCGCCTGGTCTGGCAAGAATGATTCTTGAGAAGTAGTGTTAACAGGTGAAACCATGATGGTCTAGTCATGTTTGAGGATAATTTAGCCTTCTCATGAGACTCTCTACAGACCTCTTAGTCATAACTTGCATTCGTGACAAGCAGATACATCTTGAGCAGGTAATTTTCCTTCATCAGACATAACATGTTAACTAAGAAAATAGAGAAAGCTAACCTCTGAGTCATCAGTGCTTAAGCAATGCATTTCAAAACACAGTCATGTATCACGTAGCAATGAGGATATGTTCTAAAAATGTGTCATGACCTGATTTTATCGTACAAACGTCAGAGAGTGCACGTACACAAACCTAGATGATATAACTTAATATACACCTAAGCTTTATGGTGTAGACTATTGCTTCTAGGCTATAAAACTGTACAGCATGTTACTATACTGAATACTGTAGGAAATTGTAGTGAACATTAGTGTTTCTAAACATAAAAAAGATGCAGTAAAAAATTGATACAAAAATGAAAAATGGTATACTTGTATAGAATGTTTATCATAAATGGAACTTGCAGGATTGGAAGTTGCTCTGGGTAAGTCAGTAAAGGAATGGTGAGTGAATGTGAAGACATATGATATTACCGTGTGTTACTGTAGACCTTATACTACTGTACACTAGCATCACCACAAACATGAATAATGCATTGTGCTATGATGTTATAAGGGCTACGATGTCTAGGTGATAGGAATTTTTCAGCTCTGTTATAATCATATGAGACCACCATGCTATGTGCAATCCATCATTGACTGAAATGTTATGAGGCACATGACTATAAATTATTGCTGCTTACTGATATATTTTTTAATGTAATGTTCAAGAGGAAAAATAAAGAAAATTGAATCCCTAGCTTTTATTTCTTTCTTAATTTCTAGAATTATTCTATTAGATATCATGGTGAGATTACTTAGAACCTTCATTTTTACTTATGTATTGTCTGTAATTATATTTCGTTTATTTGTGTAACACCTGTGAGGATAGGGAAAATATGTCTGTATCTTTAAAACGTAAATAAAGAAGTAAATCCTTCTGCTTTTCATTGATGAATAATAGGGGTTTCTTATATATCTACCTCTGTGAAATAAGTACTATGCTAGTTACACATCTGTTAAAAAAAAAAGAATCATAGACTTTTAGATGACAGTAATTGATCTGCATTTTCTTAGTATAATGAAAGTAATATTCTCACTGCACTTTGCATTATTTTGCTTTCATATATGGACCAAATATTAGAACAAAGTCAAAGCAGAAACTGTCCAGAGTAGTGTGTTAAAACCATATTATTTTGAACATATACATTTAGATATCCTAAAAATACATGTCTCAAAAATGTGTTGAAGCAACCAGAATATATAACTTTTGGAAGAAGAAGCTGGGAGGGTGGAGAAGCATAGTATATGTTAATTTAAAGTACTTAGTGGACAGTCATGTGCAAAAGATAGTAAAGATAATCTATTTTGTTCTAGAGAGAATAATTAGGAGAATGAAAATATTGGGGACACAGATGTTTAGCTTAAAATCAGGATAACTTTCCTATCAATTATAGTTTTAAAATATAGGATGAGCTGTTCTACGATAAAAAATGCCCATCCTTACAAGTAACAAGGGAGGGAAGACTGATAATATACTGAAACTGTTCAAAAAAAAAAAAAAAAACCATGACATTGGATGAGAAAATGAGACTAGAAGGCCTGGAAAAATGACCTCCAGTGTTCAAAATATTTTGAGTCCTTCTCACTCCTGATTAACAGTAAGGATAATGTAGTTACACATAAAGAAACAATAACATGAGTAATGAGCATAACAATAGTAGTTAATGTTTATCCAAGGCTTACTTTATGCCAGGCATTATTCTAAGTGTGTTATATTTTTAATCATCATGAGAAGGTAGTATTGTTTTTATATTTAGAGATGAAGATAAATAGTTCAGTCATTGTGCAAATTCAAACAGCTAATAAATAAAAGTGAGATTTGAATAAGAACAGTTTTAATTTTGAGCATATATCTTAACTATTATGCACACTACCTCTCTGTTTTAGATATTATATGTTCACATTCCCATAATAATATTTTTTGTCTTTCTTAGTAAAATAAAAAATATTTTTAAGGCCACATTTAGTAATTTTGAAATTATGTATAATATAACCTAGATATTCTGCCTCAATTATTCTTTTTAAAAGTACACATTTTATTTGTGTACCAATAGATGTAGACAATGATAACAACTGCAATATTTTTGTTAAAATAAAACCTGAAAACAATTGAAAAATCAATCAACATAGAATATATAAGTACATTATACTATTATCATTTGGCAGAATACAACTTGCAAAAGTAGGTATTCATGATATGTATGAACATGGCCAGACTAAAAAATAAATCAGCCTGACCAGTGGTGGCGCAGTGGATAAAGCGTCGACCTGGGAACACTGAGGTCACCGGTTCAAGACCCAGGACTTGTCTGGTCAAGGTGCATATGGGAGTTGATGCTTCCTGCTCCTCCCCCCTTTCTCTCTCACTCTCTTTCTCCTCTCTAAAATGAATAAGTAGTAAATAAATTTAAAAAAATTTTTTAAAAAATTAAAAAAAAATAAATCAGTAAAAAATAAAAAATCAAGAACAATGTCATTTACTTGTTTGTAAATACAAAAAAAACTATATATTAAATAAAACTATATGTAATAAAATGATTCATATTTATGTTAATTTATGTTATTTGGTTGATCTGAAAGTGAAAGAAGAGTAATAAAACTGTGAAAGTCTATAAAGAATAGTATGACTTTTAATTATATTTGTAATATTTTATATAAAAATACTATAAAATACTATATTTTATTTAAAATACTATGGAGCACAATATAAATATTTTTATAAAAATACATAGAAAATACTGAAATGCTAGCATTTATTAGTCATACATAATCATTACTTGAATTTTGGTATTGTAGTTCTTATACCTTTTCTTGATTCCAAATATTTAAATGAAAAAATTAGAAAATAAACAATAAAAATTAGAGAAGAAATATATTCACTGTTCATTTTCTCCAAAATGTTTAATTTTTTTTAAGTGAGAAAGAGAGACAGAGAGATACAGAGAGGAAGAGAGATAAGTATGAACTTTTAGTTGTAGCACTTTAGCTGTTCATTGGTTGTTTTCTTATATGTGCCTTGATAGGGACTCCAGCTGAGCCAGTGATTTCTTGCTCAAGCCAGTGACCCTGGGCTCAAGCCAGCAACCTTGGCTTTAAGCTAGTGACCACGGGATCCTGTCCATGATCTCACACTCAAGCCTGTGACCTCATGCTCAAGCCAGTGACCTTGCTGTTTCAAACCTGGGTCCTAAGCATCTCAGGTCAATGCTGTATCCACTGTGCCACCACCTGGTCAGACCAAAAATGTGTAATTTTTAAAAGGCTAAATTCTGCCTAAATAAAAGCAAAATAATAGTTTGGCATCAAGGTGATATTAAGACGAGTAATTTCTGAAAACATTATCATTGTGATAAAAATTATCTCTAGCAAAACATGAGTAAAGAGCAAGTACTCTCTTATAAAACGAGGCTGTTCTCTTTTATAACATAGTTTCCAAAGTCAATGTGCATGAAGGCAAAAATGCCTTTTCTGGGTAACTGCACTGCCAGCTTTATAGAATCAATAACCAATAAGTGTTAATGTAATAACTGTGTGAAACTTAAGACACTGTTCATCTAAATACACTGATTTTTCTTTCCTATTGGTTTTCTCACTAAGGGAGTGACCATTCTTTGCAAGATATCTGAATGTTAACACATAACTCTCTTTAATTGTTTGTCCCAGGTGTGCATAGCAACATATGTTTTCAGAATTTCACTCTCAGAGGGAGCTGCTTTTTGCCTCCATTTTCTTTTTCTCATGAGAAAGATAAATTTTATTTGAGGTAGATCTACCTTACTCTTTCTAGACAGAAACATCAACTCTGTTGAATACACACTGTGGGACTAAATAAACTGAGAGCAATGATAGCACTCTTGACACCATTTTAAGGCTTGCGACATCAAGTGTAAACCTTTGGACAATATTTTGCAGCACAAGAGAAAGCGCTCACTGAAATTGAATTTTTAAAAAACATTTAGCTTGTGCTTTTCCCTCTTTTGTGAGGAATTAATGTGCATTTGAGCTTTCTAGGAGACAAATATCTCTTGTTGTTTCTGTCTCTCCCCAACTCTGGTGGAAGATAAACATCCGGACAGGAGGCTCCTCTTGCCCTGCTTGCTCTCCTAGGCTTTCAGGGAACTTTGTTAAGAAAAAAGTTCAGGTAGAAAAAGGCAGCTTGCAGTGAGACGAAATTTGATCAGTAGTGAGAAAAGTCTCTAACATTTGGCCCATCTCTCATTCCAGGTTCTGCCATATATGAAATGGACCCAAAAATGAAGAACGCATGTGTCTGTTCACCATGTATTCTTTGAAAATTCAAGTATTGTTAGAAGTAGCATTTTATTTAACACAGAATGATAAACTCATTATTTAAGAATTTTAACTAAATGAACTTTTATGATTTTTATAACAACTCTGTGACACACACACACGGTGTTTAAATAACTTACAAGTAGAAAATCCCACTTTAGAATACTTGCGTTTTACAATTTTGCCATGTATAATTGTAGTCCTATTACATTATTGCAAAGACGAAGATGGATCCCTTTTTCATTACAGTGTGAATGGGGTCATTATAGATATATATCTAAACCTTGGCTCAATAAATGCAGACAAACAGAGAAAAGGCCATGGGAAGGAGACGCAAAAATACTGAGAGTAAATGAATAGTCCTGATCCTGAGAGAGATGAACCAGAGCTGAGCTCACCTGAGTTTTAGTCAATACTCTTTCTTCAGATTATCTGCCTACACAGGCTTTCAAAGAATGCCAGTTCTCAGAAAACAATGGAAAAGAATGTTTGACATCTAGGGTTTTCACATCATTCATGACTCTGCTTGCTTCTGCATTGGAATGTTAGTTTAAGCTTTGACCATAACAACCTTATGGTTTTATTCTTTAATCACCTAGGCTTTATTTGTTGTGTTTATATTTTTTCTATACTTCAAACTGGTTTTAGGCTTTTAATTGTGTAGTGCTATCATATTCATTATTTTGTAACAATGTTTTTATTAAGATAGTAGTACATAATGTATCATGACTATATATGTGAAGATGGTGTGGTATATGCCAGGAAACTTGGGTCTTTATTTGCTTCAAGTTGATATAGCAGCAAGCCTTCTAATCCACCAGCATAGACTATCATTCTCAGTAACTTTAAGATCATCACATTGAATAAATGATAGGTTCACACCAATAATTATTTTCAACTTCAGGCTTCTCTGTACTACTAGAACAGACACTGGCCAATTGTGTGATTCACACCACAATATTTCATTCTGAACCTTCCTGGAACACTGTGTGTATGTATACCTATTTTTATTCCAGTCTCTACTACCATATTGATTTATATCTCTTTATTGATTAGGTTTGAGGGGTAATTACTTATATTATAACTCATCTCTCTTACTAAGAATGCTAAGGAAGTTTGGCCTCAGAGAGGACAATCCTTGTATTTCAATTCCTGTTGTTTTAGATTATAGAGAGCTAATCCCTTGATAGATCTTGTCCTCAGATAGCCTGATAGAGAATGTGATCCTGCCCAGAATTTTAGAGCATTGGTCCCCAAACTACAGCCCGTGTGCCGCATGTGGCCCCCTGAGGCCATTTATCCAGCCCCCACTGCACTTCTGGAAGGGGCACCTCTTTCATTGGTGGTCAGAGAGAGGAGCACAGTATGCATCCACACCCATAGTTACTATTGAAATACTGGTCAGTTTGTTGATTTAAATTTACTTGTTCTTTATTTTAAATATTGTATTTTTTCCCGTTTTGTTTTTTTTACTTTAAAATAAGATATGTGCAGTGTGCATAGGGATTTGTTCATAGTTTTTTTTATAGTCCGGCCCTCCAACGGTCTGAGGGACAGTAAACTGGCACCCTGTGTAAAATGTTTAGGGACCCCTGTTCTAGAGCATTACAGACCAGTCACCATTCTCATTCTTTCTTTGATTACAATCCCAGCAGCCTGGATAATAATTTTTCATTTAAAATATTTATTTTATTCTTATATCTCTTAATTAAATATATGTTCATGTTTTATTACTCCTTTTTAAGGGAAAACAATATTCAATATCATTTGAAATCAGAAGGAAAATGGCTCACTAACTGAAGGTTTTATGATTATCTATCCCCCTTTGTCTCATGATACAAAACAAGATACAACAGCAAGTATGGTTGGCAGCAGACTGGACTAGATTCATGGTAAGAATTATAAAAATATTATTAACAGATAAACTTTGTTTTAGCATTTAAGAAGTTGGTTCTCATAAATTTATATATTTTTATTAAAATATTTTTACTCATAAATGTCTTATGAAAAATTTTACAGTGTAATATTGTTATAAAATAACGGTTCACCGGGTTACATAGAGACACCAAGTCCAAATAAATTTCTAAGGAGTTTTATTAAAAGAAGGAGATTTATTAATATGTTGGCCGCATATGACAAACATGGGGCATAACTGACCCAGATTGTGCCGTGCAGAGTATAGTCTTGAGGCAGATTATAGACCTTTGAACACACACACAGGTTGATGGGAAAAGGAGGAGGAGAAAATGACACAATCATTAGTAAGCTTATAACATTCGTCTATAGAATTTATAAAAAATATTTCTACATATTAAAACTTATATGGTCTGTGTCTTCTCTCTAAAATGAATAAAATAAAATAAAATTAAGAAAAAAACTTATATGGCAACACAATAGCGAAAAATGTTGTTTTACATATTAAAAGATATTCTCAAATCTTTCAGTGTTCATTTGCCATCCCTTTGTGTATATACATTAATTAAAGGCCTTCAGGATGGAAGGGGGAGCCTACATGGCACCAGGGGATAAGTGTTTGTGAATGGCCCATTAAGGAGAGGAAAAGGGCTACCTTTATCTTTCTTCTGTCCCCCCCCCCCTGCACCTGGCTTGGTGTTTATTCTCTTCCTCACAGGTGTGGGGGAAGGGAGGGAATCTAAGTTTCCTCTCCACTTCCACTCAAAACCTAGCACAAAATCTCTCTATTTACAACATAATGCTGTCATCCATCCTGAGTTGGTGCAAATCACACATAAGTATAAAAATCATATTTACTAAATCTTTCTGTATGCTTAGCCCAAATTATAAAATGCCCTTTAAGCTTCCTAGTAAAAGAGGGTTTCCTACACAGATGTCTCTGCAAGCCAGGAAACTTTCACTTCTTCTCCCATCATTCCCTACAGAAAGGAGAGGACAAGAAACCTGACTCTCCTAAAATATTAATTTTTGCGATTCTTTGGTACCTTACCACAATTTAAAGTACCATATAAACATACCACATGGAAATATTTATTAGGCACCAACTATATGACAACATGTTCTAGACCTATGAAAACAGCACAAACAAGACAGATCAATCTCCTGTCTTCACCTGACCAGGCAGTGGCGCAGTGGATAGAGCATCAGACTGGGATGCGGAAGACCCAGGTTCAAGACCCTGAGCTCGCCAGCTTGAGCGCGGGCCCATCTGGCTTGAGCAAAAGCTCGCCAGCTTGGATCCAAGTTTGCTGGCTCCAGCAAGGGGTTGCTCAGTCTGCTGAAGGCCCGTGGTCAAGGCACAAGTGAGAAAGCAATCAATGAAAAACTAAGGTGTTGTAATGGCAATGAAAAACTAATGATTTATGCTTCTCACCTCTCTCCGTTCCTGTCTGTCTATCCCTCACACTGTCCCTGTAAAAAAAAAAAAAAAGCTCCTGTCTTCTTGGAGCTTTCATTTTAATGTCATAAACTGAATGCCACTAATGATGACAATTTTTGTTCAGTGACTGAGGATGATAGCAAAAAAGAAAGAATGTCTCACCCTTCAAAACATTTCATTTTTAAAAATATATTAATATTTTTATTAATATATTAATACTTATATTAATATTTTTCCATCCACCTTTTAAATTCTGGTGGACCATAATCAAATTAATGGAGATAGATTATTAACAAGAGCAAGTCAAAGTTTTAATATATGTGCATGGAGAATTCACATAGGTGTGAATATCCCAAAGAAATTGAGGCAAGACATTTTTGGATAAAGAACAAAAAGGTGAGAAGACAGGGTATTAAGATTTCAGAAGTGAAAATGGGCCATTTACAGGTTTGAAGAAGAGCAGAACATACCCTGCACAAAAATTCTTGCTAGGCAGCTCAGAAACAATGGGACAAAAGGTTAACTAGTCAACAGGCTTGGAGTCTTCTTGACTGATAAGAATGAGGGTACATAAGGTCATTAAGCCAAGGTTCTTTTCCTCAAGCAGCTGACTCTTTCCCAATCTCCTGGGCAGAAGTGGGTGTGAGGTCAAAGGCTCCCTTTGACTTGTTTTTTAATAGACACCTTAAAATCTATATTCCAAAAACCAGCTTTAGGGTGGCAAAACTCCCTTCAGCTCTTTGGAATAAAAGTGATTTAGAAGCTTCATGTAAAAGTCTGTTTCTTCCCTCTAAATTATACAAAAATGTGTTATTTTATGGAGGTTTTCTCTGATTATTCAATGTCTGAAATGTGAAGATAAATTTTTATTCACTTCATATCTTAATTATAATTTTTCTAATATTTTTAGAATAAATTTTATACTTAAAAGGTATAATTTTACATCAATATCTAACTACTTGAACTTCACAGTTTATGATGGTACTCCCTCAATGACTCATTTTAAGTTTTTTCTCAGTTTGTTTTGTATGACAAAATGTTAATTTGCTGTTCATTGAGTAACAGTAAGTTAAATGATCATTTCTTATTAAACATTTATTGTTTTTCTTTAGTGAATTGCTATATATGCGTTTTATATTATATTTTGTTGACGTGAAAGAGTTCTCATTTAGCATTCCAGATTTTTCATCTTTAAAAAGCTTGAAGTTAGATAAAAGATAAACTAATGTTTATTTTTAATTAATTAAAACATGTATAATATTTCCAAAATTTGGTTCACAAAAAACAAATTGTTAGTCAATTTTTTATTTAAAAAATGTTTATATATATATATATATATATATATATATGTGTGTGTGTGTATTATGTGTGTATGTATATATACACACATATGTGTATATGTTTAAGGATAAAATGCAATGTATCTTTTATTATTAAATTCAGATGTATGAAAACAAGGAAATATATATGATAAAAGTAACAGTGATAATGATAATGACAATAATAAAAATTATTAAGTACCTCTTCGAATAGCTACTTAAGAAAACCAAAGTTTTGCCATCCTGAAGCAACCTTTTGGGATATTGATTTTAAGCTCTTTAGTAAGAAACAGAACTCAGAAAGAATATCTCATTCTTCTCCCTTTTCCTGACAAGAGATTCAGACAGAGAAACCTGCTTTAGAAAAGGAGCCTTTGCTTAATCACTTGAAGAATCTTCACCCTAGCAGGAGGACTACAGGTCTCTTAGGTAGATAATCCTTGTGTCCCATTGTTTCTGAGTCATCTAGCAAGAATCTTTCTTTGATGTATGTTCTGCTCTTCTTCAACTACTTGTAAATCACTCATTCTCACTTATGGAATCTAATACTACATTTTCTCCTTTTCTCTTTTGTCCCAAAATGTCTTATATACCAGTGTCTCGCTGTCTTTGGAATTTTCTTGCCCATATGAACTATCCATGTGTTTGTATTAAAAACTTGATATTCTCTTGTTAATCTGTCTCTGTTAATTTGAAGAGTAGCACAGCTAGAAGAACATGGAAGGTGAGAGGAAAAGTATTAATACAGGTATATATATTTTTAGCGCCCAAAATTGGGTGAGTCAGGGAACAGAATTCACTGGCCTTGGACATTCCTAACTCCCTGAACTGCTGCAGCTAAGAGATCATGGACATTAACTACAGCTGCAGAGAGGATAAGCATTTTACCCTGCTAGACTCTGTGATCCTTTGTCTGTGGAATTAGGTGGAGGCTGGAAGTGGTAAATTCTTTTCTTTCTCTTCAATTTAGATTGGTAGGATAAAATATTTGTCAAACTATAACCAGGTAAAATGATCAGCAGTTTCTGCTGCCTGTTGTGACATAAAAAGCCAATATTCATGACACAGGTGCTGGTGAAAAGGAAAGAGGTTTATTGAAGTGCCAGCCACCTGAGAAGATGGGGGACTCCTGCCTTCAAAAACCTATGCTAAAAGTTTAGATGCCTTGGCCAGATTACGTAGAGGATGTGGAGAATGTGGAGAATTCCTGGGAAGAAGGTGTACGTGCAGTTTCTCTTGTGGGAGAGAAATTCTTATCTTCACGGCTGGCTGTACTTCTATGGTCCTCTTGGATTTATCAGAGAATCAGCACTGTAAGCCTCAGCCTGGTGGGAGAGAGATGAGTGGGCCCAAGGGGTTCATTCTTCTTACTCTGATGTTAACTCTAATGAACATCAGCTGGAGGTCTGTGATTCATGGCCAGAATTGATGTTTCTTATTCAAGAAGGAGGACAAGCTGTTGAACTATAACAAAAACTTAGCCAGAGCTGAAAGCATAGACTACATTATATACTTTAGATTTGTTATCAAATATATAACTGTGATTACTAGATTGGTAATTGTTGGTCAAATAAGTTTGTAAAATATGATTTTTATGTTTCCTTGTTTATAGTTTGCATTGGGAGCTGGGCTGTGCCAGGTATATTTGATCTGTGAAATTGCAAATTACCTTCCTGCTTGCGAAGGGCCATTATTTTGCTAATGTTTGCTGGAGAAGAGGTTTTCATGCCAGAAAGTTTTGAAAAGAAGAGGAGAAGAAGGAGAAGAGGCAGAAGGAAGCCATGTTTGCAGAGTGAGAGAATAGAGAGAATGCAGAATGCTGAAGAAGAAGCCATGTTGGCAGAGAAGGGAGAAGCTGTGCAGATGGGGAACCAGAGGTAAGGGGCTTTGGGAGCCCTACTGAGACTGGTGAGGCCTTTGATTCTAAGAAAAACTGGAGAAGATTCTCCTGCTTGTGGAACTGGAGAATGTTTCAGGGCTTTGGGCATTCTGAATGAGTGAAAGGGAAGTGTTTTCCCTGTGTGTTTGCTCATCAGCCAGTGCGAGACTTTAATAAAGGAATGGCTCACCATTTTTGACTCCACTGTTTCTTTACTGTTTGCCCGAATGAGAACCTGCATATGCATGGCCGCAATGGCCGCAACTACTGGCCATATAGTAATATTAAGCCATAGTTAAGTTAGAGTGACAAACTGGATTGAATATTTACTAAGATTAACAGGGATGGCTTTATATAAATTTTTTATAGGCTTACTTCATTAGTATATTTTTATTTATTTATTTATGTGTGTGTGTGTGTGTGTGTGTGTGTGTGTGTGTGTGTGTGACAGAGACAGAGAGGGACAGACAGGGACAGACAGACTGGAAGAGAGAGAGATGAGAAGCATCAATTCTTTGTTGCGGCACCTTAGTTTCCCATTTGATTGCTTTCTTACATGTGCCTTGACAAGGGGGCCACAGCAGACCAAGTGACCCCTTGCTCAAGGCAGCAACCTTGGGTTCAAGCTGGCTAACCTTGCTCAAACCAGATGAGCCCACGCTCAAACTGGCAGCCTCGGGGTCTTGAACCTGGGTCCTCTGCATCCCAGTCCAACTCCCTATCCACTGCGCCACAACCTGGTCAGGCTATTTTGTTTTAATTATATCTTATGGCTATTCAGACTAATATTGGTAATATATTCATTTCCCATTACAAAACTAGTGTCATATTTTCTTAGGTACTTGATTACTTATGGAAACAATCTTCTCAATCCTAAGAACTATAGTTTTGCTAATGTATATATTTGATACATTCTCTTGGTTACTTTGGATAAATATATAATTAAATATTGTTTTATAATAATATATGATCATTTTGGTTCAGCATGTTTGACAACCTTCCCATAGTTTGCATTTTATTTTATTTATTTTTTTATTTTATTTTTTACAGGGACAGAGAGAGAGTCAAAGAGAGGGATAGGTAGGGACAGACAGACAGGAACAGAGAGAGGTGGGAAGCATCAATCATTAGGTTTTCGTTGCCGTTGCAACACCTTAGTTGTTTATTGATTGCTTTCTCACATGTGCCTTGACCACGAGCCTTCAAAGACTGAGCCACCTTTTGCTGGAGCCAGCGACTTTGGGTCCAAGCTGGTGAGCTTTTGCTCAAGCCAGATGGACCCCACGCTCAAGCTGGTGACCTCGGGCTCTCGAACCCGGGTTCTCTGCATCCCAGTCCAACGCTCCATCCATTGCGCCACCGCCTGGTCAGGCATAGTTTGCATTTTAGAAGGAGACTTTTTCTTGACCTGGTAATAGCTTAGGCTGCTCATTCTAATGGGCCCTTGGAATACCTCAAAGATTGTTCTCTCTCTCTTATTGAAAGAGACTTTCTTTTTTTAAATTTAGAAATTAAATTTAATGGAGTGACATTAGTTTATAAGAACACATAGTTTCCTGGTAAACATCTCAATAGCATTTAAATTGTTGATAGCATTATGTGCTCATTACCCAAAGTCAAATCACTTTTAATCATTGTATATTTGTCACTCTACTCTCCTCCTTCCCACCCTTTTCCATGTGGTAATCACTTCACTTTTGCCTATGACCATGAATCTCAGTTTTATATCCCACCTGTGTGTGAAATCATATAGTTATAAAAGAGAAATTTTAAACTAATTAAACCTAGTTGATACGGTTAAATTACATGGAAAGCTTTGTCAAATAAAGAAATAATAATAATGTATTTCTATGCATATATTAATACTAAAATAGCCTGACCAGGCTATGGTACAGTGGATAGAGCGTCGGACTGGGATGCGGAAGACCCACGTTCGAGACCCCGAGGTCGCCAGCCTGAACGCGGGCCCATTTGGCTTGAGCAAAAGCTTGCTAGCTTGGACCAAGGTCGCTGGCTCCAGCAAGGGGTGGCTTGGTCTGCTGAAAGCCTGCGGTCAAGGCACATGTGAGAAAGCAATCAATGAACAACTATGTTGTCGCAACGGCAACGAAAAAACTAATGATTGATGCTTCTCATCTCTCTCCGTTTCTGTCTGTCTGTCCCTGTCTATCCCTCTCTCTGACTCTCTCGCTGTCCCTGTAAAAAACAAACAAACAAAAAACTAAAATAAATATTCTAGTGATTACATGAAAATCTTCAAGAGTCTAAAAGTTCTGATATAATATTTTCATTTGTAATTAGAATTGTTATTTTAAAATTTTGTTACAGAAAAGCAAATTTTCGTCAATTGCATTATATTTTGTTATTTACACATAGTCATTGTTTTACTCTGGTACAAATATGTTTTATGTTCAAAAAAATTCATGGGGATTTTTTTTTTAGCTGACTTAGTCTGTTTTAGACTGACTTAGTCTAAAATACAAGTTTCTTAGAATCTATATTTAGATCATACTTTTTGACTAGATAAAGATTTATAGAATGCTATTGAGTAACTGGATTCATAAAATACCTGTTTGATCAAGATAAACAAAAATTAATCATATGGGACTGAATAAACAGAATGATTGAAATTTTAATAACTTTTTGTTTGATAGAATGCTGATTTTCATATCCTTTACTTGTTTGCCAGATATAAGGAGATTTGTTTTTCTTAGATCAGTTTGGTAAATTATACCTTTATAACCATATTTAAACATTTAATTTTTTTCTCCCTACCTGATTCTTCCAGAATTTAGAAACTCAGTGAGTATTACTGATTTTATGGTCATATGATTGTGTGCAAAATTCAAAAAGAAATACGTAAATCAGAAAAAGCTAAGAGGCAGATTTCACACTTAGGTGGGAGGTAATAGTAAGACTCATCATGGACATAGACGAAAGTGAAGTGGTTACCAAAAGGAGGGAGCTGGGGTGAGGAGAGTAAATATGGTGATGGAAAATGATTTGACTTTGGGTGATGGGCACACAACACGATAAATAGTTCACATGTTATGCAGATGTATACTTGACACCTATGTGTTTCTGTGGACCGGTATCACCTCATTAAATTTAGTTTCTAAAATAAAAAAAGAGCTATTTTCTTTATAAGCAGACACAATTGGTAACTGGCTTTAACCAAGTCTTTGACTGAAATGTCATGTTTGAAAGAGACTTGCACAGACCTGCATGACACCAGAAAGTTTTAGGAAATTAAGACTGATTTTGGAAGCCAATAAAGTCGCTTGGAAAAACAGTCTGTACTGTGCTTACATGGTTCACAGCAGTATTTTCAGGTAAGGAACAAAGGTTGCTTTTCTGAGAGATGTCAGAGGAAGAAGCCCAAGACATTTTGAGGCACGTTGTAAACCTGAGGAGTTCACCCATAGGTATTGTAGGGAAAATCTGATGAGATCTATGAGGTTTGCCTTCTTAGCCCTGAGAGGCTAATTAAAGTTCAGTCTGGACCCTGGGTGGTGGCTCAGTGGGCAGAGTGTTGCCTGCTGTATGGAAGTCCTGGTTTCGATTCCTGGTTAGGGAATGCAGGAAAAGCAACCCTCTGCTTCTCCCACCTCCCTCTCCCTTGTTCTCCCTCTTACCCTCCAGTGGCTTGATTGGTTTGAGCATGGCCCCAGGCCCTAAGAATAGCTGGGTTGGTCTGAGCCATTGGCCTCAGGTGGTAAAAATAGCTTGGTACTAGAACTTTGGCCCCAGACAAGGTTGCTAGGTGGAACCTGGTCAGGATGTATGTAGGAGTCTACCTCACTATCTTCCCCTCCTTTCACCTAAAAATATATATATATAAAAAAATAAAGAAACACTAAAAAATTGTTTAATCTGAAGATTACTTATAAATTCCAGCAAAGCAAATTTTTAACAGAGCCTCTATGATCAATTGTTATTCTTGTTGTGTTTATGCAAATAAGCTGGCCAAATTTATTAAATCTGAATTTTATAGTAAATAATTAGCCTTAAATTGACTATCTTATACAAACAAGGGTGATTTTAGGAAAAGAAATTGTGTTTCAATAATACTATTACATGCAGTTGGGGATATTAGATTCTAGTAGTTGATTGCCTTTAAAGTTTTATTATTCACCTATAAACTGGACTGGATCGTAAATTTTTCTAGTTTTCTTAACTATTTTGCTACAACCCTTTAACTTAATTTTTTTTCCATCCTGTGTCTTAAAATTATTAAGAACTAAAACTATTTTTTTCTGAGATGATGTGACATAAATTTCAGATAAATGACTACAACAGCTCAGGTTTAAACAAGTTCGGTGACTTGCTGGTATGTAAGCCACACAGAGAATTTACCTGAGAGCCTGATGCCATCATCAGAGACCTTCAAATTGAAGGCCAAGATTATTATCAGATTGTCACTGCCTACCTTCATTTCAGCAAAGGAAACTGAGTCTTATTCCTATAAATCTTCTCAACTGACATCCTTACAGATTCCAAAACTTGTTTATAATTTGCTTTGGACATTAAGCTTTGTTTTTTTCTTTTGTTTCCGTAGATATACCCCTTATTAAATAACTGTTTGCTTACACAACAGAAGCCTCACTTTTGGAGACCGATATCATTATCATCTCCTGAAATGTGACTGAACAATTTATCTGAACTGAATTATTCTCAGAACTGAATAACTGCATTAATGAAATGTGGAGCAATTTTACCACTTAGCTTCTGAAATGTGAAACTTATTTAAAGTTTCAAAGACAGGACTGAAGGGAACCCAAGTTTTGCCACCCTGAAGCTGTGCTTTTGGAATTTGATTTTAAGCTGTTTATTATGATACAAGATTCAGAAGGGGCATTTGACAGTTACCCCTTTCCTGCCCTGGAGACTAAAACAGAGAAATCTACGTTAGGAAGGGAATCTTTGCTTAGTCACCTTAAGAATATTCACCCTAGGAGGAAGACTTCAAGCTTGTTAACTATATACCTCTGTGTCCCATTGCTTCTGAGTCACCAACAACAATTTTTCTACCATGAATGTTCTGCTACTCCTCAATACCTGTCAATCACCCATTCTTAGTTCTGAAATCTAATACTTTGTTTCCCCCTTTTATCCTTTGTTCAAATATATACCTGTTGTTGTTACCTCACTGTCTTTGGAATTTTCATACCTATGTGAATTCTCCTTGCACATCTATTAAGAACAGAATATTCTCTGTGAATCTGTCTCTGTCCATTCATGTCTAGCCCAGCTATAAGAACTTGGAAAGAGGAGAAAAAGTATTCACTTTTTAGTCCCCACACTACTATTCTGTTATATCTTTTAAGAATAATTATTTTAATCCTTAAACAATAATCTAAATTAGCTATTGTTACTATTTTAAATTTGAAGAAATGTGAACACTGGGCAGCCTAATTAAATTAGGTAGAATTTAGCACTTACAGATAGTAAATTGTAGTTCATTGTGTACAGCCCAAATTGGCACTAATCCCCTGTCTATCATTTTTCTAGTAGACACCCTGCATTAATATTTGCCATGCAAGTGATTAGAAAAGTAAGAAAGGCAATGGCATTCTGATTCCCATTGACAAGACCTGTCATCATGTATCTCACCTCACATTCTCCCCTCTTTTATCATGTTCCAGCTTACTTACTCAAAGGACTGAAGTAAGAAGCATTTGGTTTGTTAAAGTGCTTGTCTGATGGGATAAAACAGGAATGTAAACAAAATTGTCAGGAATTATAAGAAATGGAAGTTCTCTGAATACTATCTTCCTTCAAATTCTGTAAAAATAATTCCTTTCAGGCTCAGAGAACATGGAGCTATTCAGGAGCGTGGGTAATTACTGCCCTCTCTTGGTGACATGTTATATAAGTCTTAATTTATGTTCTAGGAGAATTTAATGTAAGAGTTACAAGAAATCTCATCTAATCTATAAAGATGAATAATTAAATCACAGAGAATTGAAGTGCCTTACTCAAGCTGCCAGAACTGGTTAATGAAAGAACAGAATGACGACCTATCCTCACTCTTGTGGTAACTAAATTAATAACAGAATATATATTTGTCTATCAATATTTTCCATTTTATGAGTTGCAATACCAAAGTGTATGATAGTCAATGGTCAGAGAAATTAAAAATTATTTTATATTTTAAAAGATTAAATTAAATATTTTTCTAGTTCAAAAATTAATTAATCATACAGTACAGAAAAGTGAGATAATGAAAAGAAACATCTTTCTCTCACTCTCCTCCTGATTCCACTCCCAAATATGGCCACATCAATTGTTTCTTTGTCATCTTAAAAATTATATATATATATATATATATATATATATATATATACACACACACACATACATATTTTTCAAAATTGAAATACTGTTTACTAACATTAAAAAATTTTTAAATATATATATTTTAGAGTTTATTTCATATTGTCATACAGAGATATAACTTTTTTTTTTAATATAGCTTTCTTCAAGATTACAGGCAAGTTTAGAATGTCCTTAGTTTAAGGTTGCCTAGTATTTCTTAATTAACTTAGGTTGTGTATCTCTTCTTGGACTGGTCTAGTGTAAGACTGTTTTATTCTCATTTTATTCCATTGGAGGCACGTGATTTGGGTTTGCTTCATGACTGAAGAAGGGTATTAATTTTAATCACTTGATCAGGTGTTGTCTGTTAGCTTCTCTATCATAAGATACATTATTTTTCTGCTTCTGAACACAGAAAATTTAAGTGGCAGAGTGCTCAACTAAGATTAAAAATTACAATAATTACCTTGTTAAATTCTTTCTCTTAGGAAGCACTAATGGAATAGATTTTAGAAGCTAATTATTATTTTTCCAATAGTACTGATCATTTCCTGGTTTCTCATTTAATTCCAATTCTTTTTTTAGGTGAGCACACAAATTAGTGAGGCATGTACAGTAGCTACAGATGAACAGTTGGTTTTAGTATATTAAACAATTAAGGTAACTCAGAAATTTGTTATAGGTATGTCCATACATAACATGCTAAATGTAATAATCATTCTTTTCATAAGCAACTAGATGAACAGAGACCACCAGAATTACTGACAGTTTTATTTTTCTTAGAACATTTCATAAGACATTCAGATTTTTAAAACATATTAAAATTTCAATCATATATTTAAATTTGATATTCATTAAAAATTTGCACTTTACATTTATATTTTAATAAATAATTATGAATACTTTAGAAGAAAAGACTTTTAAAAATATGAGCTTTCTAAATATTAAGATTTATTTTACTTTTAAACAAAATATTATAAATTGCATACAATTAAAGCAGAACAAAATTATGTGACAATCTTGATTATAACATTATTATTTATTATTTTTTATTACTTAGTATCATTAGTTTGCTGAAATGAAGGCAAGAAAAATCAATGATATAAAATAAATTTATAAATACCTATGAATTATGTATATATTAAGTTTATTTTTCAACAAAACATCACTGGTCAATTAAACAAATACCCAAATATGCACAATAAAAATTCAATTGAGATGTTTGGCATTTGTCAACTTGCAGCCATATAAAACTTATGGCTTTAAATCATATCATACAATTTTATTTTTGTTAAGTATATTAGACTAAATAAAATAAAAAGTATTTTATGTAATTGCTAATTTTATAACTTTCAATATTTGACATAGATCATCATGAAGCTTTATTGCAGAATTCTGTGAGTCATCCACTTAACACTAATGACCACATATTACATGCCTCTACTGGGACAATAGCAGATAAGCATTCCTGTTTTCTTTGATTTACATTTTAGTACATGTTTTATCAAAGAGGTTAGGAGACATATTTTGGAATATGACATAGCCATTGGCCAAGTTATGGCACACACAAGCCATCCCAATATTTCTCATTGGCATGGCCAATTTTAACTGAATTAATACTTGGTTTTGGTAGTATGTAGTTATAACTGGAGGTAGATTTATCATAAGACTTAGAGAAAGGTCTGGCCATGGGAAAAGTCTGTAGGGAGCAAAAGAAAGCAGAAGAATAATAGTCAGTGCAGCTGATAGTATTCTCAAAATTTAATAAGTAGAATTGAAAGAAGAAATGACAAGGATATATAAATTTAAACTGAATTTTCGGTCAGATTAGAGTGGTATTCTATAAAGTGAGCTGGATAAGCTTGATTAATTGGTACTATAACATGTAATAAGCAAATCATAAAACCACATTTTCTATATACCCATGGAAACAGCTGATAAACAGCTGCTGTCTGTTTTGCACACACAGAAAGGCACGGTTAATTAAAAGTACGGTACTGTACTTCCCAATTCAGTTCCAGTAACAACAAAACCAATTCAGAAAAGGGTATTTTTATGGCATGATTTTTTCTGAGTTCTATTAGGATTGTGTCAGATCCACGTATTAGCTGATTCACAAGACAGCTTAGAAAGTGGGGTGCCTGCCAACAACCCACGGGAATGAATATATATTTCTACTTTTTGAACAACAGCTATTTTTTTCTCTCTTGATGTAGAAGTCATTCAGAATCCAGGTGACATTCATTATAACCAAAGTCAGACTAAACATGAAAAGCAGAAAGACAGTACTAGTTTTCATTCTTTCACAAAAGATTCAGTAATGAGATGCATAAAGGACAAGAACAATGAAGATTTTTTCATGCATATCTTTAAGTCAAAGATTATACCTTTTCTTTAACAAAAATGGATGGCCACTGAAAAATGTATTTATATTAACATAATATTTCAGGCCCTGTAACCTTTATGTCACTAAGCATAGAAGTAATCTTTTGTATTAACATTCCTTTATGACACATGGGTTAGGGCACTGTTTCTACCTTGGAACATTTCTGCTGATATTTGTTCTATTCATGTGTGTGGACAGCATTTACCACTCATAATCAATAAGGACCCTAATTTATTTTGTTCTGTCTGAAACAACCTTAACTCCACTCCATTTCAGTCTTTCTTCCTCATTAGAAGTAATCAATATCTATAGGTTGAGATGAAATTTTTCCATTTAGGATGTTGTACATTGCTATATATAATATTTAAATATGTCATTTATACAATTTTTTTTAATTGTGCATAAATACAGTGTGTCCATAAAGTCATGATGTACTTTTGACCAACACTGTACTTCTGAGATACATATATGTATATATGTGTGGATCTATTTCCTTCACTTTAGCTGTGGCATAATATTCCATTTATTTTAAAAATACAATTAATGTTTTCCACTCCTTTACTGAGGAAGTTAGTTTAGCTAACTTGCACTTGTTTTTACTTCAGTTAACATTTTTACACATGACACCTTGTATAAATGTAAGTGTATCTTCAAGAAAGATATGTAAAAATGGAACTGCCAAGCTGTAGAATAAGCAGTCCTTTAATTATACAAGGTATTGCTAAACTGCTCTACAAAGTAGTCTTACCACAGCACTATATGAGTACTTATTTCTTCACATCCTTCCCTCAACAATAGCCTTAGTTCTGATTCAAGTTTCATGAGTGCATTTGATAGTGGAGTCTAATATACATCTGGTATTTTAGTTATGAAGTAATCTGGAATTTGTTTTAAGATTTCCTGTCATTACAGTGTAGAAAGCAATACTAAGGGAACCCAGATTAAGTATTGAATGAGTAAATCCTCAATATCTTCCCCAGAAGATTTTATTTGAATTTGGTGTCTATTTCCTTTCACATCCTCAAATATAGTTAATTACTTCTATAGTTAATTACTTCTATTCCTTCCTCTTAATGTATGCTCTTTTTGTACTTCAATAACATAATCAAGTTTTATTCATCTTAAAGGGAAAAGCAAACTGTTCCTTAGACCTGCATTCTGTTTAGAATTTTACATCTCTCCCGGCATTTAAAGACTCTTGAAATAGTTAATAACTATTTTCTGCACTTCTGCAACTGTCTCTCGTCCAGTCACAGCAAACTTCTTTCTATCCACACTGTCCTAGTGAAGCTACTCTTTCTAAGGAGAGCAGTGACCCTCTATTTGCTAAGTCAAATAGACACTTTTCAATGACCATCTTGACCTCCATCTCTTTACCTCTTTACACAACTTGTGACTCACTGTTTCTTTCTAGAAATTTCCAAATGGATTTCTAAGTCTCTGCCTCTGTTCTATTCTGTAGCTCCTCTTTCATTCATTGCTGATTTTTTCTAAGTTTATGTATACATATTCTAATCTAAAGACTTGATTTTGGTTATCACCCTCATATCCTTGGTATCAAATATACCATATATGTTTTGAATCCCAAATATTTTTCTCTGTATATATTCCACTTCTAAACACAATTGTTAATATATATAATTATCTACTAAATATATCCACTTGGATATACCAGAGAGATTTTTAGAACATCATGTATAAAGCAGAATTATATCATTGATTTCCTAAATCTATACTTCTTGATACCCTAAGAATTTTTCTTAACTCCTCCTTTTCCCTAAGTCCTTTAAAATAGCTTCAAAATAGCATTTTGATTTTTTCATCCTTTCCATTCCCACAGCTACCACCTTTGTTCATTATTTCTTATTTAATTATTGCCACATTGGTCTCCCTAATTGCAGTCTAGCCTCCTCTAATATAGTTTCCAAGTTGATATCAATGTGTTCCTTTACAAATAAGACCTAATTATGTCACCTCTTATGTAAATATTTGATGCATTAATTTAAAAATTTTCATCAAACACTATGTTCCGAGTACAATGCAAGACAGGTATGATTCCAATTATCTCAGATTTTATAATCTAAAATAATCATTCCCACTACTATATGGCTCTCAGAATGAATTATTTAGTAATTCCCTCTCTTCTAAGATACAATTATTTCAAAGTGATCAAGTTAAATTATACATAACACTGGAGACATTAGATATCTTGAAATAGATTCAGACATTGCTACAATTGCTTCCTAGTGTTTTTAAATTTTTTTTCTTTGTTAAGCTCTACTGGATTGATTAGAAGAGAGAAATTAGGTGGGAGTGACAGTAATCAACTATGAGGAGGAGAGCAAAGTACTAAAAAGAGGTCAGGCTAGACAGGGATCACCAATTCTCCCATGGATCAAAGGACTGTAAAAGGATGACTAAGTCACTTAAGACTTTTTGGAGAATAAAGAAAGGAACTTTCAACTCACGAACTCTTTAACACTTATTTAGGTATAAAAGGGTTTCCCCACTTATTTCGGGTATGATATAATGGTTAGAAGGGAAACATTTCAAGTAAAATCATTTTAACTGTTCCATGTTGGCAGAGGTGTCACATTCAATTTTTTTCTGAAATTTAGAATAATTATAAACTATATAGTTGCTGGTTACTGCAAAATACTATTATACAGTTGTTTTATATTTACTAAACAGATTGGCCTGCCATCCTTTGGTACAATCAATTTTTTGGTGGGGGGAAGATGAGAGGAGGAGATATAGTGAGGCTGACTCCTGCATGTGCCTGGACCATTATCGACTGGACAACCCTACCTGGGTCCAGTGCTGAGTACTGAGCTATTTTTAATATCTAAGGCTGATGCGCTTGGACCAACTAAGCCACTGGCTGCAGGAGGGGAAGAAGGAGAGAAGGGGGAGGAAGGAGAAGCTGATGGTCATTTCTCCTGTGTGCCCTGACCGGGAATCAAACCTAGGACATCCACATGCTGGGCCAACACTCTATTCACTGAGCCATGCATGGGCCAGGGCCTGGTACAGTCTTATAAAACAAGTTTATATCTACATATTTGTGTCTAATAATTAATAAGTGATTTTTAATACAACAGAAATATTTGTAAAACAACTTAAATAACTGGTACCTTATAACTCTGATGTAATGTTTTATTTCTGTGATCAGTTGCTTAGGTTTTCCAATATTTAATCAGCTGTTAAAAAGAGGAATGCAGTTTAGTTTTATTATTATTTACAGTTAGTAAAAATCTTATGTATAGCATAAAATTTTCATTTTCCAACAAATATTATTCTTCCAAATTTGGACTCTATTTTAATATTTAAATTTTTAATCACAATCACATAAAAACTCCAAGTGGTCACATAGAATAATAAAACTAAAATAATTAAGTTCTATTTCTTCTTTCTTATAATCACTGTGTTGTTATAATTTATTTTGAATCTATTCTTTAAATACAGAAATATGTGGTTCCCCTAGGGTCAGAGAACCAAATGGCATGGAAAGTGAGTTGAAATTATTCTGGACAGTTGTATATATTCTGTGTTATTGGGAATAATCAGAATTAACTTCCATGTAAAATAAAACAAAACAAAAGGTTATATAAGAATTACTAGCAAAATTTTTCTAATTTGAAGCTTACTATTTGATTGTTTATTGATGCATAATAAACTACCCTAGTTCTCAGTACCTTAATACAATGACAATAATGTGTTTAGTTTGCACATCTGTAACATGGGCAGGCTCAGTGAATACAATTTGTATCTGATCCAAGTGGCACCAGCTGGGGCAGCAACAGGACAGTTGGGTGCTGGAATCTGAAGATTCATTTACTCAACTGTCGAATAGTTGATGCTTGCTTTAATCTGGGCCTTCAACTGAGAGAGTAAATCAAAGAAAAATTGCAACAAATGAAGTTTAATAGGCAAAAAAGATTTTATTCAGAAATATTGCAACTGAGGTGCAGACTGGTGGAACAGGGTAAGAGACTGAGCTAAACTCCACTGAAGCAAAGAGTAGGAGAGGTTTTAAGTGCTAGGGGAGCCAGCGGAACAGTATTATAGAACATTAAAAGAGAATTTGGTCCATGGGAACTTATGAAAATTATGCTCCTCCCTCCCACAGATACTGATAAATAGGAATGCTATGTGTCTTATGATTGTATTTCAAAGGAATGGCTCCCAGGACCTCGGGAATTATTTTCCTGGGTTATAACACTGGCCAGGATGGGAGAAAATATATATCTCAAATAGGCAGGGGGAGAATTGACAACTGCAAGTTTTCTAAAGTGAGTGCTCTAAAAAGAGGAATGTCAGGACAGCAAGATGGCGACGGAGTAGGCGGATGTACCAACTTCCAACTCCTGGAACCAAAGTGGATTATAACTTAATTTTAAGGACCATCATTTGGATAAACCAACTTTGAACTAAACTAAGTGGACTCTTCAACCAAGGAACACTGAAGAAGCCACATTGAGACTAGTCTGTAAAGTGAAAACGTGGAAAGGGCTGCCCAGCTCCCTGGAGGAAATGTCAGCCAGGAGTAACTCGCATGGTGGGAAGAGAGTTTAGTGAAGAAGGACTGACCTGGGTCCCAGGAACAAAGCCCAACCTGCAGCCCCAGAGCCTAGAAGAGGCGTATGGACAGTATTTAGCTGGGAAACAGGTTAGGATACTGTTTGTGAGAAAGAGACAGTTTTTTCAGAACTAGGATTCTTCTTAAAGGGATGGCGCAGAAAACCTCTCTCACAACCAATCACCCGGGACTCCAGGAGACGGGGAGAGAGGAGAGGATTGGAGCAGCGGGAAGAGAGTGTGGTCTGGACAACATGGGGAGAAACACTCTGAGGGACAGCCATCCTAAACACTGGGCTGAGTCACTTCCCAAATCTGAAACGAATATTTCCCCTGGAACTAGCAATAGCAGCAAAGGGAGATAGGACACCAGACAAACAAGCTCTCCCGTGGCACTTAGAGCAGAGCTGCTTAGACAGAGGGAGCTTCCAGGACTACAGTATGGAGTGTTAGGGTCTGAGCTGCAGTTCCCCTACCCACACTGCTGAGGGCTTGCTGAAGGGACGGTGGTGGCGGGATGCAGAAACACAGTTCTGTCAGCAGGGGCAGAGGCCAGGCTAGCCAGCCGAATGCCCGGTCTAGTCCCGCAGGGGCAGAAGAAATGCGTGAAAACAGTCCAGCAGCTACAGGGCCACCTGCGGCTTCACCTGTGGGGGAAAAGCGAGAGCCCCGGAACAGGAAGAAATCTGCTGCTGAGCAGGGGCACACAGGCATGCAGCAGCACTTGGCCTCTGAGGTTTCCGAACCTGTGCCAGCCAGCCCTGACCACTGGGGTGGGGAGAAAACCTGAAACAGCAGGAGGCTAACAGCTGAGCGTGCCAGCAGCCCCAGAAATTTGCGATCCTGCGCAAGCCCACCCTGACCTCAGGGGTGGGGGTGGAAGCCTGTGCACAAGCTGGCTCTGGCTGTGGGAGTTAGGCGGAAGCCTGGGAACAAGAGGGACTGCAGCTGAGCAAAGGTGCTCACCCCTGCCTTTGGTAATGAGGCTTGTGGCTTGAGTGCGGTGTGCAACCCCACCTGTGGTGGTGAGGCAAAGGCCCAGACAGACTGAGGCTTGTAAAGCCAGCATGAGAGCTCAGCCCCTCCTGCAGAGGAGAGGTGGAAACCACAGCAACAGCCGCAGCCAGCCAGCGTCGGCAACGCCCATACCCGAATGCCCTAGGCAACAGCAGAAGGGGTGGCAGGCCTGCAGACAGACCACACCTAGGGAACACAGAGGCAACACCCATTGGCCTCCAGTGCCCACAACCTTCTTATACACAGACAAAATGGGCAGGCAGAGAAATGCAACCCAAATGAATCAAGAGAAATCCCTAGAGAAGGACCTGAATGAACCAGATATAATCAAATTACCAGATGCACAGTTTAAAATAATGATAGTTAGGATGTTCAAAGAGCTTAGAGCAAAAATGGATAGTTATTATAAACACCTAAATAAAGAGGTAACAAGTATCAAAAAGGAAATTGAAATAATAAAAAAGAATCAGACAGAAATGACAAATACAGTATCAGAATTGAGGAACACAATGGAAGGAATTAAAAGCAGGATAGATGAAGCTTAGGATTGAATCAGCAAGTTAGAGGACAAAATAAACGAAGGCACAGATACAGAGAAGAAAAAAAAGGAGACTCAAAAAACTGAGGAAACTCTAAGGGAGTTCTCTGACAACATGAAGAGAAATAACATCCACATCATAGGGGTGCCTGAAGAAGAAGACAAAGAACAAAGAACAAGGGATAGAAACTTTGTTCAATCAAATCATAGCTGAAAACTTCTCTAAATTTAGAGTGGAAAATGGCTCACATGTTTAAGAAGCATAGAGAAATCCATTAAAGAGAAACTCAAAGAAATCTACACCAAGACACATCATAATTAAAATACCAAAGCTAAGTGATAAAGAGAAAATATTAAAAGCTGCTAGAGAAAAAAGGCTTTCACCTACAAAGGAGCACCCATAAGGATGACATCTGACTTCTCAACAGAAACACTTGAGGCCAGAAGAAAATGGCAACATATATTCAAAGTAATGCAGAACAAGAACCTACAACCAAGACTACTTTATCCAGCAAAGCTAATGTTTAAAATTGAAGGGAAAATAAAAAGCTATCAAGACTGAAAAAAAAAAAAAAAACAACCTCAAGGAATTCATTATAAACAAGCCAGTCCTGCAAGAGATGCTAAGGGGCCTGTTGTGAACAGATCAAAGGGTGAAAAGAATATAACAAAAGAGGAATACAACTTTAAAGAATAAAATGGTAATAAACAACTACATATTAATAATAGCCTTAAATGTAAATAGATTAAATGATTCAATCAAAAGACATAGGGTAGCTGCATGGATAAGAAAACAGGACCCATACGTATGCTGTCTACAAGAGACACACCTTAAAACAAAAGATGCACATAGACTGAAGGAAAAAGGATGGAGTAAAATAATTCATGCAAACGGAGATGAAAAAAAAAAGCCAGAGTAGCAATACTTATAGCTGACAAATCAACTTTAAAACAAATGCTGTAGTAAGAGATAAAGAAGGACACTACATAATGATAAAGGGAACAATTCAACAGGAAGATATAACCATTTTAAATATCTACACGCCGAACATAGGAGCACCAAAATACATAAAGGAGACTTTGATGGATACAAAGGGCGAGATTAAGAACAATACTATATAATATTAGGGGATTTCAATACCCCACTAACTTCACTGGATAGATCCTCAAGAAAGAAAATTAACAAAGAAACAACAGACTAAAAGAATACACTAGATCAATTCAATTTAATAGGTATCATCAGAACCTTTCACCTTAAAGCAGCAGAATATATATTCTTTTCAAGTGCTCATGGTACATTGTCTAGGATAGACCACATGTTAGGACACAAAAGTGTTCTCAACAAATTTAGGAAGATTGAAATCATATCAAGCATTTACTCTGATCACAATGCCATGAAACTAGAAATTAACCACAAAAGAAAAACTGAAAAATACTCAAACACTTGGAAATTAAATAGCATGTTATTAAATAACAAATGGATTAGCAATGAGATCAAAGAAGAAATAAAAGGGTTCCTAGAAACAAATGATAATGAGCATACATCAACTCAAAATTATTGGGACATAGCAAAAGCAGTACTAGGAGGGAAGTTCATTGCACTACAGGCATATCATAAGAAGCTAGAAAAAGCTCAAATAAGCAACTTGACCCTGCACCTAAAAGAATTAGAAAAACATCAATAAGTAAAGACCAGGTGTAATAGAGAGAAGGAAATAATAAAGATCAGAGAGGAAATAAATGGCATAGTGAGTAAAGAAACGATACAGAGAATCAATGAATCCAGAAGCTGGTTTTTTTAAAAGGTAAACAAAATTGATGAACCTTTAATTAGACTCACCAAGAAAAAGAGAGAAATCAAATAAATAAAATTAGAAAGGAGAGTGGAGAATGACAACTGACACAGCAGAAATACAAAATATTGTAAGAAAATACTATGAAGAATTTTATGTCAAAAAACTAGACAACTTATATGAAATGGACAAATTTCTTGAAACATACAATCTTCCAAAAATCCATTTGGAAGAACCAGAACACCTAAACAGACCAATTACAACAAATGAGATCGAAACAGTTATCAAAAAACTCCCAACAAAAGAAAAGCTCTGGGCCTGATGGCTTCACAAGTGAATTCTACCAAAAATTCAAAGAACTAACTCCAATCCTTCTCAAGCTATTTCAAAAAATTCAAGAGGAAGGAAGACTTTTTAGCTCCTTTTAAGAGGCAAGCAGAATTCTGATTCTGACACCAGGTAAAGACAACACAAAGAAAGAAAATTATAGGCCAATATCCCTAATGAATTTAGATGTTAAAGTCCTCAACAAAATATTAGCCAACCAGATCCAGCAATATATGAAAAATATCATACACCATGATCAAGTGGGATTTATTTTGGGGAGGCAAAGCTGGTTCAATATTCGCAAATCAATGTGATTCATCACATAAACAAAATGAAGGACAAAAATCACATGATAATTTCAATAGTTGCAGAAAAAGCATTGATAAAATCCAGCATCCATTCATGATCAAACTCTCAGCAAAGTGGGAATACAGGGAACATACCTTAACATGATAATGGCCATTTATAACAAACCCACAGCCAACATCATACTCAATGGGCAAAAATTAAAAGCAATCCCCTTAAGATCAGGAACCAGGCAGGGTTGCCCCCTTTCACCACTCTTATTCAACATAGTTCTGGAAGTCGTAGCCACAGCAATCAGACAAGAAGAAATAAAAGGCATCCAAATTAGAAAAGAAGAAGTAAAACTATCATTATTTGCAGATGTTATGATATTGTATATAAAAAACCCTAAAGTCTCAGTCAAAAAACTACTGAACCTGATAAATGAAATCAGCATGGTGGCAGCATATAAAATTGATACACAGAAATCAGAGGCATTATAATACACCAACAATAAACTGTCAGAAAGAGAAATTAAGGAAATAATCCCTTTCACTATTGCAACCAAAATAATAAAGTACCTAGGAGTAAGTTTAACCAAGGAGATTAAAGACTTGTACTCGGAAAATTATAAAACATTGATAAAAGAAATCAAGTGGAAGCATACACCGTGCTCATCATTAGGAAGAATAAACATCATTAAAATGTCTATGTTACCCAAAGCAATTTATAAATTCAATGCAATTCCAATTAAAATTCCAATGGTATACTTCAAAGATATAAAGCACATATTCCAAAAACTTTTATGAAACCAAAAAAGGACAAGAATAGCTTCAGAAATATTAAAAAAGAAGACTAAAGGGGGAGGTATCACTCTTCCTGATATCAACTTACACTACGAGGCCACTGTACTCAAGACAGCCTGGTACTGGCATAAGTACACACACTTAGATCAATGGAACAGTATAGAGAAGCCAGATATAAACCCCATGGACAACTGATATTTGACAAAGGAGGAAATTGCATACAATGGAGTAAAAACAACCTCTTTAACAAATGGTGTTGGGAAAATTGGACATCTACCTGCAAAAAAATAAAACTAGACCACCAACTTACATCATTCACAAAAACAAACTCAAAATAGATAAAAGACTTAAATGTAAGCCATGAAACCATAAGCATCTTAGAAGAAAACATAGGCAGTAAGCTCTCCAACATCTCTCGCAGCAATATATTTGCCGATTTATCTCCATGGGCAAGTGAAATAAAAAGCAGGAGAAACAAATGGGACTATATTAAAGTAAAAAGCTTTTGCACAACTAAAGACAATAAGAACAGAATAAAAAAACAAACTACACAATGGGAGAACATATTTGAAAATACATCTGATAAAGGGTTAATAACCAAAATTTATAAAGAACTTGTAAAACTCAATACCAGGAAGACAAACAATCCAATCAAAAAATGGGCAAAAGAAATGAATAGGCACTTCTACAAAGAGGACATACAGATAGCCAAGAGGCATATGAAAAAATGCTCAACATCACTAATCATTAGAGAAATGCAAATTAAAACCACAATGAGATATCACCTCACACCAGTCAGAATGGCGCTCATCAACAAAACAACACAGAATAAGTGCTGGCAAGGATGTGGAGGTAAGGGAACCCTCCTGCACTGCTGGTGGGAATGCAGACTGGTGCAGCCACTGTTGAAAACAGTATGGAGATTTCTCAAAAATTTAAAAATCGAACTGCCTTTTGACCCAGCTATCCCACTTTTAGGAATATACCCTAAGAACACCATAGCACTATTTGAAAAGAAGAAATGCGTCCCCCTGTTTGTGGCAGCATTGTTCACAATAGCGAAGATCTGGAAATAGCCCAAGTGTCCTTCAGTGGACGAGTGGATTAAAAAGCTTTGGTATATATATACTATGGAATACTACTCAGCCATAAGAAATGATGACATCAGAGCATTTACAACAACATGGATGGACCTTGATAACATTATACTGAGTGAAGTAAGTAAATCAGAAAAAACTAAGAATATAAGATTTCATACATAGATTGGACATAAAAATGAGACTCAGAGACATGGACAAGAGTTTGCTGGCTATCCTAAGGTGGGGGAAGGGGTCAGAAGAGGGGTAGGGGAGGGGGAGGGGAGGGGAAGAAATAAAACCAGAAGGTGATGGAAGACAATTTGACTTTGGGTGATGGGTATGCATTATAATCAAATGTCAAAATAACCTGCAGATGTTTTCTCTGAACATATGTACCCTGATTTATCAATGTCATCCCATTAAAATTAAAATTAATAAAAAAAGAGAATGTCAGGGTCTTATAGTTGGGAAGAAGAAGTCAATCTACAATTTCATCAGCTGAGGGGAACATCGTAGCCATCTTGATCAAGTGTCACCAGGAATATAAACATTCAACCTCTGCAATTACTTTGCTTTCTCACAGGCTGGGTTCCAAAAGCACACTTTACAAGAAAGAGTTACTTATGACCTAACCTCAAAAGTCTCAAACAGCATCACTTGTTCTGCATTGTATTCAACAAAGAAGTTACAAAAGGCACAAAGGCAAGCAGAGGGTAAAAAGTTTTCTCCACGATGGGTAAGTGACAAAATTTTGAAGAGCATACGGACTAGAAATATTGTTACAGCTGTTTTTATAAAAATACTGCCTGCCACAGTGGCATATATGTTATTAAAATTCAGCAATAACTGCAGAAATTGTTTAGAATTTCTGCAACAAAATATTTTTTTTCTAAAAGGAACATTTTATCACTGACATAGTTTAATATTGCTAGTGCATAATAAAAAAAGACTAAGTTGATTTTGTTATTGTTTTTTAAAGTCTGCAGAGAAAATGCATTCAATTACTGCTTATCCCCATGCAGTCTCCTTGTCTTGACCTTGTTAAGACTTTAGCCCAAATCTCTTCAGAATTAAACAGATTCCCAATATTTCCTTGAAGTACTTCATAAACCAATTACTTTCTCTTTAGAGATATTGTCTCATAATCCCCAACTGTGCCCTATATTCTAGGCATGCAATCTTATAGCTCTCAAAAGAAAAAAGGAATAACAGACTTATATCCCCTTTTTTTGCATATATTTTTCTTCTGCATAATATAAAGATTGCTTCAGCTCTTGCCTATCAACTCAGGTTTTACTCTTCAGGAAGACTTCTTAGACAACTCTCTGAGACCTCGGACCATCCATTCTCAGATATTGATGTCTCTCACCTGTTAGGGAGTTAAGTTATGACCCAGTTCACTCAGTCCAAGGCTAAGCCCAAGTGCCTATGCAGGCTTCTCACTTTAGAAGGCCTCATGTTACTCTAAGATCAAAAATTGGAATTAGATTCATGCCCATTAAGATTCACATTATGACCAAGGCGTTCTTGACTTGTACATTATCCAACTTTTGTATTTGCTCTATAGCATCAAATGGAAAATGTAGTTGTGTATTTCACAGCATTTTGTCTAACACTAACCCAAATATATTGATTTACTTTAGATATACAGTCACCTATCCTTTTTAGAACAACTGTAGATAAAAGAAAATCTTCGCTTTCCATCATTAATGCATTATTATGTTTATCGATTTTGCCAGGAAAATAGTCCTCAAATATAACATAAATCCTTCAGCTGTGTTTTCTACTCTCTTTAGAAGTAACATAGTCACCATTCTATTTAAAAAAAGCTATCATGTACTTCAAACCATTATCCAATCTTATTCAGGGTCTTTAACAGAGAGAATAAATCCATATTACTTCACCTTTCATCACTGGTCAAATTGTCTAGTATTTTAGATACTGCTTAATCAATTTCCTTCATGTTTAACTGATTATCTTTTTTTTCATTATTTTTCACAGGTCATAATTGTATAGAGAATGTGTGCTTTGTATAACAGAATAATTATTTCATGGTTCCTACGTTCAATAGTCCTGGTTATATGCTTATTAAGTAACTTGTTCACTTGTGAAATTCCTGTGATATTGCACTGAATGAAGCTTTGCCTTTCATTTCTTCTTGCTTCTATTATTTTTTCCTGTTCTTGCACATAACTAAGACGTTGTTATCTGTGACTTGTAGTTTGTTTTTAAGTTATTACTAAATTTCCTTTTTTTGTTTCTTGTTTCTGAATCAGAGAACCAAACTCCTTTCAAGGTAAGAGAACTTATCACCCAGCAATCTGAATATAGATGTCCTTTATAACATCTTTCAGTTACTGATGAAGACATTTGACAGAGATCAGGTAATAGTGACAGTACATTCATAAATAGTCTATCCCATATACAAATCTTTACACACCAAATTATCATATAAATTGAAGTCATAAATCTAAGACTTTAAATGGTACTTGGTACTAATAAATGAGTTTTGTTTTCCAAGAATAGACATACAAAAAAATCATTGAAGGTCACACCAGTGAAAAATAAGTGAAGGCAGATGGGAAAGCAAGGAGAGCATTTAGACCACAATGCACGTCTAACACCTGTTGAAGCAGAGAACGTATGAAGAATTGGGTAAAGCAGAGCTTCAGGCTACAGCACAGTTCTGAGAAAATTATCCATTAGTCTGATGTGGAATGCCTGAGCAAAGATGCCTGTTTGAAATCTCCTGATTGGGCTGAAATGTTTCAGTTCTAGGTTTCTAGACCCTCAGCATGATTACTGTCTAAAAACAGCCTGAAATGCCCCATGAATCAATTACAACAACTGAAGGATTTCAATCAGTTTTACATTCATGCTGTAAATAAATATGTGTAAGATAACTCCTAGTCTCCCAGAACCGACAAACCCATATTTCTTAAGTAAATAGAATAATTTTAAAGTTGATTAAATATTGATCCAAAGAGGAAAACTTAATTGTTTTCAAAACTAGAAGCTCTATTAGACGCATTCTCTGATTTAAATTTTTATAAAATTAAAAATAAATAAGAAAAATTGATACATAATAAAAATTTAATAACAGAAACATTAGGGCAATTATTCTAAAACAAAAAAATCAAACCATTACAAGACTTTGACTAGAAAAATAAAAATTATAAGACAATTATATTACAAGACTGATCTAACTATGTCAATGCATAGTTAAGAAACAAGTAAGACTGATAAATTGACTTTTAAGAGGTCTTTATATATTTTGGATACAAGTCCTGTATCAGATGGTCACTTTGCAAATATTATTACTCAGTCTATGGCTTATCTTTTCATTCTCCAAGTGACTGAGTTGTTTTTATTTCCATCCAATGATGGTCTTATATAAATACATCTTTAGAACATATAAAACTAACAAAAGAAGTGTCCAGTTTGATATTTAAAACTTCTTTCCTGGTACAACAAATCTAAAATGCATTTCTTGAATAAATCTGAGCTGTCACTGGATGTCACTGTTGTTTTACCAAATACGGCTGTTTTGTTCATAAAGACAGTAACTTAGAATATTTTATAAGTAAGCACTTAATTAAAGAAGCAAGGCCACATCTTATGTACCTTTCAATTAGGTTTAAATCCAAAATACACAAGCCATCCAGATTAGGAGAACATCTTGCTCTTTAATTTACAAGATAGCAATTCTTTCCAAACCTGTAGGCATGCTTCAGATAACACCAAAGATTTATTTGAAATGTACGAGCTCCTTGCTATATACTTTCTTTGTCATAGAAGTGCCTTCCTGGAAGAAATAGTTTAGGGATATTGCTCATTAATATTATAATTATAAATATAGTGTATATTTGTGTGAATATGAGAGACAGAGAGAAATAGAATGATTTAAAGGGTTTCTAAGGCCTGATAAAGAATTTCAAGTGTTAAAGCTGCTGTTTCATATCAATCTAATTGTTGGATTGATATATTCTAAAATGTCCTGTTTATCTCATGTACAACCCCATGGCACAAGGATATAGAGGAATATCATGCTCCTATCACACTTTCCTCTATTCAAATTACATAAAATTTTCAGTGCCTATACACACTGTGAAAAATAAGTTTAGTGAAACTATTCCATTCCGAATTGTCTGAGTTCAAACTGCTTTTCTCTTTAGGTTCTTCAGGGAGGGGGCATCTGTTTTTACTTAATTTACATATCCAATTATATACAAGGGAATAGGATGTTCTATGGAGGATTATAGTAAAGGAATCAAACAAAGTGAGCACTTTTTTTAAATTCTAAAGTTAGAACAAAAGTTGTTTATATCTTCAAAGAATAAGTTATATTTATTATGGTAGATTTTTATCTTAAAATTCAGAAAGCCTTAGGTTGAAAAAAATGTTTTGAAGATTTTATTTATTCATTATAGAGAGGCCAGAGGAAGAGAGAAAGAGAGAGAGAGAGAGAGAGAGAGAGAGAGAGAGAAAGAAGGGGAGAGAAGCAAGAAGCATCAACTCCCATATGTGCCTTGCCCAGGTAAGCCTGGGATTTTAAACCGTTAACCTCAGCGTTCCACATTAACACTTTATCTACTGTACCACCACAGGTTAGGCAGGATGAAAATCTATTTGAAACTTTTAGTTTGGAAATATAAAATGCTTTATGACATAACAAATGACTGGTAGATATAAAACTGTGTTGCCCATGGGAGATATAAAGATACCTGATTTTAAACATATCAAAATAACTCCTGCTTATATGCCGTCAGAAAATAGCAGTCTCTTCCTTGAAATTAGCATTATTTCCTTCCAGATACCTCTCATTCTTTTGATTCTCTGATCAAAATCAATAAAAAAGTGGCAAAAAATATTCAGTATCTTGTTAAAATGCATTATAAATTGGCATCAAATCTTAGTGTAGAAAGTATTGTCTTTAGAGTTTGACATATTTGAGTTTTAGTCTTGCCTCCACCATTCAATAATTCTGAGACCTCTGGCAATTCATTGAGATTGAGGTTTCTCATTTATAAAATGAACACACACAATCAGTTTTGATGCCTTGTCCTAACGTTCACCGGCTGTATGATTTTGTTTGTGTTATCTCAACTCTCTGTGCGTCAGGTTTCTTATCTATGCAACGCTGATATTAATAGTACCTCCTCCTAGAGGCAGACTAACCAAACAGTTTATGAAGGAGCCTTCCAAAATCTTACACTTAATTATATATTCATAATCGTATATTATTTTTTGGCATTCCACATTAAAATCTTCTGGTCCCCGAAGATATAGATTCTCTTTGCCTACTTCCTTGGGCAATGTTAGTATTGTCATTGTTTTTCATAATTACTATTATCTTTCACGATTAGATGACATTATGCATTGTGCCTGGTTCTGACTAGGTGCTCAATTAAAGGTGGCCTGAATAATAATATTAGCAGGTATTATTGTTATTCTATGAAGAAAAAGCCATATCATCCACCCTGATTGTACAGTTATTGAATGTTCAATTTAATGATACTTAAGTTGTTATTTACCAAAAAAACTTCTTAGTCAAGTTAACTCATTTGCAAAACTATATTTTAGATATACTAGTATATATTTTGTTGGCTAATAAAAATAATAGTTATTACTTACACTGTCATAATAGCTGATACCTATTGAGTGCTTACTTAGTGCCAAGCACTAAGCAGTTAATAGTAGTAATGGTAATTAGTCCTTGCTACTTTTAAAATTATATATATATATAATATATATATTATATATATATATAATATATATATATATTATATATATATAATATATATATTATATATATATATAATATATATATATATTATATATATATATATATATAGTGAGAGAGAGGGACAGTCAAGGATGGACAGATAGGAACAAACAGACAAGAAGGGAGAGAGATGATGAACATCAACTTGTTGTGGCATCTTAGTTGTTTATTGATTGCTTTCTCATATGTGCCTTGACTAGGGGCTCCAGCTGAGCCAGTGACCCCTTGCTCAAGCCAGAAACCTTAGGCTTCAATCCAGCAACCTTGGGTTCAAGCCAGAAACCATGGGGTTATGTCTGTTATCCCAGGCTCAAGCCGGCAATCCCTCACTTGAGCCAATAAGCCCACGCTCAAGCTGGCAACCTCAGGCTTTTGAACCTGGGTCCTCAGCATTCCAGGCCAACATTTTATTTACTATACAACTGCCTGGCCAGGCAAAATTATATATTTTTAAAGTCTTCATAATGATCTCTATGAAATTAACATGGAGTAAATATGGAGTAAAAAGGCATAAATTATTAAGTATTCTCAAAGTTCTACAGTTTTAACAAGTAGAATGAGGCTATGCAGGTCTGTCTCAATCTAGAGTTTAAATTATTAAAACTCTAATCTATAATTGTTCTTTATATTTATGGGGAACCTAAAAGTATAACAAAATCTGACAAAAGGATCAAATTATTTAGTTACAAAATGTTGATTATCTTTTGCTATTTTGGCTATTTAGCATTTATTTTTTCCCCTTCTTTGGCAATACTGATTTCCTTTCTTGGGTGTTACTGAATTTTCAATTTGGATGATCTTAATGGAACTGTCAATCAAAATGCCTTGACTTCCTCTAGAGTGTATATTAAAACCTAGCAAGTCAGTGGAAACTTTCTCATGGGAAAGACTCTTTCCAGTTGAATCTAAACCATGGCCTTTAGCTTCTAATAATCAGTTTTGTCAAGGAGATCAGATTTGCAAACCCAGTACCAACTGGACAATCAGAAAGAAAGTCTTTATAATAGCTTGAAATAATCATGAATAATAATAACTTTAAAAGACACTGTAATCGTAAATTATCTGTGACATAAAAGGTAGTGGGAAGTGAAACTCATAACTATTTCTGGTAAAATAGTTTCTTAGAAAAGTTAATCTGACTTAGATGAATAAAAAATGTCCTGTTTTTTTCTTATAGTCAAAAATTGAAAAGCCAAAACTCTAGAATGAGTTTCAATCAGAAGATAAAAGATATACTGAAGTGAAGGCTTTCTTCCATGATGTCAAGTAGTTCATTTAAATAATGTTAAGTTTATGAATATTCAAGTTTGTTTAGATCCCCAAATTGCTAATATAGTATATAGCATCAACACTGTACAGTAATCTCATGTCTGGCTGATTTAAATGAGTACCAAATGGATCGTTAATAAAACTGTGTGAGGTGTGAGCTTTGTAATTGCTGAAGTCAAATTCTTTAAATCACTGTAAGGTTTCTAAAGAAAGATCCAAATGTCTCTGATTAAAGGAGGCATGCTTCAGCAAATCTGCAAGGAGCATCCATTTGTGTGGTATTGCATAGCCATTCATGAGTTATCTTACAGCACACTATAAAATATTTAGATAGAATTTCTGTTAATAAAGGGAATTTTATTGGTAGCACACAGGACTGACTTGGGAGAGATTAGCACTTTTCATTCCTCCCCTCTTTTTGTAACCTTCTATAAATACGAATTCCTGTAATAATTATCTGCAGAGTAGTAGAATAGAGCAATTGTCCTATTTTTTTTAATTTTCATGTTCAACAGCTAGATTTATCTACATCCTGTCTTTAATGACATGAGAATAATGCAATTTTATAACATTGTATCAACATTTATCCAAATATAAATTAAACAAACTGCTTTCAGTCTTCATACCAATAGTCAGTATGTCTAATGGAATAAACCTAACAGGCCTATTAAGGGGAAGAAAAAAGTCTATTTCATGTTTGATCTCAAACATTTCCTGGGGTTCTAGAGATTACTCTTTTCTTTTGTTAAATGGTATTTTTGGAGATATAAGGCAATAAACAATAAAAATCAAGTGAAAAACAAGCATTAATATGTTAATTTAAAATTTGTCTGAAAATATGCTGCAGCTTATATTTGTTCACCTTATTTGTGTCTTTTCTTTATATGATTTATATATGTATTATGCATATATATTTGTAAGACAATATAACATGAACATATGAGATATACTTAGTGAGCATAGAATTAATTTTTGGTTTGTGTAATAAATTAATGGATCAAAACTGAAGATTATCCATGTTAGTATATTTTTGAACATGATAATAAATAATGTAAAAATATAAATCCCCTAAGGAATTACTATACCTTTCTATATCTACATATGTATTAATATCAATATCTATATTGATATAAGCATTTATATAAATATAACAAAAAATAGGTGTTTAGAATTTTAAAGTAGCATTTTGTTTTTAGTAATTTCTGGGGTAAGAATTTAATGTGTGAACCTTAATACTACACAGAAATTATTCAAGATTCATCTTTTTGTTTGTTTACTTATGTTTCTAGTACATCCAGTTGCTCTGGTATTCTGCATATAACACCGCACTTAAGATTTCTGGATAAACACATCTCTGTTTGTCACAAGTCTTGAATAGCTATCATTTTTATTCATTTTGTGTCAGTGTTATGTCTTCTCAGTACACAAATGATGTAAAAAGAAAAACAGAAAATCTATAATTCATCTGAGATAATAAATATAGCTTTCATGAATTACTATGAAAGAGAAAAGATTAAGTTGTTTTCCAGAAGTCCCAGATATTAGCTATGATTGTGTTAGATACTTTTTACTTAGTAAATTCTTGTCAAAAGGCTCCAGTAAGTGATGTGTTTTAGAGTTAATTATTTAATTGTATAGATACCTCTAGGATTACCAAAAAGATTAAATAAATTTATATGCATTTAGATAGATGACCAACCTATTTCTCTAATGTTAAGTGTTTACAAGAAACTTTTTTGTACATTAAAATCTTGCTAGCTAGCAAACTATTAATAGAAAAAAAGGACTAAAAACTTTCTAAGTTATTGTTATAGCAACTGAGAACTAAATTTTCTGAATATTATGTGGGATAGCAGTCAGAAGCTAAAAGGCTTCAGCAGTATTTATCCACACAATATTCAAAATACTTAATCTACAAGTAATAACTTTTATCAGGAAGTTCCCTCTAGCTTTCTGATGCAATTTACCAGAGTAAGTGAAGGTCTCCTGGATCTGCATTGCGGTAAACACAAATGCATTTTCACATCAGTAAGAATAATGACTACTAAAGAATAGTGAGATAAACCAATGGAATATTTGGGAGAATAAGTTGAGTAGCCCTCATGTTATTATTGAATGATTATCATGCTCATTTTCCTTTTCCCTTGTCTGGTATTCCTAGTTTAGGGTATTTATTCTACTTTTCTAAAAACATAAAAGTGGGGTTTTTAAAAAATTGTTTTTATGTGTATTTGGCAAGTATCTTTAAATTAAAATGGCAAAATTCTTATTTTTCAAAGGTTTAGCAAATATTTTGGATATATCCCAAAACAAATTTTACTCTGAGAAACAAGTAAACTCTTAAAACTAAGTAAGTTGAAGAACTCTTTAGTACTGTGAATTTTCCTATCTGAGATCCTCTGATGAGAGTACTTAATGATTTAGAAAGGTATGATGTCATGGAGTTTAGAAACTGTGCTCTTTTTCATAATGGATTCTTTAGCATCTTACATAGTACCTGGCAGATGCTGCAGTACACAGTCACCACTTAATAAATGTTTGTTGTTGCTGTTGTCATCACCATCGTTGTCACTCTCCACAAACATATAAGAAAATTTCTGCAACTTTAGAGATAGTTTTCTATAGTTATATTTTCTTCCCCAGTCTTTCTTATTCTATTAGAAACACTATGTTGATCAAATAAGTTTGTAAAATATGATTTTTATGTTGGCTCACTTATAGTTTGCATTGGGGGCTGGGCAGCACCAGGTATATGTGGTCTGTGAAATTGCAAGTTACCTTCCTGCTTGGGGAGGGCCATTGTTTTGTTAATGTTTGTTGGAGGAGAAGTTTTCACACCAAAAGTTTTGAAAAGAAAGAAGGAAGAGAAGGAGAAAGAAGCCATGTTTGCAGAAGGAAAAGAGAGAAGCCATGTTTGCAGAGTGAGAGCAGAGGGAATGCAGAGTACTGAAGAGAGACGCCACATTGCCAGGGAATGAGCAGGTGTGCGGATGAGGAACCAGAGGTGAGGAGCTTTTGTGAGCTCTGCTGAGACTGGTGGGGCCTTGATTCCTAGGAGGAACTGGAGAAGATTCTCCTGGTTGTGGAACCAGATAATGTGTCAGGGCTTTGTGAGCTCTGAATGAATGAAGAAGGAAGTGTTTTCCCTGTGTGTTTGCTTGTTGGTTTGTGCGAGACTTTAATAAAAGATGGCCCACCATTATTTGGCTCCACTGTTTCTTTACCATCTGCCCAAATCTAATGAGAACCTGCATGTGCATGACCAGGATGGCGGCAACTGCAGGCCATACACACCATTATAGAAGAAGATGTTATTTATGTTTCTGTACAATTTACTTTTTCCTTGAACTGTTGGGCAAACTCAAGAGAGTTTGAGTTGTTACTTGGTGCAGAGAATTTCCAAAATGACGAAAGCAAGCATTAATTTGTAATGCAGGGGCTGGTTCTCAGGACATTAGAAAATATGGCCTCAACACTCTGGGTGTATGCACCAGAATAGAATAAAAATATATTGTTTGAAGTGATAAGTCTTTCATTTGTTTAAAAAGTTAAATTTATTGTTTTTGAAGTTTGGTTATAAACATAATACTAATGTATTTTTATGGTGACAACTTCTAGAAATGCTATATTTTACTAAAACTGCTGAGAAAATGAAAATTTCTATATTGAAATATTTGTGATTTGAGAACCCCTGCTAGAAATTTATGATGCGGTCATGAGAATAAAGCCCTTGAAAATTTAATAAAAGCAAGATTTTAACAAGTTGGAGAAGTAATCAGCTACACAGTTCTTCTTTGCTTGTTTAGATATGTATTATTATTGCTTAATAAGCCACTAATATTCTGTCATATATTGATGTATTCTCTCATCTAATGAAGAATGCACTTTGCCATTAAAAGTTCTTAAGGATGCCTAAATTATTCTCATGTGGTCAAGATCATACTCCTTAATTATTATGACTAATTCTTGATGTATCAATTCTTTTATTTCTATGTCTCCATATTACTTCTTATTGAAATATTAAGTGAAGTGGACTATATTGACAAAATCAGGAAGGATAGATGCTTGAAGGGGAGGCTGCCTTGCAAATAAACAGATGTTAACCAAGCATAACAAAGATAACTGAATAGTTCAAGTGATGAGAACAGCAAGAATAAAAGCAGTATAATGTGAAATTAAAAGTTAAGCTGAGTAACTAAGATGGGCAGAAATGGACTTCTTTTTAAATGGGAGTGAGACCAATTAAGGCCATCTTTTTGTCAACAATAAACACTTTTTTGCATACTGCTGGTGATGTTTTTCAGACTCTTCCCCCTAAATCCTGAGGATACAACTCTGATATTTTAGTATCTGTTCTGGAGCAAACATCCAAAGCGGAGGGTGTTACAATATAAATTAAATTATAGTTTTCTCTCATTTTAAGGGAAAGTTGACTCTCACAAAGTCATGAAGTCAAGCACAGGATTGGGAAGAATAGACAACCATCCCTCTGGGCTTAGGTATGTTGGAGTCACAGGTCCATGGTGCCAGGAGGGCAGAGTTGGAAAGGAGGTGGCAAGAGTATAACTTGAACATGTTGGAATAAGTACTTTCTGTGTGACTTCTGCATTCAAGTGAGACAGTTTTCTGTGGAAATTCTGTCATTCATGCTGCAAGTGCTCCAATGGCACTCTGTCTTTGAGATTGTGAAATGATAGTGATGGAGATCATTAATTGACTTTACATAAACTACTAGTGACTAAAGAGCATAGTAGCACATGTGGTTATAAAAGTTCAATAACTAAGTAGGTTTTCTTATTAATAACTTTTCTGAGTCTCATTCTTTCTCTTTTGGAAAGTAAGGTTCATAACATGCCTACCTCTCAGGGTTCTGTGTGGGTAAAATAAAACAAGATAGGAAAAATAATCTTTTAACTACTGTTTAGCATTTGGGGGCCTTTGTTAAAATACACATACCTTTGGGATCTACAAGATATATTTGCATTGTAGATTGATCACACTCATATGCATTTTGAAAAAGATTTCTGGGCCATTTTGAGTATAAGCATAAGGAAAAGCATAAAGGAGAGGGAGGCACTACTGTAAACTCTTCACATGTCCTTTAAAAGGTCTGTTATTAAGACCTTCATGTACCAAAGGAAAACATTGATTTTGATCACTGAGCCTTTTTATTTGAAGCCATTTTTTCACCTTGCATGTTGTTGCTGGTGCAATAATCCTTCTGACTTTGTAGCATTACTCTGCACTACTCTTAATTCATCATCATCTATCAATATGATGGTTATTGGTATGTAACTATTGGTCATTTCTCCATTCTATAATTTTAGCTTTGGCTCTCATTGTTTTTGTGTCCTTTAACATTCACAGAGAAGGATGAATTCTTTAATATCTTACCACAAATTAATGGTATGCAGCTCTTAATTAAGGACCAACAGCAGCATCCAAATTTGCAAAGAATTCCAAATTTTAACTTTATGCATAATAAGTAAATAATGATTAAATATTAGATCACAATGTTTTTATAGAAATAGAGTTACTGACTATATAATATATACTGGATGTGTTACAAACAATAAGAATATGCTTAACCAACAGCCTAAGAAAAAGATAGAGAAAATTAAGAGATGAGTTTTTAAGAGATTATGTATTGTTTAGTTTTATGGCTCTCTAGGTTTACTGATTAAAATATGAGAAGCTATATATTTCATTAGTAATACTTGATGACTGTGAACATTATAAATTTCTCTCAAAAACATCTTAACAATGAAATATATGAAGGCAGTGAAAGGCATAATATGTAAAAGCAACGTGAAGACTAAGCACCTTAGTGCAGGATACATTCTAAAACCAGAAGTTACTGGAAATAAATCTAACAAAAAATGTGCAAGGCTTCTAAACTGAACAATAAAACAATGATGAGAGAATTAAAAAGTTCTAAGTAAATGGAGAAATACATCAAGTTTAGGGACTAAAAGTCTTAATGTTGTTAAGATGTTGATTCTTCTTCAAAATAATGCATAGATTAAATGTGAAAGGCAGAAACCATGGGCCAAACCAAAAACATGAGACTGGTGTGTTCCAAAGGAAATTTTATTTTAAAAATACCTGGATACAGGTGGACTAAGACCAACAAAGAGTGTCAGCCCTGAGCTGCATGAGGGAGCTGTATATAGGAGCTAGGGGTGGCTGCCACACTGAGATCAGCATATCCTGGTTTATGGCTTTGGTCACTCACTGACTTGATGAGTAGGACGTGGGGGGTTCAGCTGCAGAAACACCTCCTCTGCAATTTCTTCTGATGTAGCACAGACCCAATCAGCATGGTCCTATCTGGTGTCTTTGGTAGATCTTTAAGACAGCCAGAGTCAGGTACCTCCCAGGACCAGCCAGGTTCTGTTGCCCCTTGGAATTATCTGTGAAATTTCTCACATGGACACTGTGTTGTTGTGGAGTAAGGGATGAGAGAATGTTCTGTGTCAAGCCCTTCTTCCTCCTTAGGGCCTGCTTTGTTCTCAGGATGGTAGCTGAGTAGCCATTTTATCTATCAAAATGCAATTCCAATAACAATTCCAGCAAGCTTGTGTATAGAAATTTATAAGCTAACATTTTATTTTATGGAAAAGCTAAAGACCTATAAATAGCCAAAATAACTTTCAAAATGAACAAATCTGGACAACTTGCTCTGTCTTATTTAAGACATACTAAAAGCGATAGTAATCAAGACAGCTAAGTATTGGCAACGGTAAATCAGTGGCACAGAATAGAGACTTTAGATGAAGACACATACAGACAGTATCAAGGAATATACAATGCAGGTGCTAAGAAAAATTGATGGGAAAAGAAAACTCCTTTCAATAAATGATATTGAATACATAATAGCACCTATCTTTCTGAGTTGTTGTGGATATACTATTTATTTATTGTGTAACAAATTACTCCAAAATTTATCAGCTTAAATACAAAAGCATATAGTATTTGGTCCTCTGGCTCAGGATTGCTCACAAAGTTATAGCCAAGTTATTACCAAGGCTATGATCATTTCACAGCTCAACCAGGGCTGGAAGGCCCACTTTTAATATAACTAACATTGATTGTTTGCAGGGCCCTGCCTTTCTGCTGTTGACTGGAAGTTTTAGTTTTTCCTTTTAGGCCTCCCCATAAGGATGTTCATAACATTGAAGCTTGCTTGCCCTGAGTGAGTGACACAGAGAAAGAGAGAGAGAGAGAGAAGGAGAGAAAAGAAGGGAAGGAGTGAAGAAGGGGGAAAAGAAGGAAGGGAGGGAGAAAGAGAAAGGGAGAGATAGAGGCCAAAATGGTAGCCCCTTTTTTAATCTAATTGTGTAAATCATATACTATCACTTCTTCTGCATGCTATTGGTCACATGAAACAAACTTAGGACAATATGGGAGGGCATTACAGAAAAGAAATGTGAATATCAGGGATGTGAGCACCTTTGACAACCATCTAGGAGGCTGGATACCACATGGAAATACAGGTAATTTAATGCATAAAGCATTAAGGATAGTTCTTGACAGAGCAGAAGCACTATAGAAATATTATTTATTCCTAGTAAGATTATACCAGTTATTTTTATTATTTGTCAACAATAATAAGATAACACATTCAGGGTCTCTTACATCATTTAAGTTCTAATTAGTAGGTAGATGTTGCTTCAAAGTTTTAATTTCAATTAATTGATGTTATTAATGCAAAGATATAATTTTTCTTTATACCATAAAATTCTTAGAGTGTGGTTATTGAATTAATACAGGGAGTGTCATTTCAGTGTCAATGTGAATTTGATAGATAATGCCATGTGGCAGTTTCCAATATCAGTTTCAGCAAGTAGAGCCAATGTGCCAGGTGCAGGCTGAGGTGATATTTCAATACATAGCAATTTGGATGCCAATGTTAGTGTTTTGCTTCCTCTGGGTTAGCACATCTTTCTGACATTGAACTGTTATTGGCTCAGTGCTCTGGTGGTATAAGGTCAAAATAAATAGAAGACACTTGGATGATTCTTGCTGCACACACATATCTTTGTACAAAAATGTTGTTAATTTTATGGCTGCTTAATATCTTTCTTTTCAATGTCAGAATCATAACCTCCTAGATTTTTTCATAGGTTAACTAAGTGTATTTACAATATCTCTGAATGGAATAGGTCTCCTAATGAAGGATCATAAAACTTTATATTTTAAATAGACACTTGATCCAAAGTGAAGTGCATTCTTGGCATTTGTAATTTCTTGATTTTGATCTGTTCACAATAATAACCTATTTCTTTTCAGTCAGTCATCTTTCTCTCTCAAGGTGCATTAGCCTAGAAAACAGAGCCCTGAGGTAAACTTTCATGCAAATTGGTAAATATCATTCAAATGAAGAAAACTTGGGTGAAAAGGAAATAAAGCAATAGGAGGAAAAATAAATACAAGCATTTCCAACTCCCAAGAAAACTCAGATGTTGTCTCAGTCTGAGAAGACCTTTAGAAAGGCAGTTTGAAACTACTGTTCACTGAGCATCTAATTTCCTACTTCTCATTAGATGAAGTCCATCCTCCATGGTATGTCCTCCACATTTCTGAGTTGTGTTGACTATCTCCTTTTGACAGCATCTGAGGGATGAGAGAGCCTCCATTGGTTTTGTCTCCTTGGCACTGGATTGTCAGTGATGCTTTCTATGGAAACCATGTGAACTGGTTCCTCACACCCAATATGGGCTGAGACAATGGCATGTGTCATTAGACTGTGGCTTTAAGCATATGGAGACAGACTGTAAGGGTTACATTGTGAGGCAACTGGCTGGGAAACAGATCAATAAAAAGCCTAAAGGCAGGTGACATTGAGCTATTCTGTAGAAGGCATAAATCAGGTCCAGTTGCAATAGGGAATGAATGTGCTATATTACTAACTAGTCATAGAATAGAATTAAAATGAAAATATACTAATAAAGTAAGTTTATAAAAGAATTTCTGTAAAGCTACCCATACTAATTTTAGCAAATATGAAATCAAGTTTGTTACTCTAACTGAAACTATAATTTAGTATTACCAATTTAGTAATCAAAGTTATGTATTCTGTAACAAATCAGAAGTATATAATCAATCTTATGCTTTAACCTCCGGCTGAGTTCTCATTGTAGTTCAACAGCATGTTCCCCTCCTGGAATAAGGAACTTTAACACAATGAATCACAGACATCTGGCTGACGCACATCAAGAGAGTGAACATCAGAAAAAACAATGACCCTTGTTTATAAGTTACTTACTAACTTCAGTTCCAGGTACAAGGCCAGGAGGGCCACAGAAGCCCAGCCAGCCATGAAAATAAGAAAAAGGCTCTTTCTCAAGAGAAACTGCACATCTGCCCCCCCCCTAGGAATTCTCCCCATTCTGAATTCTCCCAACCCCCTATATAATCTGGCCAAGGTGTCTGAACTATTAAAACAGGTTTTTGAGGACAGGAGCGCCCCCAACTTCTCAGGTAGCCAGCACTTGAATAAACCACTTTTCTTTGCACGAACACCTGCGTCATAGATATTGGCTTTTTGTGTTGCAGCAAGCAGCTGAACCTGCATTCGGGGATACATACATAGTACTTGTATTTTAGGAGAGAAGGAGAAACTTCTGCTGAAGTCTAAGGAACCCTATCATCCTATTCCTAATCTTTAGTCAGTCAGAAATACTAAAATATAATATTAGTGACTATATCCCCTAGGCTGTACTTCAGATCTCTATTATTGTTCTGTCATCACCAATCTGTATTTCTCAATCCCTTCACCTTTTCACCCAGTCCCCCAACCTCCCTCCCCTCTGGCAATCAAAAATGTGTTCCCTGCATCTATGAATCTGTTTCTGTTTTCTTAGTTATTTTATACTGTTCTTTAGATTCCACATAAAAGTGAAAATGTATGTGAATAATATTTGTAATAACTACGTATGGTGCCAGTTGGGTACTAGAAATGTCAGGAGGATATTTTATAAAGTGTATGATTGTCTAACCAATATGCTGTACAGCTGAAAGTAATACAAAATAATATTAAATGTAAATTGTACTTGAAAAATTTTAAGAAGTAAATAAATGATAAGAAAACATAGCTCAGAAAAGAAAAGAAATAATAGAATAAATGAGAAGCTGTTCACCTATCAGGATTTGCAAAAGAGTTTTCAAAAAACTGTATTTGCCATCCTTGTCTTCTCTATCACCTGTGGATGTAAAAGCTATCAAGTGGAAATGACTTTCAAGATAGAAGTGTAAATATGCTGTGAGGGAATCATGCTTCCTGCTTACCTGAGATAGAGCAACAAAGGCTTACATAAATCTTTTTAGAGAATTTGATAGGTGTTGCTAAAGTTTGAGAGACAAAATGGACTTTTATTTCTTTGCTTAGGAATAATAGAAGTTTGTGATCTGGGGTGATTTGGCCAGAGACTCTTACTAATGACTAGTCAAAGGACTGGGATTATGATGGACTATAGAGACACAATTAAGAGTGTCAATTTGGTCCCAAAGCTGAAGGAGGAGTCAGAAAAGTCCAACCAGTTTTTGTATTTTCTTTACATTGATTGGAACTGCCGGTGAAAGAACTTTTATAAAGAAAAACCCTTTTGTTACTTACATCTTCCTTCCATATCGCTCCAACCCTTGAGTTTTTGTTAGATAGGTTAGGAGGAGAACCTGGTCTAGCTGAAATATGAAATAATTTTAACTTTAATTTATGTGAAAGTTTTGATGAGTATACATGTTTGGATATATTAAAGAGTGAAACTGTTTTAGTGCTAAAGTGAATAGGAAAGTTTTGTTAAATGAAAGTGAACAGCAAGGGAGCCTATCCAGAGAAGGTAAAAATGTTCTCATACAGTGAATTTTCAGGAAAGTCTTAAGACAAAAATAAACTGAAGTTGTTTTTATATTGTTTCATGATTGTTTTCTGTAACTTCTGCTCTCTTAATGTGCTGGTAATGTATATTAGTTTTCTTCTTTTCTATTTACAAAAATGGGCTAAGGAGCTTTCTCTATTATTATCCCTTAATAGTAAGCTACCATTCCCATCATGGCTTACCTGTTCATGCTTTATTTCTCCACTATTTTCATTAAAGTCTTTGTTCAAGTACCTATTTTTGATTATAAAGTAATTTATTATTTATTGTAAAGGAAGTTTGAAAATCTTAAGTCTATGAAAAGTATGTAAAAAATAAACCACAAATGTACTACCCAGGCAGAATCATTATTATCATCCATTTTTCTTTCAATAGATATGTTTTAATACTATATGCGTCTTTATACATACTCTATATTATCCTGATTTTAAACATCACTGTGGTCATTTCCCCATTCATTCACTTAAAAGAATGTATTTCATTGTATGAACATCTCAGTTTACTTTATATTTTCATATTTTAGGTCATTTTAGTTGCTTCCATTTAAAAAATAACACTGAATATTTTAGAATAAAAAATTAATTTATACAGTAATGCTTTTTCAAAATTCTCTATATATTTTTATTTCTTATATTTGATATTCATTTTTTTTATCTTATGTTCATCTCTTGTGGAATTCTCTAATTACACCATTCGATCAACATTTCCTTCTTTACTCATTCTTGGATAAGAACTCTATCTGATGTGAGAGACCATTTACTTCAGCAACTTTAGAATCATCTTAGGGCATCAGTTTAGGTTCTATTTATTTTCCAGAGAGCCAGGAAAAAAAAGCTGCAAGGAAGAAGCTGGAACTACAGTATTCTTAAAGAAAAAACTTAAAATATTTTTGTATCTGAACTTTAAAATTACAGGCCAAAGGTCTATACTCAACTTAGCTTTGCCTCTCCTCAAAGTACATGTTTATGGCCTCTTTGTTACTCTACTATGAATAACAGAAACTTAATCAATTCATTTGTAGTAACCTATCCAAATTGACAATGATTATTTCAAATATATTTTAATTGTTTGCTTGTCTGACAAAAAACTTTCAAATATTTACAGATAACATTTTAAGATTTGTTACTTAGTTGTTTTTTTTCCCTGCCAGTACATTTTATTGTCAAATATGCTGTTTTTAGAATAGGCTATCTATTTTTAAAATAATAAATTACCTTAAATGATTTTAATAAATGCTTCTTAGCTTATACATATAGTGATTTAGTTATTTGCATATTCAGGCTTTATTTCTTATTTCTATCTCTCCCAAAGATAGTTCTGTACTAAAACATTGTGAATTATAAGTTGTCCTTTAGAATCTTAATGACTAAATTATTCTGAAAGATGCTTGTCCAACAGTGATCTTAATTTCATAACTAATGTCTGAATTCAGTTCACACAAATTATGATTGAAAATTCCTTTCTGGTAGGGGAGATTTTGATCTCCTGACTTCATACACAGATATTATATATGAACCATGTGATATGATAAATAGAATTTTTGGCTTTAATTGATCATTTATATTATATTTAGAATACAAATTTATATTATATTTATAATCTACTTATACTTAAACAATATATTCCAAAAGATGCTTTATTGAAAGCAGAAAATAATTTCAACAGCTTCTTTAAACAAGAATAAATGAAAATGCGTCAAGTAAATGCATTGGAATAAAACATTATTGTAAAGACATATTTCTTTAGTTTTACAGATCTGCAAATATAATAATTTGTTTTTCTTATAAGGTGTCATTGATATTGCCATATGAGCAATTCATATAATAGAAAAGTAATTACTATAATTTACGTATAAATCATGTTTTTATAAATTTTATTACTTCCTGGTGGAAGACAGACAGAACTCTAACCCAGGGAAACAATATTTAAAAATAAAGGTTTATAATTATATCTTAATATAGAAAGTCATAGTTTTTCATAGAGTTTCAGAGACAAAAAAATTATCTTTAATAAATATAAGATGTAAACACTATAGACAGCTTTATTGAAGCAAATGCTAGATGACATAAAGAAATATAATAGATAAATCTTTTTTTTTAGATTTTACTTATTCATTTGGGGGGGGGGAGAGAAGGGCAGAGGAGGAAGAAACATCAACTCCCATATGTGCCTTGACTAGGCAAGCCCAGGGTTTTGAAACAGGGACTTCAGCATTCCAGGTTGACACTTTATCCATTGTGCCACCATAGGTCAGGCAATAGCTAAATCTTTATGACCGTAAAGATAAACATTTTTTAAAAATTGAGATTGCCCAGATTTGGGAAGAAGAACTGTTCTGTTTTTGCAATAAATATTGTATAGATGAGCAACATATAATGTAAACTAAAGAAGAATATTGAAAATATGCATAGAGCTAAAATGATTAAAGCACACTTATTTATTGAGATGGTGTTTAACTTTGACTTATAAATAGTTGACACTAGAGCTAAATATTGACATCATAAATTTGGTATATTGCCATTTTTAAGATATCACTACTTTTATTTTCATGCTATAAAGAAAAATTATTTTATAAATGAGGTATACCTTATAAACCCCCAAAAGTTCACCACTTATGTTACAAGGTATCAGTGTATAATGGATTGTGATTCAGAAGTCTTCGGTTTTATTGATAATTTTGTAAGTAATTCACTTTGTAAAGTAAAAACAACAGAATCAAAACCAAAAAAGAAACCTAAGCAATTTACATATTTTAGTTTTGAGGTCCCACATATATAAAATAATGACTCTTGTCTTTATAAGTCTCTAAGATATATTATACTTTTAATAATCTATGAGTTAAAAGAGTGGGGAAGGAAAACCAGTTCATTGTACTGTACTTGATGATGTGAAACCAATGTAATTGGGAAGATTTATAGAATGAGTCTTTATTAAAGGAGAGGAATATGAAAAACACCAAACTAAAACGTAATTTCAGCAATTTCTTACTGTTAATGTGATAGGTGATGGGAAACAAGTTCTACCCAATTATTTAAACTATGTAGTATTTTAGTTTAATATATTTTACATATACATATATAATATATTAAATATTGAATATTTAACATGATTTGGAGAATGAGAAAATACATTTAATCATACTGGAATTATTTACATAATGAAGGAATCATAAGAAATCTAATGTAAAAGTCTAGTGTCAAAGCAGATTTTTCGTAAAAAGTTTTTATTTCTCTGAAAAGACATATTTAGCAAGTGTCCTCTGAGTCATATTCTGACTCATTGACTCTGTTGGAGAAATGCTTATTTCCCAACATTATATTTTTTCAGGTAAAAAAGGCAACTTGCTGCTACAAAGTGTAAAATGTTTGAAAATAGGATGACAAGTTCCATCTTATTTCTCCACATCTTCACACTTATTTCTTATGAAGTTGCTGTATTTAAATAGTGATCTGGGGTTTAGGATTGGGCATTTATAAATTAACCCTTCTGGCTTTTTTTCTTTAGGAAATCCCTGTTTTCCAAAGCATATTTTCTCTGCTTATAGATGTGAAAAAAAATGATCTGGACAAACTTCAACCTTGTAAAGAAAGAACACAATTATAAGGCTGAATTTGGGAAGAAGAGTATTAGGAAAGTCCACTTAACCTAGGAATAAAAATTCTGTCAGTTCTCTGTACTTTTTATTTCTGATAATCTGACCTCTACTTCCATATTTCAGATGGTTCCAAACTGCTTAATTATAATTGGTTACAACAAATAAAATTGAATTTTTTTGTAGTGTGATATCCTGAGGTTTCTTGTGCTCAGTTAGCACCCATGTACAAAAGTGTTCACATTCCTAGTCTTTAAAAAAATAGGCCAACTAAAGAATAATTCAAGGAACTTTAAATAAATAACTAAATATTAATATTGTGAGTCAGATTTAAATTTGATTTAAATTTAAATTTTCTTTCCTATCCCCTATTTGAGAAATTTGTCCTTATTTCCTGCTTAACAGACATACCAAATACCTTGAGGGAAGGTTTATGGTTTTGTCCCCATACTCATTTTTTGCAATTTTTTTTTTACTATTTAGCATCTTTGTCTCTGTAAGATGGGTTCTTGACACCTATTATGAGTTCTCTATTTCTGATGTTCTAGCTTCTACTTACTAGTTTGCACTATTATAATATTGGTACTTCATGTATATATGTACTATAAATGTAATATGCTGATGCTGATATTGATTATCATGAATATATAAGATAGGTTTAAGTAGCATGTGGTTTGGAAATACTATATTATGGGCACTCCAAAATGTCTGGTTTTCCAATCTTAGCTAAGGTAAGGCCAGTTGGGATTTGTGATGATGTTTTTATATTTCTAATGCTCTTCTCTAAAAATCCACCTAAGTTAATTTCATTACTGATGGTTTGCAACCAGCCTAATCAGTTAGGCGAGCTTGGTTGATTATGTAGCCAGAGAGGCATCAAAGCCCTTCCTGGGACTTTTACTTGGAGGTCTCCCTCAACTAAGATTCTTTTCACAAATCTTGATGGTTTAAGCTGCACACACAGCAATGTTATCATAAGTGAATATAGATTCCTGGGGAGCTTGATCATGGGATATTTCTTGGAACCTTAATGCTTGCTTGTATTCTCTTTCTCTTTCCTTTGCCTTTAAATTGAATCCTACATGAGTATGATGTGTGGAATATGGTATCCCTTCACATTCTAAATTTGGAAAGTTTTTGCAATATGTACTGGGAGATGAATTAAAGCCCCTCTAGGAAGTCATTGCAATGAGGAGAATTGGCCTAAGAAGACTTAGATTTATTAGTTCTAGGTTGTTTTCTTAGTCATTTAGCATACCATACATGGAGTACAGACAAGTACATACCATGGAGGTGAACAATTCTAGTTAGTTCAAAAATAAGAAAAAGTTTATGGTGTTATTATTGGATGGTTTAGTTGTCTGTTTTAATACCATAACACCCAAAATGTGGGTATTAGAAATGTTGCAATGTGTATGTAACTTTGATTACCTGTCTGACTATATGATATTATAAGGCAAGTCTTGTTGACAAACTAAGAATGAGTATTTTGTCATAAGAATGACTTGATTATAGTTACGGGATGGGGGGAGGGAGGGAAGAGTGGGATAGGGAGGAGGAGAGGGACACAGGGTAAACCAGATAGAAGGTGACAGAGGACAATTTGACTTTTGGTGACGGGTATGCAACACAATTGAATGATAGGATAACTTGGAGATGTTTTCATTGTACATATGTACCCTGATTTATTGGTGTCACCCCATTAGAATTATATATATATATATATATATATATATATATATATATATATATATATATATATATATATATATATATAAAGAATGACTTGATTATAGTTTGCAGTTGACTGTGCTGTGTGAATTAATTTCAGAAGGTCTGGAATTAGACAATTCTCCTACTGTAAGAGGAAATACACATGTGTGACACTGTGCTCTCTTCAAGGTATGAAACATATTAACAGAGTTGCTTTGTGACCATGAGTCTAGGAGATTTGTGGGGGGTTGAACTAGCTTTTCAGCATTTTTTATCGATTACAGTGAGATTGATGATTTGAATTTGGGCACAGTGTGACCCCGGGAGAACTTTACTGTCAAGGCTGCTTACTTGGCAGGATATGGGCACAGGACCAGCATTTGCTGAGTATATATCAGACTTCTTGGTTTTGAGGGATTTTATGCCTATCTTCCCTTTATTGTGTGATGATGGTTTCCTTTCGCTGTTATTCTCTATCTACAGAAACAGTACATTTAGCATATATTACGATATTTTCTTCCTGCCAAGTTCCTACCCACTTGACCCCTTTGTGTTGCCTTTTCTAAACCTATGACTCCATCTAATTTTGAGATCTTAACTTTTATTAGATGAAATTTACTAGGATTAATTATATGAAAAACAAAATCATGTTTTTCTGAAAACTTATTAGAAAATAAAAAACTAAACAAAATACTTTGCTTTTTAAAATCCATTACTGTGCAATACATTATTTCTCAAAGGTACCTAGAACTAATCACCTTTGCTATACTAAGTAAGGCATTTATATTAATGTCAAAAACTAGAATTATGTTTCTTGTTGAAGAATTTAGAATTTTGAATATCATATAATCTCTCTCTTTTTTTTTTTTACAGAGACAGAGAGAGAGTCAGAGAGAGGGACAGACAAACAGTAACGAAGAGAGGTGAGAAGCATCAATCATTAGTTTTTCGTTGCTGTCGCACACCTTAGTTGTTCATTGATTGCTTTCTCACATGTGCCTTGACTGTGGGCCTTCTGCAGACTGAGCAACCCCTTGCTGGAGCCAGCGACCTTGGTTCCAAGCTGATGAGCTTTTGCTCAAGCCAAATGGGCACGCGCTCAAGCTGGCGAGCTCAGGGTCTCGAACCTGGGTCTTCCACATCCTAGTCTGACGCTCTATCCACTGTGCCACCGCCTGGTCAGGCTGAATCATATAATCTTAAAACTAGAAGAGTCAGACCTGACCTGTGGTGGCACAGTGGATAAAGCGTCGACCTGGGAACACTAAGGTCGCCAGTTCAAAACTCTGCACTGGTCTGGTCAAGGCACATATGGGAGTTGATCCTTCCAGCTCCTCCCCTCTTTCTCTCTTTCACTCTCTCACTCTGTGTCTCTACTCTAAAATAAATAAAATAAAAAGAAAAATAAACTAGAAGAGTCAGTTGTATTGGTGAATCCTAAAATAACTCTTAAGAGTCAATTCATTCAGAATATAGTTAAAAAGTCTGTCTAAAAGTTTGTATATTTGAATTACCAACATAAGGAAAAAAAGGAACTTCACAAAACTTTGACAAAAAATTCAAATAAAATTTTGTCCTATTAATGAATTAAATAAAGAACATATTTAGTGCTCTAAAATTGGTTCACATCTGCTAATTTAATTTTATTCTACCGTCTTAAGAATAATAATTGCAGTGGACTAAACACATAAGCATTTCAATTCATGTATATATTTTATTATTAATTTTCATTTTAATGGGGTGACATGATAAATCAGGGTACATATGTTCAGGGAAAACATATGCAGGTTACTTTGACATTTGATTATAATGCATACCCATCACCCAAAGTCAAATTGTCTTCCGACACCTTCTGTTTGGTTTTATTTGTGCCCCTCCCCTCCTGCTACACCCTCCCTCTCTTCCCCCTTCTACCCGCCCCCCTCGCCCGATAGCCAGCACACTCTTGTCCATCTCTCTGAGTCTCATTTTTATGTCCCATCTATGTATGGAATCATATATTAGTTTTTTTCTGATTTACTTATTTCACTCAGTATAATGTTATCAAGGTTCATCCATGTTGTTGTAAATGCTCAGATGTCATCAACTCTTAAGGCTGAGTAGTATTCCATAGTATATATGTACCAAAGCTTTTTAATCCACTCGTCCTCTGATAGACACTTGGGCTGTTTCCAGATCTTTGCTATTGTAAACAATGCTGCCACGAACATGGGGGCGCATTTCTTCTTTTCGAACAGTGCTATGGTGTTCTTAGGGTATATTCCTAAAAATGGGATAGCTGGGTCAAAAGGCAGTTCAACTGATAATTTTTTTAGAAATCTCCATACTGTTTTCCACAGTGGCTGCACCAGTCTGCATTCCCTCCAGCAGTGCAAGAGGGCTCCTTTACCTCCACATCCTCGCTAGCACTTAATCTGTGTTGTTTTGTTGATGTGCGCCATTCTGACTGGTGTGAGGTGATATCTCATTGTGGTTTTAATTTGCATATTTCTAATGATTAGTGATGTTGAGCATTTTTTCATATGCCTATAGGCCATCTGTATGTCCTCTTTGAAGAAATGTCTGTTGATTTCTTTTGCCCATTTTTTGATTGGATTGTTTGTCTTTCTGGTGTTAAGTTTTACAAGTTCTTTATAAATTTTGATTATTAACCCCTTATCAGACATATTTTCGAATATGTTCTCCCATTATGTAGTTTTTCTTTTTATTCTATTCTTATTGTCTTTAGCTGTGCAAAAGTTTCTTAGTTTTATATAGTCACATTTGTTTATTCTGTATTTTATTTCACTTGCCCGTGGAGATAAATCGGCAAATATATTCCTGCGAGAGATGTCGGAGAGCTTACTGCCTATGTTTTCTTCTAAGATGCTTATGGTTTCACAACTTATATTTAACTATTTTATCCATTTTGAGTTTTTTCTTAGTAGTGTAAGTTGGTGGTCTAGTTTTATTTTTTTGCAGGTAGCTGTTCAATTTTCCCAACACCATTTGTTAAATCAGGGATCGGGAATCTTTTTGGCTGAGTGAGCCATAAACGCTACATATTTTAAAATGTAATTTTGTGAGAGCCCTACAATATGTTAACACAAAATACAACTAAATGTGTGCATTTTATTGGTAAGACCAACACTTAAAGTACAATAAATCTGAGTTCTTTTAAATAACGTTGTTATGCTGTTGCTAACCAAGGATGAATAAAGTACTTCTTATCATTAATGTGACTTCTGGTGCTGCATGGTTTTGCTGATGGCTTTGTAGTGTGGTTGATATGTGGTGAGGTTAAGCTTCATGCAGGCTTTGAAACTTCTACTCATTAAACATGATCATAAATTGATCTTTACATTCTTTAGATGCGAGAAAGACTGATCACAAGCATATGTAGAGCCAAATATTGTCAGTACAGCACTACTCACATGCTGCAGTGTGTGGTATGAGACAGGAAGCACATTCCAAGTTTTGACAATCAGCTGGTCCACGGGTTGAAGTTTTTTCATTTCTCCCCACTCTGTTTGCTCGCTAACTCTGCTTGCTGTCGTGCAAATCTTTCCAAATCTTCATTCAGTGACTTGAACTTATTCACCCACGTGTGTGAGGCCTTCAGGTCAGCAGCTTGTTGCTCAGAATGTCTGACAGAGACCCTGGGGATGTAACTTAGGTCGGTGCTGTCCACTGCACAATCGTTTGGATGAGTAATGAACTTAAAAAGATGGTGTGCTCACAAAATTCTCCAAAGCGCACTTTGAATGACTGCAGGAGCTTAGATGTGAAGCCCACTAGCTGCTGAAGATCAAGATGTTGAGCAGGCTCACTTGCTGTGCATGCAACTTTAAACTTTCAGTTTCTCAAAGTGTAGTAAATGACCTGTTTCAATGTCGGCAATGAAGAGTTCCAGCTTGTTTTCAAATGCAAACACTCCTTGTTGAAGGAATAAGACTGTATTTCCAATACCTTGCAGTTTCACATTCAGATGTCCAGTCATGTCCATGAGATAGTAGAACTTTAGGAGCCACTCAGTGTTAGCTAACTCAGGATGCTCGACATTTTTCATTTCAAAAAAAGTCCGGATTTTGCTCAGACAAGCTGAAAAACGGCTGAGCACCTTCCCTTTTGACAACCAATGCACATTGCTGTGCAGAAGCAGACCAAGATAATTATTACCAACTTCATCCAGCAGTGTTTTAAACTGGCAATCATTTAAAGCTCAGGCAACAATAATGTTGACCAGCCGAATGACCAGCGACATCATCCCACCAAGCTGCTCAGCACACATCTGAGCACAAAGCGCCTTTTGATGTAGGATGCAGTGAAAACTTAGGATGGGTCTTTTATATGTTCATGAAGAAACACTATGAATTCTCTATTTTTCCCACCATGCACGGAGCACCATCAGTACACACCAAAATAAGTTTATCCATCAGTAGATTTTTTTCTTTAGTGAACTTAGTGAAAGACTGGAATAAATTTTTTCCTCTTTTTGTCTCTTTCATAGGCAAAACATCAAAACTTTTTTCATGTAGTGTGTCACCGACAGCATACCTTGCAATCGCGCTGAACTGGGATAAATGGCTTACGTCTGTTGACTCATCCAAAGCGAGAGAAAAGAATGGTGCTGCATTTATGTCCTTCATTTATGTTGCCTCAATTTTATTTGCCATCATGATGGTACAATCATGAACAGTTCTTGCGGACAAAGGCATGTCTTTTATTTATTTGATTGTCTTGTTTTTATCCGAAAAGTCATCAAAAAGTTCATTGGCAACATCAAGCATGAATGTTTTTGGCATACTCCCCATCTGTGAATGGCTTTCCATTTCCCAAAATTGTTAAAGCACCAGCAATGCTAGTTGAATTTCTGTCACTTTGTTGGGTCCAAACACGGAGTTGCTGCTGACCAGCTTGCACTCTGCACAGTAGCTTTTGACATGCTTTCTTCCTGCTGTCCCCTGCTGGATGTTTTGATGGAAATGTAGTATGGCGTGTGTCGAAGTGCCGCTTTATATTTGACTGTTTCATAGATGCAATTTTATCATTGTATATTAGACACACTGCAGAACTTGCTCTCTCCACAAAGGCGAATTCTTCTATTTATTCCTGCTGAAAAGTACGATACTACTCATCTTTTTTTTTTTTAGCCATCTTCTTCGTCAAAATGGTTTCTGTAATTAGCTAGCTGACTACTTGATTAAAAGGAGGGAAGTTTTCTTTCTGACCTCACAATGACCCGTGTGCGTTACGCATTATCTAATAAAAATTTAGTGTTGTCCTGGAGGACAGCTGTGATTGGCTCCAGCCACCTGCCACCATGAATATAAGTGGTAGGAAATGAATGGATTTTAATACATGAGAATGTTTTATATTTTTTGTTATTATTATTTTTTATTAAAGATTTTTCTGCGAGCCAGATGTAGCCATCAAAAGAACCACATCTGGCTCACAAGCCATAGGTTTCTGACCCCTGGTTTAAGGAGACTGTCTCTACTCCATTGTATGCTCTTACCTCCTTTGTCAAATATCAATTGTCCATAAGGTGTTGGCTTATTTCTGGGTTCCTTATTTTGTTCCATTGACTTATATGCATGTTCTTATGCCAGTTCAAGCTGTTTTGAGTACTATGGCCTTCTAGTATAACTTGATATCAGGAAGTGTGATACCACCCATTTTATTCTTCTTTTTCAGGATTGCTTAGACTATTCATGCTCTTTTTTTGTTCCATATAAATTTTTGAAATATGTGTTATATATCTTTGAAGTATGTTATTGGTATTTTAATGCGAATTGCATTGAATTTATAAATTGCTTTGTGTAATATAGACATTTTTATGATGTTTATTGTTCCTATCCATGAACACGTATATGCTTTCACTTGTTTGTATCTTTCTTGATTTCTTTTATCAATGTTTTATAATTTTCGAGTAGAAGTCTTTAACCAGGTTGGTTAAATTACTCCTTTTTTATTTGTTTTGTTGCAATAGTGAAGGGGATTGTTCTTTTAATTTCTCTTTCAGACAGTTCATTGTTAGTGAATAAAAAATGCCTTTGATTTCTAAATATTAATTTTATAATCTGCCACCTGAATTCATATATCAGTTCCAGTAGATTTTTGACTGAGACTTTAGGGTTTTCTATATACAGTATCAAGTCATCAGCAAATAATTATAGTTTTACTTCTTTTCCAATCTGAATGCCTTTTATTTCTTCTTCTTGTCTGCTTGCTGTGGCAAGGACTTCCAGAACTGTGTTGAATAGAAGTGGTGAAAGGGGGCAAACGTGCCTTGTTTCTGATCTCAATGGGATTGCTTTCAATTTTTTCCCATTGAGTATGATGTTAGCTGTGGGGTTGTCATAGATGACTTTTATCATGTTGAGGTATGTTTCCTGTATTTCCACTTTGCTGAGAGTTTTTATTATAAATGGATGCTGGATTTTATCAATTGCTTTTTCTGCATCTGTTGATATAATCATGTGATTTTTCTTCTTCCTCTAGTTTATGTGATGAATGACACTGATTGATTTGTGAATATTGTACCAAACTTGCCTCCCCAGAATAAATCCCACTTGATCATCATGTATGATTTTTTTCATGTATTGCTGGATTTGGTTTGCTATTTTTTTTTTTCTGAAAATTTTAGCATCTAAATTCTTCAGAGTTATTGGCCTATTGTTTTCTTTCTTTGTATTGTCTTTGCCTGGTTTTGGAATTAGAATTATGGTCACCTCATAAAAGGAGTTTGAAAGTCTTCCCTTCTCTTGAATTTTTTTAAATAGCTAAGAAGGATAGGAGTCAGTTCTTCTTTGAATATTTGGTAGAACTTGCCTGTAAAGTTATCTGGCTCAGGGCTTTTGTATGTTGGGAGTTTTTTGATAACTGTTTTCATATAATTTGTTGTAATCAGTTTGTTTAGGTTTTCTGATTCTTCCAGATAGATTTTTAAAAAATTATGTTTCAAGGAATTTGTCCATTTCACCTAAGTTGTCTAATTTTTGGCGTACAATTCTTCATAGTATTTTTTAATAATCCTTTGTATTTCTGCTGGTCAGCTGTTACTTCTCCACTCTCATTTCCAATTTTATTTATTTGAGTCCTCTCTCCTTTTTTCTTGGTGAGTCTGGTTTAAGGTTCATCAATTTTGTTTACCTTTCTAAAGAACGAGCTCTTGGTTTCATTGATCCTCTGTATTGTTCTTTTAGCTTCTATGTCATTTATTTTCTTTCTGATCTTTATTTCCTTCCTTCTACTTCCTCTGTGTTTTACTTGTGATTCTTTTTCTAGTTCTTTTAGTTGCAGAATTAAGTTGTTTATTTAAACTTTTTCTAGCTTCTTAAGGTATGCTCCTAACGCTATGAACTTCCCTCTCAGGACTGCATTTGCTGTGTCCTTTAAATTTTGAGTTGTTGTATGTTCAATTTCATTTGTTTCAAGGAAATATTTTTTTTTATGATCTTAATGTTAACCCACTTGTTATTTAGTAACAAGCTATTAACTCTCCAATTGAGTGTTCAAGTGTTTTTCAATTTTTCTATTGTAATTGATTTCTAGTTTCATGCTATTGTGATTTGAAAAGTTGATTGATATGATTTCAATCTTAAGTTTATTAAGACTCGTTTTGTGTCCTAACATGTGGTCTATCCTAGAGAATTTCCCATGAACACTTGAAAAGAATGTATATTCTACTGCTTTAGGGTAAAAAGTTATAAAGATATTTATTAAATCCAGTTGATCTAACATGTCCTTTAAATCTGCTGTTTCTTTGTTAATTTTCTTTTTTGAGGATCTATCCAGTGATTTTAGTGATGTATTGATATCCCCTACTATTATAGTATTGCTGTTGATCTCACCCTTTATATCCATCAAAATCTGATTTATATATTTAGGTTTGATGCTATATTAGGTGCATAAATATTTATAATTGTTATATCTTACTGTTGGATTGCTCCCTTTATCTTTATGTAGTGACCTTTTTTATCCCTTATGAAAGCCTTTGTTTTAAAGTCTATTTTGTCAGATATAAGTATTGCTACATCAGCTTTTTTTATTTCCATTTGCATGAAATATTTTTCTATCTCTTTACTTTCAGTCTATGTGTATCTTTTGTTTTGAGATGGGTCTCTTGTAGACTGCGTATGTATGGGTCCTGTTTTCTTATCCACACAGCTACCCTAACTCTTTTGATGGGAGCATTTATCCATTTACATTTAAGGTTATAATTGATATGTAGTTGTTTATTGCCATTTTATTCTTTAAATATACATTCCTCTTATACTAGATTTCCCCCCCTTTGCTCTGTTTACAACAGGCTCCTTAACATTTCTTGCAGCATTGTTTTAGTTGTAATGAATTTCTTTGTTTTTGTTCTGGAAAGCATTTTATTTCTTCTTTAATTTTAAAAGATAGCCTTTATGGATGAAGTAGTCTTGGTTTTAGGATCTTTTTCTGCATTACTTTGAATATTTCTTGCCATTCCCTTCTGGCATCAAGTGTTTCTGTTCAGAAGTCGGATTTTGTCCTATTGGAGGCCCCTTTGTAGGTGACTGACTGCTTTTCTTTTGCAACTTTTAGTATTCTCTCTTTATCTCTTAGCTTTGGTATTTTGATTATGATGTGTCTTGGTACAGGTCTCTTTGGGTTCCTTTTTAATGAGATTCTCTGTGCTTCTTGAACTTGTGTGACTTTTTCTTGCATCAGTTTAGGGAAGTTTTCAGCTATGAGTTTTTCAATCATGTTCTCTATCCCTTGTTCTTTCTCTTCTTCTTCAGGAACCCCTATTATGCAGATGTTGTTTTTCTTCATGTTGTCACAGAGCTCTTTTAGAGTTTGCTCAGACTTTTAATTCTTTTTTCTTTGTGTTGTTCTGCTTCCATGCTTTCGCTTATTGTCCTCTAAATCACTGATTCAATTATCTGCTTCATCCAGCCTGCTTTTAATTCCTTTTAGTGTAGTCTTCATTTCTGATGTTGTGTTTGTTATTTCTGTCTGATTCTTTTCATGATTTCAATGTTCTTTTTGATGCCAGCTATCTCTTTTTTAGGTGCTCATTTTGTCCTTCTATTGTTGCTATAAGATTCTTGAGCATCTTATCAATCATTATTCTAAACTCTGTATCTAGTATCTTGGTTATTTTGATTTCATTCAGTTCTTTTTCTGGTGATTTCTCTTGTTGATTCATTTGAATTGCACTCCTCTGTTTTCCCATTTTGTGCCTGTATAGACTGCTCCTTTGGATGTGTTGTGTGTGTAGCTAGCTGAGTATAGGGTTGGTGTTGTCTGTCTCCAGCTTTCAGTTGTGTTATTTCTAAATTTTCTTGGGATGGCTTTAGCTGTTTGTAGTGGGCTACTTGTCTTCTGCTACTTCTCTTTTTGCTGTTTGTGACTGTTTTCTATACCTTAGCTGGGTCAGGTGTGAGTACCTTTTCCTCTATGGTTTTACCACTATGGTTTTTAGGTCCTGAGCTGATGGTCTCTGTATCTGGCCACTAGATGTGCCAGCCGTGGACCTCCCTGGCCAGAACCTGGCACAAACAAATGAGGGTCACTGCTTTTGACTGGCCCTTAGCAACCTTCTTCGAGCTACAGGTGATCCAGAATTTGTGTCTGCCTTTTCTGGGCCCTGATGCTGTTGTAACTATCAACTGCACTCCTAGGCTGGCTTTTATCCACTCTTGGCCAGTGTGTGTGGCCTCTCTATTACTGAAGTGAGTTTTGACCACTGGACCCCCTCTACCTTCGCCTCCTTAGGCACTTAGGGCACCAGCACAGGCTTGTTCGCAGGCCACAGTTTGGGTTACTTTATGGGTGCGGAGACTCCTCACCTCACTGGGTTCTGAACCCTGTGGGTGCACAGGTTGCCTCTCTGGGCTCCACCCCCAAGGGCATGAAGGATGCCTCTTAGGGCTCTACCCTTCTTCACATCACTGGCTGCTGGGTTCCATCCTTCTTGGGTGCAGGAACCGCCTCTCTGGGTTCCACACCCCACTGGCTGCAAGATGCCTCACCTCACTGGGGTCCACCCTTGCAGTCATGCATGAGTCCTCTCCAGGCTCTACTCCTCACTGATGTCATGTGGGCTGCCTCACTGAGCTCTGCCCCCATCCACAGCACAGGCCAAGTACCATGGCTGCCACTGCAGCTGGGCCCTCCTGCCCTTCAGAATGTATTCAGCAGGTGTGGGGGGCTGTGTAGCCCAGACCTCAGCACTCAAATCCTGTGTCCTTGATGTGCCCCCTGCTTCTACGTGTCTCTCTGCACTGACTGAAGTAGGAGAGCCTCTGGTGGGTGGAGTAATTGCTTCTCTTTATTGGCTTGGTTCTCCCAGGAAGAATGGGCACATTAGGTTTGGGGAGTGACCCAGTACAGAGGTCAGGGTGGCTGTCCCCCACTGTCTTTTCCTGTGTCCCCAAGACTATACTTTCCTCTTGCCACTCTAGTCCTCTCCTCACTCCCTGCTCCCAGAGCTTCTGGTAAGTGGCTGTGAACGAGGTTTTCTGCATGGTCCCTTTAAGACAGAGCCTGAGTCTCAGAGTTCTGTCTCCTTCTCACAAACAGTAACTCGGCTCTTCTTTCAGCTAAATACTCTGCGTACACATCCTGTAGTTTCTGGGACTCCAGGCTGGGGTTCCGGTCCTGTGGCTGAGGGCCCACAACTCTCTCGAAAACCCATGCCACCATGAAAGACCCTCTAGGCTACCTCTTGATCCTGGGAGCAAGGCAGCTCTTTTCACATCTTTACCTGTCCTACCAGCTCAGTATAGTTCCTTCGGTGTTCCCTGGTTATGGATTTCTCTTTGTTTAGTCCAAATTTGGTTTTTCAAGAAGATTGTTCCTATGTTAAATTCTAATCAACTTTACAATTTAATGTTCTGGGAGGTGGGAATTATAACATCTATCTACTCCGTCGCCATTTTCCCTCTTCCAAGACCAAGGCCTTTTTAAAATGAATTTCTGGTAGAGTAATCTAGAGTTGTGCTTAATATTATAGACATCTAAATTTGTAGGTAATATTGTAGAACCTACTTGCACAACCCCACAATGTCTTCTTGTCTCCCAGCGTAAGGTTAATGAGAGGAGAAGCACAACAAAAAGAGGATTCTTCCATGAGCTAGGCATAGCCCTAGACTGTTTTTATTAACCATATATATTGCAGTTAAAAATAACCTACTTTCATATCTTAACAGCATCTTTACCCCAACCTAAATACCTCCCATTTGCCATGTGTGAAAAATACTAAGCATTAGCTAAACATACCCTTAATGAAGTAATGGCAATTTATTCCTTGTTTAATGAAAAAAATATTCAGTGATTCTTAAGATGACTAAAACAATTTCATGATAATTATAAGTTATGTCATTTGTGCAAAGTGGATATTAAAAGAGGAAATGATTTGTGGAAGCAATTATAACAAAGATAATACTAATCCTACTGATCACTAAAAGTTCAACTGTCTAAGTTTTTTAATTTTAATACCATTATGAAAAGTTAGCTTCTATTTTACAGCATATATGCAGAATTTTATTAATGAGGCAAAATTCTTTTTTAAATAAAATACATAGTTAAAATACCATTTGAGGAAATTTCACAGTAGATTGCTTTGTGGAAAATTAATGATCTGTCTGATAAATATCAATACCTTTCTCTTTTCAGAAAAACCAAAGCATTTTAGTAATTTGCAAAGCAGTCTACTCACTTTTAGCAATAAAAAAGTGTAAAATAAAATCTACTCTTGGGAACCATAAATCAAGATATCAAACATAGTTCCTTAAAACTGTCAGTTATTATAATTAAACATACACCCTCAAAACCAGAGTTTATTAAATACAAACAGCATAGTCTTTCATGCTTTTTTCTTACATATCAATATACTATTATATCAATACAGATTTATGGCCATATTTATTAAATGTAATGAATTTTTAGAACATAAAACAAAAGAACAAAATGATTTTAAAAAGTCAACCTACATAATAAGAATAACTACCATTAAAAAGTTAACACCTATTATTTCACTTTATGCTGAAAAAAAGAGCTGATTCTGAACACTGACTTATTTGACCTTTTTAAAACTCTGAAAAGGACCATCATCTGTACACTGATGCCAGATTTCAAATCTAAAAAGATAAAAGCACTTTAACAATACAGTTTTTCCTTATACATGCTAGGATTTAAAAAAATGATTTCAAACTTAATAAAAAGTTGCACATGCCATAAAAGGATTTCCACCCTAAACAATTTTAGACTAAATTTCAAAGCCAAAGTTCCATCAGACAGAAATACTTTCTTGCAACCAGGAGCATTTTTATAACTAACCATATTACAACCATCAGAAGCAGGAAGTTAATATTAACACACTACTATTACTGAAAAATCATCCCATTCAGGTTTCACCAAAACACTATAATACCTTTTAAAGCAAAAACTTCAGTTCAGGATCACAAATTGATTTTAGCTATGTCTCTACTCTCTCTCAGTCTCTTGATTCCTAAATCTTTCCTTGAATTCTTTGACCCTGACGTATTGGAAGATTAGAGGGCACTTCCGTTGTAGAAGGCCCCTCTCTCGGTGTTTGTCTGATGTGTTATATTAAATTTAAGTTTTTTATCTTTGCTAAACTATTATAAAAGTGATGCTGTGTTCTCATTGCATCTTATTAGTTGGTAATAATATCAATTTTTCTGATTGTTAATTATTTTGTTTTGATAAGAGCATGCAGTCTTGCCTTATTGACAGGAAAAAATTTTTATATTTCATTATTATGTAAGTTATTTGCTCTAGGATATTTAGACCCACATAATTTGATACCTTTATAAAATTATAACATTTTTATTCAATTTGTAGCATGCTAAGCATTTTTGTCATAAAAAAATATTGAATTTTTCAAATACTTTGAATGTGTTAAGTTCATGATTCTTTTCATTCTATAAATATGGTGAATAATATTGACAGAGTTTGCAAATGCTTAACTAATTTATATTACTGTGATAATCCCAAAGGGTTGTGAGTCATTCTCCTCTTATATGTATTACTAGATTCAGTTTGCTAATATTTGGTTTAGATTTTTCATATGTATGTTGGTAAGAGAGACTGGCCTACTTTTTCTTTTAATCTCTTTGTCAGAATTTGATGTTAGGGTTGTTTGACTTAAAAATGACTAGAATTTTTCCGTCTTTTCCTATCCTTTCAGAGAATTTGATTAGTAGCATTCACTTACAAAACTATATGGCCTGTGGATTTTGTGAGGTTTTAAATTACTGATCCATATTACTTGAAAATACATTGGATAGTTTTCCCCTGTGTTGAAATAAATAAAAGCAGATAGGTGGGATATAAAACTGAGACTCATGGACATAGATAAAAGTGAAGTGGTTATGGGGGGGGGTGTATGGAATGAGGATGGGGGAAAGGTATAGAGAGGGACAAATATGCTGGAAAATGATTTGACTTTGGGTGATGGGGATACAACATAATCAACAGTTCATATGCTATAGAAATGTTTACCTGAAACCTATGCACTCTTATGGATCAATGTCACCCTGTTAAATTTAATTTTCTAAATAAAATAAATAAATAAATGCAGATACTGAGATAAATGCTTAGATGAAAATTATTTAATGAATAAGATACCCCATAAAACAGGAGTGAGTAAATAAGAGAGAAATAAAATCAATGTAGATTTGTGTAATCAAGCTGATAACCTGGAGTTTGTGTCTCTGGTATCTAATAAGTAGGTGTGAGGAATGTACCTTGTTTGCCTTAATCCTGAATGTGAAAAATGTTCCTTCATTAACCATATGCAGCATTGGCTAAGAGTACCCCATGAAGTGTTAACTTCCTCAAGTTTTCACTTTTAAATTGTATATATTAATACATGGAAGCCTATAGAATGTTGACCAAGGTGGGGTGAAGCAGAGTCAGAATGTTTAAACAAAATATTTTTCAAATTTTCTATTTTATCTTATCTCAGTTTTGCTATAGCACAAACTAAAGAACAAACTTTTGGTATTGTGAATTTTCTCTTTTGTATATTTATTTGGGATTTCAATAATTTTGTACTTTATTTTTATTATTGCCTCTCTTCTATTGCATAATGTTTAATTTTTGTTTTTTTCAGTATTTACACAGATAATTAGATCTGCTTCTCAGTTTACTTTGTTCTCATATAGTTACTAAAAGTTACACAAGTCCCTTAAATTTTACATTAGTGCTGACCCTTCAGTTTTAATATTGCATTTTAACTACCATTCTTTTCAAAACACATTCTATTTTCCATCATGATTTTCTTGTTGACCCATGGCTTTTTATTTTAAAATATATAACTTAAGTTACAGTCCTTTGGGTTTATTCCTGTTATATTTTGTTTCTGAGTTCAAGCTTAATATCATTTTGATAAGAATACATACTCTGTATAATTTATTGAAAATATTCTGAGGCTTATATTCTAACCAACATTTGGTTTTTATAAATGTTCCAGTGCTCTTGAAAAGAATAAGCCTTCTGTAGTTTTTTGGTATGACACTCTGTATATGTCAATTAGGGCAGTGTGATTAATTTTTCCCTCAGATCTTCTACATCTTAATTAATTTTTGTCTGTTTGTTCCCTCAATTCCAGAAATAAAAAATGTTTTTCAATATGATTGTAGATTTGTCTTCTTCTTGTAAACTTTGTCAATTTGTCTGCATTATACATTAAATATTGTGTTATTAAGGCACATAATATTTTATGACCCTTTGTCATTAATACAAATACCTCTTTATCACTATTAGTTTTGTTTAAAACCTACTTTTTTCCTGATATTAATGTACCTATATAATCTTTCAGTTAATATTTCCAAGGCTTTAAAAAAAAAAGCTTTTTACTTTCTATATTCTTGTATTTTTATATTTAAGGTGTGTCTATAATAAGTAGCAAGTGGTTGAATCTTTAAAATCTGATAATCTTTGGCTTTTATTTGAAATATTTGGTACAATAGCATTTCTCGTAGCTGTTAGTATAGTTATTTAAATTGAACATCTTATTATACTTTTGCTGTTTGATCCAATTTCTATTCCACTTGACCTCTTTTATTGCCTTTGTTATATGAACTAGATTAGTTTTTCCCTCTATCATCTTATTTTTAAAAATATTTCCACAATTTTTAATAATTATACTAGAGATTATATGTAACATCCTTATTCAGATTTAATATTTTAATATACAATTTGGTATTTTATCACTTCTCAGACAGAGCATGAACATTGTGATATTTTACTTCAACACATCCTTTCATCTTATTAAAATTACTTTGTGTGTTTAAAATTTTTAATAATCAGTAAAGAGCTGAAATAAGCTATTTCAAGTATTTTTTACTTGAATTTCTGAATCTCAGAATTGTAATAAAAGAAATGTTTTTGAGTTCTGGTTTTTTTGTTTGTTTGTTTTTAATGCAGTAATACTTAACTGGCATGGATAATTTTTTCTTTTTGACAGAGACAGAGAGTCAGAGAGAGAGGGACAGATAGGAACAGACAAACAGGAAGGGAAAGAGATGAGAATCATCAATATTTTGTTACACCACTGTACTTTTTTATTGATTGATTTCTCATATGTACCTTGACCAGGGGATGGGGGCTAAAGCAGACCAAGTAAGCCCTTGCTCAAGCCAGCAACCTTGAGCCCAAGTTGGTAAGCCTTGCTCAAACCAGATGAACTCACACCCAAGATGGCAACCTTGGGGTCTTGAACCTGGGTCCTTGGCATTCCAGTACAATGCTCTATTCATTGTGCTACCTCCTGGCCAGGCATGACACAGATTTTTGATACCAGAGTGAGGTGTTGCCATAACAGAAATATAAAACATGAGACATGGAATTTGAGACTCAGTGAAAAAGAGAAGCTGGAAGGGCCCCAGGAGAATTAGTGAATGCTGGAATATTCTCAAAAAATTTATTGGTAAACTTGAATGTAGTATGGAAATTATTATGAATAATATAATATATGGAATTGTGATAAAAATTTCCATACTTTTGTTCTATTGGTGTCTATAGAATTATCTTATAATTTCATTTAATTAATATATCTACATGAACTGAACTAATTTTAAGTACCAAATGAGAATATGGGGGTCAGGCAAAAGTAGGTTTTCAGTTCATATGGAAATAATACAATAATTAATAAATAATAATATAAGAATAAACTCTGTGTTTCACATACACACAAGTCTAAACCAAGTTTTGCACCACCCTCTCCATTAGATCTTGATCAGCACGATAAGAATATACCCTAAATTGTCCATTTGCCTTATGGCATAATTTAAAGTTGAGCAATAATCTTCTCAAACTCATAATTATTTACGTTACATTTTATCCGCATTTCAGGTTTTTAGTTTTCCCTTAAATAACTGAGGGCAAATAATGCCATGCAATCGATAAAAAAAAATGAAGAAAGTTACTTAAATAAATGGACCTTAAAATTGCTTTTATTTATGAATTCATTGGTTGAGTCTCATATGTGCAGGGATCTCATACATTAGATAAAATAATTCTTAGAAAATAGAATCTGAAACTCCTTTTATATTAAATAAATATTTTAAATTTTTTCTTTTGCAGACATAAGGTAAACACTTTTTAATTGTTTACTGAAATTGTCTTTTTAAAGGAACTGTGTAGATTCAGATATATAGTAATAAGATAATGAAAATACAGACAACTACTATACCAACTCCTCATTGAATAGTGAAAAAGTGGTGCTCGATAGATAAGATCAAACAATTATAAAAGCAATAGCAATATTTTAAAGAATGAAAAAATATTGCTTCAAAAATGCAAGGTATCACAAAATTTTAAGTGGAGAGTCTATTAAAAATTTAGAGGAAAGATGTATTCTTTAGGAAAGAAGTTATACTTTTAAAATTAGTTATCTTCCACTATCTGAACAATTTTTTTATATTCTCTATTGAATAACTTGAGTGGTAAGGTAAATCTTTGACCTCTTTTGAATCCTTCAGGGCTTTTTTGTTTGTTTTTTATGTTCAGTGACAGTGAAGCAGAAATTTTAATTAAACTAAACAAAAGGCAGCTTGAAATGATGAATTTTGTTTACAGAAAAACTAGTGAGGTAGCATTCATCAGAAAATGAATTAAAAAGCTAAAAACTGTATGATTTCACACATAGGTGGAATATAAAACTGAGACTCATGGACATAGATAAAAGTGAAGTGGTTACCAGGGAGCAGGGGATGTGGGGGCGAGTGTGGAGGGAAGTGAGTAAAGAGGGACAAATATAACATGATGGAAAATGATTTGACTTTGGGTGATGAGTATGCAACATAGTCAATAGTTCAAATGCTATAGAAATGTTTACCTGAAACCTATGCACTCATGGATCAATGTTGCCCTATTAAACTTAATTTTCTAAATAAAATAAAAAAAGAAAATAAATCATTTTTAGTAAAAAAAAGTCAATAAGACAAGTTTCTCAGTCCATAATATGCAGAACATATTTCAGTAATTAAAGTTTCCTTCTTCCATTTCACAGATTTTACATTTCTGCCATCTGTTTGGAATAGTGTTGATGTCTAATCAGCTCATGCATAACATTTTTCACATGCAGATTTTCCTGAGTCATAATGTGTCCCTAGCTGACAGCTAAATGGTTCACTGATGCAGTTTAGTCACAGGCTTCAGAAGCAAATAAATAGATATAGATAGATAGATGATAGATAGATAGATAGATAGATAGATAGATAGATAGATAGATAGATGATAGATAGATGATAGATAGATGATAGATGATAGATATAGATAGATGATAGATAGATAGATAGATGATAGATAGATAGATGATAGATAGATAGATGATAGATAGATAGATAGATAGATAATAGATAGATAGATAAATAAATGGCTTGTAATAATTTAAATTGCTGTTCACCAAATATTCCCATTTTCCCACTACCTCTTTTAGACCCATAGTAGGACTGCTTTCCTCTCTCTTTGTGTTTGAAACAGTTTGGTGCTTAGTTTGGACCAATAAGTCATGAGCATTTAATTACTGAAACAAAAACCTGGTTTTACTTGCAAAAGCATCAACTCTTATAGCCTTCCCTTTTCCTCAGACATAGAAGCCAATATTATATGCATCAAGCAGTCACTCCATCATTCTGAATCCCTGAGTGACTGCAATAGCAAAGGGCCATGATCGACACTGAGCAGAAACAAGAAGTAAATCTCTGTTGTTTTATGCCTCTCAGATTCTAGGGATTGTTTGCTACTGCAGTAATCCTCAGCTTAAGCCATATCACCCACAATTTTCAAACTGGATTTTTACCCCTGAGAGCAGAGCACTATGTTTTGCAAAGACACAGTAACATATTGGTTTGATGGAGAGATATTTTGTGTCAAGAGCTCTAAATTCAAGTGAATTTATTGTCCAAATAGCATATTACTTCAACTTCTTGTTTCCTTGCACTATAAAAAAGTTAAAATTTTGAATACTAACTTTATCAGAGTCTTGTTTTAAGTGCAGTCTACCATCAATAGCATCACAATTATTAAGTTTGTTTATTAAAATGCAGATTCCCCCAAACCTTAGCCTTAACTTTTGAATCTGAATTACAGAAGAACTGCAACTGTACAGAAAATTGGCATTTTTAACAAGTCCTCCAGGTATATATTACTGTTTCAAAATCACAGCACCACAGTATGTTTTCATATTTTAAAAAACATCACATTTATTTAGAACATTAATGAATCAGCCAACTTGTGTAATCTCTAGTTTTAAGAGGACTGATGAATAAACTTGTAAAACTTGGTCAATAAACAGTACTGTGGACACCAAATGGGGTATTAAATATTTTACAATAGTATTAAAAACTAGGAATAGCTTTTATATCTTATTTAAAGTTTTGCTTACAGACAAATTGTTAAATTGTGCTTCAGTGTCTTCCTGTATCCAAAGAATTTGAAATGGGTGACTGTGTAGAATTTACATAAAAATATAATCAGATTTGTAGAGTGATGATTCAAGTTTTCTTCACCTGTGAGTTGTCAAAAGATAGCCTATCTTTTTTTTTTTGTCTGGGATACAGCATAGTAAGTTGACCCTCTGGTTTCCATTCTCAGAGGTATTTATTGATAGCATTATCCATATTACTCATATGATAGACCATATCTGTAAATATTAGTCTGCCATAATAAAGTTTGAAAAATTATTTTGTTTCTTAAAGAAATCAGGTTATGTTTTTTTTTCCATAATTGTATTTGCAAACAGAATCTACATTACTGGCATTTCTGACATCTGTTGTCTCAAGGGTCATTATCTGTTAGCATGAGTTGACTTGTGAAATTTTTTTGTGGGGTAAACAAATATTTGTGAAGATACATTTTTGGACTTTGATTAGGATGCTGTGATGGACAGATAAAGTTTATGTACATACATCATGAGTTGCCATTCTAAGACATTTTAAGGAGAAATAATCAATAGCTAAAGAAATCTATTTAAGCCAATATGAAAAGAACCAATATAAAAGTATCTTAGATTCCCTAACATATGGCTATATGAACCCAATTCATGTGCTTCAAATAGCATAGCTGTTGGTAAAGAAGCTTTGGAGCTAGATTCAAGGATTTAAATCGCAGCTCAGTTGTTTACTATGTGGTTACTGCCAAGTTATTTAACTACTCTTATTTATCTACTATTATTTATTAAAAAGATAATAATAGTACTTTTATCACAATGTTGTGAGAACTACACTGTGTATATCTATATACTACACTATGTGTATCTATAAGCCCTTTAACATCTCTGGCATATAGTTAGGGCATTACAAATGCTGACAGGACTTACAAATCCTAATAACTCTGAAAAATAAAACCTTTTACCCAGAAAATTAGAATTAAATTAATGATCTTTCTGATAATAGTTTCACTTAAACTGAAACATTATTTTATATAATTATCTTTCACTACTTTAGAAAATATAAAGAGAGGATTATTATTTGCTATAATTATTTTGTAATTTTATGTATTATAATTTGTTTTTAGTACTTTTATTTAAAGTTTTATATCCATGAAGCTACCTTAAATTGATTGTTTCATGAGGAGACTATTTGGTTGATCTCATCTATGGCCTGAACTGTGTAAATGTTTAATGATGGTAGTATTTGTGGGAATAAAATATTTATAATTGGAAAATAAATGCCTAGCTGAATATATACTATGATATTAAAATCGCTACAAAAGTACCTGAGACAAGATACTAAAGATAAGTAAGCCTTTGAAATTTTTATTTGATAACCTAAATGCTAAAATACTTCTTTTAAATTATTCTATCTAAATTATATAAGGCAATTAAAATAAATCAAAGAGGTTTCTGAGTTTCTTGTTTCTGTAAGTATCTTCCATATTTGTTTTTTAATTTGTTTTTTTGTGACAGAGACAGAGAGAGAAAGAGAGAGGGACAGATAGGGACAGACAGGGAGAGAGATGAGAAGCATCAATTCCTCATTGCAGCATCTTAGTTGTTCATTTATTGCTTTCTCATATGTGCCAGAACCAGGGAAGGGGAGCTACAGCAGACTGAGTGACCCCTTGTTTAAGCCAGAGACCTTGGGTTTAAGCTGGTGAACCTTGCTTAAACCAGATAAGCCCGCAGTCAAGCTGGGACATCGGGGTTTTGAACCTGGGTCGTCCATGTCCCAGTCTGACACTCTATCCATTGTGTCACCACCTGATCAAGCTATCTTCCATATTTGTGATTCTAAAAAGGCATGAATCACCTGATCAGTGTTGACAGGCATTCCATAAGAAGTCTTAATATTTAAAATAGGTATTTTATTTAGATTTTTTTAAAAATCTATGAAAAGAAAAATAGTATTTACATTAGAACATGCCCGTAATGAACCACTGTATTTTATTTAATCATACAACTTATATTTATTTACTTATTTGGGCAGATGACATCACTGAAATTGAGAAATGACTTAGTCATATTAAAGGAAATCAAGTATTCCTCTTGGAAAATTTGCAGGCTTTATACTAAAATAATACTATAATATACTATAAACTAATGCCATACTCTGAATAGGATTATAACATTTTATATATTTCAAATAAATATAACTTTATTTGTGATCTCAAGTTCAGAAAAAAGTTTTGGAGCAAAAATGATTATTTTTAATCATAAGTGTTAATATGTATCTTTGACTAATGGTGAAAATATTGTTTTATTTCTTTAACATTTAGGGTAGAAATTTATGAGCTAGAAAATAAACATAAAAGGCAACCAGTAGCCAAAATCAGTGGTGAGTGCAAAATGCTTAAAAGGCTTTTGATTTTTAAGTGTTTCCAGGAACTGATGCTGCCAACATGACTTGAGCAATAATGGACAACTGTGTTAGTCAAAATGGCTTGCATTATTTCTTAAATTAATCACAGAGTGCAATATCTCTGACACCTCATAAAGTAGATTAAAAAATAGAAGTCTCATATTGATGTGTTAGTACTGATGCTGTTGTAGTGATGTGTCTCATTCCTTATATTGCCCACACAAAGTGCCATGAATTATTCTCATAAAACAATGTATGTACTCTTTGTATATCTAATTTATCTCTGTTTATGAAAATGTGATTGCAAAATTATTAACTTGCCATCATCCCGCGGCTTGGGGCAGGCAAGGGGGGAGAAACTGTTACAGGATACACAACCCCAATACCAAAATAAGCTGATGCTCAAGTCTTATGTAAAATGTTATAGTATTTGCCTATACCTATGTACGTCCTCTTGTTAAATCATCTTTAGATTACTTATAATGCCTGATATAATAAAAATGTTCCTTAAATAGCTGCTACACTGTATCATTTAGGAAATAATGACAGGAAGCAAATGTCTGTACACGTTGAATGCAGGCACAACTACCCTCAGACTACCTACGTACCACTCCTCAGTAACATAACTGTTTTCCCTCGAGCATTTTCAATCTGTAATTAGTTGCATTAGCGGATGTGGATGAGGATATGGATGTCCAACTATAAACTTAATTTTTGAAAGGATCTATCACATATTTTCTATAAGTAGACACATTTCTATCTCGGCATTTAAATTAGATTTTTAAAATTCACTTCCACCCCCCTAGTCAATTTCATGTAACTGTTCAGGGCTTAAATGGATTTTATCAACCAATACAGATTCCAGCAGCTAATACATGCAGATATAAAACTTAAGAGTTGATTAAGATAAATTAGAGTTGACCTGTTATGTGTGGTACACCTCACTTATAACAACAAAATGAACACTGACCGAGGATTTGGGATGTGCAGATCTAGGATGTTATGTCCAATGTGCAGATCTGACAGACATATTGGACATGAAGATCTAACTGGTACATGGGGATGTGACAGTGTCATACATGCTGTAGACCACAGCACAATCTTGCCATAAAGTTGTTTATGGGTTCAAAAAACTGAATGATAGACCACTTTGATAAATCAGGCACTTAGGGTAGAGACAGAAGGTTCAAGATGAAACAAAAGTCAACAAAAGTTAATAAAAAATGAGCTAGTTGTGCCCAAGATAGATGAGGAATAAAAAATTAAAGCATCACAAAAAGCAAGGTCATATTATTACAGAAAGAAAGAAAAATATAGATGAAAACAGAACAGCAGCAGAGGGAAATGCATTGGAAAATAGACTGAACAAAATGAACTTTAAGAAGAATTAAAGGGAAAATAATTGATATGGAAACAACAGAAGGTACAAGGTGTCCATAGTTTGTGTCCCTGAAGAAGAGAAAAATTGAAACAAAGTAAAATATCCAAAGATACAATTTAAGTGAGTTTTCCTAAAATCAAAAGAAGTGTTGATTCCACAGATCGAAAGAGGGTACTTTATTCCAGGTTAAATCAATGTGGGTTTATCAACCCTATCATATATTCTAATTTTATAAGACTTTAAAGAAGAAAATAAAACCTCGAAGTTTCAGACAACAATAATAAATGCAAAAATAACAACAAATATTAAGGGAAAAATTCAGACTTCTTCAGATCCTTGAAATGTAGGCATTTTGTCTGAAGGGATGTAAGTTTAAGAAAAAAGGAGCCTGACCAGGTGCTGGTGCAGTGAATAGGGCATTGGACAGGGACACAGAGGACCCAGGTTCGAAACCCCAAGGTTGCCAGCTTGACTGCGGGCTCATGTAGTTTGAGCAAGGCTCACCAGCTTGAGCCTAAGGTCATTGCTTTGAGCAAGGGGTAACTCGCTCTGAGGTAGCCCCCTTGTTAAGGCACTTATGAGAAAGCAATCAATGAACAACTAAGGTGCCGCAACAAAGAATTGATGTTTCTCATCTCTCTCCCATCCTGTCTGTCTGTCCCTCTCTGTGTCTGTCTTTTTTCTGAAAGAAAAAAGAAAAGAAAGAAGGAGATGTGTAATATGAATTCAAAGGGGAGCAGGTCACAGATCATATTGAGATTTTCAGTTGCAATAAGAAATTCATATTTTAATTCTAAATGCAATGACTAGTATTTGGGACATGCTGTTGCTGTGCTTCAGGTGCAAAATGGTAGTGATGGGGATGCGGTTGATAGCAAGGGATGTGGGGAAAAGTGGGTGAACCAAGGACTGGTTTTGGAAGTAAAGACAACAGAATTTGGTGACATACTATGCATGGGTGATAAGCAAGGGAGAGCAGGTTAATAGAAAGTATAGGTGTGAGCAGGTTTTTGAATTGAGCAACTGGTTTGTGCTCAATTCACTTAACTGAGATACAAAGACTAGAGGAGGAACAGTTTTGAGGGTAAAAACTTAGGTTTCGGACATGTTACAATTGCGAAGTTAGGGGTGATATTAAAATAATTAGCTGACATTCTCATGGGTACCTGTCATATTGAGTAGGCACTATGTTGTAGGAGTGGGAAACTCAGAAAACAGATTAGGATTGAAACAAAACTGTTGGTTTGGTAACATGGAGGTATCTGGTGACTTCAACAGGAATAGTTTCAATAGTGAAGTGGGGTTTAGGGATTTGCCTGAAGAAGGTATCAGTGACTATAGGGGATAAGGATGTGGAGGGAGTCACCGCAGACAATTTAATCAAGAAGTTTTAAGAAGTGAGGTAGCAACTGGAGACAAATGAGGGATTATCAAATGAGTGTTACCACTTTTTACAGTGTCAGATATTGAGGTCTATTTTTACATTGGATTGATCCAATATAGAGGGTAAAGCTGATGGTGTAATAAATACAGGAGAGAGTTACTACAGAAGGGCTTTTGAGTAGGCAGGATGAGGTAAGCTACAGGGCACAACTGAGCAGTTCAATTCTGATAAGGGGAAGCAACATACTAACTACACTTTGCACCATAGAGAAAGCTGAAAACATAGGTGCAGAGGTAGGTAGGTTGAAGATTTGGTGGTTACACACAAAAAAAAATTAAAAAAAATAATTTTTCTTTTCCTTTTTGTGATAGGAACTCAGGATCTACTCTTAACACTTTTCTATATACTATATAGACACATTACTCTTAGTCATCATGCTGTAAGTTCTTTTTATTTAATGAGTGAACATTTAATGGCATCAGTTTGGTACCAGACACTATTCAATGAACAATGGTTTCACAGTGGACAAGCCCTTACATGTAAAGATAGAGAGATAAAAAATAAACAAGGAAGAGTTAGATGAGATAATTTTACATTGTGATGACTATTGTTACGTATGTCTGTTTTTTGATAAGACTATGGGGTATAGAGCTATTGAGGAGCTATATTAGAAAAGATTGTGCCATTCTGGGTGGCTAATATTTGGTTTAAAACATGAATATTGGAAAGGGAATGGGAAACTAAAAAGCAGGAGAGTGGGAACATTCCAGAAGGAATGTTCCAAAGGCCAGAAGGAGAGAAAATCATCATCCCTATAATGGGATGGTGATTTTCTACTTACTCACACCATTCCCTGAAATTATAGTGACTTGCTGGGACAATAATGGATAAGCAATTATTAAAATAGAATTTATTGACATCTTTCTCCTTTTCAGTTTTTTATTCAGATATGTTCAGGTTCTCTCTACTTCTGTTCCTCTCTGTTACTGTCATCTCCATCCTTGCAATGGAAAATGTGCAAACGTGCAGCAGAATGTCAAGGAGTCCAGTCAGCTTAACTGTCATACAGGGCAGTTTGTGAGAGATGGTGAATACTGACTGAAACGCATTAATCAAATTATGTCAGGTTACAAAATTCACCTGTGAAAGGTGACACTTATTTATATTTTCTTTTTATATCCCCATGAGGAATCAGAGGAAACATAAAGACCTTTTTTTCTGGCCATTTGATTGCCCATGATCATTTAACTGATTTTAGGCTTCCACCAAAAGGTTGACAGGGGCAGAAGGATGAAGTGCATTTCAACTTATTATAAGTTAAAAAGGTAATAATGTTTAAAGTATACATTTAAAGTTTAGATTGGGAAAGAGAGTTGAGCTGTTTGCATAATTAAACATTAATAATTTATTTTTAGGTTCAAATGGATGATGCTATTTTTGACCCCGATTAGCATGACTAATCAAGAATGGACTGCATTCCTTGTATGTGTCACACTTTCCTGACAGTCTTATTAAGTGACCAGTGAGTATCAGTTACTGCCAATAATATTTCTTTGGCTCTTTTTATTTTCTTTGGATAAGTACCATGAATTGAAATTTACCACTAAACATGAATAAATCTGCAGTTGTAGTGAGATTAGAAGTGAATTCAAGAATGACCAGTCAATTGGCAGCTTTGTGAGTTTTATTTCTTAAATTTGGGGGTCAATTTATTAAGAGATAATTAAATGCTTCACATAATCTACAATTAAAGAGAATGACTTATAAACTAAAATTCAACGCATCTAGTGGTGATGACCAAAAAACAAGTTTGGGAATGAAAGCATTTATTTCCTCTATTTAGGACTGTTTTTGACAATGACAAGGACAGAAAATCAAATAGTTTTGAAATTGTTTAAATTACAGATATTTCATCTGATGTGAGAGCACTCAGAGAATTATTTCTTTTCTTCAATTGTGTCCAGTTTTATACTAACAAGGGCACCTGTATTTAATCAGTGCCCATCATACTTAGGCTATTCTGGACTAAATTAGAAAAAACTATAAATATATATGCAAAAACAAGAGTCAAATTGCATCTTCCATCATTGAATTTTCTTCTCCTTAATACAATTAAATTGTATATTTAACATATGGAGAGTGTGTAATTTTGTCTTATCATTAATATTTGTTACCAAGGATTAAAGTGCACAAACTACTTAAAATCTTCATACTTATATTTTATCATGAAAACATAAATATTACAAGCAATCCTATATATTAAGAATATGTAGATATTTATATCTTTTCCTGAATCTAATTCTAGTAATAGAAAAATTAATGGAGAAATATAGAGAAAATAAATTTTATAATTTAAAAGCTTTTAAAATGTATTCATGAGAGTGTATACAAATATAAATACATTTAACATAGAAAATTATGAATCTAAGAAATATAACAAAAATATTTATATTATTTCAAATATATTTGAAATATTTCTAATATTTAACAGGTAGAAGTCAGCAAAACAAATCTCAATAAAAATATTAATATATATTTTCTGGTCAAAGGCAATTAAAAGAAACAGACTAAATAAACATACCTTATTTAATTGGAAATGAAAATACATTTCTACCTATAGTTTTGTTTAGAGAGGAATGAAATAGAAATAATAAACCATTAAAATTGAATTACAATGTATTAATCAACAAAATGACACAATCAGCCAATGTAGTTCTCAGAGAACTATGTATGTTCTTAAATTCAAGATTCTTGACAATAATAACCAAAATTCATAAACAAACTCAAAATACATGAAAGAAGATAAAAATGATAAAGATAACTGATAAGAAATTATAAAGAGTTGGTTGTTAACATCAAATGATTGTCAATATTGGAAAAACTGTCATAGACCATACAAAATTTTGTCTTATATATTATCATTTTAGAAGTTTAGCATTCTCTAATATTAAAACACACAATCACAGAATGAGAGAAATATAGACTGATTTTATTTCTAAATATAAGAACAAGAATCATATGTGATTTAATATCTCATGCCAGATCTCTTGTCCTCATTCTGCCATCAGGTTAATCAGAACATGTTCCTATCAGCAGAAGCAGAAGAACATGAGGACAATTTAATATAATACATCTTATGGTTTAGGCTCCAAAAAGGTAGAGTGACTTTCACCCACTTACTATTGACCAAAACTAGTCACTTGCCCAGCTCAAGGTCAAGAGATGGAGAAATAAACTTTTGTAATTAGACCATGAAAGTGTATAAATGTATGAAGTACTGAAAGATCACATTGGTTACTTCCACTAGTCATACAACCTCAGCATTAGAAAAATACCCATATAAATAGATGAAAGTAGAAATGATAACTAAATTAATGTTCAAAAATATTTGCTAACATTTAACATAATTTATAATAAAATATTAACATGTTAAGAATAGAACAGGAGTGTCTTAACTTCATAAATGATGCCTATCAGAAATCTAGCATAAATAGCCTACTTAATGTTGAAATATTAAAAACATTCCTATTAAAGTTAGAAAAAAAGGCAAACAGTTTTTCAACATTTTACTGTAGTTTAGCCAATATCATAAAAATAGAAAAAACAAATAAGAGTTTGAGCACGAATAATGAAAAAACATATAACCTCATATATTTTTTAAGTGACATGTCAAATCAGTGGGAAAAACACAATCTTTATAGTAAATGGTGTAGAGCAATGCTTCACCCCAGGTCAAGTGCTTGCTGTGGCTGAGACCCATAGATTGATTGGTGCTGACATTAGACAACTCTTACAGGCCATTTTAGCTTCTGATCTCCCAGTGGGGTTCAATGAAACTTTTGGACTTCATCTCAGGTCTAATTCTCCCTATGAAAATTCTGCTTCCTCTCTTTTCATTTTACAAGTATTAATCCCTCATTAACATTCTGTACACAAACCTTTGCCTCAGAGTCTGTTTTCCAGAAAATACACCCTGTTATATACCATAGACCAGACTTCCATCATATCAGGGATATTGTCTTACCTTAAGGACAAAAAAATTAGGTACTACGGCAGGGGTCGGGAACCTATGGCTCGCAAGCCAGATGTGATCTTTTGATGGCTGCATCTGGCTTGCAGACAAATCTTTAATAAAAATAATAATAACACGCCTGACCTGTGGTGGCGCAGTGGATAAAGCGTCGACCTGGGAACACTGAGGTCGCCAGTTCAAAACCCTGCACTGGTCTGGTCAAGGCACATATGGGAGTTGAGCTTCCAGCTCTTCCCCCCTTTCTCTCTCTCTCTCTCTCTCTCTCTCTCTCATTCTGTGTCTCCTCTCTAAAATGAATAAAATAAAATAAAATATTAAAAAAATAATAATAATAACATTAAAAATATAAAACATTCTCATGTATTACAATCCACTCATTTCCTATCACTCATGTTCATGGTTGCTGGTGACTGGAGCCAATCACAGCTGTCCTCCGGGACAACAGCAAATTTTTATTCGATAATGCTTAATGTACATGGGTCATTGTGAGGTTAGAAAGTAAACTTCCCTTCTTTTAATCAAGTAGTCAGCTAGCTAATTGCAGAAACCCTTTTGACAAAGAAGATGACTAAAAGAAAAAAAATTGAGGAGTGTTATACTTTTCAGCAGGAATGGACAGAGCAGGTTCTGCAGTGTGTCTAATATACAATGATAAAATTGCATCAATAAAATGGTCAAATATAAAGCGGCACTTCAACACATGCCATATTACATTTACATCAAAATATTCAGTGGAGGACAGCAGGAGAAAGCATGTCAAGAGCTACTGTGCAGAATGCAAGCTAGTAAGCAGCAACTCCATGTTTGGACCCAACAAGGTGACTGAAATTTGGCTAGCTTTGCTGGTGCTTTAGCAATTTTGAGAAATGGAAAGCCATTCACAGATGGGGAGTATGCCAAAACATTCATGTTTGATGTTGCCAATAAACTTTTTGACGACTTTTCAGATAAAGACAAGATAATCAAATGAATAAAAGACATGCCTCTGTTGGCAAGAACTGTTCATGATCATACCATCATGATGGCTGATCAAATTGAGGCAACACAAATGAAGGACATAAATGCAGCATCATTCTTTTCTCTCACTTTGAATGAGTCAACAGACATAATCCCAGTTCAGTGTGATTGCAAGGTATGCTGTTGGTGACACACTATGTGAGGAAAGTCTTGCTGTTTTGCCTATGAAAGAGACAACAAGAGGAGAGGATTTATTCAAGTCTTACACTGAGTTTGCTAAAGAAAAAAATCTACTGATGGATAAACTTATTTCGGTATGTACTGATGATACTCCGTGCATGGTGAGAAAAAACAGGATTCGTAGTGCTTCTTTGTGAACATGAATAGAGACCCACCCTAAGTTTTCACTGCATCCTACATCAGGAGGCCTTTGTGCTCAGATGTGTGGTGAGCAGCTTGGTGAGGTGATGTCGCTGGTCATTTGGGTGGTCAACTTTATTGTTGTTCGAGCTTTAAATGATCACCAGTTTAAAACACTGCTGGATGAAGTTGGGAATAATTACCCTGGTCTGCTTCTGCACAGCAATGTGTGTTGGTTGTCAAGAGGGAAGGTGTCAGCCATTTTGCGGCTTGTCTGAGTGAAATCCGGACTATTGAAATGAAAAATGTTGAGCATCCTGAGTTAGCTAACACTGAGTGGCTCCTAAAGTTCTACTATCTCGTGGATATGACTGAACATCTGAACCAGCTTAATGTGAAAATGCAAGGCATTGGAACTACAGTCTTATTCCTTCAACAAGCATTGTTTGAATTTGAAAACAAGCTGGAGCTCTTCATCACCAACATTGAAGCAGGTTGTTTACTACACTTTGAAAAACTGGGAGAGTTTAAAGATGCATGCACAGCAAGTGACCCTGCTCAACATTTTGATCTTCAGCAGCTAGCGGGCTTTGCATCTAATCTCCTGCAGTCATTCAATGCGTGCTTTGGAGAATTTCATGAGTGCACTCGTCTTTTTAAGCTCATCACCCATCCACACAAGTGTGGACAGTGCTGACCTGAGTTACATCCCCAGAGTCTCAATCAGAGATTTTGAGCTACAGGCTGCTGACCTGAAGGCCTCAGACATGTGGGTGAATAAGTTCAAGTCACTGAATGAAGATTTGGAAATACTGACATGACACAAAGCAGAGTTGGCGAGCAAACACAAGTGGGGAGAAATGAAAAAAAATTCAACCCGTGGACCAGCCGATTGTCAAATCTTGCAATGTGCTTCCCATCACATACCACACACTGCAGCATGTGAGTATTGCTGTACTGACAATGTTTGGCTCTACGTATGCATGTGAACAGTCTTTCTCACATCTAAAGAACGTTAAGATCAACCTACCAACAAGTTTAACAGATGGAAGTCTCAACACCTACATGAAGCTTAACCTCACCACTTATCAACCAGACTACAAAGCCATCAGCAAAACCATGCAGCACCAGAAGTCACATTAATGGTAAGAAGTACTTTATTCATCATTGGTTAGCAACAGTATAACACCGTTATTAAAAAGAATTCAGAATTTAAAATTGTTGAATTTAAAAGTGTTGGTCTTACATAAAATGCACACATTTACTTGTATTTAGTGTTATACATATTGTATGGCTCTCATGGAATTACATTTTAAAATATGTGGTGTTCGTGGCTTTCTCAGCCAAAACGGTTTCCGACCCCTGTAGTAAAGGTTTATATAATTGGGAGTCACTTGGCCATTAAACCCATCTTTCATATGCTAAAAACTTCACAAGATTGAAATCTGATTGAAAGGACCCGGTGCTCAATTCTTCATCTAAGAGTCCAATTCGTTCTTAATTGCTTTATAAAAATGTCTTTGAGGACAGAACTTCTAATAGAAAACTATATTCAGTAATGTGTATATTACTGATATGAAAAGTTCTAGTGGCAATGATTTGCACGGATACTGATATGAATGCTTTTCTTAACGAAGTTAACTCAGAAAATAGAGAACCTCAATTAAAACCTCAATGTGCAATAACTATACTATAGATATTTTGTTTTTCTTTTTCTTCTTAGAGTCTTGTTTATTTATTTATTTTTAGTCTGGTCTAGAATTAAAATATGCTTCCAATAATCTAATTTACAATTATCTTTCAAACACACCTCCTTCATTTTCACAACATGGTCTAAAGGTAAAAAATTATTTAAGAAAGGACTTTTTAATTAGCTTGAATTGTGTGTGACTGGGTCCATTGACTACTTTCAGTTTGAGATTTTAATGGGCTTCTTTTAAGTATCATTAACCCTGGGAATAAAACATCAGCATAACCTAAGATCTTATGGAGCATTCTTACCAGTTACTAAAGAATTCAATAGTCTGATATGCATTTCATTTATTAATAATGTGTCCAGAGTGACAACCTATCACTAAACTTATTCAGTCTTGAAGAATTTCGTGACAGCTAATTTCAAGACTCTACCGCTTTAGATCAAACTTTCCTAGAATGAATATAGCTCTTGATTTGTGATTAGACCATCTGAGTCTATATCCTGTTTCTACCCTTTACAAGACAGTGGTTAACCCATGGCATCTATGCTTTGTTTATTTAAATCTGCATGGTTATAAAAAGTATTTTCAGTGGCTTACAAAAATTTATAAAATAAAAATAATCTAAAAATATATTTTTTCCAAAAAAGCTTACCATGATTACATGAATTACTTTGGAAAAACTATCATATCTATAAAATGTTGCTTAAATCAGTGCTGCATTGTTGAGTTGTGGCAGAGATTGAATAGAAAACAACAACATTAAAAGCTCTTATGCTACTGCCCAGTAAAAGTTAGCTATGATTATTGTAAAGTTACAGGGGAAGGACGGTGTCTCTCTTAACGAATGAATAAATAACTTCATTTCAGTTGTCAATAACCACCACTGACTCCCCTTAAAAAATAAGAGTTAAGACAAAATAAATGTAGCAGAGTAAATAATATTAAAGAAAATTTAATACCTAATAATTATATTCAGTACTACATTGTCTGAACAATTTTGCATTGAATTTTTCTGTGTCTTTGTCTTAGTTCTTTCAAGCTGTTATAACAAAAATGCTACCGACTGGATGGTTTACATACAGCAGAGATTTACTGCTTACAGTTCTGGAGGCTGGAAGTCTGAATTTAGAGTGCCAGCTTGGTTGGGTGTGGGCCTTCTGCCAGGTCACAGTCTTCTTGTTGTATCCTCACATGGTGAAAGGGACTGGGGAGCTCTGTGGAGTCTCTTTTAGAAGAGTACTAATCCCATTCCCTCATAGCCTAATTACCTCTTAAAGACACCACCTAGCAATATCACCACCTTTAAGAGTTAGGATTTCAGTGAATCTGGGAGGTGGGGGACACAAAAATGTAGATTGTAACAGACTTCTACAAAATTAAAAAACCAAAGAGGATGATTTCTAAGGTTCCTTGGAACATTCTTCCTTTTTCTTTAAGAAGATATGAAAGTGTTAGATAAAGGAACAGATTATGATACTTAAGATTAAATATGCAAGAACTGGAACAAGAAAGGTACTGATTATTTTACTAAAATCATTTTTTTTATATTTGTGTTTTTTAAATAAAAATAAGCAAGCTATTGGAATAAAAGAAAATGATGCCTTTTGTTTGCAATTTACCAGAAACCAAAGTCTTATCTAGCTCAGTAAAGATGAAATCTATTATCCTCATAATTAGGAAAGTCATGGAGAACAGTAGCAATGAAAATAAGCTTTTAGTCTATTAAGGGTGATCTGGTCTCTCATCTTTGCTTCCTGTTGACTTCTTCATAGGAGTCAATATTATACTAACATCCTGAAAAGTTCCTTGTCAGAGACAAAAGGGACTTACCAGCTCCAGTATAAAAAAAAAATTGTGAGTTGGAATTCAATATTCCAGCAAGGTTCTTTGTAGCCAAAGGTCTTTTATTAGAGAAAGGGAATTAATGGCAGTGATGGATATTTAGGGAATTATTGAGCAATCTTTTCAATTAAGTGTTTATGGTGGTTTAACACAATGTTTTTAGGAACCAAAAAAATAAATAAGTAACATGTCCACAAACATTATTATTATTCTGAGACATTCCTGAGCATGAAAATGCTAGTATTGGAAAAGGAAATGTGATGAGAACAAGTGTAAAACGGGACTGTACTATGCCAGTAAGAAAGTATAGTCACCTTTTGTATGACTGAAAGAACTAGAAAAAAATATTTTCATCTAATGAGACATTCACTCCAAAGCACAATGTGGGCTCCTGGTTGTTAGGTCTACTTTATTAAGAAAGCTAGAAATGTGTATTTTTATGTAAATTTCAAACTTTACTATCATTGTCAACTGACTCTATTTTTTTCAATGACACTGCTGTGTTGACAAATCCGCATTCATCATGTGAGAAAGCAGTTTGCTGCCTCTTGTCTAATAAATAAGAGAAAAATATTTGAACTCTTTCACTGCATTATGAAAATATTTTATATCTCAAGTACTCCCATCTAACTCTATTCTACATACATAATGGCTTAATCATAATATGCATCAAACTTCACTTGCAGTTAGAAAACTATTTTGGTGTACTGTATTATGGTCTAAAATGTGGGATACTTACATATCTGTCATGTAGCAGTTTATCCCCTAAGGCAAGCAGTGCCAGATACCTATACTATCTATGGTGCTGAGTATGTGCATGGTGCAGGATAAGGAGTTCGTGAGGTCTGCAGAGATTACAAACAACGTGAGCCTGCCATTTCTGATCATGTGCTCTGATATCATCCTGCTCTGATGATATCATAACTAAAAATGGTGGGTGTAGTATTCAATAAGATAGAAGGTTTCTCAAAATATCCACATCCGTCTAAAAAATTATTTTTAATTTTGCAATCTTTGCAATAGCAACACTTTAAAACACAGCTCTTTTTTTTTTTTCCATCCACAATATAGTTCCTAGAGAAGGGCATTTCACACTTCATTTAACTCTTCCAATCTACTATTCCCAAAGAGTATATGTCTAACAGACATGCTGTAAAATATTCTTGAAAGGGAAAGCTAAATTTCTATGGATGGATGACGGAGGGACTTGAAAACTAGTTAAACCACATACATGGATCATTTCATGAGTATTCGAGGTAATTGTTAAGGCTCTGAGGCCAGGGCCCAAAGATGGAAGAATGTGACTGAGGGTAAAGTGATAAGGCTGAAAATACAACTGTTGAATGATAAATCTGTTGTGCACAAAGGTGTAATATCACCCATATATTAGCTTTTGAATTATGCCCCTTTTACATTTTTGATGTCCTTTATATAATTTTGAACAATTGGTTGTTGCTGATTACAAAGGCTGTCCATAGTAATTTATATTTATTCATAGTTCACCTACTAGAGGCCTAACCCACAACTGTTAAGTATGAGGTGGGTATGTTAAACCACTACAACTGCGATTACTGTATACATAATGGACTGTTAAAGCCAGTTATATATTTTACCTTCATGAGTTAATATATTAAGATTATTTTCATTTTCAGTCACAAGTAGTTATTAGTAATTTATTATATCTTTATATTTTGGGGTTGTGTAGTGTTTATATTAAATATAAGTATTAAATTTAGCTTCTATTTATTTTTACAGATATATGCTATTTATTACAGTCAGTTTTTAAACTAATATTTAAATATACAGTTTTTCTTCCATTAAAAATGTATTATTATTTAATGGAAGAAAGAAAAGAAAGAAAGAAGAAAGGAGAAATAAGGGTAGCAGTCAGACAGGAAACTATTTACAAGCATGAGTCCTGGTCGGGGTGGGTTTAAGAATGGCAGCCCTGAGGTACTAGGATGTGTGGGGTTTTCCGGTGATATCTAAAGAAAAAAAGAAATTAATTTAAAAAGTAGTATTATATTACACATAGAACTTTGCAAATTGTATGTTGCTTGTGAGAGAATTGGGTAAAAGTAAATTCTGTACATAATTGAGACTTTATAACTGTTACACTGTTTTACTCTAACATTAAGCAGAAAAAGAAAAATAATGATTGATGGGCTCAGAGATGCTCAACACCTGGTACCTGGGTTCTTGGCTTCAACACAGATCTTTGTGTCCAAACTAGATAACAATTGCAGAAAGAAACAGTTGGACACTTGAACAACAGAGGGTGGTAAAAAAGAGAAACCCACACTGGATGAATGTCTCTGTCCTTTGTTGTAATGAAAGCCCCGAGGACTATTTTCACTATCATGGCCAGAACTGGTTAAGAATTTCCAATAGAGATGACGATGGAATGGAATCTTAGGCTTATAATTAATTTGCTTAAAGTATATAAACTACTGTGACATTTCTTTCCCACCTTAAGTTTATGTGTAAGTATAATGCCTATTACAATTTCATGTACATATTTTTCTTAAAGTATCTAACATTTTTCAATGTTTCCAACTTACCGAAAGTATGGGGCATTTTTTTCTTTCTTATTTCCAAGAAGAAACACTTACCTGTAAAATGCTAAGTTAAAAAAAAAAAAAGAAAAAAAGAAGCATAGGAGAATACATGCATCAAGATGCCCAAAGAAAAGTTGGTTTTTATTAACAACTTTTTTCACAGATACTTCATATTTTTTAAATTAATTAATTAATTAATTAATTTACTTTGTAGCCAAACTTATCTTTTTTCTAGCAGAACTCTGCTAAGAATACCAGAATGGAGATGATAATCTTGGAGTCATTATTAGCATTCTCATATGTTATTGTTAACTATATAATATGTAAGTATATATTATAATATTATAATATATACTATATTGTGTGTTCCTTACTCAAGCACAGTTGTATCATTATGGCACCAACCTTTACTCAAAACTTTTGCATTGCATTTTACAAAAACTGTTTATAAGTTAAACTAAGCTTTATTTCTAGATAGAGGAATAAATATATAAATGATTCTATTACCATTAATTGAAAAGTCAGCCTGGTTATGTATAAAATAATTAGATACGCTGTAGTTTTGAACAATTTATTTTTATTTTATTTTAAAAAGGATTGTATTGATTGATTGAAGACAGAGAGAGAGAGAGAAAGGGGGGAGTGGGAAGCATGAACTTGTAGTTACTTCTCAGATGTGCCTTGACTTGGCAAGCCTGGGATTTTGAACTGGCAACCTCAGCATTCCAGGTCAATGCTTTACCCACTGTGCCACTGCAGGTCAGGCAACAACTTAAAATACATTAGAGAAAAGCCGGCTGGGTATCTTAGGAGCTAGTGGTGAGGGAAAGAGTAGGAAACAAGGAATAAATAGTATGAAAAGTGAGAGAGATTACTGTAAATGCTTGCTATGCTTTCTATGATCATTGTCTGAAGCAGTTAAAGGATTTATTAAGCTGTGTTTTATGGCCTAGAATTTCATCTATCTTGATTGTTTCAAGTTAGTTTGAGGAAATAATATTCAGCAGTCATTCAATGAAGTAGGCTATAGATGTCAATTACATTCAGTTAATTGATAATGCTTTTGAGTTCAGCTGTGTCCTTACTAATTTTCTGCCTGATGGATCTGTCTATTTTTGAGACAGCAGTGTTGAAGTCTACAGCTATGTTATTGGATTTATCTATTTCTCTTTGCACTTCTATTAGTTATTGTGTCACGGAGTGTGATGCTCTATTGTGAGTTGCACAGATATTATGGACTGCTATTCCCTTTGGAGAATTTATCCCTTTCTCAACATATAATGCCCTTCTTTTTCCCTCATAAAGTCCGTGTTTTTTGTCTTCTTTGTCTGAAATTAATAAAGCTACTTCTACTTTCTTTTGATTAGTGTTAAGATGGTACATTTTCCTCCATCTATTTACTTTTAATTTATATATGTCTCTATATTTAAAGTAGGTGTTTTTTTACACAACATATACCGAGTCATGTTTTTTAATACATTCTGACAATGTCTTTTAATTTTTGCATTTACACCATTGCTATGAAAAGTGATTATGATATAGTTGAATTAATATTTTTACTGTTTTTTATTTGTTGTTGGGAAAACAGGTGTGTGAGGCTTGCTCGCTTGTACTTTGCCTGATTGGTGCATGAGCATGGGGCAGCACCACGTGTGTATAGTCTATGTAAGGCTGCAGGTGCTTACCCTCAGGGCGGCACATTGTAGATTGCGGATTGCCTACTGCTATTCGGTGGGGCAATTTTTGCTATTGTTTGCTGAAGAAGGGTTTTTTCCCCAACCCTAGCCTGTTTGCTTGTCAGTGCTAAGAGAGGTTATTTCCTGTCTGCATGCTCATCCACTGTTTTGAAACTCAAATAAACAGAATGGCCCACCATTTTCCGGCTCTGCAGTTTCTCTACCATCTGTCTGAATCCACTGGGAACCTGCATAATCATGGCCACCGGCATTACAGTTGTCCATGTTTTTAGTCCTATTTATTATCTTCCATTCTTTCTCTGTATTTTGTGGTTTTAATTGAACATTATATATAACTGATTTTTTCTTGTTTTCTTAGTATATCAATATACTTTACAAAACTTTTTCTAGTGCTTGCCCTAAGTTTGCAATATATACTTACAACTAACCCAAATCTACTTTAAAATAACACTATCACTTCACAGATATTGGGATTACCTAATAATAACGAAATGATCTTAATTCTTTTCTCCCCTCCTTTATCATTGTTATCATTCATTTTACTTATACTTAGGCACACACACACATATGTGTTTATAAACTTATAATGATGTATACATAGATAATTTATTGACACACATAATTGAATATAATGTTGCTATTGTTATTTGAACACACTGCTACCTGTTATATCTATTAAGAAAAATGAAAGTTTTTGAATATTAACTTTACTACCATACTTTCTCATAGAGATCTAGTTTCTGACTTATATTTCCTTCCTTTTAGAGAACTTCTTTTAACATTTCTTGTAAGGTAGGTCTATAAATTTCCTTAATTATTGTTTGAGAAAGTATTTCTCCTTTGTTATAAAGTACCACACCCCATATTCTGAAAGTTACTCTACCCCATTTCATCAAGTTAACGTAGAGACACCCAGTCCAGATGAATTTTGAAGAGTTTTATTAAAGGAGGAGATTTATTAAATATGCTGGCCGCATATGGCTGACACAGGGCCAAAGACCCAAATTGTGCAGTCCCCAAAAATAGTTCAGGGACTTCTTATATACCCCTGATCACACACAGGCGGGGGAGAGCATGACATTATAGAACAAACTGACAACATTTATTTAGGGGATACACAGAAACATTAAGACTTTCAAGGTAACATAATCAAAGATGTTTACAAATATTTTAGGGTTCATCTTCCTTCACTAGCCTAGAGGTATTTTACTTTCAAGATTCCAGGAAGGGGGAGGTACTACAGTCAATGCAAGGTGGTATGTAAATTCTGCCTCCTATTGAAAGAGAAGAAGTTTTTCAGTTAACCTTTATTTTAGATTTAAAATAAAATGACCCATTGTTCTCAGACTGCCAGAAACTTCTACATTCTTCTCCCTCCCCTCCCCAAAGGAAGGACGGGACAGGAAAGCCTGATAGGAAAGCCTGACCTTTCCTCCCAGAATATTAATATTAATTTTCAGCTTTTGGTATCTTGCAACACCTTCACTCTTAAGATAATTTACATAGTACAGAATTGGTGCTGTTTTTCTTTTTCTCAACAGTTTAAATATTTTACTCCATCCTCTTCTTGCTTGCATGATTTCTAAGAAGTCAGATAAAATTCTTATCTTTTCCTCTATATGTAATTTTTTCTCCTTACTTCTGTCAGTGTTTTCTTTCATCTTTAATTTTCTGTGGTTTAAAAATATTATGCATAGTTACGGTTTTGGGCATTTTTTCATCTTTGTATTCTCTAAACTTCTTGGATATGTGGTTTGGTGTCTGATATTAATTTGGGACTTTTCAATAATTTTTTTATTGAATTTATTTGGGTGACTGTTGGGAAAACAGCTGTGTTAGGCTTGCTCGCTGTTGTACTGGCTGCAAGCACTTTGCTTGATTGGTGCATGAGCATGTGGCAGAGGCATGTGTGCATAGCCTATGTAAGGCTATGGGTGCTTGCACTCAGTGTGGATTGTAGATGGCGAATGGCAGATTGTCTTCCCAGCATTGTGAGGGGCCATTTTGCTGTTTGTTCACTATTTTGCCTGAGAAGAGATTTTTCTCCTGCCTGTTTGCTCATCTGCCATTCTGAGAATCTATTAAACAGGAACGGCCCAATGTTTTCTTGTTCCATAGTTTCTCTGCTGTCTGTCTGAATCCCGTATGAACCTGCCTGGTCATGACCACTGGCATTACAGTGACATTGGTTAATAAAATTATTTAGGTTCCAGGAGTATAATTCTACAACACATCATCTGTACTTTGTATTGTGTGTTCACCACCCCAAGTCATGTCTCCTTCCATCACCATTTATTACTCCTTTACACTTTCTACTTTCTCCCCTCCCCTTTCCCTTTTATAATCACCAGACTGTTGTCTGTGTCTATGACTTTTTTTCTTTGTTTAATCTCGTCACTTTTTCACCCAGCCTCCAAGCCCCTTCCCCTCTGACAGTTGTCACTGTATCTATGAGTCTGATTCTATTTTGTTTGTTAGTTTATTGTGTTCATTCAATTCCACATGTAAATAAAATATGTTACTTGTCTTTCTCTAACTGGCTTATTTCAGTTAGCATAACACTCTCCCAGACCAACCATGCTCTTGCAAAAGGTAAGATTTCCTTCTTTTTAGAACCGAGTAGTATTCCATTGAGGTAACTTCATACTACTTTCCACAGTGGCTGTACCAATCTGTATCCCCACCAACAGTCCAGAAGGTTTCCTTTTCTCCATATCCTCGCCAACAATTGTTTGTTGATTTATTGATAATAGCCATTCTGACAAATGTGAGATGATATCTCATTGTGGTTTTAATTTTCTTTTAAGTATTATTTTGGGCCTGATCCATGGTGGTGCAATGGATAAAACATTGACCTGGAAAGCTGAGGTTGCTGGTTTGAAACTTTGAGCTTGCCTGGTCAAAGCATATGTGGGAGTTGATGCTTCCTGCTCTTCCCACCTTCTCTCTCTCTCTCTCTCTCTCCTCTGTAAAATGAATACATAAACTCTTTTAAAATAGAAAATATAAAAAATATTACTTTTATGTCTTTCTCTCTTGTATTCTCATTATATGTATATTACAACTTTTGTAATTGTACCACAGTGTTGAATATTTTGTTCTTTCTTCCACTTTGTTGTTTTTCTTATCAGTTTCAGAGATTTCTATTGAGAATTCTTCAGTCTCAGCGATTCTTTACTCAGCTGCTTCCAATTTCCTAATAAGGCAGTCTTTTCTGTTACAGTAGGGTTTTTTGTTTCTTTTGTTTATTTAATCTCTAGCATTTTTTGTTTGTTCGGTTGGTTCTTTCCTAGGATTGTCATCTCTCTAGTTATACTACCCATCTGTTCTTGGATACCATCTACTTTATCCATTAGGCACCTTAGCATATTAATCATGGTTGTTTTAAATTCCTAGTCTCATAATTCCAGCATCTTTGCCATGTGTGATTCTAATGCTTCCTCTGTTTCTTCAAATTGTGTTTTTGTTTTTTTGCCTTTTGGTATGCCTTGTAACTTTTTTCTTGATAGCTGTACATGATGTATCAGGTAAAAGGAACTGCTATAAATGGCTTTAGTTATATAAAAGTGAGGTGTGGGGGGGAAGGAAAGCATTTTGTAGTCCTATGAGTAGGTCTTTTGTTGATTCTATGTCTCTGAACTGTTAGCTTCATAAGTGTTTCCCAATTTTATTTTGTTCTGTTTTTTTTCTCCTTAGGTGGGAGAGTGAGCTTCAGTTGGGTGTTTCCCTTCTCCTATGGAAGGCTAGAGATGACTGAAGTTGAGTATTACCCCTTTCCTGTCAATTAGGTTGTAATAAAACCCCAGCCTGTTAGGCTCTGGTTTATTCATTTCTCCTGTGGGCAGGCCTTATTAAGAATGGAGTACTTTTCAAAATAACTTCTTTCCCCCTCCCACTGCCAGAAGCAAGAGGGAAGTTTTCTCTGATATTGACTCTGAGAACCTGGTAGAGCATCCCAGTATGTGGGGGACTACCCAATAACTGGGTGCCTATGGAGTTTTTTTTTTTAAAGATTTTGTTTATTGATTCTAGAGAGAGGACAGGGAGAGAGAGTGAGAGAGGAAGGGTGGGGAGGATCAGGAAGCATCAACTCATAGTAGTTGCTCCTCATGCATGCCCTAACCAGGCAAGCCCAGGGTTTCAAACTAATGACCTCAGCATTCCAGGTGGATGCTTTTTCCACTGCACAATCACAGGTTAGGCCCCATGAAGTTTTTGTCAGAGTCATTCATGCTGAGCCTTCATAAATTAATCAGTTACAGTTTGGGTATTACTACTCTGGGACTGGTTCCTGCTGAGGCTCCCATTTGTGGATCTGTGCTCAGGTAAACCATGACCCCTTTCATTCACCTGTTGGTCTCTCCAGTCTTGGGGCCCAGTTTTCCTAAGTCCTTACTTCTCATAAGGCTCCTAGAAGTTGTTGACTTTTTAGTCTGATCAACTTGTAATTTTTTTAGGATGGAACAGCTACTTTCAATTCCTTACATGTGAACTAGAATCTGGACATTCTCTTTTCTTAGCTTTCAACCTCTCTTTTAAAAATGTCCTTATGTCTGCTTTCTAGTTTGCCAGTTTTATCAATCTAACAAGAAGTTAACCTAATAGATTAAATTTCTAGCTTAATGTATTATGTTTAATTTCTAGATTTTATATTTCAAATTTAGTTATTTTAAGTTTGCCTTTGTTTTCAAATTTGTCTACTTTTCTGAGTTAACCTATTATAGTTGGGTTTTTTTTCTTATTTTAATTTTTAAAAATTTGATTATTTAAACATATGCATTTTATATTCTCCAAAGACTATCCTGTTTCTCTGAAATTTTTGTTTTTTACTTCATATTTGTTTGCTGGTTCTAAGGGTGAATTGTTACTCCTATACTTTATGCTGTGAGAGAGTGTGAGTTTATCAAATGAGATTGCACCTGTTTAGTTTTGCATAAGCTTCTTTCCTTCAGGAGTAGCATCTGGCAGATAACAATCACTTTGTCAGACTATGATCACTTTTTGCAAATTTGTCAACTTCTGAGTTTGGAAACTACATGTATAATATGGATTCTGACCGAAGGCCAACTGGAGAAATGCTTTTCCTCTGCATAGTCCAGGCATACATAGCAAAGCAAAGCAAAGCAACCCCCATTTTTCTATGCCAGAGTATTCTCATTTCTAAAGCTCTGTTCATATAGCTTTCAAAGTTTCTTCCTTCAGATTGGTGTCTCAATTTTATTACCCTGAATGGAACCAAGATTACTTATCCTGTGTTTAAATGGGTATGAAATTTAACTCATGATCTACCAAGTAGGACATACACTTAGACATACTTACATGTACTTTGCATATATACAAATAGACACACTCTTAGGCAGTTAGAATTTTACTTTCTATCTCTATGATTCTTTGTTTCTGGAATCTAGGTATGTCACTTTATAGCTTGTGAATGTGGTTTTATATATTTCAACTAGTATTTGAAGAGTTTCAACAGATGATTTTTTAGTCCACCTAATTTCTTTATATTTAAAAAATACACATAAAGCTATGTAAACTTTAATAACTGCTATGTATCAAGGTTTTAGTTAGTCTTATGAATGTAAAGTATAAAAAGGTACCCTTTTATGTTTAATGTTTCATCCAAATTTTTCTGATTCTTGCTAAAGTTCTTTTTTCGTCTGTTTTCATCAAGAGTGGAGGCTCTTGTTCTCATTTTGGAATGTGATATTATGTTTTATCCTCTTACATCTTAAGAAGAGAGAAGACTCTGACTTTCAGTTGATATAATTGTTGACTGATGATCTCTAAAACCCAAATTATGAAATGTATGTAATTTGAACTAATAAAATATTTGTTATTCCAAATTATTAAATTAATGGTTTTTCATTTGTTAAATTAATTTAAAATATATGCAATAATGAGTAAACTTTGGACTGGTAAACTAGAGGGCACAGTAAAATTAAGCTAGAACCACTTGAATGGCTGAGTGAGTAATATGATATTTCTTTTAGAGTTACTTGAAATGGTGATGTTGTACTCTTTTCAATATCTTTCCTTCATTAACTCAATCTGAACATTTTCTCCCTTTTTTTAAAGTTTCCAAATAAGCATGTTTTGCTTATATTTAATGATTTATAGATTGTACATGTGCTTGACACCCTGAACTATATCTCTATGCTTTTCATAAGTAGTCCTTTTTCTAGTTAAAAATTTCTAAAAAAAAACCCAAATGCTATTTTGTTGTATATTGGCCTTTATTCATCCAAGAGTTACTGTGCTATATTGATTCTACAAAACATTTCTTCAAGCAATTATACTACAAAATTGAATTTGTAAAGTGTCCTTGGGCATTATGGTGCAAAAGAGTAGAATAATTACTGGCATATCAAAGTGACTTATGAGACTAATAGAAACTTAAATAACCAATGGGTTTTGTTCAGTGTTATTTCAAGGAGGAAGCATTCAGCAGAAATGGAATTTCGATTTTTAACAGATATATTCATCCATGGTATACCAATCACTTTTGTTTAGTATAAATGCTATTATTATATATTTATAAATACAAAATCTATATAATATATATGCATACACAAACACACACTTTCAGACACAGTACTTATTATTTCAGCAGCATAGTACATAGTTACTCAAATGTTAATGAAGGTTTTGCTAGCATTTTTCTAGAGAAGCAGGAGAAGAGAAAAATTTCCCAGAGATTCTCTTCTTTTCCAAAAGTGTTTATATGTACATGAATACTTTCTTTGCTAGTTTTCATGTCTCTCATCAATACTAATGCTTTATATTACATGCTTTGGTGTGCACACCATAACTTATCACCTAGTACTCCTTTTAATCATCTTTAGAAAAATTATTTATAAATAGAATAGTCTTCCAAGCAGTACTTTGTGTAAAAGAATATTTTTCCTCAATTGGGTTCAATCATGTCAACATCCCAAATTTATACATACTCTCATGTGATTCTCTTTATTGATGTATTTATTTTCATTTAATATACATGCATGTGTGTATGTGTATAAATGTGTGTGCGTGTGTGTGTATATATATATATATAATTACAATCATTATAGCAGTAATATTTACTATATATTCTCAGATCTATTTTGTAACTGTAGGCAAGTTGCTCAAAGTTTGTCTCAATTTCTTAATTTCTAACATTGTAATATAATGTACTTCATAGTATTGTGGTGAGGGTAATTTTAATATATATAAACACAAGAGTTTATGGTATGTGGTAGTCACTCTGTAACTGTTATTATTTAATATCTGTTACATAGGCTAATATCAAATACTTTGTTATCAATTATTTAACTTCACAGCATTCCCAGTAGTAATTTCATTATATTCTGCCATTTTTATATTTATATTTAAAATTTATATTTTAAATTAATAATGTAATTTATTTTCTTATACTGAGATGTCCTTCCTTATTTGTTTCTCTGGAAAACATATAGGCATTTTTCAAGGGTCAGGTTAAATACCACTTTATGCATTTGCAAAGAACAGAACTGTTGCATCTATTAAGAAAAATTTAAAAGATAAACAAGAACACTGTTTACCAAGCAAAGATATATCACAGCATATATCTTCTATTTAGAGGAGATGAGTTTGATAGATTTCTATATAATAATATTTACATATTATGACTAAATAAAGTAAATAGGAATAGGTGCATGAGAAACATATCAATTTTAATACTTATATTTCATTTGTAACTAACCAAGCAGAAGATAATGTATGCAGAATGGAAAAATAATGTACACATTGGTTGCTTGTCAATATATTATAAAATATTCATAATTTGGAGGATAGAGAGTTATGAATCTATAACTGTAAGCACTAGCCCACACACAGGTGCTTCTGACACTTTGGTGCCCTTTAGTTTTCCTACAGCAATTCAGGAGTTTCATAAACACAGTAAAATGAATAAGGTAGGGACTTAGAGTTTTTCAGTTTTTAGTGAGTCATTATAAAATTTGTCCCTGCAACATATTCATAAATCATGATAAATGTGCTGGCAATTCACTTTGCAGTATAATCAGCCACGTTTTAGCTGAGCAGTGTACATGAGCCAATATGTCCTTTACTTTTCAGAGTTTGTATTTGAAAGTGATTAGTCATCCTACTTTAACTTTAGCACCATGTCTAAAGCAGAAAATTTTGAGAAGAAACCCTATATTTAATTTCCTAAAAATAAGATATTGTTTTGATAATATATTTAAGTTTGCAACAACGTGTGAAAACCCTAAATGGTTTATTTTTATTTCTATGGCTATTTTTAAACATTAATTGTAAAATTCCACATGTACTTCTATGCATTGTTTTCCTGGCAAGCAAATACTTTGTTTTGAAATGCTTTTGTAGAACATTGAAACAACCGAAGATATGATGGTGAAAGTTGATATTTTATTGATATGAGAGAAACTATCCTCATTAAAATGGATTATAGGAAATCATAAACAGTTTTTTGTGGTTTAAAACAATGATCCAATAGCACACAGAAGAAAGAAATAGATATTATGAAATCTAGACATGAAGACCTAGATAATCTGCAGAGGTGTTCAGGGAGCATAGAAAGGATATTTAGTCCTGAACTCAGACCGGCTTCAGCACTGGTTGCCTGCTTGCCTGCTTGCTTTATTGTGTTGAATTTCATTCTTGGTGTGTGCACACTTCCCACCTGAAAAAAACATGTTCCCCAACAGCTGTAGAGTACTGAGAGAAGATCATGTCCACTAACTGATATCTCAATGCCAGTAAAATCTTAAAATTTTAATTAAATTTATTTCCATATTCCCCTTTTTCTGAATTTTCTGCCAGGAATATGCCTAATATTTTGTGTGCTAGTAACAGGGTAAGATGGATTTAGTGATAACAACAAAATCACTCTGTGACTACTTATTATACTGGGGAATAATTCTTTTTATCATTTTCCTTTGCACGAGGCTTTAGAACTGTTTCTATATATATCTGCATTGCTGATTTTAAATCTGAAATCTATTTTTTGGTGCATGCTGTAGTATTTATGCAATTTTAATTTTCTTTTTATTACAGTTAATGCATGCATTGGTTTTTACATTGGAGTTAAAGGGCATTGACTCTTGGACTGAACATAACCACAAGGCAATTAATGTTTTATAAACATCACTTTTACATAATTGTAGTTTTAAAATGTAAAAAATTATTATCTGATAAAAACACCCTCTTATTTTGTTTTAAGATTGAATCATGGCTTCTTTGAGTAGGCATAAATTTAAGAATAGTTGGTCCTGACACCTTCTGTTCTATATGTGGCTGTTATACACTTCAACATCAAAGGCGCAATATTTTATCATTGTGACATGTGCATATATTGCCTATATTCAAGTTCCCTTTGGCGATCAAGAAAAGAATTGGGCTCCTCATATTGTGTGTCATAATTGTGAGGAAATGCTTCATGACTGGGCATACAGAAAATGCAAAGAAATGCCTTTTGGTATTCCCATGGTTTGGCGTGAACCTGAGGACCACAGCAGTGCCTGTTATTTCTGTCTAATCCATACAAAGGGCATTGGCAAGAAAAACCAGCATATGATCATATATCCTAATATTCCTTCAGCAGTACGACCTATCCCACACTCTGAGACACTCCCGGTTCCAGTTTTCAATGGTTTTATTTCTACTAAGGATGAAGAAAGTGAAGATGGTGATCAAGTGTATTTTGATAAGATGCATGAGAAAATGGTTGTAGAATCTGAAGGGTCTTCTTCTGATGCCAAGCAGTCATGAACCCCTCAGCAGTTCAGCAAACCAGAATTAAATGACTTAGTAAGATATTTGGACCTATAAAAGAAAGCAACTGAGTTATTAGCCTCCAGGCTTCAAGAAAAGAATGTACTTCACTGGTCAGCTAAAGTATCCCATTTCAGGAAATGTGAACAAATTTTTGTGGACTTTTTTTCTGAAGACAAACACTTTGTTTACTGTCATGATATCAGTAGTCTTCTCTGCCAGCTAGGTGTTACCACTTACAGTCCAACAGAATGGCGGCTATTTCTTGACAGCTCTAAACAAAGTCTGAAATGTGTTCTACACAACGGTAATGTTTTTGCAGCAGTTTCAATTGGTTATTCAACTCATCTGCGAGAAGATGATAATGACATAAAAATTGTCCTCGACTTTCTGAAGTATGAGGAGCATAACTGGATCATTTGTGTGGATCTTAAAATGGTTAATTTTCTGCTAGGACAACAGAGAGGTTTCACAAAGTATTCTTGCTTTCTGTGTTTGTGGGACAGTTGACCTCAGGAGAAACACTGAACACAGAATGAGTGGCTAAAACATGAAGCTCTGGAAGTAGGGATACAAAATGTTGTGAATAAACCTGTAGTTAATTGAGATAAGATCATTTTTCCCCCACTTCACATCAAACTTGGCTGAATGAAGCAATTTGTTCAGGCTTTGAATAGAGAAAGTGAATGCTTTCAACATATTATTTCTGCTTTTCCTGCCTTGTCTTTTGAGAAGATAAAAGCCGGTGTAATCAATGGACCTCAAATTCAAATCCTCATACGTGACAAAGAATTTGCCAGGAAGATGAATAAGGGGGAGAATGCAGCAGCAGTCTTTTGTGGCAGTTTCAAAGGACTTTCTTGGCAACAAAAAAGCAGAAAACTATGAACTTCTTGTTCAAAGAATGCTGTTGGCTTTTTGCAACATTGGATGTAACATGAACGTTAAGATTCACTTCCTGAACAGTTACCTTGATAAGTTTCCCAAATATCTTGGCGCTATTAGTGGTGAGCAGACTACTGCTGGAGCATCAAACAAAATTGTCCTCAACAGTACACAAACACAAGAGCTACAAATGCAAATTTTTGCCTAAATAGAATTTAAATAAGTTTTGTGCAAATTTTATGATTAAAATAAGTGTTTTAATATGTTCTATTTCAAAATTGTAGACAATTTCTGAAGCAATCATATCTTTTAGTCTATTAGTGTATTTCCTGCATTATATAAATTATTATATTTTCACAAAGATGATACCCATGAAGACATTCTACTTCATTATGTTAAACTAAATGTTGAAAGATTTACAATAAGATGAAAACTAAAATCTTGAATTGCAAGGAAACTGTAGCTTACAGAGAAAAACTAATGTCAGATTTGAGTTCAGCATACTCAAATTAGGTAAGAAGTAGTGTTTTTGTGGATGTAACAAAATTTTGTTCCCCAGTGTTATTTAAAATCAGTTATATAAACTAATACAAATACTTTGTCATAAATTTTTAAAATTTATTATTATTTTTATTAAGTGAAAGGCAGGGAGTTGGAGACAGTCTCTTATATGTGCCCCAACCAGGATTCACCTGGCAAATCCGCTACCTGGTGATGCTCTGCCCATCTGGGGCTGATGCTCTGTTGCTCAGCAACCAATGTATTTTAGCATCTGAAGTGAGGCTACAGAGTCATCCTCAGCACCAGGGGCCAACAGTCTCAACTGGTAAAGCCATGATGAAATGGAAAGAGAGAGAGAAAGAAAGAGAGACAAGGGGGAGAAACGAACAGTCGCTTCTCTTGTGTGTCCTGACCAGGAATTGAACTCGGGACATCCATAAGCTGGGCGACACTGCTGCTGAGTCAACTGTCCAGGACTATAAATTATTAACTTCACAGCATCCTCAGTAATAATTGCATTGTATTCTGCCATTTCTACCTATGCAAAAACTTTTACCTCTGTTTAGTGGTGGGATTCAAATAATTTAACAACTGGTTCTCTGCCCTAATGACCGTTTTAAGCATAAAAAATGATGTACCGAAAAGGTAGTTTATTATTTCATGCACTTAATACTTAAATAAGAACAATAAAAGAGGTACACAAAACTAGATTATGATGTGAGTAAGTTTTAAAATATTAATGAAAAAATGTTAAATAATATCTGACAAAGAACAATAAAACTGATATTAAATATATTTCCAATGACAGCTTGTCACCCCCTGGTTGTTTGGCACTTCTCTTTATGTTATATGTTTGTTTACTGAAGTGACAAATACAAGGGAATTAAAATGTAGTATTTGGTTAAACGAATAATGAGTTTTATGAAATGAATAAATATTGCAAGCATAATCCTGTCAAATGTTTTTTACCTATAGATGGAATGACCGTTATTACAGATGTTAGAATATGCTATCATGCGGATGAATGTTAAAAAAGAATAAGGGATGCAAATTTGTGATTTTCACACTGGTGGGCTGCCCAGGTGCCCACGTTGGAGAGAACACTGAAAACAAGTGATATTTTAACAACCAGTTTGCTAAACTCAGCAAATAATTAGGTATCAGTTCTGCCAAACTGGTGTAAACTGCCTGAATAGCACCACTGCCTCTGTCCTAGACAGGTTTGTCTTCAGAATCACTCATTTATCTAGTTACCAACCTTTTGCATAGACTACTATAATATCTCTTATAGTGTTTGTCTCTAACCTTTCCCAATAAACCAAAATCCATGTAATACAATAATCCATATATTATTCATTAGCAAATGTCTAGATTATTTATATTATATATAAGATGAATATTTTTTTCAATGTACAGCTTTGACACTGGTGAAATTATACTAAATCTTTTCAATCACAGTAAAATATAAAGAAGATAATAGTACCTACTTATAGAGTTAGTGTTATATGAGTGTGTGTGTGTATATATATATATCTGTTTAAAAAAAAGAACATAGAGCATAGTAAGTGCCCATAAGTGAGACTTTTTATTAGGCTGCTCATGATTTTTATTATGATAATATTAATGATATTGATAATGATAGTTATTTCTCTATTTTAACATTGAATAAAGCATATTTTAATTTTATTTTTAATGTAGTTACATTTATAGAAGAGAAAAAAAATTGATAATATACAAACATACATTTATTCAGGTATTTCAGTAGTTTTTCACTAACTTCTATCTTTTTTTATTTTATGTGAATATAAACAATCACCCACTCACCAACTAAACCAGAGTTTGTAGTTGGTAGAGTTTAGTCTGAATACTGAAACTTGGGAGCAAATATCTTAATCATAATATTTAATGGAGAAAAACAATCAAGTGTATATATATTTGCTGTTGGCAAAATTGCTAATGTTTAATTGACTGTTGGTGGGAGACAATGCTACTTTTGCAATTGCACTAATAATAATTCCACTGGCACCAAATGAATCCTCCTGTCACATTAACCCCTGTGAATGAAACTGCCCTGTTTAACGACTCTCCCTATCTCATGTATCTTTTATTTTATTACATAAATGTGTCTCCATGGAAACAAAAAGCATTTCCCTTAGAAAATAAGAGGTAAATGATTCCTGTCTAATCCTATCATTATTCCTCAGAGACTATTTTATTTTATTATAAGTAAAAAAGCTTCAACATCATTATTCCTCAGAGACTATTTTATTTTATTACAAGTAAAAAAAGCTTCAACAACAGTCTGTACAATTAAGAAAAGGGCAGTATAATTCTTACAATAAGGCTGAATCAAATAGCAGTTAAGAACTATTTTATTAGCTTTCTAGGGCATTCGTGGCTGTACAGCATTAAAGGTGCTTCACAGTAAATGAAATCCCAGTGGGGAAAAAGAATATATTTCAACCACATATGAAAGGTCAGAAAAGCCCAAGGTGTATATGAAATATTTGCTCTTCTTAACTACATATCAATGAAATGACATCATGTCATATTGTGTTTACCACAGACTGACTGTATACCAAATGTTATTTAACATTGATTTTTAAGATTAATTTCAAAAAGCTGATAACGATTATGGTTTCTGGTTTCTTTGTGTAGAAATTTTACATATTAGAGCTAAATTCTTTCCTAAAATGCCTGAAAGTTTTGCACATTCCTATTGTAATTTCATTTTTGTTTTTATGTATAACTCTAATAAGCTTATTTGATTTATAATAATAAAAAATATTACATTGTTTCATCTTTATCTTTTCAAAAACATCATACAAAAATTACCAATGATATTTTTCACATCTCCTACCTAAATACTTAGGTCTTTCTGGTTTTACTTGTAATCAAATGCTTATTTTCTGCTCCCCTTTATTGTCTCTTAAAACTATATCGATGGGTCTACAGAATCTCTTTTTTGCAGCAGATATGAGAAGTTTAAAACATTCTTTAGAAACAAATCCACAATAATAAATAGAAGTTCTTCATGCAGACAGCTATAATAAACTTTAAAAATTGGTACATTACACTATCAGGGTTTTGAGAGATGCAAATAAATGCCTTTGGGGGGAAAATAAAATGAGTGTGTGTGTACGTGCCAATGTATGTATATATACTGCTCACAAAAATTAAGGCTATTTTATCGTTTTTATGAAGCTAATTTTTTGTGAGAAATGTATGTGTTTGTGTGGTGTGTGTATATGTTTGCTATCGTAGATTGAGGTAATTTTATTTCTGGATATATTCAACATGATTAATTTCAATCAAAATTAGAAGGAAAAGCATTTAGCTTCCTCCAATTCAGTTATTAGCAACTTAATCTGTTATATTTTCTCATTTGATGAAATAGGTTGATTGCACTTTTATTTTTTTATTATTTATTTATTTGCAATAGAGAGAGGGACAGACAGACAAAAAGGGAAAGAGATGAGAAGCATCAAATCATAGCTGTGGCACCTTAGTTGTTCATTGCTTGCTTCTCATATGTGCCTTTACCAGGGGCTCCAGCCGAGCCAGTGACCCTTGCTCAAGCTAGTGACCTTGGGCTTCAAGCCAGTGATGACGGGGTTATTATGGTCTATGATCCCACGCTCAAGCCGGTGACCTCAGCGTTCTGAACCTGGGTCCTCAGCATCCCATGCTGACGCTCTATCCACTGCACCACTGCCTGGTCAGGTGCACTTTTATTTTTTAAGAGTCTAAATAATGTGAATTTATTTTTAAACCAAGCCTTTAAAATTAAAAATGATGCAAAAAAGATTAAATGACTATAAATGAATGAAAAGACAGAAACTGCTACAATCTCCCCTTCTTGCTTTAGTAATGGATACTTAATAATTACCAGGACACTGGTTCACCTAGAATAAAGATTAGAATCCTAGACTCTATTGCAGCAGATGAGGAAACTATGTTTTAAAGTGCTTTTTAATTAGCCCTAGGTCATATACCTAGTAAGCAGTAAAGTCAGTATTAACATTTAAGTAGTATGACTGCAGAGCTTGTCCTCTGAACAAGTGTGCCATGCTATCTAGATAACCATTTCATTTGTTGTCATGTCCTAACTACTGTGATGACAATGTCCGTTTATTTTTACTTCAAAAGCTTAAGCAGCATGTGTGTACATAGTAACACATAGGTGAGGTAATATTTAATAAATAAATCAATGAAATTTTTCATGAATGTAAAATATCAGAATGAAAATATAGTATTTTTTGTGTGTATCGAATGTGCCTATCTAATTGCAACTGGTCAATTATAGTAGCTCTAAGGAATAGTTCCATTTCATATTTTTAAATAATTTGAAGTATAGTAGCACTAGTAAAATATATAGAGTTAGCTGTGGCTAATACAAAGCATACAAATGAACTTAATTTTACTCTTAATAATTTTAGTTAAGATATATTCTTGTAAAATGTATTTTGGCACTGGAAAATTCACATATTTTTTGAGTTAGAAACATTTGTTACTCTTAAAGCAGTACTTAAACGTATATTCAGTGATTAATTAGTCAATAAACTAAATAGACATGCTCTGCACATAAGTATTGAGCTTTTGTACTTTGAAATGCAATGCAATCAACTTGCTTAAGAAACATGAACTATAGAGGAAAGAAGTATACACCAGACAATTTTCACAACTATGAAAAATCTAAATGAGTAATTTCCAAAGTATATTCAATTTTAATTTAATGTATTTTAAAAGGTCTTTATTTTTTCATTGCACAAAGCTTTTCTGTTTCAATAAATGTTTATTTCTTTTTCTTTTTGGACAGGTACATTCTGTATACTTTCATATTTTATTCTTGTTTATTTTATCTCCTTTTTAAAATTAACATCACATTATTTTTAAAAAAGAACCTTAATTATGCTGCTCCAGTAAAGGATTTTGACAGTAATTTCCATCAAAACAGGATAAGAAATATATGATAAAAGCAGATTTGAGACGATTAGAGTATAGTAGAAGACATGCATTACTTATATACCTTGGTGTAGCAAACATATTTGGGAATGTCAGTAAACATTTTTTCTAGTATTTTTCAGATGGATATATTATTATTATTTAATCAGGTGGCTACTTATTACTCCAAAGTTGGATAACTGCTTCTAAACAAATTAATAATTCACTTCCACGGAATTTTTGGTGTAGGTTAAGCAACTGTGTAAGGCTTGCACACTGGTTTTCTGACTGCAAGCACTTTGCACAATTAGTGCACGAGCACATGGCAGACAGCCACTTGTGTGACCCAGTGAAAAGCTGTGAGTGCTTTCTCTTAGAGACAATTCTCTCATAGTGCTCTCCCGCCACTGTGAGGTGCAGTTCCCTGCTTCCCTCAGCTGCCACAGTAAGGGGCATTTTCCTGATCCCTTGCCCTCCACTGCCAAAAGCAGGTTTTCCTTTGTTGATTTGCTGCTTGTCTTTGCGAGCCTCCAATGAACAGGTATGGCCTAACACTTTCTGGCTCTGAAGTTCCTCTACCATCTGCCTAAGTTCAATGAAAATTACTTGGTCTCAACCACCAGCCTTACATTTGCGATTGTAACTATAAGGGATTACAGCCATCTCTCTCTAGTACTGAAAGTTTTCAGCCCAAAGTTTTTTTTTTGAAGCCTCATTTACTGCCATTTCATCTAGAAAGTCAGAAAAAAAACCCCTGGATTTCTGAATAAGAGCAAAATGGGAGTTAATTGCTCATAGCTTGAGACTAGTGAAACAGAAGGATTCTGAAGACCAGTTTCTACTTGTCCTGAGGCCTAGCAACATTCCTTTCTGATTTCATGAAGGTTTCCAGTGGCCTTGTAATGATTCCGGTTCTTGCCTAACTCATTTGCACTCTGATTTTGGCAAGCACATCTGAAAAAAGCACACATATATTGTGGGCCATCAGTTTTGTGTAGGTAGGTGGTTTAAATTCAAGAAACACATGACATCAGTTTCCTTCAGTTGATGGGTAGTTCTTCTAAGAAGAGACCTGAGCCTGACCTGTGGTGATGCAATGAATAGAGCACTGACCTGGAATGCTGAGGTCGCTAGTTTAAAACCTGGGCTTGCCCAGTCAAGGTATGTACCAGAAGCAATCAATGAACAATTAAAGTGAAGCAGCTACAGTCTCCCTCTCTCTCTCTAAATTAATAAATAAAATTAAAATATAAGAAACCAGATAATGAGAAAAATTAGAAACATTTTCAACTTTCCAAAGCCAAGCATGGAAGTGTTGCCCTATTCACCATAGTCAGGTGATGATCTGTCCCTTGTACTGGCATTGAGTTCAGACCTACTTCCACTGCTTCTCCAAAAGTTTCAAACTAGCAATACATTTATAGAACTTCAGTGACTTATGGCTATAATGTAAAGTTAGGTGTAACATAGCATTATATTTTATCAGAAGAAAAACACCAAAACTCGGCTGTGAGTATGTCAGGCAACTTGAATCCTGCTAGAAATGGATGTGGAAGAGGTGGTATCAAGTATAGATTCTTAGAGGACGTGTGTAACACTCTTTTTGGCTCTTCTTCAACTGCTCTTTTCAGTGGTTCTCAAAGTGTGTGCCAGGGCACATGGTGCACCCTAGAAGTTTTCACGTGTGCCCTATGGTATTCCAGAGAAATATGTACCTGTTGGGGACCATAAAACCAACAGGGTTTTTGAGTTTAGATTTTTGTGGGACAGAGGTATGGGGAATTGGCTGTAAACTGACAGTCTGCCCAATCCCCCACCTCACTTGCCTGATTAGGTTGCAAAAGGCTGTTAGGCTGTGGTGCTGGATTGTTTACACTACCTCCATGTTCCCCGGAAAGACTGGAGGCAAGTTTCTTCTATTCTTTGTTTGGTGTAAAGTTAAGATGATATGTATGGTAGGGTTTTCTGCACTCAACACAATTAAGAGTAAAAAGGGAGGAATTCTTCAATGTATTGACGAGAATATGAGAGTTTGCCTTCCAAATATATGCCCAAACATTAAAGAAATTGCTAGGACACATCAGACTCATGTTTCTCATAAACACAAGAATGAAAAAAGTTAACACATTCACGCCGGGACCTGCCAAATTTACTAAATCTTACTAAGAATGTGTCTATATATATAAAAAAGATAACTTTATTTGACATTTTTCTAATTTTTTAACCCCTCTTTTTCTTACAAATTCTAAAAAGCATAACTCAGAAAATGTAACATAAAAATGTTTTTTAATGTCAGAATAAATTTAATTTTGTTCTATTTATTTTGTTTAATGTTTATGTTGCCTGACATACAGCCTAGTTTCTTCTTTAATATTTGACTTAATTATTATAACATATTTCTCAGAAATTTGTATATAGTGTGCCTACAATTATTTGTAGGATTTTAAGTGCACCCCGACTTCAAAAAGTTTGCGAACCACTGCCTTAAATCCTAATGTACTCGTGGGTTGTAGCATTGGCCTTCTCAGTTTATTCTCTTTATCCTGATGATCACAAGCAATGGCACAGTCTGTATTAACATTGCTGGAAATTCTGATATACGTTCTAAAGATCAGACTTTGACAGAGCTATTGAACTATACGTAAGGCACGTTACTAAATTTCTATGCCTGGATATTTTAACACCTCAAATTCAGTATGTTTATTTATGAATAAATTATTTTTCAAGCCAAACTTTTCCCCTTCTTGAATCCTCACTATTCATATAATCACCACTGCTTAAAACCCGAGGAACATTTGGGATTAATCATAAGTGAAAGTTCTATCAGTTGAATATTTTTACTTTCCAGTCTCTTCAAACCATTGCTACTATCATAAGTGGGTTCTAGAAAACCTCTCATTTACATTTGTGAGAATCAATGAACGTAGTTGTATAAAGTAGGAAAAAAACATATTACCTATCTAGCTTACAGGCTTACCCTGAAGAAAAGATGTAAATACATATAAAGTGTGTAGGATATTTCTTGACAGAATTAAGGGCTTCCTTATATTTTGATATTTATTTTGCATTCCTCTTTCTGATTTCATCTCCAGTCTTGCCAATTTTCCCACATTGTTTCTCTAAATATCATTCCAAAACCAAAACTTGACCTTCTCAAAATTCTTTGTTTTTACCACATATGAAATAATATCCTGTGCCCATTGTGTGGCATAGAATATTCTTTGTGGTTTGGCCCAGGTCTGCTAATCCAGCATCATCTGTCCAGACTGGTGCTTTAGTATAAAGACCCAACAAGGTTTTCCTGTACACATCTCACTGTATCTTATCTAGTGCTATTATTTTCTTTTTTTTTAATTGTGTTTATATAAATTCTAGGGTCACAACAAATGCATCCTTCCTCCCCCATATTTCTCTCAACATCTCCCATGCCCCCCTTCCTACAGTGCTCTCCCCTCTTCCCTTCAGGTTTATTCCATCCTATCATCCCCTTTCCCTCTGTCTCTTTTCCTTTGGTCCCTTTGATCCCTCCTCTGTCTCCATTCCGTTCCTCAGTTCTCGTTGTTCCTTGGGTTTCTGAAATCAGTGAGGTCATATGATATTTTCTTTCACTGCCTGGCTTATTTCACTTAACATAATAGTTTCCAGGTTCCTCCATATTGTTGCAAAAGGTAATATTTCCTTCTTTTTCATAGCTCCATAGTACTCCACTGTATATATGTACCAAAACTTTTTAATTCACTTGTCCACTGATGGACACTTGGGGTTTTCCAGATCTTCACTATTGTGAACAATGCTGCCATAAAAATGGGAGTGCATTTCTTTTTTCAGTCGGTGATATGGTGTTTTGGGAATATATTCCTTTAAGTGGGATAGCTGGGTCAAAGGGCAGTTTCATTTCTAATTTTTTGAGGAATTTCCATATTGTTTTCCACAGTGGCTACACCAGTCTGTGTTCCCACCAGCAGTGCAGGAGGGTTCCCTTTTCTCCACATCCTCGCCAGCACTTATTCTGTGTTGTTTTGCTGATGAGCGCCATTCTGACTGGTGTGAGGTGGTATCTCATTGTGGTTTTAATTTGCGTTGCTCTAATGATTAGTGATGTTGAGCATTTTTTCATCTGTCTACTGGCCATCTGTATGTCCTCTTTGGAGAAGTGCCTATTCATGTGCCCATTTTTTGATTGGATTGTTTGCCTTCCTGGTGTGGAGTTTTACAAGTTCTTTATAAAGTGTGATTATTAACCACTTGTCAGATGTATTGTTGAATATGTTCTCCCATTGTGTGATTTGTCTTTTTATTCTGTTCATATTGTCTTTAGCTGTGCAAAACCTTTTTAGTTTGATATAGTCCCATTTGTTTATTCTGTCTTTTATTTCATTTGGTGGTGGAGATAAATTAGCAAATATATTGCTGCAATAGATGTCGGTGACCTTACTGCCTATGTTTTCTTCTAGGATGCTTATGGTTTCACTACTTACATTTATGTAGTTTGAGTTTATTTTTGTGCATGGTGTAAATTGGTGGTATAGTTTCATTTTTATTTCAGGAAGATGTCCAGTTTTCCCCAACACCATTTGTTAAAGAGGCTATCTTTACTCCATTGTATGCTTTTTCCTCCTTTGTCAAATATCAATTGTCCATAAAGGTGTAGGTTTATTTCTGGGTTCTCTGTTCTGTTCCATTGATCTATGTGCCTGTTCTTATGCCAGTACCAGGCTGTTCTGAGTACAATGGCCTTGTAGTATAACTTGATATCTGAAAGGGTGATACCTCCCACTTTATTCTTCTTTTTCAAGATTGCTGAGGTGATTTGTCTTCTTTTTTGGTTCCATATAAATTTTTGGAATATGTGTTCTATATCTCTGAAATATGTCATTGGTATTTTAATTGGGATTGAATTGATTTTATAAATTGCTTTGGGTAATATAGACATTTTAATGATGTTTATTCTTCCTAACCATGAGCATGATATATGCTTCCAGGTTTTTTGTGTTCTCCTTGATTTCTTTTATCAATGTTTTATAATTTTTTGAGTACAAGTCTTTAACCTCCTTGGTTAAATTTACTACTAAGCACTTAATTTTTTTGTTGCAATAGTGAAGGAGATTGTTTTCTTAATTTCTCTTTCTGACATTTCATTGTTGGTGTATAAAAATGCCTCTGATTTCTGTGTATTAATTTTATATCCTACCACCTTGCTGAATTCATTTATTAGGTCCAGTGTTTTGACTGAGACTTTAGGGTTTTCTATATACAGTATCATATCATCTGCAAATAATGATAGTTTTACTTCTTTCTCAATTTGTATGCCTTTTATTTCTTCTTCTTCTCTGGATGCTGTAGCTAGGACTTCCAGAACTATGTTGAATAAGAGTGGCAAAAGGGGGTACCTGTGCCTTTTTTCTGATTTTAGGGGAATTGCTTTTAATTTTTGTCCGTTAATTATGATGTTAGCTGTGGGTGGTCATAGACGGCTTTTATCATGGTGAGGTATGTTTCCTGTATTTCCACTTTTTTAAGAGTTTTGATCATAAATTGGTGCTGGATTTTGTCAAATGCTTTCTCTGCATCTATTGAAATTATCATGTGGTTTTTCTCTTTCCTTTTGCTTATGTGGTGAATCACATTGATTGATTTACAAATGTTGTATCATTCCTGCCTCCCCAACGTAAATCCCACTTGATCATAATGTATGATTTTTTCCATGTATTGCTTGATCCGATTGGCTAATATTTTGTTGAGGAATTTAGCATCTAAATTCATCAGGAATATTGACCTATAATTTTCCTTCTTTATGTTGTTATTGCCTGGTTTTGGAGTCAGAATTATGCTCGCCTCATAAAAGGAGCTTGGAAGTGTTCCTTACTATTGAATTTTTTGTTATAGCTTGAGAAGGATAGGAGTTAGTTCTTCTTTGAATATTTGGTAGAATTTACCAGTAAAGCTATCGGGCCCAGGTGTTTTGTTTTTTTGGGAGCCTTTTGATAACAGTTTCGATCTCTTATGTTGTAATTGGTCTGTTTAGGTTTTCTGATTCTTCCAGATTGATTTTTGGAAGATAATAAGTTTCAAGGAATTTGTCCATTTTACCTAGGTTGTTTAGTTTTTTGGCATACAGTTCTTCATAGTATTTTCTTACAATATTTTGTATTTCTGTTGTATCGCTTGTTATTTCTCCACTCTCATTTCTAATTTTATTTATTTGAGTCCTCCCTCTTCTTTTCTTGTAAGTCTTGTTAAAGGTTCATTGGTTATGTTTACCTTTTCAAAGAACCAGCTCTTGGTTTTCTTGATCCTCTGTATTGTTTCTTTAACCTTTATGTCATTTATTTCCACTCTGACCTTTATTATTTCCTTCCTTCTATTACCTCTGGGCCTTATTTGCAGTTCTTTTTCTACTTCTTTTAGATGAAGGGTTAACTTGTTTATTTGAGTTTTTTCAAGCTTCTTAAGGAATGCCTGTAGTGCTATGAACTTCTCTCTCAGTACTGCTTTTGCTGTGTCCCATAAATTTTGAGTTGTATGTTCATTATCATTTGTTTCTAGAAATTTTTTTATTTCTTCTTTCATCTCATTGTTAATGCATTCGTTATTTAATAACATGCTATTTAGTTTCCAAGTTTGTGAGTATTTTTCAGTTTTTCTTTTGTGGTTAATTTCTAGTTTCATGCCATTGTGATTAGAGAAAATGCTTGATTTAATTTCAGTCTTCTGAAATTTGTTGAAACTGCTTTTGTTTCCTAACATGTGATCTATCCTAAAGAATGTACCATGAGCACTTGAAAAGAATGTATATTCTGCTGTTTTAAGGTGAAAGATTCTAAAGATATCTATTAAATCGAGTTGATCTAGTGTATCCTTTAAGTCTGCTGTTTCTTTGTTAATTTTCTTTCTTGGGTATCTATCTATTGATGTTAGTGGGGTATTGAAATCTTCCACTATTGTAGTATTGCTGTTGATATTGCCCTTTTTTATATCCATCAAAGTCTGCTTTATATATTTAGGTGGTCCTATATTAGGTGCTTAGATATTTTTGATGGTTATATCTTCCTCTTGAATTGCACCCTTTATCATTATGTAGTAATCTTCTTTATCTTTTACGATAGCCTTGATTTTAAAGTCCATTTAGTCTGATATAAGTATTGCTATCCCAGCTTTCTTTTCATTTCCATTTGCATGAAATATTTTTTTTCATCTTTTTACCTTCAGTCTAAGTGCATCTTTTGTTTTAAGGTGTGTCTCTTGTAGACAGCATATGTATAGGTTCTGTTTTCTTATCCATGCAGGTACTCTATGTCTTTTGATTGGATCATTTAATTCATTTATATTTGAGGTTATTAATGATATGTAGTTTTTTATTGCCATTTTATTCTTTAAAGCTGTATTCCTCTTTTGCTATATTCTTTCCCCCCTTTGGTCTATTTACAACAGGTTTCTAAACATTTCCTGCAGCATTGGTTTGGTTGTAATGTATTCCTTGAGGTTTTTTTTTTCTTGGGGGGGGGAAGCATTTTATTTCTCCTTCAATTTTAAATGATAGCCTTGCTAGATAAAGTAGTCTTGGTTATAGGCTCTTGTTCTGCATTACTTTGAATATTTCTTGCCATTTCCATCTGGCCTCAAGTGTTTCTGTTGAGAAATCAAATGTCATCCTTATGGGGGCTTCTTTGTAGGTGATAGTCTTTTTTTCTCTAGCAGCTCTTAATATTTTCTCTTTAGCCTGACCTGTGGTAGTGCAGTGGATAAAGCATTGACCTGGGAACACTGAGGTTGCCAGTTCAAAACCCTGCACTGGTCTGGTCAAAGCACATATGGGAGTTGATGCTTCTAGCTCCTCCCCCCTTTCTCTCTCTCTCTCTCTCGTCTTCTCTCTAAAATGAATAAATAAAAATAAAAGATAAAAAAATAATTTAATATTTTCTTTTTATCACTTAGCTTTGGTATTTTAATTATGATGTGTCTTGGTGTAGATTTCTTTGGGTTTCTCTTTAATGAAGTTCTTTGTGCTTCTTCAACTTGAGAGAGCCTTCCCTGCATCTATTTGGGGAAGTTTTCAGCTATGATTTGATTGAATAAAGTTTATATTCCTTGTTCTTTCTCTTCTTCAGGAACTCCTATGATGCGGATGTTATTTCTCTTCATGTTGTCACAGAGCTCTCTTAGATTTTCCTCAGACTTTTTGAGTCTCTTTTCTTTTTTCTGCTCTGCTTCCATGCCTTCATTCATCTTGTCTTCCAAATCGCTGATTCAATCCTCAACTTCATCCATCCTGCTTTTAATTCCTCCCATTGTGTTCTTTATTTCTGATATTGTATTTGTCATATCCTACTGATTCTTTTTTAATATTTTAATGTCCTTTTATATACTTGCTATCTCTTTATTTAACTGTTCATAATGACCATCCATTGTTGTTTTAAGATCTCTAAGCATCCTAACAATCATTATTTTAAACTTTGCATCTGGTTGTTTGGTTATTTCGATATCACTCAGTTCATTTTCGGAGGTTTCTCTTGTGGCTTCATTTGGTTTGTGCTTCTCTGTCTTCTCACTATGTCTGTGTTTGAGTGTGTTGTTTGTAGAGCTGGTTGAGTCTAGGCTTTGTGTTGTCTGCCTCCAATTTTCAGTTGTGTTATTTCTAGATCTTCTTGGGTTGACATCAGCTGTTTGTAATCCACTGTGGAATTTGGCTTTTCTAGTAGAGCTGTTTTGAATTCTTGATTTGTTTGTTTTCTTCTCAGTTTTCTTAACTGGGTGGTAGTCTTGTTTACTGATCTCATCAGGGGGCTTATTTGAAACTATTCACTAATGTGGTGGGTGTAACCTGAGACTCTGAAAGCCTAATCTGCCAGTTACTCTCTCCGGGGGCAGGGTGCTTTCTCCGTTTCAGTAGTGGGGAGTTGTATCTCAGATCTCTATAGAGACCTGAGTTACTGCCCTTCCTCTCCACTTTTTGTTTTCAGCTGTGTCTTGTTGCACTGAATGGAGTTGAAGAGATATCTTGAGATGGGTGACCCAGAACCACTTTAGTCTTGTGTTATGTGGAAGGATCAATCCCTCCCCTAGCTATGGCCACCCACAGCACTGGATGAGTTAGCTTCTCAGATCATCCCATGCATTCTTCTGTCTGTCACTGTCTGTCTCTCTCTCCCCCCTTTCCTTTTGGAAGACAAGCCAGCTCTTTCAACACACCTCATTCACAGGTCCTCAGGCAGGTGCCTGTGAGTGATATTTTCTATTTCTTCCCTTGTAATGAGAGCCCTTCTAGGCTCTCAGCCTCACCCCCCCCCCCACATTCCTGCAAGCAGGGGAGACCCACCACTCCTCAGTGCAACCTACCAGGCTCAGTGTTCTTTGCTCCTTGGTTTTGGAAAGCTGTGCTTGTCCAGAGTTGGTTTTTCATGAAGATTGTTTCTAAATTACTTTGTAATCCAGTTTCAGTGGTGTGAGCTGGGAGTCTGTATATCTGCCTACTCTGCTGCCATCATCAGGTCTCTCCAGTGCTGTTCACTTAAGTTTCACTTCCTTCCCTTGTCTCTCTGTTGAAATTTCTCTTAATCTTTCTATTAATTAATCTTTTATATTGATGTATTCACTATTTCTTCAGGTATACTTTATTCTTTTCTTCCTTTGATTTTGTGTTATCTCTTTGCTGAATGCCTATCTAAAAAGACCCATATTTTAATACTTCCTGAATTCATTGATTTTTGAGTTTGCCTTTGAATTATGGTTCTGTCTTAAGACAGGGATATGTAAATAGGAAAGTTTTGTTTTGGTTCATTTTGCTGTTGAATTGGTGGGAAATTATTGAAGGATTTGGAGCAGAAAATAATCATATTGAAATAATATTTTAGGGAAATATATCCATGAGGAAAAAGTGGGATAGCCTAGATTAGAATTACCAAACTACTTCAGTTCAAGATCCCTTTATGTCTCAGTAATTTTTTATGGCCCTCCTAGGCCAAACCCCCCCCCAAAATTATGTTTATTAAGAGGTTATAAATGAGATAAATAATATTTAATAGTTTATATAACTTCCAACAAATGTTATCTTCTTTCTCTTGAAAAGTTAAAATACCCTAAGAGGTGACCCAATGAGTTAAATGTAGCACCTCAATGCACCAGGGCTCATATATCTTTACCACAAGATCAGAAGTATATTAGCAGAAAGACTAGAGTCAGGAAAACCAGTTGAAATAGGATTAACAAACTATGACCCATGGGTCCAATCTGACTTACTGTCCGTCTTTTTAAATAAAGTTTTATTGAAATACAGCCATGTTCATGCTGTTATATATAATTTTTATTCTCATACAGCAGAGTTGGGTGTTTCAGAACAGATTATAAGGCCCACAATGCTGGAAATATGTACTATCAGCACTTGACAGGCTGTGATTTAGAAGGCACAGACTAGAAATTTAATTTTATTGTATATAGTTCACAAACATTTGCATATCTATGATGTATCAGAGACACTCTGGTGGAGCTATAAGAGATTTGTCATTAAATTTAAATCCCATAGATTAAAATTTGAAATCATGATAGTTTTAGGGTTTTTGTTTGTTTATTTGTTTTTTGTATTTTTCTGAAGTGAGAAGCAGTGAAGCAGAAAGACAAACTCCCACATGCACCCAACCCGGATCCCCTGGTATGCTAACTAGGGGGTGATGTGGAGCCATTTAAGTGCTTGAGGTGGAGGCATAGAGTCATCCTTAGCACAGGGGCCAACTTTTGCTCCAATAGAGCCTTGGCTGAAGGAGTGGAACAGATAGAGAAAAAGGAGGGGGGGCAGAGAAGCAGATGGGTGCTTCTCCTGTGTGCCCTGGATGGGAATTGAACCCGGGACTTCCACACACCGGGCCCTCTATCACTGAGCCAACCAGCCAGGGTATATTATTTTTTTTCTTAAGCTTTCTTATTGAAGTATGGCAGAAAATTATTTTTCTACTAAGGATATTTAATCATCACCATCCTTTAATAGCTGGTGAGTAATTAATTAAATATTTAAATGAGCTCCTTTCAGATATTAAAAGCCATAGCAAAGTGGATATGTTAATATCTTCAGGAAACCTCGATGATATCTACTATTTGTTAATAAGATTATCAAATCAATGTTAAATAATGGATATAGAAAGCTAGCTCAAAAAATTTCTGATGGGCTTGCTCCCTGAAAAGCACATGATGATAATATTAATTTAGGAAAAATTTTTTTCTCTTTTGCTTTAGGAAGTATGCTTCTTCAGCACATTAAGGAATAATTGAAATCAACTCTTTTCTGAAGGTTATTTTAGAGACCACAGATGACAGAATCAGCCTGTCTTTAGTCCTTCCATGCAAAATTCGTGTCATTTATTATTCATGGCCCATTCACACTTACTTCTGGATTTCAAAAGAACTCTGCAAATAATGCTTCCAAATCCACAAATATGATCTTGAAGTTTATCTGCAATATTTTTGTAGGGTTGAGATGACACCTGAGTTAGACATAAATATAAATTTGATATGATAGATAAAATTCAAAGTTGAACCTTATCCTGTCTCATATGAGAAAAGTCTATATTTAATTATGTGTGTGTGTGTGTGTGTGTATGTGCCTGTGTGTGTGCATGTTTGAAATATTGTGAGAATTACCAAAACATGATACAGAGACATGAAGTAAGCAAATGCTGATGGAAAATGGTGCCGATATTCTTGCTAGACACAAGGTTGTCACGAACTTTCAATTTGTAAAACAAAACAGTATCTAAGAAGCACAATAAAGTGAAGTACAATAAAATATTGTCTTGTAATAGCATCTCTGGGAGGGTGATTATGAGGACTTTATGAGCTATTGTGTAAGAGGTACTCAACAGATTGTTTCAAACAATGACCAGGAGAGTTTAGTCATAATGTATGATAAAGTCAAATTTAATATGGGAATACTTTGTGAAAATAAAAGAAAAGAGCAAAATTCCTATAATCTTCTAACTTATAAGCTCCTCAACTTTACTTTTGGGGCTAGTTTTCTACTTGCTTAAAGATGTTATCAGATAATTTTTCTGTATTTAACCCATTTTTGTATCATCAACATCTTCAAAGTAATGGAGTGTGACAGTTAAAAAGCATGCCATGAAAGATTTTGGAAAATTTTGTCATAAGAGCAGTTGACTTGCTTTATATCAGTTTACATATACTCATGAAAAATGCCAGGGATGCTTGTTTGCATACTATGAATTCAATTTAAGAAATCATACTTAATTGCTCTAAAAACCTCCTTGAGGGGACGGCAAGATGCCGATGGAGTAGGCAGATGTACCAACTTGCAATTCCTGGAACCAAAGTAAATTATAACTGAATTTTAAGAACCATCATATGGATAAACAAACTTTGAACTAAACTAAGTGGACCCTTCAACCAAGGAACACTGAAGAAGCCACATTGAGACTGGTAGGAAAAGCAAAAATGTGGAAATGGCTGCCCAGAGAGACTTGCATGGTGGGAAGAGAGTTTAGTAGACAGGGAGGAACCTGGGTCCCAGGAACAAAGCCCCTGCCTGCAGCCCCAGAGCCTAGAAAAGGCGTATGGATAGTATTTAGCTGGGAAACAGGTTAGAATACTGTTTGTGAGAAAGAGACAGTTTTCTCAGACCCAGGATTCTTCTTAAAGGGTCTGCGCAGAAAACCTCTCTCACAACCACTCACCCGGGGCTCCGGGGGATGGGGAGAGAGGAGAGGACCAAAGCAGTGGGAAGAGAGTGTGGTCTGGAAGGCACAGGGAGAAACACTCTGAGGAACAGCCACCCTAAATCCTGGGCTGAGTCACTTCCCAAATCTGAAAAGAATATTTCCCCTGGAACAGCAAAGGGAGGCAGGACACCAGCCAAACAAGCTCCCCTGAGGCACTTAGAGCAGTGCCGCTTAGAAGGAGGGAGCTTCCAGGACTACAATATGGAGTGTTAGGAACTGAGCTGCAGTGCCCCCACCCACACTGCTGAGGGCTTGCTAGAGGGACAGTGGTGGCCAGACATGGAAACTCAGTTCTGTTGGTGGGGGCAGGGGCCCAGCCACCCAGTGTGAGCTTGGTCTAGCCCAGAAGGGGTGGAGGAGATGCGCAAAAGCAGTCCCTCAGCTGCAGGCCCACCTGCAGCCCCACCTGTGGGATAAAAGCAGGAGCCAGAGGTGGGCAGAGATCTGCTGTTGAGCAGGGGTGCATGGGCATGCAACATCACGTGGCCTCCGAAGTTTGTGACCCTGCCCAAACTGGCCCTGACTGCAGGGGAGGGGCGAAAGTCCAGGAGAGGTGTAGGCTCACAGCTGAACATGCACCAACAGCTCTGCTCAGCTGAGGAGCCATGGTTTATGGCACTGCACGAGCCAGCTTACACCACAGGGGCTGGGCCAAAGCCTGGGAACTGGCAGGGACAGCAGCTGAGCAAAGGTGCTAACCCCTGCCCTTGGCACTGATGCTTGTGGCTTGAGTGCGGTGCACAACCCCACCTGTGGGGGAAAGAGGAAGTCCAAGACAGGCTGAAGTTTTTAGAGCCAGGCATGAAAGCACAGCCCCTCCTGCAGAAGAGAGGCGGAAATAGCAGCAAGAGCCACAGTAGGTAGGCGATGGCAACACCCATATCCAACCACACTAGACAGTGGCAGAGGGGGTGGCAGGCCTGCAGACAGACCACACCTAGGGAACACAGAGGCAACACCCATTGGCCTCCAGTGCCCACAACCTTCTTATACACAGACAAAATGGGCAGGCAGAGAAATGCAACCCAAATGAATCAAGAGAAATACCCAGAGAAGGACCTAAATAAACCAGATATAACCAAATTCCTGAATGCAGAGTTTAAAATAATGATAGTTAGGATATTCAAAGAGCTTAGAGAAACAATGAATAGTCATTACAAACACCTAAATAAAGAGATAACAAGTATAAAAAAGGAAATTGAAATAATAAAAGAGAATCAGACAGAAATGACAAATACAATAGCAGAATTGAAGAACACAATGGAAGGAATTAAAAGCAGGATGGATGATGCTGAGTATACAATCAGTGAGTTAGAGGACAAAATAAATGAAGGCACAGAAGCAGAGGAGAAAAAAAAAGAATAAAAAAGACAGGAAATTCTAAGGGAGCTCTGTGACAATATGTAGAGAAATAACATCAGCATCATAGGGGTTCCTGAAGACAAAGAGAAAGAACAAAAATAGAAACTTCGTTCAACAAAATCAGAGCTGAAAACTTTCCTAAATTAAGGCTGAAAAACATCTCAAATGTTCAAGAAGCACAGAGAACTCCATTAAAAAGAAACTTACACCAAGACACATCATAATTAAAATACCAAAGCTAAGCAATAAAGAGAAATTTTTAAAAGCTTCTAGAGAAAAAAAGGCTATCACCTACAAAGAAGCCCCTATAAGGATGACATCCGACTTCTCAACAGAAACATTTGAGGCCAGAAGGGATAGGCAAAACATATTCAAAGAAATGCAGAACAAGAACCTACAACCAAGACTACTTTATCAAGCAAGGCTAATGTTTATAATTGAAGGAGAAATAAAAAACTTTCCAGACAAAAAAAAAAAAAAACAAACTTAAGAAATTCATTAAAAAAGGCCAATCCTGCAAGAGATGCTAAGGGGCCTGTTGTGAACAGATCAAAGGGGGAAAAGAATATAGCAAAAGAGGAATACAGCTTTAAAGAATAAAATGGCAATAAACAACTACATATCAATAATAACCTTAAATGTAAATGGATTAAATTATCCTATCAAAAAACATAGGGTAGCTGCATGGATAAGAAAACAGGACCCATATATATGCTGTCTACAAGAGACACACCTTAAAACAAAAGATGCTCATAGACTGAAGGAAAAAAGATGGAAAAAAATATTTCATGCAAATAGAAATGAAAATAAAGCTGGGGTAGCAATACTAATATCAGACAAACTGGACTTTAAAACAAAGGCTGTAGTAAGAGATAAAGAAGGACACTATATAATGATAAAGGGAGCAATTCAACAGGAAGATATAACCGTCAAAAATATCTGTAGTGAACATAAAAGCACCTAAATACATAAAGCAAACTTTAAAGGATATAGAGGGTGAGATCAACAGCAATACTATAACAGTAGGAAATTTTGACACCCCACTAACTTTACTGGATAGATCCTCAAGAAAGAAAATTAACAAAGAAACAGCACACTTCAAAGGATATACTAGATCAACTAAATTTAATAGATATCTTCAGAACTTTTCACCCTAAAGCAGCAGAATATACATTGTTTTTAACTGCTCATGGTACATTCTCTAGGATAGACCACATGTCAGGACACAAAAATGGTCTCAACAAATTTAAGAAGATTGAAATCAAATCAAGCATTTTATCTAATAACAATGGCATGAAACTAGAAATTAATCACAAAAGAAAAACAGAAAAATACTCAAACACTTGGAAATTAAATAGCATGTTATTAAATAACGAATGGATTGACAATGAGATCAAAGAAGAAATAAAAAAATTCCTAAAAATGAATGATACTGAGGATACATCAACTCAAAATTTATGGGACACAGAAAAAGCAGTACTCAGAAGGAAGTTCATAGCACTACAGGCATACCATAAGAAGCTAGAAAAAGCACAAATAAACAACCTGACCCTGCATCTAAAAGAATTAGAAAAACAACAGAGAGTAAAGCCCAGGTGTAGTAGAAGAAAGAAAATAATAAAGATTAGAGTGGAAATAAATGACATAGAGACTAAAGAAACAATACAGAGGATTAATGAAACCAGGAGCTGGTTCTTAAAAAAAGTAAGCAAGATTGATGATCCTTTAACTAGACCTACTAAGAAAAAAAGAGAGAGTACTCAAATAAATAAAATTAGGAAGGAGAGTGGAGAAATAACAACTGACATAACAGAGATACAAAATATTGTGAGAAAATACTATGAAGAATTGTATGCCAAAAAACCAGACAACCTAGATGAAACGGACAAATTCTCCGAAACAAACAATCTTCCAAAAATCAATCTGGAAGAATCAGAAACACTAAACAGACCAATTACAAGAAAAAGAGATCAAAACAGTTATTCAAAAACTCCCAGGAAAGAAAAGTCCTGGGCCTTATGGCTAAACAAGTGAATTATACCAAAAATTCAAAGAAGAGCTAACTCCTATCCTTCTCAAGCTATTTCAAAAAATTCAAGAGGAAAGAAGTCTTCCAAGCTCCTTTTAAGAGGCAAAAATAATTCTGATTCTGAAACCAGGCAAGACAACACAAAGAAAGAAAATTATAGACCAATATCCCTGATGAATTTAGATGCTAAAATCCTCCACAAAATATTAGCCAACCAGATTCAGCAATATATGAAAAAATATCATACATCTTGATCAAGTGGGATTTATTCTGGAAAGGCAAGGATAGTTCAATATTTGTAAATCAATCAATGTGATTTATCACATAAACAAGAAGAAGGACTAAACCACATAATAATTTCAATAGATGCAGAAAAAGCATCTGATAAAATACAGCATTCACTCATGATCAAAACTCTCAGCAAAATGGGAATATAAGGAACATACCTTAACATGATAATGGCCATCTATGACAAACCCATATCAACATCATACTCAATAAACAAAAATTAAAAGCAATCCCCTTAACTTCAGCAACAAGGCAGAAGTGCCCCCTTTTAACACTCTTATTCAGCATAGTTCTGGAAGTCCTAGCTACAGCAATCAGACAAGAAGAAGAAATAAAAGGCATCCAAATTGGAAAAGAAGAAGTAAAACTGTCATTATTTGCAGATGATATGATATTGTATATAAAAAACCCTAGTCTCAGTGAAAAAAACTACTGAACCTGATAAATGAATTCAGAAAGGTGGCAAGATATAAAATTAATACTCAGAAATGCTCAACATCACTAATCATTAGAGAAATGCAAATTAAAACCACAAGGAGATATCACCTCACACCAGTCAGAATGGCACTCATCAGCAAATCAACAGAGAATAAGTGCTGGCAAGGATGCAGAGAAAAGGTAACCCTTCTGCACTGCTGGTGGGAATGCAGACTGGTGCAGCCACTGTGGAAAACAGTTTGGAGATTCCTCAAAATATTAAAAGTCAAACTGCCTTTTGACCCAGCTATCCCACTTTTAGGAATATATCCTAAGAACACCATAACACTGTTTGAAAAGAAGAAATGTGCCCCATGTTCGTGGCAGCATTGTTCACAATAGCGAAGATCTGGAAACAGCCCAAGTGTTCGTCAGTAGACTAGTGGATTAAAAAGCTTTGGTACATATATACTATGGAATACTACTCAGCCATAAGAAATGATGACATCGGATCATTTACAACAAAATGGATGGACCTTGATAACATTATACGGAGCGAAATAAGTAAATCAGAAAAAAATACTGAGAACAGCATGATTTCATATATAGGTGTGACATAAAAGTGAGACTACCAGACATGGACAAGAGAGTGGTGGTTACGGGGTGGGGGGAGGGAGGGGAGGGAGGGATCGGGAGAAGGGAAGGGGCACAGGGAAAACCAGATAGAAGGTGACAGAGGACAATTTGACTTTGGGTGATGGGTATGCAACACAATTGAATGATAAGATAATTTGGGGATGTTTTTTCCTTGTACATATGTACCCTGATTTATTGGTGTCACTCCATTAAAGTTAATAAAATAAATAAATAAAATTAAAAAAAAATTAATACTCAGAAATCAGAGCCATATGTATACACCAACAATGAACTGTCAGAAAGAGAAATTAATAAAACAATCCCTTTCACTATTGTAACAAATAAATAAAGTACCCAGAAGTAAATTTAACCAAGGAGATTAAAGACTTGTACTCGGAAAACTACTAAAACATTGATAAAAGAAATCAAGAAAGATACAAACAAGTGGAAGCATATATCATGCTTATGGTTAGGAAGAATAAATGTCATTAAAATGTCTATATTATTCAAAGTAATTTATAAATTCAATGCAATAACAATTAAAATACCAAAGACGTACTTCAAAGATATAGAACATATTCCAAAAATTTATATGGAACCTAAAAAGAACACAAATAGCCTCAGCAATCTTAAAAAGAAAAAATAAAGCAGGAGTTATCAATCGTCTGGATATCAAGGTATACTACAAGGCCATTGTACTCAAGACAGTCTGGTACTGGCATAAGAACATGCACATAGATCAATGGAACAGAACAGAGAACCCAGAAATAAACCCATACCTTTATGGACAACTGATATTTGACAAAGGAGGTAAGAGCATACAATGGAGTACAGACAGCCTCTTTAACAAATGTTGCTCATAAAATTGGACATGTACTTGCAAAAAAATGAAAATAGACCATCAACTTACACCATTCACAAAAAAAAAAACAACTCAAAATGGATGAAAGACAAATGTAAACCGTTAAACCATAAGCATCTTAGACAACATAGGCAGTAAGCTCTCCGACATCTCTCGCAGGAATATATTTGCCGATTTATCTCCATGGGTAAGTAAAATAAGACAGGATAAACAAATGGGACTATATCAAACTTAAAAGCTTTTGCACAGCTATAGACAATAAAAACAGAATAAAAAGTCAAACTACACAATGGGAGAACATACTCGAAAATATGTCTGATAAGGGGTTAATAACTAAAATTTATAATGAACTTATAAAACAACACCAGGAAGGCAAACAATCCAATCAAAAAATTGGCAAAAGAATTGAATGGTCACTTCTCCAAACAGGACATACAGATGGCCAATAGGCATATGAAAAAATGCTTAACATCACTAATTATTGGGGAAATGCAAATTAAAACCACAATGAGATACCACCTCACACCAGTCAGAATGGCGCTCATCAGCAAAACCACACAGAATAAGTGCTGGCGAGGATGTGGAGAAATTGGAACCCTCCTGTACTGCTGGTGGGAATGCAGACTGGTGCAGCCACTGTGGAAAACAGTATGGAGATTTCTCAAAAATTTAAAAATTGAACTGCCTTTTGACCCAGCTATCCCACTTATAGGAATATACCCTAAGAACAACATAGCACTGTTTGAAAAGAAGAAATGTGCCCCCATGTTTGTAGCAGCATTGTTCACAATAGCGAAGATCTGGAAACAGCCCAAGTGTCGTCAGAGGACGAGTGGATTAAAAAGCCATGGTACATATATACTATGGAATACTACTCAGCCATAAGAAATAATGACATCGGAGCATTTACAACAACATGGATGGACCTTGAAAATATTATACTGAGTGAAATTAGTAAATCAGAGAAAACTAAGAATATATGATTCCATACATAGATGAGACATAAAAATGAGACTCAGAGACTTGGACAAGAGTGTGCTGGCTATGGGTGGGGGTGGAGAGAAGCAGGAAGGAGAGGGAGGCGGTAGCAGGAGACGAGGGGCACAAATAAAACAAGATAGAAGGTGATGGAAGATAATTTGACTTTGGGTGGTGGGTATGCATTATAATCAAATGTCAAAATAACCTGCAGATGTTTTCTCTGAACATATGTACCCTGAGTTATCAATATCACCCCATTAAAATTAAAATTAATAATAAAATAAATAATATAATCTAAACAAGAGTGTATCCATAATTTGTTTTACTGTAGTTGACACATCAACATTACTGCTCCCATCTCTCCAGGGAGTTTATATGAAAAAAAAAATATTCAGTAACATTTTGAAATCATTCTATTTTCATTTACCTTTCATTCCCACCATTGTTGGTTTTTCTTCTTTGCACCCTCTTGATTGGTTGAGGAAGCCTCTTACCAAGAAAACTAAAACCACAAACAAACCTGACCAGGTGGTGGCGCAGTGGATAGAGTGTCAGACTGGGATGTGGAAGTCCTAGGTTCAAGACCCCAAGCTCGCTAGCTTGAGCGCGGGCCCATCTGGCTTTAGCAAAAGTTCGCAAGGTTGGACCCAAGGTCGTTGGCTCCAGCAAGGGGTGGCTCGGTCTGCTGAAGGCCCAAGGTCAGGGCACATGTGAGAAAACAATCAATGAACAACTAGGGTGTTGTGACGGCAATGAAAAACTAATGATTGATGCTTCTCACTTCTCTCCGTTCCTGTCTGTCTGTCCTTATCTATCCCTCTCTCTGACTCTCTCTCTGTCCCTGTAAAAAAAAGATGAAAGAAAGATAAAAAAGAAACTAAGAATAAATGATTCCATATATAGATGGGACATAAAAATGAGACTCAGAGACATGAACAAGAGTGTACTGGCTAATGGGGTGGGGGTAAGGGGGAGGAGAGGGAGGTGGTAAAGGGAGAGGAGGGGAAGGGCAGGAATAAAACCAGATAGAAGGTGAGGGAAGACAATTTGACTTTGGGTGATGGGTATGCATTATAATCAAATGTTAAAATAACCTGCAGAGGTTTTCTTTGAACATATGTACCCTGATTTATCAATGTCACCCCATTAAAATTAAAAATTAATAAAATCAATAAATTAAAAAAAGAAGAAATAATATTTAATTTATAGCAAATAAATAGCATGTTGAAATTCAAAATAAATACACTATATTGGCAATAAACACTACTTATATATAAAATGCATTATATTAAGTATAATTAGAACATTTGAAAACTGCCCACATCACCAAGAAGAAAAAAATAGTTACTGCAACCTAATATATATTTAATGCTATTTAATATTTGCATAAAATAATTCATTGTCTAATGAGAATATTGCTATTGGGGTTAAAAGGCTTTAGGACATTGCATAAACTTGAAAAAATGTTTTTCTAGTGTACTTTAATTTCATGAACACCCCTTTAACATTCCAGGCCCTCTTGCTCTTTTTAAAACAAAAGTGAGGATGTAGTTAATTTTGTTTCTTTATCTAAATTGTTCCTTTCTTTTGATTACTAGATATAATTTTGATTTTTTTATATCTGGAAATAGAAATCCATTGTTTGCAAACTATCTTAATTTTAGATTTTATGATAGCAAAGCAATTAAATAAATCCTCTTTAAAAAGTGTTGATTCTGAATTAGAGGGTGTTTCATCTAGGGAGGTGAAATCAGACCCATTTTGAATTAGAATTAAACAGCCGCCCTGGGAAAGCCTGTTCAGGTGAAAATGAGTATAGTCAAGTGTAAGGCAAGGTGTATGAGGATATCTAAAGGTATAATGTATTGCAAAGTATTTCAGTATGGCCTATTACTCACACCAAGAAGCCCACTTTTCACGTCTAGACAGATAATAAAAATAGCTACCAGAGAAAATAAATATTTTAGAAGCCCATAAAATTTTTCTTTAGTAGAGAAGTGATTTAAACTATAAACAACAGTCAAATAACTTTAAGATGAGTTAATATTAGTGGAGAAGTCACATTTAAATATTTTCTTAAAATCTGCTCAGGTTAGTCCTCAGAACCTTATGGTTTTACTCTGTCATTGACAAGAAACATTAAAACACAAAAGCAAAACAAAACTACAACAAGAAAAAGAATACACACCAAAAAAAGCATAAGCTTCAATTTTAAATACGCTAGAAAGAACTGGTTATTTAGTCTGGGAAACAAGTAGTTCATCTTTCATTGTGACTTATACAAATCTGGAACATTTGTGATGTCTTCTACGTTGGAGAGAGATGATATATCCATGTTATTTAGCTATCCGTCTCTGTAGGCATATATTCTTGTATGCATGTATCTATTAATCATCTATCAGTCTGCTCATCTACATATATATTGAATTTAATTCTTGGAAAAGATTAGGTTAAAGGTTAGCAGAAACATTAAAATTTTCAGTTATTTGAATATACATTTACTGGATTTAGGCATCACCAGGGTGGTTAGGAACACTCCACTGACAAAAACTGGGAGAGCAGAGTTTATACAGAAGATGAGGAAGCAACGATTGGAGATTATTTGATTGGCTGTAACTTAAATAGGTCCCTTGTTTGAAAAAGCTGGCTGTTTGTGATTGGTTGTTCCTAAATTTGATATTCTCAGATTTCAGTGCATTGACTCTGACTTAGATTTCAGTTTGTTTACATAGGCTACCAAGGCATTAGAGCAATCTCAATCTAATGGAGTCCTTGTTTTAACACTTCAACAGTTAAAAGAAGGAAAAAAAGTTTCTGTGCCTGTAAACTTTTCCATTTTCTGATATTTGAGGACTAAAGCACACCTGATTTCCCAGCAAAGTACAGAAGACTCTCTTTGCACTGACTTACTTAATTTCCTAATTTCAACTAAACAGAGTCATCCCCAGGATCAGTGGAAGAATTAATCTGAATCTTAGAGAAGCATGAAATTGAGCTGCATGTACTATACTGCTGGGGAGTGGAGCAAATCATGGAACTATAGAAAGACCCTAGCTAAATCTAATTTTGGCATCTCTGCCTAACTTGTTATATTTTATACTTGTATTTGCAAATAAATTGTCATTTCATGAAGATAAAACTCCAAGGAAAACTGAGATTCATTTGTGAAGTCAGAATAAGAACATAAGAACTGTGAAGCTTGTTGTAAAAATGAATCAAGATAAGTGCAAGAAGTCATTTCTAGCTATGAACTAGAGATTTAGAAAGTGTCTAGGAAATACAACTACAAAAGTTGTGATTATAATGTAGAATCAGGTACTCAGTCTGAAGAATTAAAAATGTCAAAGAAAGGTTTGGTTATGAGAATAATTATAGTAGTATTAGAATTTTTTTCTTCTTTTTAAGCTTTTTATTTTATTTTTATTTTATTCATTTTAGAGAGGAGAGACAGAGTGTGTGTGTGTGTGTGTGTGTGTGTGTGAGAGAGAGAGAGAGAGAGAGAGAGAGAGAGAGAGAGAGAGAGAAAGGGGGGAGGAGCTGAAAGCATCAACTCCCATATGTGCCTTGACCAGACCAGTGCAGGGTTTTGAACTGGCGACCTCAGTGTTCCCAGGTCGACGCTTTATCCACTGCACCACCACAGATCAGGCAGTACTAGAATTTTTACCAGAGATACTGTCTATGATTTGAAGGATGTTTCATGAGAAATAACCCATTCACTTCATACCATGGCAGCACCTTACAACAAAAATGTTATTATAACAGTTTTATGAGAAAAAGTAAAAATAGACTCTAATAAGGCTTGCATAGTTCTTTGTATAGCCAATTGCCAGCCAAATTTAATTGATTGATTCAATAATATAAAGTTATTAAAAGACACTTTCATATCCCTTTTTCACTCTTAAGCCTCATTGATTAAACAATGGTTTTAAGATAAAAATCAAAGTGTTAAATTTATTTGTGTATTGTTGGTTTTCTTTCTTTCATTAAAGCACATATATATATATACTAATAAGAAAGAACTACTTCTCAGCAAGAAATGAAAATGCAGAAGAAACATGATAGATAATGGCTGCGTGAAATCATGTGGTACGTTAGTGAATGTAATCAAGGTCAGGACTTTAGTACAAGCAAGACTTCTTCAATTGAAACACAAAGGGAAGCACAGAATGTAGAAATAAATCTGGAACATGTTAGGACAATGAGGTAGCATTTATTTGATTGCACTTTTTTTCTCAATAAAATATAAAAGGCATCATCAGATGAAGGCTGTATTGTAGATTTTGGTTTAGGAGTCTGAGGGGAGAGCAGGAAGTATAAATCTCTCCTTTAAAGACTATAAAGAAAGGTGAGTTCAAGTCCTTATATTAATAAAATAAATACATAATGTTTTTTTAAAATGTCTTAAATTGTTGTGAAAAAAAATAAAGGAGGGATGGGCTGTTTATCCTTGAGCCTGGCACTGGTCTTGTTATTATAACCCTTTAAATCACTTGTGAGCTAATGTAGATTCTAATGTATTCCAGTTTACTGATTGGTAAACTAGGCATCAGGCCAGAAAAGTCTGTTCTTTTCAACTCTCTTTTTTTCTTAACAAGGTTTCTGATTCTGGGTAACAGCCATCTATGTTCTAGCAGGTTGGAAAAATAAATCTCTCATTACAAGAATAAATGGTGTAAGTAAAGTCATAGAAAAGGAAAACATGAGAACTTTTCAGAGGAAAGTGAATGGACCAGAAATTAATAAAAGCTTTACCATTTGCAAACTCATAGTTCCAAGGCATGGTGAATTTATAATAAATCTTTTATTAATCTGTTGATTATTTGGCATAATGGCATAGAGTTAAAAGTAAACATCTGGAAAATAAAACCTTCTTTTTAATCATATTTTGGTATTTCTCTGTAAACAATTGTTACAATCTGAACATTTTAAACATAGTACTGTGAGCATACCTTTCATTCAAAAGAAGAATGGTTGAATTGTTCCTTTATTCTCTTCAAAGTAATCAATCTTTGAATGCTTAAATCAAGAATGTACCAGATATAATAAAAATTGAAAGAACTACATGATGCATTGGTCATCTCTCTTTGTAAGAGTATTTCAAAGCACAACAATGCTCATGGATATCACATTTATCTATAAAACCACAAACACCACCTTTGCAAACTATACAATTAGTGCCCATTTCTATAGATTTCTTATTTGGCTAGAGTCAGTTATTTAAGACTTTTTATTTTTGGAAAACATGTAGCCATAAGATATCCAAGGCTCTGCCCAAGAAGTGGTATCTAATGCCTCATTATAGATGAATATATATTTTTCAAAAATAAAGGTGAAATTGTTTTTTATTAAGAAAATTACAGCCCTGGCCAGTTAGCTCAGTGGATAGAGTGACTGGATGTCCTGGGTTTGATCTCTGGTCAGGACACACATGAGAAGCAAACACCTGCTTCTTTCCCCTTCCTCTCCCAATTCCCTCTTCCCTTTCACAGCTGGTGGCTCGGTTGGTCTGCGCATCAGTCTCAGACATTGAGGATACCTTAGTTGATTTGAGCATTTTTCCCAGACAGGGGTTGCTAGATTGATCCCTATCAGGGCACATTCTGGAGTCTATCTCTCCTCTTCTCACTTAAAATAATAAAAGAAAAAGAAAATTACTCATCTGACCCAGGTCTTCTCTAATATTACTGGAAAATATAAAAACCATAAATATAAATTAAGCCTTCTAGAAAAAGTAATATTTATAGAAGAATAAATTAATAAAATATAATTTTAGTAATAGCAACTGAGATAATAATAGTTACTAATACTGTAATAGTTTTATTTCTTTTTTATTTATAATAAAATATCTGCAGGATATATTCAAGTTTAAGATCTTATGTTATTTCCCATTATGGTCTACAAAATTATTTTTATGTTATTGAATGTCATACAATTATGTATACAACTTTTTGTATAGAAATGTTATTTTAAATACAGCCCATATTTTATATATGTTATAAGTAAAGAAAAGAGCAAGAACATTATTTACTTTCAGAATTATTATGCTTGGAACTTTCAAGTAATATTATTTGAGAAAGACCATGTAATGATGATGTAGCAGTTAATTTCAATGGCATCGTACCATGCACTGATTTCTATATGTGTAGAAACTGGTAAGAGATTTTAAATGGGAATTTTAAATAAATGACTGTAGAAGAAAGCTGATGCACTTCAGGGGGAAAAATGTCCTAACAGGAAATATTATATTCTTATTTAGAAAACCATATCAGGGAAACACTCAAAGCAGCCAGCTGTGAAAGCTTTCTTCAGAAGAGCAAATAGGAAATTTTCTTTTCAAATGATTTGAAAAGAAGGTACATTCTGAATACTTGTATACCAAATACCAAAAACTCTAGAAATGTCTAAAATGTACATGTTTTGTAAAATTACCCTCAAATATATAGGTATGAGAAAAATCAAAAGCACATACAGATTTGTATGTTCAAGTCTTTAGTCTATCCATCTCTATTTAGTATATAAATTGACTTGAAAATATTTTGGAGGTATTCTCTAATATAAACTATATAATTTGACTTGGAATATATATGAATTTTTATATGTGAGTAATTTCTTAAAGGCAATGACTTTGTTAAATATATTTAGGCATTATCTAGCTTTCAAATTTGTTTCTCTTTTATAAAGAATAAGACATGAATGTGAGAATATTTATCATAACAGCTGAATAATTTCCACAGATATGCCTGCTTTTTCCTCTTGTTTTTTAAATATCTTTAAATTGTTGATATTTTAAAAAAAAAAGACAGAGAAAGAGACAGACATGCTGTCATTTATTGATTTTTGTATATGCCCTTGACAGGGATTGAACCTTCAACATCAGCATGTTGAGATGACACTGTACCCAAATGAGCAACCCGGACAGGGCCTTTTCCCTCTTGTTTAAAATAGAAAGTAAGGCCCTGACTGGTTTGCTCAGTGGTAGAGTGTCAGCCCAGTGGGTGGAAGTCCTGGGTTCAATTTCCAGTCAGGGTACATAGGAGAAGCATCCATCTGCTTCTACAACCCTTCCCCCTCACTTCTCTCTCTCCTCTCTCTCTCTCTTCCTCTCCTGTATCCATGGCTCAATTGTAGCAAGTGGCCCCCCTCCTTTATTGAAGTGTAACTTAGAGGTAAAAAATGCTCAGATTTTAAATATGTCATGTAATCTACTTTTGCAAATTTGTTTCTAATGCATACTTTCATGTAACCTACATCCTGTCTCCATACAGACTTTTCATCTACCCCAGAAGTTCTTTTGTGTTTCTGTCAATTCCCCTACAGTATGCTTATTTGAATAATGTCAAGGCTAAAATAGGACTGCTCAGTATGGCATTACTAATAGTGATCTATAAGACAAAACTGAGTAACTGATCCTCTAAATAAAGTATAATACAAACAATGATAGCATCATGAGACAAAGCACAAAGTTGTTATTTGGTGTGTGAACCAAACCCAAACCCACTTTAAATAACACTGCATCATTTCTTGTGTATCAAGGTACTCATGTAACTGAACAATGCAAATAGAGATTGGGCTGCCTGCTGCCTCAAAAGTCAAAATTATGGCAGATGCTTGTGCAAAAATAAAGAGCTTTACTCAGGTGCCACGACGTGGGAGAAGGATGGATTCTAGTCTCAAAAACTATCTGTTTTTTCTTTGCTCAAGCCCATGGTTTTTGTATGGCTAGAGAGGGGAGGGTTTTTTCCCCTATCCAATTATCTTTCTAGCTTTTGACTTCTATTCCTGTCCATGCTTCTAGCTTTCAGCTGGCTTGGTGAAAGAACCTTCCCCTGTGCCATCTTGGTCAATGTTGGAGACTTTCAGCTGCTCCCTGACTGTCTACCCTAACACTCCCAGTTCCACTCTCTTATCTCTTGACATTGCCATGATTCATTTCATTTATCCCTGTGCTATATTTTCCAAATAGATAGTTACTATTATTGCTTTAAACAGTTTTCTTTGAGATCAATTGAATAAGCAAAATAAAAGATCCTACTTTTCCCAACACTTTTTCTTTATGTAGATCACAATATCTGCTCTATATCAGAAAACTGAAAATAATTACTTTAACATTTCTTTCAGAGTTGGTCTACTGGAAATGAATTCCCTTAGTTATTATTTCTCTGGGAAAGTATTTTCCTCTTTTGAACCATGCTATTGCTGTATATGAAATTCCAGACTGGTGTTTTTATTTTTCTTTCAGCACTTCAAAGATTTAGATCCACTCTCTTCTATCCTGTATGGTTTCTGATATGTAATATTTTTTTTTAGAAAATTTAATTTAACACAGTGACATTGATCAACAAGAGTACATAGGTTTCAGATAATCATCTCTACATCATTTGAACAGTTGATTATGTTGTATACCTATCATCCAGAGTCAAATCATCCTCTACCACTTTATATTTGTCCCTCTTTATACCCTTAACCCAACATTCTTCTCCGTCCCCCATATCCCCTTCTCCCTGGTTACTATCTCTCTTATCTATCTCCTGAGTCTCTATTTTGAATCCCACCTATGTGTGAAATCATACAGTCTTCAGCTTGTTCTGATTTACTTATTTCACTCAATATAATGTTCTAGAGGTCACTGATATTGCTGTGATATTATGTCATCATTTCTTATGGCTGAGTAGTATTTCATTGTATATAGGTAACACATCTTCTTTATCTAATCCTCTATCGAAGGATACTTTGGTTGTTTTCTTGCCACTGTAAACAATGTTGCAATGAACATGGGAGTGCATGTGTCTTTACATACCAATGTTTTCGAGTTTAGGAATATATACCCAGTAGAGGGATTACTGGGAGATATGGTAGTTCCAACCTTTCACTTTGAGTCTACTTTTGTCCTTGCAACTTAGATGTGTCTTTAGAAGGCAGCGTATGTTTGGGTTTTGCTTTTTAATCCAATCTGCTACTCTGTGTCTCTTTATTGGTGAGTTCAATCCTTTTATAATTAGTATAATTATTGACCCTTAAGGATTTTCTGTAGCCATTAAAAAATTTGTGTGTGTGTGTGTGTGTGTGTGTGTGTGTGTGTGTGTGACAGAGGCAGAGAGAGGGACAGATAGGGACAGACAGACAGGAAGGGAGAGGACAGCATCAATTCTTTGTTGCAGCTCCTTAGTTGTTTATTGATTGCTTTCTCATATGTGCCTTGACAGCAGAGTGAGTGACCGCTTGCTCAGTTTGATCCCATGCTCAAGCCAGCGACCTCATGCTCAGTTTGGTGAGCCAGTGCTCAAGTCGGTGGCCTCGGGATTTCGAATCAGTGTCCTGTGCATCCCAGTTTGACGCTCTATTCACAGTGCCTCCACCTGGTCAAGCTTCCTAAAGCCTTTTAAATATTGCTTTCTGATAGCTCTGTTCCTTGCTTGGTTCTTCTCTTTTGTTTTTCTGTCATTTGTTTTTGTTTGGTGGTATCTTATATTTCTTTCCCCTGTTTCTTTTCTTAAGCTACATATTTCAGTTGTGGCATTTTCACAAGTGGTTACCTTTAGGTTATTAAAAGAAAAATTGTCATATTTGCAAGAATTTATTATCATATAAGTGATTCTGTACTCCCTCTTTTTTTACTATTGCTGATCTTTGTCCTCTCTTCTTTCATGTTATTGTTGTCACAGATTATTCTTGCTTTTATTGTGAATTTGTTGGAGCTTTGATTTGTAGTTTTGTTTTGTTTTGTTCTTTGTATCTGATTAGATAATCCCCTTTAGTATTTGTTGCCATGGGGGTTTTCTAATGATAAATTCCCTCAGCTTCTTGTGTCTATAAATTTTTTTATTTCTCCTTCATATTTGAAGAATAGCTTTGATGGATATAATATTCTTGGCCGGCAATTCTTCTTTTTCAGTACTTTGAATGTTTGGGTTCACTCTCTTTTAGCTTATAGTGTTTCTGCTGACAAATATGATGATAACCTAATGAGCTTCCTTTATGTTATATTCTTCTTTTCCCTAGCTGCCTTGAAGATTCTTTCTTTGTCATTGATTTGTAACAATTTCATTACAATGTGCCTTGGTGTAGGTTTCTTTGGATTGAGACAACTTGATATTCTCTTTCCTTCTTGGATTTGAGGCTCTAATTCTTCCCACAGGCTTGGGAAGTTCTTATTAATTATTTGTTTGAATAAGCTTTCCATGCCCCTTTCCCTCTCTTTTCTTCTGATATATCCATTATTCTTATATTGTTATTTCTGATGTAGTCAGACAGTTCTTGTAGAGTTCTCTCATTCTTTTTAATTTGTGAGTATCTCTCTTCTCTCTGTAATATCTCTAACTGCCTATCTTTGATGTCACTGATTCTTTCCTCTATCTGGCTTGTTCTATTAGCTAAACTTGCTGCCTCATTTCTCAGGTCATATATTGAGTTCTTCAACTCTATTTGATTCTTTTTCATAGTTACAGTCTTCTTGATGAAGTACTCTTTTTGTTCATTAATTTGTTTTTTATCTCATTAAATTGCCTATTAGTGTTTTCTTGCATTTCACTGAATATATCTATATTTAGAACTTCAACTTTGATTTCCCTGTCATTTCACTTCAATGTTTCCATGATATTTTTTTCTGGAGACTTTTTATTATCTATCTGAACTATGTCTCTGTCTTATGTATCAGTGATATGTGATTTTTTCTTCTTTCATGGCATTTGAGAGTGATATTGTTAAAAACTCTAACAAGAGACAACTAAAAATTAAAAAAATAAAAATTAAAGAAATACAGTGAAAAAATAAAAATTCTAAAAATAATTATAAACAGAAAAAAAAAACTGGAGAACAAAGAGCAAGAACCAAGAAAAAAATAAAGGGAAAAAATAAAATTAGAAACAAAACACCATGAAAAAAGAGTAAAAATATAATAATTTAAAGAAAACTTAAATTTATGGGAGAAAAAGAAAAAATTAGAAAAAAAAGAAAAGAGAAGAAAAAAGAGTAAAATAAAAAGTCTCAAAAATACAATACTCACAAAATAATAAAAATTTAAAAATCTAAACACTATATATATTGAAATTGAAATAGAAAAAAGAAAAGAAAAAAATCAAGAAAAAATGTGGGTTTTTTTCAGTTTTAAGAGGTTACTTTCTTTTTTCAGTAGGTGTTGTTGTACTACAAGTTTTGACTTTAAAATTCTTGGGCAGAACTCTGCTGAGGCATTGCTGTTGTAATGCTGTAGACAGGGCTGCAGTCACATTGGTGGTGGTGGGGGTGTTGTAAGGACTTTATGTTCCAGCTTTATGGCTTTGCAGCTTCATAGCTTTGAAGTTTTATGGCCCTAGAAATGTTAGTTTTAGGTCTATGGGCACTCCTCTCCACATCTCAACAGACCAGAGGATTAGACCCAGAGCACCTCTGCCTCTCAAGGAAGAGAATGGCTCCAGAGAGTCACCTATGGGGTTGTGCCACAGCCACTCTTTATACCATGAGGGGAGGGAAGTGAGATCTGAGGGGCGAGTATGTACTTTGGTCCTCTCTGACACTTGCAGAGTGGGGGCCGAGGATGGAGTGTCAGCTGAGTACTGTGGGCTGGGTGCACTTGAGTGTTATGGGCTAAGCCCATTTTAGTACTAGCCAGCCAAACTCTATGGCCTAAGCTTGTGCGATCCACTGAGCACTGAAAGCTTTGCATGTGCAGGCCCGCTGACCAAACACAAGCTGAGCTGTGTGAGGCCAGCAAAGCAAAGAAACCTGTGATTAGTTGCTCCCACCTTAAGTCAGCTGCTTCACCTCTGCCCCTCAATCTCTCCACCTCTCCCAGATCAGAAGAAAAACCAAGCCAAATGAGCCTCCCTCAACTCAGTCCTGCAAGAAAAAAGAAAAATTTGGTCCTCTTACTTTTCTCCTTTCCAGAGTTGACCACAAAAGCATTTTATATTCTACCCCTCTTTTCACCCTGTCCTACCTTGAGTCCCTTCAGTGCAGAAACTTTCAGGCATGGTTTTAAGTCCAGCAGGAGTTCCTTCACTGTGTTATAGTAGCTCAATTTGTCAAAATTTTATGGGGAGAGACTAGGAATATCTCTCATGCCACTATTTCTCTGATGTCATTTGATCTGTAATTCTTGCCCTTGTTTCTCTGCAGGCAAGTTGTTTTATTTTCTAACATCTTTCAAAATGTTATCTTTGTCTTCTGTTTCTGTAGCTTGAATTTAACATTTCTATGAGTATGTGTAGGGTGTGTGTGTGTGTGTGTGTGTGTGTGTGTGTGTGTGTATGTGTGCACATATGCCCCATTTGGTGGGATTTTTTTTGTCTTTTGTTTTTTGTTTGGTATTCTTTATGCTTCTAGCTCTGAAGTCTGGAGTCTGTTATTAACTTGGGAAGTTTTTAGCCATTATTACTTCATATATTTCTTTTGCTCCATGCTCTCTTCTCTTTCTGATATTTTAATTGTGTATTATCTTATACTGTTGTTATTTTTCCACAGTTATGGTTTAATTATTTTGTTTTCATTCCTTTTCATTTTGTATTTCAGTTAGGGAGGATTTTATTCACCTAACTTCAAGCAATTTTAAGTCTACTGATGATCCAATTGAACATGTTCTTCATTTCTGCTACAGTAAGTTAATTTCTATTTCCTTTTGATTGTTTTAATTAGTTTTTATCCTTTATATTACAGTATTACTTTTTGATTAGAATCCTTAATGTCTGAATTATGACAATTTTATATCCTCTCTCTAATAATTCCAATACCTATATCATATCTAAGTCTGGTTCAGATGTTTGCTTTGTCTCTTCAACATGTTTTTTTCTTACCTTTATTGTGATTTGTTTTCTTTTTATTTATTTTAAGCCAAACATGTATCAGAGACTAGGGACTGTGGTAAATAGGCCTTTAATGTGAGGATTTATGTTAGTTTGAGTAACAATTGAACTCTGTTTCACATTTCTTAAGCTATAAACACTAGAAACTTGACATCCCTTAGTGTCCTTGTTTTTGTCTGTTCTGACTTTGGGCTTCCTGTTGTAGTCCTCAGAGAACTTTTGTGACTTGTATTTCTTTCAACCTTAATCTATTGCTATTGTATTAGAGTTCTTTTTTGATGTGGTATGGTATTACATGAAAGAGAGGAATCATTCTACAATCTTCTGATGAAAACACAGTCTTTTAGTGGGCCTGTACCTTGGGGATGTGACTTTAAAAAGTTTTTCTCAGGTGTTATAGATTTCTCCCACCCTTACCCCAAGTCTCCTATTCCTTTCTCTAGCTTCTAAGTTGGGGTTGGGAATCAGAGGAGTTCTATTTATATGTCATTTGGGACAAGGCTCTGGAAAAGCCATTTCCCCTGGAAAATAAGCCTTTGTTATGAAGAAGGTCATGAGCTTATTCCACAGTAATTCTTCCCTTCCCTCTGATAGAGCCACAGGGAGATATATAAGATCTCCTTCACTGTAAGAACCTGATGGGTTTTTAGAAGGACCAGTTCATGAATGTATGTATTTTCTTAAAGACTGCAGCCCCCAAAGTGTCTCTCATATTAGTCTTCATGTGACTTCTTGCTCTTAATTCATATTACTAATATCCTTCCTGATTACCAATATCCTCCCCTTCTTTCAGAGTAGTTATTAATCTTGAGCTCTCTGTTCTGTTTCCCTTTCATTTTACAATCCACACATTTCTGTTTATTGTCATATTCTATAGCAGTGATATAAAATAAGTATGAAATATTTTTGTCCAGGAGCTTATTCTCCCTTTGGTATTTTACTTAAGGTGAGGCTTTTCATCAGGAGAGGATGAAAAGACCAGGATGTGGATTGTACTCTACCTTTGAGAAAAGTTGAGGGTTACATTCTGCTGGAGGAAGAGCCCTCTGGAAACAGAAGTACTCAGATTGCTACCAAGCTATCTTGCTACTTCTGCTTTCTAAAAATTCTGCAACTCCACAGTCACAGTACTCTCTTAAAGTTTAAAAAGTATAGCAGTCTAATGTAATAATCTCCTTTGATTTGAATCCACTTCTCCTGGAAATAGAAAGATGGTTGTGGAGAGAAGACAGAAGTTTTTAAGTTTATCTGATCTATTTGTATCAGACTCCCTCCCTGGCCAGACTTTGGTGTTGTTTTGATATTAGTACAACAAAATCTGGGTGGTCTTGGCTGCAACAACTAATTTTTATTATATGGGGCAAAAGGTCAAACATTGCTATGCCCAAGGTAATTTGGGGGAGGGATATGCTGAAAAGCTACACCCAGCATATCTCCTGATTGCAGAGCCCTTTGCTTCAGACTGCACCTTTTCCCTTCATAGAAGGTTTCTTAGACTTTAGTATAGTTTTTCAGAATGTTACTTCTCTCTCTTTCTCTTTTGTGTTTTCTCCAGAGGTAAGCTTGAGGCAAGGGGCCAATATCATGAGCTATTTTCACATATTACAAATGTCAATTTAAATTTGTTAAAATATAAAATAGGTGCTTTGCCTGCATTCCCTAAAAATCGAACTTTACCTCTTTTTCCAATACAGACTTTTTATTAAAACTTTGTTACCTAAACAAAATATATCTCGAGTAACACAATTGTATATTAAGGAGATGTTGACTTATTGAAATAGTCTTTTTCTGATATGCAGTTGTTTACTGTTCAAGACTATCAGGTTTTATTTATAGAAATTTATTCAGTTACTCTAGGAAATAAAGACAGATAATATAAGAGGGTTGTACTCATCTTACAGACCACTACCAAAGGATCTTTTCTTCATTGTCATGTAGCACTTTAAATTTAAATGATTTATTCTATTCTGATTTATTGTTCAAATAACACTAAACACAATTTTTATTTTCAAACATTGAACAAAATTAATTGAATTCTTCTAATCATCAAATTATAGATTCCAAAAAACCCTTCCTTAATCATAAATGTAATTAAAAATTAAATAAACATGCCAACATATTTCTAACAATGAAAGACAAAATAATCATTTTTTAAAATTTTATAATCACTTTAGTAATCTCTCAAAATCATAAATATTCACAACCTTTTTAAAAACTGTATATTATAGGCTATAATTAAATAGTCTGTTATTAATAAATCTGATATAAGACCATGAATTTATTAGCTCTCTAGTATATACAGTTACACATATTTATAGTGTTTTATTATAAGAAGAGATGGTTCTGTGGTCTCATTTCTGATAAACTTCATAGTATGTTTTACTCTTTTGTTTTTCATATCTGCTCTTGGTCAGAAAATTCAATGTTCCAATTAATGGAACAATGGTGGAGAAGGAGAATGTCAAAACAAATCTATAAATTCAATAATGCTTGAAAACTCGGTTGTTTAAAAAAATATGTATGACAGAATCTTTAGATCATAGTTTTCTCATAATTTACAAAGGTCACTCACCTATTCCTTAGAGAAAGCAACTTTAGAAAATAAATCCACTGCTAATTTTCTCTATTGGCTCTGCCAGACTCACTACTTTAAATCAATATATTCAAACATGTCTCTTGTAGATGATCCTATAAAACCAAAGACTTATGGAAGACTGAGCCATTACCAAAAATTTTAAGACAGTTTTAACAATTAATTTTCATTATTCAAAGAAGGATGGATTCTGAGGAGAAAATAAAAGAATAATACCAATTTATCAGCAAATCTTTTAAACTAGTTTTATATAGTTTAATTTTAATATTAGTATAAAATAGTCTAACAAGAAAAATACCTCAAAATTATACATACAAAATAGACATTGTGAATTAAACTCATTTCCCTTTGCTAAGAAATACAATTAGCTATGGTTTTGTTTTGTTTATGATTTAATGGTAAAATTTATGTTACCTATGGTTTTTATTCCTTTTCTTCTTCATAAACCGATATGTCTTGAACTTCTACAATATCTCAGATAGAACTTGTACTTTAAAGAAATTTTAATGAATAAATTAGGATGACATTTGTTAATAAAATTATCCAAGTTTCAGTTGCACAACTCTGCATCATCTATATGTTGCATGTGTGTTCACCACTCAAGTCAAGTCTCCCTCTATTGCCATCTATCTCCTCTCTATTAACCTCCTCCCTCTCATATGCATAATATTTAAATAAATAAAAATTATATGGAGAATATGGCCTTCCCATGTAATAGTGCTAAAGTTAACAGATAACAGTATTTCTCTCAAGTCCATATTGTAACCTTAAAATTACATAATCATCCTCTTTATTTGAGTGACTTTATTTTGCCAGTATGATCCCAAACCCACTTTGATAATTTTTAAGAATACTGAAATACTCGATATTAAGCTGCCCTTGTATTATGATGGCAAAAGATACAGAATGTGTTCTGTGCAAATCTTAGACCTTATTATCTGCTCACTATAATATAAAATATAACAAAGGTGAAAGAAATATAATATAGAAACCATGGTATAAATAGTTAAAAAGAAACATTGTAACTTTAGTATTAATAAGACTTATTTAATTAGAGCCATTTCTGGCTCCATATAAGGTAGATGCCCTTGTTATGTCATCTTGAGCATCACTTCACTTGCGTAGAGGACTACAGTTGTAGTCCTATCATCACCTCACTCCTCAGCATCTCCTTTCTAAAAGATTGTTATGTATAATGGACATTTCAAATCTATGGACCATTGTTTTATTTTCCATAATTATTTACATATTCTTCAAAGTATTTTGATACATTCAGTCTTTGTTGCTTGAAATAATTCTATGGCTATCCCATATACCTTAGGTGTTTTATTTCTTCACAATGCTTTCACGACAGCTTCCACTTTGCTTTCTAGAATTAAAGGGTTTTCCTCATAGAAGTCTTCTTCAAAGGTTTTGGTCACCCTTTTGTCTCTTCTGTAAGAATTTTCAGTATACTGTTTCCACCTTTCCTTTATTTCTTCTGGCCAAATATGCATTTGGAAAATATGGTGAACTATAAGGTATTCATAAATTCCATTATCTTATTAAAGATTCCAAGAATTTCAGTAGCATAAAAACTACTTGACTTGACTGAACCCAGTTAATGAGTTAGTGCTATTAGTTTGCTGCAAAACATGCTTTGGGAAATTGTTGGTTTATGGACACATGAATATATTCACAAATAAAGAACAAATACACAATTCTAATTATTTTAATTCTAATTATTTTTTTATATAAGAGATATGTCAGTGCATTTGTAACTTCTTCATAAATGTAACATTTTAAAAAGTGTGCTTGAATTTTACTTACTTTTCTCATATACACATTTAGGTAGTAAATGCCTCTCATGAGGTGAAGAGGTCTAATAAAAATAGATCAGTTTTGGAATAAGCAGGGGTCAATTAGTAAACATGCTTGTTTTATTCCCTGATGAGGGAAGAAGTCTGGTTATAACAACTTACATATATATTTGATTTATAATCCTATGTATTATGATGTCATTTTATAATAAAATATGGTAAATTTTATGATAAATAAACTCACTAAAAAGTATCTATTAGTCCTTTACAAAAATTTGAAAATTTTTGGTATAAATTTTAGATTCCAGTACATACTTGTATTTTTAGGGTTATTATCTTATTATGAACTCCAGGAAAAGTTGACAAGATTTTCTTAAGAGATGCTTTAAAAATTTTTTATTTTCTTCTCACAGCAGATCACAAATGAAAAAATCACTTTATGCCTTAAAGTAAGTCAATGAAAAAAAATGAGACATATAAAATAATCTCTTTCAGTAAGTTAAATTCAAGTTTAGCTGAACATCAACTAAATATGCCTTCAAAGTATGCATTAGGTTTTTTCCAACTAATAAATATGCATTGTAAAATTAAGGAAGATATAACTAGATGATTTTTCAAAACAGGTAATCATATAAAGTCTTAGATTACTATTATTTTTTGCTTCTTTTTTCTCTTGTATTTAGATATGGGAAGCCCTCAGTGGTTTTCCTTTTAACCATGAAAATGAAGTGGCAGGATTTTCTGTGCAAAATAGTTATTGAAATGCTGTTTTGTGCCATATAAAAATTCAGATGACAGGAGCATAATATTTTTCAGCTTTCACATATGGAATTTATGATTGTGAGTGAACATGAAGAGTTTATTCTTGCATTATTATAATCATAACCTGCATGTCTTTTTCCATATGAATAACTGTAAGCTTACTTTTGCCCACTCCTGTGTATATCTGAAACTTCTTTTTCCTTTATTCCAGAGCATCTGTTGTCAATTTAGATTTTTTTACCAATAGATTTCAATCAGTGTTTTTCAGAAGACTCCAAAATTCTTTTAAAGTAGTACTTTATTTTATATATCTGAGTTCCTTGTGTTTTGAGCCACCCTAGCATTTTCTGATCTTTCTGTAATCTTTGTGCAATAAAGCCAAACTGAAACCTATGAAATATTTCTTCTTTTGTCACATTCTTCTGGGAAATAGAAGTTACCTTGGGAATAAATTCTTATTGATTATTTCTGGATTCTCTGGTTTGTAAAACTTTCAATCTTCTTTTATCTTCAGCATCTAATGTAGCTCCTGATCTAACATGGGTCCTTTGGGTATAGGTGGTATGCTGCCACTCATTCACTTCCGTAGATTTATGGAGACAGCTTTTTGCTTAGATTTATTAAAGCACACGCGCACACCTGTGTGTGTGTTGTTGCTGTTGTTCTTTCACTGGTACAGTTCTTTTTCTTTTGGGAAGCACTCAAAAACTATGTCATCATTGTCATTGCCATTTTGCTTCAACAGGCATGATGAAGCCATATATATATATATATATTAAACCAAGAGCAATAACTATATTTATCAGTTTTTAAAATCTTCAATAGAATAAATAACAAATAAAACTTCTACATACCTCAAATATTGTTTGAAAAACAATTTAACAGTTAACTAATATATTCAGAAACAGGTGTTTGGAAGAAAGAAGAATCATTTTTTAATTTAGTTTTTGGGGAGGAGTACCTTGTATTCAATGTGCCTTCACACTCAGGTTTATTGCTAAGCATGTTCTTAAACCTAATTAAAAAAAGGTATCTGCAGAGTGTTCTTGAGGGAGGTCACAAATAAGGTTAACATAACTAATATCACACCAAATGCTTTTCAGTGAAATATTATTTAAAAGAAATTAAATGGCTATGAGTCTTGATATTTTATAACTTTTCTTTCTTATAGGTCAGGTTTTTAAGGTTGATTGGCTCATGGAGTAAGAGCCTGGAAATAAGACTACTATTGATTATAACAAGCAACCTAATGATGAAGAACATGGCCCCAATTTCTCTCTCAAAGCAGGTCATTGTGACTATATAGCTATATTTAGGTGACATACAGGAAAATTAGTTTGCCTGGGATTAAAGAGATTACCAGGGGTATGTAATACATTATTATAACTGCAGATGAATTAAAGTAATAAACAAAGACAAGCAGATAGTTAAGGTAGCAAAACATAAAGATTACACTGAAAATTTTACTTTTACACAGTATCTTAACACTAAACAAAATAGACCACATTTTGTGAGACATTTTGTAACGATATTTATAACTGTATTTCTTTAAAAATTCCTACAGCTAACATAAAGTTTAAAGTATTATAGTTATTTCAGAACTATTATACTCTATAAAGATTTTAAAGAGGATTAAGAGATAGAAATGTTTCTATTTCAACCTCTGAACATTTGAAAATGAGATTAGGTGGGTTAGCCTGAAATGGCATTTCTCTGTCCCTCATCTTAATAACTAAATGTCCTCCATTTTGTTATTTAAGTGAATGAATTTATTTTATTGTAGATGATAACAGGCAGAAGGAAACAGGAGAAAAATGTGAAAGATAGCAGAGACAAATTAAAACATTTTGATTTGTCATTACTTCCTTGTACTGTTTTATTTAATCCATATACCTATAGACTAAATATTTATAAAAATATAAACAAATATTGAACTCTAGTTAGTAAGTTTACTTTTCATAGTGGTAAGAGTAGATAATTCTGAAACTATGAGCCTTTTAGGATTGAAAAAACAGCAATGATATTGTGTATAAATGAATCCACACTTCTTATTTCAATGGTTGTGGCCTGTGAGACCCAGAGATACAGTCTGCCCACAGTCTGGACAATTTCTACTGAGTTTTCCATGAGGCTGAAGCACTGGTCATAGTCTCAGGAGTGTGCAGGTGGAAAGCTCTGGCCTTAACGCCATAAAACTGAGTCACTGATGCACCTTATTTCCCCGGTTTACTTTTCATATTGGTCCAGTCTCCATAGGGTAGGGAAAGAGTGATTTCCAAGGTTGGGGCAGTTGTGTTACCCCAGGCTGCTGCCATAGGGAGGGGAGTGCTCCACCCAAGAAAGATGGCAACTGTGGTATTGGAGAATGACTCGGCACAGGCGTTCCAGTGGCTGTCCCCACAGTGTCTCTCCCCAGGCCACCAATTTCATTCTCTCCTCATGCAACTCTAGTCCTCTCAGCTCTCCCTCCACTGGAACCCCAGGTAAATGGCTGTGAACAAGATTTTCTGTGCTGGCTCTTTCAGACATAGTCTATGTCTCTAAGAACACCCATCTCTTTCTCATAGCCAGAAACCTCACCTTTTTTCACCATCAAATGCTGTGTGGGTGCCTCTTCTAGGCTCTGGGGCTCTAGGCTGGAGTGCTGGGCCTGGGGCTTAAGACCCTCACCTCTAAGGGCAAACTTCCCCACAGTGGGAGTCCCTCCACACTCTGCAGTGCTCGATCCTGGGAACAGCCTTCTTTGCATCTCTGCCCTTCCTACCAGTCTTGGTGTGGCTTCTTCTGTGATTCTTGGTTATAGACTCCTCTTCATTTGGTGTAAAGTTGTTTTGTCAAGATGATTGTTATTAAATTAAGTTGTAATCCAATTTGGTCCTGGGAGGTGGCAGTTGGAATGTCTGCCTACTCTGTCGCCATCTTAGAATCCCCCATATTTGATTTTTAATCAACTAAAAGTAGTCTGATTTCCTGGCCAAATTGTTCATTTCAGGGCTGGTTCCGGGAAAGTACAAAAAGCAAGAGTTTGGAACATCTTGCTGTGCCAGAATTAATGAAAAAGTCAAAGAATGATGAAAGCACGTTAAAAGGACACAGGAACAAGCTTTAAGGGTCTCTCAATGATGAATTAATGAGTACTTCAAGTATCAAAATATATAATAATAGTGACAAATTATAGCACATAAAGTAATTTAAGAATTTTTAAATAAATAAATGCAAAGAAGCGAAAGTTCTTTCAACAAGTTGAGAACTAATAAATGTATAAGCAGTGAGGGAATGAGAAAACATTTTTATATTTTAATAAATCCCACAAAATTCTCTTAGTAAATTAAGCAATTTAATAATTTATGTTTATTAAATTTATGTTTATCTGCTAATGGTGAATTACTCTGGTGTCTGGTTAAGTCCTGGGTGAAATTGGCTGCAGATATTGTGCAAATTTCAGCTTGTTAGTTTTCTCCTAACATAAACGAACATGAGCAAAACTGATATAATTAAAGAAATAAGGTTTAGTTACTATTGATTATTTTATTGTGTATAGCCCTCAAAACCATACATGAGCAATCCTTAAGAACATTTTGCTTGAAAATCACCTTACACCAGTGCAATGATGTTATACATAAGACTTCTATCTAGATAAGGGCTACAATTCTCTTTCCACTTAAAATAGAAAATCTGATCAATGCTGGCATTTCTTTGCTGACAACTTTATCTCTGAAGTGTGAACAAGAGTTAAAAGAAGTGCTCCTATGAACAATTATCACAAAAAAAGAAATGCCAGTTTGTGACATGAAAGTGATGAAAACAGAGATTCTAATTATATCATTAAACTATCTGAAATCACTGCAAAAGGTTAATTTATCATTGTCAAGCCTGCACAATAAACTTAAAGAATGAATGTTGTAAGGTGATGAGAAAAATTATAAACTTTACCTCATCTTAGAAAACATAAATTTATGATGTTTTGCCTTAATTTGTTAGACTTCCCCTCACTCATAAGGTAGTCTGAAGGAAGCTCTTAGCCAGATACTTCAGGTACTTAATAACATGGTCTTGCCTAATACTTATTTCACTTGAATCTTCAGTTGCCCTAGAGCCGCAGTCAATCCCTAGGAACATACACACGCCCACCACGAGCACCCCACTACACAATTGTGTACACAAAACTCATAGAACCCTTGGTTCTGGCATTTTGTATTTGCAGTTTCCTGGTGGCATCACTGGTCCTTTAGAAATGTCCTCTGCCTGAATTGTCTTTCTACTCCAACTTATCTGTGTGGCAGTTTTTTCTTTCAAGACCTCTAATATTTTTATCTCACATCTTTGTCTTCTATGAGCCAGTTAGTCTCTGCCTCTTTCTTGTTCTGATTATCTGATTACTGTTTCTGTATGCCTTTCTTAATAAATATCTAAAAATTACAACATAATGCTCCTGTGTTCTTTCAGTGGAAGAATGGATAAACAATTAGAGAGTTTAGAAAAGTGTTATTTATAGTAGATAAAGTAGATACACTGCTATATACAACAACGTGAGCAGATGACAGAAACATAACATTAAACTATCGAATCCATAGTTCCATTCATATGTTCTTCAAAAAGAGTCTAGGTAGCCATGGCTGTGAGGATAAAGATGGTAGGGACTGAAAGGGAGAACATGGGGCATCTGCATTACTGGTAATGTTTCATTTCTCATTCTGAGTGGTGATTCCTCAGTTATGTTCCATTGTGCTAATTTATTAAGCTATACGTTTATGAATTATGTGTCTTCATTTCTGTCACTTTCTAAAAAGTTGTTTTTTTATAAAAAGAGTAAGATGGCACGTATGAAATTCATAAAAAACTTAAAAGAACTAGTTTATTAAAGATAACTTAATGTCAGACATAACAGTAACATATCACACACAATGCCTATTAATAGCATTCTATATATGTGGAAAGGGTATATTGTGGCTTAAATCTTTTTAGAAATCAAAATTTAAAATGCAGGCATGATCATCTGAAGATATACAGTGTTCATGAGTTGAAGGCAAACTGTGGATCAGAGTAGTACAAATTACTGGTACAGAGATCACAGGTAAAATTTTATTTATCTTTAAAACTAAATGAAAAAAAAAGAGTATAATATGTTGAACATCATCTTCAACAATAACTTTAGAGTAAATATAGAGATATGTTTCATAAAACTTATACTCGATTCATTAAAACAAACACTATGGAAGGGGCTTTTTTTGGGGGGGGCAGATAAGTTAACTAAAATATTATAATAAAAAAATTTTAAATAGGCTTTTTTTGGTTTACCTAGAGAAAGATCTAAATATGTTATGAAAATAATTGAACATAATGTTTCTTTTAACTCAACTTTTATCAGTCCTTATGAACAAGGTCACCTTTCCTAATAAGAAGTTGAATGCATCTACTCTTTGCTTCCAGATTGTATAAGGCCATATGCTACACCGATCAATGAAATAGAAGGTAAATGTATTATGCCCTGTTAAATGTGAGGAACCTATCAAGGACAGATTCCTGACCAGAAGACCACAGCATATTCACACAGAGGTGGACTAAGATAGTTTCTGTCAAGTTTCTTCCCACCCCCAAATTAAAGTTTAAAGTTTAGAGTATGTTTCAGCATAACACACACACACACACACACACACACACACACACACACACACACACACACACAGGCAATGTCCACAAAGTTCTGTGATATAAAAGTTTAATCTGGAAATATTTCTGTAAATAAAACATCTTTAATATTACATCTTTCTTCTTCCTTTCTACTACCATAGCATCAATAACCCCTAATAAACATTTGCTCCATTACTTATCCTGCTAAGCGCTTACAGGTATTATCTACTCGATATCTCAAATAGCCCAATAACAATAGCAATAATAATAACCACCAACTAATACTCATTGTCTGCCAGGTACTGTGTTAAGGTCTGTATGTAATTATTATCTAATTTAATCCCCCAACACCTTAATAGTATTAAGAATTACCTTAATAGTATCATCTCTGTTATATACATAAGGGCAATTAAAGTATAGAAATGTTAGTTATACAGAAATGAAGTTTATGAATCCAGGTCCATATAATTAAATTTTTGCTTCTATCATTTAAACTGAAGGTAACACTACTATCATTTAGCTGTTTAGAAAACTGAAATTTAAAAGATGGCTTAAATAGGCCAAAGTCACATTAAAAACATGGAGAGTTTGAAGTTCTTGCAGACCTTGATATCAGGGATGCACAATGCCACTGATATGTCAAAGTAAATTGTAGATATCCAGGAGGGTTAGAACATGCAACATATAATAAATATTTTTAGTGATGAAATCCTTCTTTTAAATTTTATATACAGTAACATATCTGGGAATACTATGTGTGATATATACATATGTATACATATGCATATAAAATAGTTAGGGAATGTTTTGGTATGCCACAGTGTGTTAAAGTTTAAAATATATATCTGTTGGGGATGATTTTGAAAATACAAAAGAGCACAAAAATTAATGAAATCACCGTTCTCTGACAACTACACAATCAATCTCTATATGTGTATATGTATTTTTGTACTTGTCTCTTTGTTAATCAATGTTTCTTTTTAAGTATTCTTTACTTGTAAAATGCTGATAGAAATCAAAATTTCACCCAAGCATTAAAGGATTAGAAAACCCAGGTTATATCTGAAGTGAAAGCAGCACTCTCTTATTATCTTCTGAATTTGAAGACAACTGGGCCTGTTCAGAAGGCATACTGATTTAGTACATCGTCAGGCCAAAAAGCTGAAGGATTATGAGTCTGCTGAATTCATCACTGTTTGTTTTCACGTGGTTAACAATTCTTTCTTCTTTGTTAGTAATAATACTCTTTGGTGATAACATATTTTACTAATGATCTCAACAGTAATTTTTACCAAAAAACTTTGCTTACATGGCTGGCCTGTGGTAACACAATGGATAGAGCTTCAACCTGGATCACTGAGGTCGCTGGTTGGAAACACTGGGCTTGCCTGGTCAAGGCACATACAACAAGCAGACAATAAACAACTAAAGTGAAGCAACTATGAGTTGATACTTCTCCCTCTTACCCTCCTCTGTAAAACCAATAAATAATAAAAAGACTTCAAAAAGCTTTGCTTACCTAATTCACTAAACTAAGGGGATTAGTGCATGAATGCAGGCAAACCCATTAACCTTTGAAAGTGAATGTTAAACACCCTGACTGGAAAGCGCAGTTGGTTAGAGCATTGTCCCAAAGTGCAGAGGTTGCCGGTTCCATCCCTAGTCAGAGCACGTACAGGACAGATCGATGTTCCAGTCTCTCTCTCACTCTCTTCCTTTCTCTCTCTCTCTAGAACTAATGCAATGAACATTTGAAAGGAAAAAAGAAAAGAAAATTTTGAACTGAGTGACTCAAGGATCCTATTCTAATGACAACTCTAAAACCACTCAAATTGCTACTGTCTTATTTTCTGGAGCCACCAGGTTTTTAGTTACTTTGTATCTCTACAACTGATTTTCTTTATCCTTACATTAACCAGAGCTGACTAAATCCAAGAGACTCTAAATAGCATTGATTGTAATACTTGCATTGCATTTACTGGGAACTACATTTTTTAAGGAATGGTATAAATAGTGATTTCTGAAGACAACAATAATCATTAAATGACAAAGTAGTTTTTAAAATATAAGAATGTGGATATTATTTTTTTTAATTTGTAGGATAAAGAAATATAAAAAGCTTATTAGATTTATATCAACCAAAACAGTTGAAAACTTAAATGCATTACTATTTGAGATGGTAAATTTCTTGTCAGTCATGGTATTCAATGGATACAGATAGTTGTTAAAACTCTCTTCTACTCATATAATCATTTTTAAAAGTAAATCATTGTTGCATTATTTTTAAGAAACACACACAAAAGACATCAACAGCTATAACTGTTTTCCATGTATCTTTTATGTGAAGTGCTCCACACTCTTCCAAAAGAGAGTTGTTTGCCAGAATGTCTATATGGTTATATGTTGTACAACTTCAAATCTTCCATTTGTATAATTTTTAGATTGGAAATCAGAAAAGACTAAATTATGAAGTCTATCTCAGAGCACTAGGAAGGAGAATGAAAAGAGTCCCTTATTTCATGTGAGATTGGAAAAGACTTAACAACATCTTATTGGAGGACAGGAATATATATTGGTTTGCATTTGCAAAACTTGAGCACTAACAACACTTGTCAATTTGCAACATGTGAATTGCAAATTTTCAATTAGCAAAGACTATCTCTTTGGATATTAATGCAATAAAGAAACAAACTTATTATGAGAGAACATTTCAATTAGTACAAGGACTTATATTTACAGAAATGGGAGAGATGGAGTAGCAAGTAGTAAATGATCTGACATTTGGAAAAATAGCTAAGATGCCAAACATGTATTTACAAGAAGTTCCCATATCATTTTGTCTTGAAGAAATTAAATGTCTTAAGTAAATATAATCCCATTTAAAAGGTTTTCTCAAAGGTGCACAGAGAAGGTAGAACATAAAATCTTGTTCCTTTGGGTATCCCCTTATTCTCCAATGACCCACCCTTAATTTTTTGTCATAAATATTCCATTATTGTCTAGGTGTTTGTTTTTTAAGCAGGGACAATTTTGGAGAAACTCAGTAATTTATTAAATACTTAAAAATTCAGAAGTAATAACAGAAGCATCTACATTTAGAAAGTGCATGTGTTTAGTAGCAGTGATGAATTTATAATGATACAAGAAAAATTACTCAGCTATAGATACCTGAATCATGACCGTATGCTTATTTTGGACCTCATCAGTTCTGCTACATTTGCTATGAGATGAACTGGATTAAGTAGTCTTCTAAGGTGTGGAGGAGGCACCAGAAGCAGAGAAGAAAAAAGAACTGTTCTTGTAAACATAGAAAACCCAAAGAAATTCCTCAAATAAAGGAGCACTGTTATTAATATTTTGGAGTTTTAAATTAGCACCTTCAAACCTGATTTAGTTATTTTTGTAATAATGAGAGGAAATTAAACAGATGATATTAGCTAATGTTTTATTAATTAAGAAAAGGGAAATCTAGAAGAAAACAAGTTATTTATCAGAAATTTATCCCAAGGAAATATTAGATCTATTTACCTCCATGAGAAATAAGGAGCCCTAGGGTTTTCTACCTGTTTATCTCACTGTACTTCAAAGAAGACCCAGTGTGCATTCAGGAACACAGAAATGGAATTGAGCTGTATTGCAAGAGTTTTTCCGCTTGGAGAAAAAAAAGAGGATAAAAGCTGCTTCTATTAGTTCAATTCAGCTCATCAGCAATTGAAGTACCTAACAGCACCAATGCCATTCTCTTTTCATGTTCTATCTCTGGTTTAAATACCTCAATCATCTTTACATGCATTCCTTGTTTTGTCACTTATGATTCTAATAAACATAACTACCCACATATATTGCCATCACAGTTTCTGATAGCAAATAAAAGGATGATTTTTAGGACCTGCACCTCCAAGCCTGGAAACCAGAGGAGGTAATCACAAATGTTGAACATGCAAGTCAAGAATATAATTGGTAACCTGGTTCTAATAGTCTCTGAAGAATCAGAAAACAGAAATAAGTGATACAGAAAAATAAGTCATACAACATTTAAATAAATTAACATATCTTGAAAAGGCATTTTGGAGTATTCACCTCATGTTGATTGGGAACCTATGAAACTTCAAACATACTTGTTACTGGGGAAATTACTAAGAATAAGACAAAACAACTGTTCTAATAAGTATTACTGTTATACAGGAACTTGTGCAAGGACAGACATATTAGGAAAGGTTTACTATGAAGTGATACATAATAATCTTAGGTAAAGAAAATGGCATGAAGAAAAGCCCATGGAAGCAAGAAATAGCATGATGGTTGCCAGGACCTTCAGGGTAGGGAGAAATGGCTAGTTGCTAATAAATAGGTATAAAATTTCAGTTATGCAAGATAAATAAGTTCTAGGCATCTGCTGCTATACAACATTGTGCCTGTATACTATATTGTACACTTAAATTTGTAAAGAGAATAGCTCTCATGTTAAGTTTTCTTGTGACAAGAAGAAAGTAAGGAAGGAGGAAGGAAGGAAGGAAGGAAGGGAGGGAGGGAGGAAGGAAGAAAGGAAGGAAAGAATGATGGAAATAAGGGAAGGAAAGGAGGAAGGAAATAAAGGAGGGAAGAAGAGAAATGGAAGGGAAGTAAGAAGGAATAAAGGGAGAGATGGAGGGAGGCAGGAAGGGAGAGATGGAAGAAGGGAGGGATGGAGGAAGTGAGGCAGGCCAGCCTAGGTGAAAGACAAGAAACTGATTGGTAGAAACTGCAGGACCGAAGAAAAGCTCTAATCAATAGGATGCGAGTAATTGAGGGCCATTTTCTCAAATACTCTCTGTTGTTTATCATCAATTAATAGAGAAAACACCATCTGGAGAAAAAAGATAGATTAGCTCATTTGATGCAAATTTAGCATTCAAGTTTAGAGTGGTCTAGTCATTGAAGAATAATAGAAAACAGACTAGGTATATCTTGCTACATTTTGTGTTTTAGATATAAAGAAGAATTCTATCTTTGTCAAAAAGATAATTTGGAGAACTATATTATAAGAAAAGATAAGAAATGGATTGTTGATAAATGGAGTAGAGGTAAAATACATGGTTGGGGTTTGTAAAGTTTTTGGATTAGGATGGTGAACATTATCAGGATTGAAATAATGGAATACCTATAAAAATATTAAAAAAAGGAATTTGAACACCATTTATTGAAATTTTCAAAATAGTTAATGAACAACATGAAAGATGTATCAGGTGACATTCTAGATGATCAAGCCAAGTGAGAAGAGGCAGGAATGTATATACTATTCACTAGGAACAAAGACAAAAGTTAATGCAACAAGAGCAGAATGTTTTGTGAATAGAATATTTCTTACATTCTGGACCTAGAAAACTTCTAATTAGTGAACTCTTACAGTAAACCACATATTTTCATAATAAGCTGATGTATGTATTACATCACTGATGGTTCTTTTCACTCACTAATGAAGAACTGATGATGTCCCAGGATATATTCTGTACTGTGTAGTAATTCTCTGTAGGTATTCTGCTATTAGTGACATCTTTAAGGGGTATATTATCTAATTATTACTGTTTTATAGATAAGAATACTGAGGCTTAGAGAAATTAACTTACCCATGATCACAGAGATTCCAGTTTGAAGATCCAAAATACAAGATATTGGCAAAAATAAGCAACCCAATTGAAAAAGAATTAAATATATAATTAAGTAGGGAACATAATGATAATTATAAAGGCACATTTCAAAGAGTGAAACTTTATAAAATCAAATAGATGTAAATAAAATATTAATAAGATTGCTTTACAACTCTCAGATTGGTAGAGACTAAGCAGACTGATCATTTCTAGTAAGTACATGTCTGCTGCAGACAATTTGACAACATATATCAATTCTATAATAATAAGCAGTTTATTTGACTTAATAATTATCCCCAAAAGTTGATATGTGGTATATATATATATAACAACTTCCATGACTGTATTAATCATGCCAAACATAATAGAACAGATAGTAGAATTTGTTTGTAAAGCAGGTACTTATTAAAGGGAGTTTAGCTCAAATAATTATTAAGATTGCTTATATAATTTTTAAAAAAGTTAAAAAGACAAACAAATATATTAATAGTATTTATTTTGTATCATGACACTGTAGTAATTTCCTAGGGCTACTGTAACAAATTACCACAAAAATGGGTTGCTTCAAACAACAGAAATTTATTATCTCATAGTCCCAGAGGCTAGAAGTCTGAAATCAAGGTATAGTCAGGGTCATGCTTACTCTGAACTATAGGGAAAAGACCTCCCTTGCCTCTTTCAAGCTTAACGTGATGGCTAGCGATACTTGCTATACATTAGCTTTTAGAGACATCACTCCACTCTCTGCCACCATTGTTACATGGCACTCTTCTTATGTTTCCTGGTTTCACTGAATATCTCTTTCTGTAAATACCATATACTGGCTTTAGGGCCCACCCTCATCCAGTACAACTTCATCTTACTTTATTTACTGCATCTGCAAGTGTTACTTCCTATTAAGTTTACATTCAAAAGTACTTAGGGTTATGCCTGACCAGGCGGTGGCGCAGTGGATAGAGCATCGGACTGGGATGCAGAAGACCCAGGTTCAAGACCTCAAGCTCGCCAGCTTGAGGCGGGCCCATCTGGCTTGAGCAAAAGCTTATCAGCGTGGACCCAAGGTCACTGGCTCCAGCAAGGGGTTGCTTTGTCTGCTGAAGGCCCGTGGTCAACGCACATGTAAGAAAGCAATCAATGAACAACTAAGGTGTCATAACGACAATGAAAAACTAATGATTGATGCTTCTTACCTATCTCCGTTCCTGTCTATCCCTCTCTCTGACTCTCTCTCTGTCCCTGTAAAAAAAAAAAAAAAAACCTAGGGTTAGGACTTCAACATACCTTTTTGGGGGAATCAATACAACTTACACAGGAAATTTAATAATTAAATATCATATTAGTAATCAAAAAATTACTTTAAAGAAGTTACATAAATATTTTAAATTATTATTATCTAAAAGTGAGTTTTGATTTTCATAAATTGTTTATTTTCACTCAAAATATATCAGCCAAAATGGTGGTTTGGGGTGGAATTGACATCTACTTATTTATTTATGTATTTCAATTTAAAATTGTTTTTTACTTTATTGATTTCAGTGAGAGAGGAAGGGGGGAAAGAGAGAGAAGGAAAGCCGAACATTGATCTGTTTGTATATTTGCCCTTGACCATAAATTGAATCAGCAACCTTTGTGCATCAGGACGATGCTCTAACCAACTGAGTCATTCAGCCAGGGCTAGAAGTGGCATTTATGAATCAGAAGGACATTTTAATATTTTTACCTGTGGAGATTGAGCAGTGTATCCCAGAAACAGCTTCTAAATTAACTAGTATACTACCAAAGACAGTGGTCAGCTTTGGCTTCCTGACAAATGTCTAAGATCTGATGGGTCCATTGAAAACATAAAGGGAATCTTTTCAAAGAACTAAAAATATGAAAAACCTCTGTTACTTTAACTCAATTAATTTTTCTCCATTGAAAAAATAATGGGAGGGAATAAAGAAGTTTCAATGTTTTCTACATCCACCCCCCAAATTATTTACATTGCTGTCCTCAAGTTCTTTAAATTATTGTCTATTTTTATAGTTTATTGAGATATAATTGATATATAACATTGTATATGTTTAAGTTCTACAACATGATGATTTGATACACTTATGTATCATTAAATGGTGACCACAATAAGGTTTGTTAACACTTGCTACACCCCACATAATTACCAGTTTTGTGTGTGGTGAGAAATTAAAGATCTACTAATGAAAAACTCAAAGAAACTGAACTACTACATCAAAAATCTCTGTTATTCATCTACAAAATGATAAATGAGAATTTTATTATTCATTTATTCTTTTGGGGTGGAGATAAATGAGGATTTTAATAAGCCTGCCTTCTTTCAGTTCAATTCTATTTGCATAGATAATTCTCTAGTGGTTATAACTTTTACCCATAATTTAAACACAAATTCTCTTTTTACATTTGAAAATACCCAATAAATACGTGGGCTTTCTTGCATATTTGGTTGATTAGTCTTTAAATTTCTGCTTCACTATGTGAGTCAAAAACTATATTTTTCAGCCTAATAGATTTATTCCAAGGTGAATAAGCAACATGAATGAAAAATACATAATTTATTCAGTCACTACTAATGAGTTACCTCAAAAAAATCTTGTCTTACAAAATTTATAACGAGCAATATTTTTTTAAAACTTATTACACAATATTGTTTGGCCAAATCACATGAATACACATGTTCATACATAATCATAACAGCCTCTGAAGCCTGATGTTCTTATTAAACAGCCATTAGATCTTACAGAATGCTCTTTTCCTTTTAAACAGCCCTACCTACTGTTCATATATATCCTATTAGCAATATAATCACGCATGCTTATTCAAATATTAGATTTTTTAGATTTTATTTATTCGTTTTTAGAGAGAGAGAGAAAGAAGTGGGGAGGAGCAGGAAACATCAACTCCCATAAGTTCCTTGACCAGGCAAGCCCAGGATCTCAAACCAGCGACCTCAGTGTTCCAGGTCAACACTTTATCCACTGTGCCACCACAGTTCAAGCCAAATATTAGTTTTTTAAATATACCTTTGATGATGCTTAGTAAGCCTTTAGTTTATATTCAGTAGATAAATTTTTTAAATGTTTAAAATGATTAGACATACTCAAAATTACTCTATTTTTTTGTTTTGATGAAAAACTGATGGCTCCAATCAAATTGTTTGACATTTTAATAAGTGGGTTTTTGCCTATCTTATAAAACACAGCAATATGAACATAAAATATTTTATTAGAAACAGAAAAGAGTATTGACAGGAGTACTGAGGATATAAAGGCCAAAGATAATGAGTTAAAATTAAGCCAAAACTTCTAGAAATTAAATTCAATAATTTGTTAAAACATATATTTTCATTCATTGATGATGAATTATATAGAAGTAAATGAATAATAAGCAAGTAAATTGCCAAAAAGAAAAATAAGGACAAAGTAGATAAAGTCAAGGAAAGAGAAAGTATAAAAGTATATATAAAACAAAGAAACAATAAAAATTAAAATCTTTGCCTTATATTGACATTTACATATTACTTCAGTATAGACAAGAAATAAAAGCAAGTAAGTGTACAACTAAAAAAAATACAAGCTTCTGATTTGACTTTTATTGTTAACAAAAATTAATACTTGTTTTTAAATTTTGTTTCCTCTTTTATGAACACATCTTATTAAAAAATAAACATAATTATGGAAAATTGATACTTTATTTTATCATATTGCTCCCATTTGTTAAAATATATAATGCTTAAGTTAACTTTTCAATTTTTATTTTTATATAATTTCAACAGAAAAGATAAATAATATAAGGAACTCCCACAAGCCCTGTTAGATTTATAATTTGTTGACATTTTCTCCACTTACTTATATGCAAATAGGTAGATAGATAGGTTGATTAATAAATTTTTCCTGAATTATTTGAGAAATGGTTGGAGATATTTTATTTCTTAACCTCTAAATATTTCAGTATGTATTGTTTTATGGACAAAAGAAGAAAGTCTCTCACATGACTATAATACAGTAATCAAAATTAACAATTTTGAGCATTAGCATATTGTCGAAGTATAATCCAAATTCAGTATTCAAATGTCATCAATTGTCTCAGTGGCATCTCATCTGTTGAGTGAACTAGTGTGTTAGGCTTGCTTGCTTGTACTTTGCCAGGTGCATGAGCACAAGGCAGCACCTCCTGTGTATAGTCTATGTAAGGCTGCAGGTGCTTGCCCTCAGGGTGGCACACTGTAGATTGCGGGTAGCCTGCTGCCATTGGGAGAGGCCATTTTTTGCTATTTCCTGGAGGAGGGTTTTTTCCCCTGGCCTGTTTTGCTTGTGAGTCCTGAGAGAGAGAATCAGAAGCAGTTTTCCCTGCCTGCTTGCTTGTCCACCATTGCGAGACTCTAATAAATGGAATAGCCCACCATTTTCTGGCTCCACAGTTCCTTTACCATCTGTCCAAATTCAATGCATATCTATCTGTATGTCCACAACCACCAACCTTACAGCATCCTTTATAATTATTTTTTTCCTGACTCAAGAACTAAGGTAAGTCAAGCTATGACTACAAATTTATATATAGTTTTCATATTTGGTAAGCCTTCTTTTTTTTGTATTTTTCTGAAGTGAGAAGCAGGGAGGTAGAGAGACAGATTCTGCATCCACTCAACCAGAATCCACCTGGCAAGCCCACTAGCGAGCGATACTCTGCCTATCTGGGGCATTGCCCCATTGCAATTGGAGCCATTCTCGCGCCTGAGGTCGCGGCCATGGAGCTATCCTCAGTGCCTGGGCCAACTTTGCTCCAATGGAGCCTTGGCTGCACAAGGGGAAGAGAGAGATAGAGAGAAAAAAGAGGGGGAAGGGTGGAGAAGCAGATGGATGCTTCTCCTGTGTGCCCTGGTCAGGAATCAAACCTGAGACTTCCACACGCAAGGCTGATGCTCTACCACTGAACCAATGGGCCAGGGCTTTTGGTAAGCCTTCTTTAAATAAAATTGTATATCAGATTTTTCTAATCTTCTTCACCTTACAATTTTTGAAGAGTGGAAAACAGATATTTTGTAGATTTTACTTCACTAGGATTTGTCCTATAATTGGAATCAAGTTATATGTTTTTGAAAGGAGTTTCATTGGCCATTAGGGTGATGTTGTGGTCTTCTCAGAGCATCATATCAGAGGCAAATCATGTTATTATGTCCCAGTTGTGGTGATGTAACCCTGTGCCCTCAGAATCTCTTTCTTGCTCAGAGTTGGAGTTGGTTAGAGAGTTGGTGGTCATGCATTCACTCTTACAGTATTTTTCTCAGCATTCCAGATCACAAATAAGATGCTTCAAGTAAAATCATTTGAAATGACTTTTACAAATAGTAAGTTTTATAAGTCCTGGCTATCCAGTACTGGATATGAAGCTTAATAATATTTGTTTTGGTGGTCTAAATTCTTTTTTTATGATTTCATTTTTAATTGAATTTATTAGGATAACACTAGTTAACATAATTATTCAGGTTTTAAGTGTCCAATTCTCTAACACATCTCTGTACACCATATTGTGTGTTCACAATCCCAAGTCAAGTCTTTGTGCATTGCCATTATTCCCCCTATACCTTCCTTCACCTCCTCCCCTCTGATAGTCACCACGTTGTTGTTCATGTCCATAGTTTTGTGGGGTTTTTTGTCCTTTTGTTGCTCCATCTCTCCACCTCCCTTACCCAACCTCAACCCCCAACAGGTCTACACCAATCTTTCACTGGTTTCAAGTATAAGATAACATCAATCGTAGTAGCTTTTTCTGTTGACTTAACATCTTTCTTTTTCTTCTCTCTTGCCTAAATTAATTGAAAAGTATAATTTTTATATTGAAAAAACTGAAAAAAAACCAAACTTAAATCAAAATGTGCTTATATATAACTTCTCCAGAAAACTTTCATCCTTGCCTAAATCTACTCATTTATCTATTGTTTTATTTCACTAAATAATGAAATCTAGATACCTAACTTGTTCTAGTTCTGGACTAGAGAAATGATTTCATTTCTTTCTGACATATGGGAGTAAACTTCACCAGTGAAATAATTTAGGCCTAGATTTTTCCTTTTTGGAAGGTTATTAATAAAATAATTTTTAATAGATATAGTTCTATGCAGATTATCTTCTTTCTATGAGCTTTTGTAGTTAGTATCTTTGAAGAAACTGATCCATTTCATTTAAACTATCAAATTTGTGGCTATAGAGTTGTTCATATACTTTTTATTATCATTTAATGTAGTGGGGTCAATACTACTGATGCCTCTTTAATTTCTAATGTTAGTAACTTGTGTTTTCTCCCTTATTTTTTGGTTAGTAAGGTTAGAGATTTATCAAATTTATTGATTTTTTTCAAAGAACCAGCTTTGGTTTCACTGATTTTCTCCATTGACATTGAGAAACTCCTGTACAAGTTACTTTAATGCATAATTGTCCTCCAGAAATTTGTCAAGGTTACTACTTAAATGTTTCTTCCAAATTATGGCCCCAGAGCATTCTTCTCCATGCAAGCTAATGTAGACTGTATTTGCAAATATTGATAGATGACTTATTGGGTTATTTTTTCTTTTCTCAATAATGCAACACATTTAATTATTTACATTTTGCACATGGAAAAATGGGATTAAAAAACATTAAATTGTCCTAAAATGAATCAGCTTAAAAGGGGAAGAATCAGGATTCAAGTGCAAGCTTTTGTTATTAAAACCTATTTTCTTTTGCCCTGGCTGGGTAGCTTAGTTTGTTAGAGTGTCATCTTGACATGCCAAGGTGGTGGCTTCAATGCCTGGTCAGAGTACATACACCAATGGACATCATGAATGAGTAGAACAACAAGAATCAATGTTTCTTTTTCTTTCTCTTTCTCCCTCTGAACCGCTCTCTAAAAATTCACACAAAAAAATTTTTTTTCTTTCTATACCACCATGGTATAAATACATATTTTTATTTTCTTCCTTAATGAGAGTGAACAATAATAGTAAATTATTTCCAGATTGGAGGAAAACCAGTGATGTTGCTATAAGAACATGCAAACTACAGCTGGGAAAATAACTACACTTCTTAGGAGCTATGACTACTTCCAAGTAAAATCTGTAAAGGTTTTATCAGAGCAGTTCAAGAAATAGTAGTATAAGTAGAGTAGTATTTTCATTTATTTCCAAACATGGAGGTTCCACTTTACCTACAATTTCAAGCAGTCTAGAAAGTAAGTTTGATTAACTTTAAAAGGAAAATAAAAAAAGAAAATACATCCACACACAAGAACTGTGTTTTAGTAATCATTAGTTATTGCCAACACAGAAACTTAGCATTTTAGGGACTTAAGTTATTCCTTAAGGTAAGAATTAAACACTGATACAAATTCTGGTACTATTTATTCATTTATTATTAGAATTACCTAGAGGGCTGGTATTTGCTGTTCTTCCTATTTTTTGACATGGGGCAGGGACAATGAGAAACATTGTCTCCTAAGAGAATTTTCCCAGAATGTGATCATGCATTTTTTATAACAAGAGGAATTGCATTAGTTTACATAATTTCTACCTCATTTAGAGTATAAAGTGAAATTTCCTCTATATCCTCCCCTAAAGAATTGGATGAAACAGGATTGCGGTATTAACAGACTAGAAATAGAACTTTTTATTCTTGATGACACATAAAAATTATTTTGTTATATATCTAAAAATAGTACAACAAAGTCTAAACATATCTTTGATATATCATCTACTTGTATAACCCAAAAAAGTTGTATGTGTAAATCTGTCCTTTCATATCTAAAGCCTCAGCATCTATAGTAACACTAATAACATTGAAGATATTTTTAAATACTGAAATATTTTGTAAAGTAAAATCGAATTATTTTATTCTTTTATATTGTGTGTGTGCTTATTGGTGCCTTATATTTCTCTGTTGCTCTGTTCATTTTTCTTCATTCTTTTTTCTCTTTGTTCTTAAGACCATCTAATCTTTTCTGATCTTCTTATATTTTGCTGATTCTATCTTTTGCCAACTCAAAGCTAATGTAGAAGTCATTTAGTAAATGTTTCATTTTGGTTATTGTACCTTTTAACTAAAAAATGTCCATTTGGATCTTTTTAAAAACTATCAATATTTATTTTCTGTTTTATGAGATATTGTAACCATACCTACTACCAATCCTTTAGATATGATCTCTTTTAGTTTTAATATATATTTATAATGGCTATTTTGAAGTCATATGCTAACTGCAACATCTGGGCTACTTTTATTCTTTTTCTTTTTTTTTTTTTAGCAAGAGAGAGTGAGATAGAGAGACAAACAGAGATAGAGAGGAAGAGAGATGTGAAAAGCATCAACTTATAGTTGCTGCATTTTAGCTCTTTGTTGATTGCTTTCTCATATGTGCTTTGACGGGGGGGGGGGGGTTGAAGGGCTCTAGCTGAGCCAGTGACCCCTTGCTCAAGCCAGCAACCTTGAACTTCAAGCCAGTGAACTTTAAACTTCAAGCCAGCGACCTTTGGGTTAAAACCAGTGACTATGGGGTTGTGTTTATGATCCTACGCTCAAACCAGTGACCCCATGCTCAATCTGGTGAGCCTGAACTCAAGCTGGCAACCTTGAGGTTTTGAACCTGGATCCTCAGTGTCACAGTTCAACATTCTATCCACTGAACCACCACCTGGTTAGGTGACATCTGGGCCTCTTTAAAAGCAGTTTCTATTGTCTGCTTTTTTTACTGTGCATGATTATAATTTTCTGGGTTTTTTTTTATTTTTGTTTTGCATGTCTTAAAATATTTATCCTGAAAATAGGACATTTTAGAAAATATATTGTAGTAACACAGAATCGTAATCCTTTCACTCACATTATATTATTGTCTGTTGACTGGTCATTTATTTATTTGTTTAGTGACTTGGTTGAACTGATTCTGTGAAGTCTGTTTCTCCTTGAGTATGACCATGTAACCTTTTATATTCCTGGTCATATATTTTTTTCATGTTTTTATATTTTAACCTGGCTACCTAAAAGTTGCCCCCTGCATTAGTAGCAGCCATTTATCACTCAATGGTTTTGCTTGACTACCTAGGGGTTGCCCCTGTATCCATATAAGCCATTTATCACTTAAAGATAGTGTTTAAAAAGAGAGATTGTACAAAAAGCAACCCTAGGAAACCCACAGTGTATATAGTAGTATACTAATACCAGGTAAATAGACTTTAAACAAGAAAGGGGTATATTTAATAATGACACAAACCTCTTAGCCAGTTATATTTTTAATCTTCATTATTGGATATGTTTGTGGCTTAAAGGCTGCAATCACATGTAAAGGGGTTTCTGGTTTTGCCATATGTTTAGCCAGGTACAAGCAACCTGGGTTTTTCTCTGTAATCATACCCGAGAAAACATGGCCTTAACCACACGCTAAATCTCTCATGCTTCCAGGGATAGATGCAATTTTATGTTAAGCACTGTTTCTTAGGAGTTGCCTTCATGTATTTGTCAGTCTGGGCTGCTATAACAAATTACATAGTGTGGTTTAATGAATAGAAATTTGTTTTCTTACAGTTCTGGAGGCTAGAAGCATCAGATCAAGGTCCTGCAGGGTAAATTTCTGGTGAGGGCTCATTTTCTGGCTTTCAAAGAGATGCCTTCTCACTCTGTTCTCATATGACAGAGAGAAAAGGAAAAGGAGAGAAAAAGAGGTAAGAAGAAAAGAGACAGAAAAAGAGAGAAAACTTTCTTTTGTCTCTTATAAAGTCACTAATTTTATTGGATCAGGGCCCTACCCTTATGACCTCATTTAATCTTAATTACCTTCATAAAGATCTTATTTCCAAATAGAGTCACAATGACAGTTAGAGTTTCAACACAGGAAGTTCAGAGGATGCAAACATTCATTCAGTTCATAACACCCTATGTCAGAGTAGCTTATTATTCAGCCAGCTGTTGGTCAAGAGATTGTGCTTAAGTCCCTAATGCCATTGAGAATTATGCCCTTTGATCCCTTTGTTGATTAATCTCTTTGTGATTAATTGCTGCTCTGATTGCTTCTTCACTATAAGTAAGGACTGGTTGGAGCAAGGATGCTCTGGTCCTTTCAACTGAATCTACTTGTAATAGAATTTCTACAATTTGATTCTAGGGTTGAGCTGAGAAATTTTTGTACGCTACCTGTTCCCCTTTCATTATTTTTCCCCCAGATTGAAACCAACAACAGAGTGAGATGTGATGAAAGAAAATCATCTTCTTGGCTGCACCTTTCTATATTAGATTCCTGGAATAGTTTAATAAGATATATCTTGGAAGGGACAGAGACAAGGAAGTGGGGGAAGGTGGGTTGTAGCTCAGATGCCATAATTCTTGCTATTCTCGCTGGAATTTGGACAATTTTACCTGAATACATGTATCTAGATTTGCTGTGTGCCCTCAGGACAATTTCCAGACACTTGAAATTATTGCTTTACATATTTTTTTCTAATTAAATTTGTTATTATAAAGCTTCTTTTGCATTTCTTACTCCTCCTTTTTAGAAGCTGTCTCTAGTCATAAATTTTTAAAACTGGAAGTTAAACAAACATTTTTATTTAAAAATGAAATTTTCCCCAGAGTGACTTACTCAAGAATACGGAGTTAATTGGAGACAAAGGCAGCACTAGACACCTCAATTCACGAGTGACCTAGCCAAAACATCCCCCACTCCTCAGACCTCTGCAAACTGAACCTTTTTCTTACAGCTTATTTTATCTTTTAAAGAATTATTTTCTAGATTTTTAAAAATTTATTTATTTATCTTTATTAGAAAGAAAGAGGAGAGAGAGAGAGAGAGAGAGAGAAAGGAAAGAGAGAACAGGAGGAGGAGCAGGAAGCATCAATTCCTATATGTGCCTTGACCAGGCAAGCCTGGGGTTTCAAACCGGCAACCTCAATATTCCAGGTCGATGCTTTATCCACTGCACCACCGCAGGTCAGGTATCTTGCAGCTTACTTGAGTCTCAGAATTCCCCAGTTTGGTCAGTGGTTGCTTGCTCAAGTTGGCTCGTCTTCTTTTGATATGTCTCCATCATTGTTTGAATATCTCTTTACATTTTAGCACATGTGTGTGCACACTCACACACACGCGCACGCGCACACACACACACACACACACACACAGAGCTATCTTATATTTATATTCTTTCCATGCCTCAGTCTTAGAATCAGGCATTTCTCCTAGAAATCCTGTCTTCTTTGTAGAACAATTTTTAGAGTGTTAAGTATAATCTCTAAATGTTGCAAACTGTAGCAGAATTTTCTTTATATTCTTTCCTATTAAAATATTTTGGTAAAGTCTTTTCTTACAGCCCACTCTAAAATTTTTTGAATCAGAATAGGCTCAGATAAACTTCTGAGTTTGACTACATATTATTTTTCATATTAGACTTGTCATTATTCATTTCTACCAAGGCCACACTAAAATAACCCATTAGCGTGTACCTTCTCTGTAATGCCAATTTCCAAAACCATAACAATATAATCACTTCCTTCAACAACTAAGTTATTAAATTTAAGAAGAGAAGGTAGAAGCTAGAGCTAAAAAAATGATGTTTTTATTTTATAAAAAAGTTAAAGCAAGTTGTACAGCTTTAGAAATTCAATCTATAACTTTATTTTCTTGTATATATGTTTCAGCTTTGTTAAAAATGATACATAAATATATTCTGTCATAAAATTTGAAAGTATAAAAACATAACATAGACTTTGAAGGGAGGAATAATTTGCCCTTATGTTTACTAAATTTTATCATAAACATGAAAATATAAAAGTCTTTAATAATTTTAAATTATTAAAATAAAGAAGTAAACTATATATTTTCATGTTTTATATGATTTATGACTTTAACATTCTTTCTTAATAGAAATGAAATTACATTGCCATGTCCTTCAAGGCTCTTTAAGGTTATTCTATCAAACTAATGTTGGAGACTCGTTTATTTTACATTTGATTCATTACTAAATTTTATTTTAGTCCTTTGACCATATGTTTGGGGTGGTCATCTCAGATAGATGGCATTTTTTATTCTCATGAAACATTTTTTTTCAAGTTGAAGTGACTGCTATTTTCTATTTTACTTACTTTAAAAGGTAAAACTAGTAAACATAGAATGTTATTTTTTCTAAAATAACTTTATAGTGTTTCCTCAGCTATTCTTAATGATTATTTTTATTTATTTTAATTAATTAATTTTGACAAATTTAACAGGATGACATTGGTCAATCAAAGTACATAGATTTAGAAGAAACAAATCCACATCATTTAGACAGTCGGTTATGTTGTATACCCATCACCCAAAGTCAAATCATCTTCTGTCACCTTATATTTTGTTTCTCTTTAAGTCCATCCCCTCCCCACTTCATCTCCCTCTCCTCTTTTTCCCTCTCCCTAGTAACCACTGCACTTTTATCTATGTCCATGAGTCTCAATTTTGTGTACCACCTATGTATGGAATTATACAGTTCTTGGCATTTTCTGATTTACTTATTTGACTCAGTATAATGTTATCAAGGTCTATCCATGTTGTCATAAATGATACTATGTCATCATTTCTTATGGCTGAGTAGTATTCCATAGTATGTATGTACCACATCTTCTTTATCTAATCCTCTGTTGTAGGGCAGTTTGGTTGTTTCCATGTCTTGGCCACTGTGAACAATGCTGCAATGAACATGGGGGTGCATGTGTCTTTACATACCCGTCTTTCCACTTTTGTGGGTATATACCCAGTAGAGGGGTTGCTGGGTCATATGGTAGTTCTATTCTTAATTTTTTAGGAACCAACATACTTTCTTCCATAATGGTTGTACTATTTTACATTCCCACTAACAGTGAATGAGGGTTCCTTTTTTTCCCTAGCCCCGCCAGCACTTGTTATTACCTGTCTTGTTGATAATAGCTAATCTAACAGGTGTGAGATGGTATCTCGTTGTAGTTCTGATTTGCATTTCTCTAATAGCTAATGAAGATGACCATCTTTTCATATATCTATTGGCCATTTGTATTTCTTCTTGGGAGGAGTGTCCGTTTATGTCCTGTTGCCATTTTTTAAATTGGATTGTTTGCTTGTTTGTTGCTGAGTTTTGTGAGTTCTTTATCTTGGATATTAACCCGTTATTGGAGCTGTTGTTTGCCGATATTATCTCCTATGTAGTTGGTTGCCTATTTGTTTTGCTGATAGTTTCTTTTGCTGTGCAGAAGTTTCTTAGTTTGATGTAGTCCCATTCATTTATCTTCGTCTTTACTTCCCTTGCCTTTAGGGTCAAATTCATAAAATATTCTCTATTGCCAGGGTTCATGAGTTTAGTACCTATGTTTTTTTCTATGTAATTTGTTGTTTCAGATCTTATATTTAGGTCTTTGATCCATTTTGAATTAATTTTTGTGCAAGGAGACAAACTGTAGTTGAATTTCACTCTTTTGTATGTGGTTTTTCAATTTTCTCAGCATCATTTATTGAAGAGGCTTTCTTTTCTTCATTGTGTGTTTTGGCTCCTTTATCAAAGATGACCTGAACATATATTTGTGGGTTTATTTTGGGTTTCTCTAGTCTGTTCCATTGGTCTGTGTGTCTATTTTTCTGCCAGTACCATGTTGTTTTGATTATTGTGGCTCTGTAGTATAGTTTGAAGTCAGGTATTACAATACCTCCAGTTTTATTATTATTTTTTCCTTAGAATTACTTTGGTTATGCAACATTTTTTGTGGTTCTATATAAAGCTGATGAATTTTTGTTCCATTTCTTTAAAAAAAGACATTGAAATTTTGATGGAAATTGCATTAAATTTGTATATTGCTTTTGGTAATATGGCCATTTTTACTACTATATTTATTCTTCCTATTCATGAACAAGAAATATTTTTTCATTTCATTGTTTCTTTTTCAGTTTCCTTTAATGCTTTGTAATTTTTATCATATAAGTCCTTTACATTCTTTGTTATGTTTATTCCTAGGTATTTTATATTACTTGTTGCAACTCTAAAGGGGATTTTTTTAGTTCTTTTTCTGAAGTTTCATTGTTGGGATATAAGAAAGCAATAGACTTCTGTATATTAATTTTGTATTCTGCAACCTTACTGTATTGGTTTATTGTTTCTAAAAGCCTTTCTGTGGAGTCTTTGGGGTTTTCTATATACAGGATCATATCATCTGCAAAAAGTGAAACCTTTACTTCTTCTTTCCTAATATGAATGCCTTTTATTTCTTTCTCTTGTTTGATTGCTCTGGCCAGAACTTCCAGCACTATGTTGAATAGGAGTGGAAAGAGTGGGCAGCATTGTCTTATTCTAAATTTTGGAAAAGTTTTCAGCTTTTTATCATTTAGTATGATGTTAGCTGATGTTTTGTCATAAATAGCCTTTATTATCTTGAGGTATTTTCCTTCTATACCCATTTTGTCGCTTCTGGCCTCACAAAGCTAAACTCTGCGGGAAAATCAAGCATGCCCCAGTGTCTCATGGGCCAATCTTCATAAGCTATTTGCAAGTAGTCCTTGGGAGCATGCCATGGGCTTTGTGCATGCCCAGCACCTTTAAGCCTGTAATCACTCAGCATCTGCAATCATGGGTGCAACAGATGCCAGTAAAGAGTTCTGCTCTCCGTTCTTGGTCACTGCCTCTATCTCAGCTCCTTCCCCCCAGACTTTCCTCTTCTCCTCACTATGGCTCTGACTCTGAGACACAGCCTGCACCAGCAGAGCCTCCCTCCCTCAGGTTCGTGAGGAAAGGGAAAGACTCAGTCCTCTGGCATATTTTCTTCTGTGAGCAGATTCTATGCTTGGCCTGCCTTCTTATGCAATCCTACCTTTGTCTATCTGGTGTGTGTATATTTCAGGTTCACTTAGGGTTTTTTTCTCTGCAATATAGTTGTAAAATTTGTTGAAATTTTAAGGGGAAAGATTGGGAGTATCTCTCAGGCCGCTATTTCTCTAACGTCACCCAGTTTTATTTTTTTAATATAAAGTTCTATAGTCAATTGCCATAATTATATGCCTTCTGAGTTTCTCTATTGTACAATTCTAGTATATCAAATTTTAATAAATCATTTACTCTCATTTACTACTACATTGCCAAAGCTGTAGTCAATTTTTCCACAAATTTGTAAGCTAATAAAAACACTTTAAAAATAACCTTTTCAGATGCAAAACCAGATTGAAACACAGCCATAATTTATCAAATTTTATATTAAGTAAATTTAGAAGCTGAGTTTCAATATTTTAGTTAAAATTTTTCTACCACTTGATATTACTTCATTCATTCATAATTTGAAAAGCTGAAATGAGAAAAACTTGTGCTTTAGAATCCCCAGGATATAAACCTTAGACTTAACTACTTAAAACATAATGCTGGAAAATCACTTCACATACTTGATCCTGTTGCAAATGAAAAATTGAAAAATAATATGTACTCTCCAGAGTTGTAATAATTAGAGTATTATGCTAATGTAATATATGGAAAGTACACTGTCTATGTTTGCTTATGTGTTTAAGTTAATGAATATCCATTATGTGCTGTGAGATACTTTCTTATACAAACATTTGTTTTCTTTTTAACAATTACTTATATAATAAAATTTACCTGTAATAATAATAATAATAATATTTCTTCACCTTATTCTAGCTTTTATTATAGAACTTTACAGGTAATATTGGCTTAAAATAAAACTCACATGCAAGAAATGAAAAGTCACATTTAAATACATAATTTTAATTGCGTTTTTAAAGCTTAGCATTTTCAATTACTTTTGCTTTGTATATAATGTTTAAGGTTCCCTGGGTTATATAAGCTTTCTAAAACAGTACTCACATAGCAGTGAATACTAAAGTATGCAAAAGAAAGGTCAGACTTCAACAAATAATTCCTGTTTTCATAGATACTGACTTAAGAAAGAGCTGTTAAGTGCTTATAAATACTTCCAAAACTTCATTGCTTTCTTTTGACAGGTGTAGTGATCTTACCTGAGGAAGGGTCAGTTCATAGATTACTCCTAAGTGAGAATTTCAATACTGGTGCTAATTTATCTGTTTAATTGGCAGCTATACATACTCATCTAAATAAAAAGCCTCCAACCTGATCTATGGTGGCACATAGATAAAGCATTGACCTGGAACAGTGAGATTGGCAGTTCAAAACCCTGGGCTTGCCTGGTTAAGGCACATATGGGAGTTGATGCTTCCTGTTCCTCCCTCATTTCTCTCTGCCTCTCTCTCTCTCTCTCTCTCTCATTCTCTTTTTCACCTGTCTCTCTAAAAAATAAATAAATAAAATCTAAAAAATAAAAGCCTCCAGTAAAATGAATAAAATATTTTTATTGAGGCAAATTAAATGACTATTGCACATGCTTTTATTTATTTATTTTTTCTTTTAACCAGTAGTCAAATTTTATATCTTTTAACTCCTGGAAGAGTGAGCAAGATTCTGGTTGGTTTAATTTTATACACTCTTTGGGTGTTTCTTCGTTTTATTATTAAGGGAATCTATGTTAGGGATAACAGCCCTCTATGTATTTTAAACAATAACATAAAAAGTACCAATTACACTAAGGCTACATAGAACTAAGAGAGAGCAATTTGAAGGGATCAATCATGAATTAGAAATTATTTGAGTATATGTTATTTTATAGACCTATACCTTCAATAAGTTGTTAAGACACTAAGGTGGAATTAGACAGGAACCGTTTTTCACATGGAATGATAAATATCTGGTTTAATATTGTCTGTATTTGCCTATTTTCACAGTAATATTTTGATTATTAGATCAACTGATAAAAAGTACCTTGGAAAAAGTTATGGATGGAAATACTAGTTACTATATTATTAAGTTTTTGTTCTTTCTTTTTCAAATATTTCCCCCTATTTCATTCTTCTTTTCTTTTCTTCTGCCTTAAATTTGACAAATTATCTTAAGAATTTTACATCAATAAATAAAATTAATGAGAGAAGTCCATAGGATACCTTAAAAATTATTCAAAAATTTTTAAGTACCTATAATGTTGCTTTAAGATGGCACCAAGATGAATTTTGCTTTAGCTTCATTTTCCAAATACCCATTAAAATGCATTTCTTTTAACTTTAACAAATGAGATAAAAATAACTTTGAAAATATAAATTAGTGTCAATCATTTTGAAGAATCTAGAAGGAATCTCTACTAAAAGTAGTTGACTTTAAACTCAAATGAAAATTATAATCAGTTGTTTTACAACTGAAAATAGTTTAGAACATGCCTGATAATGTGGAGTGAGAAGAACAAATTCTCCCCTAGGTTAACCCTTATTTCAGAGTCTAGTTCTATGTAAAAGAAATCACAAAAGAGTAATTTCTAATCTTATGCTCTTATTAGAAATGTATTTAGCATTGACCAATGGTTCCATAAGAAATATGACCTGTTACAGAAATGCTCAGTGACTTGTCCCAAGGCATCAAAATGCAGTAGTACCTCCATTAGAACTCTGCTCCTTCAGAGCCCAAGAATTTCTATTTCTATGTACAATTCAAGGGATAAATTATACTAAAATTTTCATGAGCCAGAATCTAAATCTGGTGTAAAGAACTAATTATGAGAAATTAATTCTTTGTCTGGGAAAAGAAGGGAAAGAAGAGGAATATAGTATCAAAATTATGGCCTTTAAGTTTGTGTAGGGACAGTATTCAAAGAACAATGACCTAAATCTTTCTGAGAACCTCTTCTGAAAGTAAAACAAAGGGACTTAAGTTCTTGTGGACATTTAAATTTGGGATAGGATAGATCCTTGAAGGCATTTGAAAAGAGAGTATATTATCTGTTTGAAATTAATAACACTGGGGAACAAAATTTTGTTGCATCCACAAAAACATTTGTGCTTACCTAATTTGAGTGTACTTATATCAAATCTGACATTTGTTTTTCTCTGTAAGCTACAGTTTTTATGCAATTCAAGATTATAGGTTTTTATCTTATTGTGAACTTTTCAACATTTAGTTTAACATAATAAAGTAGAATGTCTTCTTGGGCATCATCTTTGTGAAAATATAATAATTTATATAATGCAGTAAATACACTAAAAGATATGATTGATCATATCTTTTTTGTCTACAACTTTGAAATAAAACATATTAAAACACGTATTTTAATCATAAAATTTGCGTAAAACTTATTTAAATTTTATTCAAGCAATAATTTGCATTTGTAGCTCTTGCGTTTGTATACTTGTTGAGGACAATCCTGTTTGATGCTCCAGCAATAGTCTGCCATCATATTTCTGTCCATCACCCCTGATAGCGCTCTTCCATTCTAAGATCTGATGAAAGTATCTGCTCATCACTAACAGCTCCAGGATTTTTGGAAAACTTATCAAGGTGACTGATCAGAAAATGAATCTTAACGCTCATGTTACATCCAATGTCGTAGAAAGCCAACAGCATCCTTTGAACAAGAAGTTCATAGTTTTCTGCTTTTTTTGTTACCAAGGAAGTTCTTTGTAACTGCCACAAAAGACTGCCATGCTGCTTTATCCTCCTTAATCATCTTCCTGGCAAATTCTTTGTCACGTATGAGGGCTCGAATTTGAGGTTCATTGAATACACTTGCTATTATCTTCTCAAAAAACAAGAAAGGAAAAGCAGAAATAATATGTTGAAAGCATTCACTTTCTCTATTCAAGACCTGAACAAACTGCTTCATTAAGCCAAGTTTGATGTGAAGTGAGGAAAAAATGATCCTGCCTCGATTAACTAGAGGTTCATTCACAGTATTTTGCATCCCTACTTCCAAAGCTTCACGTTTTGGCCATTCCGTCTGTGTTCAGTGTTTCTCTCAAGCTTGGCTGTCCCACAAACACAGAAAGCAAGAATACTTTGCGAAAGCTCTCTGTTGTCCTAGCAGAAAATTTACCATTTTAAGATCCACACAAATGATTCAGTATGCTCCTCATACTTCAGAAAGTCAAGGATAATTTTTATGTCATTATAATCTTCTCAGAGGTGAGTTGAATAACCAATTGGAACCACTGCATAAACATTACCATTGTGTAGGAAAACAAATTTCAGACTCCATTTAGAGCTGTCAAGAAATAGCTGCCATTCTGTTGGACTGTAAGTGGTAACACCTGGCTGGCTGAGAAGACTACTGAAATCATGAGAGTCAACAAAGTGTTTGTCTTTGGAAAACAAGTTCACAAATATTTGTTCATGCTTTCTGAAATGGGATACTGTAGCTGACCGGTGAAGGACATTCTTTTCTTGAAGCCTGGAGGCTAATAACTCAGCTTCTTTCTTTGATAGGCCCGAATATCTTACTAAGTCATTCAATGAGGGTTGGCTAAACTGTTGAGGACTTGATGACTGCTTGGCATCAGAAGAAGACCCTTCAGATTCTACAACCATTTTCTCACACATCTTATCAAAATACACTTGATCACCATGTTCACTTTCTTTGTCCTTAGACAAAATAAAACCATTGAAAACTGAAACCAGGAGTGTCTCAGAGTGTGGGATAGGTCATATTGCTGAAGAAATATTAGGATATGCGATCATATGCCATTTTCTTGCCGATGCCCTTTGTATGGATCAGACAGAAATAACAGGCACTGCTGTCGTCCTTAGGTTCACACCAAACCATGAGAATACCAAAAAGCATTCCTTTGCATTTTCCTTTTGTCTAGTCATGAAGCATTTCCTCACAATTATGACATGCAATATGAGGAGCCCTATTCTTGTCTTGATCGCCAAGGGGAACTTGAAAATAGGCAATATATGCACGTGTCACAAATGAAGAAATATTGCATCTTTGATGTTGAAGTGTATAACAGCCTCATATGTAACAGAATGTGTCAGGACTATTCTTACATTTATGTCTACTTGAAGAAGCCATGGTTCATTTTTAAAACAAAATAAGAGGGTATTCTTATCAGATAATAATTTTTTACATTTATAATCAATTACAATTATGTAAAAGTGATGTTTGCAACACATTAATTACCTTGTGGTTTAGTTCAATCCAAGAATCATTACCCTTTAACTCCAATTTAAAAACTAATGCATGCCATTAACTGTAACAAAAAGAAATTAAAATTGCATAAAAACTAGAGCATGCACGTGAAAACAGATTTTAGATTTGGAATTAGCGATGCAGAAATATATTTAAAAAGTTCTAAAACATCATGCAACCGAAAATGAAAAAAAATTTTCCCCAGTGCAATCAACAATCAAGTCTTGAACACCTTAGGCTGTATAAGAGATAAAGGAAAAGACATTTTTTTTCATGTTTTTATAGGATTTAACAAAATACCTAGAGAAATACACATATGTAAAATTTTAAAAAAAGAGATCTGGCCTGTTATAAAAATTAGCACTTTCTGGTAATTGCACATAGTAAACCCTTGCAGGAGGACAGATACTGAATTAGAGATGCAAAGAAACAGAGGGAGGACTTATTAGTACTTATAATGTTAGAACAGTGTTTTAAATGATGATAAGTTCTGGGCTATGAGAATAGGGGGGGGGGTCAAAATAAATATAGACAGTATTAAGGTAGAACACTATAACTCTGTTTTCTACTTTGACTTATGAACCAAAACTCTACTTATTCTTTAAGATGCAGCGCAAGTGTAAAGTCTTGATGAATTTTAAAGAATGATTGCTATCTTTTCTTGTGCTTTCTAAACACTTTGCTCAAATTGCCAATATATCATTTGTGAGAATGTAGACTTAGAGCCTAACACATTAAATGTTGTAGATTTAGTGTTTGCTATTTTATCTGCCAAAAAGTCATCAGTCCATACATGTTCGCTAAATTTAATTGTATCTTTCAGTTTTTTCCCCTTCAACCAGTAGTTGAAATTTGAAAATGAAATCTGTGAAAATTAAAGAAATTGGGGTTAGTTACATTCTGACTTTACAACAGTTTTCCAAATAGAAGGTGTCTATTATCAGAGAAAATGTGATTAAATTTTCTTTACGCCTACCAAGGTCACAATAAAATAGTTTTAAGCTATAAATAACAGCACAGACACTGATGATATGACTTTGTAAAAAGACCAACCATCGAGTTGTTTGGGGGAATTTTCTAAAAATATTTCTTCTCATCTATGGGCATTACATACTACAGTGGTACCTTGAGATACGAATTTAATTCATTCTGTAACCAAGCTCGTAAGTCAGTCAACTGGTATATCAAAACTGCCAATACTGGACCCATGCGCCAATGCTCCAACTAGCAGCAACTTTCTGATCACGACTCGTATCTCGGAATTTTGCTCGGATCTCAAAGAAAAATATGGACCAAGTCACAGCTCATATCTTAAAAAAAATTCATATGTTGGTCTGTTTGTATCTTAATACCTTAAGATTAATACCTTAATACCTTAAGATTACTGTATATTAAAAGTATGCAAAAACAAAGTGCTGTCTTGTATAAACTAACCTTAAAATCATTTTTTTAGAAGATTTTTTCTTGTTGGCTTAGCATTCTTCAACATAGTTATTCAAATTGTCATCAGTTTTCTTCACTACTTTTGTTTTACAATTGTATTACAGGGACGAATGTGCTGTTCACTTGATGTGGAGATGTCTGTTGCCTAGCATTGTTAGGTTCTCACTATTCCTACAGCTTTTACTTTAGATTGTCAGGCAGTGTCACCTGAGCAAGATAACACAGGAAATGGAATATGTTATCTAAAACACCACCTAAAATGATACTTTCCATTCCAACTTCTTGTACTTGAAACTTTGACTCTATACTACATTGAATGTGGAGAAAATATTCTGAGCACATATCTGATGAAAGAATGACATCCCAAATATGGAAAAATCAGTAAGAAGAAACTTAAAAATGAGTAAAACTTTACAGTGAAGAAATATTAAAATTAAATTTGTACTTAAAAAGTTATAATAAAGCAGTGTTTTTGTGGATAAAACAATTATAAAAATATTGGTGTTTGCACAAAAGTTTATAAAAGACCCCATAAAAATTAATCAGTTTTGGTGTCTAAAATAAATATTAGAGGTATAATCAGTTCACTAAAAAATAAAATTCAGATATACTATCCATAAAAATAATTATTTGCAGTATTATAAACCAAAATTGTTTTCTTTGTTAAACAAATTTGATTCTTGTGAAATACAGGCAGTTCCTGGATTACAAATGACATAGTTTCTGTAAGTTTAATCTTAAATTGAATTTGTATATAAGTTGAAGCAGGTTCATCAACCTATTAAATGCAACTTAGATATTTATCTTAACATAGTATTTATTTTTGCCTTTCTATGTATATAAATACTTAAACATTTTTTATATATATATTTTATTATTATTAATTCTAATGGGGTGACATCAATAAATCAGGGTACATATGTACAATGAAAACATCTCCAGGTTATCTTATCATTCAATTGTGTTGCATACCCATCACCAAAAGTCAAATTGTCCTCTGTCACCTTCAATCTGGTTTTCCCTGCGTCCCTCCCCTCCTCCCTATCCCATTCTTCCCTCCCTCCCCCCATCCCATAACCACCACTCTCTTGTCCATGTCTCATACCCTCACTTTCATGTCCCACCTATGTATGTAATCGTGCTGTTCTCAGTTTTTCTTTTTTTCTGATTTACTTATTTCACTCCGTATAATGTTATCAAGGTACATCCATTTTGTTATAAATGATCCGATGTCATCGTTTCTTATGGCTGAGTAGTATTCCATAGTATATATGTACCATAGCTTTTTAATCCACTCGTCTTCTGACGGACACTTGGGCTGTTTCCAGATCTTCGCTATTGTGAACAATGCTGCCACGAACATGGGGGCGCATTTCTTCTTTTCGAACAGTGCTATGGTGTTCTTAGGGTATATTCCTAAAAGTGGGATAGCTGGGTCAAAAGGCAGTTCGATTTTTAATTTTCTGAGGAATCTCCAAACTGTTTTCCACAGTGGCTGCACCAGTCTGCATTCCCACCAGCAGTGCAGAAGGGTTCCCTTTTCTCCACATCCTCGCCAGCACTTATTCTGTGTTGTTTTGCTGATAAGTGCCATTCTGACTGGTGTGAGGTGATATCTCATTGTGGTTTTAATTTGCATTTCTCTAATGATTAGTGATGTTGAGCATTTTTTCATATGCCTATTGGCCCTCTGTATGTCCTCTTTGGAGAAATTTCTATTCATTTCTTTTGCCCATTTTTTGATTGGGTTGTTTGTCTTCCTGGTGTTGCTTTTTATAAGTTCTTTATAAATTTTAGTTATTAACCCCTTATCAGATGTGCTGTCGAATATGTTCTCCCATTGTGTGGTTTGTCTTTTTATTCCGTTCCTATTGTCTTTAGCTGTGCAAAAACTTTTTAGTTTGATATAGTCCCATTTGTTTATCTTGCCTTTTATTTCAGTTGCCCATGAAGATAAATCGGCAAATATACCGCTGCTACAGATGTCGGAGAGCTTGCTGCCTATGTTTTCTTCTAAGATGTTTATGGTTTCACGGCTTACATTTAAATCTTTTATCCATTTTGAGTTTGTTTTTGTGAATGGTGTAAGTTGATGGTCTAGTTTCATTTGTTTGCAGGTAGATGTCCAATTTTCCCAACACCATTTGTTAAAGAGGCTGTCTTTACTCCATTGTATGTTCTTTCCTCCTTTGTCAAATATCAGTTGTCCATAAAGCTGTGGGTTTATTTCTGGGTTCTCTGTTCTGTTCCATTGATCTATGTGCCTGTTCTTATGCCAGTACCAGGCTGTCTTGAGTATAATGGCCTTGTAGTAAACCTTGATATCAGGAAGAGTGATACCTCCTGCTTTATTTTTTCTTTTTAAGATTGCTGAGGCTATTCGTGTTCTTTTTTGGTTCCATATAAATTTTTGGAATATGTGTTCTATATCTTTGAAGTATGTCATTGGTATTTTAATTGGTATTGCATTGAATTTATAAATTGCTTTGGGTAATATAGACATTTTAATGATGTTTATTCTTCCTAGCCATGAGCACGGTATATGCTTCCACTTGTTTGTATCTTCCTTGATTTCTTTTATCAATGTTCTATAATTTTCTGAGTACAAGTCCTTAACCTCCTTGGTTAAATTTACTCCTAGGTACTTTATTTTTTTGGCTGCAATAGTGAAGGGGATTGTTTCCTTAATTTCTTTTGCTGATATTTCATTGTTGGTGTATAGAAATGCCTCTGATTTCTGAGTATTAATTTTATATCCTGCCACCTTGCTGAATTCATTTATCAGGTCCAGTAGTTTTTTGACTGAGACTTTAGGGTTTTCAATATACAATATCATATCATCTGCAAATAATGACAGTTTTACTTCTTCTTTTCCAATTTGTATGCCTTTTATTTCTTCTTCTTGTCTGATTGCTGTAGCTAGGACTTCCAGAACTATGTTGAATAAGAGTGGTGAAAGTGGGCAACCCTGCCTGGTTCCTGATCTTAAGGGGATTGCTTTTAATCTTTGTCCATTTAGTATGATGTTTGCTGTCGGTTTATCATAGATGGCCTTTATCATGTTAAGGAATGATCCCTGTATTCCCACTTTACTGAGAGTTTTGAGCATGAATGGGTGCTGGATTTTATCAAATGCCTTTTCTGCATCTATTGAAATTATCATGTGATTTTTGTCCTTCCTTTTGTTTATGTGGTGAATCACATTGATTGATTTGCGAATATTGAACCAGCCTTGCCTCTCCAGAATAAATCCCACTTGATCGTGGTGTATGATTTTTTTCATATATTGCTGGATTCGGTTGGCTAATATTTTGTTGAGAATTTTAGCGTCTAAATTCATCAGGGATATAGGCCTATAATTTTCTTTCTTTGTGTTGTCTTTGCCCGGTTTTGGGATCAGAATTATGCTCGCCTCATAAAAGGAGTTTGGAATTCTTCCTTCCTCTTGAATTTTTTGAAATAGCTTCAGGAGAATAGGAGTTAGTTCTTCTTTGAATTTTTGATAGAATTCACTTGTGAAGCCATCAGGCCCAGGACTTTTCTTTTTTGGGAGTTTTTTGATAACTGTTTCGATCTCATTTGCTGTAATTGGTCTGTTTAGGTGTTCTGATTCTTCCAGATTGATTTTTGGAAGGTTATATGATTCAAGAAATTTGTCCATTTCACCAAGATTGTCTAATTTTTTGGCATATAGTTCTTCATAGTATTTTCTTACAATGCTTTGTATTTCTGTTGTGTCAGTTGTTATTTCTCCACTGTCCTTTCTAATTTTATTTATTTGAGTCCTCTCTCTTTTTTTCTTGGTGAGTCTAGTTAAAGGTTCATCAATCTTGTTTACCTTTTCAAAGAACCAGCTTCTTGTTTCATTGATCCTCTGTATTGTTTCCTTAGCCTCTATGTCATTTATTTCTGCTCTGACCTTTATTATTTCCTTTCTTCTACTTGTCTTGGGTTTTATTTGTTGTTGTTTTTCTAGTTCTTTTAGATGCAGGGTCAAGTTGCTTATTTGAGCTTTTTCTAGCTTCTTATGATATGCCTGTAGTGCAATAAACTTCCCTCTCAGAACTGCTTTTGCTGTGTCCCATAAATTTTGAGTTGATGTATGCTCATTATCATTTGTTTCTAGAAACTTTTTTATTTCTTCTTTGATCTCATTGTTAATCCATTCATTATTTAATAACAAGCTATTTAGTTTCCAAGTGTTTGAGTATTTTTCAGTTTTTCTTTTGTGGTTAATTTCTAGTTTCATGGCCTTGTGATCAGAGAAAATGCTTGATATGATTTCAATCTTCTTAAATTTATTGAGACCATTTTTGTGTCCTAACATGTGGTCTATCCTAGAAAACGTACCATGAGCGCTTGAGAAGAATGTATATTCTACTGCTTTAGGGTGAAAAGTTCTGAAGATATCTATTAAATCAAGTTGATCTAGTGTCTCCTTTAAGTCTGCTGTTTCTTTATTAATTTTCTTTCTTGAGGATCTATCCAGTGTTGTTAGAGGGGTATTGAAATCCCCTACTATGATAGTATTGCTGTTAATCTCGCCTTTTATATCCATCAAAGTCTGCTTTATGTATGTCGGGGCTCCTATATTTGGTGCATAGATATTTACAATAGTTATATCTTCCTGTTGAATTGTTCCCTTTATCATTATGTAGTGTCCTCTTTTATCTCTTACTACAGCCTTTGTTTTAAAGTCCATTTTGTCTGATATAAGTATTGCTACCCCTGCTTTTTTATCATTTCCATTTGCATGAAATATTTTTTTCCATCCTTTTACCTTCAGTCTATGAACATCTTTTATTTTAAGGTGTGTCTCTTGTAGACAGCATATGTATGGGTCCTGTTTCTTTATCCATGCAGCTACCCTATGTCTTTTGATTGGATCATTTAATCCATTTACATTTAAGGTTATTATTGATATGTAGTTGTTTATTGCCATTTTATTCTTTAAAGCTGTATTCTTCTTTTGCTCTATTCTTTCCTTTCTTTAAACTGTTCACAAGAGGCCCCTTAGTATCTCTTGCAGAATTGGTTTGGTTTTTATGAATTCCTTGAGGCTTTCTTTTTCTGGGAAGCTCTTTATTTCTCCTTCAATTTTAAACGTTAGCCTTGCTGGATAAAGTAGTCTTGGTTGTAGGTTCTTGTTCTGCATTACTTTGATTATTTCTTGCCATTCCCTTCTGGCCTCAAGTGTTTCTGTTGAGAAGTCCGATGTCATCCTTATGGGGGCTCCTTTGTAGGTGATAGTCTTTTTTTCTCTAGCAGCTTTTAAAATTTTTTCTTTATCCATTAGCTTTGGTATTTTAACTATGATGTGTCTTGGTGTAGATTTTTTTGGGTTTCTCCTTAATGGAGTTCTGTGTGCTTCTTGAATGTGTGGAGTGTTTCCCAGCCTTAATTTAGGAAAGTTTTCTGCTATGATTTGATTGAACAAAGTTTCCATTTCCTGTCCTCTCTCCTCTTCTTCAGGCACCCCTATGATGCGAATGTTGTTTCTCTTCATGTTGTCACAAAGCTCCCTTAGAGTTTCCTCACATTTTTTAAGTCTCTTTTCCTTTTACTTCTCTGCTTCTGTGCCTTTGTTTATTGTGTCCTCTAACTCGCTTATTCGATCCTCAGCGTCATCCATCCTGCTTTTAATTCCTTCCATTGTGGTCTTCAGTTCTGATACTGTATTTGTCATTTCTGTCTGATTCTTTTTTATTATTTCAATTTCATTTTTTATACTTGTTATCTCTTTATTTAGGTGTTCATAATGACTATCCATTGTTGCTCTAATTTCTTTGAACATCCTAACTATCATTATTCTAAATTCTGCTTCTGGTAATTTGGTTATATCTGGTTCATTCAGGTCCTTCTCTGGGGATTTCTCTTGATTCATTTGGTTTGCATTCCTCTGCCTGCCCATTTTTTCTGTAATACTTAAACATTTTTAAACATACAAAACCTATCTTTTTTTAACTCAGGACTGCCTGTAATCATATCTCAACATTTCAACTTTTTCTAAAACATTTCTTTTTTAATTTTAGAAACAAGAGAGAGAGAACAGCGTGCTGAGTAATGGGAAGCATCAACTCATAGTAGTGGCTTCTTATATGCACCTTGACCAGGCAAGCCTAAGGTTTTGAATCAGCTATCTCAACATTCCAGGTTGATGCTTTATCCACTGTGCCACCACAGGCCAAAAACCTTTTCTTTTAGATTTTATTTATTCATTTTAAAGACAGTAGAGAGAGAAAAGGAGGAGGGAGGAGGAGAAAGCATCAACTCCCATATGTGCCTTGACCAGGAGAGCGCAGGGTTTTGAACTGGTGACCTCAGCATTCCAGGTTGATGCTTTACCCACTGTGCCACCAGAGGTCAGGGTTTTTCTAATAACTTTTAAAAATTATTCCAAATTTAGTAAGATGTATGGACACATTGCTCCATATTTCTGTACCTGTAAATAGGCCCACCTCATTGTTATTTCATTTATAGAGACAATACATAATTCACTTAGGACCATCTATCAAATATTTATCATTTAACCGTAGTTCGAGGAGATTATATAATGCATATGAGAGCAAAAACTTCTATAATTTGAGAAATAAAGATAATTTACTTAATATTTTATTTTTAATTGTTTTCAGAATATGATCTATCAGTATTCAAAACTGTGTGTATGTAATGTATGACTTTATCTACCCCATCAATATGTGTACAGATCACACTTATTTCTCTTATTTCTACTTAAAAAATGTATGTTGAGACACATTTTTCCTATCACCTCCAATATTAAAAGAACTTGGAAGTTGTCTCTCTAGTTCATATGCAAAAAATAAAAATAAAAAACCTACAAGTCTTACGATTACAAATAACTCTAAAGGGTTCATAGATATAAGATACAATTCTATAAAACTTCTAAAGAAAACATAAGAGAAAATCTATTTGACCTTCTGTTTGATGATGAGTTTTTAGATACGAAATGGTCCCTGAAAGAAAACATTAATAATTTGGAGTTTAGAAAATTTAAAACCTATGATTTCTGTTGTGAAAATCAAAAGACAAGTCAGAGATGTGGAGAAAATATTTTGGGCACATATCTGATGAAGGAATTACATCCAAAATATGCAAAAATCAGTAAGAGAAAACTTGAAAAATGAGTAAAAGTTTACAGTGGAGAAATTTGGCAACCACAAACTCAGTGAGGTGACTAAAGTAACTATGAATATAGAATATTAGTAAGTCATGTTGATAGTATGTGCCCTTAAAATGACATAATAAAAATGACTCTTTATCTTTGTGGTCTTTGCCAAAATGTATAACCCCAATCTAACTATAAAAAAGCAACAGAATATTCACAATTTATGGATAATATACAAAATATCTGACTGGAGATAAAACAATCACTACTCAAAACTTTCTAGGTCATCAAAAGCAAGGAAAGTCTGAAAACTCAGAATCAAAAAGAACTCAAGGAGCTTACGCTGAAAACCCCCTCCCAAACAGAGAAACTGCGGTGTGCCTTTCTGTGTGCGCCAGCGGGGGCTCCTAACGCGGGGGCGAGGGAGACACCGAGACCAGCTGAAGTTTGCGACTGAGGTCACGCTGCTAGCCCCGCCCGGCCGGAGAAACTGCAGATTACCATCCTACATGCCCGAGCTGGCTCTGAACTTGGGGGCGGGGTAGGGTCAGGAACGATCGGAAGCTAGCAGCTGAGCTCACGCCAGCAAACACGCCCGGCCCAATAAACCGCGGTATTCGACCCTGCGCAGGAGGGCCCTGGCCTCGAGGGCGGGGCTAAATTCTGGACAGGCAAAGGCTCACAGCTGAGAGCACGTCAAAAGCCCTGCCCAACCCGTGAAATTGTGGCAAGCAGGCTCTGAATGTGGGGGCTGGGCGAAAGCCTTCCAGAAACAGTCTGGGTCCGCAGCTGAGCAAAGGTGCTCACCTCTGCCCTTGGTGCTGAGGCTAGTGGCTTGAGTGACAGCCCCTCCTGTGGAGGAGAGGCAGAAGTCACAGCAACAGCTGCAGTGAGCCAGCGCTGGCAACACCCATACCCAACCGCCCTAGAGAGCAGCAGAGGGGGTGGCAGGCCAGCAGACAGACCACACTAGAGAACACAAAGGCAACACCCACTGGACTCCAGTGGCCACAACTTGCTTATACACAGATAAAATGGGCAGGCAGAGGAATGCAAACCAAATGAATCAAGAGAAATCCCCAGAGAAGGACCTGAATGAACCAGATATAACCAAACTACCAGAAGCAGAATTTAGAATAATGATAGTTAGGATGTTCAAATAAATTAGAGCAACAGTGGATAGTCACTATGAGCACCTAAATAAAGAGATAACAAATACAAAAAATGAAATTGAAAAAATAAAAAAGAATCAGACAGAAATGACAAATATAGTATTAGAACTGAAGATCACAATGGAAGGAATTAAAAGCAGAATGAATCACGCTGAGGATCGATTAAGCGAGTTAGAGGACACAATAAACAAAGTTACAGAAGCAGAGAAAAAAAAGGAAAAGAGACTCAAAAAATGTGAGGAAACTCTAAGGGAGCTCTGTGACAACATGAAGAGAAACAACATTCACATCATAGGGGTGCCTGAAGAAGAAGAAAGAGGACAGGAAATGGAAACTGTGTTCAATCAAATCATAGCAGAAAACTTTCCTAAATTAAGGCTGGGAAACATTCCACATGTTCAAGAAGCACACAGAACTCCATTAAAGAGAAACCCAAAAAGATCTACACCAAGACACATCATAGTTAAAATACCAAAGCTAATGGATAAAGAAAAATCTTAAAAGCTGCTAGAGAAAAAAAGACTATCACCTACAAAAGAGCCCCCATTAGGATGACATCGGACTTCTCAACAGAAACACTTGAGGCCAGTGGGAATGGCAAGATATAATCAAAGTAATGCAGAACAAGATCCTACAACCAAGACTACTCTATCCAGCAAGGCTAACATTTAAAATTAAAGAAGAAATAAAGAGCTACATATCAATAATAACCTTAAATGTAAATGGATTAAATGATCCAATCAAAAGACATAGGGTAGCTGCGTGGATAAAGAAACAGGACCCATACATATGCTGTCTACAAGAGACACACCTTAAAACAAAACGTGCACATAAACTGAAGTAAAAGGATGGAAAAAAATATTTCATGCAAATGGAAATGAAAAAAAAGCCAGGGTAGCAGTACTTATATCTGACAAAATGGACTTTAAAACAAAGGCTGTAGAAAGAGATAAAGAAGGACACTACATAATGATAAAGGGAACAATTCAACAGGAACATATAACTATAATAAATATCTACGCACCAAATATAGGAGCCCTGACATTCATAAAGCAGACTTTGATGGACATAAAGGGTGAGATTAACAGCAATACTATCATAGTAGGGGATTTCAATACCGCACTAACAACATTGGATAGATCCACAAGAAAGAAAATTAATAAAGAAACAGCAGACTTAAACAATACACTAGATCAACTTGATTTAATAGATATCTTCAGAACTTTTCACCCTAAAGCAGTAGAATATACATTCTTCTCAAGCGCAAGGTACGTTTTCTAGGATAGACCACATGTTAGGACACAAAAATGGTCTCAATAAATGTAAAAAGATTGAAATCATATCAAGCATTTCCTCTGATCACAATGCCATGAAACTAGAAATTAACCACAAAAGAAAAACTGAAAAATACTCAAACACTTGGAAACTAAATAGCATGATATTAACTAATGAATGGATTAAAATCAAGATCAAAGAAGAAATAAAAACGTTTCTAGAAACAAATGATAATGAGCATACATCAACTCAAAATTTATGGGACACAGCAAAAGCAGTACTCAAAGGGAAGTTTATTGCACTACAGGCATATCATAAGAAGCTAGAGAAAGCTCAAATAAGCAACCTGACCCTGCATCTAAAAGAACTAGAGAAACAACAACAAATAACACCCAAGACAAGTAGAAGGAAGGAAATAATAAAGATCAGAGCAGAAATAAATGACATAGAGGCTAAGAAAACAATACAGAGGATTAATGAAACCAGAATCTGGTTCTTTGAAAAGGTAAACAAGATTGATGAACCTTTAACTAGACTCACCAAGAAAAAAAGAGAGAGGTCTCAAATAAATAAAATTAGAAAGGACAGTGGAGAAATAACCACTGATATAACAGAGATACAAAGCATTGTAAGAAAATACTATGAAGAACTCTATGGCAAAAAATTACACAATCTAGGTGAAATGGACAAATTTCTTGAATTATATAAACTTCCAAAAATCAATCTGGAAAAATCAGAACACCTAAACAGACCAATTACAACAGATGAGGATGGAACAATTATCAAAAAACTCCCAAAAAAGAAAAGTCCTGGGCCTGATGGCTTCACAAGTGAATTCTATCAAAAATTCAAAGAAGAACTAACTCCTATCCTTCTCAAGCTATTTCAAAAAATTCAAGAGGAAGGAAGACTTCCAAACTCCTTTTATGAGGCGAGCATAATTCTGATCCCAAAACCAGGCAAAGACAACACAAACAAAGAATATTATAGGCCAATATTCCTGATAAATTAAGATGCTAAAATCCTCAACAAATTATTAGCCAACCAGATCCAGCAATATATGAAAAAAATCATACATCGTGATCAAGTGGGATTTATTCTGGAGAGGCAAGGCTGTTTCAATATTTGCAAATCAATCAATGTGATTCATCACATAAACAAAAGGAAGGACAAAAATCACATGATAATTTCAATAGATGCAGAAAAGGCATTTGATAAAATCCAGCACCCATTCATGCTCAATACTCTCAGTAAAGTGGGAATACAGAAAACATTCCTTAACATGATGAAGGCCATCTACGACAAACCCACAGCAAACATCATACTAAATGAACAAAAATTAAAAGCAATCCCCTTAAGATCAGGAACCAGGTAGGGGTGCCCCTTTTACCACTCTTATTCAACACAGTACTAGAAGTCCTAGCTGCACCAATCAGACTAGAAGAAGAAATAAAAGGCATTCAAATTGGAAAAGAAGAAGTAAAACTGTCACTATTTGCAGATGATATGATATTGTATATAGAAAACCCTAAAGTCTCAGTCAAAAAACTACTGGACCTTATAAATGAATTCAGCAAGGTGGCAGGATACAAAATTAATATTCAGAAATCAGAGGCATTTCTATATACAAACAATGAACTGTCAGCAAAAGAAATTAAGGAAACAATTCCCTTCACTATTGCAGCCAAAAAGTTAAAATATCTACGAGTAAATTTAACCAAGGAGGTTAAGGACTTGTACTCGGAAAATTATAAAACATTGATAAAAGAAATCAAGGAAGATACAAACAAGTGGAAGCATATACTGTGCTCATGGCTAGGAAGAATAAACATCACTAAAATGTCTATATTACCCAAAGCAATTTATAAATTCAATGCAATACCAATTAAAATACCAATGACATACTTCAAAGACATAGAACACATATTCCAAAAATTTATATGGAACCAATAAAGAACACGAATAGCCTCAGCAATCTTAAAAAGAAAAAATAAAGCAGGAGGTATCACTCTTCCGGATATCAATGTATACTACAAGGCATTATACTCAAGACAGCCTGGTACTGGCATAAGAACAGGCATACAGATCAATGGAACAGAACAGAGGACCCAGAAATAAACCCACATCTTTATGGACAACTGATATTTGACAAAGGAGGAAAGAACATACTATGAAGTAAAGACAGCCTCTTTAACAAATGGTGCTGGGAAAATTAGACATCTACCTGCAAACAAATGAAACTAGACCATCAACTTACACCGTGGACAAAAACAAATTCAAAATGGATAAAAGACATAAACATAAGTCGTGAAACTATAAGCATCTTAGAAGAAAACATAGGCAGCAAGCTTACGACATCTGTAGCAGCAATATATTTGCCTAGTTATCTCCACGGGCAAATGAAATAAAAGGCAAGATAAACAAATAGGACTATATCAAACTAAAAAGTTTTTGCACAGCTAAAGACAATAAGAACGGAATAAAAAGACAAACCACACAATGGGAGAACATATTCGACAGCACGTCTGATAAGGGGTTAATAACCAAAATTTATAAAGAACTTATAAAACTCAACACCAGGAAGACAAACAATCCAATCAAAAAATTGGCAAAATAAAAGAATAGAAATTTCTCCAAAGAAGACATACAGATGGCCAAAAGACATATGAAGAAATGCTCAACATCACTAATCATTAGAGAAATGCAAATTAAAACCACAATGAGATATCACCTCACACCAGTCAGAGTGACACTCATCAGCAAAACAACACGGAATAAGTGCTGGCGAGGATGTGGAGAAAAGGGAACCGTTCTGTATTGCTGGTGGGAATGCAGACTGGTGCAGCCACTGTGGAAAACAGTTTGGAGATTTCTCAAAAAATTAAAAGTCAAACTGCCTTTTGACCCAGCTATCCCACTTTTAGGAATATACCCTAAGAACACCATAACACTGTTCGAAAAGAAGAAATGCGCCCCCATGTTCGTGGCAGCATTGTTCACAATAGCGAAGATCTGGAAACAGCCCAAGTGTCCGTCAGAAGACGAGTGGATTAAAAAGCTTTGGTACATATATACTATGGAACACTACTCAGCCATAAGAAATGATGACATAGGATCATTTACAACAAAATGGATGTACCTTGATAACATTATACGGAGTGAAATAAGTGAATCAGAAAAAAAAAATGAGAACAGCATGATTTCATACATAGGTGGGACATAAAAGTGAGACTATGAGACATGGACAAGAGTGTGGTCATTACAGGATGGGGGGAGGGAGGGGAGGGTGGGTTAGGGAGAAGGGGAGGGGTACAGGGAAAACCAGATAGAAGGTGACAGAGGACAATTTGACTTTGGGTGATGGGTATGCAACACAATTGAATGATAAGATAATCTGGAGATGTTTTCATTGTACACATGTACCCTGATTTATTGGTGTCACCCCATTAAAGTTAATAAAAAAAATAAGCAATTACTTTTACAATTTCATCTGAATATTAGATTTTAGACAATTGAGCAACTGCATCTACTAAAGAACAATTACTTGTCAGTGGCATCAATGTATCATGATATTCCATGGCTAATTCGGAGAGACACTATTAGTCAGTTAATCAACATGAATTATTAGTGAAAAAATTGACATGGTACTTAGTTATATCAAGAGCTAAGGAGGTTTTTCTACACTTCATACATGAGTTTAATTATATATTAGCTAACAAAGTTAACGTGTTTGTATTGATCACCTGTCTGATTTACTTTTTTTAGATTATTTATAATTCTCTCTACCATTGTTTATATTATAATGAACATTTTTCACAGTAAGTTTGTAGAACTTAAAAGAGTATGCTTTAACAGTAACGAGCTGATTTTTATACTAACTGATTTAAAAGTTTTAAAATATATTTTCTTTCAAAAGATTTTCTTACTGAGGGCAGTGATGCTGAATATTTTGGGATATTTCTTGTATTTAAGTTCCATAATTAATAATGATATTGTTCCTATGGTTGCATAGTAGATGGTATAAATTGGAATTACAAACTGGTAGCCTGAAGACCAAATCCATCTCTTAGGTGAGTCTTATCAGGCCTTTATCTTGTTCAATTTTTATTTTAAATACAACTGTTTAAAAATTGAGATATTTTAAATAAAAAACCACATGTGGTGACTTTGTGCATGTACTACCAATAGGAATAGCCAGCCAGAGCTGAGTAGAGGCAAACTCTTGCTCAAATAATCATGAAAAACATTATGTTAAATAAGGTAACAATAAACAATCACATTTACTAGTTAAAGAACAATTACTTGTCAGCAGTATCATTGTATTACATGTTGACAAAGCATTGGTTTTCCAGTTTGCACTACCGTTCATACAATACATACCTACATGTTTTCATTGTTCCCCTTCACTCATTTATATTCCCTTAATGGCCCTTCGAGAGCTATTTTTAACTCCTGGGATAAATAATTTAAATAATAACAACATGCAAAATAAATGCGCTATTCCTAACCATGAAACATTTTCATTGGAGAAGCAATAGAAGTTTGATGTTGATTGCATATCTGCCCTTTATTTTATATCTAATTGTCAAGCCATTAAAGTCCACTGGCCTTATTAGTCAGTTCTGTGACATAAAAGGAGTTTATCTCTTTTCGTTTTAAGAATCTTTAAACCCCTAATTGTAAGATTGTTTGGGAGTGTGGGCTAAGATGTTCTCATTACAGAAACTCCCATCCTCATCTATCATGAATGGACCTCAAGGACGCACAGCTAGCTGTCTGGGTGACCGTTAAGCCACAGAAGATAAACCTGACAAAAAATCTTTTAGCAGGGACTTTCCAACTTCTAAGCACTCCATGTATATGTCAGAGGCCTAGCAACAAGAAACTTCCAACCGGAACCCACCTCTAAAACTCCTATAAATCACCCCTTACACTGTACCCAGGTGTGCCTCTCTCTCCTCTCCAGAGAGCACCTCTGTGCCTCTCTCTCCTCTCCAGAGAGCGCCTCGGCGCTTCTCTCTCCTCTCGAGAGGGCGTCTCGGCAGGTTGCTTTCTTTCTTTTAATAAAGCCTATGACTCCTACCCATGCCCAGTCTGATTATTTTCTATCATTCTGGTGCCAAAACCCGGGACAAGGTACCGGATGCCGGTACGATCCCCCTCCAGCAGCAAAGCTTACTACCAGGGAAGCAGTGGACAGCGGCTGCTTGTCCCGGACTTACTCCCTGATTCTGTTTGGCTGTGTGGACATAGTTGATTGGCCGGCTACCCGACCTTGTCATGAATTTCTGCCATATCAGAAGGTAAGGAATTTCTGCTATTTTCCAATCTCCAGTAGGCTTCTCTCCTTCTCTCACCCTCACTCTATTCTCTGAGGTTTACAGTTTGGGAGGTCTCTACTCTGGGCAGCCTGCTTCTATGGACTTCTACAAAAGTCTAGGCACGTAGTTAGGTTGCTCTCTATTATTCTGAAACTGAGGTCTCTGGTGACGATCGATCTCCTCAAGTCCCACACCTACTCTACTCAGAATAGTTGAAAGAGTCAGAGGATGCTCTTTTTCTCTCTCTCTATTCTCCACCCACGATGGGCTCTTCCCAATCTCAGGCCTCAGAGACTACTCCTTTGGGATGCCTCTAAAAAACCTCACCAAACTCGGTCTCTGTAACATGGCATGACCTCAGTACAGACTGGATAATGGCTCCCACTGGCATGAAAATGGAACTTTTAATATTAACATCCTCCAGGACCTAGACAATCTCTGTCATGGACTGGAAAAGCCTCAAAAATTCCTTACATATAGACTTTCTTTCTTTCTACCTTTGCTCCTGTCCTTAATCTCTGTGCTGCCTGTTCTCCGTGGCCTCCTAACTCTCTCCCATTTCTGCTCCCTCCTCCCTCCTTACAGCCTGAGACTTTATCTCTCCCTTCCTCTCACCCCACCAGCTGCAGCTGTACCATTTTCTTCCTTCTTCACTCCTCCTACTTTCCCTCCCCTTTCCCACAGGCTGCAACTAGGTCTTTCTCCCCCTCCTGCAGATTCTGACCTCCCTTCTTTCCATACAGCTTACTCACACTGTCCATCAGTCTGCTTTCTCTCTTCCTCCCCTCTATGCTGACAACTCCCTACCATCTCAAAAAACTTAAAAAGCAAAGTTGTCTATTAAGCTGTATGAGTAAGTAATCTGTTTTGTCTCTTTCTTCGTCAGAAAATACGTGCTATGTAAAATCTTTATTCACTGTATAACTGTGTCTGTTTCTAAGGCCTTAAACCAATAATAACCCACCTCTTAAATCAAGGTTTACTCATCCCCATAGACTCTCCCTCCAATACCCCCACCCTTCCTGTTCAAAAACCTTCAAAGGCTTATCGCCTCATACAAGACTTACGCCTAATGAATAAGGCAGTAATTCTCCTCCATCCAGTAGTCCCTAATCTATACAATTTACTGTCACACATTCCCTCAAACACCACTCACTTCACACTCCCAAACCTCAAAAATGCCTTCTTTACCATCTGTTTACTTTTACTAGAACTGACCTGTACACTAATGCAGCCCAGCTACTTATGTGGACTGTCTACCCCAGGGGTTCAGAAACAGCCCACACCTGTTTGGGTACTGACTAGCTCAAAATTTAGCAGCATGCAACCTCAAACCTAGTCCTCTCTTACAATATATAAATAACCTACTCCTCTGCAGCCCCTCCTTGCCTGCCTCAAGGAAACACACCACCACCCTTCATATCTTCCTCACCATAAAGGAATTTCGTGTCTTCTCTGCTAAGGTTCAACTTCACTCTCAGTCCATAGTCTATCTGGGCATCGCCTTAACCCCCACCACCTGAGGTCTCTTCCTAAATTGAACTCAAACCCTCCACAGTCTCCAACCACCTACCACCACAAATCAAATCTTTTCTTTCCTCAATCTAATAGACTTCTTTACACACTGGATTCCCAATTTTGCTTTCTTAGTCAAGCCCCTCAGTGAGATCTTCTGAGCATGGCTTTTAAGGTCTATAATGACCAAGGAAGTAACAAAAAAGGCAAATAAGGCCCAAACAGGTCAGGAAATACCAGCTCCTGACATATACTCTTAAAGGCTCCAGCTTTATAGAATTCCATCAAAGCCCTGCTTCAAGAGTGGAAAGAAAGGTCGTTGAACTGAAGCCTGTGAGGTTTCTCAGTCCCACCAAGGGATACATCTTTGCTGTGAAAAGAGGGAAACGAGAAGGTAAGCTGCCCCCTTACTCCATGGAGGGAGGGTTCAGTAGTCTCTTCTAGCCCTGCTCCAGTTACCTGTGACCTAACCTTGCCCAGCATGATGGGAATTGCCATTGAAGGCCCAAGGACATCGTTTATGAGCCTAAGGTATTTCTTCCAAGTAGCAGATAAACTAATCTCATTTCTTATAAACACAAGGGCCATCTACTACGCCTTACCTGAATATTCGAGTTTTATTTATCCCTCAAAAATCTCTACTGTGGGTATTGACAGTCTAATTTTGTTGCTTTATTTAATGTATAGTGTCTCCTTTATTCCTCTTGTCTTAATGCCCCATGCCTATTGTAGGCTAGGACCTGCTGCTAATTCCAGCTATAAGCAGTGGTCACTAGGACTTAAACTCTAGCTGCAAAGTGTAAAAATGTAACCACACATCCAATACCTTGTAAACTTTAAGTAATATAACCACCTTTCCCTGAGTATTTGCAGGATTTACAGATTACTAACCAGACTGTTCAAAAACTGTCCAAGAGGCGCTTCCAGCATTACATCACCCAAAGACTGACCACACACTGTAATCCTCACAACTCCCACTACTACTCTTTTAATCAGACTTTGGGAAAAGGAAAACTAGGGTAAAATAAAAGCCAGCTTAGTTGTCACTGAAGGTTGAATTGTATGGTTTTAATAATAGAAGGTATAAGGTATAGAAATACTTTTGAAAGAAAAAGGAAAAAGCAAGTGGTTATGAAAGCCAGTTAATTCTGGATAAAAAAGTTCATGAAAGCTAAAGGTTTATGTAAGTTGTAGAAGGTTTGTGCAGGTGTAGGAGGTTTGTACAGAGAAAAATAATTTGAACAGTCAGAAAATTAGTTTTTGAAGAATGTTTGACTAGTCACCCTAACTAACAATCCTCTACTCTCCCCACTTATTGGGGCAGCACTTTCCTCCACCCTAACCGTCTGGAGTTTAGAGTCAGATGAATGAAACCAACCCCTTGTCCATCAATTCTCTATCCACCTGTCATCCTGTATCAGCCAATCAGGGGCTTTCTAATTGTGTGGGATCAACACCTATATGTACCTCCCTACTAATTGGACAGACACTGTACCCTAACTTATCTCACCCCAGATATCAACCTAATCCCACCCCATGATCCTCTTCCAATTCCTAGTATACTACCTGTCAATCTAAGAACCAAACAATCTATACAAATAATTCCTCTTTTTGTTACTTTAAAAATTTCTATAAAAATAAATCTAGAAGCAGGGAAGATTGGCCACTTCCCTGTCTTATTCCCATTCTCTTTCCTTTTTTATATATCAAATAGTCAAGAATCCTAGGTTTCATCAGACCCCAATTCAAATATCTCTTAAAGACTTCTCTCATATTCCTAATGTACTCCAATACTCGATATCTCATAAACACCTTACTGGTCTAAAACCACTCATTCAAAGACTCCTGCAGGCAGGACTCCTAATACCCACTAACTCCCTAATTCTGTTCAGCTGTGCAAGTGCAGCTGAGCGATCCGGAGCTCAGCCCTGTCTGGACACTCCTGCCAAACCAGGAGGTAAGGTATCTCATTCTCCCTGCATCTAATTGTCCCTTGTCAATGAGTCTTTGAGTCTTACCTGTTCCATCCATTTGTCCAGGCTCCATCTCACTGGACCTCCAGTGCCCCTCTGAAAAATCTAGGTACCTCGTTGGCAACTCCTCCTGTCTGTCTGTCTGTTGAGAGTAGCGGGTGACGACCTCTATCCTCCTCAGACCCTTCCTCTCTGTTGAGGAATAACCTGGTGGCTACGACTTCCCTGGGGACACCCAGGAAAAGTCGTCCCGTCAAATATGGAAGATTTACAATCCAAACCGAACTCTAAGACTCCCCTGGGGTGCCTCCTAAAAATCTCACCAGGCTTGGCCTGACTGACCTTAAACCGAAAAGACTGATTTTTCTCTGCAATACGGCCTGGCCTCAATACCAATTGGACAATGACTCTCATTAGCCCGAAAATGGCACTTTTGACCACAACATCCTAAGGGACCTTAACAACTTCTGTCAACGCTCTGAAAAGTGGTCTGAGATACCTTACGTGCAGGCTTTCTTCTGCCTCCGATCCCGTCCCTCTATCTGTTCTACCTGCTCCACTTATCAAGTCCTTCTTGCACGCTCTCCCTCTCCTCCTTCTAATTCTCCGGCCACCGCTTCCTTTGACCCCCCCCCCAAATCACAGTTCTCTACATCCAGTTACTAAATCCACTCCAACTGCTCCTCTTAATCCTGACTTTCATCCACCACCCTATTCTGATCCTAATGTCAACTCACCCGACTCTAGCTCCATACCAGACTCTCCTTCTTCCATTTCACCTCCACACCTTCATCCTTGCAAACCTCCCCAGTCTAATTCTGGTTTATACCCACTCCAGGAGGTTGCTGGGGCAGAAGGAATAGTTAGGGTAGCAATCCCTTTCTCCCTCTCTGACCTGAGCCAAATTAAACATCACTTAGGGTCCTTCTCCTCAGACCTGGACAAATACATCAAGGAATTCAAATATCTCACTCTTTCATATGACCTTACTTGGCATGATATTAGCATTATCCTCTCCTCTTCCCTCTCAGTTAGTAATAAGGAAGGGGTATGTAACACTGCTCAGGAAATAGCAGAAGAGGAACACACCAGAAATGTCCCGTTGCCCACCGACAGGCAGGCAGGCAGTTCCCCCTAATGATCCTAACTGGAATTATCAAGCCAGTAGTTAAAGAAAATACCAACTCTCTTCAAACACTCCAGGACAGACTCTGCAACCATCGGTCCAGTACTACTACTCTTTCTGAGCAGTGGTAGCAAAACGCTGTTTTCCATGCTGGCTGTTATTCTAAAACCACTTCTAATCCTCTGCCTGATACTAATGTTTACTCCATTATTTTTCAAATTCCTGCTGATCCCGGTTGTCTGGTTCTGCTTCAATCTCTGGATCCAACTGTGTTTTGCAGCTCTCTGTGGGTTGCAAACTATCTGTGGAACTTAGTCTTTTCACTTTTATTCATTCTGGGCCCAGATCATTGGGTTAACATAAATACCATCTTTTGGATTTGGTGATTTAATAGAAATAGTGTTTACATATATCCAAAAGAGTCATATATTATTACCATAATTAAATATTTATTTTATTTTTTAATGTTTATTTTATTGATTTTAAAGAACGAAAAGGAGAGAGAGAGAGAGAGAGGAACATGAATCTGTTCTGGTATTTGCCCTGACCGGAAATTGAACCTGCAACCTCTGCATGTCAGGATGATGCTCTAACCAACTGAGCCATCTGGTCAGGGCCCATAATAAAATATTTAATAGTTAACTATATTATCATGGTTTCCAGATGATATATGACCTCAAGATCCTTTCATATTTCAGATGAAGTATAAAATGAATTTTTTATTTTACCTCATTTGCTAAAGCATAAAATTCATTGTAATTGAATCTTGGAAGAAAAAAAAAGCACTTTACATTCAGAAGTACAGAAGGCACATGGATGCCACTGTGGCAAACATAAATAGCACATTACAAATGCATGAGTCATATTTAATGTCCATAAAAGGGTATTAAATTCAGTGAAGAATTTTATGAGAAATATATATCTTTCTTGTTTCTTTATAACTGCATTCATAGTAATTACTTCAAATAATATATTAGAATGTATTTTATGTGTATTTTATCAGAACCATTCAAAACATTCAAGCATTCATAATATCAATGAAGGTAATTTTACCCTATCTCATTTAGAGGGCTGGGACAATCATTCCTTAGTTCATCTCATACTAATGGTTATTCAAATGATGCATGGAGCTGGGTTTATACCATAAGAAGTCTCAAGATAAGAAATGAAGGATGCTTTTATCTTTTATCCCTGCCATCACCTGTATACGGTAGATATTATATCTCTGGTCTAGAAAGAAGGGAAAGGAGAAAGGGTAAAAGTTATAGAGTTGAAGCCAGTCATATTAGTCTCCAAATATTTTACTGTGTTTTCTCTCTCTCATATTTATTTATTTATCTATTGTACATATGTTTATTTATATATTATGCATATATAAATAAGCACATACATATATGTTTATATCATATATAAATTATAAATAGAACAAATATATACATCTCTGTATATAACATACACTTATATGTGTTTATAGTGTATCTATATATATAAATATATTTTATTTTCATGACATTACACCTCCTGTTTCCATTCCTTAAATCCAATATACATCCACTATAAATGTACATGAGACATGTCTTTTAATATACACATATACAAGGGGTCCTTGGGTTACAACACAGTTCCATTTCTACGGCAGTGACGTAACCTGAATTTTGGTCTAAGTCGAAACATAACCTAACATAAGTCATTTACCTATCCTAACACAATTGTAAAATCATAATCTAGAACATAAAAACACAACTAAGTCACAGAAAAACAGAAAGGACATATATATACTGTACTGTACATTGTACTGTAGTAACAGAAAAAATGAATGTAAAAAAAATTACCTTTATTTCTGTGGTTGGCTTGCATACTGGAAGGGGCATTGCAAGGTAGGAGAGAGTGACCTATCAGGAGGGGGAAGCTGGAATGGCACACAAACCTGCAGAAGGTGCTGGAGATACTGGGTCATAGGGCTGATCCCTTTACATGCTCTATTAGGATGTGCGTTACTGCGTATTCTCTTGCTGTGCACAAACTAGTTCGCCCATTCTCTTGCTGTGAACAGCCAAACTAGTGATTGGTGGTGATGGTACTGTGTATGTGTTTAATTTGAATAAACATGTAATTATAGAACTTATGCTGTACAATTATTTTTTATTTTTAAAATATTTTAGGGTTTTACGTAATCTATATAAATTCTAAATGCTAACTAATATGTCACAATTTACCTGCACAATATTTTACTTTCTTTCTTGTAATAATAGAGCTCCATTTGCATCTAACTTCTCATTCCCATAAACAATGCTACAACGAATATTCTTATACATATACTTAAGTTCTGCCCTATGACTTTTCCTAATATGTATCTGGAAAAATGTTGTTATAAGGTAGGCACAAGTATAATTTCACTAAGTACTGCCAATTCAGTAGTTATTTCTTCTTGTAATTCCATTCTTTTTGACTATATGTAACCTTTAATTCTATTGATTTCATGAGAATGACTATGCCAATAGCATCTGTTTCCTTTAATATTTATTTTTTGTGTGACAGAGAGAGACAGACAGACAGAAAGGGAGAAAGATGAGAAGAATCAATTCTTTGTTGTGGCACCTTAGTTATTCACTGATTGCTTTCTCATATGTGCCTTGATGGGGGAGAAGCTACAGGAAAGCGAGTGACCCCTTGCTCAAGCCAGTGACCTTGGGCTCAAACCAGCAACCTTGGTCTTCAAGCCAGTGACCTTTGGGTTCAAGCCAGTGACCATGGATTCATGTCTATGATCCCATGCTCAAGCCAAATGAGCCTTCACTCAAGCCAACGACCCTGGGGTTTTGAACCTGGCTTCTCTGCATCCCGGTCTGACTCTCTACCCCCTGCACTACCACCTGGTCAAGTCCCTTAATATTTCTTATATAAATTTCTTCTCTGCTGTGTACTCTGAACTATGTATCTTCTTACCCCATACAACTTAAAGTTTATCATATATAAAATAATTAATTACAAGATAATTGATTTAATAATCTATGTAAAGATATCTTTAATTTAAATAAATATATAGCAGAAACTTTGTTCAGAAATTTACAGTCTAATGGAATAAAAATATATCGTCTCCAAATAGTATAACTGCTTTTATCTCATTCAGATCATTAGGTACTTTTAAGAATCAGGCCATGGGATTTCCCTTTTTCTTCCTCTCTCCTTCATCATGAGGAATTCCCTTTCCCCTGAGCAGCAGTCTCAAGTTACAGCTATCGGGACTCCTCCAAGCTACAGAGTGTCGAATCAAAATTTAACTCCTCTCTTGCTCACAATCCGACAACAATGCCCTTGGTATCCAAAGGAGGGAAGTTTAGACTTAGAATATTGAAAAAGCACTGTTACCAAGGGGATGATTGAAGCAATCAGTACAGGATATGAAATGTTACCTTGGGATTGGAAAGTGCTTGTAAATACTGTCCTCACCACCTAGCCCAAACCTCCAACCAGCCCCTCCCCCTAGATATTTCACACACCCTAACCAGCAGGAAGTAGCTACAGAAGAAGAGATCTTCATCCCTTTTCTTTAAAAAAGAAAAGGCTGGAATGTTAGGTTTGGCTTCAGGACTCCTTTAAATCCAGAGCCCCTTTAAACTCAAATTCTCCTCATTTCATGCAATCTTCCACTAGGGCAACTTCTTTTTTTTTTTTTTTTAACAGGGACAGAAAGAGAGTCAGAGAGAGGGATAGATAGGGACAGACAGACAGGAACAGAGAAGCATCAATCATTAGGTTTTCATTGCCGTTGCAACTCCTTAGTTGTTCATCGATTGCTTTCTCACATGTGCCTTGACCGCGGGCCTTCAGCAGACCAAGCAACCCCTTACTGGAGCCAGCAACCTTGGGTCCAAGCTGGCGAGCTTTTGTTCAAGCCAGATGGGCCCTTACTCAAGCTGGGGTCTCGAACCTGGGTCTTCTGCATCCCAGTCCGATACTCTATCCACTGCGCCACCGCCTGGTCAGGCTAGGGCAACTTCTTTATTAAACATCTCCCTCACCCAACCTTCACCTCCCCTTAAGCAACTCCCCCATCCTGGGAAGGTCCTGGAAAGTGTTCTTAGGACAAGCCCTTTAGGAGGGACCTGAGTGTTGGGAAAGGGAGATAGTCTGTGACCAAGATCACAAACCTGTTACAACTGTGGGAAAGAGGGACATTTTCAGAAAGATTAACACTGTGTAGCTTGACTTTTGTGTGTGCCCTCAGATGCTAATTAAAATTTAATCTAAAAATTTCTTATAAAGTTCTAGCAAAGCAGATTATAAAAAGCCAATATGATCAATTACTATTGTATTTATGCAATCTTCAGGCCAAGTTAAAAATAAACTTAATACTATAACTAGGATAATCTTAATTTAGTTCTTTAAAAAAATACCTAAGGTTATTTTAGAAAGAAAAAAAGAAAAACCAGGTTACTTAAATATATTGCAGCTTTCTTTTAGAGACCTGATAACAATTGTAATCCTGAGAACAATAGGAGAATTTACACATCTCTGGGCCTTGTGTGGGCTATAAAAATGGAGAGGTTGCCTGACCAGGCGGTGGAGCAGTGGATAGAGCATCGGACTGGGATGCGGAAGACCCAGGTTCGAGACCCCGAGCTCACCAGCTTGAGCGCGGGCCCATCTGGCTTGAGCAAAAGCTCACCAGCTTGGACCCAAGGTCGCTGGCTCCAGCAAGGGGTGGCTCGATCTGCTGAAGGCCCGCGGTCAAGGCACATGTGAGAAAGCAATCAATGAACAACTAAGGTGTTGGGATGGCAATGAGAAAACTAATGATTGAATCTTCTCACCTCTCTCCGTTCCTGTCTGTCTGTCCCTATCTATCCCTCTCTCTGACTCTCTGTCCCTGAAAAAAAAAAAAAAAATGGAGAGGTTATGCCAAGACCTCAATGTAAGGGGGAAAAAATAAATGACAATTTTAAAATTCAAGCAGCTCAGTAGCCCATCCCCACTTTTTTTTTTAAGTCATCCTGGAAGGCTGCCAAGTACAAATAAAAAGTCTTGCCTTCTCAGCAATTATAAATAATACTGTGAAATATAAAATTATTTCAAATGTTTTTTAATTAGGTGCTCTAAGAAATTATTTAATATGACTACTAGTCTAAATTTGATTAATTTCTTTTGAAGTTCTTAACAAAAGATGTGTTTGTTTTTCCTACGTTTACAAAAGGTTCCTGTTATCTCTGTTATATCATCTAAAGAACCTGTTTCTAAAGGACATGAAATATGTTCATAAAGGTATCAATGTAAAAGAAACAATTAATGACTTAGCCCTCACTAAAGGCTTCTAGAAATTGAGAATTCTGATTAATTAGAAAGAAATTGTATGGTTTTAATAATAAAAGGTATAATAAAGGATGAAGATACTTTTAAAAGAAAAAACCCAAAATTGTTCTAAAAGCTGATTATTTCTAAATGGTGAAGAAGGTTTGTATAAGTTGCAGGTTTGTGCAAAGGAAAGAAACAAAAAGAGAAGAAACTGAGAAAGAGACAAAGGTGAGAAAAGAAAAAAAAAATTGAACAATTTTAGAAACAGGATTGTCCTAAAAGGAAAATATAAAGGAATATTAGAACATTCTTATGGGCCTCAGAAGCTTAAAAATTTCGCCCAAACTTACAGGCATTGCAGAAAGAGCCAATAGTCTTCTTAAGCCCCAACTACACAAACAAAAAAGGGAGAGTCAGGAGGAGAGACTTACCTTATAAGAACAATTGTATAAGGCTCTTTCTACTCTTAATTTTTGAACATTTCTTCATCTGGACTTACTGCAACCAAGAGGCATTTTGTACCAGCCAAGCAATGGCCTAAGCCTCTCATGTTGTACTGGGATATATTAGCTGACTCTGTGAATCTGGGTCTGGTCAAATTGCGTAACTGAGGGTGGGAGTTTGTTGCAATTTTGTCATCAACAGGTTCCCTTTGAATACCAGCAAGGAATGTGATGCCTTATCATGAGTTAGCATCAGCCCCTAAAAAGCAACCTGGTTCCAGAGATACAGAAGCTTATAGTGAATCCACCTCCAGAAATGAACCCCAACAAAGTGAAGGATACCTCACTTACAACCAAGAACTCAGGGAGTGCCTGACATCACCTGGGACACTTTGAAACATCTAACCAGGTGTGCTGAAGAAGTTTTGCATAATACAGACATACCTGTAACCCCTAAAAACTTCTTTTTCTTTATGCTTGCCCTTCACCTTGCACTGCAATCACCTGACTATCTCAATCTTTGCTTATCTTTACTAAAAAAAAAGAGGGGTATGTAGGAATATGCTATAAAGATATGCAGAGTTAAGATGACAATTAGCGACATGAGGCACCCTAGGGTGAAAGCCCTGAGCAGATGACAGTCCAGGGGCCTCTCTGACCTGTATTGGAAACAGTGCTTGCTGGAGACAGCAAAACAGCAGGATAAGATTCAGCAACAAAGAAAATGTTTTTGCTCTCAGGACAGAGATTAGGAGTCAGTGTGTTCCTTGCACTTTACTTCACCCCCTGAGAACTTCTGCTGTCTGTTTCTTTGAGTTATTTGTACTGGCTAATAAATATCTGAGTAAATCTAGGGACGGGGCTTCAGTCCTTTGGTCTGCTGACCGGGACTGTTGCCTCCTCTCAACCCCTTATAGCATGTCATTCGGTCTCCGAGTAGTTCATTGTTGCTGTGACATTTTTTATTTTTATGAATTCTAAGTCCTATACTACTTTCTGTATATAATTAAATCACATTATGTGTTAATTAAATAGGATAATTCTCATATACTTAATTATTTAGTTTAAACAACTTAAATTCTTATTTACCCACATAAAAAGCATTAATCTTCTAAAGAAAGCAATTGTCATATCCATTGTCTCTTATCACACTAATTTATTTTACTAAGAGCAACAATTAAGCATTTGGAAAATGTGTGGTACTTTTCTTAACAGAGTGTAGCTGTGCACATATTCTTCAATATAAATTTTATTTAGGGCCACAATTTATACAATTGTTTTAAATTTTAGTAAGTTTTTTATATACTAAAAATCTTATTTGTAAAAAAAATCTTAATTGTAATTCTCAGAAATGTTTGTATTTGTGGGGGAGGCTGTTAGAATATATTAACAGTTCATATTATTCACTTAAATTAAGGAAATATGAAAGACATTTAAAGAAAACTTCTAGTTTACAAAGAAAACAACAGTGTATTTTAGCAGGGAGTTAAAAAAATTAGCATCACCTAGGTTATGGGTATTGATTCTTATTACTCTCCTAACTTTTTCTTTTAAATGATGATAATACTGTATATCTCTGGAATGATGGAAGGCTAATTTAAAATAAAGGAGGAATAACATTTATATTTTATATTGTCTGAAGTTTTTAAGAATTATTTTTCAGTAATATTTACAAATTTGAATGGTTCAAATATTTTACCCAATTATGGAGATATAATTTTCTAAGAATGAGATTGCATTTATAACACAACATAGAGAATTTAAAGAATATATAAGATTTGTTCTTTAAACCTTATTACATGGGCCTGACCTGTGGTGGCGCAGTGGATAGAGCGTCGACCTGGAATACTGAGGTCGCCGGTTCAAAACCCTGCACTGGTCTGGTCAAGGCACATATGGGAGTTGATGCTTCCAGCTCCTCCCCCCTTTCTCTTTTTTTTTTCTCTCTCTCTCCTCTCTAAAATGAATAAATAAAATAAAGTAAAATAAAAAACCTTATAACATATTTATATATAATTATATAATGTTTATGTATAATTGCACATGCAATTACATATTATATATTTATATAATAGGTTTCAAATTAATTATATAATATTTCTAAAAATATAACATTAGGTCTTCAAACTAGTTTATGCATACTTTTGATGAAAAGGGACATCGATAAGTTTAAAGCCATACATTTTAATATACTTATTTCCTTTTTCGTTATTTAAAAAAATTATCTGCTTGAACAATTTTTGAAAATTACAATTATAATAAAATATTTGTATAAATATTTTTTGGCAAATAAATAGTAATATTAATTCAAATGAGAAAGAAAATAAAGTAAAATATCTAAAACTTGAAAAAAATTGTGTTTTTATATATACATATTGGTAGATATCAAATCACAGTTATATAAAAATATATAGATATAATAGTGGTTTATATTAATATATAAAGTTAGTACATAATTGCATAATTACATAATTATATATAAACAAATTATTATTACACATATGCATAATTCAGTTAAAATTTCTATACAATATTTAAATTTTATAGTAGTAAAATATAGGTGTCTACTTAAAACTGAGGTGGCACATAGTTTTTCAAAATTAAGTATTGAAAGAGCAAAAATTTTCAAAACAACACAGAGTATTTTGATATACTTTTAAGTATGTTAAAACACATATGGTAACTGCTTTAATATCTAATTCCCTTCTAATACCTAGTTTTTCCACACTCCTATAGCTTATCTATCCTCTCAAAATGTATCAAAGTTATATTTTTAAAAATTAGTACTAAAAGGTCAGTTCTTGGAGAAACAGAAAGGAAAAGGTGTGTATGTGCATATGCACACATGTGTGTATTAATGTATAGAACATATATAAATATATGTACATATATACATATTTAAAGCTGATATGAAATTTTTTAATTGTCATTTTAATTTGTATTACAGTAAATATCTAGACCCCTGAAATGCCTTTGTTTTCGTAATTGATATATACTCATACTAGATGTAGCCCATACTGTCACAAATCTGTCCAGGTCGCCTCATTTTTACCATATGTTATGCCACTTTTGCTGTGTGACCCTTTTGCTTCTTATTGTCAAGTCAGTATATGAACTCTTGTTCTAAAAGCTGGCCTCAAACTAATGAAACCACTTTGCATTCAAGGGTAGAGGGAATCAATGTGGTTAGGAATTTATTTCTAAACCACTCTCATCCAACTTTAACCTTAGATGGGTTCTAGTGTATGGAAAGCCGGATTTCTTCCTTTAAATAGGGACAACTCTGAGGCATAATTTACATTCCCAGGCTCCCTTAAAAGATCAGATTGAAGCCACTCTCCCTGGGATTTTTACTTAAAATTGCACTTTTTTCTTGGCTTTTCCCCCTCTCTGTCTTCTTCCTACACTCCCAGGAAGTTCCCGAGAATAATTTTTAAATAAATCACTTGGAGAGAAACCCACTGTCAGAATCTTTCTGCTTTCTGGGGAGCTCAGCTTAATACAGTAGGTGATAAACTTATTGAAAAAAAGTTTCCTAATTTACTATCACTAGGGAGGTATTTAAAAGTGTTACAAAGGCAAAATCATATCTTTTAATTTCTCTTGATAAATGAAGTTAGCTTAAAGCAGGACTGGGTAAGGCTAGTGAAGTACTTGCTTCAGATTCAAAGTCTTAAAAAGGTCATCAAAACCCCTGATAATTAAGATAATAGTTTAATGTAATATTTTGAAAATAAAAAATTAATACAAAAATTTATGATGTAAGAATTATGCACATTTTAATTAAAAACAGGATCAATGTTAGTGATTCTTTTCTTTGCTTTAGTTCTCCAATATAGTTAGGCATGGCTGTGTACTTTGACTTCAAGAAGCTAGAAAAAGATCAAAAGAAACCCAAAGGAATACAAGGAAAGACATAAAGAGCAAAAATCAATGAAATTTAAAACAGAAAACAAAGAGAAAATTAGTGAAACATAACTCTGGTTCTTTAAAAAGAAAATTGATAAACTTTTAACATGACAGGCAAATAAATTTAAAAAAGTTATAACTTTCAATATAGTAATGAAGAGAGGGAATATCATTGTAGACCGTGATGTCATTAAAAGATAATAAAAAAATACTAAAACAATGATGTGCAAGTACATTTGATATCTCTAAAAACACAGTTGACCAAAAACTTCCCCAAGCTAAATAGATAATCAGAATAGTCTGAAACTATTAAAAGATTTTGAATTGATAGTTTAAAAACTTCCAATAAAAATCTCAAAGCCTAGATGATTTTAGTGGAGAATTGTACCAACCATTTAAAGAATTAACATCAATTCTATGCAACGTTTTTCAAGAAACAAGAGAAGGTAAACCTTCTCAACTCTATATAAGGCCTAATACAAACACCAGACAAAGGCAACACACACACACACACACACACACACACACACACAGAGGAAATGAGAAGGGAAGGGAAGGAAAAGAAAGGGAATGTCAGGAAAGGGGAGGGAAATAATAGACAAAATATTTTTAATCAACCTATTACATATATAACATGATTGAATAAGATTAATTCTGGGAATATAAGACTAATTAAATATTCAAAAATTCATTAGTGCAATCTGTCACATTAACAAAATAAAGCCAAGTTCATTGGAAATTCATTTTTGACCTGAATTGAAACAAATATCTGAAATGACAAAGTAATTAATATGATTTATGGACTGGACAGATTTGGCAATTACAATTTTGATGTTTTTCTTAAGAACTCAAACTAGTTTAGAGAAAATAGGATATAATATTAATATCACCACTGGCTAAAGCATAAATACATTAAATAACCTGTTTTGTTTTTTTCTTAATCTATTACTTATGTATTTTATTTTATGGAAAATAATTTTATACATAATCTAGATATACTTTTCTGCAGAATTATAATGGTTAAACATTTTTATGTGAAATATATTTTCATGATAGCAAAATAGATCAACACTTTTACCCAATTAATGCGCAAATACTGAATCTATATTCTGCATTTCACAAGAAATGCTTGAATATGACAACTATTATTATGTGTTTGACTAGATGACTTTAATATGACCTAGCAAATCTTAGCAAACTACTCTCCGTACTCTAAATAGAAACAATATTTTATACATTTATCTGGAATTTTTAAGTATTTGCAGAAATCTTTTTAAAAATGTCTTAAGACATTATTAAGCACCATTAATATTATTTCTAAATGTCATTTTCTAAATTAACTTTATCAAAAATACTTAAGAAAAATATCGCTATGATAATTAGTAATTTTCTATTGTTTGATAAATGACATAGTGTTAAGATTAATTTAAACAACTATGGCTATGACAGCAAACAAAATGTGGCTAGTATAGTCATTAAAACATGAAACTGAGGAAATGTATGGTAACATATATTTTCTACATCTTAGTCAGTACACCCTTGATACCTATTTAATGACTAGTCACAGATTCTAATATTCAGTGATGTCCCTGTAAGTTCCAACTATTAAATGTGCTCATTTTTTAAAATGTGAAATTGAGTATCACATTTCCAAAAGAAGAGTGGATGTGGAAATCACTTAGCTAGAAAGTGAGTCTAGAGGCCCACCATCATATTGATCTGAATATAAGGGAAACTGTAGTGCTCTAATAAATATCTTTTCATTATGCAGATAAGTATACAAAGTGATGGGTATTCTCTGACTATACCAAAGCACAGTTCTATCATGAAACTAGATAATTTTGGAACAAGTCTACATGATCTATTCAAACACCATCATTATGCAAAAAAAGAACTAAAGCACAAAGAGAATTCAATGTTTGGTCACTTCATTAAAATCACAGAGGTACTCTCAAGGTACGGATAATGTACTCAAACTCTTATAGATTCTCATATTAAACCATAGATACTATTCGGATGTCTGCTTATACATGCTGGGAATTATCTATAAAACCAGCTATTGAGTAACATTGCAAATGAAGTATTGACTTTAAAAGCAGAATATTGGATAATTACAGAAAAAGAAATAATTTGGAAGAGATACCAATGAACCTTGCGTGAGACAGGAAAATGTAGAGTGGCAGTCACATGTCATTTCAAGGATATTTGAAGTGCCTGAGTATTAAATGTACATTGTGCAAAGGGAGGTTGAGAGAAACTCTGGAAACCAAGCTTAAAGACAGACAGTGGTTTAGTTGTTTATTTACATAAAGGCATACGAGGCTTTTAGTATCACATTCTTGAATCTTCAGTTAATCTAACTTTATTTTTGTGAAGGAGAAAAACATGTAGGAAAAGTCATGCAATGATGCACGATTATATGTCAGTCAAAGGCTGAATAGGAGAAAAGAATTATGAATCTTGTTATACAAAAGGGGTTGGAATGCTGATTTAATATAAATAAAGGTAAACTGGAGCAAAAAAAAAGTATTTTCATCAAAAAGCTAAGTGTCTCAGTAAATGTACATGGAAGATTGAAATACAAGAATTTTATCATGGAGTCTGCGGGGGAGAGGAACAAACTTTTTATCAAGGCTCTCAGATTGAGAACTGAGCATGAATTACTATAATACTAGATGTCCTGATCTGAATGAATGAATGTTTTTCTTAGTGTGAAATTTTTTCTGTAGGGATTTCCTTTTTAAAGCTGAGAAGAATGATAATTTCCAGCTTCTCCTTTCCCACTTGTAGACCTTCTTGGAAGTGTGAGTCTACCTATTTTCAGAAAGACTGTGCTGCCGCCTTCTGGAGAAAGCAATATTCCACTGAGAAACTTAATTTTGTCCTCAGATAGGCATTAGAGCAGTGGTTCTTAACCTTTTTTGAGAAACCGAACCCACCAGTTTCATATGTGCATTCACCGAACCCTTCTTTAGTGATAAATAAAATATGATTTTTTTTTTCAAATTCAAGACATAGGTATATGTTTTTTTACTGGTGAACAAAATGAGCCTTGCATGAACATCACCTTGCTCAAAGAACAAAACCAACAAAGTGCATGAACTCACAACAAATTACGGTATTACTTTATTCTGGCCTCCACGGCAGAGGCTTCTCCCAACCCCTGAGACTGACTCATCAAACCCCCAGGGTTCAATAGAACCCAGGTTAAGAACCACTGTATTAGAGTATAAGGTTTCTACACGTTTTATTTTAAAATTATTTGGTGGCTTCACATTGCTACAGAATTCCAATTCCCTTATATAGCATTAAAATATCCTTGCAATCTGATTCTAATCAGTCTTTCAAGCCATAACATTTGTTTGTTTGAAATTTTTTGTATTTTTTTGAAATGAGAAGCAAGGAGGCAGAGACAGACTACCGCATGCACCCGACGGGGATCCACCCGGTATGCCCACCAGGGGTTCATCTGGGGTATAGCTCTGTTGCAACCGAGCCATTCTAGCACCTGAGGCGGAGGCCATGGAGCCGCCCTCAGCACCCCAGCCAACTTTGCTCCAGTGGAGCCTTGGTCAAGCCATGACATTTGGTCATACATGTCATCCAGGCTTTGCATTGATCCAGCTGCTAGTATATTTCCAACTACATGCTTTCTGCTTCTGTTCAGATGTCTTTAAACTTTTAATAAAAACAGCCCACTTTTGCAGTGCTGGTCTACCTGGTCCCTACCGCCCACTAGTGGGCCTTCCAGCTTTCATGATGGGCCAATCCCAGTGCCGTTTGGTTGCTCCACTACTGCCCATCATGAAAGCTGGAACGCCTAAAGTGGGAGGTATGGACCAGGTTGACCAGCACTGCAAATGTGGGCCGTTTTTATAAAAAGTTTGAAGACGTCTAAATCTCACAAGTAATTTTCATTCCCTAAAATGACTTCTTTTTCTACTCTATCTCCAATAGTCAAAATCCTTTATGTCTTTTACAATCAATCCCAATGGCTAATTTTTAAAAATTTTACTTGACTTTATCAAGGTGATATTGGTTAATAAAATTATGTAGCTTTCAAATGCACAGTTGTATAATATCTCATGTATATATTGTATTGTGTGTTTAACACCCAAATTCAAATCTCCTTCCATCACCATTTATCGTCTTTTTACTCTCTCTCACCCTCTTTTCCCTCTGGTAATCACAATATTTTTGTCTGTGTCTATGATTTTTTTTTTGCTTTGCTTAATCCCTTCATATTTTTCTCCCAGTCCCTCAAACCTCCTCCCCTCTGACAGCTGTCTGTTTTCTGTATCAATTAGTCTGTTTCTATTTTTTTGATTATTTATTTTGTTTTTTAGATTCTACATATAAGTGAAATTATATGATATTTGTTTTCCTTTGACTGGCTTGTTTCACTTAGCATAATAATCTCCAGGTCCATCCATGTTGTTGCAAAAGGTAAGATTTCCTTTTTATGGTCAAGTAATATTCCATTGTGTAAATGTACCACAGGTTTTGTTTTTCTCCATTCATCTACTGATGGACACTTGAGATGCTTCAAAATCTTGGCTATTGTAAATAATGTTGCAATAAACATAGGGGTACATATATTCTTCCAATTAGTGTTTCAGGTTTCTTTGGATATATTCTCAAAAGTTGGATTACTGGGTCATAAAACAGTTTCATTTTTAATTTTTTGAGGAAACTCAATATTGTTTTTTTTTTTTTCACAGTGGCTGCACCAATCTGTATTCCTACCAACAGTGCATAAGGATTCTGTTTTTCTGCACCTTTTCCAATACTTTTTATTTGTGGATTTATTGATGATAGCTATTCTGACAGCAGTGAAGTGATATCTCTTTGTGGTTTTAATTTGCATTTCTCTGATGACTAGTGACAGTGAGCATCTTTTCATGTATCTATTGACCATCTGTACGTCCTCTTTGGAAAAGAGGAAAAGTATTCAAATTCTTTGCCCATTTTTTAATTGGATTGTTTAGGAGGTTTTGTTTGTTTTTGCTGTTGAGTTGTATAAGTTCTTTATATATTTTGGATATTAACCCTTTATCAACTGTATTGTTGGTGAATATGTTATTGCATTTAGTGGGTTGTCGTATCATTGTATTGATGGCTTTCTTCACTGTGTAAGAAGTTTTTAGTTTAATTTAGTCCCCTTTGTTTATTATTTATTTATTTTATTTATTTATTTTTTATTTTATTTATTTTTTATTTTATTTATTTTTTATTTATTTTATTTATTTTTTTTATTATTTTATTTCCTGACCAAGGAAATATATTAGAAAAAATATTACTTCAAAAAATGTATGAGATTTTACTGCCTGTTTTTTTCTAGAATTTTTATGGTCTCAAGTCTTACATTTAAGTCTTCAATCCATTTTGAGTTTATTCTTGTATATGATGTAAGAAGGTGGTGTAGTTTCTTCCTTTCTTTTCTTTCTTTCTTCTTCTTTTTCTTCTTTTTTTTTTTTTTGCATATATTGTCCAATTTTTCCAATACCATTTATTGAATAGACTGTGTTTACCACCTGAGTCTGCCAGAATCTTGATACCCCTGCCCAGGCAACTGACTCAGCAGGGCAAGAGCTCCACATGTTGGGAGTGACAGGAAATTCAGGTTATGGGGTTGTTGTTTTCTTCCGGGCTGATCCAATATGGAGAAGAATGCTTCATTCAAGGTAAATGGAATCTATAGAGTGGGAGAGTGACTTAGCACAGGGATCCTGGCAACTGTTCCTAGAGCCATACAACCCAGTTTTTCATCACAAGACTCCATTCTGCAAATGATATTTTGTGCATTGGCCCTTGAAGAGGGCACCATGTCTCTAACAGACTCCTGTTTCTTCTTGTCAGACAGAATCCTCAGTGATTTTCACAGCCCAATATTATAAGGTACTTCATTTTGGCTCTAGTGCTCATGGCTGAGGAACCTGACATAGGATAAAGATCCCACAGTCCTGAGGGGAAACCTTTGCAAATGAGGTATCCATTGAGACACTCAGATGCACATGTGGGAGTGGGGCTAGCGCTTTTTGTGACTTCGCCCTTCCCACCAGTCTCAATGTGGTTTCTCCATGGTTATAAGACTTTTGTTCAGCTACTCTTCAGTCAGTTTTTCAGATTGATTTTTCTGTATTTTAGTTGTAACTCCAGTTTGGTCCTAGAAGGATGTGAGTGTTACTTTCACCAACTCTGCCACCATCTTAGATCCCCTTTCTAATCACTAATTATTTTGTGAAGTTCTTACAAATATTCCATATCAAAATTTGTTTTCCTTTTTTGTTACTTTATACTGTTTTGATTTCTTTTATATTATAATGTTTACATTACTATGCTTATATTACATCATCTACACACATCTTCTGTTCATCTTCGAAAGAGTTAGCTTCTTATTCACCTTCATATCTACATTTGCCACAAAATGCCTAACCTAAGTTGTATCCTTCAATAAAATAAATGCTGAATACATGATTTTGCAACATCATAAATAGTATTTTATATTCAAAGTGAGTTAGTTGATTTGAAATTATTTGGCAATGCAGTTAGATTACAATATCTAGTTAAATAAGACTTAGAATATCAGGTGAAACCTTAACAATTTCCACTAATTACAATCTAGATATTTAATGATAGTCATTAATCATTAAAATTATTCTATAAAAATGTTAAATTCTGAAGCATGTTTTCTGGTATGTGTGTGTGTGTGTGTGTGTGTGTGTGTGTCTGTGTGTATGTTTGTACATATGTGTGTATGTTAGACTGAATAATGACTCCTAAAATATTCATGCCATAATCCTTGGGACCTATAAATACCTTACATGTTAAAAACAATTTTGCAGATATAATTAAGTTAAGAATTTTGAGAAAGGGAGAGATTATCTTAGATTGCCCAAGTAGGTCCAAAGGAATCACAAGAGCTCTTATATAAGCAATGCAAGAGGATAAGAGAGAGAGAAAAAAAAAGACATGGATATGAAGGGTGAAGTTGGAAACATTTTAAAGATGAAAGAAGGGGTTATGATTCAAAGAACACAGGTGGTTTATAAGAACTGGAAAGAACAAGAAAAATATTATTCCTTGGGGTCTTAGAAAGTAACATAATTTTTCAAGGATGCTAATTTTAGCTAAATAAAACCTATTTTAGACTTCTAAACTTCAGAACTTTGTTTTTTAAAGAAAAAAATTGTAGTAATATTCTACAAAAACACTAATACTGGATGTTTTTCTAATATTATGATATAGCTTTATGTATATGAAGCCTATAAATATAACTACAGTTGAAAAGTCATATAAATTGTGACATAGCTTAGATATTTTAGATAGAAAATTGCTATTTAATTATTATATAAACTTTAGGTCATTAAAATAATTACAAGTCAAAGGGAGTATTTGGCTTATGTAGTTTTGATATTGACTCTCAAGTAAAATGACAAAATTTAAAAAGCTTCTAGAACAATAAATTGGACCTGTATATTAACACATGATGAAAAAACTGATCTTTTTTTCTTTATTTTATTCATTATCAGGCAAAGTGTTAGAAATTGCCTATGAATTAAATATAAATGCATAAAAGTATAGTCATTTACTTGAGTTTAAATTAATTAGTCTAATTAATAAAAATTAAGTTAATAAATTTTAAATCAGGTTACAAGTTTTCCTATAGATCTCAGATATCAAATGGGCAATTGGAATATTCATCTATGTTGCACAAATATTAACTCAAATGATATTTTCTCAAGTTTACAGTTTTACTAGAGTATGGTATGTATCTTAATAGGACACCATATTTTAGTTATCTCTATATTTTTATCACTCACACTTTAGTCTGTATGTGATATTTCATAAAGCATCAAAATTTATAAACAAATTATTTCTCTAAATTTATTCTTTAAAATTTTAAATACATTTCATGTTTTTATTGCTGTAGGAGCTAAACATTTAACAAATAAAATATCTTTAAATATTTAATTTGAGTCAAGCATGACCTGTAACACTGTCATATGTCACATAGCACTGAAAACAGTATATATATTTAATGTGAATTAATTATCTCCTCTTCCAGTCAAAGATAGAGAATGAACCACCTTTAGCTACTGTTGAAGAACCTTTCTGGAAAAAGAGACTGTCTTTTCTTTCAAAGAGATTAGGAGACCTCTCTAGGAAGAAATGAGGACTGCTATTCAGAAAATTTTGAAAAGAATGAGAGAAGGGAATCCAACAGAAAGTAAGACAGAACCTTTCATAGTTGATGGACAAATCTAAGGATGACAGCCTAGAGAATGAAAACTTACATGCAGTAACTTAATTCTGCTCTTGTTGAAGTGTTTATTTGCTTTTAAATAAATTTAATGCACTACTCTACTTGAATTTGCCACTTCCAAAATCACATGTTGACCTAACTTTTTCACATGTAATTTTCCATTATTCCTATTTACCTACTCAAAACCACTCATTTTTAAAAAGTTTTTAATTGAATATATTGGGTTATATTGGTAAATAAAATTTTATTGGTTTCAGATTTATAATTCTATAATAATCATCTATATATTGTACTCACCACCCCAAGTCAAGTCTGCTTCCATCATCATTTACACCTGCTTTACTCTCTTCTACCTCCCTACACCCCCCTTTCCCTCTAGAAATTCCCATACTGTTGTCTGTGTTCATGAGATATTTTTTCCTTTGCTTAATCCCTTCACCTTTTTCAACCAACCAAATTACTCATAAGAAATATTTCTTTCACTTCACTGAAACTTTCGGTAAATGCATTTCAGGAGATCCATCCTGTAATTAATTCCTTTCCTTTTCATTTAAGTTCCATTATTTCTGTTCTCCACATATTTGCTCATTTCTCTTATTACTTGCCTGAAAAAAAAATCCTGCATGTGTGTGACTGCTCACAAACATTAAGGGATATTTTATCACTTCATATTTATTTTGAAATATCCCCTAATATTTGTGATCAGAATTAGGGGATATTTAAAAACAAATATGAAGTGATAAAAAAAGAGGCATTTGATTTTTTTTATTAAACAAGAACATCAGAAAAGAAAATGACATGTCAAAGAAAGTTGTTCAGTTATACAAATGAGATGCAAAATCAACTTTTATTTCATTGGTGAAAATGCACTATACAAAAGGCTGAAAGTACTGGAGTATCTGCACATTCCCTGATCCCCTAATGTTTATGAGCAGTGTATATACACATCACCTTTACTATTTCTGCATACATAAATCTGACTTTTGATTAACAAAATCAAATCACACAACCAGGCAGACTAGCATTTCTCTGAAATTCAATCCTGTTCTTCAATCCTGTCATCTTTTTTGCACATGATATTTGGAAAACTTAAATACAGTGGTACCTTGCGATACAAATTTAATTTGTTCTGTAACCGAACTTGTAAGCCAGTCAACTCATATATCAAACTGCTGATACTGGACCCATGCACCAATGCACCAACTAGCGGCAGCTTCTCGAATCACGACTCGTATCTCAGAATTTCGCTTGTATCTCGAACAAAAATATGAACTGAGCCATAGCTCGTATCTTAAAATAAAAAAATTGTATGTTGGTCTGTTTGTATCTCAAGGTACCACTGTAATAGGTAGTAAATCTGTCAAGTTCCTATGGCCAATTCCAAAAATAAACTATATGTGAACCCACCTGTTCTTTCTTCCTCGTCTCTCCATGGAGAAGACATTTCTCCTCTTCCTAAAAGCATTTACTTGCAATTTTTTCCCTCTCATATTATCAGGAATTTTTGCTCCATTACAGTTATCTCCTCTCTAGATTGCTTTATCAAATCTTCTGTTTTTCATTCAAAAACTCCTTTATTTCACTAATTTTAAACAAACAAAATTGGAACCTGTACAGAAAAACAAACAAAACTAAATAGTCAAACCCTTCTCAATGGCTTTCACTATGCTTTAATTATAATCCCATTTTTATCTTGACCTATAGGCACTAAATGTTTTTGGACTCTATTTATACTTTCAACCTCAAGTAATATAATTCGACTTCTTATTCACTCTATATTTGCCACACAGCTTTTATATTCTTTGAACACTGAAATGCTTCATCTAATTAACATTGTTGAGCAATCCACTTGCTATGGACATCATAGCTTCTCTAGAGTAACATGGAAAGCCAAGCATTTTTGCTTTAAAGTCCTTCCGTTTTCCTACCTTATTGCTAGCTGGAACAAGGTTCCTCTGAGGCTGGAGTTGCTGGCAGTAGCTCTCCCATTCCAAATTTTGCCCTTGGGTCATGGTTTGGCAAGGTGTTTCTCAGATGACAACTAAAGACTAATTTAGGTCTTTTAAAAAACAATAACTCAAATTATTTATCAATGTCAGAATCTGTTAACCAATCAGATTCCAATCAGACATAAACAATCCAGGATTGTTTATTGTTTAATTTCCAATCTAATTAGTCATAAATAGAACCTAGATTTTGGAGAAGGTAGCTAGGACTCTCCCAAGCTACAAGATGTACAGAGAGAAAAGGATATAAGTCATGTCAAGGTAAAGGAAGAGGAAATATCCTAACCTTCCAGGGAAGGCAGACAGCCAAGGAATGCAGAAGCTGTAACAGCAAGAGGTCAACCTGCACCATCTCTTCTACTCAAGCTGGTCTCTGTTGTCCTGTGAGTGAAATGAACGCCAAGACAGATGGCCTTGTCACTCCCAGATTCCACTGGATTTTAGCATCAGTGAAACCAAGAAACAAAGTGGGTTGTGTGTAGGGAAAAGACATTTTGCAGGTTTCTGAATAGGATTTCAGATGGGTCTCCTTCAAAGTGACCTCTGTCTCTCCTAGAACCCGTTCTCTTTTTGGGTGCACAAGTTAGGCAGCGTTAAGCAATTAAAGGCAAATTACCAAGCACACATGAAAGAGGCCTCGAGGAGTATTTATTGCGAGAAACTCACAGGGAAGAAACAACATCAAGTATGTGAAGACTGGGAAACATCATTAAGTATATGAGGACTGTGAACCTTATTGAATTTGAGTGGACACATTGGGAACTAACAGGGAAACTTTAGGAAAGGAAGTCTGATCTTTTAACTTGAGCTGCACGATTAGTAAAGAACCAGACACTTCCTTCTTGGGATCCATTACCGGAATCCAACAGCAGCAAGATGTGATAAACACTTGGCACTAGCCATACTCTACCTGTCAGCTTTTATAACTGGGAAAGATGAGTCCAGCCCCTCATGTAATCATGGGGCTGCTGTATAAACCTTAGCTATAAGCAGTTTCCAAGGAGATTTGCAGGAGACCAACCTCTTTTAGGGAAGTTGAGCCTGCAGGAAAATTATTCTTGGACAAAATAACCTTTTCCTTCCCCCAAATCATCTGATCACAGGAAACTAATAAGACCTAAAGGGCTAGAAGGAAGGTAATAAAATATCTTGGGATAGAAATATTACAAATGAGTCAAGATAGAATTTGTGATAGTATGAATCTCCTAAGAAATAGTATAGAGAAGAGTCAACGAGTTGTCAGAGTGACTGACTTGACAAGGCAATGGCATGTTAATAGAAATGACCTACTTCAAACCCTATAGGCAGAGGTAATAGTATCAACATGCTATGTGAAGTGGCCAGTGAAACTGGAAATCATAACAGCAGTATCTAAGCAGATTTTTGATCTCCAAACATAGAGTAGAGTAATTGGTGACCTAAAATATATATGTATTGATTATAAAGGTAAATTAGTTTTGAGGCAAGAGTTACATAGCAATACCTCAAGAAACTAATTAGCACCTGACCTCACAAGTAGATTAAATATGTATTCACCAGAAAAGAACATCAAGTCAGCCTTCTGGTATTCTCAGCCAAAGTCTCTTACCTAATAGGTTAAGGTGATTTTATAGGTTCCAAATAACCAGGAGTGGAGGACATGCCATTAGGCTGCCCTAGCATGGGAGTATCTGCTTCTAATATTGAAATATGGAAGCTGTAACTAAAAAGTGCTTAACAAAATGAGGGATCATTGATTTTTTGGGTGTTATCTCACGTAATATGAAGTCTGTAAATGGTATAGTTAACAGTCAACTTAGTGGTTCAAAGATTTTCAAAAAATTTCCTCTTTTTCCATCTTCCTACTCTGCTGTTCTCATTACATTTTAATCTTCAAGTTTGTACTATTTTATCACATACATGCCTATAACGTTTCTAAGCATCTTAGTGCCACATAAAATCCCAGAAGCCAGAAGGGGGGAAGAAAACATATCCATTCATTGTGAAACTAAGGAAATGCTTTAGGCTCTAACAGCAGACTTTGCCTAAATCCTCATCAGTTAGAATTAAGTCACAATTTTGTTCTCAAAACAAACACTAATAAGCAGAAAAAAATTACCAAACTTTTCATTGTTATACAAGTCTCTCTCCTAGTTGTCAAAAATACTGTTCACAAAAATTAGAGGATATTTTATTGCTTCATATTCATTTTGAAATATCCCCTAATTTTTGTGAGCAGTATACTTTAATTCAATTAAGGTTCTTATAAAGCAGGGTAGGGAGGGAAGTGAGACAGAGGTTAGATTAGCTTTCAAATATATCTATCATAGACTGTTTCCATGGTAAATCAATAGCACTTGTTACTTACATTTTTTAAGGCACTTGTTTTGTTTTAATATTTTGACATTATAAAATGGTTAATTTCTGTCCTTTACCAAACAGTAACCATCTTGGCAGTGAGGCTATATTTATTTATTTTTATTTTTAGAGAGAGAGACAGACAGAGAGAAAAGGAGAGAGATCAGAAGTATTAACTCATAGCTGCATCACTTGAGCCATTCATTGATTGCTTTTCATACATGCCTTGACCAGGGGAACTCTGTCAAGTCAGTGACCCCTTGTTCAAACCAGTGACCTGAGGCTAAACATGACCATGGTATCATGTCTGTGATCCCATGCTCTAGCCAGCGACTCTGCATTCAAGCTGGCAAACCTGTGCTCAAGCCAATGAGCCCACACTCAAGGTAGTGACCATGGGATTTCAAACCTGGGACCTCAGTGTCCCAAGTCAATGCTCTATCCACTGCACCATTAACAGTCAGGCTAAGGCTCTCTGACTTACTTTGAAATGACCACAATATCTAACACAATCATATGCAGAAAATTTCTTCAGTAAGCTATAATTTAACATTTCTTTAAAAATAATATACAGGTATGCCTCATTTTGTACAAGATAATGTCTTTCACAGTTGTGAGCAAATTAATGCTTGTAAGTCAAATCTTTGTTTCCCTCATTGTTTTTATTATAATTAATGAAGCTGTCTCCACGTTTATAATCAACTAACAGTGTCTAACATTTTAAAAATAACCTCAATTTTCATCAAGTATTTTTGCAAGCAACTAATTATCTGAATATAAATACATGGGTATATGAAGAAAATTAAAGAATTAAAGAAACTAAACTTTTTAGTAATATAAAAATTATTTGTATCATAAAGTATTACACTAAAAGCAGAGCTTATAAAAAGAGGTTTTAAATTTGCTTTCATTTAAGTTGATAGACATACCTATTAAAATATTACAATGTATTTCCATAATATTCAGATAATTTGATTTTGATGTAAAGACTTATAAATTCAAAATAGATAGATAGAATTACTACACTATGGAATAATGCTTAAAATCTGTAACAAAAACAGAAAAATATAAATAACACATTTCCTAGCCATCCTTTTCCTTGAATATTGCTTACTCACACCATTTCAGTATTCTTCTGGTAGGGAACTCAAACAATATGAGAACTGAAATAGACTTTAGCAATTCTTTACTTAAACAATATATTTTTACACTTTTAAAGGTGTGTCATATATACATTAGTATCACATATATAATAGCGTCACATAGACATTACTGACATAGTATCACATAGATACTATTTAATAGAAAAAAAATCACTCACCATTTTTAAAACAAACAATATCATCATATATTAGGGTATACTAATTTTTAATAAAACTATTTTTTCAGAACTAATACAACTATTTTATAAATATGTACCAGCAGCATGTTTTAGTTTGTGTTTTTAAATACTAATGAGAAAGTTTCTTAAGAAATATCCCTAGGGTAGAAATATGTATTTGTGCTTATAATTTAAAAATGGAAAAGGTTTTTAAAATTGTAAATATTATGAAAACCACATGTAAAAGTAAAAGTTTTAGAAAAAGAATGCATCTTTTCAAAAACCTTGGAACCGAATTATTGTGGTTTGACATTTTTGGCTTTGCTCACTGAAATTCCTTGCTCTCTTTTTCCTGTTTGTAAAAATAGTTTTTGAAAATTACCTCAGAAATGGCCAGTGGTCAGTCAAGCTGTTCTATTTAAGGAGGCTTTTAAAGTAGTTGCCAACAATAATGAAAAAACTCTTTGTTTTTAATTTTAATTTTGAATTTATGGTTAATAGTTAAATAAAATACATATTATTTCCAAAGTCATGTTTTATTATCCAGAGGTAACAAAATTCCTGTCCAAACAGATGTATGATTTAAAAATCCAGCCAAGTGATCAAATCACTCAAAACTACACTCCACCCCTCTATGGAGCTGAGGATTGGGAATGGGGGGATGGTTGTCTCAGTGGGAGAGCATGTAAGGACACACTGCATTTGCAAAAACAAATTTACTGCAATACTAAACTTCACCTTCCATGGAGGAATGTCATACTAGCATTTTCAAAGGTGAAGGAAGAATGGAAAGAGGTATTACCCAGTAACCGAGGGATAACCTTGGGTCCACATTAGAGTCACTTGGGAGGCCTAAAATCCCAATACCTCGGACTCAGCCTCAGATATTCTGACCAATTTGTCCACAGTTGGCTCTGGCCATGTGTAATTTTAATAAACCATGGCAATATTTATAATCTGAATTGAGGATTGGAAGAAAAAATTTACTCTACCGCAGCCAGGATGGTTAATTTATATCCATTTATTACCTAAGAGATGTCCAGATAGCTAGTAAAACATTATTTCTCAATATGTCTGTGAGGCTATTTCTAGAAGAGATTCACACTGAATCAGTAGACTCAGTAAAGAGGAATACTCTCACCCATGAGATCAGATCAGGAATTAGCTAATCCACTTAAGACTCGAATAGAACAAAGAGATGGAAGAAGGGCAAATCTGTTCTCTCTGCTTGAGCTGAAATACCCATCTTTTCCTGTCATAGGACATTGACTCTCCTGGTTCTCAGGCTTCCAGACTCAAACACCATTGACCTCCCAATTCTCATGTCTTCAGATTGAGAATGAATTACACCACTCTGAATGAGAACACTAGTTCTCCTAATTTAACATTTCATTTATTGGTTTTGCTCTCTAGAGAACCATGACTAATATGCTTTCTCCATAAATAAATAAATAAAATAAAATACTGATTTAGAGTGAATTTTGTGGGTTTGAGGGGTTATATATCTGGCATACTGCTTTTACCCTTATCATCTCTAGGTTTTCCAAGTCACTTCTTAATGGTCTTAGCAACTCACTTTATGAGGTCAACACCTATCACCCACACACATTCTTTTCCTTGGTTTGCAGAATGTAGACACAATTCAAAAGACACTAAAGTACTAGAGCAATAACCTTAGCATCGTGAAATAAAAATACTACGTTAGGAATTTAATGACACAGTGATTCCTCCATCTTACAGTACTCTTTTAATTAATTAATTGGTTTGTGTCTATTAAAATTTTAAAATGTCACATACGTATAAACATTTTGATAATTTCATGTTATTTAAGGGAAGCATTATCATACTTCACCTGGAATAATTTTATATATTTTTCATTAGAGAATTGGCTTCCAATTTCAGTTTGTTTTCAAATCTCAGCTCCAGGAATATTAGATATGTTATCTTGAGGAACTTATTCTACGTCACTGTGTACCAATTTCTTTATTTGTAAAATATGCTACCTATACCTTATGAGTCTTTAGGTTAATCTCCATTGGCACTTAGAACAATGCCTGCCACACACTCAGTTCCTAATGCATTTTATTTATTATGCCTAGACTAGAGTCCTGCGTCCTCTCCAAGTTATGTCATGGCAACACATTTCAACATTCTGAGGTTCTCCAATAATTACATGGACAGGTCTAATCTTCTCAAAAAGTTTTACCTCAAAGGCAGGAAAAGCTAAAGCTTGGTATTTTACCTCCATGCTTTATCTCTGTCTTTTATTTCAATCCCACAAACTCTTGGGGTCAGAAGGGATTTTCAATGTTCTCTCATGTCACCTCTTGAGTTCTATTTATGATATAGATAAATTATAACTGCCTGTTGGTATTAAAAGGAGCTTAAGAAATCAAGTTAAAAAATTTCTTTTGCAACAATATATTTAAAAAAAATTCCCTTGCCTTAGATTCATATATGTTTCTAGATGTCAGAAACATATATCAAATGAAACATCAAATTTTGACTGTTTCTTTGCATCTGTGCTCCATCAATTCTGAATTTTTCCGAGATAAGTAGGAAAAATCATGAATGATTGTTCTTTGACTTTTTAATAAAGGCAGCATCTCTGACCATTGACAAGCTTAATGCTAAACATAACTCTCTGTGAAAAGCAGTAATTAGTTCATTCAGCCCTAAAATTTCTAGGAATGGATTAATCTCAAAATGATTCAACTGCTAAATGTAGTCATTGTAATAGCCTATGTTTAATAGAAAGCCATTGCTGCAATTTACTTCATCCTATATATCCAAGATGCATGGCAGGTGGGGCGGGACCGGGGGTGGGAGGACAGGAGGGAAGCCTGGAATAAAAAGCTTAATTATAAACTTAGGAAAAAAAATATAGAGTCAGAGATTTAAATCTGACTTGACCACTAATCATCTGGGCAATTTCTTAAGATCCTTTTCTGTATAAAAAGGATGATAGTAATATATGTAATACTTGAGACTTTTTGAGAGTGAAATGGGATACTGTGTCCAACATTATTGTCACAGTGGATAATGCATTGTGAGAGCTAAGTAACTGGTAGCAATAAGAGCAGTAATTATTGTAACAATTATTGATAGCAATGCAATAATTATTTTTAGGAGACTATAACCACCTACAGGAAGGGGAAAATAGCTATAATTTACATTTTTCACCTAATTTATCATTTTCCACCTAATTTAGTAAAATAGTGTTTCACTAAAGCTTTAGTTGCTCTTACTTTTAGAATAGACCACCTGTCATGTATTTGATTGTTCTCCATTTATAATTGTCAAAGACCTTTTAGAAACTTTCAGTTTTATTTGATATTTTCGTCTGTCACAAATCTTGGAAATAATCAAGATATTATTCTTCGATCACAATACTCTTTGACAACCCATGGTGTTTATATTATCTCCAGGACAACATAAATATGTAATAAAGGATTATAAGAGATTTTTAGAATTTCTTAAGCTTATCTATGTATACATTAACAGTCTATAGTCCATAAGTCCAGAAGTTTCTACCTTTAGAAATAGAACTATTTCACAAAGGTTTTGGTTTTTATTTTGACTTTAATTTTAGTATTATATAATTATGCAAACAAGTTGTACACTTAATTCAGAAAAAGTCTGAAAGTCACATAAAAAAGTCACAAAACTATATAAGGTGTGTGTATGTATTTGTGTGTCTGTGTGTGAGAGAGAGAGAGTGAAATGGGAGAGAGATGGGGTGGCTTCATATAAATTTTCTCTTTAGTGATATATAACTTTTAACTAATTGTATTTATTAAGGTGATTTTAAAGAAGTTATACACTAATTATAAAGTTGTTGAAAATGCTGGATAAAAAGTTGATTCTCCAACCTGAACACTATACTATAAAATTATAGTAAGTTACTCATTCAGAAATAAAGAAATATATATCAAGTGAATAAAGGAGCCAATATTTACCAATTTGGGGATTTTAAAATGGGTTATTTCAATGCATTAGAAAAAAATAAAAATAATATATTTAGCTTACTTACTTTGGAAAAAAAATAAGTTGGATACCTACTACATATCATTTGCCAAAATTTATAAGAGATGAACTAGAAACTGTCAGTGCTAAGGTAAAAGCACAACAAAGCACCTGTGAATATACAAATTTGGATCAGGCATTACTTTCAGAGCAAGATCTTAAAGATGTACACCGTAAGTCACAAATTGGTGTCAGTCAAGGCAACTGCAACAGCCCGTCTTTTTTTGTTTGCAATTCAGAGTTTTGTGTTTTTATTTTTATTTTGCAACATTTAACCATTATAAAATTCTAAATACAAAGATAATTAACCAGTTTTCTTGGAAAAACAATCAGATAGTTGGCAAAACTGGACTAATATTTCCATAGTGCAACCATAAAGTGGAGCTGGGTTCAAAGGCCCCATTAGAAACAAGCCAGAGTTATCCAGTTAATTTTATCACTCACATTCTGTGCTTCACACCTTTCCTTCCAGCCAGTATTCTGCATGTTTTTAACATTAAGATCCTCTTAGAGATCACATTTGGCAAAATATTAAATCAAACTCAAAGCAGCAAAAAATGTGAAAAAAACATTTCAAGATATATAATGAGACCTGGCTGGTTGGCTCTGCCGTTGAGCATCAGCCCACCATGTAGAAGTCCCAGGTTCAATTCCTGATGAGGGCATACAGGAGAAGTGCCCTTCTGCTTCTCCACCCTTCCCCTCTCCTTTCTCTCTCTCTTTTCCCTTCCCACAGCCAAGGCTCTACTGGAGCAAAGTTGGCCCAGGTGCTGAGGATGGCTCCATGGCTTCTGCCTCAGGCACTAGAATGGCTCCAGCCAGAATGAAGCAACGCCCTAGATGGGCATGCCAGCAGAGCATCGCGCCTTCCTGGGCATGCTGGGTAAAACCTGGTTGGGTGAATTCTGGTCAGGCGCATGAGGGAATCTGTCTGTCTGCCTCCCCACTTCTGACTTTGGAAAAATACAAAAAAAAATAAAAAGAAAAGAAAAATATCTATGATGGCTTAATATTTTTATTGCAGACAAATCTCAAATAAAATAAAAAAATAAATATTTTGTTACAAAAGTAATCCAAGGCATAAATTCAATTGTCAATATCATATGAAAACATATTCTAATTTGTTAGTTATTGAAAAAATATTAAAGCCATATTATTTTCTATTATCAGATTGGCAAAGTTTAAAAATAGAATTTTGTGGAATCTCCTTAGGTGATATACCTAAGCTGACTTTCACAAAACTGACTATAATAAATGGCTTAGACAATGCTAATTGCTAACTTTATTATTGTCATTAAATAGTTGATTATGCAGTCAGCTAGATGACAATACCTCTTGAGGAGGTAAGGAACAGAATTGTAGAGTCTCTCTTTAATTGCTGTTAGAAGGATAAATCAGTGATAACTTTCTGAATTATATAGTGAATATATAAAGCTTTTAAATTTGCATAACTTTAATTTAGAGCAATATTTACCAGTTTAACTTATAAAATAATTGTTCAAATATGCAAATTTTATGTAGAAGAATGATTATTAAAAGATTGGATACAGTAAAGAAATGCCAACAAACATAAATGCTGCAAGTAAGTGTTGCATTAATAATTGATGCTATATACTTACAGTAGAATATAATGTAGTTATAAAAATGTTGATTAAAATGCATAACATTTATTAAAAATTAACATAAAGAGAGTTAAAACTAAGCAAAAACAACTACAAAAACCACTAACAGTATGATTTATTTTTTGAAACATTTTGTTTTATAGGTGTAATATTTATTTATTTTTTGCTTAATGTAAAAAAACTGAAAACTAGATGAATAAAAACAAAAAATACATACATGTCTACTATAAGGGGGCTGGGGAGAGTGATATTGCACATAGAGTTGTCAGAGATTTCATTGATAGATGGCACTTGAGGAAACACTGTAAGTAAAAGAGAGGCTTGTTAAGTTGAGGGGAAAGAGAGTTTCATGTTGCCACTACTTCAGTCATAAGCATTCTCTCTAAGATTTGTCATTTCCACTATTAATAAAATCAGTGAGCATAGTTTCAGACTGGCTCTAACGCTTTATACTAACACAACTGCTACCTCCCTCAGATGAAATATTATCCGTAGCTCAAAACAAAATGATGTAAAAGATATGACAGATAGAAAAATAAAGAAGAGGAAAAAAAGAAAGAATGAATGAGAAAACAGAGGTGATACCTGCATTATTGCATAGCACATTTATTCTCAGAAACAAGAGTAGAGAAATAATAAAAAATGCATCTTTTTGTTTTGATGGTTGTTTATATGTGTATTTATGTGTCTGTGTGCTTTGTTGTATACCTCTGCTTATATCCTATTAAACTCAGTATATTTCAATAGTTTGAATCTCTACCAATGTAGAAAAATGGAAATCATGTTTAGCTCAACACCAAGGTTGCTTTTATGTTGTGTGCTGTCCCTGTCCATTGTTAAAACAGTCAGATGTGGAACTGAGTTACATGTTCGTACTTCATAATGCTGAGATAGCGTAAGATGAATTGACAACATTTATCCTATCTGGATGGAGGAAAATATTATACAACTTTGCTCTTAATGAAATACTTCTTATTTTTCTTCAAAGTAAATGATTTGACTATCCTTGAGCCACAATTATATTTGAGATGAAAGAAACTGATTGTATTATCTTTTTGTAAGCCAAACACTTATAAATCTGCTGCTCTAAATTTTGACAGTATTGGGACACTTAGTAATCTTAAAATAGCATAAAAACTCCAAGTGTTTGCCAGTAGACAAAGGTTTGTAAAGAATGAAAACTTCAAATAGTATCTGAAAAAAACATAAGCACCTTTGTAACCTTACTCCCCCCAGTTTACTTCTTATATAACTATAATCTTTATTTCTTTTCTCCAAGGGTTGGGGAGAGATCACAGATCAGCTGCATATTTTACATGCCTTTTTTATTTGGTTTAGTTTCCAGTCTCACTTCTTTCTTTATATCCTTATTTTTTATCCCATTATCTAATAAATAATTACTCTGTGCTTACCATATATCCAGCTCTGGGGCTATGGTTGTGAATAAGGTAGATATGGTTCACACCTTCACAGATATTATAGATTACTGGAGAAAATTCTCACGTCACTAGGCAATCATTAGATGACACAATAATTACTTTGATGTAGTTCATCTAATGTGGCTTATCCTGAGAGTGCCTACATGGAACATTTAACCGTAGTGTATAAAAAAGGAAAGGAGCAAAGAAGACTTCTTAGAAAAAGGAATTCCAAGTTCTGACCTAAAGTATAGGCAGACAGTTGACAAGAGAAGTAGCAGAAATTTCACCTTCAAAGACCAGGAGAGATAAAAGATAGTGTAGTGTGTTAGAACAAATGTGAATTGGAGAGGGAGTTGGATAAGACACCAGCTGAAAGATGTGATGGCAAGCAGGAAACAACTCTTATTAAAGATTGGGAACCATGCTAAAGATTTTAGGCTTCATCCTGAGAAAGGAACCATTGAAATTGTCAAGGGAAGAAAGGGACTTAATAATAAGGTTTAAATTCATAAAACAGATTAAAGAACTAAATAGAGTATTCTTGTGATAATTCTGATCAGCAGAAACCTTTAACTGAATATTTTGAGTAAGGAGAAGTAAAGGTTTGAAGAGAGTGGAGAAAGTTAGAAATGTTAACTGAGGAAAAGGGGGGAAAGCTGACCAAGAAAACAGAAAAGAATTTCAAGAAAGCATTGAAGGGATAGATTTAAGTTAGAGTGGACTGTTTTATATTTGTATAAATGTGCATGTTTATCTCCAACATGTACATCACTTTGGGCACAAGCACAAAATGATAAGTGAGTTGCCAGCTGGATGCAATGAAGAAAACAAATGTGAGAACTGCAAGAAAAACGTATTGATCAGTAGAATCTGAACAGAATAGAGAAGAATATGAAGGGAAAAAAGGAGTGGGCTGTGGAAAGTAATGGAAACATAAGAGAGGGGACTCAACGGAGTTGAAGAACACATACCTTGGGAAAAAGCTTAGGTGGTCGAAAAGATAGGAGATTGTAACAGAAATTTTCTGAGCTTACATTATCAGCGGTGATGGAGATACAGCAAGTAGTGAGAATTCAAGTGTGAGACTGCAAGTGAGTTGCTGGAGAGATGTGGAGCTGTAGGTCACTAAAATTGAAACCAACCATGAACTGAAAGTGAGGACACTGAAGGTTTCATTCATATTTTTTAAAATTCTGAATAATTTGGTGGAATGGGGAGAAGAAAAAGAATGCAAGCCAAGCATGAAGGTCTGAATGAAATAAAAAGATGTGATCAAGAGGCATATAAATCTCAATATAATAAAGGAATAGAATTTGGCAGAAAAATGACAGTAAGCCTTCAAAATGAAAGCTTTTAAAATTTTTATTTATTAAAATTTCTCATCCTAGTGATTTCTTAAAAAATCACTAGCAATAAATTTCTTAAGAAATCCTAGCAAAAAAAAAATAGTAATACTAGCTTACATGACCACTATATTATCCTTCCTTTTTTCTTCCCCACACCCTTCTCCCTAATTATTATTTATTCCTGCTCTCGAAGTAAAACTCTTGATAAGAGTTCATTTCATACTGGACACTGGTTATTTCTTAAGGGGCCACTTTGTCTTACATTGTTGCAGGTTGGGACTCTTGGGTAGAAGACTCTGGGACAGTTTAAAGTGCAAGGTGATTAGGGAGGGCCCTTGGGAGAAACCCTACAACAGGTAGGTGAAGGCAGCAGGTTTAGGTAAAGGGAGATCTCAAATATAAATGAAAGTTGCATGACAGCCTTGGTGGACCCCACGGTGGAGCTCTAGAGCTAAAATGACTCATTAGCGATACCCTAGTTTGGGCCTTTTTAGCAGTTGTTACCAGTCATGTGAAGTGATCCATTCTGGAAGAGACAACCTTGGACCAAGCAGATGTCTACCTTTGAGACAGTCCTGGTGGCTGAGAGCTGTCTTCCAACACATTCCAGAGGATCAGGCAATGATCTTTTAAGAGGGGTCACTCAGTGCACAAGGACCCATCTATCAAATGTCATCACACTCATGTTTTATTGAATAGTCATCATCAAAATGAGTGAACTTATGTGCTTTGTACATAGCTGCTGGCATTTCAGTTATTGATATGCTTGCTCTATAAGAAGTGGATGGAGTCATTCATTTGCAAAGGTATGAATACATTATGTTAAATGTCACAAAAACACCAGTGTTACGCTTTGAAGTAAAACATTTAAGGGTTTATATATCATGCCTTATACCTGGTGGGTAAATTAGCTTGGATTAATAATTTGTAACAAATGTACCATGGAAAATGAGTAAAGATGCTACATAGACTCAGTAAACAGTATAAACTGAAAGGAACATGGAAGATTGATACACACAGTCCTATGCAGTGATGATACACTACAAACAAGACATAATTACAGGGGTTCCTCTGGTTATGACAGTCTCCACATATGACATTTCGAGTTTACAAAGCTCACTCTTATAAGAACTTTAAAAATTGAGGCATGAGTGTTTCAGCTTACACGATTAGTCATCGTATTTATGGACGACATGGGCGAACTAGTTTGGCTGCACAGCAGAAGAATATGTAGTAACGTGGCCTATGAGTGAGGGAGTTGGCGTCCCCAAGTACGCTTACCTATGCCATTTTGAACTGTTAAAAGTGCAAGTGTTTCATTTGTGTTGCTTTGCTTAGCAGCTTTTTGGCTCTTATCATGGCTTCTAAATTAAAGTCAGAGTCTTCAGATGGTAGTGCTTTGAAGAAGAGGAAAGCCATAAGGATGGAAGTGAAATTAGACATTGTAAAGAGATCAGAAACAGGAGACTTAGCAATGGACATTGGCCACAGGCTAAGCCTTAGCTGCTCTACTGTAGCAACAATTATCAAAGATGAAGACTGTATCCTAGAGCACGTAAAGGGATCAGCCCCTATGAAAGTGAGTGTGATTACTAAACAGTGAACTGGCATAATGATTGAGGTGGAAACATTGCTAGTTTTGTGGCTGGAAGACAGCATCAGCAGTATATACCAGTTAGTCTAATGCTGATTCAGGAGAGGCTAAATGATTGCTTGAGGCAATAAAAAGTGAAAAGGGGGAAGGGAGTGAAGAGTTTGTGGCTAATAGGGGTTGGTACATGCGTTTCAAAGCTCATGTCAACTTGCATAACCTTAAGGTGCAGGGTGAAGCTGCTAGTGGAGATGAGAAAGCAGCAAGCAAATTTCCTAATAGGTTGGCTGAATTAATTAAAAAGGAGGGCTACTTGCCAAACAAGTGTTTAATGTTGAGGATACAGTTCTTTTTTGGAAGCGTATGCCTAACAAGACCTACGTCACCAAGGAGGAGAAGACAGCACCAGGCCATAAAGCTGGTAGAGAGAGACTGACTCCTTCTTGGGGGGGCGGGGGGCGGGAATGCTGCAGGCGACTTCAAACTCAAGCCTCTGTTGGTGAACCAGGCACAGAATCCAAGGGCACTAAAGGACACATGGAAGGGTCAACTCCCTGTTGTCTGGAGGTCTAACAAGAGAGCATGGGTGATGCTTCAGATATTTGAGGACTGGTTTTTCAACCATTTATTGCCAGCAGCAAAGGACTACTGGGTTAGCAAGGGCCTGCCTTTTAAGGTGTTGCTAGTGCTGGACAATGACCCTGGTCACCCTGCCCACTTGAGTGACTTTAAACTTAATGTCAAGGTGGTTTACTTTCCACCTAATATCACTGCCCTTCTACAGCCCATGAACCAAGGTGTCTTTGCTTCTTTTAAGGCCTACTACTTCCAAAGGACGTCTATGACCCTTAATGTAACTGAGGACAAGAACCTGACACCCAAAGACTTTTGGAAGTCTTGTAACATTTATAGTGCTGTACAAAACATTGCTTTTGTGTGGGCTGAAGTGAGGTGAACAAACTTAAATGGTGTGTGAAAAAACTGTGTCTCCAGTTAGTGTATGACTTCCATGCCTTTAGGAGTCAGTGGAGGCTGTAACAGAGAAGGTTTTTGCAATGGGTAGAAAGCTTAATTTAGGGGTGGAGGCTGAGGATGTCACAGAGCTACTGACATTACACAGAGAAGAGCTGTCTGCTGAAGAACCAGCTGATTGAAAATAAAGAGATTGAAACCCCAGAACCCAAGAGATTTACTACCAGGGGTTTGGCAGAGGTTTTTAAATGGTGGGGTAAAAGTTGGTGAAATTTCAGGCTGAGGACCTCAGTGGACACATTCAGTAAGGTCTACAGAGCTGTTATGGATGACTTGCATTGGCAAATTTTGGAAGAGAAGAAGTCGTCAACCTTCCAGATTAACCTGGAACAATTCTTTAAAAGGGTAGATAGGCCTGCAGCAGACCTTGTATCATCTACATCAGCTGCTTTCAAGATGAAACACCTGTAGTATAGGTAGAACCATCTCCAGCGTCTCCTGCATGTTCCTTAGGCAATCCTGATTCACCTGACCCAGTATCTCCAGGTTCCTCCTCCAGATAGGTCACTCTCTCCCACCTTGCAATGCCCTTCCTGTGTGCAAGCCAGCCACAGGAATAAAAATAAGATTTTTTTTACAGTAATTTATTATTATTCTTTTCTATTACCACACTACAGTGTACAATACAGTATATTTATGTCTTTTTTCTTTTTCTCTGGCTTAGCTGTGTTTTTATTTTCTAAATTATGACTTTACAACTATGTTAGAATACATAAGTGACTTAGGCTAGGGTGTGTATTGACTTAAATCAAAATTCAGGTTATGTCACTGTCATAGGAACAGAACTGTACCATAACCAGAGAGTCCCCTGCATGTTGTTTTTCATTTGTATAATAAAAACTTCTATAATTATTATTTATCTTTCTTACTTTTTCTAAATATAAGCTGTTTAAGTCTTCTAATTAAGATATTCTAAGTGACTAATCAAAGACAAGCAAAATGTAATTAAGGAATAGAGAAAGTCTTAAAGATTATCATTTAAAAGATTAATTTTCAATATTCATTATTTTTTCTGTGAGCATATTATCAGATGCTTACTATTAAAAGTAATATTGATAACATTTTTAAAAATTTTATGTTAATAAAAATGCAAAAGAAGACTCTACTACCTTAAAAGCTTGATTATTTAAAATTTATAGTTGGTTATGCTGTAGAATGATTATTTCTAACAAGAATTAATGAATGAATTGGACTTTACTTATACCAAATGTATTAAAAGTCAGTATGCTATGGAAAAAAAAAGTAAAATAATGGTCTGGATATTATGTATATTATTTAAGCAAGCTTGCAAGCCTGTACACTGATGTTGGCAAATATAGAAAGCCATAATTGTTCTTTTATTCTTGACCTGAAATTACTCTCTGAATCAAATAGTCTTTGAATGGTGTTTCTAAAGCTGTGCTGCTGTCATTAGGTTAACTGCACATTTGGTTTTATCAGCAATTACAGCACAACACGAATATTTATGAGTGAGTGTAAGTGAAAGAGGTGGGCAAAGAGGCTGAAGTAAGTTTCTAACACATCTCCCTACCTGTAGTTTTCCTTATCTCAAATCTTTATTTAGATGGTGTACAGTCATTTCAGTGTATTAATTTACTTATTCACTCACTCATTCATTCATACTTTGTTCAGTGTCAGCTGAATTCTAGAACTATACTTTCCTATTATAATAACCCTATGTAGCTGTATAAATTAATAAAAAATGAATAAAATTAAAAAATCAGTTCAGTAGCCACTCTAGCCACATTTTAAGTGTGCATTAGCTACACGTGGCTAGGGACTATTGTATTGGCAAGTACAGATACATAACATTTCTTATTCTTTCTTTTCTAATTTATTTTTTATTATTATTAATTGAGAGTTTGGGAGGCAGAAACAGACTCCTACATCACCTCTACCAGGATCCCTCCAGCAAGCCCCCTACAGGGCAATCAATGCTCCACCCATCTGGGGCCATGGCTCTGTTGCTTGGCATCCGATCTATTTTAGTGCCTGAAGTGAAGCATGGAGCTGTCTTTTGGGGCCAATTTGCTTGAACCACTGGAGCCATGGCTGCAGGAAGGGAAGAGAAAAAGAGAAGAAGGAGAGAGAAAGAGGGAAGAAGGAGAGAGAGAAAACGAGAGAAAAGGAGAGGTAGAGAGGTAGAAAAGCAAATGGTTGCTTCTCTTGTATGCTCTGTTTAGGAATTGAACCTGAGACTTCCACACATTGGCTGATGCTCTACCACTGAGCCAACTGGCCAGAGAAGAACATTTTCATTATCATAAGAAGTTCTATAGGGTAGTCTTATTTTATTGCCTAGTAATGTAGAAATAAAAATTGAAACTCTTCCATGACAGAGGTCACAAACCATTGGAAGAAAATACTATACAGACAGTTTTAAGTACTCATTGCTAACAAAGAAAATTTCTAAATAAATCTGGAAAGAAATATGAAATCAATAAAATTATGCCCGAATTGGATTAGGTTGGCAGCTGAGGGATTTAGGAGAAGGCATTACAGGCACAGGGAATATTATCAGCAATGCTCATGAACAAGAATATCAACAAAAAAAGCATGAAACCTTCAAGGACTTGGAAATAATTTGAAATGGTTAGAATTTAAAGTGATCTTGGATGTGGTTATTCACTCAGGTCTTGTGTGTGTGTGTGTGTGTGTGTGTGTGTGTGTGTGTGTGTGTGTGTGCGTGTGTGTGTGCACGCATGTATATGTGTTTCATCTACACAAGGGGAATAAAAATACTTAATTCTTAAAGTTGATGTTGAAATTTAACTTTTAAATATGTGAAGTACTTAGAAGAACTCCTGGCACTAGCAAGAATTTATAAATATTAATAAATATAAATATTATAAATATTGTAATAACTAATGTTTTAGCATTATAATATTTTATTTTAGAAGACTAGAAGTATGATCTGGGAGTTACTACAGGATTAGAAGCAAAGGTACATTTATGGTCGGAAAGCCGCAGTCAGTGATATTTAAGAAAATATTAAACTAAAAAATCTTCTGACCCTTCTCTTTCCTTTTTTGGGTGTAAGTGGTTGAAAAAGCAAGGCGCTGCTTCTAGCAATGCTGTGGGCGGCTGTGTGGGGGAAATGAAAATTAGTTTAGAGTATATAGAGCCAGAATATTTTCTGATTTTTTGCATGTGTGTGGGGTTTTATTTAAAATTCTTATTTTTAAAACTTGATTTGGTAAGAAAAACACCAGAAAGAAAAACCATGCTTATACTTTTTTTTTTTTTTACTGTTACAACAGAATCAAGTTTAAAAAACTGCCAAGAATATTCTATTACAGACTCTTCTTATAAGAATTCCAGTTGACTTTTTCAGACTTAAAAAGTTTCGGTGGTTTGGCTAAGAGTCAACCAACAGTCAAATATCTTAAATGTTTATTCAGACTGAACTTTTGAACCATTTCATGTTGTTCTTGTACTACTACATTCTAATGACAGAAATCAATCCTTTTTAAATTAAGGTTAAATGTTATCATATAGTTTAATTTTTAAAATTAATTTCTTTCTCTTACATTAAACTGTGAGAGTATAGTGATTCTAAATTATTCTGTACTAGTTTTAAAGTAACCAATTTAATTCATTAAGTTATTTGCCCATATGTAACTTCAATAATGCATAAAAGTATTTCTCTTTTCTAAAGAAAATATATCATAAAAGTTTGTGAATTTTATTATTAATGATAAGTAATTTCAATTAAGTAATTGGTTTTATTTGTGAGTCCTTGAACACATAAGGATATTAATTTTTACATACAAACAAATTTTAGGAGGTAAAAAAAAAGCATTAGAAAAGTTTACCTTGGAAACTTTTTACCAAATTATTAGTAATAATTTTATGTATCATACTATAATTGAAGCTACCTCATTAGTTATTCCAGTCATGATCCCCAGGTACAATCTGGAACTTAAAAATCAGCATCTGAAGAAAATACAACTTGTTTTTGAGCATTTATAAAATGTATCACTAGTAAAATTGATGGGTACTCTTCTAAAGCAATAGTTTTTAACCCTAAGAGACTAATATCATATTAGGATTGTACAAGGACCACTAAAATTTATTTTTATAAATATACAAGATAAAAATTAAAACAAATATTTTAACCTGCCTTAATCTTAATGCATTTATATTGTACAATAATATGTATTTCAAAATATAAATCTTAGCTGTAGTACATGAGATGACATAATACATTAATCATATGATTTGCACTTACAATGAATATGTTTGGATTTGAGAAAAACAAGAAAATGTTCACCTGAATGTTGACTTTTAAAACTCTTAGTATTTTAAAATAAGTATTAAGTATAAATGAAAAGCAAATGTGAATTAAAAATTTCAAAATACAGACAGATAAAGGTTTGTTGTGTGGATTTAAACATTCAAAACAACATTGATTTAATTTTCCAAAACAGAGATATTTTGTAAAGTTTGGAGAAAAATAAATAACAAACTACTCTCAATATATGATGTGACTTTATTCTGGAAAAAATTTAAATATTAAAATAATACTTTTAATTTACAGTTAAAATATTCTCTGATTATTATAAATATATTTTATCTATATTTTGAGCATTGAAACTGATATTTCTGGTATCATATTACTACATGGTAGGGTTATCCCTCTTACTACCTATGTTACCTGAAAAGACTTCACACACTTCCAAAATGTCTCTTAGAGCCAGTAGCACCCACTTTGAGAACTCTATGTATTTAAAGGTACTTTTTTTTTTTCTAGTAACCAACACTAAAGTCAGTGTTTACTCTGGGATGCTTAACAAGCTTCTTCTAACTTGGGAAGTCTCAAACCAGATGACTCACCTCCAGATTGAAAATTACTCTGCCCTGCAACTGATGTAGTAGGACCTATTGGAACCACACTTACATTCCCTTGGCCCACAATTCCCAAGTATGTCAGCAGTGTCCTTCTTTCTTCTGGAGAGTTTTCTCTAGACCAGTGGTTCTTAACCTGGGTTCTATCAAACCCTAGGGGTTCGATGAGTCGGTCTCAGGGGTTCGGAGAATCCTCTGCCACGGAAGCCAGAATAAAGTAATACTATAATTTGCTTTGAGTTCATGCATTTTGTTGGTTTTGTTCTTTGAGCAAGGTGATGTTCATGCACAGCTCATTTTGTGCACCAGTAAAAAAACATATACCTATCTCTTGAATTTGGAAAAAAAATCATATTTTATTTATCACTAAAGAAGGGTTTGGTGAATGCACATATGAAACTGGTGGGTTCAGTACTTCAAAAAAGGTTAAGAACCAGTGATCTAGAACCATCCTACTTCACAGGCTGAAAATGATCTAGATTAGTCCCTTAGTGATTGTCACTGATTCATCGACACTAGTGAATTGAAGAATAAATGTCTTAGCTTTCTTTAATATTAGATCAGATAATTGGGCATGTAGCAAAGGTTTCTCTCAGACTTGAACCCCAGTTACCTTCAGTGGTAACCTGGGTAATTAAAACACCTTTCATTAATTTAATTTTATTTTCCATTTTACTTCCTACTCCTTTAGAGATCCTTCCATCAAATCTTTTTCTTGGCATATGTATCTAGAGAACTTAGGTTAAGAGAGTTGGTGGAGAATGGGATTCTGAAATTGGATCACTTGCTGTTCTGAGGTTAACAAAGACCCCCTTGCTGGTGGTAACTGGGATGATAATAATTCATGGCATCCTCTTTTCCAGCTGGAACCAGGGAGGGTGCAGAAGAGAAGAAGAATGCGAATGTCTGAGAGAAGAACAATGCTAATGCCAGTGAGAAGAAGAAGGCTCCTGCTGTTCCAGAAACCCTGAAGAAAAGTAAAGAAATTTCACAGAGCCAGAGATCAAGTGTCTGAAAAAGAAGTGTGCCAAAAAAATGCTCCGAAAGGCCAGGAGGAAACTGATCTATAAAAAAGCTGAGCACTATCACAAGGCGTACAGTCAGATGTACAGAACTGAGATTTGAATGGCTAGAATGGAGAGAAAGGCTGGAAGCTTCTACGTGCCTGTGGAACCCAAATTGGCATTGGCATTTGTCATCAGGATCAGAGGTATCGATATGAGCTCAAAAGTTGCAAGGTGCTGCAGCTTCTGCGCCTGCACCAGATCTTCAATGGCAACTTGGTGAAGCTCAACAAGGCTTTGATTAACATGCTGACAATCGTGGAAGTATATATTGCATGGCAGTACCCAAACATGAAGTCAGTAAATGAATTGATCTACAAACACGGTTCTGGCAAAATCAACAAAAAAAGAATTGCTCTGATAGAGAACACATTGATCGCCCGGTCGCTTGGTAAGTATGGCATTATCAGCAGGGAGGATCTAATTCATGGGATCTATACTGTTGAAAATGCTTCAAATAGGCAAACAACTTCCTGTGGCCTTACAAATTATTATCATCTCCACTGGTGGAATGAAGAAAAGGACCACCTATTTTGTAGAAGTTGGAGAAGCAGGCCACAGGGAAGACCAGATCAACAGGCTTATCAGAAGGATAAACTAAGGTATCTACCATGGTTATTTTTGTGATCTGGTCAGTTAATAAATGGCAAAGTGATGCCTTTAAAATTAAAAAAAATATTAATTCATAGCATCCTGTAAAATACAATTATTAACATGGATTAGGACTGAACACAGGTGGAATGTTAGCAGTGGTCTATGTAATTGCCCCAGTGCTCAAAAGGATGAGTTTGATGCTTATTATGCAGATGGTATTGTTGGTGATTATTAATATCACAGAAATCCTAAGGAAAAAAGTAACAGATATAGATTAGCAAACCAAATAATTTAGAGTATAGCATGAAACCCAGAAAGTATCTTTGGCAGAATTTTAGAAAACTGTTATTTCCTGAACCTGAAGGTAGGAATGTTGAAAATCAGGTTCTTAATTGTAAGAGGCATTGAATGCAAAGGTAGCTGACTTCTCAGCCACAACAAATGTCTCATAGTGAAGCCTGAGCCCTGATATAGAATGAATGAGAACCTGAGAGGACCAGGATACTTGGGTAGATATCAGAAAGCTTCAAACCGCTATATGTCTCTGGACACTTCAAACATGCTGAAAATATTCTATCCTCTTTTCTAGAGGAGTTCAGTGTTATGCTTCTTGAAGATTATGGGAAGGTCTCACTTAACTTAATGCCTGAAAAAATAATTCCTGACCTCTTCTGATGGGTCTCTACCTATACTCACTGCTTCTCATCCAAAAGGTATGGTCAAGTTCCGTGAGTGGAAAAATACAGTTCCTGCTAAGGAAAGAAGGACCTATAGGTTATGGCTCATATGCACTGACAAGAATGTAAAGAACATACTAGGGATGGATTTTGAGGGTGCTGGACAGGGAAGGTGAAGCAAAGGCTCACTAGAAATAGTTTATTTATATAGGAGCACTCATCATTTAGAATGTAATAATACATTAAGAATACTGGAGATAGCCTGACCAGGTGGTGGCGCAGTGGATAGAGCATCGACCTGGACCACTGAGGACCCAGGTGTGAAACCCCAAGGTCACCAGCTTGAGCACAGGCTCACCAGCTTGAGTGTGTGGTCACCAGCTTGAGCATGGGATCATAAGCATAACCTCATGGTTGCTGGCTTGAGCCTAACGTCACTGGCTTGAGGAAGGGGTCACTGGCTCAGCTAGAGCCCCTCATCAAGGCACGTTTGAGAAAGCAATCAAAGAACAACTGAAGAGACACATCTGTGAGTTGAAGCTTCTCCTCTCTATCCCTTCCTGTCTGTCTCTCTCTCTCTCTAAAAAAAAAAAAAAAAAGTAATCCTGGAGACACCCTAACATGGGTCAAGAAATTGTTCCTGAAAGCTGAGAAGTACCAAGTAAAAGAGGCAGAGATCTCAGAACTGCTTAAGCAGCATGTTGAGGAAGTAGGCAGAAGACTCAGAAAAGTGTGCATATTAAAATAAATTTATAAGACCAGAAAAAGCACCAGCTTACCAACTACCTGGAAGGCACAAGGAACAGTATGTTCCCCTGAGAAACTAGAATTAAATTAATAGAGTGACATCATCTTCATTGAGAAAGTAAATAGCAGTTCCTTTCTGTATCTCCTTTATTTTGAAAATTATTTTAGTGAAAAAAAAATCAGGACTTAAATCTAATTTGTTTAGGTAACAATATTAATGAATAGGTGGATATTATTTAAGAATAAAATATTAAAATGTCAGAAATGTTCTACAAAAATTTTAATGTTTTAAAATCTATATTAGTAAATAATTATTTATTGATTATAAATAATAAAACAGTATTTTTTCAGATAGGTAAAACTATTTTAAATAATGTAAGCCAATTATCTAAAAATGTATGATGTCTTGAGACATATTTTTAGAAAAATTGAAGCAGGATAAGAAACAAAAAATATTAATTATAAATAAAAGAGAATATTTTTTAAAATTTACTAATTGAAGATAAGTTAACTTTTATAAAATAAATTTTATAAATATCTACATATCAATAGAATATTACACATTCAAATAGATATTTTAAGATATCTAGATGAATTGCAAATATAAATAATTTTATGCAATATTTTATACATGGAGATTTTTTATTTATTTACATTAATCTAAAAAGAATCAATTAATTACCTCTTTTTTATTAATTTTAATGGGGTGACATTGATAAATCAGGGTACATATGCTCAGAGAAAATATTTCCAGGTTATTTTGACTTTTGATTATATTGCGAACCCATTATCCAAAGTCAAATTGTCCTCTGTCACCTTCTATCTGGTTTTATTTGTGCCCCTCCCCTCTCTCTACCTCCTCCAATCCCTACTCCCACACCTCCAGAGTAGCCAGCATACTCTTGTCCATGTCTCTGAGTCTCATTTTTATGTCCCATCTATGTATGGACTCATATAATCCTTAGTTTTTTTCTGATTTACTTACTTACTTCACTCAGTATAATGTTATCAAGGTCCATCCATTTTGTTGTAAATGATCTGATGTCATCATTTCTTATGGCTGAGTAGTATTCCATAGTATATATGTACCATAGCTTTTTAATCCACTCATCCTCTAACAGACACTTGGGCTGTTTCCAGATCTTCGCTATTGTGAACAATGCTACCACGAACATGGGGGCACATTTCTTCTTTTCGAACATTGTTATGGTGTTCTTAGGGTATATTCCTAAAAGTGGTATAGCTGGGTCAAAAGGCAGTTCGATTTTTAATTTTTTTAAGAATCTCCATACTGTTTTCCACAGTGGCTGCACCAGTCTGCATTCACACCAGCAGAAAAGGGATTTTCTCCACATCCTTGCCAGCGCTTATTCTGTGTTGTTTGGCTGATGAGCGCCATTCTGACTAGTGTGAGGTGATATCTCATTATGGTTTTAATTTGCATTTCTCTAATGATTAGAGATGTTGGAAATTTTTTCATATGCCTATTGGCCATCTGTATTTTCTCTTTGGAGAAAGTCCATTCATTATTTTTACCCATTTTTTGATTGAATTGTTTGTCTTCCTGGTGTTGAGTTTTATAAGTTCTTTATAAATTTTGGTTATTAACGCCTTATCAGACGTATTGTCGAAAATGTTCTCCCATTGTGTGGTTTGTCTTTTTATTTCGTTCTTATTGTCTTTAGCTGTGCAAAACCTTTTTAGTTTGATATAGTTCCATTTGTTTCTCCCTACTTTTATTTCACTTGCTCGTGGAAATAAATCGGCAAATAAATTGCTGTGAGAGATGTCAGAAAGCTTACTGCCTATTTTTTCTTCTAAGATGCTTATGGTTTCATGGCTTACATTTAAGTTTTTATTCATTTTGAGTTTGTTTTTGTGAATGGTGTAAACTGGTGGTCTAGTTTATTTTTTTGTAGGTAGATGTCCAATTTTCCCAACACCATTTGGTAAAGAGGCTGTCTTTACTCCATTGTATTCTCTTTCCTCCTTTGTCAAATATCAGTTGTCCATAAAGGTGTGGGTTTATTTCTGGGTTTTCTGTTTTGTTCCATTGATCTATGTGCCTGTTCTTATGCCAGTACCAGGCTGTCTTTAGTACAATGGCCTTGTAGTATACCTTGATATCTGGAAGAGTGATACCTCCTGCTTTATTTTTCCTTTTTAAGACTGCTGAGGCTACTTGTGTTCCTTTCTGGTTCCATATAAATTTTTGGAATATGTGTTCTATATCTTTGAAGTTTGTCATTGGTATTTTAACTGGTATTGCATTGAATTTATAAATTGCTTTGAGTAATATAGACATTTTAATGATGTTTATTCTTCCTAACCATGAGCACGGTATAGGCTTCCACTTGTTTGTATCTTCCTTGATTTCTTCTATCAATTTTTTTATAATTTTCCGAGTACAAGTCCTTAACCTCTACTCAAAGGTACTTTATTTTCTTTGGTGCATTAGAGAAGGAAATTGTTTCCTTAATTTCTCTTTCTGATAGCTCACTGTTTGTGTATAAAAATGCCTCTGATTTTTGAGTATTAATTTTATATCCTGCCACCTTGCTGAATTCATTTATCAGGTCCAGTAGTTTTTTGACTGAGACTTTAGGGTTTTCTATATACAATATCATATCATCTGCAAATAATGATAGTTTTACTTCTTCTTTTTTAATTTGGATGCCTTTTATTTCTTCTTCTTGTCTTACTTCTGTGGCTAAGACTTCCAGAACTATGTTGAATAAGAGTGGTGAAAGGGGGCACCGCTGCCTGGTTCCTGATCTTAAGGGGATTGCTTTTAATTTTTGTCCATTTAGTATGATGTTTGCTGTGGGTTTGTCATAGATGGCCTTTATCATGTTAAGGTATGATCCCTGTATTCCCACTTTACTGAGAGTTTTGATTATAAATGGGTGCTGGATTTTATCAAATGCTTTTTTGGCATTTATTGAAATTATCATGTGATTTTTGTCCTTCCTTTTGTTTATGTGATGAATCACATTGATTGATTTGCAAATATTGAAACAGCCTTGCCTCTCCAGAATAAATCCCACTTGATCATGGTGTATGATTTTTTTCATATATTGCTGGATCTGGTTGGCTAATATTTTGTTGAGGATTTTAGCATCTTAATTTATCAGGAATATTGGCCTATAATATTCTTTGTTTGTGTTGTCTTTGCCTGGTTTTGGGATCAGAATTATGCTCGCCTCATAAAAGAAGTTTGGAAGTTTTCCTTTCTCTTCAATTGTTTGAAATAGCTTAAGAAGGATAGAAGTTAGTTCTTCTTTGAGTTTTTGGTAGAATTCACTTGTGAAGCCATCAGACACAGGACTTCTCTTTGTTGGGAGTCTTTTGATAATTGTTTCGATCTCATTTTTTGTAATTGGTGTGTTTAGGTGTTCTGATTCTTCCAGATTGATTTTTGAAAGATTATATGTTTCAAGAAATTTGTCCATTTTACCTAGGTTGTCTAATTTTTTGGCATAAAGTTCTTCATAGTGTTTTCTTACAATATGTTATATTTCTGTTTGTGTCAGTTGTTATTTCTCCACACTCATTTCTAATTTTATTTATTTGAGTCCTCTCTCTTTTTTTCTTGGTGAGTCTAGTTAAAAATTCATCGATCTTGTTTTCAAAGAACTGGTTTCGTTGATCCTCTGTATTGTTTCTTTAGCCTCTATGTCATTTATTTCTGCTCTGATCTTTATTAATTCCTTCCTTCTACTACTCCGGGGCTTTACTTACTATTGTTTTTCTAGTTCTTTTAGATACTGGATCAAGTTGCTTATTTGAGCTTTTTCTAGCTTCTCATGGTATGCCTGTAGTGCTATGAACTTCTCTCTCAGTACTGCTTTTGCTGTGTCCCATAAATCTTGAGTTGATGTATGCTCATTATCATTTGTTTCTAGAAACTTTTTTATTTCTTCTTTGATCTCATTGTTAATCCATTCATTATTTAATATCATGCTATTTAGTTTCCAAGTGTTTGAGTATTTTTTAGTTTTTCTTTTGTGGTTAATTTTTTGTTTCATGCCATTGCGAGCCAAGAAAATGCTTGATATGATTTTCATCTTCTTAAATTTGTTGAGACCACTTTTGTTACCCAACATGTGGTCTATTCTAAAGAATGTAAATGATTGCTTGAAAAGAATGTCTATTCTGCTTCTTTAGGGTGAAAAGTTCTGAAGATATCTATTAAATCAAGTTGATCTAGTGTATCCTTTAAGTCTGCTGTTTCTTTGTTAATTTTCTTTCTTAAGGATCTATCCAGTGATGTTAGTGGGGTATTGAAATCCCCTACTATTATAGTATTGCTGTTAATCTTGCTTTTTATTTCCATCAAAGTCTGCATTATGTATGTCAGAGCTCCTATATTGGGTGCATATTTATAGTGGTTATATCTTCCTGTTGAATTGCTCCTTTTATCATTTTGTAGTGTCCTTCTTTATCTCTTACTACAGCCTTTTTTTTAAAGTCCATTTTGTCAGATATAAGTATTGCTACCCTGGCTTTTTTTTTTATTTCTATTTGCATGAAATATTTTTTCCATCCATTTACCTTCATCTTTTGTTTTAAGGTGTGTTTCTTGTAGACAGCATATGTATGGGTCCTGTTTTCTTATCCATGCAGCTACCCTTTGTCTTTTGATTGGATCATTTAATCCATTTACATTTAAGGTTATTATTGATATGTAGTTGATTATTGCCATTTTATTCTTTAAAGCTGTATTCCTGTTTTGCTATATTCTTTTTCCCCCTTTGAGCTGTTCACAACAGACCCCTTAGCAACTCTTGCAGAATTGGTTTGGTTTTAATGAATTTCTTGAGGCTTTCTTTGTCTGGGAAGCTCTTTATTTTTCCTTCAATTTTAAACATTAGCCTTGCTGGATAAAGTAGTCTTCGTTGTAGGTTCTTGTTCTGCATTATTTTGAATATATGTTGCCATTTTCTTCTGGCTTCAAGTGTTTCTGTTGAGAAGTCGGATGGCATCCTTATGGGGGTTCCTTTGTAGGTGATAGCCGTTTTTCTTTAGCAGCTTTTAATATTTTCTCTTTATCACTTAGCTTTGGTATTTTAACTATGTAGTGTCTTAGTGTAGATTTGTTTGAATCTCTTTAATGAAGTTCTCTGTCCTTGAATGTGTGAAACGTTTCCCAGTCTTAATTTAGGGAAGTTTTCTGTTATGATTTGATTGAACAAAGTTTCTATCATTTATTCTTTCTCTTCTTCTTCAGGAACCCTTATGATGTGGATGTAATTTCTCTTCATGTTGTCACAGAGCTCCCTTAGAGTTTCCTTAGTCTTTTTAAGTTCCTTTTCTTTTTTCTGCTCTGCTTCTGTGCCTTTGTTTATTTTGTCCTCTAACTCACTGATTTGATCCTCACGTTCATCCATCCTGCTTTTAATTCCTCCCATTGTGGCCTTCAATTCTGATATTGTATTTGTCATTTCTGTCTGATTCTCTTTTATTATTTCAATGTCCTTTTTTATACTTGCTATCTCTTTATTTAGGTGTTTGTAATGACCATCCATTGTTGCTCTAAGCTCTTTGAACATCCTAACAATCATTATTTATACTCTGCATCAGGTAATTTGGTTATATCTGATTCACTCAGGTCCTCCTTTCGGGATTTCTCTTTATTCATTTGGGTTGCATTTCTGTGCCTGCCCATTTTGTCTGTGTATAAGAAGGGTTTGGCTACTGGAGTCCAATGCTTGTTTCCTCTGTGTTCACTAGGTGTGGTCTGTCTGCAGGCCCGCCACCCCCTCTGCCACTGCTTAGGGCAGTTTGGTATGGTTGTTGCCGGTTCTGGCCCACTGAGGCTGTTGCTGTGGTTTCCGCCCTGCCTCTGCCGGGAGGTGCTGTGTTCTCATGCCTGGCTCTATAAGCCTCAGCCAGTCTCAGCCTTCACCCCTCTCCCACAGGTGGGATCATGCACCACCCTCGGGCCACAAGCCTGGGCACCAAGGCCAGGGGTGAAAACCTCTGCTCAGCTGCGGGTGCTGTCAGCCAGCTCCTCTGACCGGGAGGGGCTGCTGGTGTGCGCTCAGCTGCAGCCTGGGCTTCCACCCTGCCCCTACAAACCTCGGCTCCTTGCCGAGAGGGGCTGCTTATGCACGCTCAGCTGTGAGCCTGAGCTTATGCCCGGCCTCTGCGGGCCAAGCTGGTTTATGCAGGGCTTCAAACCTCGGAGGCCGGGTGAGGTTGCAGGCCTGTTTGCGCCTGCCCAGTGGTAGATCTCTGCCCATTCTAGGCTCCCACTTTTCCCGACAGGTGTGGTCGCAGTCAGGCCCGCAGCCGCTGGACCACTTTCACTCGTCCCCTTCACCCCTGCTGAGCTAGACCCGAGCTCTCGGCCAGCTCGGCCTCTGTCCCCACCTGCCCTCTAGCAAGCCCTTAGCAGTGTGGGTGGGGCACTGCATCTCAGACCATAACACTCCATACTGTAGTCCTGAAAGCTCCCTCCTTCTAAGCAACTGTGCTCTAATTGCCGCAGGGGAGCCTTTTGGCTGGTGTTCTGCTTCCCCTTGCTGGTTCCAGAAGAAATATTGTTTCAGATTTGTGGAGTGACTCAGCCCAGGGTTTAGGGTGGTTGCCCCTCAAATCTTTTCTCCCTGTGACTTCCAGATCACACTCTCTTCCCGCTGCTCCAGTCCTCTCCTCTTTCCCCATCCCCTGGAGTCCTGGGTAAGTTGTTGTGAGAGAGGTTTTCTGCGCTGTCCCTTTAAGAAGAATCCTTGGTCTGAGACAACTGTCTCTTTCTCACAAACAGTATCCTACCCTGTTTCCCAGCTAAATATTGTCCATACGCCTCTTCTATGCTCTCGGGCTGCAGGCTGGGGCTTTGTTCCTGAGACCCAGTTCTCTACCCTTCCGCTAGCTTCCCTTCCTGCCACATGAGTCTCTTCGGGCTACCTTTTGCTCCGGGGACCTGGGCAGCCCTTCCCGCGTTTTCGCTTTTCCTACCAGTCTCAATGTTGCTTCTTCAGTGTTTTCTGGTTGAAGAGTCCTCTCAGTCCAGTTCAATGTTGGTTTATCCAGATGATGGTTCTTAAAATCAAGTTATAATCCACTTTGGTTCTGGGAGGTGGAAGTTGGTACGTCCACCTACTCCATCGCCATCTTGCACCCCCTAATTACCTCTTAATCTGATTCTTTTTATTCAATAGAACTTGTTTGCATTTATTGAATGTTTACATTTATTGAATGTTTACTATGTTTCAGGCTCTTTGCTATATTTTACATTGATTTTCTTATTTATTTTCTTATTTAGTCCTCAGACTAACTCAATGATGTAGTCATTATTATGTTGAAATATTTAGAATCAGAAAATAATTTTAAGAAGGATAAAGAAATTTGCTTAAGATTATATAGCAGGTCAGTGACTAAATTGAGAGTTGGATTTATGAAATCTGACTCCAGTGTCAGTACTTGTAGCTATTATTATGGTTATAAAAGTGCATATTCAATGAGATAATGCCTGTATATACACTGAGGACAGGACATTGTGCACAGTACTTATTTATGAAGTTGCCAGCAGTTGGAGCCAACTCAGTAGCACATAACACACACATATGTTATACTTTTCAAATTAATGGCGTATAAAAAATTATTTAAACAACAATTTCATATGGCTCATATGCTAGATTTTTTTCAGCTTGTGTTTCAAATCACCATAAACTTAAATTCTAGATTGACATGAACAACTCAACCAACCACAGGAGCACAGAGGACCGTTGGTACCACCATCGGGTCTTCCTTTTCCTGTAGTCCTGTCATGAAACTGCCTGAGGTCTTTTTAGTTCCATCCTTGCTTTTCTACTTCTCATTTCTCATTATAGTAACTGCAGTTTGGGTTTTATTATCTCCCATCTGCTTTGTTTAACAAACTCCTACTATATTTCTTATGTTAATTATATGTATTAAAGCTAAAGTTGGAAAAATACCACTATATCATGCCACCCTTATGTTTGAGAATCCCGTGGGCTTCTGAAACAAGTGCCCACTTCTCAGCCTGCATGAGGGTGTGGAGCTCTCCCTCAGTCCTATTTCCACTGAGTCCTAGCACACTCTGTGCCAGGGCACTGGATGTGCCTCCACTGTGGGCTTGCTCAAGGCACTTTACCCACCTGGAATGTGCCTCTCTTCTCTAAATGTATTCAGATTTTACCCTTTCTTTAGACCTTGATTCAACCTTTCCCCACAAAGATTTATCATTTAATGTTAAGTTATAAATGTTTTTTTTCTCATTAATTATGTTTACAATAACATTTTATTTCTATTATTTCTTCAGTCAGATGATTACAGATTCTTATAGATGGAAGGATCCTAAGAGATTATTTAGTTCCATAGATGTTTAAGATGCAAGAAGTGAAGCAGTCAGTGTAGGAATACTTAGGTATATATTTTAATACATCACTCTCATTTCCAGATATATACCCACTTTTTAAAAATATATATTCTCTGGGCAAATAATAGTTACGAAATATTTATTAAGCAGTCTTTGTGCAGCATAAACTTAATTTTTCTTTCTTGGCTAGTGTATATCAGAATCATGTCAGAGGGCTTGTTAAATCACAGCTGGCTGGGCCCCCCATCCCCAGAAGATTTGATTCAGGAGATTTGGGGCAGTCTGAGAATCTGTCTTTTAAACAAGTTACCAGATGATGTTGAAGCTGCTGCTCCAGGGGCCATGCTCTGAGAACTATGACCTAGCTATTAGCTGTTAAATATAACAACCTGTCATGAAAAGCATAACACTTCTGTCCTCAGTATTTCTTCTCCTCCTTAATTTTATAAAATTTAATATGTATCAGAGAAAAAAAATACAACACATTTGTTTTCTGTTATTTTGATTTTAGAATACCTGACTCAATACATACAAAATATTACATTTTTGCCTTTTGTAAACTACTGAATCAGTGGATTTGCCTGCACTGTTTTGATAATCCTGATAAATGAGGTATTATTTTTCCTTACTTAACGATGTAAATAATGAGTTATTCAATTTTAACAAAATGTTTTTTCTTCCTCTGTTAAAAAGAGAGAGAATGTCTAGATAAAGGTCATTTATCAGAACAGTTTACCAATTAGTGTTTTGTTTGTCACTACTGAGAAAAATCTGTGAATAGAATGGGCTGTTATATCTCTTAGGACTTTCCCGTAGGTACATGGCCAGTCACAGCAATGCATAAATGAATATCTAGTAGAAATGACCTCAAGTCATATTAAGGAAATGATCTGCACCATAAATTTTTCATGGCTATTGTACCAAATTCATAATACTTGTTGTCATCTATTCTTATTAAAATTAATAAATAGAAATTGTTAAGTCCCTGTACATCTCTAAAGAAAACCATTCATCTTGAGGCAGCAAAGCTATTAGGCAGGTGACAAATACATGCATTCTAACACTATTCATAGGAAAACTGTGTCTGGCATCTGTTATTTATGTTTATTTTTATTTTCCATTATGTTCAGGTTGCTTTCGATGCATCATTGTAAATATAACCAAAGGTTTTTGTCCTAGTAGCACCACCTGGAGTAAGTACAGTTTGCCAAGAAAGCTGGCAAAATAAGAGCCAATATCTACTCAAACCCTGGGATCTGAGATTCACGTATCTATACATTTCATATCTAACACACGCTTAGTCATATAATTGGAAGAAAAAAATATGTATTTATTTTTTAAATGTTTATTGGTTTATGTTAGCAAGAGAGGAAGGGAGAAAGAAGGAGAATGAAAGAGACAGGAATATCAATCTGTTCCTATATGTGCCCTGACCGGGGATCGAACTGGCAATGTCTGTGCTTCAGGATGATTCTCTAACCAACTGAGCTATCCAGCCAGCACATAAAAAATTGTTTTTAAATATAATAAATTTATATATAATATATAGCTCAATATAATTATGAATCACATTTAAAGCTTCTGTACAAACACCTATTGAATGTTAGTTGCCATAATATCAACAATACAAACTATTGAAAAGATAAAATTGAGATTATTGATTATTATAGCATAGAAAAATACAACCTTAACAGAATCAGGGAAGGGAGGACAAAGACTAGACAAATTCTAAAGTATTCTAAGACAGGTCTTTTAGTATGGAAACTTGGCTAAGCTTGGATAAGAATCATGATATAATACTTTAGAATTAGAGGACACAGTAAGGTGAAGATATTGAGGCCAGGAGTCCAGAGTTTTGAAGTATAAACTTGTTCAATACTTTTCTAGTGAAGAGTTAATGGGACTATCTGGAATTTCCTGGAATAAGCAATAAAAAGTCATTGACCATTTTATCTTCCTGGGCAAGTGTTTTATGGAATTTTCAAGTTAAGTTGATGAATAGAGGAATATTAAACTCATGTTAATGTAGAATAAACTGTGTAGTTGTTTTGATTCTGAAACCACTGCCAAATAAAGGATGGCACCCCATTCCTGTAGGAAATTGTCTCTGAACTGGCAATTAATCTGTGCCTTTTAGGCATCTGTCTGTCTCTGCAGAATATGATATAAATAATGGATCCCATGTACACAGAGCCATTCTTACAATTCTGTTGTGGTGATGTGTGTTCTTGTTCTTTGGTCAAATAATATTTTGTGTGAGATTCCAAGTCTGTGGATCAAGTATCCCATCATCCACTGATAGTTGTGCTGGCTGATGCTCTGTGGACAAGAAAAGCAAACCCACATTGGGAAAATTAATTATTCTTCTTAGGACAAAATAGTGAAACTACCAACATGTACTACTAAAGTGATTGACTTGCATCCAAGTAACTGAGTTGGTCTCCTTAAGGAATAGTGCATATTTGGGGTTCCATGTTGGTTTCTGTTAGTGGAAAGTAAACATTCAGAGGCATCATCAGCTAGATCAGCTTTTTTTAAGAGGCTATGCTGGTAGGCTCATGTGTAGCATCAGTGTCTCTCAGTGTGGTTAGTCTGTTCATGTGCCCATTGTGCCAGTTTTGTGGTGACTGATACATGAAGACCAGTTAACATAACTGGCCAAGCCATTTTGTTTATTTGGTTATTTAGTGCCATTTTCATGATGAAGATATTTAGGTACATGTTAATATGTGCTACAGAAATTTTTATACTCCATGTCCACCACCAAATATCTATCCATATATCTTTACTCCAGAATTTCCTGTCTCAAATTTTCCATTCCCTTACCTTCCAGACCACTCATAAAAAGCCATTGATTACTTCCCAGAAAGCTATGTATATTCACCTTAGGTTACTCTTTGTACTCTCAGTAGGTAACCAGAGATACACTGCAACTCATCAATTCTTTCCACTATCCATCAAGGTCATTCGTGTGACTGTAATGCAGTTGTCATTCATATTTGGCTTATATCCATATATGCAGGCAACATATGTGTAAACCAAGTTTGACCTTCTTTTTCCTCCTCAGCTGGTTGTATAAACCCCCTATGACTATAGGTACTAGTAAAGAGAAGGGCTCTGCAACCGTGATGTATGATATGGAAATTGTGAGCACCTGCTCATGCAGTTTATTCGTGCATTCCGATCCTACTTAGACTAGATCTTGGATGTACCATTTTACAATATATTGCTATTGGACCTATCCAATTTTTTGATTTGGAGGATAAAGCAAAATACAGGTCACAAAGAGCATGTCTGGATATGTGTTCAAGTGTTTTATCTCTACTAAGTCCTAGTAACAGGCCAGGAGCTATTTCTTTTGTTTCTCAGAAAGTATATAATTCAGTTCCCCACTATGCACTGCATAATCTTGCTCTAAATTCCAGGACACTGCAATGTAATCCTCAAACTCAGGCATTTTGTAAAAAATACAGAACATCTTTTTCCATCACTGACACATCCAACAGTTTGCAGCTGATGGATTGTATGGCCCTAAGAGTAATAGCATTGCTTCCATGAAACATTTGACCTGCTCCTGACCCATTTTCCATGCCAAGCCTAACTCAAGGCAGGCAGCTTTGTATTTCATCAGGTATTTTTAGGCTTGGAATGAATTACCTTTAACAAAAAGAGGTAGGTGCTGTGCTTCTTTTTTAGTGGGAGATTATACAGCACAATCTTCAAACATTTGACATTACAAATGTCTGGCCCTGACTGGTTGGCTCAGTGATAAAGCATTGGCACTGAGTGTGGAAGTTCCGGGTTTGATTCCCAGCCAGGTCACACAGGAGAAGCACCCATCTGCTTCTCCACCCCTCTTCCTCTTACTTCTCTCTTTCTCTTTCTCTTACCCTCCTGCAGCCATGACTCAATTGGAGCAAGTTGGCACTAGGCACTGAGGATGGCTCCATGGCCTCTGCCTCAGGCACTAAGAAGAGTTAGGCTAGAGGCAAAGCCCCAAATGGGCAGAACATCACCCCCTAGTGGACTTGCCTGGTGGATTCCAGTCAGGGTGCAAGTGGGAGTCTATTTATCTTCCCTCCTTCCTCTCTCTGAATTTTTAAAAAATGTCTAGAAAACATCACAAATTTTGAGTTTTCTAACTTTTATAAGAACGGAGATTGGCAAGAAGTTGAGGGAGGCCAGCCTATAAATGAGTTCATGATCAACATTTCCAGAATGTCTAAAATGTTATTCTGGGTGTGGACACATTTAGTGCCCACTTATTACGTCCAGTGTGTTGTGGAGTGAGGTCCTAATTTTTATTAAAACTGATCCTCAGAAATGAGGGTGATGTGTGTTTGTGTGTGAGAGAGATAAACAGATAGTTCTGGCAGAAAATAGTGTGTATGTTATAAAGAAGACAATGGTTCTGTGGGCAATATAGGATAAGTAGGACATCCCATTCAGAAATAAAACATGGTTTAGACTTGTCTTTGTTGCTCATGATTTTCTTCTTTATTTCTCTGTCTCTCCTAGTCGCATTATTCTTTCATACCTAGACACTAAAATTCTCAAATGTAGTAAACCCACAGACTAATCACCTTCAACTTTCTAATCCTCTCAAGCACCTGAGAAGTAAATGTAGCATGAAATAAGCCATTGCAGTAGAAATGACTTTGACTCAGCCTCTCCCATATGTAGCATAATATATTTGAGTATATACCAGTGTGTTTCTTTCCTATTGCTACTTTAACAAAGAGCTACAAACTTAAAGGCTAGACAATACAATCTTTTACTATACAAGTTAGAATTCAAAATTAATCTCACTGTCCTAAAGTCCAGGTATCAACTTTGAAGCTCTAGGGGACAGATCATTTCCTACTTTTTGTCAAGATGCCTTTTTTTCTTGGCTTTTAGCCCCTTACTCAATTTTCAAAGCCATTAGCCTAGCACCCTCAAATTTCTCTCCTTCTCTCCCACTGGCTCCATCATCACATTGCCTTCTATACCAAATTTTCTTTTGCCTCCTTCTTATAAGGGCACTTGTGATTATATTCATGGTCCACCCATAGATTCTAGGATAATTCACCATCTCAAGATTCTCAATTTAATCATATCTGCAAAGTACTTTTTTCCATATAAGGTAATATTCACAGATTCTAGGAATTAAGACATGGATGTTTTTAGAGGCCATTATTTAGCCTACCACAGTTAATTTTGAGCAAAGTTGTTCAGTCATCTTCTTCACTTATTTCTATTGCACTGTCTGCTCATAAAATTTGATTCTTCTGTAGCCACCTCTTTAGATTGGGAGATATTCCCTCTATGTACATAGAAACCCAGTAACCAAAGAAAATAACACATATGCCAAATGTCAAAATGTTGAGTATGTGTCTGATGTTGCATATGGATGGATGGAAAAATACTTTCAAGGTTTCATTCTTAGTTGCCTTTTTAATTCATTGCCTTTGGAGGAGGGTATAAAAAATAAAACACAGTAAATAGTATGAGTCACTTTTTGCAAGTCACAAAATAAATTTGTTATGAGCATCCCAATTAGTATTTAAAGATAAAATGCTCAATATCCTCTTTTTTATTCTTAGAGATTGATTTTCCTGACTGTAATTAAAATTTTATTTATTTTTTATAATGTTTTCTAATAGTATGTGAAAGTGTTATATATTGTGCTAAGTACAGAAAGGCTCTACAGCAGTGTAAAATACACATAAGACTGGCAGTCTAAAAAGGCGATATTAGCATGCTGAATTCCTTCAGGATTTGAAATAGCATTAAATTTATATTAAATTATTAATGTAGTTATCTTTAATGAGAAGATACATTTAAAAGGTTTCTCTAAATTATATACCAATTGAGCATATATTTGGAAATAGTTTTAATTTAAAGGCACTACACATAATTTATTAGTTGCTATTAACATTGACTATCTATTGTTCTTAAAGACATAACAAAAATTAATAAGAAAACAAATACATACAGAAACATGTTTTCTTGTATAAAGAAATGCATTTTGTATTTTAAGGCTGCAGATCTAGAATACTTTCTCGTATATAGCTTTAATGATTTCAAGATTGCTAAAACATAATCCATGATTGGAAACAAAGTGGTGAAAACGAGCACAAAAAAAAAGACAAATATGAAAGCTGGCTATGATCTACTGAATGAATAAATGAATAAATAATTATCACTATCAGTGCAAAAGAATTTATTTTTCACTTTTCTGTTAACAAAAAATGCATTTATTTGTTTGTTTTCTTATTTAAAATTATAGTTTCCACATATAAGCATTGTTTCTCGCTACTATCAAACAATAATATTTTAAACTTCATAGGATGCATCATTTTGTTTTATACTGACCAATGATTGTTCTAAAATATAGCATGGTTGGGATAGCTACCTGGTCACCAAATCCATTTACTTTTTTTTGTTTGTGTTTTTCGGAAGTGAGAAGTGGAAGGCAGAGAGACAAACTCCCACATGAGCCCCACTGAGATCCACCTGGCAAGTCCACTAGGGGGCAATGCTCTGCCTAGCTGGACATTGCTCCCTTGCAACCAGTGCAATTCCAGCACCTGAGGCGGAGGCAGTGGAGCCATCCTCAGCGCCAGGGCCAACTTTGCTCCAATGGAGCCTCGGTTGCAGGAGGGGAAGAAAGAGATAGAAAGGAGAGGGGAAAGGATGGAGAAGCAGATGGGTGCTTCTCCTGTGTGCCCTGGCTGGGAATCAAACCTGGGACTTCCACATGCCAGGTCAATGCTCTACCACTGAGCCAGCATATCAAGGCCCAATTTCCTTTTTAATTAGGAATAAAGTTGAGCTATTCTTCCTACCTTTTTTTTGGTTAGATATAGTCATATAACTAAGGTCAGTCAATGGAATGTGAGCAGAAGTATACCACTTTCCAGATTCTACATGGGATTCTTTATGTATTGTTTTCTTTAGTTGGCTTTATTGCAAATGGGTATAATGATCATGAAAACTGTATGTTAATAGTGGTAGAGCAGGAAGATGGGAGGGACATGCATTCTAACTTAAAGAAACGCCATCCACTGATTAGGACCTTAGGAAAGGAAGAAATAAGCTTCTCTCTTGTTTATTAAACCTTTATATAGTTATTGGTCACAGCAGTACTATCACACTAAATGGAATAATTGTGCTCTTGAAATTAAAAAAAATACACAAATTAGTGTGTCTTCTGTTTGAAAGAAATTAGGCTGAACCAACTGGCTATAAATTATGCATATGTCTTAAAAGAAATATAAGAGTATTTCTTTTTATATATAAAAATGGATAAAATTAATAAACATTAAAAATTTTCTGTGATCAAGAACTTCTCTGATACCTATGTACCCTTATTGATCAATATCACCATGTTGAAGTTAATTTTATAAGTAAAAATTAAAAAAAAGAGAACTTCAAAAGTAATTTTGAACAAGGAGTAAGATGGAGACAAAATGTAGAAACTAAAGAAATTTTGACAAGCTGTCAGATATTTGAAATTATTTACTAAAACAATAAACCTACTATATAAATCTCTCATACTGTTTGTGTATGAAGCCCTAGCAGTGCTTGCCTGGGGGTTATTAATTTAGAAAATCCACCACTTTGAACTCATTTTCTATCTCAAGTTAATATTACCGAGTCTACCAGGTAGAGAAAAGGTCTCCTCATGTATAAGTAGACATGGGCTATTTTAGCAGCCTTGATTTCTATCAACCAAGTTTCTGACCAGTGAGATAAGGTTCCTTGGCTTAATCTCAAATGTATTTGAAATATAAAAAAATAAATAAATAAATAAATAATTATAAAAAGGCATTTGCAGGAAAAACACCACAGAATGTACATTCCCTAGGTCATGCTACAAATGAATTTCAATGATCACAGCTATGAATCAGTGAAGACTGATGAAGGTATCAGGCATTGTAAATAAGCAAGTCCATAGAAGCATCTCCTATTTCTCAAAATGCTTGAGTTTGGTATAAATCTTTTGTGGAAACTTGAATTGCAAAAAAGACAAATCTCTTGGGCTATTTCTAAGAGAAATTGCTCAAGTGGAAAAAAATTGTTCTAGTGTCTAGGGGCCTGCCTTTTTTCATCTCAGAGATGAGAAAAACAATGAATATAAATAAATAAGCAATAAAGGAAAACAAGCTAACAATTATATCTAAAGAAAAACATTTACACAGTCTTTAACATGATTTTCTAAAGATTTTACAAAGTACTGATTTACTCTTTTGAAAGTTGCCTTTAACAACTTCACTAGAGATATGCTAATCCCACTGCCTGGCAGATGGAATGCTAATATTTTGGCAATTGGCAGGGAAGGATCCTCAACAAATTGCTCGTTACTTCATTGTGATTTTGAAACATTCTCTGGAGAATAACTGTCATCATAGTCCTTCATGTTACATTATAACTCATAGATTCTGACACTGTTATTTAGCTGAAGCAGCAGGTTATTAGCCAAACTGCTGTTAGTATTTTATCTCTCTGATAATTCCAAAAAAGCAAATTGATTAAGTAAATAAACTACAGCATGAGGACAGACCCTATATCTCTATTGATGATTGACTCAATCTACAATTTTTTGTTTGTTTTCAATCAAGCTCAAGTCATTCAATTTACCATAATTATTTGTTTATTTACCCAAATTGTGGTTTATGACATACCTTTTTAAGTCATCTATTGGCAAGGTATCAATGTCCAATGAGCTGATTATTCAGAAGAAGCAGCTGTTTCAATCATCTAGCAGCTCTAATTAGTTGATATGTGTGACTGTGTTGGCTTCATGCAATATGAGCACATCTTGGTTGCTCAATGATGAATTGTGAATACTGAAAATAGCAAAATGAAGAGGGCATTATTGGGGCAGCTGATTATTTGAGGAGTATTTCCGGCAAATTTCAAACTAGTCACAATATGCATATAGAAAGATAAGAGGGAAAGGACAAGAAAACTTTCATATTAATGGAGAGAGACAGTGGTATGCTGAAGTCAGTTCCTACCTGCTTGTAAGAGCTAATTGTTAAATATCCAGAAATTTTTGAACCAGTTATTAAACACAACCATTATTAAAAATAAATTACATTGAAATAATTATGCTGAAATTGTACAAATATTCAACCCATTTTTTACTGTATTTATTATTTTCTTCCTTGTTTATGTCTATTATATGTATAAGGTGGAAATACTGTATAATGATATTCAACTATATGTGCGTATTGTCCCAATTCTATGTTCAGTGATGACTCATGGATAGCTTAAGATTGACCTTAGTGGATGTGTTTACAGAATGGAAATAAGAAAATGCTACAGTTTGTTAAGATATTTGAACATATTATCATTTTGTTGCAAATCTACAGGTCTATTTCAGGTGTCTATAAGCAACCATAGAATCTACATGCTAAATTCCAGGTTGGCAAGTACATGGAAATTCTAGATGTCAGAGTTATAACAATCACATGTCACGTTATATCATAGAGTTTACTTCATAAATTATTTTGAAGGATATTCAGATTAAGTGCATGTTTATTTGAATGCATATCCTAGAGCTCTTCAACTAGCTTTTATATAGCATGGTTGGGATAGCTACCTTGTATTATTCTAAAAATTAGCAAGTACAATTAAAGGTAAAAGTTGTACTTGGAAGACCGGTAAAACAAACTGTACTTCACAAACCATACCAATAACAACCTTGTTTTGTAATGACAAATTATTCATTAAAATATAGTAAGATAACTTAAACAGCTACAATTGATAATATAGAAATATTTTTGGAGCCATACTTCTCTAATAGACACAGATAAAAAAATCTTCAAACTTTACTACTAGGCTAAAATTTTTTCTAAGAAACTTAATTATGGTTCTAAATTCTGTGCCCTAAGCCTGTAAAACAATCTAAATTTCTTCACAATTCTCTTCAAATATTGTTCTAGAAAGTTGATTTATTTCGATATTCTGGTTGTAAACCTGTACTTATCATCTCTCTTCTATAGCTGAGAAGGTAGAGTTATATTTGTGATTTGCTGTAAAGTTTGATTATTAGACAGCTAGGCAGAATTGCACTTACTGCCCTTCCCTTGCAGTGTAGAAGCCCCTTGTTAGGTTTGCCTAATTTATCATTCCAAGGTCTGCCACTTCCGACACTCCCTTACCTTGCTCTTCTAACAATAGACGGCTGGATCTTTTTTTCAGCAACATTTCTTTACTCTGGTTATCTTCAATTTCAATAATAGTATTCATCTAACCTGGCCAATATTATGATGTTTATTTTCTCCAAGATAAATTGCACCTCAAAGATAACCAATCTGGTGGTTGCTTTGCACATACAGCACTGCTCTCTCTTATCCTTTTTCCTTTGGTTACAAACAGAATTTTTACATTGTTCAAATTCTTTGCCTTAACTGTTATATGAAGTGATTGTTACAGATTAAAATATACTTTGAAGAAATTTTAAGAGGATCAGGCTTTTTAAACATATAAGAATATATAGTAGCCTATTTTCAAATGTTAAAAAGAAGCATTGCTCTCCAAAAGAAACTTAAAAATATAATTTTTGTTTGTGTTTCTTTTGAAGTAATTATAATAATTATGTTGGATATTAATAATAAATAAATTTACTCCAATTCATTGACAATGAAATCATATTATTTCAACCCCCACTCCTCTTTTTGGTCTAATTTTACACACTTCAAAGAGTCTACTCTTTACAGAAAACTACATTGTTTCAGTGAAACTTTATTTTGAAACCAGAGATAGAAATGCAAAACCAGTCTATTTAACATGGATTGTCCAAACAACATCTGGTTTTGACAGCTTTTGCTTAAAGTGCTGATTTTTCAGCATCTGAAAATACTTTCCTCTTGGTTTTTTCTTTTGTTTTTTTTTTTGTTTTTTACAAACATGAACTTTGGTGCTAAGACTTATTATAAATAAACACCATACATTCAATTCTGACCTTGTTAAATATGAATTAATCCGAAACCCTTCAACAGAAGAAAAAGAACTCGAGATCATGCATCCACTACATAAAGATTTGCATTCTCTGGATTCCAAATTTAGAAATCTTATCTTCTTTCTTGTTGGATAGATTTAGTTAAGAAATGTGCGTATGTGTGTGTATGTGTTTGTGTATTTATGTATATGCATATTAATTGTAATTAATTGAAAAATGTCAGACAGATATTCTATTATATTTCTGTACTATAATTTTTCTTTTCACATTCTGATAAACATGTTGCTTCTAACAATAACCATCTAGAGTTTGCAAAATTTGTAGGCATTTAATTTTCTGAATCCATAAATTAATGTAGTGTAAATAGTAGTGGTTTAGATTTTTTTCTCCTCATAGACAGAAAAATAGATATAAATAGAGCCATAGTACAATTGCTACCTGACAGGGACCAGTATGATCTGGAATGTGTGGGCTCTTAACTTTGTATAAGGAAGATTTTAATATATGAGTCCAGGTGATTTTAAGAATACATTTCTTATAGATGGTGACAGTGAAACAAAGGAAGAGCCTATAATAGAAGAAGCAAGATCACAGCAAGCCCGAATCATTTCTGTATCATGTTTATTTTTTCTAATTGTATAATTCATTAGAGATATCATACATATTTCAAATTTTCTTTTTTATTATAAGAAATGTGAAATGTATTTTAAATTTAAGATTCCAGTATGTCCTGGCCAGATAGCTCACTGAATAGAGCATTGTCCCAGAGCAATGAGGTCTCAGATTCCATCTCCGGTCAGGGCATGTATGAGAACTAATCAATGAGTATTCAAATACAAATGAAACAACTAAGTGAAACAGCAAGTTGATGCTTCTCTCTCTCTTCCTTCCTCTCTTTTTCTCTCTCTCTCAAATCAATGGAAAAAGTGTTTTTTAAAATTCCAAATTGTAGATATTTTCCTTTGAAATATTAAATATATTTGAAGTGAAATATGGGGGACTAGAAAATTTACCAAGCTAAGAAAACTTAAAGACCATGCAAAATTAATCAAGCTGTTTACATCCTATGAAATAAACACATTATAAGTGCAAATAATAAGTTCTTGCCATTAGTTATAAGCATGATAAATATAATAATTAAACTCATTAAACAATTATTAATGAGGTATCCCAGACTGAGATCTTGCTTTAAAGAAGTAGAAAGTCAGAGAGAAATGAAATATTTTTTTATCTGAGAAATTGTTTATTTCAGACACAACCTCTTTATGGCTATAGGAAATCCCAAAGGTTTTTCTAAACTAAAAATAGACAAACATGCCCAATCTCTCCACTCTTATTCAACATAGTTCTGGAAGATTTAGCCAGAACAATCAAGCAAGAAAAAGAAATATAAGACAGCCATATCAGGAAAGAAGGAGTAAAGGTATCACCTTTTGCAGATGACATGATCCTGTAATATAGAAAACTCCAAAGACTGCACCAAAAAAATTAAAAAAAATATTAGAAACAATAAACCAATACAGTAAAGTTGCAGGATACAAAATCAATATACAAAAGTTTATTGCTTTCTTATATGCCAATGATGAAACTTCAGAAAATAAACTAAAAAAAAAAAAATTTTTTTTACAATTGCAACAAAAAATAAATAAAACACAAGAATAAACTTAACAAAGGATGTGAAGGACCTATATACTGAAAACTACAAAATGTTATTGAAAAAGACACAATGAAATGAAAAAATTTTTCATGTTCATAGATTGAAAAAATCAACATAGTTAAAATGGCCATATTATCCAAAGCAATATACAAATTTAATGCAATCCCCATCAAAATCTCAGTTATTTATATTTTTTTCTTTTTCAACATCTCCCTTTTCCCTCTCTCCATAGAGCCCTCCCTCTTCCCTTCAGGTTTATCCCATCCTATCATCTCCTTTCTCTCTGTCCTCTTTTCCTCTGGTCCCTTTGATCCCTCCTATGTCTCAATTCTGTTCCTCAGTTTACATTGTTCATTGGATTTCTCAAATGAGTGCGGTCATATGATATTTTTCTTTTTCTGCCTGGCTTATTTCCTTTAGCATAATAGTTTCCAGGTCCATCCATGTTGTCTCAAAAGGTAAGATTTCCTTCTTTTTCATGGCCCCATAGTATTTATTCTATTTTATATATGTATTACTGCTTTTTAATCCACTTGTCCACTGATGGACACTTGGGCTGTTTCCAGATCTTGGCTATTGTGAACAATGCTGTCATAAACATGGGGGTGCATTTCTCCTTTTGAATTAGTGATATGGTGTTCTTGGGATATATTCCTAAAAGAGGGATGGCTGAGTCAAAAGGCAGTTCCATTTTTATATTTTTTATGAATCTTCATACTGTTTTCCACAGTGGCTACACCAGTCTGCATTCCCACCAGCAGTGCAGGAGGGTTCCCTTTTCTCCACATCCTGGCCAGCACTTATTCTGTGTTGTTTTTTTAATGAGTGCCATTCTGACAGGTGTGAGGTGGTATCTCATTGTGGTTTTAATTTGCATTTTCTAATGATTAGTGATGTTGAGCATTTTTTCATATGCCTATTGGCCATCTGTATGTACTTTTTGGAGAAGTGTCTATTCAGTTATTTAGCCCATGTTTTGATTGGATTGTTTATCTTCCTGGTGTTGAGTTTTACAAGTTCTTTATAAATTTTGGTTATTAACCCCTTATCTGATGTATTGTCGAATGTGTTCTCCCATTGTATAGTTTGACTTTTTATTCTGTTCTTATTGTCTTCAGCTGTGCAAAGCTTTTTAGTTTGTTATAGTCCCATTTGTTTATCCTGTCTTTTATTTCACTGGCCTGTGGAGATAGATCAGCAAATATATTGCTGTGAGAGATGTTGGACATCTTACTGCCTATGTTTTCTTCTAAGATGCTTATGTTTTCACGGCTTACATTTAAGTCTTTTATCCATTTTGAGTTTATTTTTATGAATGGTGTAAATTAGTGGTCTAGTTTCATTTTTTTGCAGGTAGCTGTCTAATTTTCCCAACACCATTTGTTAAAGAGGTTGTCTTTACTCCATTGTATGCTCTTGCCTCCTTTGTTAAATATCAGTTGTCCATAAAGGTGTGAGTTTATTTCTGGGTTCTCTGTTCTGTTCCATTGACCTATATGCCTAATCTTATGTCAGTACCAAGCTGTTTTGAGTATCATGGCCTTGTAGTATAACTTGATATCAGGAAGTGTGATACCTGCCACTTTATTCTTCCTTTTCAAGATTGCTGAGGCTATTCATATTCTTTTTTGGTTCCATATAAGTTTTTGGAATATGTGTTCTATATCTTTGAAGTATGTCATCAGTATTTTAATTGGTATTGCATTGAATTTATATATTGCTTTGGGTAATATAGACATTTAATGATGTTTATTCTTCCTATTCATGATAATGGTATATGCTTCCAATTGTTTGTATCTTCCTTGATTTCTTTTATGATTGTTTTATAATTTTCTGAGTATAAGTCTTTAATTCCAGTCATTTTTTAAAGAAATAAAACAAAAAATTACCAGGTTTGTATGTAATCATAAAAAATCCAGAATAGCCAGAGCAATCCTGAGGAAAATAAATGAAGCTGGAGGTCTTATATTACCTGACTTCAAATTATACTATAAAGCCACAGTAATCTAAACAGCATGGTACTGGCAGAAAAATAGACATCCAGACCAATGGAAGAGAGTCTAGAGCCCAGAAATAAGCCATATATATGTAGACAAATAATCTTCAACAAAGGAGCCAAAAACACACACTGAAGAAAGGAAAGCCTGTTCAGTAAGTGATGCCAGGAAAATTGAAAAGCCACATGCAAAAAAATGAAATGGCTAGTTTGTCCCCTTGCACAAAAATTAATTAGAAATGCATTGAAGATCTAAATATAAGACCTGAAACAACAAATTACATAGAAGAAAATGTAGATACAAAGCTCATAGACCTTGGCTATAGAGAAAAATTTATGATTTTGACCACAAAGGCAAGACAAGTAAAGGCAAAAATAAGTGAATGATACTATATCAAACCAAAAAAACTTCTGCACAGCAAAAGAAATTGACAACAAAACAAATAGACAGCCAACTAAATGGAAGTTGGCTTGCTAACAACAATAGATAAAAGTGAAGAGGTTACTTTTATCTCTGTACAGGGGGAGGAAGACATGGGGAAGGGAATAAAGAAGAACAGATATAGGGTGAAGGAAAATGATTTGACTTTGGATGATGGGTATGGAACATAATCAACAGTTCAAATGCTATTGAAATGTTTACCTGAAACCTATGTACTCTTATTGTCAATGTCACCCTGTTAAATTTAATTTTCTAAATAAAATTTAAAAAAACATTTCAGAACAGCATAGCATTTTGTACATGTTTTTTACATAGTATGGAGGTCCTATGTGTAACCTGCTTAACAGGTAGACATTGGAACCCTTACCAAAGTAAACTAACTACTTCATCTTCCTGAAAAAAGAAAATAATTATTTTGAAACACTGTCAAGCAATATCTTACTAAAGAATAAAATCCTAATCAGGTTCTAGCTGCAAAGGCTATTTACTTATTCTAGTCTACGTTATACTGCACAAGTCTTTAACATCAATATTCACTTGCTGTAAAATAGGCATGACTCTCTTTACCAATATTCTTACTGCCCCCTCCACACACAAAAAAAGGAGAGTAGAGTCAAATAAGACTCCAAGACATTTTTTCCTCCTGAATACTCTTTGGTTTTCTGAGAGAAATTGCAGGAAGCTTAGGGAGTAAAACAATGAACTTTATTAGAGCATCTGGGTGCAGATAGGCTGAGGCCAAAAAAGGCATCAACCCTGATAGAAAAGAGTTTCGGGGATTTATAGGATTTGAAAGTTTCTGTGGACATGTGTTGCTAGGAAATTAGTGATACTTCATCGACTTCTTGGAATATAGGAGGGTCAGCTTGTGATCAGTTGATACCAGGAACACCAGAAAGGTGTAGACAGCCTTTGGGTCTCTCAAGTATGTTCATTTCTCTTGGATTCGACTGTGGTCACTGTGATTGGCAAAGTCCTTATAAAAATGAGAGTTTGGAGGGGGAAAATGGAACTGCCTTTGATCTACCTAACAACTATCAACAATCTGTGTTTCCTGTGTACTGAATTAGGTATTCTGCATGGGAGAAGGTTTCCTGGCAGTATAACCAGAGTTGGATTAAAAAATGTAGAATATTAAGTAGCTGTGTTCTTCTTTATTGAAAATTTCCTAACATCAGTTCTTGCCAAAACACCAACTATTCACCATAAAGAAATAAATCTCTCTTGTAAGAGAGACTTGATTTTCCTAACAGAACTGGAAATAAAAATAATCCTAAATGTCTATTTTGTGGTCAACTCTCTTCCATTAATCGTTACCACTCACCTTTATGACAAAATTTTGTTTTTCATGATTAAGAGTTCTTTACTTATTTTTGTATCAGTTGCAATATTGGTTACTAAGTTATTTGGAATAATTTAGGTCTTCTCAATTTTTCACTTAAGTGTGTATGCGCATAGATGTTTTACATTAAGGCCATCTTAATGGTGGGAAGAAAGTTACTATTATATAGCTTTCCTGAGCACATTTATTTATTAAGGGAAATTTGTTGTCTTACATATTAATCGAAAAAAGTGAATTTTCAATGTATTTTATAAAAGTATATTATTTTTATTGCTTTTTTTGTCAGGAAAGGGTTTAAACTGCATGTCCAGTGATATGAAAGGTTAAGGGTATGGGGTCCTAAACCACATGACCAGATATATGCTAGGGAATAAAAGGTCACCCTGGGTGTGAAATCTTTGTGTTCCCAATTGTGTCCATTGGTAGGCTTTCTACCCTGGTGACCTTCTGTACTTGACCCATTGCCTTTGCTCTGCTTATGCCTGTCTAACTGCCTTTCACAATTCTATTTTGAGTTCTTTGTACATGAACAGAAATGTGAAAAAATAACCAGAAAATTCAGTTAAACAAATATTGAGGTAGTAAAATAGGGCTGAAGTTACAGGGAAAAAAAAATCTGAAAGAGAAATTAAGAGTGTCAGAGAATAATGAAGAGTGCACTTTCAAGTGATTAGAATAAATAAATTAATAGCAGCTAGACATAAATTGTAAACATTAAGAATATCACTTCAAAATGAAGGTAAATAGCATAACAAGTCATAGACACAGTAGATAGAGCATCAGACTGGGATGCGAAGGACCCAGGTTTGAGCCCCAAGGTTAGCAGCTTGAGCATGGGCTCAGCAGCTTGAGTGTGTGGTTGTTGACTTGAGCATGGGATCATAGACATAACCCCATGATAGCTGGCTTGAGCCCAAAGGTCACTGGCTTAAAACCCAAGGTCACTGGCTTGAACCCAAGGTCGCTGGCTTGAGCAAGTAGTCATTCACTCGGCTGTAGCCTCCTGATCCAGGCACATATGAGAAAGTGATTAATGAACAACTAAGGAGCCACAGAGAATTGATGCTTATCTTTCTCCCTTCCTGTGTGTGTGTCCTTATCTGTCCCTCTCTCTGTCTCTCTGTCTGTCACAAAAAAAGGAAGAAGATAAATGAAGATGATTTCAAAAAAACAAAAACAAAGAGATTTTCTCTGCAGAAAAACTCTCCTAAAAATATATGAGCAGGAGATTTTTCTGGAAGAAGGAAAATGACCTCAACAGGAAATACTGAATTGTTAAAAAAAACAACAACTATAAATATGTGAGTGAGTATAAGACACTAATGACTACACTAAGTGAGAGAATGATATGCTATTTGATTTGAAATATGTAGAAATTACATATGCCAAGAATAATATTAAAAATAAAAATATTTAAATGGAACAGAATAATATATTTAATGTAAATGTTTAAAGCATAAAAAAATCCTATATGTTATTTACAAATACATATTTGGAGCAAAAATATAAAAACAGCCTAAAAGAGTAAATATCAATTTAAGTTGATTGTGTAGACCAGAAGTCCCCAAACTTTTTACACAGGGGGCCAGTTTACTGTCCCTCAGGCCATTGGAGGGCTGAACCATAAAAAAAAACTATGGACCGATCCCTATGCACACTGTACATATCTTATTTTAAAGTAAAAAAACAAAACGGGAACAAATACAATATTTAAAATAAAGAACAAGTAAATTTAGATCAACAAACTGACCAGTATTTCAATGGGAACTATGGGTGAGGATGCATCCTGTTCTCCTCTCACTGACCACCAATGAAAAAGGTGCTCCTTCTGGAAGTGCGTCAGGGGCAGGATAAATGGCCTCAGGGGGTCTGGGGACCCCTGGTATAGGCTATGGGAATGAGGAAAGAAACAAAGATGACATCACCGTACATGTAATATCTACTTATATTGTATATGCAATGCCATTCATGTTTGTAATAACAAAATATAATTACTTTTTGTCTGACCAGTGGTGGCACGGTGTATAGAGCATCAACCTAAGACATTGAAGTTCCAGTTTCAAAACCCCGAGGTCACCAGCTTGAGTATGGGCTCATTCAACTTGAACTCAGACCTGAGTGCAGTGTCACCAGCTTGAGTGAGGGATCAAAATAATCCCAAAATCACTGGCTTGAGCTCAAGGTTGCTGGCTTGAGCAAGGGGTCACTGACTCAGCTGGAGCCACCTAGTCAAGGCACATATGAGAAAGCAATCAATAAACAAAAAAGTGCCGCAACTATAAGTTAGTGCTTCTCATATCTTTCACTTCCTGTCTCTGTCTTCTCTCTTCCTCTCTCTCTCTTTCTCTTTCTCTATCTCTTCTTAAAAAAAAAATAACTTGCTAATTATGGGTGGTGAGTACACTTGTGTTGTAAAATTCTTTATATTTGCTAAACTTTTAATATTGTTCAATAAAATCAAAGGGATTACTATGGCTGCTCTTACAGAATAAATAAGAGAGAGATACAAGAGATCAGTTAAGGTTCAAGCAAAACACAATCATGGCTTGAACTGGTATAATAGAAATGGAAAGAAAAAAACTAATCAGATAATAATTTTGGATGTAAAGTTTTAGAAGTCGCTGTTGAATGCAAAGGTTTAGGATGAGGAACGAATAAAAAATGTATCTAATTTTAAATGTTTTTGCATGCAGACTTACTTTCTGCTTGGAATTTGACCTTGTTTGGTAAAAACATGATGGTATGAAACTATCTATAGTTCCATTAAATGTCTTTTGGGGAAAAAATGAAGGAGACAAATAGAATTAAAGATTTCTATAGTATTTTAACTCTAACAGAAAAAGTAAAACAATTTGTATTTTGCTGAATTCAGAATGTCCTATGTTTTTAGCAGTAATGTGAAATTGGTTAGAAAAATTAATTTTAATAGACTGCAATAGGAAAGTGAAAGCTGTATCAATCAGAATCTAGTCAGGAAACAGAACTCATGCCATTTGTTTTCATAAAGATGCTTTAATTGATAATTTTAATTAAAATAACAGCTATATCTCATTGTGTATTACTAGGTATGGCCAGAAAGACATAATGGGTGGTCAAATTTGATCAAGAAGATTATTTATTTTAAAGCTTGCTTGAGCAGCAGGAGATCATATCTTAAGGGTAACAACCTCCCTGAGCAAAGGTAGGGGAGAGAATATATAGGGGAATGGTTGGTGCAGGTTGCTGGAATCTGGTCAGGCTTGTCCATCAGTCTGGTGGACATTCTAACAGACATTCTTTGTTTTACTATTTCTTTGTGCCCTCAGAGATGGAGAGTTTCTTTCAACCTGGGTTGTACTTAGAGAAACAATCATGATTCATGTCTAGTTAGTTATTTTTACAACTTGATTGAAACTGTCTTGAGGCTAAGTTATTGCGATTTTGTTAGGGTTAGTTATTTTCATAATCTTAACTGAAACTAGCAGCTGCCAGAAACAACTTCTAGTTTATGCCTAACATGTATTAGTGGGAATTCTTTAGAGAAACAGACCAATGTTCATAGATAAATAGATCTTTATAGATAAAAATATATATGCTTATATATACATGTATAAAGAGATTTATTATAAAGAATTGGTTTATATAATTATAGAATGCTGAGAAGTCCCCCAAGGTCTATTTGCAAGCTGGAAACTCAAGAGAGCCATTCCAGTCAGAGTACAAAGGCTTGAGAACCATAAGAACTTTCTTTCATTGGTATAAGTTCCAATAAAGTCCAGAAGACTCATGTATCAGCTTGAAAATAGGCAGAGAGAGCAACTCCCTCTTGCTACCTATTCTATTTAGGTTATTAGCAGATTGGATAAGGCCTACCCACATTGGAAAGGACAATCTGCTTTACTCATTTCACCAATTTAAACATTAGTCTCATCCAGGAACACCTCACAGACATACTCAGAATAATATTTAAACAAACGAATATCTGGGTGCTTGTGTTCCAGAGGAATTGACACATAAAATTAACCTATAAAATAAATATTCATATACCTCTTTTATAACTTTCATGAGGAATTACTAGTTTGTAAATGCTGAGTAGACATTTAATTATCTATAGTTTCTAAATATTGACCTATGCATATGTTTATCCAACCAGCTGTTTGAAAAGTATTTTCAAATAAATTAATTACTATTATTGCGCTTTCAAATTTATTTTTGTACTGAGAAGTTTCAACACAAGGGCTGATAAACTACTGAAAATAAATAAACTACAAGACCTCTGGGGAATTCATATTCCTGGCATTTATTGATAAAATCTTATCAATAAATGTTTTCATTGAATATTTGTTAAATGGCCCTTTTGGACAAATTATGTGAAAAATAAAGAATTTAAATTTTATCAAATGTTTAATATCAAGACATTTATTTTTCAATAAAATTATGAATGTTTTTCAAACTTCTGACACTCTTTAGTCACAGTTATATCTTACTTATACTGATATATTTTTATATCTTTTAATGTCAATATCATCTTTACCATCAAAATAGATGACTTCAACATTTATAACTTTTAAAAATTCTACAAGAATTGTGGAAGATGAAACATTAACAAATAATTATTATTACCTTAGAAAGTAACTTATTATGACCTTAGGCCTGTCACACTTGCATGAGTCACTTTTCCTACTAGTTAAATAAAAACCATTTTAACTACTTTTGCATATAAATGGAATGTTTAAATAATTCACATGCTATGAAAAGTATTCATGAAATTCACCTGAAGAGAATTGTTTTGTGCATTCTATTAAAAACGAATTTATTATGATTCAAAATCAAAATAAAAACATTCTATTGTCTTTGAACATCTACAATAAAATGCATGTGTAGTACTCCAGCCCACTGGGAACTACCGGTATCAAATGGAAGAAACCTATTCAATACACAAACTGATGTCAAGAAGAAGAGGGGGAGGCTTGCCAAGGGAGGTCATGAAGTCCTCCTGATTTTCTTCTCCCTAAGCTTTTATTGATTAGAAGCAGAACATAGGTAACAAGATTACAAGAGAGGGAGGCCAGGTGAGGTAAGGGGAAAGAATGACTAATGGCCATTTTGCTGACATGAAAAAAGGGCTAATTTGGGTCAGTATATTCTTTTTCTTATTAACAAGCACAAAGGAAGGGGAGCAATCTAGAACCTCTAGGCCAGTGGTTCTTAACCTGGGTTCAATGAGTCGGTCTCAGGGGTTCGGAGAAGCCTCTGCCGCGGAGGTAAAGACACACTTGTGTAAAGTTGTGATGACATGCCCCGCTTGGCCATCACTTGCTGCAGAGGATTACGTTACATTGCTTGGCCAACCAGTGCTGTGGGGAATTTAGTGTGCGCTGTAGTCAACGGCTGTCGTAGTTGTATGTCGTGTGGTTTCTTTCTTAATATTTTAATCCATACTAAATATGTTGAGCAAAAAAGGAAGGTGGTTGGACAAATATGTACAACATGGATTCACATGTATAACGGAAAGGGATGGGAGTCAGCGTCCTATCTGCATGATATACAATGCCAAGTTGAGCAACTCTAGTCTTGCACCAGCAAAACTAAATTTGGGGAAAAAAATCATATTTTATTTATCACTAAAGAAGGGTTTGGTTAATGCACCTATGAAACTGGTGGGTTCAGTACCTCAAAAAAGGTTAAGAACCACTGCTCTAGGCTAATTTTCTGAAGCCCATTCACGTGCATTCTTTTGTGTATGCACAAAGGTAACTCACTCACAGTTTCTTGGTGTTTGCATCCAAGAGACATTCACTCAGGGCTTTTAACCAAAGTTCCCCAATCCAAGACATAGAAGGTTCAAGGTTAGATTAGTGATTCCATACATGTATGTTTTTTATAATGAAACATTAAAGTTTCATTAGCTGTTATTAGATACACCAGACATCACACCACTAAGCAAGTGTCAAGTATAATGGAAGAGTTGTGTTTCTGCCAAATGTATTTTTTCCTGTCATTGTTACTAATCCACAATTTCTTAATAAATGGCTATTCCTTTTGTAGAACAATAAGCGTTTCAGACACATTTGTTAAGGTTTCAGAAAGATAAAATAAAAAGCATAAAACAATAATTTCTATTACTCTATTCAAGTGTGTTGACTAGCTGAGATGAGTAGAAACTGCTCGCAGAGTCTTTCTAACTCTATTGCAGGTTTAGTAATTTTTCCCCTTTGTCATGCAAGTCTGGGATATTTGTTTTTCTATTGCAGTAGTGGGTTGCATTTGCATTTTTCATTGCTTTAAGATTGAATGGAGTACACTCAAATAATAAGCTTACCTTTTATAGACCTCTAAAAGAAAAGGTAGAGATTTGATCTGACATCTGAAAAGATTAACTTCTAGACAGTCAGTGTCTTTCTGCCAGGATGTGGAAAACCATCCTGCTCTACAATTAGAAATAACCTTCTAGTGGCCTTGTAAGTGCTTGTATTCTAACTAGCATTGAATAATATGGAAGTGATATTCTATGGGTAATAATGGTATGTGTTTGAATGACAAACTCCAAATTAACCATTTTATTGTAAAATGGAGAATAAATCTGTCATGTAGGAGAGGATTTAGCTAGTCTTTCTGGAGCTGATTTAAAATAGAATATCCATGGGATGACCATAGGTCCTGATTTTTCTGGAACATTTCAAGTTAATTCTAATGTCCCAATATAAATATTAATAACGTCCCCTGTTATAAAAGTATGCCAACATGGATGATAAAATATATTTTTGAATTGTTTTAAGGACACAGACACACATGTTCTGTCTCTCCCTTCTGTGTGTCTTACAGCATTTTCAATAATCAACACCCCTTAGAGGTGTTCTCTTTAGATAAATTAGAAGTAATCTCATCACAAAGGTTTGGGTCATCATTGGTGTTTGATGTCCTTCCTATGTGCTTCTATAGCAACCAGCAATCCCCTGTATCTTATTAACAGAAGATTGTATTTATCTGTTCACTACATCTCTTCTCAGTAACATCTGAATCCCATGATGGCATCAGGAGTATTATGAAATAGTATATCACAAGCATCTGGCACAATAATTAGTGCAGAATTAGATCTCAATGAATGTTTGATGAAAATGGTAATGAAATAAATTGCATTTGGAGTTAAGCATGTCATTGTTTTTTACCTCATTGTTTTACAGGTTTTACCAAGACACTATCTTGTTCACCAGATATTGATTCTCTTCAAGTATATCTTTGCCTCATGCTTGAAAAAAGTCAATTGACTTTGAAATATTGCTGCTATTTGTTTATTCTGTATTATTAGAAACAGTTTATTGAAGTGTTGACTTTCAAAACAGGTTTCCAAATCTGCATAAATAACCAGTAATTCTTCATTTCTTCAAAATATTCACCTACCTTTTTAAATACAAGGGAACAAGTCTGACCAAATGGTGATGCAGTGGATAGAGTGCTGCCCTGGAACACTGAGGACTCAGGTTTGAAATCCTGAGGTTGCTGGCTTGAGCACAGACTTACAGGCTTGAGTACAGGATTGAGCGTGGGATCATAGACATGAGCCCATGGTTGCTGGCTTAAAGCCCAAGGTCACTGGCTTGAGCCTGAGGTCTCTGGCTTGGACAATGGGTCACTGGCTTCTCTGGAGTCCCTTGGTCAAGGCAGATATAAGAAAGCAATCAATGAACAACTAAAGGACCTCAACTATGAGCTGATGCTTCTCATCTCTTTCCCCTACTGTCTATCTCTGTCACTATCTCCTTGTGTCTCTGTCTTCCTCTCTCCCCCTGGCTTTAAAAAGAAAGAATAGGGGACAAAACTATTTAGAAATATTCACTCATTATATTCAATTACCAGAGGTGATTATTGCAATGTACATATGAAGTTAGATTTATCCCATTTGCATTTAAAAGAAGGCTATGCTTGCCTGACCAGGCAGTAGCACAATGGATAGAGTGTCGGACTGGGACACAGAAGACCCAGGTTCGAGACCCCGAGCTTGCCAGCTTGAGCGCAGGCCCATCTGGCTTGAGCAAAAAGCTCGTCAGCTTGGACCCAAGGTCGCTGGCTCCAGCAAGGGGTTGCTCGGTCTGCTGAAGGCCCGCAGTCAAGGCACATGTGAGAAAGCAATCAATGAACAACTAAGGTGTTGTGATGGCAACGAAAAACTAATGATTGATGTTTCTGACCTCTCTCTGTTCCTGTGTGTCTGTCACTATCTATCCTTCTCTCTGACTCTCTCTCTGTTCCTGTAAAAAAAAAAAAAGAAAAAGAAGACTATGCTTGCTACTATTTACCATGAAATTATGAATTCTATATATATCAGAGGAAAGTATGATATGGCAGAATTTCACCCAGATATTACTATTACTATATAAACAAGCAAAAATTTTATATGAAAAACCTTCAAAACACATTGAGGAATAAAAGAAACTAGTTTAATGCTGTTAAAGACATGACTAAAAATAGCATCTTACTGAATAAAAAAAATCACATGATTTAAAGATTAAGGTGTCATTTTTATTTTTGTCTTTGTTTTATTAGCTTGAAAACCTTTCAGAATAACTGTTTTTTGGGACATTATATGCATATCACAATTATTGATTTCCCCTAGGTATACAACAGAAGTACTAACCAATTTCGAAATAAAGTTTTAATGCTATACTATTCATTTTTTTTTTAAGGATGGAATTTTTTAAAATTTCTTTTTATTTTATTCATTTTTTTAAGAGAGGAGACACAGAGTGAGAGAGAGAGAGAGAAAGGGGGGAGGAGCTGGAAGCATCAACTCTCATATGTGCCTTGACCAGACCAGTGCAGGGTTTTGAACTGGCGACCTCAGTATTCCCAGGTCGACGCTTTATCCACTGCACCACCACAGGTCAGGCCTATACTATTCATTTTTAACTTCTCAATTCAGTGAAGCTTTTACATGACACTTCTTCATACTGCAACACAAAGCTTTCGGCTGTCTCAGCTCAGATGAAGTTTCTATTGCAGAACTGAAAGCTCAAGCAGGTTGGAGTAAATCTTGACTGTTGTATTTAATAAAAGTCTACAACAAAGGTCAAAACTATGGGCAGAGAGTAACTTGCTGATTATTCATTTTATTTTTAGTTATTTAAATTGCTGCTTACATTTAAATATAAGATTCTCAGACAAAAACTGGATTTGGATTTCAGAAAATCCAGCAACGTTAGGCCAATGTTTAGAGGATGTACCTGGCTGCAGTGGAATATCAGCTGTTCTGCTGGCTGACAGATTAGTTATCACAGGACCTGCTAGACCTACTTCAGTCATATATGTTGCATATACCTGTAGGCATATGCTAACCTTGGCCTTAGTTGAAAGTATTAGTCCTATGTTTCATAAGGGAATAGTGTTTATTTTGGATAGACAGACAAAGAGAGGTGTAGAGTTTTGTTATGTTTTTCCTTTTCCCCAACCCAGGAAGAAGACTATTCTTGATTTCTGGGTATAGTAGGGGTCCTCTACCACTCACTGGTTGTGTCCTGGTGGCATTGCCAGATTTAGCAGATATAAAATGAAGAAAATCCAAATAAATTTCAACTTCTGTTAAAAAAAATAAACATTCTTAGATATAGCTATATATTATGTAATATTTTAAACATAAACTAAATACAAATTTTATGCTGCTTATCTGAAATTCAAATTGAACTTGACATTCTGTATTTACTCTGATAAGACTATCACTAGGAGATTGTCAAGTTCTGAGAAAAAAAATACGGCTACATCATATACCCAGTGAGGCTAGACTTAAGTTATAGAAATTTTCCACATTGACAAAAGTGCTTATTACAGAAAAGACTGAATCATATGTCTTCAAAGGACCTCACAAACTTGGGGAATGGGGTCCAGATCAGTAACCATGATGATTTGAATGAATAAGAAAGACACTTTTCATATTTTTTACGTGTTTCTACAGAAAAAAATGATTCTCTACTGCTCTGAGTCTCACTCAAATTTCATTGAATGAAAAAAAAAATAAAGAAAACATTTTTCTTGTATATTTGAGTATATATCTGATGCATGAAAATCTTATCCAAAGGTAACTTACTGTGGAATTATCACAATTTCACTACACTATCAACTTGCTGTACTCCTTAGACACAGGTATTGTTGCAGAAGAGCAAAACCTCAGAGGATTGACACTCAGATAACTAATAAAAGAAAAAAGAGAATTTATTAAGCTGATGGAGCATGCAGGACTATAGCTCCAAAGACACATGCTCTCTGAAATTAGATTTCTTATATCTTATATGTCCTTTACAGAACATAAGTTTACATTCATGGGTCTCGTGATTCCTTTGTCATCAATCACACGATTTCAGGATGGGAGGGGGCTTACATGATGCCAGAGGATAATCATTTGTAAATCCCCTATTAAGGAGAAAGAAAGGGGAGAGGAAAGGGTTACTCAAATCTTCCTTTCCCCTCCTACTTTCCTGGCTGTTTTACCTTCTTCACCCAGGTGTAGAGAAAGGAGGGGGTCCAAGCCTCCTTCCTCCTTCTATTCAAAACCTTCTAACTATGAAAACCTCTTCATTTACAATATAACAGCCCTTCCTAAGCAGGAATAGGATCAGTCATCTTGAGCTGTTGTAAATTACACAAGTATAAAATCATACTTATAAAATCTCTCTGAATGCTTGGCCTAACTTATAAAATATCCTTGAAGTCTCATAATTGAAGGGGGGTCTCTATCTTTAGTATTGTTCAACATGTTATTTCAAATTTGGTTGTGACACTACCTAAAAGTTTTATTTTAATATCTCAAACCAGTGAGTACACCATTTCCCATCAATGAGTCACAGAGGAAAAATAGCTGCTACTTAAAAAAGATCTGATAGCAAATCTGTACACTCATACAAAATCAAATTTACCAGATTGGATAACTAAAATATAAAGAAAAATGAAAATATACAAAATTAATTAATATGTTGAAATAAACAAAGAAATAAAAGCAGCTAAAAGCAACGCCAAGCTAACAATCTTTATTCATTTGTCACTAAGTGAAAAAGAACATCTACAACATTGTCAGGCAAGATAATTGTAAAGCCAGTGGCCAAGGTCACCATCACAGCCACCTGGCCAGTGTAGGTTCGCATTAGATTCAGACAGACTATAATGAAACAATGGAGCCAAGAACTGGTGAACCATCAGCTTGAATTCTAGCTTGCACCCAGCGGGCAAGTAAAAACACTCACTGGGCTCCAAAACCCACTCATTCAGTGCTCACAAAGCTACTGACTTATCCGAGTTTCCTAGTGTTGGGAAGATAAAATATAATATGCTCACTTTGTTAAAGATGGCGCTGCCCACATGGAAGCCCGTCACCCAGGTGATATTATTTGCCCTTATGCTTGGGATGGGTGTGGGGGAAAGGCTGTGATGTAAGCAGGCTGGGTCGTTATAGCCTAAGGCTTAGTGTTAAGAGTAAGCTTTTCCCCACACCCTTGACTGATTGGATGATATGGGGTGGTACACTCTCCTGAGGAATCCCATTATGCCTCAGATGGGTGACTTTGTATCAGAGACTTCCTTGTCTGTAGATTGGATTAAGGGTTTAGATTTCTACAGTATAAAGTGGGACAGACCAGTAGCTTGCTCTCTCGGTTCCTAAGGTTAACGTTAGAGAGGAGAGTAGATTAAGGCCACATGGAGACCAGGAGAAGCAGCCAAGATGGTGGAATGCTGAGGAAGAAGCCAGTTTGTGCAGAATTTGTATAGAGAGGAGATGGGAAACAGAGGTGAATAAGTCTGGTGAGCTAGAAACCTTTGATTCTAGGAAACTCGGAGAAGTCAGTAGCTTTGTGAGCACTGAATGTGTGGGTTTTGGAGCCCAGTGTGTGTTTTTGCTTGCCCGCCAGGTGCAAGCTAGAATTAAAGCTGATGGCTCACCAGTTTTTGCCTCCTGTGTTTCATTACCAACTGTCCGAATCTAATGCAAACCTGCATTGGTCAGGCTGCTGTGATGTTGGCCCTGTCTTCTGCCTTTACACCTAGAATCAAAGATTTCTAGCTCACCAGACTTATTCACCTCTGTTCCTCATCTCCTTCTCGAGCACAAACTCTGCACAAACTGGCTTATCCCTCAGCACTCCACATTCTTGGCTGCTTCTCCTGGCCTCCATATGACCTTAATCTGCTCTCCTCTCTAATGCTAACCTCAGGAACTGAGAGAGAGCAAGCTCCCAGCCTGCCCCACTTTATAGTGTAGAAATCCAAACCCTTAATCCAATCTACAAACAAGAAAGTCTCTGATGCAAAGTCACTTATCTGGGGCATAATGGGAGGATTCCTCAGGAGAGTGCACCACCCCACATCATCCAATCAGTCAAGGTGTGGGGAAAAGCTTACTCTTAAAACTTGCACATGGGCAGCGCCATGCTTAACAAAGTGAGCATAATATATTTTATCTTCCCAACAATAAAACTTCCATGTACACCATACTTCCTCGGTATCTATAGATAAACCCCTACTGTAAGTGGTGAGTGCCTTCAAATTAGAAATTATACAGTCAGGCCACATTTAAACATCCATATAATGGAATTTCATCAATAAGCAAAAAGTTGACATATGTGTAAGAAACATACACTAAAAGGTTTTGCATAATGGAGAATGTCTCTGAATTTAATCTCTAGGACATAAATGGCTAACAAATTACAGCCTTGCTTTATAGAGTAGGTATATTCTGGGAGCAAATAATGTAAGTGAATTTTATGTGTCTACAAATGGGATATTATAAATTGAAATTTCTAAAATATATATATAGAAAAGGAGTGTTGTAAGGTAACAAAGGCTACAGAGTTAATATTAATATTTTAGGAAACTTAAAGAACATTTTGTTAATTTGGTTTAGGCATACAGAGGGATTTTGTAAATAATCTCTATATTTATGATTAGCATAAAAACAAGATGGCTGATGGCATTATGTTGTAAATGCAGAAGAGAAAGGAGATTTAGATTCTCTGACCTTCCCCCATACCTATAGGCAAATGAGTGAATAGCTAGCCAGATGTAGGGAGAAAAAAGATTAAATTAAACCTTTTCTTATACTAATGGACTATTTAAAGGCATTTGTTGCCATGGAATCTACCTCTCCCCTTCTGAAAGCATGTAGTTAATGCATGTAACTCTAAACAAAAGGTATAGGTTTACACAGTGATGTCAAGTTATTCCCCTGCCCATGTATAATTAACAGTATATAACCAACCCCTAGAATATTAATAAGACACATGATTTGGGGCTGACCCCATCTAAACTATATGTGACCGGCATGTTTAATAAATTTTCTTTTTTAATAAAACTTTTCAAAAACTTATTTGGACTATGTGCTTCTATGAAAACTCACGAAATTGTGGATTGGGTACTTTACAACAGGAGCACAATATATAAAAGGGTTTATAAAGCCTCTGATTAATCTTTTGAAAATAATCAGCACTGATGTGTTATATAGCATTTACTCAATTCTAAGTTCCTTTTTTATTATTATTACATTTAACATTTCTGATATCACAGTAGTCTTTGAAAGATTGCCGGATGCTGCTGATGAACAAATGAAGAGCCGAAACAGCCAGATGAGCAAAAGTCAGGCTTTATTGGGAGGACTCCGGGCGGGTTCGCAGAGTTGGAATGGGAGCCCGAGAAGCCGCGCCTAACTGGTGGGGTTTGAGATTTTTATACCCCTACAGGTTGATTGGGGAATTTCCACTGTGGTTTAGGCCTGCAGGTGTCTTGTGCAACCAGGTACGTTAACGGTTGAGGAATTTCTATTGTGTTTTCGGACAGGGTGTGTATGCTAAAGGTTAGTAATTGCAGAAATGCCAAAGATATGAGGGACTTTCTGGTCACTGCCCGGAGGGTGCTACCGGACAGTCTTCTTTTTTATGGGTGCATTAAATTTAAATTTCTGTGTGTAAGCTAGTTTTTATTATCTCCTAAATGAATGGATTATTATTGAGTGAATCTCTGCCTCAGACTATTCTGGGAGCCCAAGTGCCAACATGATATCTGGCTCTCATCTAAAGAACACAAAATTTGAGGCCTTGCTCACATCATCTTTAGAGAAGTAGGGGAAAAATTTTGTAGTCTGGTTCCATTTTTGACATGTGTTCTTTTTTTTCTCTATCCTAGGTAGCCAAATTTAGGCCCAGTTTTACACATTCTCTACCAAGAAATGACTAAGAATAAATAGCTGACTATGACCTATCAAATCTCTAAAATTAACAGGAGGTAACATTTTTGAAGATATGTCAGTTTTAAACTGTGCTTCTATTCTATTACTGCTGTAAACTTAGAATTTAAGCACTCTTGAAATTATTCATAACAAACATTACCAGAAATAATATTTCTGCCAGAAATATTTTGGGTGTAGGTTGTGGTTCTAAAGCACTTCCACACATTCTAGGTCATATTGCAGTTACCAGAAGTGATGTAATGAAAGAAAAGTTACTTTTCTCTAACGTTCAAATGTTATCTCAATAACTTAAGTAGAAAAAGCAAAATGATAGTAAAAAATGAAATCAAACACATTTTAAAAAATCGATGTTTTAAAAGGGAGAAGGAAGTAGTATTTGAAGATAGTACTGTTATTAAATGCTAAATTGTAAGAATGAGATGACACTTGAACACCAGAAGTACAGGCTTTATTAGAAGAGAAAGAGACCTTCCGGGCACACTTCTCCGGGAGAAGGGTGCCAGTACAGACTATGGAGGCAAATTTTATAGGGGAGGGAAGACCCTGAGCAAGTGGGCAGTGAGTCAGAAGTTCTGTTATGTGGGAGAGCCTGGAGTCAGAAGTTCTGGTCTGTGCCCATCTGCAGTTTTATGGTTTCGGCTTCCCAGGATGCTCCTCCTTGGGGAGGTTGACCAGCTTCCTGGAGTTTTTCTGCTTCAGGGGTGATAGTCCAGTAAGTAAAGGTGAGGTCAGACAGATAAGTGGAACAGCAAAAGGGCAGTTAGAAGTCATGTGTCTATCATAAATGAACTGCAGTAATTTTGGGAAATACTGTTATGAGTGTGAGTGAAGGCTCTAACATAAGCAGGCAGTATTGTCTTTTTTCTGAAAATAGAAGAATTGAAGCTAGGCTGAAATCAGCATGAATTAAGATTTTTTCTTGCAACTAAGGCAGAGAGAGTTCACATCATGTCCAAGTTTAATGTAATCAGTAGCCCCTTCTTGTAAATTAAAAATAAATACCTTCTGCCTACTAATGTTTAAAAAGAAGAGGAAGAACACCCTGTCTTTCTAAAATGTAATTAGTCTTGCTGTAAGTTTCTTTTAACATCTTGTCCCTAGAAACAGGGAAAGCTGAATACTCCATTGATCCAGTTGGTAACAATTTGATTGTAAGTTTTTAGCTAATTGAATTGGCCCCAAGTAAATTTACAACTGGGAAATCCTTCTCATAATTTCAAACCTTTTTACATATTACAGTTCCAAAGAAGCTTCAAAAAGTTAAAAAAGAAGGAAGAATTTTGTAGAATCATTACTTAACATTGAGATATATTTTAAAATTCAAATAATACATTAAGATGTACTGAAATAAAAATCAGGAGACTAGATTTGTAAACCTCAGAGTTACACAGGTTAGAGAGCTTGGTAAGTGTGACTCATTGCGAATTTTCATAAGATTATTTCTCAGAATAATATCATTGTCATAGACAAAATAGTTTAGGCAGTATGATACACTTTATTCACCTGACTGTAAGGAAAACTATTAATAATGTTCATGTTCAATGTGGCTTTTCCAAATATGCTTAATCTATATATTTTAGATTTTAGATATAAATTAATTTTTAGCATTAGTAGGCTTAATCAGTCTCTGCTTTCTGGAATAATATTTTTTCTTCGTGTCAAGGACATAATTCTTTCTGGTTTTCTTTCTTTCTCAGTAACAGTCTCCATCCTCGTCTTCCTTGACTATAAAAATAGATCACTCCTCGTCATCACCTATATTTAATCCTCAGGCAAACTCAAAGAGTTCTATACATTAAATAGTATCTATTAAAAATATGAGACCACGAGAAAGCAATCAATGAACAACTATGGTGTCGCAAGGGCAACGAGAAGCTGATGATTGATGCTTCTCACCTCTCTCCGTTCTTGTCTGTCTGTCCCTATCTCTCCATCTGTCTGACTCTCTCTCTGTCCCTGTAAAAATATAAATAAATAAAAAATATTTTGTTATTAAAAATATGAGACCTACATTTATAAAACTAGTGCCAAAGTTCTCTTATTCAGGACTGAAATGTGTAATAGATATCTCAATTTATAGCTACACTGAAATATCATTGTTTTCAGAATTTGCTTTTCTCTTCAACTGCACATGCTCCTAATCACAGTTTCTTTCATCCCACTTCATTAAACTATGAAAGTTAAAACAAAACCAGATAAACAAAAAGAAAAAAAATTAGGAGTCATCTTTTATTCTGAAAATATTTAATAACCTATATCCAATTAATGAGTTCAGAATATCAATTTCAGCTCTACAGTCAAGACATACCCTCCATCTGAAGAATTCTAAAGAAGTTTTTCACTCTTACCTCATTCAATCACTACTTGCCTGAATTATATATTTTTGCTTTCACTTTTACCCCTAGTGAAATCTATACAGATGAGACAGTGTAGGTCTTTTAGCATATAAATAACATGTTACTCTCCTAACTCAACTTTGAAGGCACTATAAAGTGACCAAAAGTACACAGAAAATCAGAAGTCCACACTTGAAGGAAGGAAGAGTCACATGTATGTGGCTTTTTGCCTAAAAGTACTCTCTTTCACACAGGGTAGTTAAAAATGAAAGCTGTAGTTTTTAAAAGGAGATTTACATCTTTATTTACTTATATTAGAAGAAAATTTTATAAATATAGTATCTAAGTTGCACCTTAGGAAGTTTTTAAAAGATGACCAAATAAATCCAAAATAAGTAAAAGACAGAAAATAGCGAGGAACACAAATCAATGAAATAATAAATGAGCAAACAATAGAAAATTTTACAAAATTAGTAGTTACCCTTTAAAAAGATGATTAAACTGAAGCAATAGCAAAGCATATCAGGAAAGTAAAGAAAAAAAATACCAATTATCAACAATAATAATGAATGGGGAGATAATACTATAGATCCTGCAAACATCAAAAGAACAATAATGAATCATTTAAAAAAAACTAATATAACACATTCAATGACTTAAATAAAATGGTTTGAAAAAATGCTGATTATTAAAACTGACACAAGTTGAATTGAAAATCTGAGTAATTCTATTAAAGAAACTAAACTTATTATCAAAAGTGTTCCCATAGTAAATCCTGGTCTCAAAATGTGTTTAAGGTAAAATATATCAAGCATTTATTTAGGAATAAATGTCAATCTTACAAAGCTCCTTTCTGACAATAGAGGAGTAAATATTTCCCATTTTTTGATTAAGATAAGTATATCTCAAATCAGAACCAGACAATGGCATATCAAGAAAAGAAACACTTCAGAAAAAAATATTCTTTATGAACATAGATGTAAGAATTCTTAACAAAACATTGGCTAATTGAATTCAGCAATATGTCAAAGGGACAATTTATTATGACCAACACAGCTTATTCCAGGTTTAATATTTGAAAAATCAATCAATATAATTAACTTTATTAACACATTAAAAGAGAAAAATTATATAGTAATCTCAATAAATGCAGAAAAAGGATTTAAGAAAAATCAATGCCTATTAATGATTAATATTTGAAAAAAAATAAGAATAGAAGTATCTTTTTCAGTGTAAAAAGTTAAAAGAATAACATGGTTGATAAGTCAAAATGACTGAATACTTCCTCCTTCAGAAGGAAAACAAGTCAGGAGAGTTCATTTTTACCATTTCTATTAAAGATTTTTCTTGAGGTCTTCATCAGTGCAATAAGAAAGAAAGATAAAATAAAATAACAAAGACTGTGAAGAAGAAAGTAAATCTCTTAAAATTCTAGACACCATAATTATTTATGCAGAAAATCCTATGGAACCTAAAGGACAGTAGAAAATTGAGTGAGTTTACAAAGTTTGCAATACACAAAGTCAATATGCAAAATCAACTTTATTTCTTCATTTTAGCAGCAAATAATTGGAAAATTAAATATTCATTCAAAATAGGATAGAAAGTTACAAAGCTAGAAAAGTTTTAACAAAGTCAATGAAATATTTTAAAACAAAGCTAAATAAATGAAACTATAGGCCATATTCAAGGATTGAAGATTCAATATTTCTGAGGTGTTAATTTCAAAAACTTTCATAGAAATATAATAAAATTCCAGTCATAATCTCAGTGGACTTTATTTTAATGAAGATCAAAAAGTATTAAAAATGTATACAGAAATGGAAACCTCAAGTACTGAAAAAAAATTATGTAAAAAAAGAAAAAGGATTGAAACATTTACATAAATAAATTTCAAGAATGCTTTCTTAAGCAAGACAGTGTGATTGTGACATAAAAATAGAAAAATAAATCAATGAAACAAAAGATAAAAAGTTTAAAAAAAAACAAAGACCTCTAGTGAAGAGTACAACCTGCAGCAGAAGTAGGCAATCAGAAGCCCCAAATCAGTTTCCCACTGTTTTTATATGGCCATAGGCTAAGTAATGTTTTTACATTTTAAAATGGTTGAAAAATGTGAAAAAAATATTTCAAACTTTATTATTTATAAATAAAAACATAGCCATACTTATTTATTTGCATATTGTCTTTAATATAATGGCTAAGTAATAAATGTGTCAGAGATCATGTGGCTGGTATAACCTAATAATACATCTACTATTTGGTCCTTTACAGAAAAAAAATTGCCAACCCTTGACTAGAGTTCAGGTTTTTCTTTTTAATAATGTTCTTCACTCAGACTGACCAGAGAACATTGTGCAAGAGATTTAATCCAGTTCTGGGGTAGAAAAAACTTAAGATGAGCCTGGAACAACTTGCACTAGAAAGTGAGTGAATGAAAAATAATCAAGATGTTATCAAAAAAAGTACATGAGCCAGCCTGACGTAGTTCTCAGTGTTAGGTTGGGGTCCAGGGGTTCTTTACACTCAAACTCCCCTCCCCTAACCTCTCACTGGGGCAACTTTCTCATTAAACAATCTCTCTCATCCCTCTTCCTTTAAGCAAATCTCCTCACCTCAGAAGGATCTGGGAAGTGTCCTTGGGCAAGGCATTGGGGAGGTGCCCAAGCATTGGAAAAAGGATATAGTCTGTGACCAAGGCCATAGATGAAGATACACTATTACATCTGCAGGGTATTTCTGCAGATAATGTATAATTTGAATCAAATCATAAACTAATATTACATAAAGCAAACTGGAGACATTTTATAAAATGACTGACCTATACTCTTCTAAAAATAACAAGGCTTATGACAACATTAAATTGTAGAATGATTCTAAATTAAAGGGGAATAAAAAGACATGACAACTAAATGCAATAGATGGTCATGGATTAGATCCTAAATTGGGGTAAAAAGGGTTGGAAGACTATAATTGTGACATATTAAAATATGTTTCATGGATTGCCCAAAGAGTCTTCACTATAGCACTGCTTTTCAAACAAATACACCCCACTCCCAATATGGCTTACTTTTGTTCATGCAATGACTTCAGCCTGTAATTCTTTTCTTTTAGTAGTATAGAGCCTACTGAAAAGTCCCTTTCTCATTGAAAGCTCTCCTGAATCTTTTAGGCTCTTAGATTATCTCTCCTTAAAACTGTGATGCTAACCCATATGCATCTTTCTCATTGAATTTAACACATTAAATTCTGAATTTTTGTTTACATAATTTCTCCCATTGGTATAGTCTTCTTAGCAGTGGGACAATACCTGATTTGGTTTGATAAATTTTGATTTATCTCTTTGATTGTCACAAACTGTGTACATGTTTAGATTGTTGTTTCTGTTCTTTTTTCCAAGAGAATATTGAATAAAACATCAATAAAATGGCATGTCAAATATTGCTTTATTTCTTTAGACCTTTGAAAAATTTATGTTCTCACACTAAGAAAATAAATACTCTTTACAGAAGAGTCAGTCCACTAATATCCAGAACTTACTAATATGGAAACATCAACCATCCAGGCCACAGTCAATAAGACAAATAAAAAGACCTTAGGATAGTTCACCAACTTCACTGACAATCAAACATATGATATATTAACAGCAGAACATCCCAGTATCCCTTAACTGTTTAGCACTATTTTGGATAAAATTCTGTCACATTCATTTTACCATTCAAGAGCAGAAATGTATTTGGAAAGTGTAGAGTAGTTGCTAGAGCTAGGTGCACTAGTTCTAGTTCTGGTAGCTAGCATTCAAATGAAGAGAGAAAAGAAAAAAACATGAAAATAAGTCTCAAAAATGTATAAAGCACAGTGTTATCATTCAGAAGTTACTCAACTAGGTGTTAACTATAGAAGTTACTCAAACTAGTTGGTTATTCCCTGAAGTTATGAATTGAGCATATACTGTTTAAAGAGTATTGTATAAAATATATTTTGGATGTTTTCCAGCAGAACCAGAAAATAAAACTCTATTTGTGCTTAGAAATATAAGCCTTTATTTCAAAAAACTTAATTCATGGAAAATAGATATTATGAGATTAATTGGATTATTGTTCCTTATAAAAGATAATTTAGTTAAATATTATGAGAAGATAATTTCAAACTGGAATTTATTTTCATAGGCAACACGTTTATTTTGAAATTCTGGAGCCTTTCTAAGAAAGTGCAGCAGAACTAATGATTTCTGGGAATAGTACCTTATTTTAAAAGTATTCATATGAGACTGGACATTTCATAGCTTTAGAGAGGACCATTTCAGGATAATGAGCTGTGAAATGGCAAACATTAATCTCTACCTAATCTTTCAGATAGAAAATTATTTCCCTTAGGCATTTGATACTACTGGACCACTACTGACAAGTCTTGAAATAGATATTTTGGCTTTTATTTGTTTAGAAAAAGCCAATAACTTAGTGATTTCAATATAAAAATATGGCATAGAACCACAGACCAGAGAGAAAAGATCAAGCTATTAAAGTACACAATTTTTTACATTTCAATTTCCAACCCACAAAAGCATGTAAAACTTAGCAAAGCAAAAACAAAATGAGCATTATTATCTCAAGTTGTGTCTAGCAAATGTTTATATTAGGCTAAAACATTTATATTACACTTTTATGCTTACATATGCTTATTGATTATTTACAGATATATTTTTTAATCTTTTTTTCTCAGAAGTACGAAATTGAGAATACTCTTTATTTTTCTGCCATTATTTAGCTTCCATTTGCTATTCAAGTATCAAAATTCACTAACCATATGTACTGCAACCTGATGTTATTAAATAGATATTGGGGTAGATGACTGTTTTTAAAATTAACTATCTAGGTATGTGTCATAAAAGAGTAAAGTAATAATTCTTTAAACAACATGTATTAAACATGATAAGGAACTCTGCCTTCCCATTGATTCCCAGAGATTTCACTGGCTTATTTATCTTTCTATACTGGTTCTCTTTCATCCTTCACATTTCTGTGTGCTTTTATTCTAGATCTCAGTAATTTGTTGGAAAAAAAAAGAAAAAAAGTTAAATTAACCGTTTAATATCACCGAGTAATTAATGAAAATTTCCTTTATTAAATTTATTTCAGAAATTGAATTACCCTAGTGTAGTTTCTATTACAATAAAAGGATCTTAAAACATATGATTTAGGCATGAGAATTTAGACAAAGATAAGTTAAATATTTCCTCCAATATCACATTGAAATAAGAGAGAGAACTTTTGCTTAATCGTTTTTCTTATGCTGCATAGTTCAGTAAGGTTAAAATGAATGAATCTCCTAAACTTGAACTTAAAGTACTTAATTTATTAACACTGTTAGTATTTCACCTGTGGGTGACATGAATAAAAGGAAGAAAAGTTGGATTCTAGTCTTTTCACTGACAGTACTTAGGCTGATCACTTAGAATCTTCAATTTCTTAGAATATTTTTCCCTTTTCTTCTTCTTCTTCTTCTCCTCTTCCTCTTGCCCACTTTGGATTCAGAGTTGGGTTAATCCCATTACAACATTCTCATCAGTAGATTCAAGATTCTAAAGTGGTTTGACATCATTGCTATGACATCATCATTTTCCCCCCATGTCTGTTTCTGTCTCCTAGGTACACACTAATATATTTGATATTTTCCAGTAAGCACAGATACTATGTAAGCTTGGAAATCCTGAATCCAGATACCCATGGTTTGAATCCTGATTTCAACACAAACTAGCTATATAGATGACCTTTGAGAAACATGAGTCCTTTCATGTTACTTATATTTCACAGCAGTTTTTTCTTCTGTAACATGGGTATGATAATACCTACTTCTTAGGTTATTCTGAGGCTAAAATCATTTATATTACAATAAACTATATTTATATGTTTTATGTGGTATTGTGTATATATAAAATATATACACATATATGCTCATATATTTATACTTGTTATAAATACTTAAGCATGCTAAAAAATCTATTTTCATATAGCCTAACCTGTGGTGGCGCAGTGGATAAAGCGTCGACCTGGGAACACTGAGGTCGCCAGTTCAAAACCCTGCACTGGTCTGGTCAAGGCACATATGGGAGTTGATGCTTCTAGCTCCTCCTCCCCCATTTCTCTCTCTCTCTCTCTCTCTCTCTCTCTCTCTCTCTCTCACTTTGTGTCTCCTCTCTAAAATAAATAAATAAAAAGAAATTAAAAAAAAAATTAAAAATCTATTTTCATATATAAATATGTGTATTCTTAAAAATTACTTCCATAAAACAATATTTTATGTGTTTTTTTACAATATTTTCAGTACTGTTGTTAGGATACATCAACATTGCGCTGTACAACAGTAGTTCATTGATTGCTTCTGTGTGTTGAAGCAAATACCATTAAATGATCCCTCTATATATTTTATTTTAATTTGCATGGAGGTAGACAAAAACAGCTAAATGCAACATTTATTCTTCCACCTTAATAGACAGAAAACAGCTAAATCAAGCTTTATTTATCCACATTTTCTTATTGACCTGTATGAGAATGGGGTTTATATCCAAGTGTGTTACTGCTGAGTCATGAAGCACAACAACACTTCAACAATGTTATTAAACTCTAGAACAGTGGTTCTTAACCTTTTTTGAGGTACTGAACCCACCAGTTTTATATGTGCATTCACCGAACCCTTCTTTAGTGATAAATAAAATATGATTCTTTTTCCAAATTCAAGACATAGGTGTATGTTTTTTTACTGGTGCACAAAATCAGCCGTGCATGGACATCACCTTGCTCAAAGAACAAAACCAACAAAGTGCATGAACTCACAACAAATTACGGTATTACTTTATTCTGACCTATGCGGCAGAGGCTTCTCCGAAACCCTGAGACTGACTCATCGAACCCCTAGGGTTTGATAGAACCCAGGTTAAGAACAACTGCTCTAGAATGTCAGTAGCAATTTACTCTGAGGCCAGAACAAAAGAGTATTTTCCCACAGATACACCCAAACTTTCTATTGTTAAATGTTTTGTCATTCAGAGATGTGGTAACTTGAGGCTTCATTTAGAATGTACCTATTTCCCCATGTATAAGATGCACCCTTTTTTGAAAAATATGGGGTCTAACAACTGGGTGCAACTTATACAGTGGATGTAGATTTTTTTAATTGCATTTCCAGATTTTTTTTTGCGCTTGGGTCCTTGTACTCATTGTTTCGCACTTGTTACTGGTATATTATGGTAGATTACATTTTGCCACGTTCTGCCCAGAAATGGCTCAGAAAAGATATTTTTTTTACAGTGCTGAATTTAAGTTAAAAGTGATTCAGTTTGCAAAAGTGAATGAAAATCATGCTGCTGAATGTAAGTTTGGTCCTCTCCCAACTGAGAAATCAATCCAAGACTGGCTGTAGTAAGAAGAAACCCTACTGAAAATGCCGTGGCAGAAGAAGGCCATGAGAGGCAAGTGAGAAAAATGGCCTGATTTAGAGAGGGACTTGAAGAAATGAATTGAAGAACAAAGGGCAATTGGAATTCCTGTGTCTACAAAGATGGTTCAGCATGAGGCAAGAAGAATTGCTGATGAAAAAGAAGTTACTGATTTCAAAGGAGGACACAATTGGTGCTTCAGGTTCATGAAAGGGAATGGACTGAGCATCCGTACATGCACCAGACTTGCCCAAAAGATGCCTGAAAGCTATGAGCAGAAGGTCCTTGAATTTCATTGTTTTGCCGTTCAGTGTCAGAAGACACATCAGTTTGAATTGGGACAGATTGCAAATATGGATGAAGTACACCTTTAATTTGAGTCCCAAGTAACAGAACTGTTGATAAGAAGGGGGTGAAACTGTAACTGTAAAGACAAGGGGACATGAAAAGAGCCATTATACAGTTGTTCTAGCTTGTTGTGCTGATGGAACCAAGCTGCCTTATATGCTGATTTTCAAACACAAAACAATGCCAAAAGAAGACATTCCTCGGGAAGTGATTGTCCATATTCATGACAAGGCTTGGATGGGTCAGGATGGGATAGAGATCTGGTTTGAGAAAGTTTGGAGAAGAAGATCAGGTGGGCTCTTATACAAACCTGCCCTATTAGTGCTTGATCAGTTCAGGGCACACATAACAAAAAACACAAAGAAGATTGCTGCAGAGCAAAAAACAACACTTGCTGTCATACCCGGAGACTGGACCTCCCAGCTCCAATCACTTAATGTCAGCATTAACAAACCTTTCAAAACTACCATGAGAGATGAACGGAACCAATGGACAAAGTCGGTTTTTTGTTTGTGTGTTTGTTTGTTTGTTTTATAGGAACAGAGAGAGAGTCAGAGAGAGGGATAGATAGGGACAGAGAGACAGGAACAAGAGAGATGAGAAGCATCAATCATCAGTTTTTCCTTGCGACAACTTAGTTGTTCATTGATTGATTTCTCACACATGCCTTGACTGTGGGCCTTCAGCAGACTGAGCCACCCCTTGCTGGAGCCAGCGACCTTGGGTCCAAGCTGGTGAGCTTTTTGTTCAAGCCAGATGGGCCCCACACTCAAGCTGGTGACCTTGGGGTCTCGAACAAACCTGGGTCTTCTGCATCCCAGTCTGACGCTCTATCCACTGTGCCACCACCGGGTCAGGCAGATAAAGTCTTTTGAAAACAATTTGACACCAGCAGGAACAGTGAAGAAGCTAACTATAAGAGAAGTTTGTACCTGGGTGAAAAGATCCCAGGATAATATCAAGATTGATATCATTGTCCAATAATTTAAGAAGTGTGGCATTTCAAATGCCATAAATGGAACTGAGAATGAGGCAATATATGAAGACAGTGATTCGTCATAAGACACAGATGAGGACAAGCTAACGGGTGGGAGTTTTGACAGTGATAAGGAGTTGCATAAATATTATGATGAATAACACTTGAGTTCAATAACTTTATGTAATATTTTTTTTTCAAATTTTAGGCCCCAAAATTAAGGTGCGTCTTATTCATGGGGAAATACAATATTTGTGTACATAATATCATGAAAGGATTTAAGTTTATATTACTACCTTGAATGAGCCTTTTTCTTCAGCATAGTTTTCCCAATGACTTGTCCTTAACAGCTTTATTATATATTAAATTTATATAATATTGTGATTAGATTTTGTCATATGATTAGATTTTGTCTGAGAAATGGATTAATTTTACAGTTATATTGGAGAGAATCAATATGCATCAAAAGTATGTTATCCAATAACTTACTTTTTTCCACTTATTGAGACCTTTATTGTGTCATTCAGTATCCATATAAAATTTCTCTATAAATATTTTTTGCATTTTTTGCTAAGTAAAATTAGGATTTTTTTAATGGATTTTGTTGTTAGACAAGGAATACCTCATTTTTAAATGAAATATTTGAAACATGCAGATAAAGAATAATAGAATTAACAAAGTTATATATAACTTAGGTTTGTGAATTTAAATATTTTATTATATGTAATATATTATTTTAAACAATAAAATATAAGTTGCAGTACTTTTCGAGCTCCTCTAAATTCTTTAATTTTTTTCCCTCCTTTCACAGAGTTAGCTATTCTGAGTTAAGTATTTGTCATTGCTATGTATGCTTTTATACTTTTATTATATATGTATGCAATTATTTTTAAACTTTATTTATTGACTTTAGAGAGAGAAAGATGAAGGCAGAGAGAGAGAGAGAGAGAAATATTTATTTGTTGTTGCACTTATATTGTGTATTCCTTGGTTGATTTTTTTGTGCACCCTGACTGGGGATCAAACCAGCAACCTTAGCAAATTGGGACAACACTCTAACCAACTGAACTACCTGGCCAGGATGGTATGCAATTATTTTCAAAAATTTTAAAACATGAAGTAAATAATTTACCGCATTAAAACCTTATTGTTGCCTGACCAGGTGGTGGCGCAGTAGATAGAGTGTCGGACTGGGATGAGGAAGAACCAGGTTTGAGACCCCGAGGTCGTCAGCTTGAGCACGGGCCCATTTAGCTTGAGCAAAAGCTCGCCAGCTTGGACCCAAGATTGCTGGCTCCAGCAAGGGGTGGCTCGGTCTGCTGAAAGCCCCCGGTCAAGGCACATGTGAGAAAGCAATCAATGAACAACTATGGTGTCGCAAAGGCAACAAAAAACTAATAATTGATGCTTCTCATCTCTCTTTGTTCCTGTCTGTCTGTCCCTGTCTATCCCTCTCTCTGACTCTCTCTCTGTCCCTGTAAAAATATATATATCTTATTGTTAAACAAAAAAAAATCCAGTTTTATAATAATAAAAAAAAGACAAAGGAATACATAGACCCTTCAATAGCACGCTGTTAGGAGTGTCAACTTCAAAATTCACATATAACTTTATCTCCCCCCAAACTTTACTATTAATAGACTATTTTTTGGCTGGAAGATTAATAAAAGAATTGATTAATAATAACACTGGGAAATCATTTATTTTTCATTTTCTGTTGCATGAGGTTTCAGAACTTTTTCTATATATATCTGCATCGCTGATTCCAAATCTGAAATCCGTTCTTTGGTGCATGCTCTAGTTTTTATGCAATTTTAATTTCTTTTTATTACAGTTAATGGCATGCATTGGTTTTTAAATTAAAATTAAAGGGCAATGACTCTTGGGTTGAACATAAACACAAGGCAATTAATGTTTTACAAACATCATTTTTACATAATTGTAGTTGTATTTAAATGTAAAATAAATATTATCTGATAAAAACACCCTCTTATTTGTTTTTCCTTTTCTTTCAGAGACAAAGAGAAAGCCAGAGAGAGGAATAGATAGGAACAGACAGATAGGAACGAAGAGAGATGAGAAGCACCAATTATCAGTTTTTTGTTGTGACACCTTAGTTGTTCATTGATTGCTCTCTCATATGTGCCTTAACCACGGGCCTTCCGCAGACTGAGAAACCCCGTGCTCGAGCCAGTGACCTTGGGTCCAAACTGGTGAGCTTTGTTCAAACCAGATGAGCCCACGCTCAAGCTGGCATCCTTGGAGTATTGGACCTGGGTACTCTGCAACCCAGTCTGACACTCTATCCACTGTGCCACTGCCTGGTCAGGCAAAAAAAAAACCACCCTCTTGTTTTGTTTTAAGATTGAATCATGGCTTCTTCGAGTAGGCGTAAATGTAAGAATAGTCCTGATACCTTCTGTTATATATGTGGCTGTTACATACTTCAACATCAAAGACTCAATATTTCATCATTCATGACACGTGCATATATTGCCTATTTTCAAGTTCCCCTTGGCGATAAGAAAAGAATTGGGCTCCTCATATCGTGTGTTATAATTGTGAGGAAATGCTTCATGACTGGACAAAACAACAATGCAAAGAAATGTCTTTTGGTATTCCCACTGTTTGGTGTGAATCTAAGAACCACAGCAGTGACTGTTATTTCTGTCTGATCTATATAAAGGGCATTGCAAGAAAAAACTGCATATGATCACATATGCTAATATTCCTTCAGCAATACGACCTATTTCACACTCTGAGACACTCCTGGTTCCAGTTTTCAATGTTTCTTTTTCTTCTAAGGACGAAGAAAGTGAACAAGGTGATCAAAGTGTATTTTGATAAAATGCATGAGAAAATGGTTGTGGAATCTGAAGGGTCTTCTTCTGATGCCAAGCAGTCATTAAGCCCTCAGCAGTTTAGCCAACCAGAATTGAATGACTTAGTAAGAGATTTGGACCTATCAAAAAAAGCAGCTGAGTTCTTAGCCTCCAGGCTTCAAGAAAAGAATGTACTTCACTGGTCAGCTAAAGTATCCCATTTCAGGAAGCGTGAACAAAGTTTTGTGGATTTTCTTTCCTAAGACAAACACTTTGTTGACTGTCATGATATCAGTAGTCTTCTCAGCCAGCTAGGTGTTATCACTTACAATCCAACAGAATGGTGGCTACTTCTTGACAGCTCTAAATGAAGTCTGAAATGTGTTCTCCTACACAACGGTAACGTTTTTGCAGTGGTTCCAATTGGTTATTCAACTCATCTGTGAGAAGATTATAATGACATAAAAATTGTCCTTGACTTTCTGAAGTATGAGGAGCATAACTGGATCATTTGTGTGGATCTTAAAGTGGTCAATTTTCTGCTAGGACAACAGAGAGGTTTCACGAAGTATCCTTGCTTACTGTGTTTATGGGACAGCTGAGCTCGGGAGAAACACTGGACACAGAAGGAGTGGCCAAAACGTGAAGCTCTGGAAGTAGGGATGCAAAATATTGTGAATGAACCTGTAGTTAATCAAGACCGGATCATTTTTTCCCAATTTCACATCAAACTTGGCTTAATGAAGCAATTTGTTCAGGCTTTGAATAGAGGAAGTGTATGCTTTCAACATATGATTTCTGCTTTTCCTGCCTTGTCTTTTGAGAAGATAAAAGCAGGTGTATTCGATGGACCTCAAATTTGAACCCTCATATGTGACGAAGAATTTTCCAATGAGATTAAAAAGGATGAGAAAGTATCCTGGCAGTCTTTTGTGGCAGTTACAAAGAACTTCCTTGGCAACAAAAAGCAGAAAACTATGAACTTTTGGTTCAAAGGATGCTGTTTGCTTTCCGAGATATTGGATGTAACACGAACGTTAAGATTACTTCCTGAACATTCACCTTGATAAGTTTCCCAAAAATCTTGGAGCTGTTAGTGATAAGCCGACTACTGCTGGAGCATCAAACAAGATTGTCTTCAACAAGTACACAAACGCAAGAGCTACAAATGCAAATTTTTGCCTGAATAGAATTTAAATAAGTTTTGCGCTAATTATATGATTAAAATAAGTGTTTTAATATGTTCTATTTCAAAATAATAGACATTCCGATGCAATCATAACTTTTAGGCACTTATTTTTGTGGATATTGTATATTCAGAAAACTTAGAAGAGGTATAAATCCATGGAGGAGAAAGTGTAAAAAAATGCGATCTGAATGTGTACTACTGTCTGCACCTAAATACTTCAGTAGATAAGCATTGTAAACTACAGGATTTCGTAAATATTCTAAGGCAACAACAATTTCCTGCATTGCATGGAGATTGGCAATAAAGCACTTAAATATGTTTTTTTCTGATTTTTATTTTACTGTTGCTGATACCTTTTAAATGGAGACATATACTTTATTATTTTAAATTTATTTTCTTTTTGATGTATGGCTTATATTACTCTACCTTCATACATTTTCTCCTCTTTTGTTGAATGTTTTTTATCACACTCTCCAGATATACTGTCAGACATACTGTCTTGTATTTTTTTAACCTCTCTTCAATTGATCCAGTTTTTAAACTCAGTTAATTAGCCTGACCTGTGGTGGCACAGTGGATAAAGCGTCGACCTGGGAACACTGAGGTCGCCAGTTCAAAACCCTGCACTGGTCTGGTCAAGGCACATATGGGAGTTGATGCTTCCAGCTCCTCCCCCCTTTCTCTCTTTCTCTCTCTCTCTCTCTCTCTCACTCTGTGTCTCCTCTCTAAAATGAATAAAATAAAAATAAAATAAATTTTAAACTCAGTTAATTAGCATTACTTTTCTTTCCTTATCCTCTACCTTTCAAAAAAAATGTAGTTACTATAACCTTATTTATAGAATTAATTTAGAATATTTGTTTGGTGTTATAGATCAGTGATTCTTTTATCTCACCTTCTTAGATTTGGGTTATATTTTATTAATTTTGTTTCAGTAAGCCATTCTTTCAGAAAGGATCTATTCCCAAAAGACATTAAGCTCTTGTATATTCAAGATTGACTTCAAATTAGAATGCTCATTGATTAGTAACAAAATTCTAGTTAACATCACTTTTCTTACAGAACTTTAGAAGCTTTGCTCGATTGCCTTTAATTATTTCTTTGCTGAAGCTGAAACTTGATGTCCATTTAATTCTTTCCTCTGCATGTCATATAGTTTGCTTTTTAAAAATAGTAACAATTCTATCTTATCAGTTCAGTTCTTAACTATTACTAAGATGTACCTGGTTTTGAGTCTATTTTTATTCACCCAGTTCAAGTCTTCACTGTTCATTTCAAACTGTAGACTAATTTATTTCATTGTTTATTTATTCCACTCACTTCTTTGTTTCTTTTCAGTTTGAAACTAGGACTCCTGCCAATGACTGTTAATAGTTCTGAAATATTTTTTCCAGGGACATAGATAGATAAATGATGATAGATAGATGATAGAATTATGATAGATAGATAGATGATAGATAGATGATAGACAGACTTATACTTTTATTCAATTTTCCTGATTCCTGGGAGGGTTTCCTTTATCAATCTTCTTATTTGCTAACTCCAACTATGTTCATTTTGTTTTTAAACACAGATACATGTACATAATATGTTTTCATATACATATATCAATAATTTTGAATGTTTATTTCTATAACACCCACAATTTCTGAAATAATATCTTTTCTTTCTATTTAACTATAATTATTATATTAAATTATATTGTTTTCCCCCTACTAATTCGGTTTCTTTATGATTTCATTTTGTTAATTAACTTTGGTGCCTCCATCCATGGTTATAATTTAATGCATGTATTCGTAATTCACAGTTGTTTATGTGTTTTGCAGATGTCTTAGATGAGCAGTGTGTTTTCTCAAGTCATATAAAAATTCTTCTTCCATTGTTAAAACCACTCTTATTTCCAGGACCCTTCTCTGGGACTTTTCACAGAAAGTTTGACACATTTGGCTGTGTGGATTATGGTGATCTTATGTTATGGAGGTGCCCTCTCTGTCCCTGTCCAGAACACTCTCTTTCGTCACTGTAAGTATCTGTTAGATGTTATCCTTCTCTATGCAAAGCTGTAACTATGACTTTATCTTGGATGCAATTGCAAAAAAGAAAAAAAAATGTTTTTTTAAAAATTTTTTTATCTACTCTTTTTGCCAAGATATGGCGTATTTATAGCCTTTAACCTACTTTTCATTATTTTTCAGTACCCAAGATAAGCACTATCTTTGACCATATCATTCATATTCTTTAGAAAACAGTTTTTGAGAAATTGCCAAGGACAAAGTTTTCTGGATGTCATTTATTTAGTATAGATGTATGGTGGGATGTTATTATCTTGAAAGTAACACATATTAATCTGATGACTACTGTACTCTTCAGTTCACTTTATTGAGTTTCTTTCTACCTGAAATTTATGGTGAGAACTACTCCTTCCTTTGCTAGTCTTCCTCCTTAATTTTGGATTACAATTCCTCTCTTTTCTTGTCTTTTTACAAGTTCAATTCTATCAGATTTCTGTCTTAAAGATTCTATAATTTCTGGCCTAATAGGTGATAGGAAAGGTAGATATGTAAAACATCCACCAATATGAATCAAATTTCCTCAATGCTGGAGTTCCTTATATAGCACTTTTGCCTGTCATCTCTAGACTTTACTTTAAAAAGTAGTCTCTTTTATTTTTGAAAAGCATCAAGTATTAGAAATTACCTTGAAAAGAATAGTGATTCTAGGATAGTGAAAGACTAAGGCAGAAGTCTACTGATAACTTCCATTTCATCCCTGTACCATTTCATTTAGAAGCATTCTCTTTGATTCTTAAAAAGTATATATGTTTTGAAGGATCTTGCCTTTTCTTTACAGATCAGAGGAAAGTACTTCAGATTGAGAGAAATTATAATAAAAGGTTAGAGTTTTTCCCCTTTATTTTTAATATTATATTTAAAAGAGGCCACCTTATAGGAGAGATTGAGCAATGAAAATTAAGTATCATCACAGAAGGAAGAATAGAGTTCATACACATTTAAAATCAGATGTCTGCCCAAGTTTATATTTTCTAGCAATATATTTATATAATAATGTATGTGACGTGGATGTCAATCCCAGATTTTGCTTTCAATGATATTAGCTTTCAGGTATTCACTAGTACAATACAATTATACTTCCCCCTCAAAAGAGTAGAAAGATGTCATTCTATACAAACTTATACAGTATCATAGAAACCAAATTTCCTACATAGTAACTTGCTAAATAGCAAGTATTTTATACTAGCACCAAACTCTCACATCCAAGGTCAGATTGGCTTGAATAACAAGATAGAGAACACAGAAATCCTGATTCCCAGTTTATATAACTATCAGTGGGGTTGGTAGGCTGTGTAGTGATTGTCTATCAGATAACTATAAGAAAGTAAGGTATAGGCATCTGTAGTTTGTAAAACTTTCCTGTAATTTTATTTTTTTTATTTCTTAACTGAGAAGTAAGGAGGCAGAGAAATAGACTCCTTCATGGGCCCCAAGTGAGATCCACCAGGCAAGCCCCTTACCAAGCAATGCTCTGCTCGTCTGGGGCTATTTGTTGCTATGTTGCTTGGTAACCAAGCTATTTTAGCACCTGAGGTGAGGCCATGGAGCCTCGTTTTGTGTCCTAACATGATAGGACATGAGGTCCTATCATGTCTATGATAGAGAATGTATTATGAGCACTTGAAAAGAATGTATATTCTGCTACTTTAGGGTGAAAGATTCTGAAGATATCTATTAAATCCAGTTGATCTAGTGAGTCTTTTAAGACTGATGTTTTTTTGTTAATTTTCTTTCTTGAGGATCTATCCAGTGATGTTAATGGGGTATTGAAATCCCATACTATTGTAGTATTGCTGTTGATATTGCTCTTTATGTCCATCAAACTCTGCTTTATATATTTAGGTGCTCCTATATTAGGCACATAGATATTTATCATAGCTATATCTTCCTGTTGGATTGCTCCCTTTATCATTATGTAGTGACCTTCTTTATCCCTTATGATAGCCTTTGTTTTAAAGTCTATTTTGTCAGATATAAGTATTGCTACCCCGGCTTTTTTTTTATTACATTTGCATGAAATATTTTTTTCATCCCTTTACTTACAGTCTATGTCTATATTTTGTTTTGAGGTTGGTCTCTTGTAGACAACATATGTATGGGTCCTGTTTTCTTATCTACACAGCTACCTTATGTCTTTTGATTGGAGCATTTAATCCATTTACATCGAAGGTTATTATTGATATGTAGTTAGTTGTTTATTGCCATTTTATTCTTTAAATCATTCATCTTTTACTATATATTTTTCCCTTTGTACTGTTTACAACAGTCCCCTTACATTTGTTGCCACATTGGTTTGGTTATAATGAATTCCTTGAGTTTTTTAAATTTTTTTCTGGAAAGCTTTTTATTTCTCCTTCAATTTTAAATGCTAGCCTTTCTGGATAAAGAAATTCTGGTTGTAGGCTCTTATTTTGCATTACATTGAATATTTCTCACCATTCCATTCTGGCCTCAAGTGTTTCTGTGGAGAAGTTGAATGTCATTTTTATGGGGGCTCCTTTGTTGGTGATTGACTGCTTTCTCTTGTAGCTTTTAGTATTCTTTCTTTATCTTTTAGCTTTGGTATTTTAATTATAATGTGTCTTGTTGTAGGTCTCTTTTGGTTTCTTTTTAATGTGTTTCTCTGTGCTTCTTGAACTTGTGTGACTTTTTTCTGCATCAATTTAGGGAAGTTTTCAGCTATGATTTTCTCAATTATGTTCTCAACATGAATTTCTTTTTCTTTTTCTTTCTCTTCTCCTTCAGGAACCCCTATTATGCAGATGTTGTTTCTCTTCATGTTGTCACAGAGCTCTCTTAGAGTTTCCTCAGACCTTTTGATCCTCTTTTCTTTTTTCAGTTCTGCTTCCATGCTTTTACTTATCTTGTCCTCTAAATTGCTGATTCAATCCTCTGCTTCATCCAGCCTGTTTTTAATTCCTTCTAGTGTAGTCTTCATTTCTGATATTGTGTTTGTCATTTCTGACTGATTTTTTTTATGATTTCAGTGTCCTTTTTGATGCTCACTATTTCTTATTTTAGGTTCTCATTATGTCCATCTATTTTTACTCTAAGATCCTTGAGCATTCTAACAATGATTATTCTAAACTCTGCATCTGGTATCTTGGTTATTTCTATCTCATTCAGTTCTTTTTCTGGAGATTAGTCTTGTTGATTAATTTGAATTGCACTTCTCTGTCTTCCCATTTTGTCTCTGTATAGACTGTTCCTTTGTAAGTGTTGTTTGTGTAGCTATTTGTGTATGGGGTTGGTGTTGTCTGCCTCTAGGTTTCAATTGTGTTGTTTCTAGATCTTCTTGGGTTGGCCACAGCTGTTTATTGAATTCCTCTGTGGGCTCTGTGTCTGCTGCTATTGCTCTTTTTGCTATTTGTGTTGGTGTTTTCTATGCCTTAGCTGGGACATATATGAGGAATCCTTCCTTGAGATACTACTCTAACTAAGGTTGTTAGGTCCTGAGCTGATCCTCTTCATATTTGGCCACTGAAGGTACCAGCCCTGGACCTCCTTGGCCGGAATCTGGAACTGACCAGTGGGGGGGTCACTGCTTATGACTGGCTATTAGCAACCTTCTTGAAGCTACAGGTATTTCAGAATTTGTGGCTGTCTCTGCTGGGCCCTGATGCCCTATCAAATATCAGCTGCACTCCTAGGCTGGCTTTTTTCTACTCTTGGCCAGTGTGTGTGGCTTCTCTATTCCCGAGGTGTGGTCTTTTCACTAGCCCCCCACTGCTGCCATCTTCTCGGGCACTTAGGTACCAGCACTGCCTGGCACGGGGGACTTCTAGCCTTGTCGGATTCCACCGCACCCTACAGGCAAGCAGATGCCTCTCCAAGTTCCAACCCTCGCTGCTGCTACTGTGTGGGCTGCTGGGCTCTGCCCTCTGCCACTGCAGTGCAAGGCGCCTTGCTGGGATCCACCCCCTGCTGCTACATGGGCCAAGCACCATGGCCACTGCCGCAGCCAGGCCCTCCCACCCTTCAGAAGGTACTCAGCAGTTTGGGGATTAGGGGTGTAGCCCAGACCTCAGCACTCAAAACCTGTATCCCTGATGTGTCCCTGTTTCTAAGCATCTTTTTGCACTGACTGGAGCTGGAGAACCTCTTTTGAGTGGGGTAATTGCTCCCATTTTTTGGCTTGGTTCTCCCAGGAAAAATGGTCACTGTAGGTCTGGGGAGTTACCCAGCACTAGGGTCAGGATGGCTGTCCCTCACAGTCTCTCCCTGTGCCCCCGAGACTATACTCTCCTCTTGCTACTTTAGTCCTCTCAGCACTCCTTGCTCCCAGAGCCCCGGGTAAGTGGCTGTGAATGAGGTTTTCTGTGCAGTCCCTTTAAGATGGAGTCTGGGTCTGAGAGTTCTGTCTCCCTCTTGCAAACAGTAACCCAGCTCTTCTTTCAGCTAAATACTATTCATATACCTCCTCTTGTCTCTGGGGCTCCAGGCTGCTGTTCTAGTCCTGGGACTGAGGACCCACAACTCTCCGGGCAACCCTCCCCACCGCAAGAGACCCTCTGGGCTGCCTCTTGCTCCTGGGAACCAGGCAGCCCTTTTCAAGTCTTTGCCCTTCCTACCAGTCTCAATGTGGCTTCTTCGGTGATGCTTGGTTATAGATTCCTTTTAGTTTAGTCCAGAGTTGGTTTTTCAAGATGATTGTTCCTAAGTTAAGTTGTAATTCACTTTAGGTCTGGCAGGTGGGAGTTGTAACGTCCACCTACTCTGTCGCCATTTTCCCTCTCTCTCCTCAGTGCCTCTTTCTTTATAGAGTAGCTCTTCAGTGAGTAAGAACTCAGGCCCCAAAATAAATGCTTTCTGGAGGCAGGTAAATAATATAAGTGTGTAAAACCATATAATATATTGTAATACAAAATGGGATGTTTAAACTAGTGCCATCTTAAAGAGGGCATGCCTTATCTATTACTATGTCACAGACCAGTGTAAAACTTATTGTACTAAACAATAATTACTTTAACAAATAATTGTTCTGTCAGTTGTCAATTTGGACCAAGCTCAGCTGGGTGGTGGTTCTTCCTGTATGTTCTGGGTTCACATATGCAGTTTTTGTCTCCTGGGCAGGTAGCTAAAAGATGACTGTTTCCAGATTACCATACCCATATATGGCTGTCCACTATGGCTGACACAAGTCATGTCTCCTCACTAAATATTAGGTTAATCTCATCTTCTTCAAATTAGGGTTTCACAAGTAACCTAGTGTTGGCTAATGTCCCATTGCCTAAAGCAATTAGATTTCAATTTTTGATGAAAGAATTTCAAATTTAGTGACAATTATTTTCTTTCTACCATGAAACTTTCAAATTTTCAATTGTTTATAAAGTAAAACACCCATCTTTTAAAATAGACAAAAACATATGTGACCTTACTAGTTTTTGACCACTAGCTTAATAGCTCTGCTCTAGTTAACTACAATATTTTTTTAATTAATTAAGTTTTTTGGGAGAGAGGCAGGGAGAGAAAGAAAAAGGAACACTGAGTGGCTCCTGTATGTGCCCTGACCAGGAACCAAACTGGCAACCTCCGTGCTCTGGGATGACACCCCCACCAACCAACCTATCCAGCCAGGGCTACCACAATATTTTAAAGAACCATTTAAATGAGAAATTTTCCCTCAGTCCAATTTGAATTTTTCTTGCTATTCACTGAATTGTGAATGTGAACCTTTTTATGACCTTTTACTATTTAAGCAACTAAGCCCCTCCAGATAGTACGTAACATGCTCAAGTCTTTGTTTTACTTTGCAAGGTTTGCCATTAAGGAAGTATCTCCTTAACAATGTCTTATGCACACTGATGCCAAAATATGCGACTCTTCAATTTTTTTATGCGGCTATTTTCTAATGTCATTTGTTTTGTTTGTCTTGTAACAATATACAAGTAAAATTTTTGTGATTCATCATGCTTAATGTTAATAATTTACAATTTTGCCAAACAATGAAAGCAATTGTCATGAGAAGATGTACACCTGCTGAAATGATAATAGATCACATAATTAGGCATTTTTTTGTACCTGTATATACTAAATGTTCCATTTAAGGTACATTCCAAGCTTCACCTGTTTATTTTTCTTTAAGTCCATTTGTAATTTCTGGGTATGATACCAAATATTCTCATGACTATTATATTCATCTCATTTCATATCAGTTTTATACAGGTATCATGGAATTTCAAAACCTGCATGAGGGCTACAAAAGAAAAATAATGGATTCAGTAATCAACATTTCTTTTTTAAAAATAACTTGTTATTTTTTAATACTGAATACATTCCTGTGTAGCCTACCATTTCTTTCGTGTGTGTGTGTGTGTGTGTGTGTGTGTGTGTGTGTGTGTGTTAGGATTTTAATTAAAGAGAGGAGAAGGGGAGAACAAGAAGCATCAACTCATAGTTGCTTCACTTTAGTTATGCATTGCTTGCTTGTCATATGTGCCTTAACTGGGCAAGCCCAGAGTTTTGAACTGCCCACCTCAGCATTCCAGGTTGACGCCCTAACCACTGTGCAACCACAGGCCCAGGCACATACTATTTCAAGTTAAAATTTTATTAAAATGGACACAATGAGGATATTCAATAGTTTTCCAGATGAAAGTATGATCTATTTTTCAAAATTTTGGCACATCTAGCACAATTTGTGTTTCTTAACATTCCAAAACATGTACACCCCTGGAGAAAACACCTGTGAATTTCCTCCAGTTTATGAATACTAGTTTTTGAAACACATCAGTATATCATTATCATAGATAATAAAATGCATGGAACAACTGAAAAATCCCATTGAACAGTGAAACATTAAGTGTGTACCCTGTTTTTGAAAAGAACCCATAATAAAGAAAATTTAAAGAATAATCTAAGGATGAAGAAAAAGTGTCATCAACATATTTAACATATGTTTCAGAGTAACTGAGCTGTAAGAGGCTACAAATTCTTGGGATGTTTTATATTGCTGTAAGTGGGGTTAAAGCAACCTCAACTGAACAGAAAAAGTCTCTGAAAGTGTACGAGTCTCTAACAAAAACTTGCTACTATGCTGAAAATACTGAGAACCAAGATGTTGGCCCTAAAGTAAGCTCTATTCTCCTGGCATAGTTATTAACTCTTATGACTATATAGAATTATTTCTTAAAAAAACTTAAAGTGGGCTTTTTAACTCCTTTTTTTGTTAAGAAAACAATTGTTAAAAGGGGGAGAAAATTTTAAACTCCTTCTAAGAAATGATTTATATACTATTATGTAAAATAAAATGAACTTATTAAAAAGAATACTGAAAATATTCTATAATGAAATCTGGTTTTCATAATGCTTCTGTCCTGGCATTAATTTAATTCTTTTTTGTCACCATAGTTTTGTTATTCTTCTTTATTATATACATGCTCAATCATGTGCCCTTGTTGTCTCTTTACATTCGCCTTGATATGCTAAAGCTCAGAATTCTCAGTATCATTGTTTAAGTAATTCACAAATCAGCCTTAAAAGTCCAGAGAGTTTCTAACTCAGATATAAAGATTTGACTGATGGTATTTGTATATTTTCTCCTCTGTACAGTGTGTCTGTAAAGTCACGGTGCACTTTTGACTTTTGACCGGCCAAAAGTGCACCATGACTTTACGGACACACTGTATATTGAGAACACTCTGCACAGTGGCAGAATTATTAGGCATACCATTTGGTTTGCTTTTTGCCAAAGCTAATGCACATTGTCTGTGAAATACTACAAAATGTCTTCTATTGCTTCAGTTTGGGAAAAAGGAAATTTATAAAACTTTCAGAATTTGATGTGGAAAAGTAATACTTATACCTGTCTGTTGCCCAGAAAACTCTCCACATAACTGAATAGTCTCTGCTATATAGTTGACCCAACCTTCTATTTCAAATACTATCTATTTGAGCTACCAGTGTAAATGTACTCATTCTTCAATTAAGAAGGTTTTGCTGAGGTTTTCTTATTTAATGTTTTCAAGTACATTGCATATCAATCACACACACACCAAATACTACATATAAACCCAAATTCTCATGAGGGTTTTAAAACATCTTATTTCCCTCCTTTAGTCCTCCCTTGAAAGAGATTTTGGGGGTGAAATGTATGTACACTTGTAACAAATCTTTAAAAGATACACTACAGGTTGAATACAGGTGTACACTGAAATTGACATTTGAGTAAAGCAAACTGCCCTCCCTAATGTGGGTGGACCGCATTCAATCTGTTGAAGGCCTGAATAAGAAAATAAAAAAGATCACCCCCACCCAACTTCCTGCAAGTAAGTGTTAACTTCTCCTGCCTGATGGCCTTGAGTTGGGACATCATTCTTCTCCTGCCTCTGGACTTAAGCAGAAACATTGGCAATTTGGGGATCTCAAGCTTGCTGGGTTTTGGACTAGAACTACACTTCTGCTCTCCTGGCCTTCAGCTTGCCTACTGAAGATCTTGGGACTTGTTAGCCTCTACAATTGCATGAGGTAATTCCCTATAAAAGATATCTGTCATGTAATTATGGAGGCTGACAAGACCCCAGATCTGCAATATATACCTGTATCCTGTCTCCATCTATCCTTTTCTATTTCTGTGGAAAACACTGACTAACACATACTCCAAGAAGTTATTTGCATAAAAAAGTAGCTTGCTCTTCTAATTGGTAGAAGAAAAATGTACTCTATTGTACATTTACATTTTGCCCTGGTCATGCCTCGTTTTTCTTACACAAATATTTTAGTGTCCCAGAGATTTTATTCTCAATATAACAAACTGATCTCATGGAGAGAGCATTTATTGGTAATGAGTATTACAATTAAGAATAGTGATTCTGAACCTACATAAAAATAAATATGTGCATGTAAAGAGAGAATGTACCTCAGATAAGTACACATACCAATATATCTATAAGTCATACTTTCTTTAAATCTTTGATGCTACCACATCTAATACTTCCTTTTTAGTTTAAAAAGTGAAATCTAACATGGTCTAACACTACTTTTCTCAGTCATATATACTTAGTTTTTGATTCCTCTTAGGTTACTCTCTTATTTTTTCCTGAATCTCTTAGCATTGAGATCTCACCCAGTTAATTAATGATGAGTATCAGCTTCCCAAGTGATATGATTCAAATACCTCTTATGTTAAGTTCCAAATATGTCTTCTTTTATAATATGTGTACCCCAGGACATCACAACTTTGCTATGCAATCATCAATTTTTCCAGTGCCTCTTGAGAAATTCAATTTGATGAACAGCATGTTTGCATCATTATCATGTTCTGCACAAGGGGAATTTCATCAACTCTCTTGTGTGGAAAATGGAAATAATAAAAGACAATAATGGTATAATAACAGCAAGAGAAAAATTTAAAAAAGTAAAAATTAATTTTAAGTAGTAAATTAATTAGGTACAAATTCATTCTCATTTTTTTTTACTCATTACCATTCTATGCAAATTAATCATTCTAATGGTTTAAGTTAAGTATAAATGACATTACTAATTTGCTGTACTAAAGGACATGGGAAATCTGCCAGAATGCTAATAACAGCAAAAAGAGGTATAATTATTACCTCTTAATATTAAAAAATGACTTTTAAAATTGTATTTTATTTACTAGTAAGTATACTAAAATCTTTCCATAAAGGATCCAATTTTTTTAAAATTTAAAATAAAATGAAAAGAGTTTCATCAATAAAGTATTCTTCCTACAATAGCTCTGACAAGCAATACTTTTAAATAGAAAAAGGCAAATAAATGCCATATAGATCCCTATTTAAAAATATACTAGAACTTTTTAGCTCTATTTCTTTTATTATTATTAAGCAGGGAGGCAGACAGACTCCCACATGCACCACAACCAAAGTCCACCCAAAAAATCCCTACAAGGAAATGCTCTGCCCATCTGGGGCCGCTGCTTTGTTGCTCGGCAACTGAACCTGATGTGAGGCTATGGAACCATCCTCAGTGTCCAGGGCCAATTTTTGCTCGAAACTTTTGATTGATGGCTGCAGGAGGAGAAGAGAGAGAGAGAGAGAGAAAGGGAAGAGGTGGAGAAGCAGATGTTTGCTTCTCCTGTGTGCCCTGACCGGGAATTGAACCTGGGAACTCTTCACTCTACTGGTCAATGCTCTACTAATGTGAGCCAACCGGCCAGAGCCACCTCTGACTGTTTAGCATGGCGATGTTATGAAGCAACACACCATTATAGAATAGTTTCATAATTATAAAAAATTGCATTAGTAGTTTGTTATTCAGAAACATTGTTGACTTGTCTATTTCCTTGGAATAGCTAATTCTCTCCACTCACCTAATAAATAATATTTCCTAAAGTACCTTTGTAATCTAACTAGGGAATACTTACTGAAAACTATACAGGAAGATGCACTCACCTGGAGGCCCCCAACAAAATGAAAAATTAAACTCTGAATGTAACATATAAGCTGCTAAACATTTGCCAGGAAAAAATATACAAGCTCATTTTTCAGCTAATTTTTTTCCCTTCAACCATAATAATTGATGTGTGAAGAGAGTCAAGGAGAAGACATGGTGATCTCTAAATAAAGAGAGCTATGCTAAATTGTTGAAAATGAAACATACCCATGGGTGCTACATCCCAAAGACTAGGAAGTTATTTAATTTTATTTTCAATTTTATTAATCAGCATGTTAGTTTTCCATGGCTGACATAATAAATTACCACACCAAGTCTTAGGAGCTTCTCAAGTTTTAATTTCTTCTTATACAGAGATATAAACTCTATTTTGCAACTGGATCAAACTATATATAATTTTAATAAAATATTGAACTGTTCTTTAATAATAGCATAATAGTTAAAGCCTGAGTTTAAATTTAAGTGTCAACATTTTGTCGTGAAGTCTATTTTGAGCAAGCTGCTTCATTTTTCCCAAGCTACAAATATCCCCTTCATAATGAAAATTATGTCATGAAGTGATCCATTACTAATGGAAATGTCTGGATCTAAACAAGAGTGGACAATACTATACATCATATGCATTTAACAAACATCACTATTTTTTTTTGATTTTGCAAATTTATCTTCAATTTTATGGTATTTCAACACTTAAGAAAGAATTAAAAACTTAAATTAAAAATAGTAATTGTCATCATTAAAGTAAAGTTTTTACAGTGCTAGCCAATTTAAGGAGTTGAGGAAAGAGTACAGGAAAGGGGTACAACACTTTTTTTCAGAAAACATGATTATTTGACTGCAACATCATGACATTAAATGAAAACTGTTAAAATTAAACAAAAAATAAGACAATAAATGGCAGGTGTTATGAATTGAATTTTGTTTCCCCATAATATCTTAAATTCTTAAGCTCTAGTACCTGTCAATGCTTCTTTGTAAATACAGTGGTACCTTGAGATATGAACAGACCAACATACAAATTTTTTAAGGTATGAGCTACGACTCAGTCTGTAGTAGTTTTGTTCAAGATTCGAGCAAAATTCTGAGATATGAGTCGTGATTTGGGAAGCTGCTGCTAGTTGGCACATTGGCTCACGGGTCCAGTATAGGCAGTTTGATATATGAGTTGACTGATTTACGAGCTCGGTTGCAGAACGAATTAAATTCGTACCTCAAGGTACCACTGTAAGTTCCTTGCAGCTATAAAAGTCCAGAAGAGTTCCTACTGGTGTTGCATAAGCCTTTAATCCAGTATGTCTGGTGTCCTTACAAGAAAAGGAAGAACCATATGAGATGCCTGCCATGTGAAGTTGCAGGCACGTGAGGGAGAGTGCCATGTGACAATGAAGGTAGATACAGAGGTGCTACAGATCCAAACTGAAGAAGACCAGAGATAGCCAGCCACCTAAAGAAGCAACAAGAGGCAAGGATGATGTCTACATATAGATTTACATCCATGTATACAAGATGTGATAAAGACTACATCCATAACTTGATAAACATTTATAAAAACTTAAGGTGTACATTATTCTTAGTAATATAAAATTAGACACAAATCATTATAAAATAGACAACGTTGAGGATGCCTGTTGCAATAGCCAGTAACCATAATTACAATACAAATTCTAGGCTATGCAGTGTGATTACTAAAAACCTAATTAAATAAATAATGGTAAGAGAATAAACTGTCACTTCTTTTTCAAGTTTTAATGACTGTTTAGAAATTATAAGAAAACCAACTACAAAATAACTATAAAAACTAATAATAGAGTTCAGATACTTGTGATCTAAGATTAATATTCTCTCTAGAGAGAGAGAGAGAGAGATAGATGAATAGATAGATAATAGATAGATGATAGATGATAGGTAGATGATAATAGATGATAGATGATGATGATAGATAGATGATAGATATAGATAGATGATAGATAGATGATAGATGATAGATAGATAGATAGATGATGATAGATAGATAGATAGATAGATAGATAGATAGATAGATAGATAGATAGATAGATAGATAGATGATAGATAGATAATAGAGAGACACGTTGATACCCATCTGTCTATATACATATATTCTTTTCCGGCCATATCTATTTTCACCAGCTATTATGGAAAAACCCAAAAGATCTATTAACATGGATGAGCTCATCACAAACCACTACACAGTATAGCATAATTTATGTAAAACATAGATACATAAGCATTTATGTCTATGCAAATAGATATAAAGGAAAACAAAGAGTCATTATAAATTGTTGACAGAGGTTATTACTGGTGAATGGATTTGAGTGAGAGGTATGTAAAAAAGGAGCAGTAGAATATAAAGGTCTTCTTATGTGTTCATGTATTAAATGTTTCTTTTTAAATAATGTTAATGTATTCACAAAATAATTTGGTAGTGTGCATGCTATGAACTTGAAATTATTCTGACTTCTTTTGATTTTCCCAGCTTTTATACTGACATTTCTATTGAAAACACTTTTTGGTCAACTAGCTTAATGATGACTGGATTTGATACTTTTTTTCTTACCAGTTGACACTGTCACAATAAAATTTATAATAAAACATGAAAACAAGTTTATTTTTAAAATATTTATTATAACCTATTTCCTTCAGTAATAAAATGTCTAGGTATTCATTATCTAGCCTAGTCTTATAAAAAAAATAAGTGGAGCCAGAGAAGGTGATATGGTAGTACAATATTAAGAATTTAATATATATCATTAATGTGAAAACAGAACTTACTTGTACTAATTATTTTCCAAAATATTTATTTAGAAAATATCTATTCCAATCTCATGCCTATTACTTCCAAGTAAAAGAGGTTTAAAATTCATGTAACTTGAATCACTATAAAGTCACTTATAAGGAATATCATGAAGAAAGCAAAAATATTTAAAAAGCAGGCTAAATCTTTAAAAATATCCTCAAAGAATACTAAACAGAGATGTGAATGGTCATAATTTTAGTAAAATTCTGTTCTAGCTTAATATCTTTTTTCTTACAGATTATTCTCAGTCTTTCTTATCTTTACATCTTTAGTTTTTCTAAATACTTAAAAATGTTTTCTCCACCCCAGTCTATGTGGGCTCATGTGATTTCAGCCTACCATTTTTTAAAATTCTTTTTAAAAATTAATTAATTGTGGTTACGTAGATTCTAGGGTAACCCCTACTGCAACCCCCTCCCTCATATTCCCCTCCACATCTCACTTGCCCCCCTCCTTACAGCGCCCTCGCCCCTTCCCTTCAGGTTTATCCCATCCTATCATCCCCTTTCCCTCTGTCCTCTTTTACTCTGGTCCCTTTGATCCCTCCTCTGTCTCAATTCCTTTCCTCAGTTCTCAATTCAATGTTCCTTGGATTCCTCAAATGAGTGAGGTCATACAGTATTTTTCTTTTTCTGCCTGGCTTATTTCACTCAACATAATAGTTTCCAGGCCCCTCCATATTGTTGCAAAAGATAATATTTCCTTCTTTTTCATGGCCCCATAGTATTCCATTGTATATATGTACCAGAGCTTTTTAATCTAATTGTCCACTGATGGACACTTGGGTTGTTTCCAGCTCTTCGCTATTGTGAAAAATGCTGCCATAAACATGGGGTGCATTTCTTTTTTTTAGTTGGTGATATGGTGTCCTTGAGATATATTCCTATAAGTGAGATAGCTGGCTCAAAGGGCAGTTCCATTTCTAATTTTTTGAGAAATCGCCATACTGTTTTCAACAGTGGCTGCACCAGTCTGCATTCCCACCAGCAGTGCAGAAGGGTTTCCTTTTCTCCACATCCTCGCCAGCACTTATTCTGTGTTGTTTTGCTAATGAGCGCCATTCTGACTGGTGTGAGGTGATATCTCATTGTGGTTTTAATTTGAATTTCTCTAATGATTAGTGATGTTGAGCATTATTTCATATGCCTATTGGCCATCTGTATGTCCTCTTTGGAAAAGTGTCTATTCATTTCTTGTGCCCATTTTTTGATTGGATTGTTTGTCTTCCTGGTGTTGAGTTTTACAAGTTCTTTATAAATTTTGGTTATTAACCCCTTATCAGATGTGTTGTCAAATATGTTCTCCCATTGTATGGTTTGTCTTTTTATTCTGTTCTTATTGTCTTTAACTGTGTAAAATCTTTTTAATTTGATATAGTCCCATTTGTTTATCCTGTCTTTTATTTCATTTGCCTGTAGAGATAAATCAGCAAATATATTGCTGCGATAGATGTTGGAGATTTTACTGCCTATGTTTTCTTCTAGAATGCTTATGGTTTCACGGCTTACATTTAAGTCCTTTATCCATTTTGAGTTTATTTTTGTGCATGGTGTAAATTGGTGGTCTAGTTTCATTTTTTTGAAAGTAGCTGTCCAGTTTTCCCAACACCGTTTGTTAAAGAAGCTGTCTTTACTCCACTGTATGCTCTTACCTCCTTTGTCAAATATCAATTGTCCATAAAGATGTGGGTTTATTTCTGGGTTCTCTGTTCTGTTCCATTGTTCTATATGCCTGTTCTTATGCCAGTACCAAGACCATTTGAGTACAACGGCCTTGTAGTATAACTTGATATCAGGAAGTATGATACCTGCCACTTTATTTTTCTTTTTCAAGATTCCTGAGTCTATTTGTGTTCTTTTTTTGGTACCATATAGATTTTTAGAATATTTGTTCTATATCTTTGAAGTATGTCATTGGTATTTTAATCGATATTGCATTGAATTTATAACTTGCTTTGGGTAATATAGACATTTTATGGTGTTTATTCTTTCTAACCATGAACATGGTATATGCTTCCACTTGTTTGTGTCTTCCTTAGTTTCTTTTATCAATGTTTTATAATTTTCTGAGTACAAGTCTTTAAACTCCTTAGTTAAATTTACTCCCAGGTACTTTATTGTTTTGTTGTTGTTGCATTTCATTGTTTTCTTAATTTCTCTTTCTGACATTTCATTGTTTGTGTATAGAAATGCCTCTGATTTCTGTGTGTTAATTTTATATCCTGCCACCTTGCTGAATTCTTTTATTAGTACAGTAGTTTTTTGACTAAGCCTTTAGGGTTTTTTATATACAGTATCATATCATCTACAAATAATGATAGTTTTACTTCTTGTTTTCCATTTGGATGCCTTTTATTTCTTCTTCTTGTCTGATTGCTGTAGCTAGGACCTCTAGTACTATGTTGAATAAGACACCCCTGCCTTGTTCCTGACTTTAAGGGAATTGCTTTTAATTTTTTTCTATTAATTATAATGTTGGCTGTGGGTTTGTCATAAATGGCCTTTATCATGTTGAGGTATGTTCCATGTATTCCCACTTTTCTAAGAGTTTTGATCATAAATGGGTGCTGGGTTTTATCAAATGCTTTTTTTGCATCTATTGAAATTATCTTGTGGTTTTTCTTCTTTATTTTGTTTATGTGGTGAATCACATTAATTGATTTATGAATGTTGTACCATCCTTGCTTCCCCAGAATAAATCCTACTTGATCATGATGTATGACTTTTTTCATGTATTGCTGTATCTGTTTTGCTAATATTTTGTTGAGGATTTTATCATCTAAATTCATCAGGGATACTGGCATATAATTTTCTTTCTTTGGGTTGTTGTTGCCTGGTTTTGGAATCAGAAATATGCTCGCCTCATAAAAGAAAGTTGGAAGTCTTCCTTCCTCTTGAATTTTTTGAAATAACTTGAGAAGTATAGCAGTTAGTTCTTCTTCAAATATTTGGTAGAATTCACCAGTGAATCCATCAGGCCCAGGGGTTTTGTTTTTGGGGAGCTTTTTTGATAACTGTTTCAATTTCTTTTGTTGCAATTAGTCTTTTTAGGTTTTCTGATTCTTGCAGATTGATTTTTGAAAGATTATATGTTTCAAGGAATTTGTCCATTTCACCTAGGTTGCTTAATTATTTGGCATAGAGTTCTTCATAGTATTTTCTTACAATATTTTGTATTTCTGTTGTGTCGGTTGTTATTTCTCCCCTCTTATTTCTAATTTTATTTATTTGAGTCCTCTCTCTTCTTTTCTTGATAAGTCTCACTAAAGGTTCATCGATTTTGTTTACCCTTTCAAAGAACCAGCTCTTGGTTTCATTGATTCTCTGTATTGTTTCTTTAGCCTCTATGTCATTTATTTCCACTCTGATCTTTATTATTTCCTTCCTTCTACTACCTCTGGGCCTTACTTGCTGTTTTTTTTTTTCCAAGTTCTTTTAGATGAAGGGTTAGGTTGTTTACTTGAGCTTTTTCAACCTTCTTAAGGAATGTCTGTGGTGCTATGAACTTCCCTTTCAGGACTGCTTTAGCTGTGTCCCATAAATTTTGAGTTGTTGTATGTTCATTATCATTTGTTTCTAGGAATTTTTTTTATTTCTCCTTTGATTTTATTGTTAACTCATTCATTATTTAATAACATGCTCTTTAGTTTCCATGTATTGGAGTATTTTTCAGCTTTTCTTTTGTGGTTGATTTCTAGTTTTATCGCATTGTGATCAGAGAAAATGCTTGATATGATTTCAATCTTCTTAAATTTGTTGAGACCACTTTTGTGTCCTAACGTGTGATCTATCCTTGATAATGTACCAAGAGCATTTGAAAAGAATGTATATTTTGCTGCTTTAGGGTGAAAGGTTCTGAAGATATTTATTAAATCCAGTTGATCTAGTGTGTCCTTTAAGCTGCTGTTTGTTAATTTTCTTTCTTGAGAATCTATCTAGTGATGTAAGTGGGGTATTGAAATCTGCTACTATTATAGTATTGCTGTTGATCTTGCCCTTTATATCCATCAAAGTCTGCTTTATATATTTAGGAGCTCCTATATTAGGTGCATAGATATTTATGATGGTTATATCTTCATGTTGGATTGCTCCCTTTTTTATTATGGAGTGAATTTCTTTATCTCTTACTATAGCATTGGTTATAAAGTCTATTTTGTCTGATATAAGTATTGCTACCCCAGATTTTATTTCATTTCTATTTGCATGAAATATTTTATTTCATTCTTTTACCTTCAGTCTATGTGCATCTTTTGTTTTAAGGTATCTCTCTTGTAGACAGCATATGTACGGCTTCTGTTTTTTATCCATACAGCTACCCTATGTCTTTTGATTGGATTATTTAATTCATTTACATTTAAGGTTAATATTGATATGTAGTTTTTTATTGCCATTTTATATTTTAATGGTGTATTTCTCTTTTGCTATATTATTTTCCCTCTTTGATCTGTTTACAACAGGCCCCTTAACATTTCCTGCAGAATTGGTTTTGTAGTAATGAATTCCTTGAATTTTTTTTTGGTCTGGGAAGCTTTTTACTTCTTCTTCAATTTTAAATGATAGCCTTGCTGATAAAATAATCTTGATTTTAGGCTCTTGTTCTACTTTACTTTGAATATTTCTTGCCATTCTCTTCTAGCCTCAAGTGCTTCTGTTGAGAAGTTGGATGTCATCCTTGTGATGCTCCTTTGTAGGTGATAGCCTTTTTTTCTCTATCAGCTTTTAATATTTTCTCTTTATCCCTTAGCTTTGGTATTTTAATTATGATGTGTGTTGGTGTAGGTTTCTTTGGGTTTCTCTTTAATGAAGATCTCTGTGTTTCTTGAACTTGTGAGATCCTTCCTTGCATCAATTTAGGGAAGTTTTCAGCTATGAGTTGATTGGATAAAGTTTCTATTCCTTGTTCTTTCTCTTCTTCTTCTTTTTCTTCAGGAATCCCTATTATGCAGATGTTATTTCTCTTCATGTTGTCACAGAACTCTCTTCGAGTTTTCTCAGACTTTGTGAGTCTCTTTTCTTTTTTCGGCTCTGCATCCATGGCTTTGTTCATCTTGTCTTCCAACTCACTGATTTGATCCTCAGCCTCATCCATCCTGCTTTTAATTCCTTCTATTTTGGTCTTCATTTCTGATATTGTATTTGTCATCTCTGACTGATTCTTTTTTAATATTTCAATGTCCTTTTTGATACTTGCTGTCTCTTTATTTAGGTGTTCATAATCCCCATCCATTGTTGTTCTAAGATCTCTAAGCATCCTAACAATCATTATTCTAAACTCTGCATCTAGAAGTTTGGTTATTTCCATATCTCTCAGTTCATTTCCTGGAGGATTCTCTGTGGTTTCATTTGAATTGCACTTTTCTGTCTTCTCATTATGTCTGTGTATTTGGGTGTGTTGTTTGTAGAGCTGTTTGAGTCTAGGCTTGGTGTTGTCTGCCTCTACTTTTCAGTTGTGTTATTTCTAGGTCTTCTTGGGTTTGCTTCAGCTGTTGTTTGTAATCCACCATGGAATTTGGCTTTTCTAATAGAGCCCCTTTGAATTCTTGATTTGTTTGTTTTCTTCTCAGTTTTCTTAACGCAGTGGTAGTCTTGTTTACTGATCTCAGCAGGGAGCTTATTTGAAACTGTATTCAGAAATGCAGTGGGTGTAACCTGAGACTCTGAAGACCTGACCTGCCAGTTACTCTCTCTGGGGGCCATTTGCTTTCTCTGCTTCAGTAGGGAGAGGTGTATCTCATATCTCTATGGAGACCTGAGTTCCTGCCCCTCCTCCCCACTTCTTGTTTTCAGCTATGTCTTTTTGTGCTGGTTGGAGCTGGAGAGATATTCTGAGAAGGTTGACCCGGACCCACTTTAGTCTTGTGGAAGGATCAACCCCTCCCCCAATATGGCAGCCTCCAGCACCTCCTCCAGGTATGGCTGCTTCAAGTACTGAATTATTTCACTGCATTCCTTTGTTTGTCACTGCTGTCTTTCTCTCCCCCTTTCCTTTTGGAAAACAAGCCAGCTCTTTCAACACATCTTGTTCTCAGGTCCCCAAGCAAGTGGCTGTAAGTGATATTTTCTACTGTTTTCTGTGGATTGAAAGCCTTTCTGGGCTCTCAACCTCACCCCCCATTCTTTTTCCTGTAAGCAGGGGAGGCTCACCACTTCTAGGCACTCCCCACCAGGCTCAGTGTGGCTTCTTTTTTGTTCCTTGAATTTTGAGAGAAGAAGTTTTTGTAGTCCAGAGTTGGTTTTTCACGCTGGTTGTTTCTAAATTAATTTGTATTCCAGTTTGGTGGTGGGAGCTGGGAGTCTGTGCATCGCCTACTCTGCTGCCATCTTGTGTCCTCTCAGCCTACCATTCTTTTTATTCCGCATCTACTCTTACTCTTTTCTAAGTGAAGTAATTTTCATTTGTATTGTTCCTGAACCCAACAGCTAAACTGAATTATAAAAACAGAAATAAGCTTCTATCATATATTTGTTAGAAACCTGCCATATGGTATTGACCTCTTGACTTATGTAATTGTTCTCTTTACTCACTCAATTACTATTTAAAAATCCATAGACATAACAACCACCCTTGTCAACAACAATTAGATTTGCCTAATGCTCAACAAGTCAAGTTTAAATCATCTCACAAAATACTACTAATTAAAATTTTTTTTATTGAAGAGGTTGCTGGTTCAATCCTGATGAGAGCACATACAGGAGTGGCTCAATTCCCTGTCTCTCCCTCTACATTTTGCCCTTTCTTTCTCTTTAAAAAACTGGTAAATGTTTAAAAAGTTTTTGTACCAAAAAGTGATTGGTCACAAATCAAAATCTGTTCATTAGTGTCAGTTGTGACAACATTTTACTTTATTTTCAGTCTGATAAGAGTACTGGTTGATCAGAATAATAATTACTGTAGGTCGAAGGATAAAAGAAGTCTCAAATAAATAAAATAACACAATTGTACTGGTAGTATTAAAAATTCTATGTTTTTAATATGTATTTACTCCATTTTTTTTATTTTATGTGTGAAGTATTTAAATGCATCAGTTATATAATTAGACAGTTATTATTAAAATTATTAAGATAAATTTAAGTATGTTTATAACCAATGTTTAATATTTTAAAAGCAATTAGATTTCTAAATCTCGCCTATTAGCTGTGTAAGTTTAATAAGCTAAATATGAAACAAAGTACAAGGATTAGCAAGTATTATGCACCATGTTCTGACACAAATTTTAATGCAAATATTCCCATGGTTCTCATAAATCATTAAACTTTCAGACTGAAACAAACTTTGAAAAGAAGAAGGCTGATAAAAAATCCAGTTCAAGTAAGGGATACCATACTGAGCCAAGACTTGCTCCTTTATGATTTCCATAATTTATCACAGAATCATTCCAGATAAAACTATGTATCTCTAAACCTTACTGGTAGACAAAGTTTAAACTTAAGCTGGACTCCCACTTTAAATAACTACATATGATGGGTTAGTAGTAACACTGAAACTAATAATTGAACAACATAGTTTACCCCAAATACTTTTTGAAAGAAATGGATATAAATAATGAATAGAATTGACTATGTATTGAAGGTGGTGGTAAAGAAAACAGCTAAGGCAGAATCCAAGATTTTGAGACAGCAACTTGAGATCACTGTACCACTCATAGTAGAGATTTTATAAGCTTTTGTTAGAAAGTTTTATTTTATTTTTTATATATTTTTATTAAATTTATTGGGGTTACAGTGGTTAATTACTATATAGATTTTGAGCACACTGCTATAATACATTATCTGTATATTGTATTCTGTGTTCTCCACCCAAAGTCTAGTCCTCTTCCATCACCATTTGTCCCCTCTTTACTCTTTTGAAAAGCTATGGGTGACTAGGTCATGATGTTGAGCAGAAGTGTGATTTAAATAACACCAGACTTTTTAAGCTCCAAGAGCCTGACACTGCATTTTTATCTGATAGTATCTTTCATCTTTATCAAATATACTTAGTTACCATTGTGTACATTTTTTACCTGTCTTTTCTCATTCTTCACACATGTCATTTTGTTTTATATCTATTACATAATATTTCTAACAAATTATCTTTTATGATATTTCTCTCTGTGTATATCTTACCTACTTGACTTCTAATATTGTGATTCTAGGTGTTATGCCCTATTCACATTTGTACCCCTAATGATACATATGACAATTTGAATTATCACTGGGGTACAATGTTTTTTTTTATTTATTGTTGCATAAGGTTTTAGAACTGTTTCTATATACATCTGCATCGCTGATTCCAAATCTAAAATTGTTTTTAGGGGCATGCTCTAGTTTTTATGCAATTTTAATTTCTTTTTGTTACAGTTAATGGCATGCATTGGTTTTTAAATTGGAGTTAAAGGGGCAATTATTCTTGGATTGAACATAATGACAAGGCAATTAATGTTTTACAAACATTTCTCTTACTTAACAGTAGTTGTTTTTAAATGTAAAAAATTATTATCTGATAAAAATACCCTCTTATTTTGTTTTAAGATTGAATCATGTCTTCTTTGAGTAGACATAAATGTAAAAATAGTCCTGACACCTTCTGTTATATATGTGCCTGTTACATACTTCAATGTCAAAGGTGAAATCTTTTATCATTTGTGACACGTGCATATATTGCCTATTTCCAAATTCCCCTTGGTGATCAAGACAAGAATTGGGCTCCTCATATTGTGTGTCATAATTGTGAGGAAATGTTTCATGACTGGACAAAAGAAAAACACAAAGGAATGCCTTTTGGTATTCCCATTATTTGGCGTGAACCTAAGGACCACAGCAGTGACTGTTATTTCTGTCTGATCCATACAAAGGGCATCGGCATAAATAAAAAAATGGCATATGATCGCATATGCTAATATTCCTTCAGCAACACGACCTATACCACACTCTAAGACACTCTCGGTTCCAGTTTTCAATGGTATTATTTCTTCAAAGGATGAAGAAAGTGAACATGATGATCAAGTGTATTTTGATAAGATGCATGAGGAAATGGTTGTAGAATCTGAAGGGGCTTTCTTTTTATTTTATTTTATTCATTTTAGAGAGGAGACACACACACACACAGAGAGAGAGAGAGAGAGAGAGAGAGAGAGAGAGAAGGGGGGAGGAGCTGGAAGCATCAACTCTCATATGTGCCTTGACCAGACCAGTGCAGGGTTTTGAACTGGCGACCTCAGCGTTCCCAAGTTGATGCTTTATCCACTGCGCCACCACAGGTCAGGCCCTGAAGGGGCTTTTTTGATGCGAAGCAGTCATTAAGCCCTCAGCAGTTTAGCCAAACCAAATTGAATGACTTAGTAAGAGATTTGGGCCTATCAAAGAAAGCAGCTGAGTTCTTAGCCTCCAGATTCAATAAAAGAATATACTTAGCCTGACTAGGCAGTGGCACAGTGGATAGAGCATTGGACTGAGATGCAGAAGACCGAGGTTTGAATCCCCGAGCTTGCCAGCTTGAGCGCGGGTCCATCTGGCTTGAGCAAAAGCTCGTAGCTTGGACCCAAGGGCACTGGCTCCAGCAAGGTGTTGTTCGGTCTGCTCAAGGCCCGGGGTCAAGGCACATATGAGAAAGCAATCAATGAGCAACTAAGGTGTTGCGATAGCAACAAAAGACTAATAATTGATGCTTTTCACCTCTCTCCATTCCTGTCTGTCTGTCCCTATCTATCCCTCTCTCTAACTCTCTCTCTGTCCGTGTAAAAGAAAAAAAAAGAAGGATATACTTCACCAATCAGCTAAAGTATTGCATTTTAAAAAGCATAAACAAATTTTTGTGGACTTTATTTCCAAAGACAAATACTTTGTTTATTGTCATGATATCAGTAGTCTTCTCAACTAGCTAAGTGTTACCACTTACAGTCCATCAGAATGGCGGCTATTTCTTGACAGCTCTAAACGAAGTCTGAAATGTGTTCTCCTACACAACACAATGGTAATGTTTATGCAGCAGTGTCAATTGGTTATTCAACTCATCTGCGAGAAGATTATAATGACATAAAAATTGTCCTCGACTTTCTGAAGTATGAGGGGCGTAACTGGATCATTTGTGTGGATCTTAAAATGGTAAATTTTCTGCTAGGACAACAGAGAAGTTTCACAAAGTATCCTTGCTTTCTGTGTTTGTGGAACAGCTGAGCTCAGGAGAAACACTGTACATAGAAGGAATGTTCAAAATGTGAAGCTCTGGAAGTAGGGATGCAAAATATTGTGAATGAACCTATAGTTAATCGAGGCAGGATTATTTTTTCTCCACTTCACATCAAATTTGACTTAATGAAGCAGTTTGTTCAGACTTTGAATAGAGAAAGTGAATGCTTTCAACATATTATTTCTGCATTTTCTGCCTTGTCTTTCAAGAACATAAAAGCCGGTGTATTTGATGAACCTTAAAATCAAACCTTCATACATGATGAAGAATTTGCCAGGAAGATGAATAAGGAGGATAAAGCAGCACGTCAGTCTTTTGTGGCAGTTACAAAGAACTTTATTGGCAACAAAAAAAGCACCTTGAACAGTCACCTTGATAAGTTTCCTGAAAATCTTGGAGCTGATAGTGATGAGCAAACTACTGCTGGAGCATTAAACGAGATTGTCCTCAACAAGTACATAAATGCAAGAGCTACAAACGCAAATTTTTGCCTGAATAGATTTTAAATAAGTTTTGCACAATTTTTATGATTAAAATAAATGTTTTAATATGTTCTATTTTGAAATTATAGCAAATTCTGATGCAATCATATCTTTTAGTGTATTAGTATATTTTCTGCATTATATAAATTTTTATATTTTCACAAAGATGATGTCCAAGAAGATATTCTACTTTTTTATGTTAAACTAACTGTTGAAAATTTTACAATAAGATAAAAACCTAAAATCGGGAATTGCAATAAAAATGTAGCTTACAGAAAATAACTAATGTCAGATTTGAGATCAGCACACTCAACTTAGGTAAGAAGAAGTGTTTTGGTGGATGCAACAAAAATTTTGTTACCCAGTATTATGCATCTTCATCCATGTTTTTGAATATTGACAAACTCTCTGAAAATTAGTATTCTTACTTGTCAAGTTAATTTGATTTCACTACGAAATTTTTATTTGCCTTTGTTTCAAATTCAGCTAAACAACAATAAAGTAAAAAAACAAACAAATAAATAAAAAACAGAGAGGGACCCATATATTAAAATCAACTTATTTTATTTTAACTTAAATGCACTCATTCAAAAATATTCTATTACTAAAAGGAAACCATTATTAATAATATACTCTGGGAATATTGTTATATTATATATCAATTTAAAGCTTATGGGATAGTTTAAACCTTTAGGAACCAAATATTCTTGGAGTATTTTTATAATGAAATAATTTTGGAACAGTTTAGTTAAATGATGTAATTATATCCTTTGGACCATCAACATTTTAAGATTTAAATAAAAAATAACCAAAATTGTGAAATTAAAGAAAAAAATCCAAATAACTAGCCAGTCAACTTTTCATACACACACAAAAAGAGTATATTTGTCCCATTAGCAATTTTTTTATGAGTAACAGAGACATTTAACAAATTTCACTTATGTCATAAATTGTTTTCTTAATACTATTTCAGGCAAGCTGCTCTGCATGGATATCCCCAGTTGTGAGATACAACACAGAGATGTAGTGGAATGGGAAGAGCAGTGAGCTGTTTCCCTGCAGCACCAACTCTATCATAAGTCACTGAGAAATTGGGCCTCCATTTCTATCTGACATGATTTTAGAGCTGAATACTTAGTCTCTCCAAACCAGTGACTATTAATTATTTATAATGAGATTATTTTTATAAAGTGGTTTTCTTAGATCTGAATAAGCAAGATAATACTTATAATGCTCTTAGTAACCAGGATTTATATCAGGAATAATTAACACTTTGACACACTCTAAACTCTGCATTAAAAATAAATTATATGGGTCTGACCTATGGTGGCGCAGTGGTTAAAATGTGCACCTGGAACGCTGAGGTCACTGTTTCAAAATCTTGGGTTTGCCTGGTCAAGGCACATATGACTTGATGCTTCTTGCTCACTCTCTCTTCTCTCTCTCTTTCTTTCTTCTCTCTAAAATAAATCAATTAAATTATTTAAAAAAATAATAAATTATATGAATTCTTAATCAATGAGGAATAATATTGGGCCTGATTTTATCAATGAGAGGTGAATACATGATTTATTTTTTACATATTAAGCAAAATATGAGATGTGTTTAATACTATTTCTTTGAGGTCATTGTGACAATTAGATTGACTTTTTCTAAAATAAACAAGAAAGTTAAATGCAGTAGTTTTTACCCATGAGCAACACTTTGATCAAAATATTATTACTTTCCATTCAGATTATTTTATGGTGGATCTGTCTTCTTGATGACATTTAGCTTGCCATATATAAATTATATTTAAGATAATAATCTTGGAATTCCTTAAATTTAAGAAAAAACATGGACCTAAAATAAAGTGCTCTAGAATATTATACAAAGAATCTTTTATAAATAAAGTTCTTAATAGTCCTTAAGACTGAAAAATGTATGTGAACAACACCAAGAAAAACACCACTCTTCTCTAATAAATATAATTCAGACAATGATAAAAATTTGAGGTTTTTAGAATGTCTGTATAATACAGAAAAGACAGAGGGAGTGAGTCACAGTATTCTCATCACTAAAGTGAGAGGTTACACCACTTATTGACCACCATATTTTGGGCTCCATTTTTTAGGCTCTGCAAAGATTAAAATAAAAAAGTATAGAAAAAAGGATAATCCTTTTAAAATAAATTTTTAGGTAATGGGGAAAGCTCTTATATGATGACTTTATACTTTAATCTAAAATTGATATATTTTGAATATTCTTAACCCAAACCATAAGTTTCTCTGTTTATATAACATTTTACCCACATATTAAAACAAGACAGCCTAGATAACATTTCAAAGTGAGAATCAAATTCTATTAGGAATTTTTAGTTATTTACCTTGACCCTTTGCCTAACACTTGCATAAACACTAGCCCCCCAAAAATGTATTTTAAATTATTAAGGACAAACTTTATGCAGTTAGTGATACAGTTTCTTACCTAGCATTTGATTTGCATATAGATGTATGGGGCCAATTCTTTTAGCATAGTTGCTATTACTGACCTTAGGTCGTGTGATTCATGGGAATTAGGTCATCCATCTTCCACGTCAGTCTACTTCATTGTTATTCTTCCTGTAACTTCTCTCATTTTAAGTTCAGTTCTTGAATGTGGCAAACTGAAACACTTGTTACCTTAAGTAGAAAGAAATTTACTAGAAAGTATAGAGCAGTGAAATGTAGGGATAGGTCACACAATAAATGGGAAGTTTTAAGAACTGGTTAGAAGAACAGGAAGAATGCCAGGACTCTCCATAAGAATATAGAGCAGGAAACTTGGCAACACTGGTACACTCACACAGCCAAGGGAGCCTGACTGCCTTGCCTCCACTACATAGTAAATGACGTGTGATAATTCCAACATTGAATGGACCAGCAGAAAAGAGAGAGAAACTGGCCTGTTGAAATCTGTAATGCTAAGAAATGTGGTCCCTGAAAGGAGGACTGGAAGATATTGGAAAGAGAATTAAAAGTTAGACTTCCAGAAAACAAGCGTTGTATAGAATCTGGTATTCTTAATTTCCATTCTCAGCTCGGTATAAATTCTATATTTTGAGAGAATCTGAGACATGTGTTTAATACTATTTCTTTGAGGTCATTGTGACAATTACATTGACTTTTTCTAAAATAAACAAGAAAGTTAAATGCTTTTATCCTTGAGCAATACTTCGATCAAAATATTGTTACTCCCATAATTTATGTTCCTCCCATAATTTAAGTTAAACATTTAACCACATTGTTTTTTGAAAATGAAAGTGTTTGTTATCATCTGAATGGCCTAATTTACATGGTTTTGGTTCAGAGCAAATTGCAGAATAAGAAAGCACTTTAACAATATGTGAATTTAAGCCATATTATTTTATGATTAAAAACATTTGCTAATAAAAAATATATATTTACATATACTTATATCTTCTTGGATATTTAATAGCTGATTTTCTCTGTATAAAACACTTGTTATCTAAAAAAGAAAAATTAAGTGGAGCCCCACTGTCTTAATTGAGCTATTATGTGTTGCCTTAAAAACAGAGTAGCACAGAGTAAATTGCCAAGGAGTTAGTACAAAACATACATTTTGGTGAGCTGGGAAAAGCATTAGGCTATACACACAAAGATTATCTTGATTGTGACTTCAGAGAAAAAAAAAACTGAGAAAACAAAATTAAGAATAGTATTTATATGACTAAAGAGCCACCAAATTTTGTAATTTAATTGGCCTTAAAATAGGGGCATCTACTTTCTCTAATTTGACAATTTTGTTCTAACAATGTTATTTTTACTACTCTAATTTCCAATCAAATTAGGCCAAGAAATTTACCAAACTTTCTAAAGCTTAAAGTAGATTTCTGGGAATAATTTTAAGTCTATACTTTCCAGATCATCTGGAATCTTATTGACCACCTTAGTTCATTAAAATAACTTTCCCATGGCACTTATGTCTTTAACACTTTAAAAATACCTCTAGGAATTGATGCAAGGTCTGGGAATTTCCTTTCATGTCTCTTCCAGTAGTAAGGGTATTAGACCACCAGGCTTCTCTGTCTGCTAGTCTACATGTCTATACTGTGGTTCAAATCAAAGGATATTTACAAGAAAGATTATGGGCCCATTTGTGCCTCTTAGCTTTGAAGATTTTGTTCACTTTCTGGCATCTGAAGAAGCAGTACTTAGAAGAACCTCTTGTCTCCTTCTAAAGAAGTGTGATTATTATTTAGGTAGGCTTAGTACATTTTTATTATCTCAGGAATTAGGGAGAGTCAAACTTACCCCCCAAACTGTTCAGGAACAACTCTTCGCCCAATTTGTTTCTGAATCACTTCTCATAAGGCAATGGGAGAACATAAACAAATTAGTTTTTATAGCAATAACACAAAAAAGTATTACTAGATTCATCCTAATTACTTGGGGTACATACCAAGCTCAGTTTAAGTAAAATAAGCTTTGAAATAGACTGATCTAAGGAATTCCAGGGATTGACATTTAAGAAGGTCACTTCAGCTGAATTAATCCATTGACCCAATGATAAAGTTTCCAATCAAATTCAAAGGTTTGTGAACAGAATAAAAATTTTAAGTATCTGATTAAAATAAAAGTAGATGAGTTAAGAACTATCAAACTTAGTCATTATATCAACTTGGAAGAATTTTTAAATTTATATAAAATTATACCTAATAACAAATGACTCTCTCTAAACCAAAACAATATCTGTGGGATTTAAATACAATTTATTATAATTCCTTTTTAGCATGTTTTTACTTTATTATCTGCCTTTTATCAAAGATGACCTTTTTAAAAATGTGACAAAATATTTATTTACTAGAAAATACTTTTTCATATATTGCTACTGTTTTAAGAGATAAAAATCATTGGAAGTATATACGAATAACATGTTCGTTAGAAATGAATATAATCGATTTAAATTTAACACATTTACGATTAAAAATTATTCCTAAAGCTAAACGGTATGACAGTTTAATTCACTAACTGTGTTCTAAAACAGATTTCTTTTTTGGTGACTTTGCTCATTTTTAAAAGCCAAATTAGTATCTATTGGGGTTCTTTGAAATGTGATGCTTAATTTGAATTGTATACTTTTCAATTCATTAATGATGAAATTGTGAATTATTGTTCTTCACGAATAACCTTACGAATAGTACCTGCATATTGTGGGGAGACAATAGATACAAGTAAAACTTATGATTTATACAAGAAAAATTTTCAGAGTAATTCTACTAGACATTAGTATGCTAGTTTGTTGGTAATTTTAGTTAGGGAAAAGGGGGAAAGTCACTTTAAGTAAGAGAATTAATCATAAAATGCTTCTTAACCATATTCACTTAGTTAATTGAGAGCAATTATAAAAATATTTCAAATGTCTTGAAAGTTCAGGTTTCAAGAAACCATGCCAAAGTTCAGGAAAGGGTACATAATTCAATGCAATGACTCCTAAATTCTTGAATCAGGGATTGTGTGGCTCTGTCAGTTCCCTTGTCTGGATTCCACAGAGTTCTATTATTTCTTCGAATACAACCTTCTATCTTCCAAATTTGTATGTCTGTCCACATTAAAATCATTATTGAGTGCATTATAGATTTCAAAAATCTCTCATCACATCTTCAGTGAACCTGAACAAGGGCTTATATCAAAGCTCCTTTTCAAATTGAAGGCAAATCTTCATTTCTAAAATGATTTATTTCCTCATAAAAGATAAGTTGACCTACTATTTAGAATTTTAGAGAGATTTGCAAAAGCACTCCTATACTGTATTGAAATTTTAGTTGAGCCTAAATGACTCACTCTTTTACATTTAATATATACTTTTAAGCTATTTTATAAATAATCAACACAATTAAAATTATTGTTGCTCAGTCAATTTAAGAATGACTTTATCAATATTTCCATTTAAGAACTACATAATACATTGCTAAATAAATTTATCATGGCTAATAGGAATTAAAACATATTATACTTGATTAGAAGCTATAGTTATAAATATTAAAATATTCACAATTCTGGGGGAAAATGTGTGTTATTTGCAGAATGGAATAACTATATTAATATCAGATACAATAACTTTTAAACATAGATCATTGCAAAAGATAAAGAGGGCTATTTTATTATAATGTAATTTATACATAAAATATATAAAAATAAATATGTGAGTACTTCAAAACAGAGTTCAAAATATATAAAGACACAAAATAATCCAGGATAAAAAGACAAATTTATCATACTTTGAGATTTTAGGTAACCTTCTCAGCAACTGATAAAACACACCAAAAACAAATAAAGTAATAGATATGAACAATACCATCAATCACCTTAACTTTGCAGACATTTATAGAGCACCTTCTGCTACAGTAGAAAAACTTGTATTTTTTCCCTGAGAACATAGTATGTTCACCAGTGCAGATTGATTCATAAAACAAGCTTCAAAAACTGTCAATTAATTGAAATCATGCAGAGTATATTCCAAGACTACAATCAAATTAAAGTAGAAAAAGCAATAAAATATTGGTGGATTGCCCAATATTTGGAAGTTAAACTACAAGTTTCTAAGCAATCCAAATAGCAAATACATTTAAATTAACATTTAAAAATATTTCTAACAAATCACAGTAAAATACAAAATATAGCAAAACTTGTTACATACAGCTAAAGAAGTACATACACAGAGATGTAGAAATGTACAAATAGAAAATAATTAGAAAAACACAAAGATCTAAAATCAATGAACACCCAAAGAAGCTGAAAAAAGAAAGGACAAAATAATGAAGATCAGATGTCAATGAAATAAATACAAACATATAAAAATAAAGATGACTAATAAAGCAAATATTTGGTTCTTTGAGAAGATCAACAAAACTAAACAACAACTTTTAGATGTTAAGAAAGAAAATGAGAGAAAACTCAAGACTGTCAAAATAAATGGGGAGATACACAGTGGTGGAATTCAAATAATTTAACAACCAGTTCTCTTTCCTAATGACTGTTTTAAGTATAAAAAATGTTATACCAAAAAGTAGTTTATTATTTCATACATTTAATACTTAAAAAACATTAAAAGAGGTATATAAAACTAGATTATGTTGAAGGGTTCTCTTTTCTCCACATCCTCGCCGGCACTTGTTCTGTGTTGTTTTGCTGATAAGTGCCATTCTGACTGGTGTGAGGTGATATCTCATTGTGGTTTTAATTTGCATTTCTCTAATGATTAGTGATGTTGAGCATTTTTTCATATGCCTATTGGCCATCTGTATGTCCTCTTTGGAGAAATTTCTATTCATTTCTTTTGCCCATTTTTTGATTGGATTGTTTGTCTTCCTGGTGTTGAGTTTTATAAGTTCTTTATAAATTTTAGTTATTAACCCCTTATCAGATGTGCTGTCGAATATGTTCTCCCATTGTGTGGCAGACTGGTGCAGCCACTATGGAAAACAGTTTGGAGATTCCTCAGAAAATTAAAAATCAAACTACCTTTTGACCCAGCTATCCTACTTATAGGAATATACCCTAAGAACACCATAGCACTGTTCGAAAAGAAGAAATGCGCCCCCATGTTCATGGCAGCATTGTTCACAATAGCGAAGATCTGGAACCAGCCCAAGTGTCCGTCAGAAGACGAGTGGATTAAAAAGCTATGGTACATATATACAATGGAATACTACTCAGCCATAAGAAATGATGACATCGGATCATTTATAACAAAATGGATGTACCTTGATAACATTATACGGAGTGAAATAAGTAAATCAGAAAAAAAGAAAAACTGAGAACAGCATGATTTCATACATAGGCGGGACATAAAAGTGAGAATATGAGACATGGACAAGAGAGTGGTGGTTACGGGATGGGGGAGGGAGGAAAGGGTGGGATAGGGAGGAGGGGAGGGACACAGGGAAACCAGATAGAGGGTGACAGAGGACAATTTGACTTTTGGTGAAGGGTATGCAACACAATTGAATGATAAGATAACCTGGAGATGTTTTCATTGTACATATGTACCCTGATTTATTGGTGTCACCCCATTAGAATTAATAATAATAAAATATATTTAAAAAACTAGATTATGTTATCAGAAGAGTTTTAAAATATTAATGAAAAAAATATTAAATAATACCTGACAAATATTTAAGATATTTTCAATGACAGCTTGTCACCCCTGGTCGTTTGGCACTTTTTCTCCTTACTGAAGTAACAAACACGAGGGAATTAAAATGAGTTTTATGAAATGAATGTATATTACAAGCATAATGTAGTTCTGTCAAATTTTTTACGTATGAACAGAATGAACATTACTGCTGGCACTTAGAATATGATGTTGCACAGATGAAGTTAAGAGAGTAAGGAGCCTGACCAGGTGGTGGCGCAACGGATAGAGCGTCGGACTGGGATGCGGAAGACCCAGGTTCGAGACACCGAGCTCGCCAGATTGAGCGCGGGTCCATCTGGCTTGAGCAAAAGCTCGTCAGCTTGGACGCAAGGTCCCTGGCTCCAGCGAGGGGTTGCTTGGTCTGCTGAAGGCCCACGGTCAAGGCACATGTGAGAAGGCAATCAATGAACAACTAAGGTGTTGCAACGGCAATGAAAAACTAATGATTGATGCTTCTCCCCTCTCCCCATTCCTGTCTGTCTGTTCCTATCTATCCCTCTCTCTGACTCTCTCTCTGTCCCTGTAAAAAAAAAAAAAAAAGAGTAAGAAATGTCAATTTGTGATTTCCACATGGCAGCTGCTCAAGCACCCACTTTAGAGAGAACCCTGATTACAAGTGCCATTTTAACAACCAGTTCGCTAAACTCAACAAAAAATTAAGTATCGGTTCTGCTCAACTTGTGTGAACCAGCTGAATCCTACCACTGGAGATATACATTGTTTATGTGTTAGAAGAATCATTATTTTTTAATTAAAAATTCTCTATAAATTTGTCTGTAGATTTTCTATAATCTCAATCAAATCCCAGAATATTGTTTTGTAAAATTTGAGAAGTTGATTCTAAAACTACATGTAAATACAAAAAAAACCTAAAATATCAAAATCAACCTTAATAAGGTAGAACAAAGTTGGAGGACTTAACACTACTTGACCCTGAGACAACAAAAATTATAGTAATATAAACACATAGTATGGTCTGATCCAAGGATATACCAATGGGATGGAACAGAGAAACCAGAAATAAATCCATATGGTTTTATATTGTAAAAAAAAGTGCCAAAATATTTCAATGGAAAAATAAAATTCTATTCAACAAATATTACTGGACATCTACATAGAAAAAAAGTAAATATTTTTTCATATCTTGCACAATTTACAAAAGTAAATTAAGAAATGTCATGGATTTAAATATCACTATCAGAAGTATAAAGCTATTAGAAGAAACCAAAATAAACTGTTTTGATGATTTGGATCCTGGAAAATAATATCCATAAAAGAAAAAAATATGCTTTAGATTTCACCAAAAATTAAAATCACATGTTCCTCAAAAGACATTATTAAGAAAATGAACAAACTACAAATATGAGAAAATAGGTAATGCATATATTGAAGAAGAAACTGATGGTCACAATCATTAGTAAACACTTCACGAGAGAGTTCAATAACTTGTAGTAATGAGGAGGGGGTACAGAAGTGAGGATAATCTTAGCCAAAAAGAACAAGAGACATTTTCTTTAAAAATGGAAAGAACAACAGTCTAGAAATATCTGTAGGGAGCTAGAAGACATGAACCCCATTTCTGGATCCTGAGTTATATGGGAAATGAGAAATGAAACATATATAAGTTGAATATAGAAGGAAGTTTGCTGGCCATTGAACAGTGGTTTTAGAGTGTATGAGGGTTTGATAGAGAAAATAGCATCAGATGGTATTTCAGAATATAGAGTACCACAGGTATGACATTGCTGTGAGAATAGATGCTCAGAGGTCATAGATGAGAGACATGGAAGTTACAGTTAGCTCAAGACCATTTAAGTAGTCTGCTGGAACCATCACTCTCTATGCAAGTACGATTGTAGTGTAGCCCAATTATGGCAATAAACTTCTCAGAAATAAGCAAGAATTACTTTTACATATTCATTCTTGAGTCACATAAAGATATAAATTTTGCACTAAATTAGACTCATCATTAAACATTAAAAAAAACAAAATGTAAAGAAAGAAAATTCAAGCATAAAATGTTGGCAACTATAAAATGCATCTAATTTTGAAGATTAACTTTAGGAATAATAATATTTTACTACTTACTTTAAATAGAAATGCAATGTTTCCACACAACTTTTATTAAACACTTTCCTATTTCTCCCTTATTGAAATATTCTGGTCTCGATATAAATACAAGTAAAATGTGGTAATGTCAAAACATGAAATTTATAATATAATTTCAAAAGCTAACACATCGATTATGATACTAGCACCACAAATTTCAGCATTAAAATAATGCACCATAAGAAATTACATTTAGTTTAATTTCATTTAAATCAAAATTAAGGAATGAATCATAAATTTTCTCTTAATGCTTCAACATTATTTACTTTTCACCTAAGACACTAAATTTACTAAGATGCCTTTTGCATTATTGATGTTAATAATGAGATGATTTGGTGTCTTTTATAGGAAATTAAATAATTATAATGTTTTATGTTCTAGTAAGGCAAACTGATATTATTTAGAATTACTTAATCACAAACTGTAATATTCCCAATGAGTTTGAAAGTTATTTCTTTATGTGTATGTTTTTATTTAATAATTTTCAAAACCAAATGTAAAATTAAATTTATGATAAGCGTATGTCCTAGTTTTCTAAGACAGTCCTGGTTTATGCCTATTTCCCCAGTGTTCCACGTGGTTAGGTGCCTTCTTTCACTCTAAATATGTTGAAGTGTAGATAATAAATTATCTTAGGTCAAATACTAAGGAAAGCTAAGCTTTTTAGAAGATAACCAGGAGCTGTGTAAAACTTTTGAAATAAATTAGTGAGAAGCCTTCTCTAAGACTATACCAGCTTCCTTCCTCTGATGTTTCGGTCTGAAATGTGCACATGTGGCCCTGGCTGGTTGGTTCAGCGATAAAGTGTAAACCTGGAATGTGGAAGTAACAGGTTGAATCCTGGTCAGGGCACACAGGAGAGGTGACCATTTGCTTCTCTGTCTTCCCCCTCCATATCCCTCTCTTTTTTCTCCTCCCACAGCCATGGCTTGATTTGAGCATGTCCAACCAGATGCTGAAGATGGCTCTGTTGAGCCACCTCCGGTGCTAAAAATAGCTCGGTTGTGAGCATGGCCCCAGATTGGCAAAGCATCAGCCCCAAAGGGGGGGTTGCTGGGTGGATCCTGGTTGGGAAGCATGTGGGAGTTTGTCTCTGTACATCCCCTCCTATCACTTAAGAAGAAAACAGGAAAACAAAAACATGTGCACATGTGTCCAAACTGCTTGACTGTCAGAATCACAGACAGCTCAGCTCACTGGGAGGAGAGGAAAGCAAAATCTTGGGGAAATGATATGAGGAAAGGAAGTGAAGGTCTCTGGGTGAGATCCCAAGAAAGATGGTCAAGATTTTCAGGAGAAAGAAACCAAAGCAAAAATGCTACATGTATTAGAAAGGTGTCCCAAGTGCCACCAAGTAGTGAGTTAATACACATACAATGCAATCATTCTTTTTTTGCCTACAAGAGGATGGACATCATTTTAACCTCTTGCAATCAGAGTCTAAAATCTTTTTAAGGAAGTATTTTGGTTATTATATTATGGAAAAGGAGAGTTTTTTTCTGCAAATAATATTTTACCACAAGATTTTAATCAAAGCCTCACTCCTAAAGTTGAATTGTAACTACATATAGTATAAATATTTCTAAAATGTAAAATATAATATGTCATATAATTACTGCCTACAGATCAACCTAAGCAACACATAAAAATTATATTGTTATATATCCACTATGTTTCTTTACCTCAGTAGATTTTGTAACCATTCAGAGAAAAAAGAAATTATTTTAAACATATATTTGAGTAAATCACCACTATAATATACATTTAATATAAATATACTAAATATACATTGATATAAATATACATTTAATATAAATGTATTACTATAAATCTGTGAGGCTACCAAGCATTTTATTTACTATTATTTCAAATAAAATAAAAATATTATATATGTTATTATGTATTATATTGTTGTATATCATATATATTATATAGTATATATTATAATACCTATATATTATAATATATAAAGTATATATTATGTGTGCATTTTATAGCAGGTATGGTTCAAAAGTATCTTCATTTTCAGAGTAAAATATACTTTATAAATAATACTCTGATGATTATACATGTCTTCTCTAAAGTATCTCACATCTGTGTCTACTGAGAGCTGATGCTGTACAGCAGGGGTCTCCAAACTACAGCTGTGGGCCGCATGCGGCCCCCTGAGGCCATTTATTTGGCCCCTGCCGCACTTCCGGAAGGGGCACCTCTTTCATTGGTGGTCAGTGAGAGGAGCACAGGATGCATCCGCACCCATAGTTCCCATTGAAATACTGGTCAGTTTGTTGATTTAAATTGACTTGTTCTTTATTTTAAATATTGTATTTGTTCCCATTTTGTTTTTTTACTTTAAAATATGTGCAGTTGCATAGGGATTTGTTCGTAGCTTTTTTTTATAGTCCACCCCTCCAATGGTCTGAGGGAGAGTGATCTGGGCCCCTGTGTAAAAAGTTTGGGGACCCCTGCTCTACAGAGTATGTTTTTCTGCCTTGTCTCATTGTGAGGCTTAATTCCAAAGATTGTTTTTGCCTTTTTTCTTCAAACTTGTATCTTCATAGATTTTGAGGTAACATTAACATAATCAGATCATTCTGTCAGAAATACATGGGTATTAGCCATCTACCACTCCTAGTTCAGATACATTAATATTCAGATCAAAAAATTCATTTGCAAAATAACTGGTCAAAAACAATCTCAATGCATGTTATGACTTGTGTTCATCATTATCCTTTTCTGTAAAGTTGGTGGTATCACTTTTTGGTCTCCATAAAAATGTATGTTTCTATTTTCAGAAAAACAAAAATATGGATACAGGACTGAAAATTTTATTTGCATGTGTACATTTTTTCAAAGCAGTGTTCACACTCATACCAAATTCAGGTGTCATGCTTACACTATCACATTTAGTCTTATCACAATATTGATTAACATTATCTTCTCTATCCTTAAAAGTAAGAAAATTGAGGTTTTGAAAGACAAACCCAACCAAAGTCACATGTTAGGGGAATGGCAAAACTGGAATTCAACCTAATACTTACTTTACGTCAGGATGTTCTTTGTGGCATATTTTTGGAGAGGTAAGAGAGGTAATGTTGGGAAACTAAAAACAACTTAAATGACTGCAAGGGACTGATTAAATAAATTTCTATATGGTTTTAATAGAGTGAAAGATGATACAAATGTTAAAATGAAAGACTGACACAAAAAAAGAGCAGGAAGATAATATGATAAGTTGATGACATTGATTATTTCTAGGAAGAGTTTTGGGCCAACTTGGAAATGACAAGAAGAAGAAGAACTTATATGTATGTGGATTTTTATACACATATTATTCTTATACTATAGGTATATTTGTTATTTTTATTATATAACATAGTTTTATAATACATCCCATTTTTATGTCTTAGTATTAAAAGGGGAAAAGTCCTGCATATTCAGAACTTTTGGTTCCACAATTTTTTCCATTAAAACGAAGTATCCTCTTGGTGAGCTAGAAACAGTTCATACAAGGAAAGAAAAATGGTTCTGCTAATTTGGCCTGACAACTGGTCTAAGTATGACAGCAGCGAGGCCGAGCTGTGGACTTTCCTGACAACACATTAGCAAATGGAAATTGCTTTTTTTGCAGTATGGGTGACTCATTTCTTCAACTTAGTCATGGTGTCACTTCTGATTGAACTGCCCTAATAAGAGGAACATCTGTTTTCTTCTCACTTGATGTTAGTGACTCCAAATAATTAAATGCTGTGAAATTAAAAAAAAAACTATCATTATGATTTCTATGATGTTCTTGTCTACTTCTTGTTAGTTGATGTAGTTATGATAAATAGGCCGTTATCCACAAAGAGTGAGATTTAAACTGTGTGAGCGGTTTGCCTCACTTTAGACTCTACACAGAGTTAAATTACTGAAAGCATCCTGTTTTCAGTTTCAAGTAAATGCTTAATGCTGTGACATAGTAAATGTGTCAGCAATTAAACATGTTTTGAAGTTAATCTGGTATTTGATTTAGAGAAGGTCAATTCAGGCGCAAGCTGAAGGAATCTTGCTAGGCATAAAAGAGACTAACACAGATGCTGTTAGAGAAGAAATTTAAGTCTAGTGTGAACAACAAAAATATTATAGCTCTTAGGTAATTGCATAGTATGGCTGGTGATTTTCCAAAATGATCTTGTTCTAATTATAGAAAGCCAAAGTAATACATGAAAGTATAATTTAGACTAGAATATTAGTATTCAAAATAACTTCTTACAAACTGCATTGTGCAAGTTGTGATCAGACCAGGATTTAAGCTTCCCACTGGCTTCCTACCTATATTATATTCAGTTATAAGCCAATTTGCTTAAAGTCTCCAGGAAAAGGAGCAAGCACAGTGCCCCAAAAATGCTCTTTTTACATATCTGCTCTCCTACCTGAGACACTGGATTATATAGAAACATAAAGAGCCTCCTTTCTCACTAACCCTTTTGAGTGTAGGAGTTCTGAGAAAGTTTTCTTTTTCATTCCTTTTATCCTAATGCAGAAGTGCATCAAGTGAATATCACATCACTGCAACCACTAGAAAAGAACAAAGAGAATATAAGACAGAAGAGAATTTTTCATTTTATTCTTTCTCTGACCACTTTAGTTAGGAATCTCATCTCATTTTACAAATAACATGAACAATTTGCTTTTATAGTAATTGCTACCAAATGTGTTCTGTTTAACCAGGTATCTAGTTCCTTTAACAGTTCCGTCCAATTGTGTAAAATTTTACAGTAATTTTCTGTAGAAAAACAAGATTGGTGGCAGGTGTGCACAAGGAAGGGGAACAAGGGGTCTGCTGTCTTGTTTCCTATTTCTTTATTCTTGTCTCCTGGTGCTGGAGGAAAACGAAGGGGAAAGGGAAAACAGGTTTGCTGTTCAGCATGGCCTGAGGAAGGTTATAGTCCTTTTTAGTTACTACTTACTGCAGCTGATCAAGCTTTTTGTCTGTAGGCTCAATGTAAGCAGACAGACGCTGACATGAACAGGCAAAGACAAAAAAATTCTGGTGAACCAGTACTGGTCCACAAAGGCAGTTGAAAAACCCTGTACTAGAAAGTAATCAACAAAACACATTGCTTAAATTTAATTTAACCTTCTTCTGAGAATCAGTTTAATCAATTTCTCAGTGGCATATATTTTATTATTTACTCAAGATTTTAGCTGATTGTTTCTTTTGACAACTTCAGAAATATAATGATAATGCTCAGTGAAAATTCTCTTATGTCTATTTTAATTATCAATTATAACAAAAAAATTCAAAATAATTTTATTTTCTAGGTCAAAATTCTGTTATACAGCATTGGATGTGAAAGCTGATTATATACATTTATATTATGAAAACTAACTGAATTTAGTGTTTGAGAGTGAAAACTCATCTTTCATTTTTTCAAAAGATTATTTATATCAGAAATACCTAGCTCTCTGAATGAATACTATACAAACAACATATTTTCTACATTTTAGAAGCTAGAAGACTTAATAAATTTGACTAGTAAGTGTCCTTTAATAGTCTGTCTACTGAGTTCAAAGATTTTATTTTAATTCTGTGAGAGAAGGAGAGGCAGAGACAGACTCCCGTTTACACTCCGACTGGGATCCACCCAGTAAGCCCACTAGGGGGCGATGCTCGGTCCAGCTGAGGTGTTGCTCTGTTGCTCAGCAACCAAGCTCTTAGCACCTGAGGTGGAGGCCATGGAGACTCTTCAGCACCCTGGTCCAACTTGTTCCAATTGAGCCATGGCTACAGGAGAGAAAGAGAAAAAGAGAGAGAAGTGAGAGGGAGATGTGTGGAGAAGCAGATGGGTGCCTATCCTGTGTGCCCTGACTGGGAATCAAACCTGGAACATTCAAATGCTGGGTCAGTGCTCTGCCACTGAGCTAAATGACCATGGATTTGAGCTCAAATATTTTTTTCTTAAATGGAGTCTAATTAATATTAGCAATTGTAAATATCCAGTCTATTGACATTATTTGCAGATTCTGCATTTGTGAATTTGAGTACTTGCTAGAGGTGATTTATAATGCCAAAATCAATAATTGCAGTGCTTTTTTCTATCATTCAGTTACATGTATATGCAGAGCAACAATATTCACCTTCACAGCTGAGGTCAAGATAGGCAAAGCTCTGCTCATTTACTACTTGGAAGCTGAAAATAAAAAAAAGCCCTGTTTTCTACATTTTTGTGCTTTTTTTGTTGATGATTTCACTACTTAAAATGCCCCTCAAGTATAGTGCTGAAGTGCTGTCTATTGTTCATAAACATGAGAAGGCTTTGCTGTGCCTTACAGAGAAGATGTGTGTGTTATATCAGTTTTTTTCAGACATGAGTTATAATGCTGTTGACCATGATTTCAATATTAGTGAATCAACAATATATATTAAATAAGGTTTCTTAAAACAGAAACATATATAAAACAAAGTAATGAACTGATTGGTTGACAATAATATTGTGACCAGAAGCTTATAGGAGCCTAACTTTGTATTTCCCATAGGAACAATAGTTCAGTGTTCACTAATTTGATGTTCACAGCATGTTGGGCAGATAAAATATAATATGCTCACTTTGTTAAAGATGGTGCTGCCCATATGGAAGCCCATCACCCAGGTGATATTATTTGCCCTTATGCTTGGGATGGCTATGGGGGAAAAACTGTAATGTAAGCAGGCCGGGTCATTATAGCTTAAGGCTTTATTTTAAGAGCAAGCTTTTCCCCATGCCCTTGGATGATTGGATGATGTAGGGTGGTGCACTCTCCTGAGGAATCCCATTATGCTTCAGATGGGTGACTTTGTATCAGAGACTTTCTTGCATGTAGATTGGATTAAGGGTTTGGATTTCTACATTATAAAGTGGGGCAGACCAGGAGCTTGATCGCTCTTGGTTCCTGAAGTATCAGAGAGGAGAGCAGATGAAGACCATGTGGTGGCCAGGAGAAACAGCTAAGGTGGCAGAGTGCTGAGGGAGAAGCCAGTTTGTGAAGAGTTTTTGCAGGAGGAGATGGGGAACAGAGGTGAATAAGTCTGGTGAGCTAGAAACCTTTGATTCTAGGAAACTTGGATAAGTCAGTAGCTTTGTGAGCACTGAATGTGTGGGTTTTAGAGCCCAGTGTGTGTTTTTGCTTGCCCGCCGGGTGCAAGCTAGAATTAAAGTTGATGGCTCACCAGTTTTTGGCTCCATTGTTTCATTACCGACTGTTCAAATCTAATGCGAACCTGCTCGGGTCGGGCAGCTGTGATCCTGGCCTTGACTACTGGCTTTACACAGCAACTTTATAAAGTACACTGTGAAAATCAAATGTATAACTAAATGAAACAAGTTCTGCTGGTTAAATGGTATACCTCATAGTTTTTATATTGTTTATGTCAAAAAGGTATCTACAGCTTGATGTCCATTCCTTTTACAAAAGGGTTAAAGAATGCTCTGAGCATTGTAAGGAATTTTATTGGTTTATACTTATATGCTCTTTATGCAATGACAATTGGATCATATTTTCTTTTATTTAAAAATGATTCAGTGACCTCCCATGCCTTACAAGATGAAATTCCTTAGCATGGCATCACAAGCTCAGCCATAGCCCAGTCCTTTCTTAATTCTCAAGAACTTCTGTTTATTTTACATTTTATAGCTAATCTATCTGTTGAACTGCTAAAATTTATCAAAATTCCAACTTCAATGTCACTTCCTTTGGGACAACTTTCCCAACTTGCCAAAGTAGCAGTCATCACTTCCTCTTCTGTGTCCTCATAGTGTTTTTGTAGTTTCCTTTTTCATGACTGTCATTTTCATTGCATTGGGAGCTGCTGTACACGATGGAGTCACATGTTAGACATATGGAACTCTAGGCGTTGCATTGAGAACACCAGTGTAAAATTCAAAACTACTTTCAAATTTAATCTTCCCAAAATAACATCAGCAAAAATCTATGCATATATGTTAAAATACAGAACCTTAACATTCAACATAATAGAGTCAGCTCTTAAAGGGACATTAAATCAGGTATTGGACATTCAATATTTGACCCTTTTCCAAGAGCTCTATGAGAAATTTTTCTTCCCCCACAGTGTATGGGGTTTGGCCAAAAGGGCTCTACCATCACACATCTCCTACCGTGACATCAATTGGAAATTAAATTTGAAGTTAATCTCGAGACAAGGACATCAGGACAGAATCAAATAATTGCAGAAATAACATTATCTGAAGTAGCATTAGCAGGAGTGGGAGGAGCAGCCTCTATTGTGGGTGCTAGAGGATGGCTAAAAATGTTAGGCTTCCATGGTCAAGGTAATTCTATAGCATTTGATATGCATCTAAAAGGAACTGAGAAATTGGTACTTATAAAGTGATTACATTCATGAGGATAGTTTGATGGTAGAAACCCTGCAAAATATGCAATCTCAGATATTTTTAAATAGTAAAAACTAAGACAATAAAAAAGAAAGCTAAAAGAGAAAATAGATATATGGTCCAATTCATTCTTGGAAAATAGAAGTAACATGAATTCAAGGGAAGTAAAATAATTGGCCACAGGTCACATGGCCACTGGAAAAACTAGGCTAAAAACCAGGTCTCTGAGGTATAATTTGGTACATTTTATGATGCTATTATGCTTTCCAAATAAATTTTTACTCATTTTTGCTTTCATTGTATTTTGAGAGTATTCAGTTTTTATTTCCCTACTTGAAAAGAATCCATCCCTTATTATGTGTCTTTGTTTTTAGAATAAATTCTAGATTTTAAGAGTATCATAGATGTCATATGTAAACATCATCATTAACAAAATCAAATTCTAGTTTTAATACTTAAACTAAAAGTACAGAAAATTAGACTATATGCCAATTGAAATTGTACCTCAATTATTGCTATAATTTAAACACTTTAGTAATATATTGCCCTATATACTGCTTGTGTACATTAACATTCTATATACTACTGTTTTCCAAAGATGTTTATCTCATTTACATTCAGTGTTTTATTTTTGTTTTTTTGTTTTGTTTCTTTTTTTTTGTATTTTTTTTTGAAATGAGAAGTGGGGAGGCAGAGAGACAGACTCCTGCATATGCTCTACCAGGATCCACTTGGCCAGTCGACTAGGGGGCGATGCTCTGCCTATCTGGGACATTGCTCCATTGCAACTGGAACCATTCTAGTGCCTGAGGCGGAGGCCATGAAGCTATCCTCAGTGCCCAGGCCAACTTTACTCCAATGAAGCCTTGGCTGTGGGAGGGGAAGAGAGAGAGAAAAGAGAAGGGAAGGGTGGAGAAGCAGATGAGTGCTTCTCTTGTGTGCCCTGGCTGGGAATTGAATCCGGGACTTCTGCATGCCGGGCTGATGGATAACCGTTGAGCCAAGCCAGAGCTACATTCAGTGTTTTTAAGAAAAATATTTGGTGAGTTTGTAACAATGGCATCTGATCAACATGATAATAAACAGCTCCAAGTGAAACTTAATTCATGATATTTATTTGGGCAAAACTTTTCAGGCAATTTATGAAAGTTCAAAATTCATGAAGCAGTATTAATTCTATATCTTATTTCTTAAAATCCACTATGGATTTAGTGCCAATATTTTTTATGTCTTTATATATTATCTTATACTCTGGATCCATTGAACCGATTTTAATAGAATCTTTTTCTTTCTTTTTTTAGCCAAAAACACTGTCATCAAGGGAAATTAAAACTCCCTGACAGTGGAATCATTACTGACCTCTTCGCTTTCCAACATGTACAGATCCCAGCCAACAGCTGCTCAGTTCTGTCAGGCAGCCATTGCTTAGCTGAACAAACTGACTTCTGATAGAGTATTTGTTTCTAGAATTTGAGTAGCTGGTTTTAGTTTATAAACTTTTTCTTAATTTGTTCTCACCATAAAGTTTTAAATATTTCCCATAAGTAAGAAGTGTGAAAGTTTTAGTTATCAAAATAGATCAAAAAATTTATTTCTTTTTAAGTTGGTCTGATTGGCAAAAAGCTAAAATCAAAGGCCAGTTTGATTTCAGAGGAGGTCATAAGGATGGGAATATAGACTTCTTCAACCAAACTGTTGCTTAAAGATAAATACCCATGTTGCTTAAAGATAAATACCCATGTATAGACCTCTCCTGAATGCAAATAACTTCTTAAACTATCATTCAATAATCACTTTCTATAGGAAAGTTGAAATTTGACTAAGCAATTATGAACTTAGTAAATGTAAAATAAATAGAATGTTATCAAAATTGAAGTATGAAAAAGGCAAATAAGTAGAATTAAAAGATTTAAGATCATCAGAATTAAAGTACCATATATAGCCTTTCACAAAACCTACTCATGGAACTAAGTAATTTATTTTAGAAGTGCATTTTACATATAGTATGATATTTTCTGGAGTATATATACACCTGCTTCTGGTAAGAAAAGTTTTTTTCCTAGGCAAAGGAGTACCAAAGAAGTCTTTGAGAAAATTCGAGTCAGTGATTGCCTAGAGATAGCCTCTCCCTTGGTTGGTACTTTGCCTTGTTTACCCATTCCCTCTCCACCCCAATAACTGCAGATAAAGCAGTGCTTCATTTCTTTGTATAAGTTAGGATTCTTTCAGTTGCAGAAATAGAAACTTCAAATCAACCAGTTTAAACATTAAAGAAATCTGTTGTTTTATTTAATACAAAAATTAGAAAGAGAAGTTGCTCCAGAGATAGTTGGTTAGCAGCTTAGCGATACCATCACAGAATCAAATGTCTGTCGGCCTAGGGTTCAGTGTGACATTCCAGCAAGCCTGGAATTAATCTAAGTTGTTTTACTGAAGTAAGAATTATACCTGCCTGGCACTGAACTTTGGTCAAGCTATGAAACTTATTGTTTAAGGGTGCAGTTTTGTAATCATGATTCCGAGGACTGTGAGGTAGTTTTATAAGCTTGTCAGCATTGTTTATAGATAAGAGTGAGATTGATGATGTGCACCTGGACTTGAGACTGATGATGTGCTCGGAGACTCCTGGAAGGTCTCCCATTGGGTTGATTATGTAGCAAGGACATAATTTGGTGATGAGCAGAGTGTAAGAAATCTGAGCTGACCTGACCAGTGGTGGTGCAGTGAATAGAGTGTCGACCAGAAATGCTGAGTTCCTCAATTCAAAACCATGAGGTCACAAGCTTGAGTGCAGTATCATTGACATGATCCCAGGATTGCTGGACTGAGCCCAAAGGTTGCTGGCTTGAAGTCCAAGGAGCAAGACCAAGGTCACTGGCTGGAGCCTCCCTGGTCAAGGCACATATGAGAAGCAATCAATGAACAACAAAAGTGAAGCAACTATGATGCTTCTCATCTCTATCTCCTCCCTCTTTCTCACTCTCTCTCCCCCCCCAAAAAAAAAATAAGAGAGAAAGAAAGTATAAAAGAAAAGAAAAGAAAAAAAGAAGAGAAACCAGGACTGAAAATTATTTGGACAGTCTTCTTATTGGGGGTCCCATGCACATGTCAGATGGTTCTGACCCAAGAAGGAAAGCATATCATTAAAGCTTTTACAGAGGAAAATGAATTTGAACTTAGCCTCTCTTGACCCATTGCTGTGAGGAAGCCATTGGATGTGATGCAGATCCTTACTTCAGTGCTGTTGCTTTATTGAATTTTTTCTTCAATAAAGTGTAGATTTGTTAACATTATCATTTGGGGTCTTCTGAGTCAGGGCTTGCATAAGAGTCGTGTGAGCATGGAGTAAGTATCTCCTTAAGTTTTATACACCAGGATCCTTGCAGGCTTTACTCTTGTCCCAGTCTTGTCTTCTTTTTATTTATTTTTATTAGTATATATAAGCATTCAAATTCACTTTATTGTTATCCCTGAAGTACATGTATGTGAAGAGGAGATACTAGCAAGATGTTATTGCTCAATGTCAGATTTAATAGTAATTTTTTTTATTTTTTATTTTATTTAGACAATTAATTTTAACAGAGTGACATTGATCAATTAGAGTACATAGATTCAGAGAAAACATCTCCAGGTCATTTTGACATTTGATTATGTTGTATACCCATCACCCAAAGTTAAATTGTCTTCCATCACCCTTCATTTGGTTCTTTGTGCCCCTCCCCTCCCCCCACCCTCTCCCTCTCCTCCCCTTTCCCTCCTTCTGGTAACCACCACACTCTTGTTCATGTCCATGAGTCTCAATTTTGTATTCCACCTATGTATAAAATCATACAGTTCTCAGTATTTTTCTGATTTACTTATTTCACTCAGTATAATGTTATCAAGGATGGGCCTTCATAACAAGTCTTGTCTTCTTGTCAAGTAATCCTTTCTAACTGCCACCGACAGTGAACTGAGCTTCATGCTCAGACTTGTTTACTATTGTCACAAGTGCCTACCAGTGGCAGTTGGGGCTCCATGTTTTCTTGCTTATCTACAGCAGGAGAGAAAAATTTCATTGCAACAATGAGCTATAAATCTCTTCTTTTAATTTTCTTAGTTTGGTTCATAGCATCCTGATCACCTGGAAAATGCAAGGCCTTAGATGGTTTTATTAATCAAGACGACTTTATAGAGCTGGTTTAAAGGTAGATGTGTGGAATGAAATAAAAAAAACAAACAAAACAGAATTATTTTAAGAAATTGAAGAGGAGGAGGTTTATTGTAGCTTAGGCAACCAAAGTTGTCCCCAAAACCTTCTTATTGACAGAAACATTAACTTAAAAAGAAATGGAAAGTCCAGCTTATGAGTCAAATACCAAACATGTATAACTAAACTTAATATTCATGATGCAATTTATAAAGTTTTTCTAAGAAAACCCTTTTACATTGATGATTATTATATAACACTAACATAAAAGATTAATATGAAAATATAGTATAAGGCAAAAAATTTTAATTAATGGCACTAGTGCTCACAAAGATGACAGGTGTAATTATCATTTTTTTCATTGATTTCCACAAAACAGTAAATCAGATAATTGAATACTAATAATTTCTTGTCACAGATATATTATTTTAGATTATTTTTAAAATGCAGTTAAAAATTAATCTAAAGTCTTATTAAAGATGTAATTATCCCACATTAAATTCTTACTCATTTGAGTTGAAACTATTTAAATTCAAATAATGCATGATAGGAATACTGTTCAAATTTTTCAGTTTTAAAATATAATAAACTTCATAAGAGCTTGACCAGGCGGTGGCGCAGTGGATAGAGTGTCAGACTGGGATGGAAAGGACTGAGGTTCGAGACCCCAAGGTTGCCAGCTTGAGCGTGGGCTCATCTGGCTTAAGCAAAAAAAAAAAAAAAAAAGCTTACCATCTTGTTGCTGGCTCGAGCAAGGGGTTGCTCAGTCTGCTGAAGACCTACGGTCAAGGCACATATGAGAAAGCAATCAATGAACAACTAAGGTGTCGCAACGAAAAACTGATGATTGATGCTTCTCATCTCTCTCCATTCCTGTCTGTCTGTCTCTTTCTATCCCTCTCTCTGACTCTCTCTCTGTCCCTGTAAAACAAACAAACAAATAAAAAACTTTTATAAGAAACTGCTCATTTCAATGATTATTAATATATTTTACTATACTCCTGGAAGATTATTAAAATGCCACTTTTAACCTGTAATAAATATATATATAATAAAGAAATTGAGAGTACAAATAAGTAGCAATATGGAACATAATATTAGATGTTTGAATATGGTAAGAAAAATATAAAGATATAGGAAGAAACTGGAAAAAAAAATGACTACCAAAAATAAATTGTCTAGCAAGAAGTCATTTATACAAATTATAAATTCTTGTTAAAATCTTTAAATTGATATTTAAAGATGTTTTATTATCAGAATAAATAAATACAATAACCAATCAAATAGTATACAGGATCCTAGGATATAGTTCAATAAGATATCTCACTTTTCATCAGTCTTATTTCCACTTTATAAAGATTTTTTCTTTTAGCATCTGCTAATATTTTTGAAGTTATATCTAAAACTCTATGTAATATACATATTATTCTACTTTGTTGATTTGTAAAGACATGTCTTTTATGAAGAAAACTTAGCTCCCTTATGTTAGACCTCTCCCAGAACCTATTCTCCATTATACGGAGATTTGATGGTTATTTTGTACTTGCATTTATTATTTTTAAATTGTTCTTTTCTTTTCATAAACCTGTATTTTTCCCCTGATGCTCAACTTCTCATAGTGTATTATAAGAATAAAATAATCTCTTTATCTTCTTTGCCTCACCTTCTGTCCTGTTTTCTATTACTTCTATATTCTGTCCAATTGTAACTATGCTTTAACAATTTATAAGTTAAAAATCAAATAGTTAACATTTATAATACACTGTTATATAAATATGACTAAACTTTACTCTAGGATTACATTTTCTTTTCTATGAAATTAATGTCACACACAATCTGATGTCACCTAAATATGAATATTTCTAACATTAAGGTTCAATAGTCTTATCTCTGAGTCAGTCAATTGCTTAAAATCATGCCACATCTCAATGTGCTTCATATTTGACTTTCTGATAAAGAGCTCTCTTTGTTTCTCTTAAAGTTTCTATTAATATTTTTCTTACGTGATATGACCTTTACAATGCTCTTTAGTTTTAGTCATTTTTCCTAGATTAACTAATGTATAGATGTTTTCACTTTTGCTGATCTGATCTGAATGAGTCACCCCCAAGGACTTAGACTAATCTTTCCTTTCCTGACTTCTTTGAGCTACTGTTTCTTGGAGCTCAATCATTCCTTTATTCAAGATATTCATAGAAAGCGCATATGGAAGATACACTTGCTAAATCTCTACATGTTTGAAATAATTTTTATTTTGCTTTTGTACTTCATTGATTTTGGTTGGGCAAAAATTCTAAGTTCTAATTCAATTTTCTTAAGAAATGTAAATTATCTTCTAGCATCTAGTCTTAATGAGAAGATACTTCAGAATATTTTGATTCTTGTTCTTTTGAAAGTCATATATATTATTTTCATCTCTGAAAGGCTTAGCATTTGTCTCTTTGTCTTTAGTATGCTGCAGTTTCAGAATGGTGTGCTCAAGCAGAGGTAGATGCTTTTTATACATTGAGCTTGATATTTAGCAGGGCTTTTCCATGTGAAGATTTGTTTCTCTATAAATTGAAAATTATATTGTCTCTTGATAATTACCTCTACTTCCTCAGTTCTCTTTTTCTATGATTCCTGAATATGTAAATTTCTGGCTTTCTTTTTTAATTACTGGCATTTTTAAAATGTTTTATTGCACTTTTTCTTTGGATTTTTATTTATTGATTTTTGGAGATAGGGGAGAATGAGAGAGACAAAGAGAAAAAAAGAGAGAAAGAGGGAGTAGAAGCAGGAAGCATCTGCTCGTAGTAGTTGCTTCCTATATGAGCCTTGAGCAGGAAAGCCCAGTGATTCAAAATCGCGACCTCAGCATTCCAGGTTGATACTTTATCCACTGAGGCACCACAGGTCAGGCAATTTTAGGTCAGGCAACTTCTGGTATTTATTAAAAACTCATCTGAAAATTTTCTTGTCCATCTATTCTACCTCTGAGATGTCCATTTATTTTCTATCCCTTTGATTTTTATTTTCAATATTAGTATTCTTATTTTTAAACATGCCGTCTCTTTCTTATTTCTTTCTTTTTTCCTAGTTACCATAGTTGCATACTGTGTATAAACAAGATTTCTGCATCTGGGGGTAATAATCACTCCGTGTGTGTGTGTGTGTGTGTGTGTGTGTGTGTGTGTGTGTGTGTGTGAAAGAGACAGAGAATGACACAGAGTGAGGGACAGATAGGGACAGACAGGAAGGAAGAGAGATGAGAAGCATCAATTCTTTGTTGCGGTACGGTACCTTAGTTGTTCATTGATTGCTTTCTCATATGTGCCTTGATGGAGGCATGGGGGGTTCAGCAGACCAAATCACTTCTTGTCAAGCCAATGACCTTGGGATCAAGCAGGAGGACTGTGCTCAAACCAGATGAGCCTGTGCTCTAGCCAGTGACATTGGGGTTTAAACCTGGGTCCTCCGCATCCCAGTTTGGCACTCTATCTACTGCGCCACCACCTGGTCAAGCACTCCTTTTCTTAAATTACTTGTTTGTTCGATAATTAGTTGGTTGTGGGAGTTCATTGTCTTTTCTTTTCTTTTTTTTGGTTGAACTATAATAATTGAGGCAACTTTGAGATATAAAAATTGAATATATTTGTTATAACACTTGTTATTTACATATAGTGAAAGACAATCAAAATCAAAATAAATAACATGCCCATAACCTGTATGAAGAAACACACATACTCACATACAAACAATGGGAACTATATAGACTCTATGTGTGTTTTGGCAAGATTTAATTTAAGATTTATTCTTTTAGCAAGTTTCAAGTGTACTACTGTAAAGCCAGTAGTCGAGGCCACCAACACAGCCGCCTGGCCAATGCAGGTTCTCATTAGATTCGGACAGTCGGTAATGAAATAACAGAGCCAAGAACTGGTGAGCCATCAGCTTTAATTCTAGCTTGCACCCGGCAGGCATGCAAAAACACACACTGGGCTTCAAAACTCACTTTTTCAGTGCTCACAAAGCTACTGACTTATCCGAGTTTCCTAGAATCAAAGGCTTCTAGCTCACCAGACTTATTCACCTCTGTTCCCCATCTCCTTCTCTCTGCACAAACTGGATTCTTCTTCAGCACTCTGCCATCTAGGTTGCTTCTCCTCTCCTCCACATAGCCTTAATCTGCTCTCCCCTCTAATGCTAACCTCAGGAACTGAGAGAGCAAGCTCCCTATCTGCCCCACTTTATACTGTAGAAATCCAAACCCTTAATCCAATCTACAAACAAGGAAATCTCTGATACAAAGTCACTTATCTGAGGCATAATGGGAGGAGTCCTCATGAGAGTGCACCAACCCACATCATCCTATCAGTCAAGGGTGTGGGGAAAAGCTCACTCTTAAAACTTGCATGTGGGCAGCGCCATCTTTAACAAAGTGAGCATAATATATTTTATCTGCCCAACAACTACAGTATTAACTATGCAAACCAGGCTATGCATTACTCTCTGGAGGTTATTCATCTTGCATAACTAAAACTTTGTACACTTTGACAATCATCTCCTGTTCCCCTCCCTCCCAACCATAATAACTGCCACTCCAGGTGCTGTTTCTTTGACTTTGATTATTTTAGATTGGGTGGTCATTGCCTTCTTTGCACTACTGCTCTACAAATGCATTCAGTGGTTCTTGATAGTCTGGTTTAAATTAAAAAAAAGAAAAAGAAGGAGTGGGTATTGTTGTGGGTTTCTTCTGTTGTTCTATCACATAATTTCTTTTTACTTCATATCCCTCTGTCAGAAGGAGTTTTCTGTGCAAAGAGGGACAAAGGAAGCAAAGGTGTGGAAACTCACCCTCTAACCAAGAGTTTATTTGGTTTAACATTTTTTGAGGAGAGACTTGGTTCTATCCAAACACCAGTTTCAAATGCTAATTGCTGGCACTCTGTAGGTTAAGGATGGAAGGGCACACTGACTAATAAAGTAGAGCTTTACAGAGTCACCAGTTAATCTTTCTGTTTAGAGTCTTACTTCTACTCCCATATTATTCACTGTTTCTGAGCTCAGAGCTGCTGGGGGTTGCCATGGGGACATAATTGCCATCCCCACTGTGAGGCCTTCCTAATGTAATTTCAGAGGCAGGCCTCTAAACTCATTGCATCTTCCAACTTGCCCCATAAGCACTCTTGCTTCCATAAATTTTCTGCATTCTCTCGTTCTTTGCTGATCAGCCTCCTCAACCTTTCAGCTGTATGTTTGTTTTATTTTGTCTTTTCCCACCTTTATTCCGAGATAAGAGAAAAAAAGGACATGTTAGCCATTTTGACTTTTGAAGACTAAGTTAATTATATTCTTCAATAAACTTTAATCTTCAAACTATTTCTTAAAATAATTTATTATCTGAAACACATTTATACTTGATCCAGTTTACAGAGATTTACTGAGATTATCTAATTTTAAATGATGATTTTATAATGTGCTTGTCTTACTGTGGGAAAGGCTCTTTTTCCTTGTCAGGATGATAAAATCAGTTTCTTTATAAAAATTAGCAGAGATTTTATCATGTCACTATATCTGCCAAAGATATTAAAAACACAACTGTATTTATTTCACCAAACTGGAAAGAAATAGAAAAAGTCCTAAAGCTCAGAAAGATGAGCAGGAGTTGTTGAAAAAACTTTAAATGGCAAGAGAAGACCTTTTTTGAGATTACCAGAGAACATGTTATAATGCTCCTTAACTAAAAAAAAAAACAAAAACTAAAACTAAGCAACAACAACAAAAAACCCATCACATACTATAGCTATATAGGAGACTGTAAGATTGGTCTGTAAAATCTATGAGAATAAGAACCACGGTTTAGTCAAACTAAATTTATGCAAAGTCCTAAAGTTTGAAAAAAGAAAAAGCCATCTTTTTGTTTAGATAAACCAAATCTGCATAGTAAATAAGCATGATATAATTTTAATAATTACAGTTACCACTTTGTGAGAGGCATTTTCTGTGAGACATTGTTTTAAGTACTTAGCCTATAGAACAATTCCTTGAGGTGGATATTATTATTCCAGTTTAACAGATGAGGTAGTCAAAACCAGAAAAAGTGAACTGATTTGTGCAGGTAGCATAGGTAGTAAATAGCAGAGTAGAAACACTATTCAGTTCCACCATCAATAAGCTGATTGTTTTCTACTCTGGCTGCATTTTAGAAATCTACCTGAGAAATTTTAGAAGGGGGGAAAAAGAATAAATGGATAGAGGGATGAAAAGAGAGAGAAATGGAAGTAAAGAAGGAAAACAGGAAGGCAGGATAAAAAGAAGGAAGGAGGGAAGGAAGGAAGGAAGGAAGGAAGGGGGGAAGAAAAGAAGGAAGGAAGGAAGGAGAAAGAGAGAGAGAGAGAAAGGAAGGAAGGAAGAAAGAAGAAAGAAAGAAAGAAAGAAAGAAAGAAAGAAAGAAAGAAAGAAAGAAAGAAAGAAAGAAGGAAAGAAGGAAAGAAATAGCAAGAAAGATGGGCTTTACATTTTCTAGATTATGATTGAACTAGTTTCAAAAAGATTCTAGGCATTGATAATAATTTTAGATGGATTTTATTTTATAGCCAATATTGAGAATTAGTGTCTTAAATCAGTACTTAATATTTGTATTAATCCCAGGGGTAGCTAATAAAATAGAAATTCTAACTAAGTAGATGATACTGAGACTATGACCCTAAACCAAGATTTGTTGGGTCATAAGCAAAGTCACATGTAAGGTACTTTTTAGTATCAAGTTTCAATGAGCCACCATACCTAGGAAAGTCTTGAGTTGCTAAGAAGACTTAGGGTAAATAGCAAAAAGATTTTTATTCAATTACAGAAAAAGTATGTATAATTTTAAAGTATCCCTCAAGTAATATTCCTAGTTGATCATCACTAGCCTGAAGTGTTTGTGTTGAAGGGATAAAGCCAGAGAGGAACAGTTAAAGGTCTTAAAATATAAGATATGTCAGAAGGAGTGATATTAAGAACACTGGAGAATGTATTGTTGTTATACAGGAAGAAATTCACAGTTCCAGCAGAGACAGGAGGAATAACAGATGCCAATCAAAATTTACTCCAGGTAAGCAGGATACTAAAGGATTTTTTCCTTGATGACTCCTGTTAGTTCTGTAACTTAAGAACAAAATGACATTTATGTGAGATAAAAGAGTTTATAGAATTTTGATCTGAAAAAAAAAGTTTAAGATAATTTCTTAAAAAAAATAAAAGTATAAAATCATGTAGAGGTATGGACACAGCACCGGCAGAAGACCATGAATTTGTAGGAACATCACATGATTTTAGTGCCCTTTTTATTTATTTAATTAACCTTTTATTTTTAAGTAAGAGTTGGGAGATAGAGAGATAGACTCCCACATGCACCCTGACCAGCATTTATGGAGCCAATGCTCTGCCCATTTTGGATCATGGTTGAAACTGAGCTATTTTTAGTGTCTGAAGCAGAGACTCCACAGAATCCTCCTCAGCACACAGGGCCAATGTTCTGGAAGCAATAAAGCCATGGCTGTGGGAGAAGAGGAGAGAGAGAAAGAAGAGGAAAGGGTACAGGGGAAGAAGCAAATGGTCTCCTCTTTTATGTGCTCTGACCAAGAATCGAATCTGGGACTTCCACATGCCAGGTAAATATACTACTACTGAGACAACCCACCAGAGCCACCGTTTTTAAATAGCACTTGGCAACACTACATGCAACTCATTGTTGGATTCATTTAAGGATGACTTTAATGGTCAAAATGAGGTAGAAAAAAGTTAAGATAGGAAATAAACTTCAGATAACAATTGTTGGTATTGTGTATTAAGCCAATACCTAAATTATAATTTCCAAAGATCCCTTTGGAAAATGTTTTTAAAAATTATTCGTGACACTTATAAAAGAAATTAAGGCATCCTTCATTTAAGAGAACTACTACAATGGGTTTTGTAGTAGAACTTGATTTGGCTCAACTACAAATACAAGGACAAGAAATTTTTATAAGCAAGGAGCAGGGTGGGATCAGTGGATGAAAAATCACTAAGAGACATCCAGGCTAGAGGGTTTCATCAAGACAAAACATCAGGCTAACAGGATTCTTACTGAAGGCAGGACAGGGTGATAAGCTATCAAGGGTGGAGGATTTTTAATAAATTAACCCAGCAGAATTCTTACCAAAATTAGAGTAAATGGACAAGAGCAGAGCTTGAAATGAGCAACTATTCAGAAAAAGGACTCGGATAAGCTTGACTCATACTTGGTTAAGAAGAGTCTTTGTCAAAAGGCATAAGAAACAAGTCTTAACAGAAACCCGTGTAGTTAACTGAATTGAAATATTTTAATCTCAGGAAACTTGTTAATAAATCAATGGAAAATAATCAGGGAAACCCCATAAGATTCATTTTAAAAAGTCTCAATAGTTTAAATCTGATATATAGTTTCTCTTTAAAATCCAAATACTTATTAAAGTCTATAGAAGGGAGGCAGGTAATTTTTTTTCCCCAGGGACAGAGAGAGAGAGTCAGAGAAAGGGATAGATAGGGACAGACAGACAGGAACAGAGAGAGGCGAGAAGCATCAATCATTAGTTTTTCGTTGTTGTCGCGACACCATAGTTGTTCATTGATTGCTTTCTCACATGTGCCTTGACCGCGGGCCTTCAGCAGACTAAGCCACCCCCTGCTGGAGCCAGCGACCTTGGGTCCAAGCTGACGAGCTTTTTGCTCAAGCCTGATGGGCCCGCGCTCAAGCTGGCGAGCTCGGTGACTCGAACCTGGATCTTCCGCATCCCAGTCCAATGCTCTATCCACTGCGCCATCGCCTGGTTAGGCGGGAGGCAGGTAATTTTATCACCAAGGATACAATCCGAAAGAGTTTGCAGGCTGCTTTAGACACAAATAATGTTCACATTGCAATAGCTTCATGAGTGACAGCCCAAGAACTGATGCATGTATCTCAATTATTTTCAAAAAAGAAAAACTAATTAGTGTGAAGTAATGCTAAAATGCTAAAAAAAAAAGAATTGATTGAATCAGTATCTTAAAGTAATTTGAGAAATGTTCCATTCTTGGTGAAGACAAGTAGCAATTAGTAAATGATAGATCAAAGCAATCATGAATTTTCAATTGTTTTCATCTTGTAAAATATAGAAAATAATAATAGAAGTTTAAGATATTACATAATGAGAACTTTATTAAAATAATTTGAAGATTGCTTAGTGTGTCTTAAAGAAGAAATTAAAATGATCTTGCATCCTTTAATCACAGTTAAAGGTACATCTCTGAGAACTTGGCACAGATTTTACAGTACTGAATAAGAAGCTAGGATGAAATGGAAGTTGTCTGAATTTAAATGCTGAGAAGTATACAGGTCTGGTAGACCTTTCTTGGATTAATTTCCAGTATCTTTCTATAGCACCTGGCTTAAACAACTGTCATTACTCATCCACTATCATAAATACTAAATGCATTCCTTAAGAAGAAAGACCATTTTCTAGAACTGAAGTGAACTTCAGAATAAAAAAATATAACTTAAAATCCAAGGCCTGAAAATACCTCTAAGTAATTTAAATTCTGTAATTACTTGGAATGTTTATAGACTGGCATTAAGCATACATATTTAGTTATAATAAGATTTAAAAATATTAAGAGGAGAATCAGTTATTATCAAATGGATTGGATAAACTTTTGGTCAAATCTTCATGAAAACAGAACTATACACAGTCAAGAATCTGATGCAACTGAGATTATTAGGTAGTTACTATGCATGCCTAAATATAAAAATATAAAATATAAAAATGTGTATTGTGTTTGGATAATTTACTTTCCATTACTAGAGTATATCAATAAGGAAACATCCTTTACCTCAAATATTCCCATTGCTATTCATATTTTTGACATTATCATCAGATAATTTTTATTTTTTCTGCATCTGGGCCATATTTTTAAATATAGTCATGTTCTCGCTGTTTTTTCTCAATATTATTTTGTGATACCATTTCTGAATTTTAAAATTGTTTCCCCATGGCTCCTGAGAGATGAGAAACAATCTCTTTCATTGACCTTAAGTATACCCAAATTAAGCAGAGTAAATCTCCAACAAGACAGTTTAACCTGCTGTTTGAAAACTTGTAAGTTGTTGGCTTCAATGTTTAAAATTTTATGCTCTTGGCCCTGGTGAGGTTGTTCAGTTAATAAAGCATTGTCCCAGCAAACCAAAGTTGCAGGTTCAATCCCAGTCAGGACAAGAAGCAATCAATGAGTGTACAACTAAATAGAACTAAGTGGATGAATTGATACTTCCCTCTCTCTCTGTCCCTTGCACTCTCTGTTTCTCTGTGTCTCTATTTACCTTCCTCTCTCTCCTCTGAAATAAATGGATAAAATTTTCCATTAATTTAACGGACATCAAAAAACCATACAGTTTGTCAGTTTTCCCATTTGCCATGTTTCTTTCCCAGGAGTCACTTTATTTATCATTAATTATGAACATGCCTACCCAAATGAACATTCTATAAAATCCATTGGACTAAGAACTGCCTTGATTTATTTTTCATGTTTGATCATGTGCCCATTCATGAGTTACTTGGTTCTATTATAGTTATCACAGTGACAATGAAAGTGAAAAGGTACTCTAATCTCAACTACAGGTCCCTGAAAATTATGCTGTACTTCCCATTTTTACCTTATGCTCTTATTCAGCATGTCAGTCCCAGAAAATCTAGGTTGCCATCCATGTGACATTCAGTAACACAATTAACTCGGTTCCACATTTAAACCACCAATATAGAACTCGAGCAATAAAGTTTGCTATTTGAAAATGCAGCAAGAGCTATATACACTCACATCAACTCTGAATAATCCCAAATACTTAGTGATAAAGTATTATAGATGCCATATGATAGTAATCTGCTGTGAGGACATAACAGAAAGAGTAGGTAGTTTTAAACAAAGAAGTGATGATGTCAAGAAAAGCATACAACTATGTAATTAAAAGCATGAACACAAATACACACACACACACACACACACACACACACACACACACACACACACACACGAAAAGCTAAGATGATACTCTAGAAGCCTTTTATCTATAGTAAACTTGTATTCGATTACCAAGAATTTACTGGAGTAATAGAGTTGTGTAACATCTCAAACATTGTGACTAGTTGATATGTCCACTAAGAAATTGGGACATGGATAGTGGATATCAATTCTTTTTTTTTTTTTTTGCTATTAAAACAATGCTGGTATGAACAATATAGTACGTATTTTACCTGATTTAAAACTGTCTTATTGTGTGCAAGAAAATGTCTTCTCATCAGGACTTCTCTTTCAAGAGTGCTGGCTACTCATAATATTTTGCTCATCTTACATGTTTAAGAAACTACTTCTAAGTATTCATGAGAAATCCTGTTTAAGAATTTGATAATAATTTTATTGAATCTACACATGAATTTAAAAAGACTTTTCAACTTTGATATATTTTCTCTCAACTAATAATTTTTTTTATTTATTCAGAAGTTCTTAAATGTATTTTATAAAAATTTTGTGGTTTCTTTGCAGATTGTACTCAAAATAATTGACAGTTACTAATTGAATGTTGCTAAACAAACATGCAAATATGTATCCAATAATTTGTGTGCCTCTTCTACTAGAATCTACAAAAAAGTAGTAAATTCATGGAATATTTAATTTGACATGGGCAATTGGAGCTTATATATATTTCTTTTTTAAAACAACTTTATTGAGATATGATTGACATACAAGAATTTTTTTTTCTCAAATCTAGTACCTCAAAGGAACCATGATCATTTTTGTCATTGATATTCATATTTTTTTCTCTTTTTACTTCCAATATTCATAATTCCTATATTCTTTACTCTGATCATTACTTTATCCCACCCCTTCTAATCCAAGAATAACTGATCCATTCTATTATATATTTTTGTACTTCTTTGGTATTTCTTTTGAATTACTATAGAACAACTTACCTTCTTTCTTGCACATTTTTAATTCAGTGAAAGTTTTTCTAAGTTTTTGACCTGCCAACAGAGATTACTTCACTATATTCTTATATGCATCATCTGATTTGCTGAGACTACCTTCTCCTTTGACAGTTTTTATTTTCTTTTATTATATTTTCTTTAAAAATATAGAACAATGGATAGTTACAGAGATAAATAACTGCAGTAACTTTTTATCATAAGCCAAATAAAATACTTTCATTTCAGAGCGACTGTTTCTGTTGTTTCATATCCAATTTATAGTCTACCATTTCTGACACAATATCATATACATTATCTATTGTTTAAAACATCTGAGTTCTATAATGTCAATTCTTATTAAGAATATTTTTAATAACAGATAGTAGCTCAGATTTTTGTATATATTTAAGTTACAAACTTAACAAAGCCTACAATTCTCAAGTATGTTTTGTTAATGTTTTTTTTGTTATCATTAGATTATTAATTTTCAATTAGGTATATTAATTTTAGAGCTTTTTCATGGATTAGGATTATATCAGTACAAGTGACAACACCTGATACAATCTAACTTAAACCAAATAGGATTTAGCATTAATAGTAATGTATCATTTTAGACCTTACTATGTACTGGTATTGTTCTAAGAGTTTTCCATGTGGTAACAGTCATTAATTTACTTATTCACTCAATACATTTCTATTGAAGGTCTAACATTCAGAGGGAGGGCTGTGTAATTTTAAGGGCTTGAAATATAATGGTGAACAAAATAGACAAACTTTTGTATCTCCACCTTCATCAAGTTTGCATTCTATATAATGAAACTGGTCAAAAGACAAATACATGGCAGAGCAGATGTTTAAAAGTTCTGTAGAGAAAATTAATGCTGGCAAAGAGATGATGAAATTCTGCAGTGGGATAGGCAGTGGGATTTTATATAGGGTGGTCAATGAAAAGGAGATATTTAAGCTAAGAACTGAAGGAGATAAGGGAGTAAGACTTAGGCTATCGAGGGGAACAGCATGCCTGACAAAGAGACCATGTCTGTCATTTTCAAAAAAGATTGTGGTGGAGCTAAACAGAGGGAATGAGGGAGAGGGAAACAGAAATTCATGCTAAAATGATAACAAGAGGTAAAGGTTGAATGAAATCGAGATTATGTAAGACATCACTCTTTAACCCTCTCAGATTTGGCATCCCTCTCTTTATAATAGTTACAGATACAAACAGAATTGTATTAGCATTTGAAATGCTAATAAAGTGCGAGTTTCTAAAGTTGTGAATGTTTCTCGTTAAATTTTCAAATAGCCTGATAATAATATTTCTGGAAAAATTAGTATATTAAAATTACTAGAAAATACTTTAGTTACATGTAAAATAGAACTAGTCTTTATCTCAAAAATACAAATAGGTTTTTCATTTTTATGAAATTGCTATTTCAGACCCTGACTGGTTGGCTCAGTGGTAGAGTGTCAGCCTAGCATGCAAAAGTCCCAGGTTGATTTCCAGTCAGGGTACACAGGAAAAACAACCACCTTCTTCTCCAGCCCTTCTCCTTCTCCTTCTTTCTCTCTCTATTTTTTTTTTACTTTCATAGCCATGACTTAATTGGTTCCAGTGCATCAGCCCAGAGCACTGAGGATGGCTCCTTGGAACCTCCACTTCAGGTGCTAAAATAGCTTGGTTGCAAGTCTGGTCCCAGTTGGGCAAGCATTGGCCCCAGACAGGGGTTGCCAGGTAGATCCCAGTCGGGTTGCATGTGGGACCCTGTTTCTCTACCTCCTCTTTTTTCACTTGAAAAAAATAACAATAAAGAAATTGCTATTTTCTTTCAAAACAGTAAAAACAACAGTGCTATTCAGAAATACCCCTGATATTATAGGACTGTATGAATCCTTATATCTGACTCAGTAAATGCAAATTAAAAGCCTCTACTCCTTTCATTGTGATAATAAAATATCCCCATACTTTTCCTGAATTCCTCCTAGGAATCAGTGCAAAAAGTCTAGAGGCTTGAAGGATGTATATTTTCATCTCACCTGAGATATCTTGAAAGAATTCTTGTGACTATATGGGGAAAATAACAAGAGAAGAAGGAAGTCAGAAAGTTATGAGTCTACTGTGGATCCAAGTAAAGATAATGATGTCTTGGATCAAACTTGTAGAAACAAAGGGGCTGAGAAATAACTGGGTTTTAGAAATATATCAAACATGGAGACAGACAGATGTGTTGGTGAATTGCATGTAAAGAAGAGGAAGAAACAGTCAAGTATGAGTTGAAATATTTTAATTCTTGTTTGAGTTTTCTCTATAACTAAAAGGATAGAGTTATTATTTACTGAAATACATTAGTCCCTAATCTGTCACAGAGCTTAGGTTCCAGAACTCTCTGTGATAGGTGAAAAGCCACTAAGTAGCAACCTTATATTTATTTTATTATATATATGTATGTTAAGGCTTTATACATGATCCCCACACTCTTATACATTTTTCCCACACTATTACTCACCTTTCTCACACTTTTATAAACACTTCCTATGCTATTAAACACTTTCTACACTCTTAAACCTATGTAATTTTAACAACATATAAAATTCTATATGGGTACTCACCAGTGAATATACTACAACTTGAATGATGAAGATGATGATGAATTAGCTGTGCAGTACTAATGACGATGAAAGTGATGACAATGAGATGAATGTACTGCACATAACAGCTCATCTGCTGTACACTATGTATTTTATTTCAGTTTAATATTCTTTTAATATATTTTAATTAATTTTTATATTGTTTTTAATTTTTTATGCTAGAAAATGCTTATTTTACCACAAAATAATAAATATATAAAAATACCTATATATCACAAAAATCCCGTGATATAGCAAAAGATATAACAAAATTAGATATATACAATTTAAAAATTCATGATACAATGAGACCACAAAAATCGAATTGAGATATGGTAAGGGATGACTGTAGAGTAGTTTTCAAAATTGGCAATTTATAGAGGGATATCAGAGTTAAATTTATGCTAGGTTATGTGAGTCAACAGCACAAAGAAATAGCTATTATTATTTTTATTTTATAAATGCTGAACTGATACATAGTATTTAATGAAGGTTCTACAACCATGAAATGAAATAGTCAATGACACAAACTCAGATTATACCACATAATCTTAAATCCTATTTATATTTATTCACGATGTAGTGGATCATATTGCTGAAAAAGTCAAATGTAAAAAAGTCTTCACATTCGTTCAAATTAAGAGGCTAAATTAATCAAATGATATAATCAAACATAGTTTTTATGCTTTCTTTTCTCAGCTCAACTTTCTTTTCTAGTGAGTCTATTTTCAGGTAAGTCTTCTTTCATGGAAACTAGATGAATGCCAGACATCTGGATTTACATTTATTCTTCCAGACTACCCAACCCTTTTGACTCTAAGACTAGGCTTGACTAATGTGTTCAACCTGTGGCCAAAGCGATAGGATGGTTTGATAGTCACATATCCACCCGCATTAAAACACATCAGCTAAGCATGTATAAGAAAAATTCTCTAAGAAAAATAGGACGCTGTTTTAAAAAAATCAAATGGTAGATAGATAAATGATAGATATAGATAGATGATGATAATAGATTAGATAGATAGATAGATAGATAGATAGATAGATAGATAGATGATAGATAGATAATAGACAGATGATAGCTAGATAGAGGCTGATAGAAACAATAAATATTTAATAAAGATATCATGAAAAAGTAGGTGCAGAAATGATATTTCCATGATATGTTGTCAAAATTTTTGTTTAGTCCTTTTTATAATTCTATTTCTGTAATAATTATATTTTTAATATAACCTGTCAAGAATTAATAAACTAAAATTAATACTTGTATTGGTATGCAATATGGCCATCATTAAAAGTTATAAAAAGTGTATATACATACACATTTGTATCCCAGTGACTGACAGCTAATAGGAACTCAAAAATATTTGTTATGTTACTAAATGAGTAAATGAACAGTGTTCCTAATTAGTCCTTATTTTTCTTTAACACTTTAGAGAACTAGTGTTCACATTATTATTTTCAAAGAACTTAAAGCTTTAAACATTTGAGGATCATATGGCACAATAAAGTTAGTGAACCTACTATAAATTTAGGTAGAAAATGCTCCTAAGAGATAAACAGAACCCAAGTAGATTGCATACCACACTCATGAAACTCAGTAAAAAGATCAGCAGCAAAAGTTGTGAAGCATGAAAATTCAGGGTCAAAAGATAATGTTTCATAATAATATTCTCATAAGAGGACAAATTGCACCTGGTAATAGTTTTAAGATTTCATAACTATGGCCTAAATCTTTCAAAGGCTTGCATGTAAAACAGTTTTCTTTCTGTTTAAATGCTGAGGATAAAAATATAAGATTTTCCATTTTTCAATTGATTTGAGAGAGAAAGATTAAGGAAAGAGAGAGAGAAGCATCAACCCATCGTTTCACCTGGTTTTTCCATCTAGTTGTGTACCCATTGATTACTTCTGGTACATGCCCTGAACAGAGGTCAAACCCACAGTCTCCAGTGTACCGAGTCAACACTTTATCTACTGAGGAACCCAGCCAGGGTCAAAGTGTTTTCAACCTCAATATAGGTGTATTATTTCTGATGCCCATAAGCAAAATTTAGCAGTTGCTTCTGAAGATTTTGTTGGAGATATATTATACCATCTGTTCTATTTGTTCCCTGATACTTGAGATAAGTAGCCCCTGTCATCAGAGACAGCTACAACAGCTGTGATTTGCTTGTAGTATGTCAGTTGTACTATCAAGATTCCAAAATCCTAGGGTATCATGATGTCTTTCAAGGCCAAATGCATTTAAACAAAGGTCAGAAATTATTCTCTGAGGATAGGGAAAAATAAGAGGTTAGGACCTGATCATCCAGTTATGAGGAGTAATCAATCTTAGATATTGAAATTAATTTTACCATTAGCATGGAAAACCTCAAAGTGAGTAAAGTAGACACAAGTAAGTTTAACAAATGTGGATAATCAAAATAAACCAGAGCCTTGAAAAAATCTCTCTGCACTTTTGTGAGCAGTGTGTAGCAAGCGTAAAATTAATTTGTTAAACTCTTTATTTCTCTAAATCACATCTACTTGATGCCACTGTCCACTTAACTATTGGTAAACAAAGTCAAATCAAATTTCATGAGGTCTCTGCCTAGGTTTTAGGTAATCTAGAAGATGGGGTCATGGGTTAATATTGAACACCACTGTTGCAGGCCACATGACTTCTTGAAGTTGAGTGTTTCTGTTGCTCCTAGGCCAAGCTTGAGGACCAAGGTCCCTTATTGTTCTTACAGTACTTTTTAGTGTTCTGGCCGGCACACTCCCCTGTGTCTGTCCACCACCTCCCCACATTCCTGCCACCCAGTCAGAGGGTCTGTCATCTAAGACTACATAGTGCAAGTATCTCTGCCACAGGTAGAGAATTTCATCACTGCTCACCCCTCACCCCCGACATATCTTTCAAACTGATAGATAAAATGGCTACTCAGCTACCATCTCAAGAACAATGCAGGTCTGAAGGAGAAGAAGAGCTGAAAAAAGAACATTCTCATCTCCCACTGTATGGTTAATTTTCTTGCTATTCTGTCCTAAGGGAAGCAAGATGTTTGTCTTTACAGCAGGCTTTGGGGAGTGTCCTTGAGAGCAAACATTTAAGAGAAACCCGACCTTAAGATTAGGAAAGGAGACAGCCAGTCCTGAAGGGGGCTAAATCATGAATTTTACATCTTTACTTTGTATCCTAAGAAAACAGGGAGTCTTAAATAAATCTCACAGATAATTCTCAGAGGCACCAGGACCTGACTGTTTCTGGGAGATACCTGACCCTGGTGGCCTTGAAGATTTGCTAAGGGCACCAGATAAGACAGTGCTGATTAGGCCTGTGCTACATTAGAAGAACTTGCAGTGGAAGTGTTTCTGCAGCTTGAACCCCTCACCTCCTACTCATCAAGTCAGTGAGCAAGGCCATAAACCAAGATACGCTAATCTACCCCTATCCCCTATATTTAAGGCTCTCTCCTGCAGTTTGGGGCTGATACCATTTGCTGGTCTCAGCCTGCCTGCACCCATGTGTTTTTAAAATAAATTTTCCTTTTGGAACACACTGGCCTTGTATTTTCAGTTCAGCCCATAGTTTCTGCCTTTCACAAACCATTGCGAACATCCTCTGTCCTCTCACAACCAAAATTTATTTTTTTATAAAACAAAAGTCTGGTAGAAGTCTTCTTCTAGAAGTAGTACAACAGTTTTATTCTTTTCAAAGTTCCTAAGTCAAAATGACTATCTAATGGAAACAGGAAAGAGTTTGCCACTATTTTTTCATTCCTTTGCAACAAAGCAAATACAAAAGAAACTACCTTCTCCCTTGTGGATGTACAAGTACAAAATATTTTACAGAACCTTTTATTTCAAAATGTGTCTCTTCTGCTAGGAGGCATTTTATATCCTAAATCTTCTTTAATGGTTTACTTATGAGTAGAATTAGATGGTAAATTACATAGTCATCTTATCCATGTTTTGCATAAATTTCCCTTTGTGCTATGAATTCTTTAATTGTGAAATCATTAACATTAACTATTTGTTGTTAATCATTAATCATTAACAAAAACTATTTGTTGTTAAGCTAAGAAATGGAATTTAGGTAGTGTTGACTTACCTTAATAGCTCAGGTGACAGTGTGAGTAGAGTCTTCTAGATTTTTAGATTTCAGTACATTGATAAAATTCAAAGAATCTTACTAAACATGGTTCATCACATCATAGGAATCAATCTTTTACACATATGGAAAAAATATGATTAACATATTATAACTATTTTTCCCAATATACAAGTTACATATTTGGGGAATTAATTTCTACCTAGGAGTTAGGACAGGTTTTAAAATAAGACTTCAATAAAAGTTCCTATAACTACTGACATTTAGAACCTTGCCAGAAAAATAAGCTGTTGGCATGTTTTAATCCTACAAAGAAGTCTGAGTAGTAGAGCTCATCTCTCATTCATGTTCTTTTATGGAAATGAGGACAAATAAGGCAATTTGGCAAATAACTGGTGAATATTAAATAGCAGAGGTCAGTATTAATTTAGCCTAATATGAATGTATGGCCAATGGAAATAACATTATACAGACTCAACTATCTAGCAATATGAGCTCAATTTTGGAAGTTTATTTAAAATAAATTTTCATGTTGGCAAAATGTATTTCAGAAAAAATTCTGAACATTTACAGGTCACAGTCTCCTTTGAAAGATTACTTTGTCAGCAGCTTCTCACATAGATGTAACACTTTTTGAAGACTACATGTAGGTTTGTAATTGAAATACTATCCTGTATTTAAGTCTTCTGGACCAAAACTCTAGAAGCCAAAAACATCCTTTAATACTACACTAGGTTTGTTTTGTTCATTTCTTTCTTACTCATTACCTCACTTAATTAAAAATGAGATATTACTCCTCTATATTACTTTTATTTGCATGATATCCTTTACATAGGAAGCTACCAGAGCAGAGAAATAAATTCAGCTTCATTTTCATGACCAAGAAAGTTGCTGAAGGCTACTCATACAAAAATATTCATTATTCTTTTAGTCTCCCAAACAGCAACCTGCACATTCTCTCTGGTGTTACTTGAATTTTAATTCACACTGTTTAAGGATAATGGTAGGAGCCTAACATAAATCCTATAGTGAAGTGAGGAAATGATGAGCTCCAAAAATACAATAGCTTTTGTTTCTTCAATTCAAAGGCTTTCCTCCATGGCTAGGATTTTAGCATGCCTGTATTTCCATGCATTCATTTATTTATCACACAAATGGGAATGCCTTTTTAAGCAGCAAGCAGAGTATGGGATGCTGCAAATGAAATAAAAGCATGACACATGGCTCCTCATTGTAAATGCCTTACAAGCTAACTGGGAAGATCAGACATTTATACAAATATCTGATTCAGGACTGTGTGTGAGAGAGACTGTGTGTGTGCAAGCATGCAGGAGGTACAAAGGTAGTCCTATAGAAGGAATCACACAATTCTGCTTGGGAAGATCAGAGAAAGCAGCTTAGATGAAAGCATATTAGCTAGATCTTAAGAGGTTTAACTTTGACTTTGAAAAATTCAAAGTCAAAAATAACTAACTGTTCAAATTCACCCTGAAACTGAGGAATTTTTTAGGATGCACGAAGGACTTTCGGTGCTAAAACCAGGACAGACCTGAGCAAATTAAGATGGTTGTTCACCCTAGATTAAATGTTATTTTTCTTCTTTTTATCTTCTAACACTTCTCATTAATATGTCATGAATCTCCAAACTCAATCTATAATAAGTTTTACATATTAATTTAATAGCCCACTAAACTCAGAGTCAAAATTAGTTGAAAGTTTTTCCTCTTTTCTGTGGTCTGGAAAGGCTTAATTTTCATTTTCTTCAGGGATTGGGGTGGGGGATACAAAATTCAATCTTCCTAGAGCACAAAGGATATGCAAAGGTAATGTTGTTAGGAATAATAATAGTTAACACTAATTGAGTTGTTACTGTGGGCCAGGGGCTGTTCTAAGCATCTTACATGTATTTATGCATTTAGTATTTATAACAACCATAACCATAAGGGATGAGGACATTTGTGAAATGTGTCTAATGAGGAAACTAAGGTCTTAAATATTAAGTAAGTAGCCCAATTGCTAAAGCTGGAAGAAAATACTATGGCAGTATGACTCCAGACTCAATCTCCTTCAGCATCCTGCTCCTGATTTCTATATTACAAGCTAAAACTACCTATCCTGCTTTACTTGGAAGAAGATACAAGTTCAAAGAGGTTGTTGTTGTTTTAATTTTTATTCTTTCATTTTTAGTTTCTTTTTATCTTTTACTTTAGATAAAAATGAATTAAATACATTTAAGATTGTGCAGACAGTGGAAGTCCAGAAAACAGAGGGATTATTGATGGAAGTTATAAGAGGTGTCAACAACGGGAACACTGGTCTTGAAGATTCTTCTTCCGGTGGGAGCAGAGAGGTTAATATTGTTATTTACAAGACTTTGTAAGATAAAGAAATGGATGAAACACAGAATCCAGAGAATATAAAGTTTTCAATTTAAGTGAAATACTATAATTTTCCATCTCTTTTCTTTAGAACTTTTTCTTTTATATTACTAAAGGAGAGGATGAGAAGAGAGATATCAAGTTGATGCATAAGACTTTTTTTGAGAAAATGATTTTCCCTTGCTCTCTCCAGAACATTTTTGTCTATCTACTCCATTTCAATAGACAGTACCTTCAGTTCTCAATGAGACTCTTCCCTTAACATCTAGAACAAAATCTGTTTCACTTTATAGCTTTTTGAACTCACTTTCCCCATCTTCTTCCAAGATCTATCCTTCTGTCTATCAAATCTTGATGCGTCCTAATTATTCATCCCTATAATTTTACTACTCATTTATGTACAATTGCTTCCCCTCAACACTGTGGTCATGTCAACTCAGATTTTTGCCTCTCATTAAGTTTTTGTCTAGTTGAATTAATATTTATAAAACTATAAATATCTGATTTGTCAAAATTTTATGTTAACTTTTATAGCAGATTCTATTGCCACAGTTTTTCTATAGAACATTAATTGACAGTTTCTAAAGATTGCTGTTTTTTTCTTTGGTAGGCTATAAGCAATATACTGTTAATTGGTTCTGTAGCTATATATACTTGATAATTAAATATTTAAACACCTAAAATATTCTACCCTTTAAAATATATTTTTTCATTCATTCTTTTGTCTAGTTAAATTTAAATGTTCTTATTCTCATATGTTTTAGAAAGCACAGCACAAACATTTTCCACTAGATTTAAAGTAGTAACACTACCCACTTGAAAATTAATTTGTTCCTGGGTTTGATTTCCAATCAGGGCACACAGGGGAAGCAACAGTCTGCTTCTCTACCCCTATTCCTCCCTTCTCTCTCTTTTTCTCTTCCCTCTCTCCCCCATTCCCACCCTTCCGCCTCCTCGCTCCAGAGAGTTGGCCAAAGGTGCTGAGGATGGCTCCATGGCCTCTGCCACAAGCACTAAAAATAGCTTCGCTGAGTAAGGGAGCAAGGCCCCAGATGGGCAGAGCATCACCCCATAGGGGGCTTGGCAGGTGGATACTGGTCTGGGTACATGCAGGAATCTGCCTCTCTGCCTCCCCTGGTCTCACTTAATTTGAAAAAAATTAATAACATTGATTTGGATTGCCTGCACAGCTCCTAGAGTATGACACTATCTTAAGAAAAGAAAACCTGTACTCAAGGAGCAAGTACTTCTAGTGACTAGAGAAGTACTCTGTAATGATTTGCCTCTAGACCCTGGACAAGTTGCTGCAAAGAAGAGTTATGGTTTTGGGGTTAAATGAATTAACTCTAGGGCTAAATGACTTAGGTTCACAAATCAGATTAGAAATATGTCTTGGAGAAAGTTCCTTACCCTCTATTGCTCATTTGAAACAAGAATAATAGTATGAGTATTTCACAGTAAGCATTAAGATAATGAGGTATTGACAACACAGGCATAAAACAAGCACTCAGCTATCACTCCTGCCTGACCAGCCAGCCAGCCATAAATCATATACATATATTACTTTTATAGATAAATAAAATAAAACAATAATTTCAAATGCCCTTTGAACCTTCTAAAATGTAATGTTTCTGTGCATACATATCTTTAATAATTGAGGTGAATAAAATATTGAACCTAATGTACTTTGATGTATATTTGAATGAAGATATAAATATGTAGTCAAGTAGCAAAAGCTGTTATTGTCAAAATGCTGTTCTGCATACATACATTTATTTTTCTGAAGCAGCTAACATCAGAAACAGAAGTTCTGGTGTGCTGGAATGAAATCTCCCTTTTCTAAGACTAAAGAGGCAGTCTTTTTTATTTTTTATTTTGGCATCTATTCTGATCTTAAGTAGTTAAATTTCACAAAATCACATGGACAAGAGAATGGTGGTTACGGAGTGGGGGGAGGGAGGAACGGGTGCATAGGGAGGAGGGGAGGGGCACAGGGAAAACCAGATAGAAAGTGACAGAGGACAATTTACTTTGGGTGATGGGTATGCAACATAATTGAATGATAAGATAACCTGGAGATGTTTTCGTTGTACATATGTACCCCGATTTATTGGTGTCACCCAATTAAAATTTTTTAAAAATCACATTGTTTTATATTTGCACTTGAGAAAGTAAAATTTATATCAGAATGTTGTTCAAATAAAATAACATGAACTGTATTAGACTGATAAGGCTACCAAAATAAATGCCACAGATTGAATGACTTAAAAAACAGAAGATTTTTTCCTCATAACTCCAAAATCTAGTAGTCCAGGGTCAAGGTGTCAGCATGCTAAGTTTTACTATGAGGTATTAATTACATATGTTTTATTATTTATTTATTTATTATCTTTGACTAGTAGATTGCATCTTCTTCCTCTGTCTTCACTAGGATGTTTGTGCGCTCATGTCCGGTCTCCCTCTCTCTTTCTTTCTCTCTCTCTTTCTATTGCTCTCTCCCTTCTCTCTTCAAATTTTCTTTCTTACAAGGGTACTAGTCATTGGAATAGGTTCCATTAAAAGACCTAAAATTAACTTAATCACATTTTTAATGTCCTTACCTCCAAATACTGTTACATTTTGAGGTATACTGAGGGTTATGACTTCAACATACAAATTGTGGAAGACATGCTCAGCCCATAACACTCTACCCTCTGGATCTTTCAAATTAATGTTTTTCTCACATAAAAAAATACATTCACACAACAACTCTACATCCAAAATCTTGTCTGAAAACCATCTAAATCAAGTGTGGCTAAGGTTGAAGTGTGACTGATTCAAAAGCAAATTTTTTCTTTAGCTGTAAACCTATGATACTAGATAGTTATCTGCCTCCATAATACAATGGTGGGACAGATATAAAATAGGCATTCTCATTCCAAAAGGGAAAAATCAGGCAAAAGAAAAGGGTAACTAGTCTCAACCCAGACTGAAGTCTAGCAAGACAAATTTTATTAGATTTTAAGGTTCAAGACTAATCCTTGGCCCTAGATGTTAGGCTCAGTGGTAGTACTTTGGTCAAGCATGTGCAAGTCCTGGGTTCAATTCCCAGTCAGAGAACACAAAAGAAGCAACCACCTGCTTCTCTACCACTCCCCCACCCCTCTTACCTTTCTACAGCCATGGCTCAAAAGAGCAAGCTGGCCCCAGTCACTGAGGATGGCTCCATGACTTCCCCTCAGGTGCTAAAATAGCTTAGTTACCAAGCAACAGAGCAGCAGTCCCAGATAGGCAGATCATCAGCTCCAGATGAGGGTTGTTGAGTGGATCCTGGTTGGAGCTCATGCAGGAGTCTCTCTGCCTCCCTGTCTCTCACTTGATTAAAAACAAACAAACAAAGACTCATCCTCTTTGGCTTGATGCTCTGTACTAAGGCCAACCAGGGTGGCAACCTTGTCCCTGGGGCCTTTGACAGGGACTCTGTGCTGCAGCTCAAGTCTATAACACCAAAAAGAAAATAGCTCCTGCCATATGGCCTGCGCCCTCTTGGCTTATAGTGACAGCTTTGCCAATCTCTGAACTGCCTGAGCCTTCTTTCATTTTGTCCTGTCTCTATTCCCTTCAATCCAAGCTGGCAGCATTTTTACTGAAATCGATGATTGGATCCATGAGTTACATTCATAATCTCTTTATAGCAAAGGATTGTGTAGTTACATCTCTAATGTTCTTTCTAGAATATACTTTCTTATTTTTTGCAATATGGATGGGCTAAGAATTTTCCAAATCTTTAAGTTCTGGTTGGTTTTTGCTTAACAGTTTCTTCTTAAATATATTTCTCTCCTTTCATATATTACTATAAGCAGCAAGAAGAACTCAGGCAGCACCTTCAGTATTTGCTTATAAATCTCCCATGACCTGGATCTGCCTATCACACTGTACCTCCGTTTTTTGTCCCCAGACTCAGTAGAGAGAATGGGTAGGGTGAGAAGAACTCAGGGTGCTAATACCCCATGATTTTGATTCTGCTTCCCGGAAACAGAGATCCTGCTTCAGGAAGGAGGAATTAGGCAGGGACCTCTGCTGAAGAGCCATCTTAGGTGTTCTTGCTTCAACTTAAAAACAAATTGAGGGCTAAACCTAGTAACAGTGTCTCAGTTCATCTTACCTGACCTGTCACTTTTAAATTTATTTAAGGTTCTGCAGAATTGATGCTTGAAAACAGGAAGGCATTTAACATTAGCATGCAGTTATAAAAAAAAAAATATCTGTGAGCCACAGGAATAGTAACTCAAAGTAAATATGAAGACCTAACACATTAAAATCATGTAGTTTATTATTCCTGCTCTCGTTCCTTAGGTCAGACTAGTCAGCACTCCATGAAGACTAAGCCTTTGACAGTTACATTTTTTGTTTTAACCTAATACACTGGAATTCTAATTTATAGTTCACTATCTTAAAACCTTCTTAAAAAAGAATATTTTATTGATTGACTTTAGAAAGAGAGAGAGCAAGGGAGAGAGACATAGATTTTGTTTGTTTCACTTGTTTATGCATTCATTGGTTGCTTCTTGTATGTACATTGATGGGATCAAACCCACAATCCTGATGTATCAGAACAATGCTCTTAACCAACTGAGCTACCCAGCCAAGGCTATACAGTGGTACCTTGATATATGAATTTAACTTGTTCTGTAACCGAGCTCATAAGTCAGTCAACTCATATATCAAACTGCCGATACTGGACCTGTGCACCAATGTGCCAACTAGAGGCAGTTTCCAAAATCACAACTCGTATCTCGGAATTTTGCTTGGACTCGAACAAAAATACAAACTGAGTTGCAGCTTGTATCTTAAAAAATAAAAGAATTGTATGTTGTTCTGTTCATATCTCAAGGTACCACTGTAGTTCACTATCTTGTGGTTAAAGCTCCCTGAGTCATTCAATTTCAGTATATTGGCAAAATAGCATCACTAGACCTGCTTAGTTGAGATCAGCAAAAGGAATAGGTAAATACTATTTCACTTAGCCTACTGAAATCTGTATTTTTCTGATTCGAACCACTGAAATTGCTGTACACCTATCTTTAAAATTTCAAAGACGCTGAATATCTTGGCTTATAACGAGTATAAATAGTACTATATATATAACAAGGCTGGCCTCATTCATGTTACATACAGCTCATGTATCTTCACTTCTCTTTTTTAATTTGACAGCTCATTCAAGAGCCACTGGAACAGTAGCACTCTAGTGCTGTTATTATCATGATTGAGAAAATTCAAATACCAAGCTAAAGCTATATGGTACGTCAGTCTGTTGTAGATCCAGCTTGAATATGCTTCTTGATTTTAAAAGTAAAATATATATTTAATTCAGACATAGAAAGCTATAAAAAGGAATATTAAAGTCACTCATAACCACTAATGCACTCATAAATATTTAATAACTGTCTCTTTGGGGAAACATATACATGTTAATGTGCTTATATAAGTTTTAATAAATTTTGGTGACCTACCAATAATAATAAAAAACACAATGCCATTGTGATAAGGTGCCAAGGAACTGTAAAACTTATTGTTAGCAACATCATTATAAAGAGGGAAAGTTAGGCCTCTTAGCCACTTCTTTCTGTGGAGAAAGAAAAGAAAAGAATGCAGCAGCTTCCTGATTTGCAAGGGCAACTGGGTAAAATAAGTCATAATTTAACTACAGAGCAAGGAAGATGAAATTTGCCTGAGAATCCCTTCACTTTTCTTTTCTTAAAAGCCTTTAGAAAAGAATGTTTATATACATTAATTAAGAATTTCTAGGTGGACAAAAGATGGCAGTTGAGTAGGCAGATGCACAGACTCCCAGCTCACACCACCAAAGTGGATTACAAATTAATTTAGGAACAACCAGCATGAAAAACCCACTCTGGACTACAAGAACTGCCCTCAAAATCCAAGGAGCAAAGAAGAAGCCACACCAAGCTTGGTGGGGAGCTCCGAAGAGTGGTGAGCTTCCTCTGCTTACAGGAACAAAGGGTGAGGGTGAGGGTGAGGCTGAGAGCCCAGAAAGGCTCTCAATCCAAGGAAAACAGTAGAATATAGCACTCACAGCCACTTGCCTGGGGATAGTGGAACATGGTGTGCTGAAAGAGCTGGCTTGTTTTTCATAAGAAAAGGGGGAGATAGAGACAGCTGGTGACAGAGGATTGCATAGGATGACCTGAGCAGCGGACTAATCCAGTGCCATACCTGGGAGAGATACTGAAGGGAGCCATAACTGGAGGAGGGGTTGATCCTTCCACATAACACAAAACTAAAGTGGTTCCAGGTCAACCAACTCAAGATATAACCCCAGCTTCAATCAGCACAAAAACACACAGCTGAAAACAAGAAGTGGGAAGGAGGGGCAGTAACTCAGGTCTCCATGGAGATCTGAGATACACCTCCTCCTACTGAAGAGGAGAAAGCACCGAGGACAAGAGAGAGTAACTGGCAGATCAGGTCTTCAGACTCTCAGGTTACACCCACTGCATTCCTGGATATAGTTTTAAATAAGCCCCCTGCTGAGATCAGTAAACAAGACGACCACTGAGTTAAGAAAACTGAGAAGAAAACAAACAAATCAAGAATTCAAAGGGGCTCTATAAGAAAAGCCAAATTCCACAGTGGATTCCAAACAACAGTTGAAGCCAACCCAAGAAGTCCTAGAAATAACACAACTGAAAAGTGGAGGCAAACAACACCAAGCCTAAACTCAACCAGCTCTAGAAACAACACACCGAAACACACAGACATAATGAGAAGACAGAGAAGTGCAATCCAAATAAGACCACAAGAGAATCCTCCAGGTAATGAACTCAGCGATATGAAAATAACCAAACTTCTTGATACAGAGTTTAGAATAATGATTGTTAGGATGCTTAGGGATCTTAGAACAACAATGGATGATCATTATGCACACCTAAATAAAGAGATAGCAAGTATAAAAAAGGACATTGAAATATTAAAAAAGAATGAGTCAGAGATGACAAATACAATATCAGAAATGAAGACCACAATGGAAGAAATTAAAAGCAGGATGGATGAAGCTGAGGATTGAATCAGCAAGTTGGAAGACAAGATGAACAAAGTCATGGAAGAAGAGCAGAAAAAAGAAAAGAGACTCAAAAAGTCTGAAGAAACTCTAAGAGAGCTCTGTGACAACATGAAGAGAGAAAACATCCGCATAATAGGGGTTCCTGAAGAAGAAGAGAAAGAGCAAGAAATAGAAACTTTATTCAATCAAATCATAGCTGAAAACTGTCCTAAATTGATGCAAGGAAGGGTCTGACAAGTTCAAGAAGCACAGAGATCTCCATTAAAGAGAAACCCAAAGAAACCAACACCAAGACACATCATAATTAAAATACCAAAGCTAAGTGATAAAGAGAAAATTTTAAAAGCTGCTAAACAAAAAAAGGCTATCACCTACAAAGGAGCACCCATAAGGATGACATCTGACTTCTCAACAGGAACACTTGAAACTAGAAGGGAATGGCAAGAAATATTCAAAGTAATGTAGAACAAGAGCCTACAACCAAGATTAATTTATTCAGCAATGTTATAAAATTGAAGGAGAAATAAAAAGCTTCCCAGATTTAAAAAAATCAAGAAATTCATTACAACAAAACCAATGCTGCAGGAAATGTTAAGGGGCCTGTTGTAAACTGATCAAAGTGGAAAAAGAATGTAGCAAAAGAGGAATACACCTTTAAAATATAAAATGACAATAAACAACTACATATCAATAATAACCTTAAATGTAAATAGATTAAATGATCCAATCAAAAGACAAAGGGTAGCTGCATGGATAAAGAAACAGGACCCATATATATGCTGTCTACAAGAGACACACCTTAAAACAAAACATGCACAAAGACTGTATGTAGGTAAAAGAATGAAAATGAATATTTCATGCAAATAGATATGAAAAAAAAGCTGGGTTAGCAATACTTATATCTCACAAAATGGACTTTAAAACAAAGGCTGTATTAAGATATAAAGAAGGCCACTACATAATAATAAAGGGAGCAATTCAACAGGAAGATATAACCATTATAAATATTTATGCACCGAACATAGGAGCTTTGAAATACATAAAGCAGACTTTGATGTATATGAAGGGTGAGATTAACAGCAATACTATAAGAGTAGGGGATTTCAATACCTCACTAACATCACTGGATATATTCTCAAGAAAGAAAATTAATAAAGAAACAGCAGACTTAAAGAATACACTAGATCAACTCAATTTAATAGATATCTTCAGAACTTTTCACCCTAAAGCAGCAGAATATACGTTCTTTTCAAGCAATCATGGTACATTCTTTAGAATAAACCCCATGCTAGGACATAAAAGTGGTCTCAAAAAATTTAAGATGATTGAAATCATATCAAGCATGTTCTCTAATCACTATGCCATAAAACTAGAAATTAACCACTAAGGAAAAACTAAAAAATAATCAAACACTTGGAAACTAAACACCATGTTACTAAATAACGAAAGGGTTAATAATGAGATCAAAGAAGAAATAAAAATGTTCCTGGAAACAAATGATAATGAGCATACATCAACTCAGAATTTATAGGACACAGCAAAAGCAGTACTGAGAGGAAAATTCATAGCACTACAGGCATACCATGAGAAGCTAGAAAAAGCTCAAATAAGCAACTTGACCCTGCATCTAAAAGAACTAGAAAAATAACTGCAAGTAAAGCCCAGGAGTAGTAGAAGGAAAAAATTAATAAAGATCAGAGCAGAAATAAATGACATAGAGGCTAAGGAAACAATACAGAGGATCTATGAAACCAGGAGCTGGTTCTTTGAAAATGTAAACATGATTGATGAACCTATAAGTAGCATCACCAAGAAAAAAAGAGAGAGGACTCAAATAAATAAAATTAGAAATGAGAGTGGAGAAATAACAACTGACAAAACAGAAATACAAAGTATTGTAAGAAAATACTATGAAGAACTCTATGCCAAAAATTAGACAACCTAGGTGAAATGGAAAAATTTCTTAAAACATATAGTCTTCCAAAAATTAATCTGGAAGAATCACAACACCTAAACAGTCCAATTACAACAAATGAGATCAAAACAGTTATCAAAAAATTCCATACAAAGGAAAGTACTGGGCCTGATGGTTTCACAAGTGAATTCTACCAAAAATTCAAAGAAGAACTAACTTCTATCCTTCTCAAGCTATTTCAAAAAATTCAAGAGGAAGAAAGACTTCCAAACTCTTTTTAAGAGGAGAGCATAATTCTGATCCCAAAACCAGGCAAAGACAACACAAAGAAAGAAAATTGTAGGCCAATATATCTGATAAATTTAGATGCTAAAATCCTCAACAAAATATTAGCCAACCAGATCCAGCAATATATGAAAAAAAATCATACACCATGATCAAGTGGGATTTATTCTGGAAAGGCAAGGCTGGTTTAATATTCACAAATCAATCAATGTAATTCATCACATAAAAAAAGAAAGAACAAAAATCACATGATAATTTAAATACATGCAGAAAAAGCATTTGAAAAAATTCAGCACCCATTCATGATCAAAACTCTCAGCAAAATGGTAATACAGAGAATATACCTTAACATAATAAAGGCCATCTATGACAAACCCACAGCAAACATCATACTAAAGGGGAAAAATTAAAAGCAATACCCTTAAGATCAGGAACCAGGCAGGGGTGCCCCCTTTCACCACTCTTATTTAACATAGTTCTGGAAGTCTTAGCCACAGCAATCAGGCAAGAAGTAGAAATAAAAGGCATCCAAATTGAAAAAGAAAAAGTAAAACTATCATTATTTGCAGATGATATGATATTGTATATAGAAAACGCTAAAATCTCAGTCAAAAAACTACTAGACCTGATAAATGAATTCATCAAGGTGGCAGGATATAAAATTAATACTCAGAAATCAGAGGCATTTTTATATACCAAGAATGAACTGTCAGAAAGAGAAATTAAGGAAACAATCCCCTTCACTATTGCAACCAAAAAAATAAAGTACCTAGGAGTAAATTTAATCAAGGAGGTTATAGACTTGTACTTGGAAAATTATAAAACATTGATTAAAGAAATCCAGAAAGATAACAAACAAGTGGAAGCATATACCGGCTCATGGTTAGGAAGAATAAACATCACTAAATTGTCTATATTACTCAAAGTAATTTATAAATTCAATGCAATACCAATTAAAATACCAATGACATACTTCAAAGATATAGAACACATATTCCAAAAATTTATATGGAACCAAAAAGGACACAAATAGCCTCGCAATCTTAAAAAGAAAAAAATAAAGCAGGAGGTATCGCTCTTCCAGATATCAAGGTTTACTACAAGGCCATTATACTCAAGACAGCCTGGTACTGGCATAAGAACAGGCACATAGATCAATGGAACAGATCAGAGAACCCAGAAATAAACCCACACCTTTATGGACTACTGATATTTGACAAAGGAGGAAAGAGCATACAATGGAGTAAAGACAGCCTTTTTAATAAATGGTGTTGGGAAAATTGGACATCTACCTCCAAAAAAATGAAACTAGACCATCAACTTACACCATTCACAAAAACAAATTCAAGATGGATAAAAGACTTAAATGTAATCTGTGAAACCATAAGCATCTTAGAAGAAAACATAGGCAGTAAGCTCTCAGACATCTGTAGCAGCAATATATTTGCTGATTTATCTCCATGGGCAAATGAAATAAAAGGCAGGATAAACAAATGGGACTATATCAAACTAAAAAGCTTTTGCACAGTTAAAACAATAAGAACATAATAAAAGGACAAGCCACGCAATAGGAGAACATATTCGACAATACGTCTGATAAGGGGTTAACAATCAAAATTTATGAAGAACTTATAAAACTCAACACTAGGAAGACAAACAATCCAATCAAAAAATGGGCAAAAGAAATGAATAGAAATTTCTCCGAAGAGGACATACAGAGATGGCCAATAGGCAAATGAAAAAAATGCTCAACATCATTAATCTTTAGAGAAATGCAAAGTAAAACTACAATGATGTATCACCTCACACCATACAGAATGGCGCTCATCAGCAAAACAACACAGAATAAGTGCTGGCGAGGATGTGGATTAAAGGGAACCCTCCTGCACTGCTGGTGGGAATGCAGACTGGTTCAGCCACTGTGGAAAACAGTATGAAGATTCCTCAAAAAATTAAAAATCGAACTGCCTTTTGACTCAGTTATTCCACTTTTAGGAATATACCCTAAGAACACCATAGCACTTTTCGAAAAGAAGAAATGCACCCCCATGTTCGTGGCAGCATGGTTCACAATAATGAAGATCTGGAAACAGCCCAAGTGTCCGTCAGAGGACGAATGGATTAAAAAGCTATGGTACATATATACTATGGAATACTACTCAGCCATAAGAAATGATGACATCCTATCATTTGTAACAACAGGGATGAACCTTGATAACATTATACTGAGTGAAGTAAGTAAATCAGAAAACACTAAGAAGTATATGAGTCCATACATAGATGGGACATAAAAATGAGACTCAGAGACATGGACAAGAGTGTACTGGCTACCCGGTGGTAGGGGGAGGTGAGGGAGAGTGTATGGCGAGGGGAGGGGCACAAATAAAACCAGATTTAAGGTGACAGAGGACAATTTGACTTGGGGTGATGTGTACACAATATAATCAAATGTCAAAATAACTGGGAAATATTTTCTCTGAACGTATGTACCCTGATTTATCAATGTCACCACATTAAAATTAATTAAAAAAGAATATAAATAAGATTCCATTAAGAATTCAAGTTCAAAATCATGTTCACCCATAAATTTAAGATTATTGAATCATTGAGTTCTTACCCCATCACTCCATTTTTCTTGTGTCACTGAGAAGCCCAATATTAGGGATTTTGCTTTTTGTCAGGAGCTGCTTCTGGAAAATGTAGGATTTTTAAATTTTTTGATTTATTAAAACTTTGTTAGGATAATGTGTAGTTAGTCTGTTTTATATTTATCTGAATGTGTATAAAGACTGCTTCATTATTTTCTCATGGCACTCAGGGTTTTTTTTAATTTTCAGAAAATTATCTTCAATCATGATTTTGTTTTAGGCCCTGGCTGATTAGCTCAGCAGTAGAGCATTGGTGTGTGGATGTTCTGGGTTTTCTTCCCGGTCAGAGCACACAGGAGAAGCAACCATCTGCTTCTCCACCTCTCCCCCTCCCCTTGCTCTCTCTCTCTTCACCTCCCACAGCCATGGCTTGAATACTTCCAGAAAGTTAGCCCTGAGCACTGAGGATGGCTCCAAGGGCTTGCTTCAGGTGCTAAAATAGCTCATTTTCCAAGCAATAGAGCAATGGCCCCAAATGGGCAGAGCACCACACCACAGGGGGCTTGCCATGTGGATCCTGGTTGGGGTGCAAGTGGGAGTCTGTCTCTCTGCCTTCCTGCTTCTTCTCACTTAAGAAAAAAAATATGTTTTGAATTGTTTTCATCTCTTTACCTTCTCCTTGTGATAGTCCTATTAAACAAATTTTGGAGCTACTAGATCTATTCTCTCAGATAAAGTAATAGTCACATTTTTCCTCTTTTTATATATTTGCTACTTTGGGATATACCCTTCATTTTATTTTTACTTTTGAGGGGGTTTTGTACACATTCTTTTTTTTTTTTTAATTCATTTTAGAGAGGAGACACAGAGTGAGAGAGAGAGAGAGAGAGTAAGGGGGGAGGAGCTGGAAGCTCAACTCCCATATGTGCCTTGACAAGACCAGTGCAGGGTTTTGAACTGGCGACCTCAGTGTTCCCAGGTCGACGCTTTATCCACTGCGCCACCACAGGTCAGGCTGTACACATTCTATATAGTGGTTAAGAAAGCAGTGATGACAGACAGAACTTAATCTTGATATTCTCAATGACTGCAATTCAAGGTATTACTTATATACCTAAAACCTCTCAGTTTTTATGGACTTGTTTTTATCACAGCAGTAGTGTTATTTTCAGGTACTCAGTTTATGTTCTTAGATTGCTCCTTTATTATAATATTATTGTTTGTAATATTGTACATAACAGCCTATTATTATTTCTTAGTGTAATATTTTCTCAATCATTTATCTCTGAGAATTTCAATTAAATAATATCTAAATAAAAACTTTACTTCTGAGTCAGTTATTTTGTTTTCCTCTTATTTTTATTACACATACCTTTGTGTTTCCTTGATTTGGTACTAAACTATCCATTTATCTTTATAAATGATGGCCTGGGTTAATTAACAGATATATAGTGTCCTCTACAGTTGTGTATGTATATTCACCCAACTGACTCTGCTCTTCGAGGGATGTGATGTGATAAAGCATGTTTTACTCTCAGCACACATTCCTTTAGGTCACAGAAAAAGTAAAAGGTAGACTACCGAAAACATATAACTCTTTATTCTGAAAATAGAGCATTTGGTTTATTTCACTCCAACTTGGAACTAATATTCCTTTTCTTCTCATTGTTGTGGGGATCTGGGCTTACATGGGATCTGCAAAAAAAATGCTTCCATTTTTTATATGTTAAAATTCTTCTGGCCTGACCAGGCAGTGGCGCAATTAATAGAGCATTGAACTAGGATGCGGAGGATCCAGGTTCGAGACCCTGAGGTCGCCAGCTTGAGCATGGGCACATCTGGCTTGAGCTAAAAGCTCATCAGCTTGGACCCAAGGTCGCTGGCTTGAGCAAGGGGTTATTCGGTCTGCTGAAGGCCCGTGGTCAAGGCACATATGAGAAAGCAATCAATGAACAACTAAGATGTCACAACAAAAAACTGATGATTGATGCTTCTCATCTCTCTCCGTTCCTGTCTATCTGTCCCTATTTATCCCTCTCTCTGACTCTGTCCCTGTTAAAAAGAAAAGAAAGAAAGAAAAGAAAGCAGGAGTGATTATATTAGTATCAGATAAAGAAGACTTCATAAAAGAGAAAATTGCCATAGAAAAATAAATTTATGATATGCTAATAGAAGGGTTAATTCACCAAAAACACATAAAAGTCATATATATATATATATACACACACACACACTAAACCTCGGAGGTATAACATATGTGAAACAAAACTAATTGAACTGAAGGAGAAATAGAGTAACCCACAATTATCATTTGAAACCAATATGCTTCTCTCAATAATTGATAAAGCAACTAGATGGAAAATCAATGAAGGTATAATATTTAAAAAAGAAAAGAAACCTGTCAACCAATAGGATCTAATCCATATATGTAAAACACTTATCCAACAACAGTATAATACAAAATTTTCCACTGCCCATGAAGCATATAGCAAGATAGACCACATTTTGGGCTACAAAGCAAACCTCAAAACATTTAAAGGTTGAAATTGTGCAGAGTATGTTATTTGACCACTACAAAATTAAAATAAAAATCAATAACAGAAAGATAACAGAAAAATCTCCAAATACTTAGAAACTAAAAAATATACTTTTAAACAGTTTATGAATCAAAAAAGAATTCTAAAGGGAAATTAAAAATACTTTGAAATGAAATAAAAATTTATATACTATGAATCAAAGAGGAATTCTAAAGAGAAATTTAAATTATCTTAAACTGAATGAAATGATAATTAAAATTAAATATATTTAATTATGTTGGGAAAGAGTTAAGCAGTGTTGAGAGAAAAATTTATAGCATCTAATTTATATATTAAAAAAAAGAATTTGATTCCAGAAAATTGGAAAGATGGGAACCTTTGAAAATTTGCATCATAAAACATATCAAATATTGCTCTGATTCCAGAATGATAAAGAAAGCTCCCTCAAACAAGAAGTACGGACCAGCATCTATTATGAATATAGAAACACAATTGCTTTAAAAATATATAATTTAGCAATATACATGAGGAATTATATACCATGACCAAGTAAGGTTTATTTCAGTTATAAGAGCAAAACTGGTTCAATACTAAAAAAATAAAAACAATCAATATTATCTACCAATATTGCAAGCTAAAGAAGAAATATTATGCAATTATGTCAATTGAGAGAGCATTTGAGAAAGTCGACACTCATTCACAAGAAAAACTCTCAGAATAATAGCAATAAAGAGACACTTCGTTAACTTGATAAATATATCTAACAAAAAACAAAGAAACTCTAGTTTATATCAACTTCATGATGAATAGAACAAAAAAAAAAAGTTAAAACTCCCAATTTTCAGGTGACATCATTTCTATCTAGAAAATACCAAAAGTAACTGCTAGAACCTACAGATAAGTTCAGTAAATTCACAGCATGCAAGATAAAGATACAAAAAAAATTGCTTTTTTATATACTCGTGATGAACATGGCAACACCTAAATACATATGTGTAATTTAAAAAATTGTATCTTGGACTTATGTGCTAAAAAGTGCAAAGTATTGTGAAGAAATAAAAAAATACCTAAATAAATAGAGAAATATAATGTACTCTGGATTGAAAGGCCCAATATAGTAAATATGTCCTTTCTGTAAGGTCCGACCCACATGAAATGAGACAAAGTACCAAATAGTTAAAAAGTCCAACTTTATTGGAACCTTCGGGCGGGTTCAGTGACTAAGAGAGAAATGAGCCAGAGAAGCCGCGCCTAACTGGTGGGGCTTCAGATTCTTAGGCTGGCTGGGGAATTTTCCATAGCAGTTTTGGCCTGCAGGTGGTTTGCACAACCGGGGACGTTAATGGTTGGGGAATTTCTATTGTGGCTTCGGACAGGATGTGTGTACTAAAGGTCAGTAATTGCAGAAATGCCAAAGACATGAGGAACTCTCCAGCCCCTGCCCCGGGGGTGCTACCAGACATTCTTGGCTCTTTGGTATAGGGAGAGGGGCACATCGTCTTATCTGGCTACTTCCTGCTGTATGGGGGTGGAGTTGGGGAGAGGTAGAAAAGAGTCAGAGCATTCCGTTTCCGCTATGGTGGGCAGGGGTTGGTACTGTAACAGCATCATTTGGTTGACTGCTATCCTGGTGATCTCCTGAAATCGGGTCTGCAGGAAGCGAAAAAGATAAGGGGTAATTAGTAAGATTAGTCCAATTATAACGATGGGTCCTATGAGTGGAGCCAATAAAGAATACATGGAGGAGTTTCACCAAGATGAGGCTTCTGCTGAGAATTTTTGCTTCTGGAGATCAGAGCTGAGTTTGTGGAGGGCTTCTACCCTGGTCTCTAGAAGGCCAGATTTGTTGATGTAGTAGCAACATTCTTCCCGTAGGAAGACACATGGCCGTAAGCAGGTCTAGGGCTTGCCAGTTCTGTAATGAGACTTGGGCAAGATAAGTTATTTGTCTCTGTAGGGAGGCTAGGGACTCGGCCGAATTGTCGACAGCGCCGTCAGTCGAGCAGAAGTCTCTAAGGAGTATGCTAGGGCTCCTCCGCTAATTCCGGCTGCGACTACTGAGGTGGTGAGAGATAGTCCGACTACAAGGGGGAGGAATGCCGCCCGTTTTTGTCTTAAATGAGACCCAAGGTATTGTTGTTGGAACCCGGCAGGAGTGTAGATGGTTAGTTGAGGAGTTAAAGTCACTGGAAGGCAGAGGAGGGTGGGATTGAGTGAATAGCACAGGTTTTTTGAGAGAGTATGATTGCACCAGAAGAAAAAGCCACTTGGGGCAGTCAGGTTTGAGTAAGGTTAATGGTACGGTTGCATTGGGTGTGGTTGGAGGAACTATAACAAAAGGAAAATTGTTGAAAGGTTGGAAGTATATACAAATTGACCCCTGGCAGAGGTGGGGGAACATGTGTTGCATTAGTAGAGTTTATGGGGACCGGTGAGAGGGGGTTTGTCAAGAGCAGCACACATAAGACACGAGGAGAGATTGCCTAGGCCCGTAATGTTGGCTAGGAGTAGTCCTTCCCGCAGGAGGGAGAGCCAGGAGAAAGGTGTCGAGGTGGGGGCTAGCTGTTTGATTAGGAAAGACTCCTGTTGTATGTCTGCATGTACCTGGCTCTGAACCTGGACTAGGGACCGCCAGATATAGATGTGTGAGGAAGGCATCCTTTCCCAGTTGGTCATGTATACGGCTCCTTTTTGGGGTGTTGTCCATCGGTTGTCCCAAGGGTCAGGGACGTTTAGGGAAAATCCTTGGTTGGCCGAGGTAAAGACAAGGCGTCCCTGTGAAATGGGGGTTCTATATCGTTGGGCCGTATGAATTCTACATAAGCTCCATTGACACCCCATGCACTGTAGCCAAGAGGCTTTGGCACAGTGGGAAGGTTGGTCGTACATGAAGCAGATGGCTGGTGCTTCACAGTCCTTGGTGGCATGGTGCTTAAAATCTGTGAAATTTAAGTATATGGCCGATCTACACCCTTCAGGAGGGCAATCAGCGGTGGCCAGGAGGGTATTGAAAGAGTAGGGTGGCCCGCAGTTTAGGCGGAAATTCTGTGTGGCGTTTTCAGTGAGATAAAACCACCAGGCAAAGGGATTAGTCTTTGGATTGTACTTTGCTGAGCTACTGTCTGGTAAGTTTGAGAGTCAGAGGACCAGTAGAAGTAGCTGTCCAAGAGGGAGGGCCATCTGGGGGAGGGGCCCTTTTTATTCTAGAGAGATGAACCCATGCAGAGATGCTTAGGACCTTTGCTGCTGATGGGGTGGTTAGGACAACTGTGTATGGTCCTTCCCACTTAGGGGTCAGGGGTTTGGGGGAGAGGGTCTTTATAAAGACCTGGTCTCCTGGGGTGACCCGCTCTGTTGGTCTGGCCCCAGGACTGGGTTCAGGAAGGGCCAAGTTGGCGTGTTCCCTAAGGAGAGAACGGAAGAGGGAGAGGTAGGGCAGGTATGAAGCTAGAGGGGGTGGGTGTGGAGAAGACGGAGTTGACAGGAGGAAGGGTCGGCCGTAGAGGAGTTCAAAGGGGCTAAGTTGAGAAGGCCCCCTGGGGGTAGCTCTTAGATGGGTTAGAGCCAGAGGGAGTAGGGTGGGCCAAGACTGGTAGGGCTCCAGGCTGAGCTTGGTCAGATGGTCTTTGATGAGCCCTTTGGCTCTTTCTACCTTACCAGACGATTGAGGGTGGTAGGCCGTATGCAGTTTCCACTGTATGCCAAGGGAGGTAGTGACAGCCTCTGTGATCTTGGAGATGACGGCGGGCCCGTTGTCTGACTGGATGGAGGAGGGTAAACCAAAGTGAGGAATAATGTCCCGGACTAGGTGGTCAGCTACTGTCCCCACAGTTTCAGAGGTCGTAGGGAAAGCCTCGATCCATCCTGAAAAGGTATCTACCATAGTTAAAAGGTATTTGAGGTTTTTGTGTCTGGGCATGTGGGTAAAGTCAACCTGCCAATCCTGCCCGGGCAGGTGGCCTCGCATTTGGTGGAGTGGGCGACGGACGTAGCAGGCCCCTTGGCTGTTTGTCCTGGAACAGGTGGAGCAAGAAGAATGAACGTACTGGATGGTTTGCTGGAGATGGTCGTGGTGGAATAGAGGAGATAGAAAATGAAAAAGGGCTTTAGGCCCAATGTGTAAGGATTTGTGAATGTCAGCGATTACCTGGTATCTCTGAGACTGAGGGAGGATGAGGAGGTCATTTTTGAAAGCCCATCCATCCTTGATTTGGACCTCAGGGGAAGATTTGAAAAGACTTTGCTCTGTGGAGGAGTATTGGGGGTTGTATGTCTTTGAGAGAAAGCAGATAGCAGAGGCAGGGTGTGTGCGTGCTGTGGAACGAGCTGTTTTGTCAGCGAAGGCATTCCCTTTAGCTATGGGAGAGTTGGAGGTCTGGTGGCCCTTACAATGTACAATGGCTATTTGTGAAGGGAGCTGGATGGCTCGTATAAGTTTAGAAATGAGCTTGCCATTTAGAACAGGTGTTCCCTTAGTCGTGAGGAAGCCTCATTCCTTCCAGATCATACAATGAGAGCGGGCAATGAGAAAGGCATATTTAGAATCAGTGTATATGTTAACTGCCTTATTTTTTGCCCAGATGAGGGCCCGGGTTAGGGCAACTAGTTCAGCCTGTTGGGAGGTAGTTCCCAGGAGGAGGCTGTTGGCCTTGATGACCTGGGTGTCAGAAACAATGGCATAGGCGGCTCGCCGGGGTCCCGGAGGTTCAGAGATTGAACTGCCATCAATGTAAAGGGTATGTTGGGCCTTAGGTAACGGATGAGCCGCAAGGTCAGAGTGAGGAGATTTGGAATGTTCTAAAACTTTGATGCAAGAGTGGGTAGAGGGAGGTGCGTCAGAGACGGGAAGGAGGGTGGCTAGGTTAAGAGAGTTGCAGTTAGAGAGAGTAATGGAGGGGTTTTCTATGAAGAGGAGGTGGTACAGCTGGAGTCGAGAGGGCCCAAGGTGGGTCAAAGCCTGATGTGAGAGGAGGTCTGTGAGGCGATGGGGGGAAAAAACCTGTAGTGGTTGTTGGAGATTGATTTTTAGAGCCTCGGTGGTGAGATCAGCGGCAGCTGCAAGAGCTCGTAGGCAGGGTTGCCATCCATGGGTGGTGGGATCTAACTGCTTGGAGAGAAAGGCTATTGGGACTAGAGTTGGACCCGCCGGCTGGGCCAGGACCCCTAGTGCCAAGTGTTGTCTCTCTTCAGTGTAAAGGACAAAAGGGTGTGAGGGGTTAGGTAGGGCTAGGGCCGAGGCCGAGCAGAGGGCCCCCAGGAGAGCCGAAAAAGCCCAGCGGACAATCTCAGGGGAGGTTAGGGGTCCCTCTTGTGTTTCTTTAGCCGCCAAGTAGAGAGGCTTGGCCAGGAGGGCAAAATTTGGGTCCCAGTGGCGGAAGAAGCCTACTAATCCTAGAAACGACTGGATTTCGGCTGCCGAGTTGGGGGATTGCAGGCCCCGAAGAGCCTGTAAACTGTCGGTGGTGATGGCTCAGTGGGTCGGGGTGACCAAGCGGCCAGGGTAGGTGACAGATGGAGTGGCTATTTGTGCCCTCTTGGCAGATACCCGATATCCCTTGTTGTAAAGGAAATTCAGTAAGAGGGTGGTAACCTTGAGGCATTCGGCCTTGCTTGGGGAGCAGACTAGAAGATCATCTACGTATTATAAAAGAGTGGATGGAGCTATATTGCAAGCTAGTAAGTCTGTTGCCAGGGCTTGACCGAATAGATGAGGGCTGTCCCGGAATCCCTGGGGGAGGACCGTCCAGGTCAGTTGTTGGACGGTATTGGAAACAGGGTCTTTCCAGGTGAAGGCAAGTAGAAAGTAGGAATCCGGGTAGAGTGGTATGGTGAAGAAAGCATCTTTGAGGTCAAAGACTGAGAAATGGGTGGTATTAGGGGGGATGTGAGAGAGAAGGGTGTATGGGTTAGGAACTACTGGGGATATGGGGACAACCGCTGAGTTGATTATGCGGAGATCCTGTACAAGGCGGTACTGTCCTGAGGTCTTCTTAACAGGGAGGATCGGAATATTACAAGGCAAGATGGTGGGAATTAGTAAGCCTTATATTTTAAGTTTGTTGATGATGGGCAAGAGTCCCATCCTATGAGTGTGTGAGATAGGAAACTATGGGCAGTTAGGGAAAGAAGATGGTTCCTTGAGTTTGATCAGGACAGGAGTGTGGTGCGAGGCTACAGTGGGGGTACCCGTATTCCAGACCTCAGGGTTTACCCCGGGTAAAAGCTGGACCCTAGAGTCCCAGTCCAGTTCAGGATCGGGACCTGGCACTAATGCTAGTATGAAGGCCTGCTCGGGGAAAATGAAATACTTGCTCGGAGTTTGGACAGAATGTCTCTCCCCAGGAGGGGAACTGGGCAAGAGGGTATGACTAGGAAGGAGTGTGAGAATGGGTGACCCTCGAATAGGCAATTAAGGAGGGTTGTCCATCATGGGGTCGAGAGCGATCCGTCGATTCCCATGACCGAGACCTGGGAAGGAACTGTAAAACTCGAATGAGAGGGAAGGACAGAGTAGGTAACCCCCATGTCTATTAAAAAGGAAACAGACTTACCCGCTACCTGGAGCGTAGCCCTGGGCTCGGTGAGGGTAACTGGAGTCGAAGAGCCAGGGCCCCCTCAGTCGTCTATCAAGCCCAGCAGTTCTGAAACCAGAAATGCCTGGTTCTCAGCTCCCCGGCATTGAGGTGCTGGAGGCTGAGCCAGGGTCAGGCAGTTCGACTTCTAGTGGCCCATTAGTTTGCATTGTGGGCAAGGCTTGGTGGGGGGTCTTGGTTGCGGGCAGGCCTTGGCCCAGTGGCCCTCTTTGCTGCATTTAAAGCAGGCGCCTGGTGGCGTGCGCTGTCCTCCCTTGGAGGCTGGTTTCTTTATCAGTTCCCCTACCTGCCAGAGGGCCGCTACCAAGGCTTGGGTCCGCTCCTGGCGGGCGGCTTCAGCCGTTTCCTCTCGGGCGTTAAAAACTTTAAAAGCCATTTTTACCAGGTCTTGGATGGGAGTCTCAGGGCCCTCCTCAGCCTTTTTAAGTTTCTTTTTAATATCCGGGGCTGACTGAGAGATAAAGTGAGAGGCTAAGACTGTGGCCCCATTGCGGGACCCCGGGTCTAGGCGGGTATAACAAACTAGGGCTTCTTGAAGACAGTTCAGGAAAAGAGCTGGGTTTTCTTCAGGGAGTTGGGTAATTTCCCTCAGCTTATAATTTACAACCTTGTTAGGAACCGCGTCCATACCTTTGATTAAGTATTGGAGCATAAGGTTTCGACGAGGGATGTTGGACCTTTGGCCAGGCTGGTAACTCCAATTGGGGTCTTCCCCGGGTACCACCTCTGTGCCAAGGGGGATCTGGTCATTCACTAGGTGGTCCCTGTCTGCCTGCTGTCGGGCGGCGGTGAGGATGTGTTCATGTTTCTCAGGGGTAAGAGTAGAGGTACAGATTACCTTAATGTCATGCCAGATCAAATCATATGTCTGAGTCAGGTACCGGAATTCCTTAATGTAGGTTGAGGGGTCGGCCGAGAAGGATCCTAGCCGTTTCTCGATCTGTGAGAGGTCTTGGAGAGAAAAGGGGACATATACTCGAACTAGTCCTTCTGCCCCAGCTACCTTGCAGAGAGGGGCGAGGACAGCGGATGATGACTGGGGGCCGTGTGACCTGGTATGGGCTGCGACGGGAGAGGTTAGAGGGTCGGCAGGAGATTGGGCAGAAGGAACCAGGGGGTCAGAAGGAGCCGGAGCCTGGCCCGGGACTGGGAGGTTTTCACGGGGGAGAGTCAGAGGGGGAGATAGGTGGTCGGGAAGGTCATCAGGTTGAGAGTAAAGAGGGGGTTCCTGGGAGAGAGCTTTGGGAGGAAGGGAAGTTCGAGCTAGGAGGATCTGGTGTGTAGAACAATGGGAACAGAGGTCGGGGTGGGAACGAAGGTCCCAGAAAGCTTGGACATAGGGGACCTCAGAATCTTTCCCTGTCCGCTGGCAGAAATTATCTAGGTCTTGGAGGACGTTAAAATCAAAAGTGCCCATTGGAGGCTGGTGGGACCTATTGTCCAAGCTGTATTGAGGCCATGCAACCTGCGACAGGAAAATGAGTTTCTTCTGACAGAGGGTTTGAGTGTACCCCAATTTGGAGAAGTTTGCCAATAAACACCCTAGGGGTGTTTTGGGATCAGCTTTGGACCCAGAATTGCCCATCGTTCAGGGAGAAGTACGGGGAGGTTTCACGGGTTGGGAAAAGGGACAACCGAGAGGCCTCCCAATTGGGTGTCCCAGTTCCAGAAGGAGACTCGGTCTCTGGTATTGGAGAGAGAGAGAGAGGCGTCCCACTCACTCGCACTCCTTTAAAGACTCCTGGAGCTGGTGGAGGGGTTCCCGGCTCAGCCGAGTCTAGGACAGGAACCCCAGTTGGCAACCCGCGAAAAGGTCCCAGAAGAAAGGAACGTACTTACGGTCTGGCTGAATGAGAAAGGGGTTTTCCTGGTCCAAAAGAGGTCCCGGAGTATGCAGGCCAGAGTGGGGGAGAGAGAAAGAGAGGGGGGACACATGCCCGGTCACTTGGACCTAAAGGTGGGCCACAAACCCTCTCCCGGGTTTCGGCACCAAATGTAAGGTCCAACCCGCATGAAATGAGACAAAGTACCAAATAGTTAAAATGTCCAACTTTATTGGAACCTTCGGGCGGGTTCAGTGACTAAGAGAGAAATGAGCCAGAGAAGCCGCGCCTAACTGGTGGGGCTTGAGATTCTTATACCCCTTCAGGCTGGTTGGGGAATTTTCCACTGCAGTTTCGGCCTGCAGGTGGTTTGCGCAACCGGGGACGTTAATGGTTGGGGAATTTCTATTGTGGCTTTGGACAGGATGTGTGTACTAAAGGTCAGTAATTGCAGACAGGATGTGTGTACTAAAGGTCAGTAATTGCAGAAATGCCAAAGACATGAGGGACTCTCCAGCCCCTGCCCCAGGGGTGCTACCGGACACTTTCTCTCCAAACTCACATGAAGGTTTAACACAGTTCCTATCAAAATTCTAGAAAAAATGTCTGTGGGTATATAAGATTATTTTAAGTTTATGTGGAAATACAAAAGGGATGGAATAGTTAAAGCAATTTTCAAAAGAAGAATAAACTAGGAAGAATTAAACTATCCAAATTTAAGATTATAAGCACAGTAATTAAAACTGCAGTTTTGGGAAAGGTATATAAACTAACATAGATTAATCAAACAGAATAAAAACTAAAAACATATCCATACAAATTTGCACAGGTTTTTTTTAACAAAGATGAAAAGCAATTCAATGGAGGAAATATATCCTTTTTAGATAATGATGTTGAAGGAACAGAACATCAATAGGGTAACAAATTACCCTCAAACAAAGACTCTCACCTATACAAAAAATTAACTTAAAATGGATCACACACTTATATCTAAAGAGCTTCAAGATATAGGATTATGGACCTGACCAGGCAGTAGCACAGTGGATAGAGTGTTGGACTAGGATGCAGAAGACCCAGATTCGAGACCCCGAGCTCGCCAGCTTGAGCAGGGGCCCATCTGGCTTGAACAAAAAGCTCGTCAGCTTGGACCCAAGGTCGCTGGCTCCAACAAGGGGTTGCTCGGTCTGCTGAAGGCCCGTGGTCAAGGCACATGTGAGAAAGCAATCAATGAACAACTATGATGTCCCAACGGCAATGAAAAACTAGTGATTGATGCTTCTCACCTCTCTCTGTTCCTGTCTGTCTATCCCTATCTATCCCTTTCTCTGATGCTTCTCACCTTTCTCTGTTCCTGTCTGTCCCTATCTGTCCCTCTCTCTGACTCTTTCTCTGTCCCTGTAAAATAAATAAATAAATAAATAAATAGATAGATAGATAGATAGATAGATAAATAAATAAATAAATAACATTAAAAAAAAGATCTAGGATTATGCAAAGATTTCTAGACCAAAAGCAAAATCAATAAAAGGAAAAGTTGGTAAATTGGGCTTCATTAAAATGAAATATTTTTGCTTTGTGAAAAAACTCTGTTAAGAAGATGAAAAAACAAATGTAAATGCTGAGAGGAAATATTTGAATATTTGCAAACTATATGTCTCACAAAAGTTGTTTTCTAGAAAATATAGAGTATATAAAGAATTATCAAAATTCATGTTTAGTTAAAGCTAAACATGAGATGGATTCGAAGGATACCTGTAAGAAATAAATGTAGACGTGCAGAAACAGGGCACCTGAGAGGTCTTATATACTGGAATCAAGGACTTGACCCTCCAACACTCATTTCACTTTGCATAAGCTTGGGTTTTCTCATATGGCAAAAGACTTGATTCCTGGAAGTTCTTGGAAATAAACTCAGTATTTGAAGTCCAGGAGAAAAAGGAAAATTCTTCATGATAGTTCCACTTAAGAAAATCTCATATAAAGACTCTACTTGCCTTACCTTGAATCATAAAATTATTTCTATGCTAATATTTGGCCAATCTGAAAAGAGAGAGAAATGTCTGGGCAGAGCACAATAATATATACTACAGGAACAATGTTAATAGACAGAACCATAGAAGGTGCCATTGAAATATCCGATGAGAAAGAGTGAAAAAATAGTCAGAAGATCTTACTCCTTCCCTTCCTCCCTCCCTTCCTTCCTTCCTTCCTTCCTTCCTTCCTTCTTTCCTTCCTTCCTTCCTTCCTTCTCCCTTCTTTCCTTACTTCTTTCCTCCCTTGCTCCCTTCCTTCCTTTCTTCTTTCTTTCTTGTTCTGTTTTGTTGTTGTTGTTGTTGTTGCTTTTTGCCAAACTTTGTCCCTCACTTAGCTCAACAAATAGTCTTCTTTTTCTTAGAAAAGACATATTGAAAACTTATGGTAATTTCATTGACTCAAATGTATTAGTTGGAGAAGATTGCAGTGACCTTCTTAAACTTAATCGCTATAGCAAATATAGTATTCAAATATAGTATTTCAATATTAAAAACCAAAAACACAGACTAGGTAACATACTGTTTTTTATAATAAGTTGTGAAAAAAAATTAAACAACTACCAAACAAATTATTCCTTGAAACTTTTGGTTAAATAATGCATATATACTTATTTTTCTTTTGGTATTACTCACTCGCTACAAATATGAAAATATTTGTATTATTTAGTGTACTTGAAAACATTTATCAAATTCTTCCTGCTATTACCATTCATAATTAAAGACAGATACACTGTGGAGATTATTAATCGGACTGTCATTTGATGCTAATTTATGTAAAGTCAATAGATATGCTAATCAGAAAAAAAGCTAAGACAAGTGCATTTAAATTTTAATATATATTTTTAATACCACATATATGCATAAATTTACTTTCTTATCATACAATGCTACATTATACCCCACAATGCCTTCCAAATTGTGGAATACAATTGGATACCAAACAAAAAGCAATAGCTATAAGGTTGACCAGAGAAATGGAAATTGGGAATGTCTTTTGAAAGCTCCCAAATTCATCAAAAGTGTTTCATTTGGACTTTTTCCACAAAAAGCCATATATTATTCCTTTATCCCCTAAAATTCACTGTTACTTATATTTCTTTACATTAGGAAGAAATAAGTTTGGTAAACTTTTACTATTTTGTTATTGGTAAAAAACTGTAGGGAGACACCTTTATATCCTTGCTATGGGCTAGTGTGGTTTTGGTAATAGTTTCTGGAAACCTATTTTCACACCATTTAAAAGGTGTTAAAAATAAATTTTCTAGTCAGAAAATATATCCTCATGCTTAAAAGAATTAAACTATCCTCTTTACCTAGTAGGCACCATAAATAATCCGTTAAGACTCTTTTGGAACTTCATTTTCACATATATTTTCTAACAAAGCCATTTCATAACATCATCACAGGTTTTAGAAGACATGAAAACTTCAAGGTCTGTGTCAAAGCCAATTTGACAATAGATTCAGCAAATGTTATTTAGTGCAAGAATATATTAATTAAGACCTAGCAATTGTTCTGCATTACATTCAATATGATAATATATTTCTTGAGATAAGAAATATGTCTTCTGTTTGGAAAACTCAAAGACTATAATTCAAAATGTGAGAAAAATTCTACAGATCGAAGTATTATTTAAAAGGACAATAGGAGGGCCTGACCTGTGGTGGTGCAGTAGATAAAGCATTGACCTGGAACACTGAGGTCACTGGTTCAAAACCCTGGGCTTGCCTGATCAAGGGACATATAGGACTTGATGCTTCCTGCTCCTACCCCATTCTTTTTCTCTCTCTCCTTTCTGAAATGAATGAATAAAAAATATTTAAAAAAAAATAAAATGACTACAGGAGAAATAAATAAATAAAAACTTGTAACAAAATGAAATGCTTACCCAAATCTTTTCTTCATAATTATATAAGATTACATGAGATTCATATAAGGTAAAAAATGAAAGTACAGGTAAGTATTACTTTTAAAAAATAATTAATTAAGGGCATTATCAAAATTTATTTTTAGAACAAAAAAATAGTATAAAAATATAATGAAAAGCAGGTAAAGATAGCTTTTGGAAAGTCAACATCAAAATTCACCTAAGGAAAATATAACAAAATTTATAAACAGACATTTTTAGAATTCCAAAGACCAGGGCACTTTTACTGCCCTCTTAATAAAAAAGTTATATTGGTTTGTGTGTGCTTTTTCCCCCTATTCAGTGAGAGGAAGGAAGGCAGAGAGACAGACTCCCTCATGCACCCCTACCAGGATCCACCCAGCAAGCCCACTAGGAAGCAATGCTCTGCCCATTAGGGGCATTGCTCCATTGCTCAACAACTGAGCTCTTCTTAACATCTGAGGCAGAGGTCATGAAACCATCCTCAGCTCCTGGGGCCAGCTTACTCTGATGGAGCCATAGCTGCAGGAGGCAAGGAGAGAGAGAGAGAGAGAGAGAGAGAGAGAAGCAAGAAGGGGAGGTGTGGAGAAGCAGATGAGTGCTTCTCCTGTGTGCCCTGACCGGAAATCAAACCTGGACATTCTATATGCCGAGCCAACACTCTACCACTGAGCTGATCAGCCAGGGCCTGTGTGGGCTTTTTAATTTCTCTGACTTTTATGTAGTGTCTTCTTAATAGCCAGCCCTATGAAATAATTACATAGAAGTCATGTTATCATACTCATTTTAAACGAGAAAAAAGTTTCTCACTGAAAACTTGAGCCTAGAATTCAAATTTTTTAATTTAAACCTAATATACCTTACAGGTCAATCCACTATCAAAATTTTAGATATCCATAGAACAGTGTAAGACAACCTCAATGACACTGTTTGTCATCGATTAAAATTTCTCTGTATTATACTGTATATTCCTCACAAAATCTGTTCTATCTTGTTCTGAATCAAACTGTAAAGCCTATCTTATTTATGAATTGATTACATGATAATGAGTGATATTCAAATATGTAAAACATATCATTTAAATGCTTTGAAATAGTACTTATTCCTTGGTTGATTTATTTATTAAATCTTTTATATCTAGCACCATATTACTTAAAGTCATAATCTCATTATATAACCTCTGATTAAATTATTCAGGATAAATAAATAAACCTTCAAAATATAGGGCATACCCAGATTCAGATAGGATATGGATTCATCAAATTTCAGAATTTCTTTAAACTGTTCATTTCAAACCAAGATGCTGAAACTCATCTAAGTCAATATCAATAGCATTCTTTTGCATATATTAGTGATTCCAAGAAAGGACTTTCAGTTATTTCACACATATCAACCTAAATATGTGCTAAATAAGAGTAGTTCACAGAAAGTGTGAAATTCTGCACATTAACAATGGCATTTTCTCAATTCCAGACAGTTTAACAGGCAATGAAAAGATTTAATACTAACAAGTTGAAGTTTTTAATTTTTATATTTCCCCAAGATTCAAACATTGTATTTAATTTAGAAGAGGGAGAGGGTCAATAGCAATTGTTGCTTACCTACTAAGTGCCCAACCACTTTACAATTTTTTATTATTTTTTATCAGATTTAAACATTCCAATGACACCTATCCTTTCTTCTTAAAAGTGATTCTGAAAATATTATAGATCAACTTACCAAAAAGTCTCAGATATCTACATCAGCAAACCACTGCACTCTTTAAGTAGCTAGAATAACATCACACTAAAATTTTGGCTGCCTCAAATTTTAAACAACAATATATTAAAGAAAATGTAATTGACATTTCTACAAATGACTAAGTGAAAGAGAGGGAAACAGATCTTTATTTTTTTAGCATGTTCAGTGATAAGTATTGATTTTTTATATTCATTTTACTTGTTCTACCATCTATCTGCCAATTTTAACAGGTAGCTGCCTGCTCACTACTGTGTGCCAATTAGCCGTTTTCCTGATTTCTAACCAAAATCAATTGCCTTAATAACCAATCTATTTATCTTAATAAGAAAATATGACATTTTGTTTTTGACTAAAATTTTCAAACAAGTGCTATCATAAATATTTCTCAAGATAAAAATGTACGCCTAACTATTTTTTTAAATCTGAGAAAGATATAATGTGGTAATTTTGATGCACTAATAAGATAATTAACCACAGTCATTTCTTTATATTCTAAATAATCTGTATTAAATAAAAGTTAAGTAATGCCAGATAAGTAGGAAGCATCCAAAAATATGTGTTATATGTTCTTGCTTCATGACATCTTTGCATGTATTTTTTATACATATTTGGCTGATTATGCCTTTGGGACATAACTGTAAATGTGTATCTTGACAGAGGGAGCTGAAATTCTTACATCCTGGTCCTGAATACGAGTGAAGGAACATTAAAAAAATAAAAGCAAACAACAACAAAAGTCCTTCTTGTGTCTATTCCTATATTCAATCAACAAACACTTACTGAATACATTGAGTCCTACTAAATATTGGACTTAGTGTAGATATAAATATAAGCAAGATCAAAATGATACATAAAAATTCAACCCACATGAATGTCACAGTAAACAAACAAACAACTTCAAAACAACATGAATAAATAAAGAATGTGTTAAGGAAGCAAAAAGAAATCATCAGTTGACTCTGTTAGTGTGGGTGTTGATAACTGTTTTACATAGGTACAAAGCTGAGTCCTTTTAGAGCATCTCCAGGATAAACAGTGAGGGGAGAGAATTATGAGCAATGGCAATAATTTGAGCATTTGGAAAATAACATCATAAAGAAAGAGCAAATATCTCTAAGAAAACTATTAGAAAAACTTGTTTCTATAACTATTGAGCTAATCCACTGAGTCTTGGCTTTCTCATCCTATGACATCAAGGACCTTCTTGTTATTATCAAGAGTAAGAATGCTTAAGCAAGTAAGTCAGATTTATAGCAACAAGGATGAATAGGATACTCTCTGGCTGAGATGTTATAACATAATTTGACAGCCTATTGTAAGGCTACAATCAATATACTTCTGAAAGGCTTATGCACTCAGACATCCATATCCATGCACTATATCCATCCAAGGTTCCCCAGTGCTAAACTGTTGCAAGTTAACGTTTAGGTTGTCCTTGATGAGCAGCTTCTCTTTTGATTGCCTAAAACATTTAAACAAACATATCCAAACCCACTAAATTAGGAAAAAAGACCCAGATTTAGAACACTGCTTTCTTTATGTAATCAGATCTAAAAAGGGGTTAATGAGTGATTTCCCTTTTTCTTGGAACACCTAAAAGGGGTTTTCATATGTCACTCAGAAACATTCAAATTAAAAGAATTTTTTACCTCAGAGATTAGACGATCAAACTAATAGAGTTAGGCTGCTGCTTCTCATTTTATATGCCTAATCACCCAAGGTGTCAGATCTCATTAACATATTGAATAACCAGTTCTGCCTGTTTGTGTCATTAGTCTTTGCATAGCAAACACTAACCATATCATCTCTTCATGAGTGAAAAAGAAATTTGTAGCCAAATGTGTTTAGAAAACACTGAATTAAACCCAGTTAAGTTGGTTCCCTTACTACAGAAAGCTCAGAACTTTTATGGTGATAACGTGCTAGTACAAATTATGAGGGGATCTGTATAATATAAAGTGTTTACCCCTTTTGTTGGAAAAATTGGGTAGGCTACCTTTCCTTAAGAACAGCCACTGGGAATGACTCCACTGTGATTCTCTTAGTTTTTTTCTAGTTAGCACATCCAGTGACTATACCTGAATGAGCATCAAATCATGTCTGGTTAATAATCTCTAAACTGTATCAGTTTGTCTTCAATATGGATGGTAATAATAAAATAAAAAATATTTAATAAGTTATTTAAAGTACCCTGAATATAGGATAAAACAAAATTCATTTTCTTGTGTTTTATATAACTGGGCCCCTCTTAGTAAATAATTTCGATTGTCACACTGTTAAAGTCACATTAGTTCAGCTGAATGAAGGTCCCTGAGGCAAAAACAATGAATGATAACTTTCTCATTCCACCGCATGAAGCTAACCTTCAATAAAGGACATCTGAGATTGATAATTATTGCTAATAAAGGTAAAACCTAGTGGTGAATTATTTATTTTTTCTTAGAGTGAATATATGCAAAATATTTTTGATTTATTAAAAATATTCAGTGAAATAGAATAAAATGTTAGTATATATAATTTCTGGGAAACTTTGAAAAAAATTAGCAAATATTCATTTTGTGCTCTAAAAATTATATTCTTGAAGATAAAATTGTATTTAACTAAGGATTTTATTCTCATAACATTCACGTGCTTATTTTTTCATAAATCAAGTCAACCTTATAAATACAACATTCTATTTCCTTTTTTATTATTTATGTATTTTAACTGATTTTAGAGAGACAGGAAGGGGGAGAGAGAAAGAAATTGACACATTGTTCCATTCATCCATGCATTCTTTGGTTGACTCTTACTATGTGCCCTAACAAAAGAGTGAATCCACAACTTTTCCATATTAGGAGAACACTTTAAACAAATGAGCTAACTGCTCAAGGCCATATTCATTTCCTTTTAAATAACTAATTTATGTGTTTTACTCTTTTCTAAACTTTTCTACTACAAAAAACTTATTTATTTTGCTCAACATTTCCATGTCACATCATTTTCTCTTAAAGTTTATGCAAAATCATTAATTTCTTTTTATTGTTTTCTGCAATCTCCTTTGTGGTTCAGCTGGTAATAAAAAATCAATGAGAAAATAATTAAAATTTTGTAAGTCACTGCAAGTAAAAATACTTTCTTAGAAATGCTTGGCAAACAGAGCAGAGAACATTAGGCTGGTTGACTCCATTTGAAAGTAAAAGAGAGTGTTGAAAATTATTTGAATTAAAGGTTTACTTTCAGCAACCATGGAGCAACTTCTATTGACCATTCTTCCCAGAGTTAATAACCATAAACTGGAAAAAATATTTATAAAAACTACTTGAAGGTGCTGGAGAATGATTAGATCAGACAGAAATTGTAATATGGCTGACATTTGGAAAAAGGGGGTCGCATTGAATGAGATTCCCTTTTGTATAGCTTTTCATCTGAGGACAAGCACCAGTCAGTGCCAAGTGGGTTAGCTGAAACTCACATAGGGAATCCACAGGTTTGCTTGCAGGAAAAAAAAGGAGGACAAAGTTTCTTGGGTGAACACAGCAGTTGGAAAGAAAAAGAAAGAATAAAAAAAGTAGAAAAACAGAGGGGATATGTCTCATGTTCTGGGTATAAACTCTGCCCAAATCTCTGGCTGACACTCTAAACTATGCATGTGTGGGCCAGTCTACAAGAAACCCAGCCAAGCCAAAAGAGCTGAACAGAGATTTCAGTGCTATTCATCAAAAGAAAACAGGGTTAGAGACAGTTCAGCCAAGTTAACTGCCTGTTAAAAACAAAAACAAAATAAAGAAATCCATAATCCTCTGAGAAATATAATAGTCTGTTCTCTCCATTATATTTAATGTCCAAGTATTCAAGATATACACAAAAATTGAACATTCAAATAAACAGAAAAGTATGGCCAATACTCAAGAGAAAAGGCAGTAAAATGATAACAATCCTTAAATGTTTCATATATTGTAGGAGCAGGAAAATTTTTAAAGCTGTTATTATAACTGTGCTCAAAAAATAAAAGAAAATACACTTGCTGTGAATTAAAAGGCTCAGCAGAGAATTAGAAGCTATATGAAAAAACAAAATAGAAATTCTAGAATTAAAAATTACAATTATTAATGTAGAAAAATTAATCAAAGGGCTTATAGGTAGATTAAAGATGACAAAAGTAAGGGTCAGTAAATTGGACAATAGAGCAATAGTAATGATCCAATTAAAAAACAGAGAAAAAATAAAACAAGAAACACAGGAGCATGTGTAACAAAGTTCAAAGGTCTATTCTACATGTAATTTGAGTTTCAGAGGAGAAAAAATAGACTGAGACAGAAAAACTATTTAAAGAAATGATGGCCACAATAGCCCCAGATTTGTTTTATTAAATTAAAAAAGAAAGGAGCTTACCAAACCCGAGAAAGATATATCTGAGAGAGTATCTAGTTTCATCTATAAAATAGATTGAAATTGCCTCTATAAGGAAATATCTAAAATGACTGAAAAATCAACAACTCCTTTGAATCCTTAAGAGAGGAGAGAGTAAAGAGCAAACCACTGATCCAAGATTAGAGAGAAAGACAAAAAATACAAGTCATAGTTTACAAAAGTGGAGACTCATGACCTGAAAGCAACCAGAGCAGTGACAGTAGGAAAATTGAAACTCAATAAATTGCTGGAAGCCCAGTGTGGGCAACTCTGAGAGTTAAAAACTACAGGGGATCCAACTCCAGTCGGCTCTAGCTTTCCAGGTGGAAGAAGAAAAATAACCAACCTCAGCCCGCTTTAACCGTTATGTCTAACCTAAAGAAGAAGAAAACCAAGAAACTCTTAAAAAGTTTACTATCTAGAGTAATAGGCTCACTAAAAGACTAAGATTTAAATCTTAGTCTTTCCTTAACCGCCACATACACTTTACCACCGCATTATTGAAGGTCCATTTATAGTAGTTACTTTTACACAGTCCATCATGTACTGCTATCAAATAAAAGCTACAAGACATATGAAAAGGCACAAAAAAAAACTACAATCTGAAGAGATAAAGCAAACATCAGAAGCAGACTTAGGAGGATTTCTGGAATGATTAGACTGGCAATTTAAAACAACTATTATTAAAAAGCTAAGGACTCTAATGAATAAAGAAGACAGCATGCAAGAACAGATGATCGTTGTGAGCAGAGAAATGCAAATCCTAAAAAATACTATAATATAAATAGAGAATACCTTGATGGGAGTTAATAGTAGAATAAGAATGGGAGTTGTTAGTAGAATAAGAATGGATGAGAAAATAATCTCTGAACTAGAGGATAAAGAAATAGAATCTTTGAAAACCAAAACCAAAAGCAAATAGAAGACTGAAAAAAAAAAGAATACCCACAGACTGTGGAATAACTATAAAAGGTATAATACACATATTATGGAAATATCAAAAGAAGAAAGAAAGTGAAATGAAACAAATATTTAAAACAATAACTGAGAAATCTCAGAGTTAATTTTAGACACCAAACTATAGATCTAGGAAGCTTAAAGAATACAAAGCAGAATAATGCCAAATAAATGACACCCAAGCATATCATTTTCAAACTAGAGAAAAATCAAATATAAAAAAAACCTGAAAGAAGCCAAAGAAAAAAGACACCTCAATTATTAAGAAATAAAGAGAAGACTTATACAGTATCTGCCTTTGTCTCAGAGATTATTCAAACAAGAAGAGAGTGAAGCGAAATATTTAGTGTTGAGAAAAAAATATCAACTTAGAATTTATTACCTTCAGCATTTAAACTTCAAGAGTAAAGGAGAAATAAAGACTGATTCAGACAAGCAAAATAATAAATTTTCTGCCTTTCCAAAAAATTAAAAGAATTTCTTTAGAGAGAAAGAAAATAACATAGTCAGTAATTGATTTACATAAAGTAAGGGAGAACAGTGCAGAAAGAATAAGTGAAAGTGAAATAAAAATTTTTATTACATTTAATATTGTTATCTAATAGATAACAGGACTTCAAAAAACTACCAGTAATGTATTCAATTATGCATGCTTATGTGTATATCTTATGTGTACTTATATATGTTTATATATGTAAGTTTATGTATGCTTATATATAAGCAAAATAAATGACAGCAATGACACAGGGACAGAAGGAAAGAGGATCATTTTGTTATTTCAGGGTACTCATACTGCCCATGAAGTGGTAAAGTATTCTTTGAATTAAGATGAGTTGTGAATGCATATTACAAACTCTAGAGCAACCACTAAAAATGTTTTAAAAGAAGTATAACCACCAAAAATGAACTGTCTAAAAAATATAAAGTACCTAGGAGTAAATTTAACCAAAGAGGTTAAAGACTTGTACTCGAAAAATTAGTAAACATTGATAAAGGAAATCAAGAAAGATACAAACAAATGGAAGCGTATACCGTGTTCATGAATAAGAAGAATAAGCATCATTAAAATGTCTATATTACCCAAAGAAATTTATAAATTTAATGCTGTTCTTATTAAAATATCAATGACACACATCAAAGATATAAAACAAATATTGCAAAAATTTATATAGAACTAAAAAAGATCACAAATAGCCTCAGTAATCCTGAAAAAGAACAATATAGTAGGAGTATCATACTTCCTGATATCAAGTTATACTACAAGGCCATTGTACTCAAGACAGCTTGGTACTGGCATAAGAACAGGCATACAGATCAATGGAACAGAACAGAGAACCCAGAAATAAACTCACACCTATATGGACAATTGATATTTGACAGAAGAGGTAAGAGCATACAATGGAATAAAGACAGTCTCTTTAACAAATGGTGTAGGGAAAATTAGATGGGTACTTGCAAAAAAATAAAACTGGATCAGCAACTTACACCATTCACAAAAATAAACTCAAAATGGATAAAGGACTTAAATGTAAACCTTGAAACCATAAACATCTTGGAAGAACACATAGGCAGTAAACTCTCCAATATCTCTTATAGCAATATTTTTTGCTAATTTATCTCCACGGGCAAGTGAAATAAAGGACAGAATGAACAAATGGGACTATATCAAACTAAAAAGCTTTTGCAAAGAAAAAGACATCATTAACAAAATAAAAAGGCAACCCACACAATGGGAGAATATATTTGCCAATACATCTGATAAGGGGTTAATAACCAAAATTTATAAAGAACTTGTAAAACTCAACACCAGAAAGGTAAACAGTCCAATCAAAAAATGGGCAAAATAAATGAATAGACACTTCTCCAAGGAGGACATACAGATGGCCAATAGGCAGATGAAAAAGTGTTCATCATCACTAATCATTAGAGAAATGCAAATTGAAACCACAATGAGATACTGCCTCACACCTGTTAGAATGGTGCTTATTAACAAAACAAAACATAATAAGTATAGGTGAGGATTGTGAAGAAAAGAAAACCCTTCTGCACTGCTGGTGGGAATGCAGACTGGTTCAGCCACTGTGAAAAACAGTATGAAGATTCCTCAAAAAATTTAAAGTCAAACTGCCTTTTGACCCAGTTATTCCACTTTTAGAAATATACCCCAAGAACACCATAGCACTGTTTCAAAAGGAAAAATGCACTCCTATGTTTAGTGCAGCATTGTTTACAATAGCCAAGATCTGAAAACATCCCAAGTGTTCATCAGTGGATGAGTGGATTAAAAAGCTGTGGTACATATACACAATAGAATACTACGCAGCCATGAGAAAAAAGGGAATCTTACCTTTTGCGACAACATGGATGAACCTGGAAACTATCATGCTAAGTGAAATAAGCCAGGCAGAGAAAGAAAAATATCATATGACCTCACTCATTTGAGGAATCCAATGAATAATGTGAACTGAGCAATGGAACAGAGGCAGAGGCGGGATTAAAGGGACCAGAAAGAAAGAGGTCAGAGAGAAAGTATAAGAGAAGATGAGATCAGAGAAGGGAAAGAGATTAATGAAAGTAAATATATATAACACAGCATTATAGAGAACAGGACAGCAAATCTTGGGGGGAAGTGAGGAAGGCATCGGGGAATGGGGGCATGGAGGGGGCTGAGGGGAATAAGGGGGTGGGGGAGATATATTTGGTGGGACACTTGAATCTATGTAAACACAAATTAAAATCATAAATTAAAAAAATTATAACCAATATACTAAAAAATGAGAGAAAATGGAAACTTATGTACAATTAAAACCCCCAAAGGCAGATGAATAGTGGAAGACAAATATAAGAACAAAGAATAAAGGCAAAATATAGAAAACAGTAATGAATATGTTAGATGTTCATTCAACTATAGCAATAGTAACTTTGAATGTCAATGATCTGAATATACCAATCAAAAGACAGAGATTGTCAAAGTAGATTAAAAAACATGACTGAACTATATCTTGTCTATAAGATAGCCACTTTACATATAAAGACATATATAGATTAAAAGTATATAGTGGAAGAAAACGTACAATGCTAACATTACTACTCTAAAGAAAACAAGCATAGATATATTAATTTCAGCCAAAATAGACTTTAAGGAAAGGAAAATTGTGAATTGACTTTGTATAGGAAACAAGTGTGACTCCTTAAATACTTTTCCCATGACATATAGTATCTAAACAGGGGTCCCCAAACTTTTTACACAGGGGGCCAGTTCATTGTCCCTCAGACTGTTGGAAGGCCAGACTATAAAAAAAACTATGAACAAATCCCTATGCACACTGCACATATCTTATTTTAAAGTAAAAAAACAAAACGGGAACAAATACAACATTTAAAATAAAGAACAAGTAAATTTAAATCAACAAACTGACCAGTATTTCAATGGGAACTATGGGTGCAGATGCATCCTGTGCTCCTCTCACTGACCACCAATGAAAAAGGTGTCTCTTCCTGAAATGTGGCAGGGGCCGGATAAATGGCCTTAGGGGGCTGCATGCGGCCTGTGGGCCGTAGTTTGGAGACCCCTGATCTAACACATGACTAGTAGTACAAAAGAAAGAGCATGAGATTTTACTGTAATATAAACACCAGCTTATATATTTTACACTTGTCTTTCTACATATAGTGGGCCTCTATTAACTAAAGTTAGATTTAGTTAACTCAATTATTGATGTCTTTTATCACATTCTAATAGCAGTCATATTCTCTATTGAATAAATTACTTTAAATGTATATACAGGCTTTCTGTTTGTATACTCCAACCCAGCAGGGGATAGAGCCAAACTCTAAGCTTGCAATTATCTCCTTATCTCTATAAATATGCAAATGAATAAATTTAAGGGAAAACTAGATATCCTGTGAGCTTATTCTTTGTCATTCCTCTTCAAGGTAGACTATAACATGTGATTTAATGAACAAGAAAGAAAAGTTAGGCATATTTTCACTTTACCCTATATAAGATTCTTACCCTTGTATTTTATTCATTTCTTTGATATTGAGTAGAATGGATATTCCACATATCTGACCTCCTAACCTCACCCATGTATCCTAACTCCCCAACCTAAGTGGGGCAAGAATCAGAACAGAAGGTTAAAGGGACTTGAACAACCCTGCTCAGTTTCATCAGCTCAATGTTGTATTCTCCAGGCCAGTATATGCAGTGAAATCAGATTCCATTACTATTCCTATCTTGCTCTCTAACCTTACTTATATGCTTTGGCTGGCCAAGACCAGAGACCCCCTCCTAACTCTCTCGTCAGCCTGCTTTTTCTAATGCCCATGTCCAGCCACTCTTTAGTCAGTAGAAGTGAGAACTGGTGTTAGGAAACATGAAAAGGTACAAAAAAAAAAAGAGTTTTGGTCAAATGGTAAAATATTATTCTGTGTTCACAGAAAGTACCATACTCTGTTGTCATTAAAATTAGATGGTAGGTTAATAAAAATTCACATGGAAAAATAATTTTTGAAAATAAGCAAATTAAAAGTATGGCTTTATTTCTATGGAAAAGTGCCACATGAGTGTAAATGTGAAAAGTTTGAAAATTTTAATAATACTTTCAATTGATGATCTCTAAGCAATAAGGTTATGGGCTAATTTTTTTAAAAAGATCATATTTTGGCCTAACCAGATGGTAGCGCAATGGATAGAGCATCGAACTGGGACACAGAGAACCTAGGTTCAAAAGTCTGAGGTCCCCGGCTTGAGTGTGGGCTCATCTGGTTTGAGCAAGGCTCACAAGCTTGAGCCCAAGGTCGCTTGCTGGCTTGAGCAAGGAGTCACTAGGTCTGCTGTAGCCCCCTCCCCCCCCCCAGCCTGGTCAGGGCACATTGAGAAAGCAATCAATGAACAACTGAGGTGCCGCAATGAGGAATTAATACTTCTCATCTCTCTTTCTTCCTGTCTGTCTGTCCCTGTCTGTCCCTCTCTCTGTCTCTCTCTGTCTCGGTCACAAAAAAAAGATCATTTTTTGTTTCCTGTTTTTAATAAATAGTTATTATTAATTTACTTACTTATTTTATAAGGGAAACAAATGGGCAAAAATTATTGTTCTCAAATCTGTTTTTAAAATCAAAATTGTTTTTATAGAACAAGAGGTAAGACTAAAGAGATTTAGTAGATTCCACAAATTAATCTTGAAAAAAGTCCTGAAAAACCCTACTTCAAACAATTAATATCTGATATTCCCTAGTCCAAGTACTTTTACAATAATTAACTTCCATTAATTTAGAAACATAGATAGTTAAGAATTAATTATGTACAGTATTATATATGTAATGTATTACATATATAATTATAGATGATATACAGTTAATATGTATTATAAATCACATTAAATATTATTTATATATTATATATGAATGTATCTACATATTTGTGTGTGTATGTATACTAGAATTTCAACAAATAGTGACATTCAAATTGTTTTTTTTTTATTTTATTTTTTATTTTATTCACTTTAGAGAGGAGACACGGAGTGAGAGAGAGAGAGAGAGAGAGAGAGAGAGAAAGGGGGGAGGAGCTGGAAGCATCAACTCCCATATGTGCCTTGACCAGACCAGTGTGGGGTTTTGAACTGGCAACCTCAGTGTTCCCAGGTCGATGCTTTATCCACTGCGCCACCACAGGTCAGGCGTGACATTCAAATTGTTTATAAAAATAATACTGCAACCCTCGTCGGATGGTTCAGCTGGTTATAGCATCGTCCTGAAGCATAGAAGTTGCCAGTCAGGGCATATACAGGAATAAATCAATGTTCCCATCTCTTTCTTGTTCTTTCCCTTTCTCTCTTTAAAATCAATAAAATAAACATTAAGAATAATAACAGTACTGCAGATCAGAAATTAAAGCTTTTCTTTATTTATAATTTCAAACACTCCTGCCAGTTTTATGTAGAAATAAATTTATTATTGATTCATTGACTTTCCTCAAAGTGAAATAACTCCTAATGTTTCAGGGCTCAGAGGAATGATGTAACTCATGGGAAATTCCACGTAATAAGTAGCATTTACTCTGAATTAGATCCTAGAGAAATAAGATCAAGTAATTATATTCAAATTGCCAGAATTAATTTGTTTTAATTCGGCACACCAGGTGAACAGCAATGCCTTCTCAAACAGAACTCTACTTACAGCAATTCTTTATTAGATTTTATGTAGTATCATTGCCAATTCTCAAACTTAACAGAAAATGACCTCCCAGAAATGACTGCTAACAAGATTCCCACATTGTCTGTAAGTCACACTTGAAAATTGCTCATTTCTATTTCTGGCCTCATCTAGCCAATAAGCCAATAAAATCAATAGCAATGGGACAAGAAAGAAATATTCTTTCTTCATTAATACTTTTAATTAATACTTATAGAGTCATGAACAGAATATTGGTAGAAAAACGAACATTAAAGTGGTTCTGGTAAGGGGCTCAGAAATAAACAAGAAAAATGTCATTGTGAACTGGAAGAAAAGCAATCTTTTTTATGTAGTCACAGACAATGAGGCTGAATTGTGCCCTCCAGTTTTGTAGGAAGCCAGAACTTGTAAGTGGTGAACTTGGATATTTAGCGAAGGAGACTTCAAGGAAACTATTGAAGGAGTGATCCATATTCTTCTAGTTGCAAATAGTAAAATATGAGAACAAGATAAATTGAGAAGTGAAAAGTTAAGCAAAAAGAAACCAGCATTTCATAACTTGGAAAATTTTCAGCCTATCCAAGTTACAGAAAACACTTAAATTAAATTCACTGTTAAGAAAGTGTGTTCTGCCATGGCTGGGTAGCTCAGTTGGTTAGAGCACTGTCCCAATATAGCCAAATGGGTAGGGCTGGCTGCCTGCGATAAGGAAAGCCAAACTCATGAGACTGATGCTGGTGCAAAAGGGAAGAGGTTTATTCAGGTATCTCTATCTGGGAGAATGGTGGACTCCTGTGCCAAGTACCATCTTCCCCTCCTGCTCAAGCCTGCAGTTCTTATATTCAATTATCTTACTAGCTTTTTGTGTACTCAAGCCCTATTCATTTATCTATTTAGCTTTGGTGTGGTCATTATATGAAGCACCCCTGTGTCAAATTGACCACTGAGGAGACTCCCCCAGCACTCCCTGACTGTCTCTAATAACACTGATGTGCCAAGTTTGCAGGCTCCATCCCCAGTCAGGCACATACATGCAAGAATCAACAACGAATGAGCTCATAAATAAGTAGAACAACAAATCAATGTCTCTCTCTTTCTCTTTCCCTCTTTTCCTTTTTCCTTCTACCTCTTCTCTCTTTCTCTCTCTGAAATCATTTCTTTTTAAAAAAAATAGCGTACTCTGGGGAGAAAACCAAGTGTGTGGCTGGACAAGCATTTATTGAAGTTTAGGTGTGTGACTCATAGACCCAAAAAACCATCCATGAAAAACAGGGATGAAATAATTTGAGATCTGTGGAGGAACCTTTTGTCTAATGCTGTGAATTCCTATGACATATAACGGAGACCCACAAGTTTCAGAACATGTTGTATCAGTAGAAATGCTGCCTGCTGGGACTAAAAAGGGATAGAGACAGGATGAAATGAGAAAAAAGGTTGCCTGTCTTCTAAAATTCTAAAGCAGAAAACAGGCTTATATTGCCAGTCAGGTACAGTCCTTCCAGAAAAAGGAAGAATGACATAGAAGAACGAGCCACACTTAGAAGGCTACTGACAACAAGGGAACAGGAACAAAGACCCACTGAGCCACCACAGGCACAGAACCAGAGCCTTATAGAAGTACTCTGTGGACAGAGCCTATGGAGCTCTCTTGAGTACAGAAGCCTATGGAATAAACCTAGACAGTAAGTTATGTGCCCAAATGGCAGACCTCTGAGCCACAGGGTATTATTCCCAGGCCTTGACATCTAATAGAATTTGTCTGCTGGCTTTTGAACATGCTTGGAACCAGCCATTTCTTCTCTCCTCTTTAGAATAGAAATATTTATAACAGTTGTCACAGTCTTACCCTATCATTGTATCTAGGAGGAAGTAGATAACTTGTTTTCTGGTTTCACTGGTCCACAGATGGGGAGAAATTTTGCTTCAGGATGAATTATCCACCATCTCACCCATACATGATTTAAATAATTTAGATGGTAACATTTGGGACTTGGAAGATGATGATATTTAGATAAGACTTTGGACATAGGGTTAATGTTGTAATAGTTTGAAACTCAGGGAAATGTTGTGATGGGGTAAATGTATTTTGTGCATGGGGAAGATTTAAATTTGGGAAGACAAGAGGGCAAACTGTATTGGACTGAAAGGTAGCCCCAAAAAGATATGTCCACATCTTTATCCCCAGAATCTTATTTGAATAAAGGATTTTGCAGAATAATTACATTAAGGTTCTTTATTTTTTCTTTGTCTTACTTTTCTTTTTTTCTTTCTTTCTTTCTTTCTTTCTTTCTTTCTTTCTTTCTTTCTTTCTTCCTATTTCCTTATTTCTTGAGAAAGAGTATTCTTTATTGGGAGCAGAGCACTACACTTGACTAAGGCAGTCCAGTGGGCATCTTACAAATTATGCTCAGAAAGATACATAATAAAGATAAAATGGAACGTGAATTATTCTAGGCAACATATCCAACCTCATCCCTCCGAGGGGTCTGGATTTCACAACCAGGTCCCTGGAGACAACTGTCGTTCACTGGAGATAAAGTCCCTAGAAGTGACTTCATGTTTTTTATTTATTTATTTTTATTTTTTTAAAACTTCTTTTTATTTTATTCATTTTAGAGAGGAGACACAGAGTGAGAGAGAGAGAGAGAGAGAGAGAGAAAGAAGGTAGGAGCTGGAAGCATCAACTCCTATATGTGCCTTGACCAGACCAGTGCAGGGTTTTGAACTGGCGACCTCAGTGTTCCCAGGTCGACACTTTATCCACTGCACCATCACAGGTCAGGCAACTTCATGTTTTTTTGTAAAAACATTTTCTTCATATCTTTCAAGTCCTCACTTGTTACTTTCATTCCAGTTTCTCCCAAGGCCAGAGCCCAGCTTCTGTACAAGTTGCCTTATTGCCAGTAGCAGAGAAGTCATCTTTAGCCTTGATCAAGTTGTACAGCGTTACATCATCCACCAAGGTCAGTCATCCTGCTTGTGTGTATCTGAAATTCTTCTTAGTCTTTTTATCTGGCAGGGGAACTTGTTTTTCCTGGGAACCAGGTGGCTATTTGTGATATTATTTCTATGAGAAAAAATATATTTCAAATTTTAAACAAAACAAAATCAAAGAACAATGTTTTAGATCATAATGTGCTTTTAAGTTGAGAACTGCTTTTCTTTTTAATTTCTTATCTGAAAACTTACTAATACCATAATACAAGGTAATGCCCTTTAAAAATAATGTTAATGTGTGGCACATTCATCTCTAAAAGGTAAGATAAGATAAAGAGATCTTCTGGGTTATTTGTGTGAGCCTTAAATCTAATGACAAGTGCCCATTACAAGTGCCCATGAAAACATAGCTGAGAGAGATGTGGCCACAAGTCAAGGAGCACCTGGAGCCATCAAAAATTTATAATAAATGTCTGTTGTTTTAATCCACCAAGGTTGTGGTAATTTATTAATGCAGCCCTATGAAACGAATATAGTACTGTAGTCCTTGGCTGGGAGCTAGGGGAGAGAAAACATCATTCTTGGTTATGTACTACTGCAGTGAAGTTTCTGTCATGCTGAGCGGAGTGCAGGGCTGGGGCAGGGAGCAGATTATATATTTCTGTAGCAATATATAAAAGGTCATAAGGCTTTTTTTTAGGTCTTGTGGTATATTTAATTTATTAAAAAGTGTCACATACTTTTGCTGTTCTTACTGAGATTTTGCAAATTTCCTTGAAAATATTTCCTTGTTTGCTGTATGTCCTTGCGACATTTCCCAGATGCATTAGTTTTTTGTTTTTGTTTTTATACTTTTCACCAATTAAGGTTGTTTTGTTGAGGAGCTGGTCTGCAGATCTCATACTTGTCTTGCAGAAGTAGCTATTGCTGTCTAAGACTAAAACAACACAAGTAGAATAGAGAAATTCAGTTAGAATAATCATATACCTTGTCAGTATATGGTTGGTCTTAGTTACTCACACATTTTTGAAAAAACTAAATGTCATGCTAGTCTGCTTTTTGAAACTATGTAGTTCTCTTTTACAAATTCATCTGGAAAGAACATAAAATCATAATTTGCTTAAAATGGAGTGACCATCAACAGCCTTCTCAAGTTTTTTTTTTATTTTTAAATCCCCAGTGGTATATTTAAATAGTGTAATCTTTCTCTCACAATCTACCAGGCAATGACCCACATATTCTTCGATTATAGGTAAAACTGCTCTTTTCTAAGAAAAAAATGCTCTGTCTTTTTATATTCTTTATATGCATAAAATTTGAATACTAATCCATCAGGGCTAAAATATGTCAGGCTTTAAAGATTTTATAACCTTAACCAAAAGATAAAAAATCCATTAAGTCATTTGCTTGATTTTATCTAAATAATGCACATATCTCTTTAATCAACTGCCCAGAGTTCTTGCCTTTTAGGTAATCTTAGGAATTTTAATATTTTATTGTCTTTTTCTAAGTCCTGAATAGAGCACTACAGAAATGATTGATGTTCCTAGAGAACTATGCTGACAGATATGCTAACTATTCATTTATCTAGTTTCTCAAATCTTAAAACTCTGCTCTCAAATCAGTTCAGATTTTGAAAAATGATAAACATAAAATATTACTTACAACATGTTGGACATATTCTTTCCATTTGTACTAATGTCAATGATAAGAAACAAACACCTAATGAATGGTTTTATGTTTTTGGTAATATGCATTCAAAGAAATTTTATCATGATATGTAACTATTTTCATTGCTATAAAAATTTCATCTTTATGTAATAGTGAAATCTTGTAAATTCCCATGATCCTTCTTAATCACACTCCTTAATATTTAACTATGTGATAGAACTGCTAAGATTTATTAATAGTTGAAAATCATCTTGAATTTGAAGAATGTCACAACACTCTGATCATTATTAATTTATATGGAGAAATGCAAAACACTATGAAAAAAAACTGAACTCTTTCCAAGACCAGGTGCATTTTCAAAATTTTTATTTATTGATTTTTAGAGAGAGAAAAGCGGGGGAGAAGCAGGAAGCATCAACTCAGTAGCTGTTCCTGTATGTGCCTTGACCAGGCAAGCCCAGAGTTTTGAACCTATGACCTCAGCATTCCAGGTTGATACTTTATCCACTGTGCCACCACAGGTCAGGCAGTCACATTTAAAAATTATTAATAGGTATATGCTATATTACTAGAAAACAATTAAGTTAGAAAAACTTAGCAGGCATTTTGTTGTTGTTGTTCAATATGTCTCAAGGTACACAGTTTGGGCATTCTTATATTTTGGTGGTTTCCAAGAAGAAACATTTGTGTTTTACAAGTCTTTACCACTATGTTACATATTTATTGTGAAAGATATGATAGGAGATGGAAATAATTTTATTAAATTATGTGGGCTTTCAGAAGCATAAAATCTAAAACATTTAACAGTAATTCCAAGACCAACCTAGATTAGTTGGATAGCTATAGACATAAAACTTTTCACTTATCATAGAAATAACTTTCTGATTTTCTTATGAAAACCTTCATCTCCAAGATAGTTTTCCTAAATTGATAATCTATAAAAATTTATCTTTTATTTTCTTTGCTTTCTAACATTATTAAAATGTAAAAAATGCTGAGATGTAAAAACATTTAAACCTTACATCTCATTTGCATTATCCTATGGAATTTAACTGTTATACAAGAGGAATCTGAGGTGAATGGACAAGTAGACCATTTTTGCTGTATGCTAAAGAGCATAAAGACTTAGTTTTCTACAATGAACAGTTCCTTGGAAGAAATGATGAAAACAAATATATTTATGTCAAAGGTTCAGAACTTATCTGTAAAAGTTTGTCAGTGTCTAACTTTACCTATGCCTAGTTTACCCCAAAAATAGTGATTGTTAAGAAATCCCTCTACACTTAGTGATTTGAAATCTTACTAGCATTTTGTGTTCCAGGAAACAATTTATCGTAAAGATGCACTTTTCCCATAAACTTATATAAGGTTCACTGTCTACCCATTTATTGACTGTCATAAGATTTGCAACCAACTTCCTGGAATATCTGTGACAAGACCTCTGAATTTTATTCTTTGTCTTAAGAATGATTAGCTGAGATTAAATTGTATGTCCTTCAGAAGAGAATTAGACACAAAGATAAACATTCTTCATTCAGCTAACTGAGAGACTTTCTCTGATTGTAAATCACAACTCTAAATCACTCGACAGTATTTGTAAACTATCTACCCTTTTTATAAAAGTCTAAACCAAAATCGTCCGATCAGAACACTATCTTCAGATTAGAGATGTTCTTCCTTTTGCAATAGACTGAATAAAATCTCTCCTTAATTGGTGCATTTTTGTCTTTGACAATATAAAATACATTAATTGTTTTGATTTTTGTTTAACGGTATACTATTTTGTATAGAGAATTATCCATACAATGGTAAATTTTGATGTGTCAACTTTTCTATGCCTCACAATGTCCAAATCAAATATTATTTCTAATTAAATCTGTGAAGATGTTTTCAGATGAGATTATCATTTGAATTAGTAGACTCATCAAAGTAAATTGTCCTCTCCAATATAAAAGGTCAAGGTCCTGAATAAAACAAGAAGCAGAGGACAGGAAGTATTTGTTACCTATTTCCTACCCACTTGAGCTGGGTTATCAGTCTTTCCCATATCTTAAGACTAGCATTTTTACCATCAGATTCCCTGGTTCTTCAGTCTTTGGACTCAGACTGGAGTCACAGCATAGCTTCTTGAGTCTCCAGTTTACAGACAGCAGATCATAGATTTTCTTGGAGTCCAGAATCATGGGAGCTAATTCCTTATTTCATTATTTTTATTTTTTGAAAAAGAGACACAGGCAGACAGAAAAGGAGAGAGATGAGAAGCCTCAACTTGTTCTTGCAGCACTTTAGTTGTTTATTGATTGCATTCTCATAGGTAGGTGCCTTTAAGGAGAGAGGAAGATCTCCAACTTGCTCAAGTCAATGACCTTGGGCTTCAAGCCAGCAATATTTGGGCTCACACCAGTGACCATGGGGTCAAGCTGTTGAGCCCGCACTCAAGCCGGTGACCTTGGTGTTTCGAACCTGGGTCCTCAGCATCCCAGGTGGACACAGCTCTATCCACTGTGCCACCACCACCTGGTCAGGTTAATTCCTTATTTTATATATTGCTATTAGTTTTATTTCTCTGGAGAACCCTAAAACAATTCCAATGCAAGATTTAAACTTTAATAAAATTTTAAGCTAGTCGTAATATTTTATCAATGTAATTTAGAAAGACTGCAAGAAAGATAGACCTGTGGTGTTTAAGATGATTTGCCATTTTAAAATAAAATCAACTCTCAAACCAGATTAGATTTAAGAAGTCATCTCTCAACACTTAGAACACGTCATCAGAGAATGAGGACATAGATCAGGCATATGGAAAAGATTTTTCTGCCGATTTAAATCCATACAATTAATAAATAAGAGACAGCTGCCAAAGATTAAATTTGTAATTCTGCAGTAATTATTTAAAGCATTTTAGGGGTTAAAATAAGTCTATCACATCAAGGAAACAGAATTGGGAAAAGACAAACATTTTTAATCTTCCTCTTCTACATGCAGAGATTCTGATACTGACATACATATATTTGAGTTTTCTAAAAGACAAAAAAAAAATGGAGTAGGTTTTGGAGGTTATTGAAAAGAACCAATTGTTGTGTTGTACCTAATACAAAAAGAGGGAAAAAAATCTCGTTGGTTATTGAGAAGATAATGTATAAGTGGCTAAAGATATTGGTGTAGAGTGGACATAAAAAAAAACTCTATCGAAATGGGAAATGTTGACTAATACAGTATAGTGATTTTTTCATCATCTACTTATTAGAATGACAAGATCATGTTTTCATTGAACTCTTGTTAATGTTGCAGACTCTTCACCACTCTTCATAAGTGGCCAAATCCTGTAGATTCCATGCTGAAATATCTTTCAAATCTACCTCTTTCTCTCCATTTCCACTGTAACTGCCATAGTCCAACCCATCATTATTTCTCAAGTATACCACTGCCTCAACTACAAATTGCTCTCCTCAAGTCTACTCTTGCCTCTACTCGATTAAAAAAAAAAATTCTAATATAACCAAAATAATGTTTTAAATTTCAGATGTGGTATTTTACATACTAAATACTTAAATGTCCCACATTGTCTTTAGATGTTAACTTTGACTTTATTAACCTGTTCTATATGATGGTAAAATTTTTCCCATAACTCCTAAGTTGTTTTCTAAATACTCTCATCACTGAATGCAAATTAGTCAGTCTGTGCTTTTGTTTCCATAACTTATCTTTTGCTGTTCCATCTCAAGGTCTTTTGCACAGATTTTTCTGCAAAGAATGTTTCTTTTTCTATTTCTTTTCTTCTTTTTTCTTTTTTTTGGTTCCCTAAACTGGCTTATTTTTACATATCCTATCTTCACTTTTAATTTTACTTCTCCATAGAAGCTTTCGTTGGCTATTTCTCATCTTAAAAATTAGATTCAGTTGACACATGGCAATCTTTACATTTACAGCATTTATCAAATTATGAATAAATAGTCATATTCTTGTTACAGCATATCAAACCTAACTTGCATAAGACTTGTTTGCATATGCTTTTTTTTAAATTAAACTGTTAACTAGTGAAGACCTGATGACTTGATTTCAGGAAACTAAGATTAAGATATTTCATTGAATTCATAGAAGGTTGTGAAAAGACAAGTGCTTCATGTACAAATACTAAAACTGAATAAAGTATCTGAACAACCAATCAAAAGTGCTTTTCTAAGCCCAGGGGAAATGTTTCACATTATTAACTGCATAAAAGAGGGTTATAGAAAATCTAAAAGGACAAGCTACCTTTGCATAGCAAAATGAAATAGTTGTAAATCTTGACAAGACACATTTCTTTGGCGGCATTAGAGACAAGATCAGCATTTTTGGAGGAATAAAAAGCAATTCCATAAGGTAAATAAATTGTAGAACAAAATCAGCAACAGCAGTCAGAAAGATTTTACAACCATGCTGAGAACCATTCTTGAACACTCCTGAGAGTTTTAGAAGGTTTACAAACAGTTTTGTGAGTTATTAAATTATTTTTCTTTTCTTAAAAATTTAATTAGCTATATATTAAAACTCTGTAAAATGTAACACTAACCAATACAAAATAATACTAAATAAAATAATTACTCAGATAACTAAAAAAATTTTTGCTTTCAGTGCAGCACGTTTTATCAATGTGGAAAAGGGAATAGGCCATGGAGAAAACGTAATTTTTGTTGTAATACTGAGTTAAGGTGATGGAAATAAGGTTAGTGGTAGGGAGGAATCCTGTAATATAAGCTGAAATTGATAAATATAGACAAAAGGGGTAGGTTTTCCTTAAGGAACACTCCAATATCATGTTTGCTTAAGGGAAAAGGGAGGGAAATCAGAGTCTACTGTATTGAGCCAGGGAATTTGAAAAGGAGAATAAGAATCTCAAATTGGCCTGACCAGGTGGTGGTGCACTGCAGAGGACCCATGTTCAAAACCCAGAGTTTGCCGACTTGAGTGAGGGTTCATCAGGCTTGAGCATGGTTTCACTCACCAGATTAAGCTCAAGGTCTCTGGCTTGAGTGTGGAATCATAGGCATGACCCCATGGTCACTGGGTTGAACCCAAAGTCACTGGTTTGAACAAGGGGTCACTGGGTTGGCTGGAGGCCCCCAGTCAAGGCACATAGAAGAAAGCAATCAATGAACAAGTAAAATGCCACAACAAAGAATTGATCCTTGTCATCTCTCTCCCTTCCTGTCCGTCTGTCTCTATCTGTCCCTGTCTCTGACTCTTTCTGTCTCTGTCAAAAAAAAAAAAAGTCTGAGATTGGTAATACTTCCTGGCTAAAAAAAAAAAGTTTTTTTTTTCTTCTTTGGATTAAAGTCTCTTCAATCAGGTCCCAGTTTTTCTCATGTTGAGATAAACAAATATGAGGTTTTATAATAAAAAAAGTCAACTTTTTAAGAAAATAATCTTTTTTAATAAGAGTGAAGAGAAATATTATCATTAATTTTATGTGTGTAAAATAGTTAAGTAAATGAAAGGCACAACATATATTTGAGAAATATTTAAAGAAATAAGAATGTAATAATGAAAAATGAAGAAAAAGGTAATTCACAATCACCAGATAAATTTGAAACAGACTTTATAAGATTTTCAGGAATAAAAATAAATTTATTCATAATTGTTGAAATAAAAAAATTAAAGAACGACAAACTGATTAGAATAAGCTGAAATATATTTCTAAAATTGTAAACTAAAAGCTATACCTAAAATACTATTCAAGAGACAGCACAAGGCAATGATTTATAAAAATACAGAAAAGAGTTTTAAAGATAGAAAAGGTAGAAAAAGATTGTTCAATATAATGCCTGCTTGAAGTCCCAGAGATAAAATCTAGAGTAAACAATACAGATTCAATCAGATAAATAATAACTGAGAATTGTTTAAACATAATACAGGATATAAATCTTATATACCAGAGGCATTATGCAAACAAAACAGGATGAATAAAAAGAAATACATATACAGACTTGTAAAAATTGCAGAACATGACATAAAATGAGAAAATAGTAAAAAATAAAACGACAGAAAAATTTAGATTTTCTGCAAAAAAAATGACAACATGCAGAATTTTTTATAGCAAAAATGAGAGCCAGAATAGAGTGATATCCTTGAAGTACTGAAAAAAAATAATTAAAGACCTCTACTGAATACCAAGCAAAAATACCTTTCAAGAAAAAGAGGAAGACAAATATATTTTCACAAATACAAAAGTTGAAAGAATTAACTGCCAACATATGAATACTAAATTTACTTCAAAAGGGTCTATTCAGAGAGATAAAAAAGTATTTTGAGATGAGATATCCATGGTTATTGGCTGATAAGTAGCTAAATAAGCTTTTGCAATGGCCCTTGGGAAAGATCTTGGGAAACTTGGCAGGCAACACTTGGAACTTTAGAGCACATTGGCTTCTCCTTTCAGTATTCCAATTCTTTAAGATTAAGCTTAATACAAAATAGAGACAAACTCAGAGAGAGAGCAGACTGATAGCTGTTAGGGATGAGAGCTAGGTGAGGAGTGGAGGAGTGGAGCAAAATGAACAAAAGAAGAATATAATGGAAAAGAACAACAGTGTAGTGATTGTGGGGGCAGGGGTGAGAGGTGGAGGGAGAATATAGGAGGATAAATGGTGATGAACAAACACTTGACTTGAGGTGGGGGGGTCACAAAATAGGGCATACAGAGATGTGTTGTGGAATTGGTAACCTGAAACGTATAATTATGTTAACTAGTGTCAACCCAATAAACTCAATTAAAAAAATAAATCTAAGCTTAATATGAAATGAAATATCACAGTGGTCCTGTTGAGGATGGTAGGGAGTGTCTTCAGAAATGTTAGAACTTTAAGAATTAGAGTTCCTCCAAATTCTTTAGTACCCCCAAGATAACCTATTTCAGTGAATAGGCTTCTATATTTTCTTTTTGTTGCTGTTGTTTGTTTGATTGATTCAAACAAGTTTGAAAGTTTATTAAGCTCTTCTTCAACATCCAACTGAGACCATTAAACTACAAGTATATATATTAAACATTTATTTGGGAAATTTCATCAGTTAGGTGATCTCTACGACTAGTAGATTAAAGAGTATCAAAATGAAGGATTAATATACTATTGTTACATGGCATGTTTAAATTTTCTTCAGAATATTTTTAATGTAGAATGCCACACTACAGCATAGGCAAAACATTTAATGAGACATGTGCATTTTGTATCCCAGTGATGTCCAATGTTCTGCTGGATGGGAGGAAATAAGTTATTTCTAGGAATGGGTTTTATAAAATGAAATAATTTTCTGAAGATTGGTAATAAAACATACTGAGATTAGTCACTTATATATATGTTATTTTCCACCTGATTAGATATTTTTTATAAGAATGCTGAAAATATTTCCATTTTACTTGCTATCTTGCTCCTGAAACTAAGTATAACTTAATTGGTTAAATGTGTGAAACATGATTAGTATTTTGAGCACTCCTGTTGATCAAATTGGTTCACTGATTGTGAGTTATTTTAGCTATCTCCAAATAAAACCAAGAGATATTGATGCATGCTTTTCTGTAAGATGTACAGGAAATAAATAAGACTGTACAAATATAAACTCACAAACCATTGTGAAAATAAACATTTTAGTTGCAATCAGAATATATGAATTAAACTGCAATCTGTGAAGGTAAATAAAGATAAAAATTGAAGTCACATTAAACAACTATGTTTTAATTTTGGTGCTATTCACTAAAGCTAGTCCCTCTCATTTTTATCTGCTTATTTATTTTATTATCTTATCTTTCTGTGTCACCCTAAAAAATTCTGCCCTCTTCACTGATCACCACTTATCTGTCTCATTTTCTGTATCTTATTCTCTTTTTTATGTCTACATATCAGAATAGCCTAGAGCTTAGATTCAGACCTTGTTTTCTTTTCTCCTTCTACTTTCATGTCCTCCATAAAATTTTTGTTTCATGGTTTATAATTACATCTATGTGCTGATAACCATCAATTTTTATCTCTAGCCCCAGATTTCTCATGAACTCTAAACATATGTCCATAAAACTATTCAACCTCATCACTGAATGTGTAACAGACATTTCAAATTTATCCTATTCAAAACGGAATTATTGACCCCTACTCTGCCTCACTCCATTCCCACTTGCCAAACTTGCTCCTACTACAATGTTCTCATATATCAATGAACAGGATTGCTATCTGCCTGGAGGGTAAAGTCAAAATCCTTGCATCATCTCTCTCCTCATCCATAACCTATACAAGTTTTGTGGACTTCACCTTCAAAATATATCTGGGAAGCATTCACCTCTTACCATTCCCTTTAGTCCCATCTCTGCATGGACCACCATAGTAGCCTTCTTCTAACTCAAAGCTTAAGTGTCTATGAGAAGAAAAGCTGTGAAAGTATTCACATAAAGGAAATGTTTTTTTTATTATAACATGAAATATGCTTTGCATTCTAGTAAATTAAGAACCTGTCTATGGATGACAGAGCAGTGATTACTGGGGGAGTCTGGGTGGAGGTAGACGGAGGAGATTGTGGGGGGAATGAATGGTGGTAGACAGGGACCTGACTTGGGGTGTCAAGTCTAATGTACAGAGGTGTGGTGTAATGTGCACAAGAATCCTGTATACTCTTTTTAACTGGTGCCACCTCAATAAATTCAAAAAGTAAATAAATAAGAACCTGTGTAGATATATTTCATCAAAAATTCTCATCATTAAAATTTTAAAATCATTGCCTATATATTTAGGTATATTATGTATTTTTTAACATATCAATTTGTTTTCATGTTCTCCATAGGCATTATTTCAGATAATATGGGTATTCAAGATAAATTTAAGATGTCAGTGTGGTTATATTACCTTAATTCCTGTGGCTGAAGTTGTATGGATAAAAATGTTTCAGCTCTCACTGATGTTTAACTTTATAACTTACACTATGATGAGTTCCAACCCTTCCCTGCCCCGTAAGTCCAGATAGCTCAAACACCACTGGTGAACTAGTGATACCTACACTGAGGACATTTGTTTTTCAATCTATTTAACAGATAAGTCTAAAGCTCATGGTGATAGAACTTAAAGGGATTTCAGGGTCTGACCTGTGGGTGTCACAGTGGATAAAGCATTTACCTTAAACGCTGAGGTTGCCAGTTCAAAATCCTGGGCTTGTCTATTCAAGGCACATATGGGACTTGATGCTTCCTGCTCCTTCCTCCCTTCTCTCTCTCCTCTGTAAAAATGAATAAATAAAGTCTTTAAAAAAAGAAAAGATAAAGGGATTCCGGGCTGAGGACCAAGTTTTTGATAGATGGTTGGTTGACTACAATTACCTCAGGTTCATAACACCTGGAGGGAGTTCTTAAACTTGTGCCTTCACAGGGCAGTGGTGATTAATAGTGCACAGCCTCTGGAGATAAACTGCTTGGTTCAAATAGGCTGCACTCTTTGGGGGCTGTGTGAGAAAGCAAATTAGCCTTTCTATGCTTGATTTTCTCATCTTTAAAAATGCAGTGCCAAGATAACAGGGAATTTGTGATGACTGTCTGAATTTCTATAAAGATGAGAAAGCATTACTTATAACAATGCCTCAATGAATAGTAATTATTTAAGAACAAAATAAAATGGTAATATTATATAGCTTTACTAAAGAATTAGCTTTAGCACATGTAAACACTTTTAATTTCTATGAAGCTCACTTCATCCTAACTTAAGTCTCAGTTCTTGATAGTTCTGAACTTGTTGTTTGTCATTCTCTCTATTGGGTCTATCCTTGTCTTCACATGATAATTGTCTATTTCTGTATATGGCTATTTCCCTAGTGGTATGCTGGCAGCAGAGGGCATTTAAACATCCTCTAAATTCATTTTTTATGATTAAGAGATTTAGAATTTTCTACTTGAATCTCCACAAATGATGAGTTTCCATTTCTGATAAGTTTTGTTTTATTCTGCTGGTACTTATATATATCCGTGTTTGCCACACGAGTAAATGAGAAACTTGTACTGTAGGTTAAGCAATAAACCATGGCTCTTCTTTTCACTTTTACAGTAGTCCCTTCTTATTCACAATATCACCTTCTATGTTTTAGTTACCAGTAGTCAACCTCAGTCCCCAAATGCAAATTCTAGAAATAAATAATTGTTCTCAATAGTGTGATGATCATTAAATTGATAATTTTAAGTGAAAAGGTCAGTACAAAATATCTTAAGTATATTTTGAGAAAGAAAACATTCACATAACTTGTATTATAGTATATTGTTATAACTGTTCCATTGTGTTATGAATTATTATCAATCTCTTATTGTGCCTAATTTATAAGGTAAGCTATATCATAGGTGTGTATATATAGGAAAAAGCATAATATATAGGGTTCAGGATTATCCACAGTTTTAAGCATCCACTGGAAGTCTCGGCACAGATCCCCTGCAAAAAGAGAAGGACTACTGTACTTGGATCTTGGAAGACAATGTAAATTTGTACTGTATTTTATTTCCCCCTAGGACAAAGCTTACTTATTCTCTTTTATTCCTGCTATATGCCTGTGTTTATTAAGAAACTTCTTGCCTTCAAAGATAGTTTTTAGGGTTTCCAATTGAATGAGAAAATACTTTGTGGTAGGCAGCCTTCAAGAGGACACCTGTAAGGCCAATGGCCATCTATTCAGGTTCACATTGGATTCAGGCAGATGGTAAAGGAACTGTGGAGCCAGAAAATGGTGGGCCATTCCATTTATTAAAGTCTCAGGCCCTGGCTGATTGGCTCAGTGGTAGAGTGTCGGCCCAGCATGTGGAAGTCCTGGGTTCAATTCCCGGCCAGGGCACACAGGAGAAGCACCCATCTGCTTCTCCACCCTTGCTCCTCTCCTTTCTTCCTCTCTCTCTTTTCCCCTCCTGCAGCCAAGGTTCTATTGGAGCAAAGTTGGCCCTGGTGCTGAGGATGGTTCCATGGCCTCTGGCTCAGGAGCTAGAATGGCTTTGGTTGCAATGGAGCTACTGCCCAGATAAGCAGAGCATCGCCCCCTAGTGGGCTTGCTGGGTAGATGCCAGTCAGGCACATGCAGGAGACTGTCTCACTTCAGAAATATAGAAGAAAAAGAAAAAGAAAAAAATTCTCAGAAAGGTGGACAAGCAAACTGGCAGGGAAAACTACTTCCCTCTCTTAGGGCTCCCCAGCCCTGACTTGGTCTCTGGCTCTACATCCCTGACCCATTCTCCAGACTCACCCTCCAGACTCCTAGGCCTTCACCAGCTCAGCAGGGCTCCCAAGCTCCTCAATACCGTCCCTCTCTCTAGACTCTCTAATGAAACAGGCTGGGGGAAAAAATCCTTCTCCAGCAACAATAGCAAACAATCGCTCCTCCCCATGGAGGCAGGCAATCCGCAGTTTGTAATCTGCCGCCCTGAGGGCAAGCACCCGCAGCCTTCCACAGACTGCACACCTGGAGCTGCCCTGTGCCTATGCAAAATACAAGCAAGCAAACCTAAAAGAACATTTGTTACAAACTTGTCTTCCCAACAACACCCCACTAATTTCCTGCTTCCTTAAACCCTTATATAATCCCCACTCATTGAGATTAAGTGATTTACTTTTAATGATCAGAATATGACAAAAGTTATCGGATGTCACCTTTGAGTTTAAGCTATAAAAAGACTGGCATTTACCTTGAATGCCACCATGCTCCCCTTTTTTTACACTCTCTTGCTTCTCCAGATTTCTCACTCTGAGAGAAACAAGCTGCCACATTGTGAACCAAGAGCAAGGAGGACCTAATGCCTATTAATAGCTATGTGAATAAATTCAAAAAATATAGCTAATGTGGTCCCAATTGACACATTGACTGCCTTCGTACAAGAGTTTCTAACCCAGTTAAAATAAAAACTACTTCATTTCATTAACTTAACTAGACAAAATGGGCTTCATTGTAAATGGAAAAGATTGGAGTGTGTAGACTATGTAAAGAAGTAGAAGCATGCCTTGACTGGTGGTGGCATAAGACCAGACGTCTTCAAACTTTTTATAAAAATGGCCCACTTTTGCATACCTCCTTACTAGTGGGAGATCCGTATGTCCCACTAGTAGGCATTCCAGCTTTCATGATGGGTAGCAGTGGAGTAACCAAATGGCACTGCAATTGGCCCACCATGAAAACTGAAAGGCCCACTAGTGGGCTGTAGGGACCAGGCAGACCAGCACTGCAAAAGTGGGCTGTTTTTATAAAATGTTTGAAGACGTCTGGAATAGAGCATTACCTTGGAAGCTGAGGTCACAGTTTCAAAATCCTGAAGTTGCTGGCTTGAGCGTGAGGCCGCCAGCTTGACCACAGGATCATCAACATTATCCTATGGTCACTGGCATGAGCAAGGGGTCACTGACTTGGCTGCCGTGCCCCCTACACACACCTATCAAGGTACATATGAGAAGCAGTCAATGAACAATTCAAGTGCCACCTGACCACCTGGCAGGCAGTGCAAAGCCTCAACCTGGGACAACAAGAACCCAGGATTGAAACCTAAAGATAGCTGGCTTGAGTGTGGGCTCATCCGGTTTGGGTGCGGTGTCACCAGCTTGAGTGTGGGATCATAGACATGACCCCATGGTCACTGGCTTGAGCTCAAGGTCACTAGTGTCTCAGATGGATCTCCCCCCACCTGTCAAGGCACATTTGAGAAAGCAATCAGTGAGCAATTAAAATGCTACAACTATGAGTTGATGCTTCTCATCTCTCTCTCTTCCTCTCTATTTCTCTCTCTCTCATGTGCACCCTTAAAAAAAAAGTAGAAGCTCCTGTCTCCAGCCAGTTGGTGATCTGTAAGCATATTTGTCAAATGCTGTCACCACTTCTTTTTTAAAAGATGTCAAATATACTTTCTGTTTAATTTTCTGTGAAGTGTTTAAATGTTGGCAACAATAAAATGTCTCAAAAGACTCTATAGTCTAAATAAAATAAAACTGGAGACCATGTGTCACCAGTTTTAAACCTCTAATCTAAATGCCGATCGCTCTTTAGTTTTATATAACTATTTTGCTCAATATCACTTTAGTTTTACTTTTCAAAAAATTTTATTTTCCAAGTAAGTTTTCTCTGCTTGGGTACACATGGAAAGAAGCATGCCTAATTGCTCAAAAGGACAAATATGCTGAGATAAGCTTGTTAGTGGCCGCCTGACCAGGTGGTGGCACAGTGGAAAGAGCATAGGACTGGGACATAGAGGATCCAAGTTTGAAAACCCGAGGTCACCGGCTTGAGCAGGGCTCACCAGCTTGAGTGCAGGGTCACTGAGTTGAGCATAGGATCATAGACATGCCTTTATGAGTGCTGGCTTAAGACCAAGGTTGCTGGCTGGAATAAGGGGTCCCTGGCTTAGCTGGAACCCCCCAGTTGCTTATGAGAGGCACATATGAGAAAGCAATCAATGACCAAGTAAGGTGTCACAATGAAGAATTGATGCTTCTCATCTCTCTCCCTTCTTGTTGGTCTGTCCCTCTCTGTTTCTCTTTCTGTCTCTGTCTCTTTCACACACACACACACACACACACACACACACACACACACACACACTCACGCACACACAAGCTTGTTGGTGGCATTAATAAAGAGAAACCCCCCAAAAAGGGAAATTCAAAACAAAGTTATATCATTCACTCATCTTGGCCCCAGAAGATTTCATACTTTTTAATTTATGAAGAAAAGCTGGTTGATTCCACACATGGGTTTTGAGATGTCACTTTCATCAAGCACATGTTGTTCCCGAGCTTTTAGCTTTAAATAATTTTATTATCATTTTTTATATTTTTTTAAAAATATACTGACCAACTGTCACTCTGGTTAGTTGAGTTATGAACAGTATTACATTCATTTTTGTCTTACATACTTAGAGTATTTTTTATTCTTGAAATAAAATAATTTCTTTGTTTTCTTTAACCTGCTCTGTTATTTTCTAGTCTGGTCATTTTCTTTTTCTCACTCAAAAAATAATTTTATTATCAAATAGAAGAAAAATGAAATAGGTTACAAAATTATTACTGCTGACTCAGAAGAAAAGCCAATTTTAACACTAAAAATGTTTTTTTTTTTCTGACCTACTACTTTCATGAATGATAGTATTAATAACATGAAGGTTGTTTATTAAAAAAAAAACCTCACCACACTCTCAAATTATCAATTATATGAGAAAATAAATTTTCTTTGCCTTATTTAAAAAAAAAAAGATAGTTGTAGTGGAAACATGCCTATGAAAAGAAACCTCTGCCCACATTTCCTAGTTTTATAGCAATGTGCCTGAGCCTTATATATATTTAATATTTTTTGAAATTTGAATTCTTCAACCATATTTATTCTTATATTAATATAGAACCCAGTGATTTTTTTTCTATTTCTTAGAACTAATATAAAGAAAAAATTATATTTTTTATGTAAGCATATAAAATTTTAAGAACTTGATATTTTCTTATCCTAGTTTATTCATGCCTTAGAAAAATACCTCAGGACAAATATTTTATTTCAGTACCTGCAATATTTTATTTCAGAATTGGTTGTGACTTTGCAAGTTCTTCTTTTCATTTACTTATTATTTCAATAGCATGGCTTAGTTTATAATACATACTTTTTTCTAAGGACTATATATATTGTCAAGTAAAGAAAAAAGTGGGTGCAGCAAAAAATAAAAAATAAAAAGAAATATAATGACTTTTTATTGCAATGAAACCAGCTGAAATAAAATTTCAATTTAATTAACATTTTAACACTGTTTTATAGACATGACTATGCAGAATACAGTATCAGCTCATGTAATATCAGAAAGTGACTTATTCTATTATAATAACAATATCAAATATATTTTAAGAGAAGCTACATTTGCATACCAGAATAACTGAGAAAAAAAGAAATTCTTAGTTGGCCATCTGTATTTTGGTCTCTTCATGCTAATTATGTTCTAGTGTCCCATTTTTCTCCAAAGATTTTGAGTATCATACAGCTATATCTTAGAGCATTGATGGATTCTGGTTAGTAAAGGGACTATATAGATTAAACACAAGTATTTCAGAGGTCTTGGTCACAAAATAGAAAATAGGTGTTGTAATTATTCATAGGGTTAATTTTGCTTAATTTGGCCTTGGCTGGTGGTTCAGTGAATAGAGCATTGGCCCAGCATATGGACCACTTGAGTTTGATTCCTGGCCAGGGCACACAGGAGAAGTGACCATCTGTTTCTCCCCTTCTCTCTTTTTCTTCTCTCTCTCCTCTTCTCCTACAACCAGTGGCTCAATTGGTTCAATCAAGTATAACCCCCACTGCTGAAGATAGCTCCATTGGCATGCATCAGATTCAGGTGGTAAAAATAGCTATGTGCTGGAGCATCAGTCCCAGATGAGGAGCATCAGTCCCAGATGAGGATGCTAGGTGGATATCAATCCAGGCACATGAGGGAATTTGCCTCACTATCTCCCCTCTTTTCACCTAAAAAAATTGCTTAATATGGTAAAATAATTTTAGACTTAAAAGTATTACTGAATAGAACAATTAAGTATAAAAAGTATGAAGAGAAAAGGATGATTGCTGTTATTTAAATTTAATAAATTCTCATTACTGAAATAACTCATCAGAATTTGAAAAATAGAATAAAATTAAAACTAAGTGCAAATGCACTGTAGCTTTGGGATACTGTCTCAGATGTATTTCATTTAGTGCTTTCAACCTTCTATGGGAATACAACTACTAATATTTTAGTGTTAAGAAGCTGAGTTCTAGGAAAATTAATAAGTGGTTAATGAAAGATTCTCAGTTAGTTCTTTCCACCAAGGGTTGTGCTTTTGCTACATCATAAGAGGAAGTAAACAATACAAAATTAAGTGGCAGCTTCACTGAATATGAATACATGCCAGACAAAAAGTACTAAATACTATAATGATATAGTTAATTTTATATGTAAACTTGATATTGACCATTTAAAAAGTACTATGGGCAGGTTTTAAAATCTATATTGTATGCCCTTTTATTATAACAATTTCATGCAAATCATCTTTCAGGCTTTTATTTCAAACATTTGGATCTTCTTTCAGGAAAATCTTATGGGATATACTTAATTTAAATTATATTAAGAAATAAAGCAGAAAAGAGGATGGCAAGATGGCGATGGTGTAGGCGGATGTACCAACTTCCAACTCACAGAACCAAAGTGGATTATAACTTAATTTTAAGAACCATCATCTGGATAAACCAACTTTGAACTAAACTAAGTGGACTCTTCAACCAAGGAACACTGAAGAAGCCACATTGAGACTGGTAGGAAAAGCCAAAACGCAGAGAGAGCTGCCAAGGTCCTTGGAGCAAATGGCAGCCCGGAGAGACCCACATGGCAGGAGGAGAGTTTGGCAGAGAGGAAGGGACCTGGGTCCCAGGAACAAAGCGCCAGCCTGCAACCCCAGAGCCTAGAATAGGCGTTTGGACAGTATGGAGCTGTGAAACAAATGAGGATACTGTTTGTGAGAAAGAGATAGTTTTCTCAGTCCCAGGATTCTTCTTAAAGGGAAGCGCAGAAAACCTCTCACACAACCACTCACCCAGAGCTCCAGGGAACGGGGACAGAGGAGAGGACCAGAGCAGCGGGAAGAGAGTGTGGACTGAAGGCACAGAAAGAAACACTCTGAGGGACAGCCACCCTAATCCCTGGGCTAAGTCACTTCCCTAATCAAAAACAAATATTTCCCCTGGAACTAGCAATAGCAGCAAAGGGAGACAGGACACCAGCCAAACAAGCTCTCCCGCGGCACTTAGAGCAGAGCTGCTTAGATAGAGGGAGCTTCCAGGACTACAGTATGAAGTGTTAGGGTCTGAGCTGCAGTGCACCCACCAACACTGCTGAGAGCTTGCTGGAGAGAAGGTGGCAGTGGGACGCTGAAATGCGGTTCTGTTGGCGGGGGTGGAGGCCCAGCTGGTGTGAGCTTGGTCTAGCCCAGCAGGGGTGGAGGGGATGAGCAAAAGTGGTCTGGCAGCTACGGCCCGCCTGTAGCCCCACCTGTGGGGGAAAAGCAGGAGGCCAGGAACAGGCAGAGATCTGCTCTGCATCCCTGGACCCTGCGAAAGCCGGCCCTGACCATGCGGGTGGTGCTAGGACCAGGGACAGGTGGAAGCTCGCGGCTGAGCGAACGTCAGCAGCCCCGCCCACCCAAGAAACCGCAGTTTGCCATCCTGCGTCCATTAGTTGGCTCTGAATGCGGGGGCAGGGATAGAGCCCCAGATGAGTGGAGGCTCACAGCTGAGCGTATGCCAACAGACACGCCCGGCCCAATAAACCGCGGTTTGCGATCCTGCACAGGCAGCCCTGGTCTCGGGGGTGGGGCTAAAGCTCCGCAGAGCAGAGGCTCACAGCTGAGTGCACATCAGCAGCCTCGTCCAACTCGAGAAACTGTGGCGAGCATGCTCTGACCGCAGGAGATAGGCAGAAGCCCGGGAACAGGCTAGGTCCGCAGCTGAGCACAGGTTCTCACCTCCACCCTTGGTGCTGAGGCTTGTGGCTTGAGTGCAGTGCTCAACCTAACCAGTGGGGGTGAGGCGAAGGCTTAGGCAGGCTGAGGCTTGTAGAGACAGGCACCAGAACACAGCGCCTACAGGCAGATATCACATCAACAGCCGCAGTGGGCCGGTGCTGGCAATGCCCATACCCAACTGCCCTAGGCAGGGACAGAGGGGTTGGTGGGCCGGCAGACAGGCCACACCTAGAGAACACAACGGCAACACCCATTGGACTCCAGTGGCCACAACCTTCTTATACACAGACAAAATGGGCAGGCAGAGAAATGCAAACCAAATGAATCAAGAGAAATCCCCAAAGAAGGACCTGAATGAATCAGATATAACCAAATTACCAGAAGCAGAATTTAGAATAATGATAGTTAGGATGTTCAAAGAGCTTAGAGCAACAATGGATAGTCACTACAAACACCTAAATAAAGAGATAACAAGTATAAAAAATGAAATTGAAATAATAAAAAAGAATTAGACAGAAATGACAAATACAGTATCAGAACTGAAGACCACAATGGAAGGAATTAAAAACAGGATGGATGAAGCTGAGGATCGAATCAGCGAGTTAGAGGACATAATAAACAAAGGCACAGAGGCAGAGCAGAAAAAAGAAAAGAGACTCAAAAAATCTGAGGAATCTCCAAGGGAGCTCAACATGAAGAGAAATAACATTCGCATCATAGGGGTTCCTGAAGAAGAGGAGAGAGAACAAGAAATAGAAACTTTGTTCAATCTAATCATAACAGAAAACTTCCCTAAATTAAGGCTGGAAAACATTTCACACATTCAAGAAGCACAGAGAACACCATTAAAGAGAAACCCAAAGAAATCTACACCAAGACACATAATAGTTAAAATACCAAAGCTAAGGAATAAAGAGAAAATTTTAAAAGCTGCTAGAGAAAAAAAGGCTATCACCTACAAAGGAGCCCCCATAAGGATGACATCTGACTTCTCAACAGAAACACTTGAGGCCAGAAGGAAATGGCAAGATATATTCAAAGTAATGCAGATCAAGAACCTACAACCAAGACTACTCTATCCAGCAAGGCTAATGTTTAAAATTGAAGAAGAAATAAAGAGCTTCCCTGACAAAAAAAAAGCTTCAAGGAATTCATTAAAACCAAACCAATTCTGCAAGAGATACTAAAGGGCCTGTTGTGAACAGTTCAAAGAGAGGAAAAAATATAGCAAAAGAAAAATAAAGCTTTAAAGAATAAAATGGCAATAAACAACTACATATCAATAATAACCTTAAATGTAAATGGATTAAATGATCCAATCAAAAGACATAGGGTAGCTGTGTGGATAAAGAAACAGGACCCATACATATGCTGTCTACAAGAGACACACCTTAAAACAAAAGATGCACATAGACTGACGGTAAAAGGATGGAAAAAATATTTCATGCAAATGGAAATGAAAAAAAAAGCCGGGGTAGCAATACTTATGTCTGACAAAATGAACTTTAAAACAAAGAATTAAAGGAGAAAAGAATAATATCTACACTGAATTTAATGAGACTGAATTATTTTCTCTAAGTGTTCTAAAATTAAAATAAATTTAAAACATTTTTGGAATTTCATATATTTTATCATATGCTTGTTATGGAGGGAAATGCTTGTCTACACACACCAAGGCCTAAAGGAAATTAATATATTCTTCTACTTTCATTTTTGGGAGTCAATATTTGTAATTCATACGACAAAATGATTAGGCTATTTTAAGATTGGTTTACATTTTTAAGTCTTGGTTCATTACAGAGATACTTGTCAATCAGATCTCTTGATCCAATAAATTGAGTTTAATTTCTGAATTTATCCTCTCCATATTATCCTAAAAATCTGACCTAAAATATTTTGTTGTGTAACTACTAACATCATCTAAACTCAATGTGTGTTTATATCAGGGAATTCAGGAGAATGTTCCTATAAGCTATGACATTAGTGTGGAGTTTAAATTACAAATAAGCTTTATATATATATATATATATATATATATATATATATATATATATATATATATATATATATTTTATTATTATTAATCCTAATGGGGTGACACCAATAAATCAGGGCACATATGTACAATGAAAACATCTCCAGGTTATCTTATCATTCAATTGTGTTGCATACCCGTCACCAAAAGTCCAATTGTCCTCTGTCACCTTCTATCTAGTTTTCCCTGTGTCCCTCCCCTCCTCCCTATCTGACCCTTCCCTCCCTCCCCCCATCCCGTAACCACCACTCTCTTGTCCATGTCTCATATTCTCACTTTTATGTCCCACCTATGTATGAAATTATGCTGTTCTCAGTTTTTCTTTTTTTCTGATTTACTTATTTCACTCCGTATAATGTTATCAAGGTTATATGAAACCAAAAAAGAACACGAATAGCCTCAGCAATTTTAAAAAAAAAAATAAAGCAGGACTTATCACTCTTCCAAATATCAAGGTTTACTATAAGGCCATTATACTCAAGACAGCCTGGTACTGGCATAAGAACAGGCACATAGATCAATGGAACAGAACAGAGGACCCAGAAATAAACCCACAGCTTTATGGACAACTGATATTTGACAAATGAGGACGAATAAGCTTTTAACAAGTATTTTCTTGAGCCATATAAAACCATATCGCACTTTGTAGATTAAAAATGAATAAATAATGCACATTTCAAATAGATTTATTTTATTACATAGAATAATGAGAGCCTCTAGTGACAACAAAGGCTAAAGAAAAGAAAAGGTGAAGAGTGAGAAAACATTTGTATTTTAGAAATGAGAAACATATTACACATTATTATAGATATGCTTTTGATTTAAGGAATGTTATTTTAAAAGACTATGTCAGATTTTTTTCAGGTAGGAATCAAAGAGCATCAGGCAAATAAAATTATGAAAGTTACTTCCACTTCTGAAATAATAACATACAATCACAGACAAATTCAAGAACCTGAACTATTTAGTGTAAAACTACTCTACTGAAGTTAATTAATATATAGTGGCCATATAGTCATTTATTGAGGACTAGTATAAGTAAAGTTTATCTACTTTATTTTTGTCTACATTTAAAACATATGATAGCAAGGCTGATGACTGCCTTTCAGTAGATAGTTCAAGCTATCCTGAGTTCTTGAGGCAGGAATCCAAGATAATAAATAAATGTATAAACCTAAAGGCAGTCAGATAGATAAGTAAAGAGAAATAGATAAACAGAAAAATGCATTTTACACACAGATACATAAGATATAGCAGCACAGAATCACCACTATTTAGATATATGCAAACATGAAGCTTCCTTTTTTTCTTGTTGACCCTAAACATTTCTTTTTCCTAGGCAAAAAAGTAAATTAAATGTACTTCTATCAAGCAGACACAGTCCAGTGAAGAAATATTTTAGTGTCTACTTATTTCAGAGAAGATTATAATTTCAATGATGATTCAGTTTTGTTCTTCAGATCAAATATTGCTTTTATGTTTTCATCGCTCAATCTTCTTCCTGGTCCTACATTTATTTACACAGAATTTACTTGTGCTATTTTGGGAATGATGTTGAAAGGAAGGAGAATTAGTTAACATGGGTCAAGATCTGTTTATGAAAATGGGTAGTTGTATGTCTAGCTAGCATGACTCCTCTAACAGCTGGAAACGCTGGTGTCTCTACTGGTACAATCACTGGCTGGTTAAAGGTACTACCTCGATTGCAGTATATTCAAGATTCTTCAGTCAGGCTATTGAGCAATCGTTGCACAACTTCAGATGTAACAACCTCTGACATAGCGGTGGCGCAGTAGATAGAGCTTAGGACTGGAATGCGGAAGACCCATGTTCGAGACCCCAAGCTCGCCAGCTTGAGCATGGGCCCATCTGGCTTGAGCAAAAGCTCACCCTAAGTCGCTGGCTCCAGCAAGGGGTGGCTCGGTCTGCTGAAGGCCCGAGGTCAAGGCACATGTGAGAAAGCAATCAATGAACAACTAAGGTGTTGCAACGGCAACGAAAAACTAATGATTGATGCTTCTCACCTCCTCTGTTCCTGTCTGTCTGTCCCTATCTATCCCTCTCTCTGACTCTCTCCCTGTCCCTGTAAAAACAAACAAACAAACAACAACAACAACAACAAAACCTCTGACATAACAGGTGAGAAGGGTATCTCTTCAACTTCTGAGGATATTGTGGTAATGGATGGGGGAGGTTCCTATAGAACAAGGCCCCAGCTAACCTCCAGAGTTTTCTAGAAACTCACAGGAAATTTACTAATGCCTTCTGGGATGTGAATCTAAGGCCCACCATTTACTGTTTGTCTGACAATAAGCAGGTGACTTGTCCACTCTGTGCCTCAATTTTTACCCAAGGCATAATTTAGAGTTAAAGAATGTTTTACTGCTATCTTCGACTGTGTCCTTTCCCCAAGAATAATCTAGCACTTCCCTGTTAACCCTTAGCAGAAGCACATCAGAAATAAGTGTATTATGATTTCTTTACATAGCACTGTTAAAAATAGAAAACATTCGAAATAGCTTTGCAGAGTCAGCTTAGCATAACATTGGGGTTATATTTCTGAGGAAAAATAAGTACATGAAATAGGTCCATCTCATCTGCACTTTCTCCTCCCCCCCTTTTTTTGTGACAGAGACAGAGAGAGAGAGACAGATAGGAACAGACAGATAGGAGAGAGATGAGAAGCAACAATTCTTCATTGCAGCACCTCAGTTGTTCATTGATTGCTTTCTCATATGTGCCTTGACTGGGGGGCTACAGAAGACCGAGTGACCCCTTGCTCAAGCCAGTGACCTTGGGCTCAAGCTGGTGAGCCTTGCTCAAACCAGATGAGCCCATGCTCAAGCCAGCAACCTCGGGGGTTCGAACCTGGATCCTCTGCAACCCAGTCCGATGCTGTGTCCACTGCACTTTCATAAAATTATGAACAGTCCTGTTTGCATGACAGAGTGTACAGCTAGAGTGCAGGCTCTGAGTTGGATGCCTAGAAATTTAATCCTGTTCTACCACTTACTGTGTACTTAAAAACTAAGTTACCTTCTTCATGATTCAGTTCCCCATCTATATAGTAAAGTTACTATTGGTGCCTTTATCATAAGGTGATTGTTCTGGTGATTTAAAAAGTTAATTTATGAAAACTGCTTCGAAGAATGCCCGACACGTAGATAATATTAAATAAATAATAGCATTTTAAACATTAAAAAAATCTAAGGCAGTTAAATATCTTTATTAATTACAAAGAATATTTCAGCAATGATTGGATAGACAAAATGAAACCAGAAAAATATCCATATTCATGCTTCCTGTCCCCACTCAGCCAAATAAGTAGAAACAAGGATTGAATCTTTATGGGTGTTTTATTCAGATGGCTGGCAATCTGAGAAGATGGGGCTTCTGTACCCAAAATTCATCTTAGCACTTGACCTCAGATATTTTTATAAGGGGAAGAACGGGGTAGGTAAAGTTTGGAATTCAGTAGGAAGTTTATTAGATAAAAGTTGCAGTCCAGGTATTCTCTTTGCATTTCTTCATCTGATGACCAGTAATTCTTCATCTGCATCCTTTTCAGTGGACAATCTGTACTTGAAGCATCAGAGCTTGAATACTATTTTGTTTGTGGATCTCATGGGCCAAAGGCACAAAGGTAGATTGCTTGCAGCCTCATGAAGTAATGTAAACTCATTCATGTATCCAGCTCCTTGAACAAAGCTTTTCACTTGCATTGATCATAAAACTATTGATTATAACTAAAAGCTACTATTACTAAAGCTAAATTCCTAACTCATGAATTCCCCTATCAAAATTAAAAATACAATTTATAAAAATTGTGGAGTAACTTGAAAATGGGCAGTGACATTTATATACATTAAGTTTCACAACAACAAAAAAAGTATCATTTATTAAGCCTAAATATCTGCTTTTCCCAGTTAAGTATCCAAAGGAACACTTAGTACTATAGGTAGAGGAATATTAGGAATTATGGAGAGCCAGCCAAACATATTACTAATTAAATCTTCTTACATAATATCTAATAATCATTATATATTATTAATATTACTAATCCAGAAAGTGCTAAATAGTATAGTAGGAACACTATGTAAGTAGTGGTTCATTAGATTACATATCTAATAAAACCTATGAAAATAAAGACCTGAACAGTGAAATTTGCCACCCCAAAACATGCTTCTTTGGGATATTGATTATTTTAAGCTGGTTATTTTTTTATTAATTTTAATGAGGTGACATTAATAAATGAGTGTACATATGTTCAAAGAAAACATCTCCAGGTTATCTTATCATTCAATTATGTTGCATACCCATCACCCAAAGTCAAATTGTCCTCTGTCACCTTCAATCTGGTTTTCCCTGCGTCCCTCCCCTCCTCCCTATCCCATTCTTCCCTCCCTCCCCCCATCCCATAACCACCACTCTCTTGTCCATGTCTCATACCCTCACTTTCATGTCCCACCTATGTATGTAATCGTGCTGTTCTCAGTTTTTCTTTTTTTCTGATTTACTTATTTCACTCCGTATAATGTTATCAAGGTCCATCCATTTTGTTGTAAATGATCCAATGTCATCAATTCTTATATGTACCAAAGCTTTTTAATCCACTCATCCTCTGATGGACACTTGGGCTGTTTCCAGATCTTCGTTATTGTGAACAATGTTGCCACGAACATGGGGGCGCATTTCTTCTTTTCGAACAGTGCTATGGTGTTCTTAGGGTATATTTCTAAAAGTGGGACAGTTGGGTCAAAAAGCAGTTCAATTTTTAATTTTGTGAGGAATCTCCATACTGTTTTCCACAGTGGCTGCACCAGTCAGCATTCCCATCAGCAGTGCAGGAGGGTTCCCTTTTCTCCACATCCTCACCAGCACTTATTCTGTGTTGTTTTGCTGATGAGTGTCATTCTGACTGGTGTGAGGTGATATCTCATTGTTGTTTTAATTTGCATTTCTCTAATGATTAGTGATGTTGAGCATTTTTTCATATGCCTATTGGCCATCTGTATGTCCTCTTTGGAGAAATTTCTATTCATTTCATTTGCCCATTTTTTGATTGGATTGTTTGTCTTCCTGGTGTTGAGTTTTACAAGTTCTTTATAAATTTTGGTTATTAACCCCTAATCAGACGTATTGTCGAATATGTTCTCCCACTGTGTGGTTCGTCTTTTTATTCTGTTCTTATTGTCTTTAGCTGTGTAAAAAAAAATTGATATAATCCCATTTGTTTATCCTGCCTTTTATTTCATTTGCCAGTGGAGATAATTCAGCAAATATATTGCTGCAACAGATGTCAGAGAGCTTACTACCTATGTTTTCTTCAAAGACGCTTATGGTTTCACAGCTTACATTTAAGTCTTTTATCCATTTTGAGTTTGATTTTTGTGAATGGTGTAAGTTGATGGTCTAGTTTCATTTTTTTGCAGGTAGATGTCCAATTTTCCCAACACCATTTGTTAAAGAGGCTGTCTTTACTCCATTGTATGTTCTTTCCTCCTTTGAAAATATCAGTTGTCCATAAAGGTGTGGGTTTATTTCTGGGTTCTCTGTTCTATTCTATTGATCTATGTGCCTGTTCTTATGCCAGTACCAGGCTGTCTTGAGTACAATGACCTTGTAGTACCTTGATATCTGGAAGAGTGATGCCTCCTGCTTTATTTTTCCTTTTTAAGATTGCTAAGGCTATTCGTGTTCTTTTTTGGTTCCATATAAATTTTTGAAATATGTGTTCTATATCTTTGAAGTATGTCATTGGTATTTTAATTGGTATTGCATTGAATTTATAAATTGCTTTGGGTAATATAGACATTTTAATGATGTTTATTCTTCCTAGCCATGAACACAGTATATGCTTCCACTTGTTTGTATCTTCCTTGATTTCTTTTATCAATGTTTTATAATTTTCCGAGTACAAGTCCTTAACCTCCTTGGTTAAATTTACTCCTAGGTACTTTAATTTTTTGGCTGCAATAGTGAAGGGAATTGTTTCCTTAATTTCCTTTGCTGACAGTTCATTGTTGGTATATAAAAATGCCTCTAATTTCTAAGTATTAATTTTATGTCCTGCCACCTTGCTGAATTCATTTATCAGGTCCAGTAGTTTCTTGACTGAGACTTTAGGGTTTTCTATATACAATATCATATCATCTGCAAATAATGACAGTTTTACTTTTTCTTTTCCAATTTGGATGCCTTTTATTTCTTCTTCTTGTCTGATTGCTATAGCTAGGACTTCCAGAACTATGTTGAATAAGAGTGGTGAAAGGAGGCACCCCTGCCTGATTCCTGATTTTAATGGGATTGATTTTAATTTTTGCCCATTTAGTATGATGTTTGCTGTGGGTCGTCATAAATGGCCTTTATCATGTTAAGGCATGTTCCCTGTATTCCCACTTTACTAAGAGTTTTGAAGATGAATGGGTACTGGATTTTATCAAATGCTTTTTCTGCATGTATTGAAATTATCATGTGATTTTTGTCCTTCCTTTTGTTTATGTGATGAATCACATTGATTGATTTGCGAATATTGAACCAGCCTTGCCTCTCCAGAATAAATCACACTTGATCATAGTGTATAATTTTTTTCATATATTGCTGGATCCAGTTGGCTAATATTTTGTTGAGAATTCTAGCATCTAAATTCATGAGGAATATTGGCCTATAATATTCTTTCTTTGTGTTGTCTTTTCCTGGTTTCAGAATCAGAATTATGCTCGCCTCATAAAAGGAATTTGGAAGTCTTCCTTCACCTTGAATTTCTTGAAATAGCTTGAGGAGGATAGGAGTTAGTTCTTCTTTGAATTTTTTGGTAGAATTCACTTGTGAAGCCATCAGGCCCAGGACTTTTCTTTGTTGGGAGTTTTTTTTATAACTGTTTTGATCTCATTTGTTGTAATTGGTCCACATTGATTTTTGGAAGATTATATGATTCAAGAAATTTGTCCATTTCACCCATGTTGCCTAATTTTTGGGCATAGAGTTCTTCATAGTATTTTTTTACAATACTTTGTATTTTTGCTCCATCAGTTGTTATTTCTCCACTCTCATTTCTAATTTTGTTTATTTGAGTCCTCTCTCTTTTTCTTTTGATGAGTCTAGTTAAAGGTTCATCGATCTTGTTATCCTTTTTAAAGAACTAGCTCCTGCTTTCATCGATCCACTGTGTTGTTTCCTTAGCCTCTATGTCACTTATTTCTGCTCTGATCTTTATTATTTCCTTCCTTATACTAGTCCTGGGCTTTATTTGCTGTTCTTTTTTTAGTTCTTTTAGATACAGGTCAAGTTGCTTATTTGAGCTTTTTCTAGTTTCTCATGGTATGTCTGTAGTGCTATGAACTTTTCTCTCAGTACTGCTTTTGCTATGTCTCATAAATTTTGAGTTGATGTACGCTCATTATCATTTGTTTCTAGAAACTTTTTTATTTCTTCTTTGATCTCATTGTTAATCCATTCATTGTTTAATAACATGCTATTTAGTTTCCAAGTGTTTGAGTATTTTTCAGTTTTTTTTGTGTGGTTAATTTCTAGTTTCATGCCATTATGATCAGAGAAAATGCTTGATATGATTTCAATCCTTTTAAATTTGTTGAGACCACTTTTGTGTCCTAACATGTGGTCTATCCTAGACAATGTACCATGAGCACTTGAAAAGAATGTATATTCTGCTGCTTTAGGGTGAAAAGTTCTGAAGATATCTATTAAATCAAGTTGATCTAATGTGTTCTTTAAGTTTGCTGTTTCTTTATTAATTTTCTTTCTTGAGGATCTCTCCAGTGATGTTAGTGGGGTATTGAAATCCACTACTATTATAGTATTGCTGTTAATCTCGCCCTTTATATCCATCAAGTCTGCTTTATGTATGTTGGGGCTCCTATGTTTGGTGCATCAATATTTATAATAGTTATATCTTCCTGTTGAGTTGCTCCCTTTATCATTATGTAGTGTCCTTCTTTATCTCTTACTACAGCCTTTGTTTTAAAGTCCATTTTGTCAGATATAAGTATTGCTACCCCGGCTTTTTTTTCATTTCCATTTGCATGAAATATTTTTTCCATCCTTTTACCTTCAGTCTATGTGCATCTTTTGTTTTTAGGTGTGTCTCTTGTAGACAGCATATGTATGGGTCCTGTTTCTTTATCCACGCAGCTACCCTATGTCTTTTGATTGGATCATTTAATCCATTTACGTTTAAGGTTATTATTGATATGTAGTTGTTTAATGCCATTTTATTCTTTAAAGCTGTATTCTTCTTTTGCTATATTCTCTCCCCCTTTGAACTGTTCACAACAGGCCCCTTAGCATCTCCTGCAGAATTGGCTTGGTTTTAATGAATTCCCTGAGGTTTTCTTTGTCTTGGAAGCTCTTTATTTCTCCTTCAATTTTAAACATTAGCCTTGCTGGATAGAGTAGTCTTGGTTGTAGGTTCTTGATCTGCATTAGTTTAAATATATCTTGCCATTTCCTTCTGGCCTCAAGTATTTCTGTTGAGAAGTCGGATGTCATCCTTATGAAGGCTCCTTTGTAGGTGATAGTCTTTTTTTTTCTCTAGCACCTTTTAAAATTTTCCCTTTATCCCTTAGCTTTGGTATTTTAACTATGATGTGTCTTGGTGTAGATTTTTTTGGGTTTCTCTTTAGTGGAGTTCTCTGTGCTTCTTGCACATGTGAAATGTTTTCCAGTCTTAATTTAGGAAAGTTTTCAGCTATGATTTGTTTGAACAAAGTTTCTGTCCCTTGATCTTTTCCACTTCTTCAGGAACCACTATGATGCTAATGTTATTTCTCTTCATGTTGTCACAGAGCTCCCTTAGAGTTTCCTCACATTTTTTGAGTCTCTTTTCTTTTTTCTGCTCTGCTTCTGTGCCTTTGTTTATTGTGTCCTCTAACTTGCTGATTCAATCCTCAGCTTCATCCATCCTGTTTTTAATTCCTTCCATTGTGGTCTTCAGTTCTGATACTGTATTTGTCATTTCTGTCTGATTCTTTTTTATTATTTCCATTTTATTTTTTATACTTGCTATCTTTTTATTTAGGTGTTTGTAATGACTATCCATTGTTGCTCTAAGCTCTTTGAACATCCTAACTATCATTATTTTAAACTCTGCATTAGGTAGTTTGGTTATATCTGATTCATTCAGGTCCTTCTCTGGGGATTTCTCTTGATTCATTTAGGTTGCATTTCTCTGCCTGCCCATATTTTCTGTGTGTAAGAAGAGTTTGGCTACTGGAGTCCAATGGGTGTTGCCTCTGTGTTCCCTAGTTGTGACCAGTCTGCAGGCCCGCCACCCCCTCTGCCACTGCCTACGGCGAATGGGTGTGGGTTTTGCCAGCAACAGCCTTGGCTGCTGAGGTCTCTGCCTCACCTCCGCAGGAGGGCCTGTGTTCTCATGCCAGGCTCTCTAAGCCTCAGCCAGTCTCGGCCTTCGCCCCTCTCCCATGGGTGAGACCGTGCACCACACTCAGTTCACAAGCCTTTGCATCAAGGGCAAGGATGAGCACTTTTGCTTAACTGCAGGTCCCTGTCAGTCTGTTCCTCCAGCCAGGAGGGGCTTTTGGTGCCCACTCAGCTGCTATCCCAGGCTGGAAGCCTCACCTATGCCAACCTCAGCTCCTCGTCTGGGCCAAGCTGTTGCTATGTGCTCAACTGCACACTGGGCTTCTGTGCCACCTCTGCGGGCAAAGCCAGTTCGGGCAGGGTTTCAAGCATCGGAGGCCAGGTGCTGCAGTGCACCTATTTGCCCCTGCCCAGCGGTGAACCTCGGCCCGTTTTGGGCTCCTGTTTTTCCCCCTCACGTGGGGTTTCTGACTGGCCTGCAGCCGCCAGACCACTTTCGTGCATCGCCTTTCCCCTGGCTGGGCTAGACCTAGCTCACGCCAGCTGGTTCAGCCTCTGTCCCCGCCGGCGTCAGTGGAACCACGCTTTCACGTCCCATGGCCGCCAGCCCTCCAGCAAGCCCTCAGCAGTGTGGGTGTGGGCACTGCAGCTCAGACCTTAACACTCCATACTGTAGTCCTGAAAGCTCGCTCCTTCTAAGCGACTGTGCTCTAATTGCCAGAGGGGAGCCTGTTTGGCTGGTGTCTTGCTTCCCTTTGCTAGTTCCAGGGGAAGTGTTTCAGATTTATGTAGTGACTCAGCCCAGGGTTTAGGGTGGCTGTCCATGAAAGCTTTTTTCCATTTGCCTTCCAGACCTCACTCTCTACCTGCTGCTTCAGTCCTGTCCTCTCTCCCTGTCTCCTGGAGTTCCAGGTGAGTGGCTGTGTGAGAGGTTTTCTTTGCTGTCCCTTTAAGAAGAATCCTAGGTCTGAGACAACTGTCTCTTTCTCACAAACAGTATCCTAACCTGTTTCCCAGCTAAATACTGTCCATACGCCTCTTCTAGGCTCTGGGGCTGCAGGCTGCTGCTTTGTTCCTGCGACCCAGGTCCCTCCCTCTCTGATAAACTGTCTTCCCACCACATGGGCCTCTCGGGCTGCCTTTCGTTCTGGGGAGTTGGGCAGCCCTTTCCACATTTTCACTTTTCCTACCAGTCTCAATGTGTCTTCTTCTGTGTTCCCTGGTTCAAGAGTCCTCTCAGTCCTGTTCAACGTTGATTTATCCAGATGATGGTTTTTAAAATCAAGTTATAATCCACTTTGGTTCTGGGAGTTAGAAGTTGGTACATCTGCTTACTCCATCGCCATCTTTAGCAACTCCTAAGCTGGTTATTTTTAAGAAATAAAAACTCAGAAAAATACTTTTGCCTTCCCTCTAACTGCCTAAAATAATTTAGGTAAAGTACCTGCTCAAGGAAGGGAGCTATCATCATAGATAACTATAGTTTAATATGAACTAGTGCATGATAGACAGGGAAGCCCATTTCATCAAAGTCCTCTCTCTGTCTTATTATTAAAATTGGCCCAGCAAACATTTATCAAACTTTTGCTTTCTTATTCACTAGTGAATTGCCCTCCTACCCTTTAATGTTTCAAACCAGTACCCTATCCCTTTCTCCTTATCTAGAGATGACATAAAAACTCCGGCTGCCCAATTTGTCCTTTTAGACCCTATACTCTTATGGCCTCCCCATATGTACATATTTAATCATATTTGGCTATTTTCTCTTTTTAATCTGTTATGTCAATTTGATTATTAGCCAGAAGAACTAAGAGGGAAAAGAGGAAACATTTTCCCTCCCTCACAAAATACTATATATTTGAATTTGAGAAAAATTAAACTTCTATGTAAGAGAAAAGGTTTAGCTTCAACTAAACAGATTTGGTTTTGGAAAGGTAGGGTATAAACCACTTCCATGAGCCAGGAACCAGCTTATTATCCTGGAAGGTATAAACTGTGCCAAAATTTCTTACTGATCTCCGGATGCTGAAAATGAAAAAGAAATAACAGTTTTTTATGTGTGTATTTCAGTGGAGAGGACATAAAAATATTTGGAAATAAAAACAACCTATTTTCAATTTATTTGATTTAAACTTTGGATGGTATAAATAGCATTAAATGCATATTTAATCAACCAATCAATTATATACATGTATCAACTTGGTTAAATATTATCTTTAATCTGAAATTTTTGACATTCTGAAAATAGCTGTCATTTCTGAACAACTAATTTACCTGTAAAAATGAAGACTTTAAAAAAGTATTATTAATGATAATGAGCAAAATATAAACTAAAATGACAATTTGATTAGATCTGAAGAAACTTGTATCACCCCAAAGAATGATTTCAAAATATCATTTTTATGTAATATATATTATTTTCAATAAATTTTACAAGTTTTAGCACATCCTAAAACAAAGACATCAATTCCCTGACCAGGCGGTGGCTCAGTGGATAGAATGTCAGACTGGGACGCGGAGGACCCCGGTTTGAAATCCTAAGGTCACCTGCTTGAGCATGGGCTAATCCGTCTTGAGTGCAAGCTCACCAGCTTGAGCAAGGGGTTGTTGGCTTGAGCATGGGATCATAAACATGACCCCATGTTCACTGGTTTAAAGCCCAAGGTTGCTGGTTTGAGCAAGGGGTCATTAGCTCTGCTGTAACCCCATGGGTCAAGGAACATATGAGAAAGCAATCAATTAACAAGCAATCAATGAACAACTAAGATGCTGCAATGAAGAGTTGAAGCTTCTCATCTCTCTCCCTTCCTGTCTGTCTATTCCTATCTGTCCCTCTCTCTGAATCTCTCTGTCTCTGTCAATAAAACAAAAAAACAAAGACATCAATCAATTCCACACAATTTAACCTTCTAATCCTGGCTAGGGGCAGCTAACTCAATTACAAGAATAAAGCAAGTAACCTAAATGAATGAAGAAGCCGTATATTTGAGGAAAGAAAGATACTTTCTCCTTTTGAATGAAGCAGCAGTGTCTCAGTTCCAAATAATTGCTGCTTAGGGCTGTAGGAATTTATAATGTAGTTAAAGCTTCACTTTTATCCAAGAAATTGGGATCCCATAATCTTCCTTTTTAATGTTGGCAACAATTCTAAAAAGTTTTAAGATATGGGGCAAGCAAAGCATCTCTGCACACCAAAATAAGCCAGCTGGTGACCATTTGGTGAGTCCACACCAACATTCATCATATTTTCCTGCATCAGCTGCTTTGCTTATAACCTTCCCTCAGCTAAGAATGCACTTTGCACTCAGTTGGCCGCATGTGACTCTGGCAGTGAAATGTCTACGGTTTGCCTGAGCTGTTTCTCCTGTTTAAAGATGGCAGTGATCCTGCTTCCTCAGTGCATATTGAACACTCTCTCAGTCCTTGTTTACCTCTCATACCACATATCCTGAAAATAAGTCTTAAATTTGTGCCTGATTCTAAAACCATAAAAGCATGAATTTCTTATGAAATTTGATATATATATTCATTTAAAAACTTTCATATAACAGAGTTTAAATATACAACAAATGAATAAATTATAGCATTAGTCTCTTTGAAATAAACTGCATAATAGGAAAAGATTTATATTTTAACTTTATCTGGATTCATGGGGATACATGTTGAGGTAATGAGAAGTGTGAGAGCATATGCAATGGATATGTAGGCTTGAACCATTTTAACAGCTGACAGTAACAGTTCTGAAGCTAATCCTTTAAATTAATATACTGAAATGTGTTTAATGCCAAAAAGAATCAAAAAGCAATATTTTTCCAAAATTAATATTGAAATAATGGAATTATCTTATATGATTTAATACAAATGGTACCGCTTTATCACACTAGATGTTTTGTATTTAAATAAAAGACTAAAATGGCTCATCATCTTCCTGTGAATTATATGATTTTGACCTTCAATGAATCAATAACATTGATTCATTTCTTGAGCACTAAATTATGAAAAAGTTCTTATTAAATATATTCTCCCTCTACCCTTTCTCATTGTGCTATTTCAAACCTAATAGAAAGAACAAAAAAATCAAGATGCAAGAACAGATACTAAAATCCCCTAAAGAGGTGACAAAGAACATGATTTTCAAGATTACTTTAATAGAAAATTCATGAAATGAGAATAACAGCAGCATAATAAATTCAATACCCTATATGTAGAGTTCATATATGGAAGCAAGTATCTTCAAGAACCCATAGACAATAAAACCTTGACAAGCCCTAAATATTAATACAGTAAGCTCTTAAAAATAACCATTTCAGACAAATTCTTAGACTAGACAATAATAAAAAACCTAATTTCTAGAACATTTCTCTATTTTATACAGCATTACCTAATTTACAAAATATTTCTTGTATATTACCTCATTTGATAAATGCAACTCTGTTAAGGAGAAAGGGTAAAACCTGATATCATTTTGGAATGGGGAAAGCAATAATTAGCAAAATTAGGTGACTTGCTGAGTTTTAACAGTTAACCAGAAGCAGGCTAGTCCTTAGGTCTCCTAATACTATCTGTAAGGTTTTCCCCACCACATCCTCTAGCTTATCACAGCTTTAAAGTCCGATCATCATGGAGCATATTCATAGACTTTCGTAGCAAAGGTGGGGCGTTATCTAGTCTTTCTTTTTTAAATTTAGATATACTTTTGCTAAATTTACCAAGGAGAAATTGAAGTTTATTTCTGCATAATAGGACCTAGATGGAGCTTTTGTTAATACTTTCTTGGCATCTATCTAACTCTTCACCAGCAGCTGAAGGATTTTATTTGACAAAGGTATGCTTCTAGAGGAACAATCTTTTCAGTTCCACCTTGAAAGCCCTACAAGCCCTGCTTTGTGATTCTGGCTCCTTAACAAAGAGTTTTATAAAAGTAGTAACACCACTAGTCATTTGAGAGCCTCCACATTCCAAATTACAGACTTCAGGTTAGCTCCAGTGTTCACGGCTCTTGGTTTATGGGTTTTTTAATTTGCCATGTGGGAATTAACTGTCTAAAAAAGTCTTGGATGGTAGTAACATAAGATAGCCCTTCCTACCCTTTACATAGCTAATCAGAGTGATTGCATAAGGAAAGTGGAGATAGACATAGAACCAGTGGCGATTGAGTGCTTATTTGAAAGGAATTAAGTATTTTTCTCTGTGAAATGCACAATAGTCTGACCAGCTTGGTGTAACATGAACCATCAGCAGAAGGAGCAGAATTCATACCTTTGCCCAACTCCTCACAAGGCTTCTTGACAGAGTTACCCCAATAGTTTTTAATGAGGGCTTGAAAATGGCATATCTCAAGTTCAGGCTTAACTGGCAGACAGTCTCAGTTATAAGTTAGAACTTAAATGCCAGCTCCCTCTCCAAAGGATTAGTGCTACCAATCCTTTGAAAGGGCCAAGTATTATAGGGCCAATTTGAAAGTCAATAGAAACACTTAAGTTTATATGCTATTTTAAAATTCAATATAATCATGTGTTGCTACAATTTACAACAAATAAATAGATTTTTACCAAATTGTTTTAGGAATGTTCTTGCTGACTATAATTGTATGGCTGTGTTGTAATGCTATTCAGTTCCTTGACTTCAAATTCTGGAATAACTAAACAGGAAAACAAATGACCTAACTGAAAGCAGAATTTAGTTTATTTGGCTGATGTTCAGGGCTCTATATTTTTATGGCTGTTGGAATTAGCCTGTCAGTGTGTTTATTTGATAGCTCTGCTTTTAACATGTAGAAGGTATATGATCATGAGTGTGCTTTTAAAATAGACTCTGTTAAGATGACCATTAAGATGACTATCAACTTATAAAATGATTTATGTTTAGTTGATGTCTCAGTGCTTTATCTTAGAACTTCTAAAAATGTAAAATGACAAATGACTAGATTTTAATCTTAAAGCATCTCAGCTATTGCCATGTAGCATAATAATCAGTCAAAAATGAACTAATGGTGTACTAACTAAACTCTATATCCATGGAGCCAAATGGCAAGCTAGGAAGCAAAATTAAATATTTTTGACCAAGATAAAGTTTTGGTTTAAAAACATCAGATAAGAAATTCTATTTGCTCAAATGCTTCATTGAATTTATAATTACTATTATTAATAGAATTTTGAAAAAAAGTCAAGACTTTTTTTTCCTACATAATTTTACCCACTCTTCTTTGATTATATGCTCTAAGATAAAAACCATAGTTACATGTAGAGGCTTAGGGATTTTATAAACATCAATCAATGTCACAGTTAGAAGTAGATGAATCAAAGGATACAGAAATAAATCCTGAAGTGACTTCTCTATGAAACTAGTCAGTTATTTCATTAAGGAACATTTTAGACTAAAATAAAATGCATTGCATCTTTATCAGGGCAGACGGGGTTGTATTAACTAGCTGTGGTGGAAAACAAAGATGAGGAGAGGAAGAGAATAGATACTATATCTTACCTGAAAAAAACTTTAGTTGTGACCCTAATTCTGCTTTCCACTCTCAGGCTGAACCAGCCCAGCTCTTGGATTCCAGAATTTTTGGTGAACTGAGATGAACAACACAAAAAGAGTGAGGAGTCTTTGTGTATGTAGATTGGAAGCAGGAGCAATATATTTGCTCCATAATTTGCCAGTCTCAGGTCTTACCTTAATTCCTATATATTCTATATTGGGGTGAGGTGGAAGATAGGGGATTTTAAGGTTTTTTCTCTCTTGAAGGATTATTTAATGCAAGAGCAACAGGGCATGGACGAGTAGATATTACAAGTTGTAAGTATTCTTTGAAGAGGTGATTTAAAGAGGGTATCATTGAGAACAAGTGTTTTTAAATTATTTGTCTCTCCTACTCTGAGTCTGAAACCCTAGAACATGGCTGACATGTATCCTTGACACATAACAGAAATGGTAAAGCAGAAGGATTGCTGATCTCTCCATAGTGGTTCAAATGTATTATTAAAGTTTTCTACATCTGAGCTAAAGCATTGAGCATACAAAACATGGATGCCTCTTATTTTAAAATACAGTAATATTAATTTCTGGCAGTAAAATAGTACTTCGTATGGAATCTCTGGGTTACCTTAAATGTATCCCCATTAATTCCTATATATCTTAAAATATGTACAGCTCAGGGTTACTCCTTCTAAATGCCTCTAAAGGAAAACTCATGAAGACAACTGATAGGTCATTCTATAATATATTCTATCAAAAATATATTTGTTTTAATAGCTAATTCAAGAAATCAAGCCAGTGTCTCACTACAGATTATTGTACACTTAGCTCACCCAAGTCACCAGTCTACAGACTCTTAACTCAGTGTGTGCTTTCATAATCCACAAGACCTCATGTGAAATATTTTTAATATTATCTTTGTCTAAAACAGAAGTTGCCATGGAGACACCATTATTTTTTTTCTGCTGGCAGTAGTTAAAATATGCAAAGTCCCCTGATAAAACAACAAATGTTTTTTAGACGTCCTATCTCCCAACAAGATAAAATTACATTGCACAGCTTGAGTTATCCAAAAGCAGTCATCTCAGAGCGAAATCTAGAGAATATGTAGTGCATTTTTGTTACCTGAGCACTGATTTCTCTTTTACTCTGGAGAAGTCAGCATCTTTTAGTAAATGAACTCAAGATCTCAAATTTACCTAAGATAATGTTAAATTAGGTATTTCATATAACACAATTTATTCTCTAATGTATATATGTTTCCCTAAGATCCATCCTACTTAAACTTCCATAAAATAAAGTTTAAATGTCAAAAAGAAAATAAAATAAAACTGAATAAAGTGATTTAAAAATAAGTGCTGAATGTTTGTGAACAACACAAAATAAAATAAAATTTTTCATGAAACAGATTAAAAGGGAGTCTTTGCGTTCAATCTCCAGAGCCAATATTCCATTTGGAAAGCCTCTAGTACTCTGCATTGTTGATCAGGTGACCCCTCTAAATTTTTATAGTTCTTGGATTCCTATCATTTTATCTACTATAAAAGGCAAAAACTCCTCAAGCTGAAAAACCAAATCAGGCAACAACTCTTACCATTATAATTTTTTAATAGTTCCCCTGAAAGGCAAATTCAATTATTCTAAGCCAGTGGTTCTTAACCTTTTTTGAGGTACCGAACCCACCAGTTTCATATGCACATTCACCAAACCCTTCTTTAGTGATAAATAAAATATGATTTTTTTTCCCAAATTCAAGATATAGGTATGTTTTTTTACTGGTGCAAAAAATGAGCCGTGCATGAGCATCACCTTGCTCAAAGAACAAAACCAACAAAGTGCATGAACTCACAACAAATTACGGTATTACTTTATTCTGGCCTCCGCGGCAAAGGCTTCTCCAAACCCCTGAGACCAAATCATCAAACCTCTAGGGTTTGATAGAACCCAGGTTAAGAACCACTGTTCTAAACTATTGATTTTAAAAGTCTTTATGATATTCCTAAATATAGTCTAATTTATTTTCAAGAAAATAAGTCCTTATACTTATTTTCTGAAGTATACCAATATTTTTACATGTTGAATATCACCTTGATATTACATTAAGCTTCTTTCTCAACAGATTATAAAAATGAGTCATTCACGGACAATAGTGTGGTAGTTACGGGAAGGGGGGAGGAAGAAAAGAGAGGGGTGGGGGAGGGAAGGGGCACAAGAAAAACCAGATAGAAGGTGACAGAAAACAATTTGACTTTGGGTGATGGGTATGCAACATAATCAAATGTCAAAATAACTTGAAGATGTTTTCTCTGAACATATGTACCCTGATTTATCAATATCACCCCATTTAAATTAATAATAAAAATATATTTAAAAAATGAGTTATTCAATTTAATATTTCATGAGAAATAAGCAGATTTTAGACATGATTATCGCACTACTGTGTTTAACTTCTATCTTATCAAGAAAATGGCTAATAATGGAATAAGCACCTCTCTGTACTTATTGATCTTGCCTTAGTTCTACAAAGAGATTCTGACTGTGTTTCAACATGTATAGAGTCTTGATATGTATCTTCTAGATTCCATGCAAATAATGCATCAACAAAACTTGCACCATAATATTACTTTAAGACTCAGACTCAGACGAGTTTCTGGCACATAAAATTTCCAAATTATATGCTATAGTGCATGAATTAACTCCATCCTTGTTTTTACAATATCTGAATAATTTACAGAACTATTTTAGACTGATGAAATAGACAAAACAGGTGTCCTCTTCTTTGTTGTTAGTTTTTATTATAAAAAAACAAAGATACAATATGAAAAACAAATTAAACTGTGTGCTAATTATTGCCAAAAATAATTTAATAATAATAAAATTAAAAATTAAATTATGGAAAAGGATTGGTGAAATTATATACACATAACACAGAGTTATAGAGAGCAGAAAAGCAAATCCTGGAGGGAAGGAGAGAGGGTGTTGGGGGAAAGGGGACAAAGGGTATGTTGAGGGGAACATGGGGAAGGAGAGCTGCATTTGGGGGGACACTAGAATCAATATAAACACAATAAATGAAAATCAATAAAAAAATTAAATTATGATTTAGACCAAATTTATTAAAGTTTAAACTAATACTAAATTCCTCTTTCAACAGCTTAACTAATTTTACTATTTTGGGGATATTTTGCTGTAACTCACCCTAAAAGATCCACTGGGGTATGCACATACCAAGAAACAGCTGGGAGGGTATCAGATATTTTGGGGTTTTAATGAAAAACAAGATGATTAAATAGTAATGGCATAACTTAAAAAGAAAATTATGCCAAAATCAGCTCTTTCCCGTTTTATGTTGCAATACTGAAAGTTGCCCAAGGAACTTGGCAGTGAAAATTATCTCTTTTAAAAATAAAAATGTCCTTGCCTACAAATCTTTTGTGACTCAATTCCCTTTGGAAATAAGATATCTCTTTACTACTTGGTTCTAATTTATAATTTCTTTTATCAACTCTGTATAATCAATATAACCTATTACACTGGGGAACAAAATTTTTGTTGCACTCACAAAAACACTTGTTCTTACCTAATTTAAGTGTGCTGATCTCAATCTGACATTGGTTTTTCTCTGTAAGCTACAGCTGTTTTGCAATTCAAGATTTTAGGTTTTCATCTTATTGTAACACTTTTAACATTTAGTTTAACATAATGAAGTAGAATGTCTACTTGCGCATCATCTTTGTGAAAATATAATAATTTATATAATGCAGTAAATACACTAATACACTAAAAGATAGGATTGCATCAGAATTTGTCTACATTTTCAAAATAGAAAATATTAAAACACTTATTTTAATAATAAAATTTGTGCAAAACATTTAAATTCTATTCAGGCAAAAATTTGTGTTTGTGTACTTGTTGAAGGCAATCTCGTTTGATACTCCAGCAGTAGACTCATCACTAACAGCTCCAAGATTTTCAGAAAACTTATCAAGGTGACTGTTCAGGAAGTGAATCTTAATGCTCATGTTACATCCAATGTCGCAGAAAGCCAACAGTATCCTTTGAACCAGAAGTTCATAGTTTTCTGCTTTTTTTGTTGCCAAGGAAGTTCTTTGAAACTGCCACAAAAGAATGCCATGCTGCTTTTTCCTCCTTATTCATCTTCCTGGCAAATTCTTCGTCACGTATGAGGGTTAGAATTCAAGGCCCATCGAATACACCTGCTTTTATCTTCTTGAAAGAAAAGGCAGGAAAAGCAGAAATAATATGTTGAAAGCATTCACTTTCTCTATTCAAAGCCTGAACAAACTGCTTCATTAAGCCAAGTTTGATGTAAACTGAGGGAAAAATGACACTGTCTTGATTAACTACAGGTTCATTCACAATATTTTGCATCCCTACTTCCAGAGCTTCACATTTTGGCCACATACTCTGTGTCCAGTGTTTCTCCCGAGCCCAGCTGTCCCACAAACACAGAAAGCAAGGATACTTTGTGAAACCCCTCTGTTGTCCTAGCAAAATATTTACCATTTTAAGATCCACAAAAATGATCCAATAATGCTCCTCATACTTCAGAAAGTCAAGGACAATTTTTATGTCATTATAATCTTCTCACAGATGAGATGAATAACCATTTGGAACCGCTGCATAAACATTACCGTTGTGTAGGAGAACACATTTCAGACTCCATTTAAAGCTGTCAAGAAATAGCCACCATTCTGTTGACTGTAAGTGGTAATACCTAGCTGGCTGAGAGGACTACTGATATCATGACAGTAAACAAAGTGTTTATCTTCACAAAAATGTGTTCATGCTTCCTGAAATGTGATGCTTTTGCTGACTGGTGAAGTACATTCTTTTCTTGAAGCCTGGAGGCTAAGAACTCACCTGCTTTCTTTGATATGCCTAAATATCTTACTAAGTCATTCAATTTCGGTTTGCTAAACTGCTGAGGCGTTAATGACTGCTTGGCATCAGAAGAAGACACTTCAGATTCTACAACCATTTTCTCATGCATCTTATCAAAATACACTTGATCATCATGTTCACTTTCTTCGTCCTTAGAAGAAATAAAACCATTGAAAACTGGAACCGGGAGTGTCTCAGAGTGTGGGATAGGTTATATTGCTGAAGGAATATTAGGATATATGATCATATGCTGGTTTTTCTTCCAATGCCCTTTGTACGGATTAGACAGAAATAACAGTCACTGCTGTGGTTCTTAGGTTCACTGTCTAAATTTAATAATTATTTTTATTCTTCTCTTGAACATTACAAGAGGTTCAGAGCATGCTTTAATTACTCAGTACGTAGCCCTTCAATCTTCATATTTTTGTCTGCAGTTTTATTTATAGTTTGATCAACATATAAAAATTTAATTATATTTTTCAGTAAAAAAAAATTGTATTTTATTTTCTTTCTCACTCCCACATTCCATTTCTTATTGTATAGTAAGCAGTTTCCTAATTGTCTCTAATCATTACTGGAGCCCTTTAGTTCACAACCAAATCTAATAATTTAGTTTTACATACTCTTGTCCCACCGTGATATTAGGGATATTGCAAATCTAGCCTTCAAAGTTGTACTAGAGAGTCAAGGCTGTATCCTCCTCCACTTCCCATCTCAACCCTTTCTCTCTAGCCAGAAGTGACTCCCATGTATTTGCAGTTTCATTTTCCAAGTGAACTACCCCACAACTAAACTCTAAGCATTGTGCCTGGCTCAGACCACCACTAATCCTTATGTCTTATTAAAGTTGCAAAACCCATTATCCCAAAAGGGCAAGCCATGGATATTTCTGGGCTTTTAGACCTAGACTCTTCAGCATGGCTTCAACCTTGCTAGCTCCTTTGCATTTCTGGTTCTATTTCTGATTTACAGAGAACCTATTTTATTTTTTAACTTAGCATGTTTTTGAATGTATTTATGTTTTACTTATCCGTCTTTGCATGGGGATCTGCAACAAAGAATAAGCATCAAATTAAGAACACCCTGTGCCATTATTAACACAAATCATGAATTCATTACTCAAATCTAAATATGCTTAAAGTCCAAATTTCATACTGAGGAAAAGAACAATGTGTTATTTTTTTTACTATACACAGCCATTCAGCATGAAACTATGGGTTAAGCAGTGTTGATAGTAAAGATGATCCAAAATAAATAACCAACAATTATTGATAGTTAACTTTATGAATGTTATTGAGGTTGTGTGTGTTACCACTTGTGAGAGCAGATGTTTTAAAATTATCTGAAATATATTCATTAAATTTTATGATGGTTAAAAATATGTATTTGTAAAAAGGTGGGAAATCTTTTGTTTTATTCATTTTTAAAATTACACAATACAAAAAATACAATACTTTCCTTATATGTATATGATTGTTCACGAATCCCAACATAGCAATAGTTAAGAAATGATAAAGAAAAAAGAGAGTCTATGCTGTTCTACCTAAACTGTAACTGCTATATTGATCATATAGCAACATTTAATTTTACATCAGGCTACATATTTATGTATATTTTTTGTTTGTTTGTTTTTTGACAGAGACAGAGAGAGTCAGAGAGAAGGACAGATAGAGACAAACAGACAGGAAGAAAGAGAGATGAGAAGCATCAACTCTTCATTGCAGCATCTTAGTTGTTTGTTGACTGCTTGTTCATTTATTGCTTTCTCATATGTGCCTTCACGGGGAGGGAGGGCTACAGCAGAGCGAGTGACCCCTTGCTCAAGCCAGTGACCTTTGGCTTCAAACCAGCTGCCTTTGGGCTCAAGCCAGCAACCATGGGGTCATGTCTATGATCCCATGCTCAAGCTAGACTATGTATTTTTTTCTTATTTTCAAAATCGGACATAATTTTTTTTCCCTAAACTACTACTAGCATATGGTCACCACCTTAAATATATTCAACTTCCATTAAAATATACTTGATTTCATCACTTTTTAAAAACAAGTCTGCTACTAATTAATAATGAACTCATTTTATTACATTTTTATATTTTCATGATTTCTATGCTATAATTTTATTAACCAAGTCCATTATTCCTACTATTACATTAAACACTTGACAGCAATTATATTGATTAATTTAAGTACAGATAGGTTCTGCTGTTGAATTCAGAAGTTACTAAAATAATACTCTACATTTGTTTGGAATATTTTTATATACTTTACATTGCTGAATCTCAAAATAAAAATAATAAAGAAGCTGAATTTAATCACATCCCTCCCCACAGTTTATAATTCAAGTACAATGCCTTCAGATAATTACCTGTCTACCCACATCCAGCAATAATTAAAAATGACATCCAGAAGTTGCAAAAATATTGAAACAGAAGACAAATGACAAAAGCTGGTAACATGTGACATCAAATTCCAATAAAGATCATAAATTATTAAACTGAAAAAATATAAATCTTAGGAAATTAGAAACATAGTTGTGTTATTTGTGAAGGAAGAGTATATTTATGTAAATCTCTGCTGAGAACATTAACACTTAATTTCAGGTAAGAAAACAAATGAGTTTCTCAAATGTTTATGGATAAGGAAGAGTTATAGGAAAAGAAAAAGGTTAGCAAAATTAAGGACATTGAACAAATTGTATGTTACAGACATAATTATATGCATACAGGTCATGTATTACATACAATATTAGACTTTGGGTGAAGTAAAACAATACACTTTTGAAATCTAGGGTTAATATATGTGTATATGAATACAAGTATTCTTCGTCCTACTGGAAAAGTATTTATCATATCTCATGCATATTTTTCAGAGCTGGTAGCACTTGAATAAACAAAAATGGGAGGCCAAACTAGCTAGCTCCTGCCTAAGTTAGACAATTATATAAGAATGGCAAGGGACTGAATAAATTAAAAAATTTATTGTGCCATAAAAAAGTTTTAGTGCATCTTTCATAATATTATGAATCAGTTCATCAGCTTTATGTAATACAGACTTTTAAAATGATTAACTTTCCATATATTTTCAGGCAACACAAAATACATAAGTTAAAAGACCTAACTACATGTGAATAATTTTTAACCAAAGTTATTCAAGATTGACTATATTATTACAGTTCCTTTTTATTATTTCTTTTGGAGACTGCACTTATACTTAATTCAAGGTTATATATTTGCCTTTTTAGTTTTTATTATTTTGTGTTTTCATTATTAAGAAAATTAGATTAAAATGTGTCAGGTAATAAGATATATTAAGCACAGTATGCCTATGGATATAATATTGAATATAGCCTCGGCTATTACTATCAAAAGTCAATATTAAAATAATGAAGCTACTTTGATAGATGGAAAATATGTCTAATAAGCTTAACATAAAATGACATATAATTATACTGACCTCATAAGTTTTCTGTGGAGTATATCTAATAAACTATTGAAAATGCTATTTAAAAATAAAGTTCTTCAGGACTATATTATAATCAGAATTATTATGAAAAATTATCAAAATAAATGTTATTTCCTTTTATATTAAATTTTTTGAGATGATAATGGTTAATAAAATTATATAGGTTTCAGGTGTACAATATTATTTCTTGGCAAAATTAAATCTAGCAGTGAAAAACATAGTTAATCTAACTACTCATTACTTGGTTTTTCAAATAATTATCTTGTTTACTTGGCAATAAGTGCCAGACTCTATTCTCTTCAAGAGGTTGGACATAAATAGGATTAATGTCAGAGTCTGAATCAACAAAAACAATTGCAATAATTATCATCATTTCACCATCATCATTGCAGTTGAAACAATTTGAATAATTGAGCAATGAAAATACCAGACATTTATAATAACAAAAAGTTCTATGACTGAAAACATTCCATTGGCCTTAGAAATGTAATTAGCATGTTCCATTCTAATCTCAAGAGCCTTGTCAACATCCTATTCAGTCCATTAAACTGTAAGAGTAAGAAAGAGAAGATCATTAATCAAATTGGTATCATGCAGTGGCAGGATTCAAATAATTTAACGACTGGTTCTCTGTCCTAATGACTGTTTTAAGTATAAAAAACAATAAAACGAGAGGTAAATTATTATTTCATGCATTTAATACTTAATTAAGAACAATAAAAGAGGCACACAAAACTAGATTATAAGAGTTTTAAAATATAAATAAAAATATTAAATAATACCTGACAAAAAATAAATAAAACTGTTATATAAGATGTTTTCATATTGCTTCTTGATTGGCATCCTCACTTGCAATTTTTTTCACTTATGGAGGAAATGAACTTTACTAGGAGCACTTAGAATGCACTATTGCACAGATGAATGTTGAAAAAGAGTAAGGAATGTCAATTTGTAATTTCTACATTGGGTGGCTGCCCCCTCAGACAAAACCCTGTTTACAAGTGCCACTTTAACTATTGGTTCACCAAACTCAACAAAAATACTCAGAACAGTATTGGTTCTGCCAAACCAGTGCAAACTGGCTGAATCCCACCACTGAAACCATGAATATGTATGTGTAAGTGACCAAAGTGTGATCCAGGAAATTCTGAATAAATATGCAGGTAAGATTTAGATGACAAATGTAGAGAAAGCCCTAAAGCAATATTGAAAATTTTGGACCTTTATAAATTCAAAGGACCACTTTTAAAATGATGCTCCCTGATGGTCAAATAAGTTTGTAAATATGATATACAGTTATATGTTTGCTCGCTTATAGTTTGCATTGAGTGTAGGAGACAGGCTGTAAGCCGGCAGTCATTATAGCCTAAGTTTTAATTTTAAGACTAAGTCTTCCCACCCTAAATGACTTTGTATCAGACTTCCTTGTTTGTATATTGAATTAAAGGTTTTGATTTCTACACTATAAAATGGGGCAGACTGGGAGCTTGCTCTCTCTTGGTTCCTGAGACTAACATTAGAGACAAGAGCAGAGAGGGGAGAGCAGAGAAAGACCACATGGAGGAGAGGAGAAGCAGCCAAGATGGCAGATGGCTGAAGGAGAAGCCAGTTTGTGCAGAGAAAAGGAGATAGGAAACAGAAGTGAATAAGTCTGGTGAGCTAGAAACCTTTGATTCTAGGAGACTCGGATGAGTCAGTGGCTTTGCGAGTGCTGAATGGAAAGAGAAGTGTTTTCTCACTGTGTGTATTTCTTGCCCAGCGGATGCAAGCTGGGATTAAAGGTAATGGCCCACCAGTTCTTGGCTTCATTGTTTCATTACCGTCTGTCCAAATCAAATGCAAACCTGCATAGGCTAGGCTGCTGTGATGGTTGCGGTGGCTACTGGCTTTACACTCCCCATAGCAGTTTGACCAATGGAGCGCATCATGGTTCCCTTTAGAGCAGGGGTTCCCAACCTTTTTACACAGGGGCCAGTTCACTGTCCCTCAGACTGTTGGAGGGCCAGACTATAAAAAGAACTATGAACAAATCCCTATGCACACTGCATACATCTTATTTTAAAGTAAGAAAACAAAATGGGAACAAATACAATATTTAAAATAAAGAACAAGTAAATTTAAATAAACAAACTGACCAGTATTTCAATGGGAACTATGGGTGTGGATGCATCCTGTGCTCCTCTCACTGACCACCAATGAAAGAGGTGCCTCTTCTGGAAGTGTGGCGGGGGGCAGATAAATGGCCTCAGGGGGCCGCATGTGGCCCGCAGGCTATAGTTTGGGGACCCCTGCTTTAGAGACTCTGGCATCTTCTGCTGTGGTTTTCCACTTCAGACCCTGAGCCTCCTCTGGAGCTCCAGTGGTTCTTCCTGCTGCTTCTGCTGTTTCTTTCATAAGGTCTGTGTTTCCAGAGGACCTGCCAAAGCACTTCTCACACTTCCAGTGTTACATAATTCCAGAATTCAGATAAGCATGTGTGCATGTGTGCATGCGTGTGTGTATGTTTGGGGGTCAATAGATGCAGATGCTTCCAGGCTAAAGTAATTACTACTGTCAAATAACCAAGTACTTTTGCATGAACAGATCATGGTATGCACTTGAAAGGTGATTACTCAATCGTCTTTTGATTCTTCGTTCTCAAAAACCATTTGGGGATAGTCACTGGAACAAGATTCATCCCAGACTATTAAAGGTGGCAAGAAGGAATGGATGATAGATTTCACAAGATGCAGATATTCAAAAGACTCGAAACAAAAATATTTTAATTTCAGGATCATGATTATTTAAAATACATATATTGAAAAATTTTCAAAAATTTAAGGTATTTTGATGTTTTTTCTTTAGCAGAGTATATGAATTTTCTACCTACCATATTTTTCACTCCATAAGAAGCACGTGACCATAAGACGCACTTAGGGTTTTAAGGAGGAAAATAAGAAAAAAAAATATTCTGAACCAAATGGTATGTTAAATATTTAATAAAATATACCACAATAATATTTCAACAATGTAAACTCAACAGCAGTATTAACAGCCATTAGCACTGTTATTAACAAATGAGAAGAGACTTTAATGTTCAAATACTCTTCTCGTTGTCCGGGAACCTGCAGCTTCTTAAAGAAAAAAAAAAGAGAGAACATTTGCTCCATAAGACGCACAGCCATTTTCTCCTCCACTTTTGGTGGGGGGAAAAGTGCATCTTATGGAGTGAAAAATATGATATATCTTTAAGAAAACCATGTCTGATACCTATTATTTTTGTTTAATATAACTAAATATTGTTATGGCTAAATTTTAATATTTGATCTATAGCTTGTAAAATCCATATTTGAAAACTAAAACTATAATATAAAGATGTACCCTCAGACAAGATTTCATTTTGCCAAGGTCAAAATGCATCTCCTAATTCTGGAAATGAGTGGTATCAGAAGTGTGAGAAGTGTTTGGGCAGAGATTCTGGAAACACGGACCATGTGGCAGCAATAGCAGAAGCAGCAGGATGACTCAGAGGAGCCTTGGAGAAGGCTCGGGGTCTGCAGTGAATAAATGCAGCAGAGGCCAGAGTGTCTAAGAGGAACCATGGCATGTTCCATTGGCCAAACTGCTATCTCTCTGCTAGCTGGTAACAAAGCTTTAAAGCCACCAAAATCCATTGCTGACAAAGTGAGGAGTAAAGGAAGTGGATGAGCACGAACTGAGGAAGGAAGCAATTCTCCATCATGGTGGGCCAACAGAATCTTTTTTTTTATTTTTATTTTATTCATTTTAGAGAGGAGACACAGAGTGAGAGAGCGAGAGAGAGAAAGAGAGAAAGGGGGAAGGAGCTGGAAGCATCAACTCCCATATGTGCCTTGACCGAACCAGTGCAGGGTTTTGAACTGGCAACCTCAGTGTGCCCAGGTTGACGCTTTATCCACTGCGCCACCACAGGTCAGACTGGACCAATAGAATCTTATTCAAAATAATGTGCCAGGCTTCATCTCCAGAGAGTTTGCTTCACTGGGGCTTAGGAAACTAAGAACAAATACAGGGACTTCTTGACCATTGAGCAAGGTAATTTGGATTTTATTCTGAGAGCAGGAGGGGACTATTTTAAGCACTGGAAGCAGGGAAGCAACATAATTTTATCTATATTTTTAAAATGCATTCTGGCTATTTTGTGGGAGAAAACTTTGTGATAGGAATGGTGATCAACACAAAGGCTATTGCTGGAATGCAGGAGAGAGATGATTATGACTGAAACTGAAGTCACGTCAGCAAGGTGAAAATTAGTTGATGAATATCAAATATATTTAGTTATAAAAGGCAGTATTTCCTAATAGATTGAAATGTGAGGATTTGAAAAAGAAGTAATAAAAGATAACTCCTAAGCTTAAAAAAATTAACCTACATTGAAATATAGAAACTGACCCAAACTATCAATTGTCCCTGTTAAAGTTATGAGTAAAGCAGTCAAGTTCCAATGTCATGGCTTTTCAGGTTATCGTGGCTCTGAGAACAGTGGGGACTTCTTTCAAGTTCTGAGAACTATTTATGCAATATAATTTTGGGAATACCACATATTACCTACTCCCAGTGACTATCAGGGTACTATTAGAAATGTCCATCACAGCCTGACCAGGCGGTGGCGCAGTGAATAGAGCATCAGACTGGGATGTGGAGGACCCAGGTTCGAGACCCCGAGCTCGCCAGCTTGAGCGCAGTCCCATCTGGCTTGAGCAAAAGCTCGCCAGCTTGAACCCAAGGTTGCTGGCTCCAGCAAGGGGTCGCTCCGTCTGCTGAAGACCCACTGTCAAGGCACATGTGAGAAAGCAATCAATGAACAACTAAGGTGTTACAACGGCAACGAAAAACTAATGATTGATGCTTCTCACCTCTCTCCGTTCCTGTCTGTCTATCCATCCCTCTCTCTGACTTCTCTCTGTCCCTGTAAAAAAAAAAAAAAAAAGAAATGTCCATCACGAAGAAAGTAATATTTACTCACCCTAAATTTATTGCACATAAAAAATATGTATTTAGAGAAACACATACTCTCTTTAGAGGATATAAATAATACATTTTACTTTAGAATAAGGAAAAGTTGTCACAAACATCTGTAGTCTCTTCTTTTATCGTAGTATTTCTTAAAGTGTTCTCAGTAATATGTTAATGGGTTATATAAATAAGATTTATTATCAGATAAGTTCTGGAAAATAAGTTAATAAGTTTATTAACTATGGGATTTCTTAGTATTTTTCTATGTTAGTGAACAAGGGCATTTTGAAGAGATATGTAACATTTTCCAAACTCACTTTAAAATAATACCTTTGAGATGTACATCTTTCTTTTATGCCAGAAAGATAAAGCACTTTTGAGAGATAAGAAAAATCAAAATGTGATGAGCAATGTAGCTTCCTGCTGAGATAAGGTTCAGTCTCTAACTCTGGTTTCTGTCTATTTAAGGCCAATGTTGCCTCCAGGAGCTACAAACCTGGCATTGTGCTTGTTGTCTGTACCTACCTTCACTGCCTTTGGGCTCTCTGTCCCACACAATAAAATGACATGGCCAGGGCTGTGGTCTTGCCTTGGAACTGCTCTGGAATGAAAATGCCTGGCAGGAGGTTCCTGGTGTTGTGGGAAATTATCTGGATTTTTGTTCTAATCCTAGCTCATTTCCTGTTTTCTATCTACTAACTTGGCTTTTCTCATCAGCAGACAATAATAGATATAAAAGCCAAGGTGGTCATTTGCTTGCTTGAATTTAGGCATGTCTTTAACAAGGCCAGGGAGTTTTTAGTTGCTCCTGTCTGGCTAAATAAGCCTTCCAAAAGTGTTTTGAGTCTCAGCCTAAGAACAATATTCATTAACTAAGCCTCCAAATCTGTGCATACATTTTCTTTAGGTATCTCATGGAACAATAGAAGACATAAAAATAGTTTAGTAGGGGTCCAGGTTATCTCTCTCCTTTATCTCAATAGTTTTTACACAAATTCCTGGAAGGTAGTTCTTAATGAACAAATATCTTATTGTCTCTATACAGCTTATCATTAGCACCATCCTCATAGTTGTCAAATTTCAAAATCTTAGACATTTTCTTCCTTATCTTCTAACCTCTAATTCAATGTTATTTTTTTTAAGAAGTTTCTCAGATTTTCTTAGTTTGGGTATGTTACCCAATCTATGTTTGATAATGGTCTACAATCTTCACTAACCACTGAACTCATTGAGGGAAAGGATAAAGTTATTCATCCTGGTTTTCCAAGAAACCTGTGTAGTAGTAAATGTATGTCGTAAAAGTAATACAAGAACAAATGTGCACATGAGTAATTAAATAAATTAGCATATAAAATCAGTCCCATTTATATTTACGATAATTTTCTGATTAAATAAGTCACATTTATCTTTACAATAATTTTCTGATTTGTTCTTAATGACATTACTCTTTTAACTCAATTATAGCCATAACATTTTAAAATAAATCTTGTTCTTAGTCTCTCCCATTTCTTTTTTTGTGTGTGTGACAGAGACAGAGAGAGACAGAGGGACAGACAGACAGGAAGGGAGAGAAATGAGAAGCATCAATTCTTCAATGCCACAGCTTAGTTGTTCATTGATTGCTTTCTCATATGTGCCTTGATGGGGGGGGTGCTATAGCAGAGTGAGTGACACTTTGATCAAGCCAGTGACCTTGGGCTCAAACTGGTGACCTTGGGGTCTTGAACCTGGTTTTTCTGTGTCCCAGTCCGACATTCTATCCACTGTGCCACCACCTGGTCAAGCATCTCCCATTTCAATCTATTAAGTCCTGTGATGTCTGACTTATACTGTCTATATCATCTGCCTGGTCATTTTATTCTTCTGATTAAAAACTCTCAATGACTCCCCAGTGATATATTCCACCATAAGATCCAAACAGAACTAGACATATACTCAACCGCTCTCTTGTATTATATAGACACATTACCTGGAATAGGATAAGCTATTCTCTCTAAGGCTCTTTCATGGTGTTTCTGGCTCTCCACATGTCTACTGTCTTCTCTAAGCATTTTCTCGGCCAATCATAATCATAATCCTGAGCTCATCTTTTTTTAGCCATGGCTATCATGGACCCTCCAGATTCTTATCCATATTATTACAGTTGAACTTCAATTTCCTCCAGTTGCTGGCCTATGTTTACTGCATTTCTTAATTCAAACTCACTGGCTCATCTGGATTATTTGCACAAAAATATGTGTTCTCTGATAGCATGAAAGAAAAAGAGGGTTTTATAATTAAGAAACACAACCTGCCTGACCAGGCAGTGATGCAGTGGATAGAGCATCAAATTGGGATGCAGAAGACCCAGGTTTGAGACCCTGAGATCGCCAGCTTGAGCGTGGGCTTGTCTGGTTTGAGCAAAGCTCACCAGCTTGGACCGAAGGTAGCTGGCTCAAGCAAGGGGTTACTCGGTCTGCTGAAGGCCTGCAATCAAGGCACATATGAGAAAGCAATCAATGAACAACTAAGGTGTCACAACGAAAAAATGATAATTGATGCTTCTCATCTCTCTCTGTTCCTCTCTCTTACTCTCTCTCTTTCTTTGCTAAAAAAACACAAAAACAAAAAGAAGAAGGAACATGACCTATAAGACTCATTCTTTTAACAGAGCTATGGGCAGAGCAGTTGTCCTGAGAATGGGATGTAGGATGAAAGGCACTAGTACTGGATCCAGTCTGCGTGGCTAGCTGTTACAAGCTGTGTGTCCTTGGGCAAGTTTCTTAATCCTATTACTTTAATTTCTTGATTTGTATATTGGTGATTCAAGTAGGACCAACCTCAGATGTGAGGGAAATCTGGGCTGTGATATCTGTCCTCTAGTTGATCACCAAAGCTGATTAAGCTGGGTAGACTGATTGGGTGGGTATCCATGCACATCTCTCCTGAGCTTGCATACTCAGTAGAAGAGGACAGCCTTCCTAATAAAGGATGGTTCTTCCATCAAATGTTTACAAGTAGCTAGCTATGCTCCCCTGCTATAACCTCCAAATGAGCTCTCTAATAGGATGAGCCTCATAAATTGTTGTAAGCATTAAATGACAATATATGCATGTAACATATAGAATAACACCTGGCCCATAATAAGGACTATAAAGTGTTGTAGAGTCAATGATCAAGGCCCAAGCTAAATTAAATCTCTAATCCAAACTTATCTTTAGACCCTGCTCATCACCATTCCTGGAATAACTAAAATACAACTATTATTGCTTTTCTTCTAAGACTGTCTCCCCTTTATATGCTGTACAGTTCAAGCTTTCTCTCTTACCCATATTTTCATTTGCTCCCACCTGTGGATAACACATATCAAATATTTGCTTACTTATTAATTAATTAACTTAATTAACTTTATCTAAAAGCAAACTCCAACTTTTAATTATAATTTTTTGGCAAATCTAATACTTTCACTGTTCTCAGGAGATATGTTTAATATTAAATACATGATTAGATTTTTGTAATCCTAATTTTTTTCCAACTTGCAAATTGCTGATCTGAATATGGATATTCAACAACTCATCTTGTCAATTAGCTCTCTTCCTCTGTTCAGAACTTAAGTGTTCGCTCTTATTCATTTGACAAAGATAGTTAATTTGCACAACTAAAACTAGCAAATTCTGGGATTACAGCACATGGGTTTCTATTATGAATAATTATTTAATGAAAGACTTGCAGTTGTTTAAACTAGATAAATAATTGAAATAAAAGGCCTAACTTACTAGTTAAAAGGATCAATTACTTGAATTTGAACACAGTCAAGTAAAAGAGAGCATTGACTCTAATATAGATGTTGAAATTATATAAATGTTCATTAAACTTCATGTGTAATAGTATTCACATCTCTTTTTCCTCAGAAAATGTTTGTTTATAACAAATGCTTGGTTTCCAATGCCATTCATGTTTAGAAAGGAGAAAATAAAATGGTCAAAGTATATCAAAAATTTTAAAATGCAAGCTGTCTAATGTATAGAAAGACTCTTTATTGTATAACTAACCCCATTTTTCCTAATAATGATCAACATGTAGATGCTGACCACTACCTCTTTAAAAAATGCAGTATATTTTTGGCATAGCTTGAAAAAAATATTACCCTCTCTTTGAATAACTAAATATTGTAAAGCTGTTTCATTGTCCAGAGACTCACTAGACTTTGATCTCTCTGATATATGGAATCTCAACTTATCTCCAAATTCAAATCAAGACCCAACTTTGGTTTAAAAGGTGGATTTTGATATAACAAAAATGTGAATAATAATAATCTTGGAAGACAGAAAAATGATGGCCAAGAGAAGAGAACATTTCTATCAGGTATAGGGTATCAATTCTTTAAAAGTGAAAATGCCATTATCAATTCATCTAAAACAAACAAATAACAAACTCTGACTCTAACCCAAACAGAAAAGTAAAAAGGACATAGGGAAACTGAGACAATCAACAGTATGCTGGAATACAGTGCAGTAGCAGGAGCCAAGATGCAGATTGCACAGGACTTGACCATTTTCCAGATGAATATCTTGTGCTGCCACCACTGGGACTGAGAATGTGTGAATTTTGCCAACAGATAGCTCGTCACTCACTGCCCCACCACCAAACTCTTAACTCTGCCACTGCCATTTTTGACTGGCCCTTCTCCAAATGATTCTCAATTAAAATATATTCGCCATAGAGTCTACATTTCAAAGATTATGTTACACCTGTTGAAAGTTAAATATGATTTTAATATACTGAGTGAATTACAAATCATTTTTAGACTATTGTAAATTTTTAAGTAATTATCATAGTTATGAATACCATTCAGTGTGAGTGAGTTTGTATGTGTGTGTACATTTGCTTGCACAGTTTTGGGGTTGTTTTTGTTTTTTTTGTTTTGTTTTGTTTTATTTTAAAGATTTTCCTAACTCTCATAATTTTTAGCTAGCTCGATAATCTAAAGATGATCTAGGGGAAATAAAACAACCATATTTAATTGGAATTTGTGTTAGTAATGAACACAGTCAAGATAGTTCAGTAAAGAAGACAGTTAATCATCTAAGTCAAAATTACATCTCAATAATGGTTCATAGAGCCAGGGAAGAAATCACTCTTTAAATATGTAAATCTTCTTTAAATATATAAATGTATATTTCATATAAATATATAATTCATATAAAGAATAGTAACATTTGATATACATAGAGGCTTAAAAAACAATGAGTTTAATTTTAGAGCAATGATTTTAGAATAATAAGTTATTTATATGACTAAAACATAAATTCTGTGTTATTTTTCCCAGAAATAATGACGAATATGAGTTAATACCTCTTTATGGGATTAATAGGAAGTAAGTCTGCCAACAGCTCTGGCTAGAAGGTCATCGCATAACAGCAAAGCAAACTGAACTACACAGATGTGGAACTGGTGATCTTGCTTTCCACATTCAGGTTCATTGAATTCACCTGTCATATTATACAGGCAATGTTGTATTGCTAAATGCTTAACAATGAATTTTCTAAGTACAGTTTCAACATGAACATTGGTTGATATTTGTAGTTAACATTAACAAGTAGTATTGCCTGACCAGACAGTGGTGCAGTGGATAGAGTTGGTTTGGAACACAGAGGACCCTGTTTTGAAACCTCATGGTAACCGGCTTGAGCGCAGGCTCAACCAGCTTGAGTGGGGGTTCATCAGCTTGAGCACGGGATCACTGGTTTGAGAGTAGGATCATAGACATGACCCCATGGTCACTGGCTTGAGCCCAAAGTTCACTGGCTTGAAGCTCAAGGTCACTGGCTTCATCCCAAGATTGCTAGCTTGAGCAAGGAGTCACTGGCTCAGCTGGAGCCCACCAGTCAAGGTACATATGAGAAAGCAATAAATGAACAACTAAGGTGCCACAATGAAGAACTGATGTTTCTCAACTCCCTCCCTGTCTGTCTCTCTGTCTCTTTCACACACACACACACACACACACACACACACACACACACAAATAGTATATAAGTGAAACAACAAAGATATCCACCAGAACTTCAGTTGTTCAATGATATAAATGACTACTTTATTAAATTAAGCAATAGCCTTTGAATACTAGAAGAATATTTTCTCCATTTTTAAAATATATTAGCATTAAAAAATCTATAAAACCCTCACCCCTTTAAATTTAGACATTGTTATTAACATTTTAACCCATAATATATAAATAATTGAAATTTGTAAGTTTATCAAGATATTGCTAATGGATATATATGTACCTAATTTATACATCTATTAAAAATGGTGATTATATTTTTGCCTCATCTTTCTCCAAATAGATTTAAAGAAGTCAAATGTATATAGTGATACCATAGAGATGATATTTTATACATTTATATACAAATACATATATTTATATGTACAATTACATACACATTTAAATAAGCTGGTGACTTGACACATAAAATATTTTTATTGAGTCATAAGAAACCAATATAAACTAAGTCATTAAAGTGAAATTCTAAATCTTTTTCTTATCAAGGGATCTTTGAGAATTTAATGTATATATATATATATATATATATATATATATACACACACACACATATACAATGTTTTTAATTAAATATATAAGAGTTCAGTAATCCCAGTATTAAAATATGCACATACATTCAGTTTCCATCTGATGCAAACATTCATTTTGCTGAACAGTGAATACATTCTAAGTTCCTTTTTCATAGCTCAAACAAGTTTATACTTCAGAGGAAGGAAAAGCAGAGTGTAAATAATTAATACAATTAAATCTTCCTATCTTTTTCCAGAAAATTAAACCAAAGTTTCTAATTAGTTCAATGTGTTTAAATGGAGTAAATCTGATCTAATTAAGTGGTTTCTTTCCTTTTAAAGTGTGGCTTGGTGTAAGATGAGACTCATTACAAGTTGTGATATACCTGCCAATAAAATCTAGCAGATTGCACACTAGAACCAAGTAATTAAGTTACTATACCAAGCACATAAGATCACAAGTTCCATTTTAAGCTTCTAATCAGTCAGACACCAAAGGTAAGACAAATATTTTAAGCCAAATGATATTTTCAGTATACACATATACTATTAAAAAAATAAAAAAAAAGAGGGCAAGCTTGGCAAGTTGGTTCAGTGGTAGAAAGCCAGCCCGGTGTGTTTATGTCCCAGGTTCAATTCCCGGTTAGGGCAACCATCTGTCTCTCCACCCCTCTCCCTTCTCTCTTTTTCTTTCTCTTCTCCTACTGCAGACATGGTTTTATTGGTTCAAGCAAGTTGGCCCTGGGTGCTTAGGATGTCTCCATGACCTCTACCTTTGGTACTAAAAAAAACTCAGTTGCCAATAGCAGAGTAACAGCCCCATATGGGCAGACCATCCCTGGTAGGGGGATTGCTGGTGGGTCCTGGTCGAGTGCAAGTGAGAGTCTGTCTTTCCACCTCCCCTCCTCTCACTTAATAAAAATTAAAAAGGGGTGAAATTAGCACATGTAACACCACTAAGTGCTAAAACACAGAGGAAATGTTTCTCTTACTTTGTAAAAGAAGGCATTTATTCTAAAACAAGAATTACATTGATAGTATTATGCAAAAATATAAAACCATGCTAAACCCCGCAATAGCATATAAGAATATATAAATGCTAATTTTCTAGACTACAATCTAAAATAGTAACAAAAAGGGAGAAAGTTAATATTATGTTTGTATTTCTGAATTTTTAACTTTAAATATTTGAACATTCTTTCTGTTTGGGAGGAATCCTTCATCATTTGAATGTCCATAGGAAGCAACAGTCTGATAGCCAAAAAGCCAGATAGTATCTCTCCTAACCCTATGCAATACCTATGTCATGTATGCTTAGATAATTAGTAATCATACTAGGATTCTTGGTAGTGAGGTTGAAGATTTGATATAGCATAGAAATAATTCACAGTGGAGTCAGGGAGAGTCCAGTTGCTGGATCCTCCTGTGAACATGCAAGTATCCTGACCAAACTTTTATTGGGTCATGAACGTAACCATGTCTTTTACTGTCCTTTCTCTATCTGTCAATATCCCAAGCCTGATTTTTGTTATAGGTTCTGAGAGTGACTCTATAGACGTTGAAAATTTCATTTTAAACTTAACTTATAAATGTTTTCTGTTGCTTAAAACTATTCTTTCTGATGTACATATATAGTATGATGAGAGTAAATATGTATGGCCATAACATGAAAGATAATGATAAAATAAAACCGACTATATTAAAACAAAGTGTAACATGTATCATGAATAAAAGATAAATATAAATACAGGGGGAAAGATGAGAAAAATAAACTTATAAATTGTCCTTGCTCATAATAACCTTAGAAAGTTATTAACTCTTTTATGATCAATCCAAGAGATTTTCTGAAATAAGTAAAATATTTTTAGACAGTATTTAAGAGGAAACAGAAAGATAGAAAAAATTAGAGATTTTATTAGTCACTACAGAAAAGTAATTGAAGCATGTGGCATTGTTCTTAGAGGAGGAAAAAAACCCAAAGATAGGATTAAAAATCAACTGACATTAGATTTCTTGGAAATGAGTTCAGAAAAACTTTTGTATTTAAAAATAGAAAAAGAAGGGCATAAAATGCATATTACTTAATAGGAGGGTTTGGATATATAGAATAAAAACACAGAATTTGATCTATGATAGAATGGGAACATACAGACAAACTTCTGGGGACCACAAGTGGGTATTGTATGGTATGTTCAAAATAATCCGTAATTGAACACCTTTAAGAGTAGAAATGATGATGAATTACTAGGGCAGAGTCTCAGTGTCTGAGAAAAGTACTGAAAGGACATCTTGTTGAGTGACAGTTCCAGAAGTAGCTCTAGAAGAAATGGCATCTAGGACAGTACTGAAGGTGACAGTGGAAGGGTGCCTGGAGGGACTATATGGAGAAACATCAGGATATTACAAGTAAATGTATATGACAATCAAAAGAAGGATGCACTGAAAATCACTTCATGTCCTTACTTGAGCTGCCAGAAAAATGACACCTTTTTATCCAGATAGTTGAATGTTATACAAGTAAGAAAGGTAAGGAAAAATACAAGGGGAATTGATATTCATCATCTATAGCTGAATTTGACAATGGCTCACCCAATCAAATTTGAAGTACAGATGGTATAAAAAACGGAACATAATCCCAGACAAAAAGCTAAAGGAGTTCATTACCACCAAAGCAGTATTACAAGAAGTGTTAAAAAAAAACTTTTTTAAGGAAAAGAAAATAAAGACCCAAAATATACATAATAAAATGCAATAACTACATATCTATCAATAATTATTTTAAATGTAAATGAATTAAATCTGCCAAGCAAAAGACATAAAGTAGCTGAATGGTTAAAAAAGCAAGACCCATATATATGCTGTCTACAAGAAACCCTCATCGGACAGAAAGACACACAGACTCAAAGTAAGGAGATGAAAAAAGATATTCTATGCAAATGGAAATAAAAAAAAAACTGAGATAACAATATACATATCAAACAAAACAGACTTTAAAATAAAGGCTATAACAAGTGTCAAAGAAGGATCCAGCAATTCCACTTCTTAGTATTTATCTGAAGAAAGCCAAAACACTAATTTGATTAAACATATACATCCATATGTTCATAGCAGAGTTATTTACAATAGCAGGGTGTGTCAACTGTAATTAAAAATAAAGATTTATTTAAAAAAGAACAGCACAAAACATGAGTGTGAAGTGGAAGGATTAGTCAATTAGTCAAGATACACCCTGTCCTCTGGCTGCTACACTTACTAAAACCTTTATTTCAATACAAAAGCTAAAGAACATTATAACTTTCTTTTATTTTCAGTAATATAACTCTGTCAACTCCCAATATTTTGTTTTTAAGCATTAAACTTAAAATGTAAAATACTTGACATAAGTTCACTATATATCCTAATTGAATATTTTATCTTGATATACACAAAGGCTGTCTTAGATAATACTCTCAGAAGTATCTACTATTCTTAGTGACCAAACTTTTAATAAAGTTTTAAGAAAGTAGGAAAAATTTTGCATTCTGTAATACTAAGAAGCCTTCACTCTTAGCTAAATTAGATAAGCAAATAATAAGGTAAAGGCACCTTCTTCAACATTTAAATGAGTATTTAAAAGAAAATGTTCAGCTTTTCATCTTCACTTTTTAGTGTAATTGAATAAGAAAACCCACAGTTGGAAGAATATAAAAGAAAATATCTCAGAAAAATGTCAGGGACCTAAAAGAGAGAGATTTTATACTGAGGTGTTAGGGAAATTTTTTTCCAAAATATTGCAATAAACTGTAAGAATGATTAGGATCTGGCCAAGTATACAGTGTCCAAAAAGAACATTTGAGATAAACAGAACTATATGTGTAAAGGCTTAAAAAAGAAATATAACTGGAAGAAAATTAAAAATTTAGAGAGGACTACAGCATGATGACTAAAGAGGAAAGAAGTGACTAGAGATAACTACAATGGTGAGGAGTGGTGAGATTAATACTGTTCGCACCACTTAGGCAAAACCAATATCTAATTTTTATCGAGTTTGGCAAACGAGTTGTTAAAATGGCACTTGTAATCAGGGTTCTCTATAAGGTGGGCACCTGGGCAGACACCCATTGTGGAAATCACAAATTTACATTCCTTATACTTTTTAACATTCATCTGAGCAACAGCATATGCTAATCACAAATTTACATCCCTTACTCTTTTTTAACATTCACCTGAGCAACATTCTACCATTCTCATAGTAATGGTCATTCTGTCCACAGATGAAAAAAATTGCAAGTGAAGATGCCTTTCAAGAAGCAATATGGAACCTGACCAAGTGGTGGAACAGTGGATAGAATATTGAACTGGGATGCAGAAGACCCAAGTTCAAAATACCAATGTCGCCGGCTTGAGAGCAAGCTCACCAGCTTGAGCCCAAAAGTAGCTGGCTTGAAGCCCAAGATTAATGGCTTGATCCCAAGGTTGCTGGCTCAAGCAAGGGGTCACTTGCTCTCCTGTAGTGCCCCCAACCACCCCAACCCTCCGTCAAGGCACATATGAGAAAGCAATCAATGAACAACTAAGGAGCTGCAATGAAGAACTGATGCTTCTCATCTCTCTTCCTTCCTGTCTGTCTGTCCATATCTGTCTCTCTCTTTGTCTCTTTCTTTGTCTCTGTCACAAAATAATAAGAAGCAATATGAAAATATCTTAAATAATAGTTTTATTGTTTTTGTCAGATATTATTTAGTATTTTTCTTTAATATTTTAAAACTCTTATAATCTAATTTTGTGTACCTATCTTACTGTTTCTATTTAACTACTTAATGCATATAATAATAAACTACCTTTAGGTATACCATTTCTTTATACTTAAAACAGTCATTAGGGCAGAGAACCAGTTGTTAAATTATCTGAATCCCACCACTGGGGATAAGGCCTTCTGGACTATGTTAAGATTTTAATTTCTATGCTAACTAAACAAGAAATCATTCTCAGGTATAAAGCAGAGGTTTTAAATGAAAAATAACAGAGGTGCATAGAAATAGAAGCAGAGAAACCAGAAAACATTGCTATCAATTTCTCAAGAGAAGTTGGTAGCTTGAATTGGGCAGCAGAGGTGAAGTAAGAGAAGTGGATGGAGGAAAGTAAAATGATTTATATGGGAATTTTACGTCAAAGTTCAGGAGATGAGCAAATAATGGAAAATAATATCAAGATTTTTGGCCTGGGCAATTAAGTGGGGTAAGGGTGGCAATAGTAAGTGAATATCATGATTTCAGAACTTTTTTTTTTTAAGTGAAAGGAAGGGACATAGTGATACCAACTCCCACATGCGCCCTAACCGGGATCCATCAAGCAAGCCCGTCTGTGGCTGAGGCTCAAATCAACCTAGCTGTTTTTAGCACCTGAAGCTGACACCCTGGGACCAACCAAACTATCCATGAGGCCCAGGGCCACATTCAAACCAAAGGAGCCACTGGCTGTGGGAGGGGAAGAGGGAAAGAACATCGAGAAAGGGGGTGAGAGAAGCAAATGGCTGCTTCTTTTGTGTGCCCTGACCAGGAATCAAACCTGGGAGGTCTACATGCCAGGCAGATGCTCTATCCACTGAGCAAACTGGCCAGGTGAAGTCAGTATTGAATATAGAATATTTTAAATATTTGTAGCATGTATGAATGAGGATACTGTAAGACTGAAAGTAAAGAAATATCTTTATTAGAGAAACAAATTTGGGATCAAACATATGAATGGTTTTGGGAACTTATTGGAATGGATAAAACTGAGAATTAAAGTGCAAAGATAAAGATGTGTAGCATTGAGCCCCAGCATCACTGGACAGTAACTACGAAATTGAACAGGTTGGAGGAAAACCTGGAGAATGTGCTATCAAACCAACTTTTCATTAAAAAAAAATAGAATGTTTCTAGAATAGATTGTTAAGCCACAAGAAAAATCTCAATTAAAAAAATCTTGAACATATTTTTAGTAAAATGATATAAAAATATAAATATCAAAACCTCCAAAACACAATCCACAAAAGAAAAATCATAGGGTGGACTTTATTCACACTAAAATCTTCTTTTCTGTGAAAGACAATGTTAAGAGAAGGGGAGAAAAAAATCACAGATTAGTGTGGGTAGATATTTACAAAACACATGCTCACATGTTAGGATACAAAGTAACAGAAACTCATTCCTTGCAGGTGGGAATGCAAAATGACACAGCCACTTCAGATACAGCTCAGCAGTTTCTTACAAAATTGGATGTAATCTTACCATACTATTCAGTAATTGTGCTTTTAAGTATTTACCAAACTGATTTGAAAATTTGTGTTCACACAACTGTTTCCACATGAATGTTTATAACAGCTTTATTCATAATTTCCCCAAACAGGAAACAACCAAGATGTCCTTTAATAGGTAAGTGGATAAATTACAGTACATCCATACAGTGGAATGTTATTTAGTGATAAAAAATAAATGAACTATGAAGTCACAAAATATAATGAATCTTAATGAATACTGCTAATTTTAAAAAGCCAGCTTTGAATATATTAGTTTTCAAAACAATATGCTTGTCTACTACAGTTTCCAAATAATCAGAAAATATTCCCATTTCTTAAGAAAATGCCACCGCATAATGAATTTACTTTCTTTAATTACTTTCACAAAGCATTTTTTACCTAAAACCAAAATAATGTATTGTTTGCTTTTAAAAAATAGCTACAGGTTTCACTTACTGGCATATTGTCTTAAAATATATATATGAATGATAGAATTTCTTATTCAAGAAAACCATCTTTAAAATTATGTTTAAAATTATCCCAATCATAAAAGCCAAAAGATGGGACAAAAAAGAAAAAGCTGTTTCTATGATTAAATATTGCTGTGTGTTTTGAACATACATAAATAAAAGTAAAATACAATATAACTTAAAAATGAATACTTGAGTAAGAGTAAGAATGTATGACTAGGTGGCTGATTATTTGAATTGCATTCATCTTATTTTTTTCTCTTGTTCAAATTGCAAGGTTCTTTACTGAAGAAAATAACATGGTGATTAAGTGAAGCTTCTTGGTTTATTAAGATAATGCAAATTAAAGCATTTGGTAAACCGTGCAGTGTGGTGTGAAAGATAATGTTTAATTATATTTTCATTCCTCTGAGGATATGAGTTAGAGAGGTGGGAAACCATAGATTGTTTAAACTGCTAAGAATATTTTAGGTTAAATTTCACAAGACCAGAATTGAAAAAAAAATAAAGTCCATATAAATAGGATCTTGTAGCTTCCACTTATAGACTTTAAGGAAAAGTCTCTTTCACAACGTGACCTGGAAAGAATCAACAGAGCCTATATAAATAACTTCTGCCTTAACTTTTTATTCTACTACCTGAATGCTAGAACACCCACCTATATTATTAAAACATTTCCCTCCCAGTTGATAAGGTATAATCAAATTAGATTAGATTCTCATATCTTCTATTTCCCTCTGTGGATGCTTTCATGGAGGCTGTGGCTGTGGAAAGTTTCACAATCAAGCACTGTTTGCCCAATAAAGCATGTAGATACAGCTCCAATTTTTTTTATAGACAGAGATAAAAAATGTCATAAAATGCAGACATAAGACAGAAATAGAGCTAAAGTAAAATGACAATTAGCACTTTAGAATACTTAAACTTTTTGTTTTAAAATAAATCCTATTGTAGATTTTTATTTTAATTTTAATTTCATTCTCCTTGCTTCAACTTTTTCAGAGGAATAGTAGTAACATTTATAGGATAACAAAAATTGCAGTAATACCTTATTTTTATATTAATATAATCTCTGGTTAAAATCCTATACTGCTATCAGAATCAAGTTTAAGCTTCTTACCATGACTCACATTTATTATTCTAGATCATTCACTTTCTAGGACCTTGTATTCTGAACTTGAGCCATTCCTAATTGTTAATAATACTGGGCTGTAGTCTTTAGCCCCTGGTCCTTTTTGTATTGTTTTTCTCTACCTACCTCTTCTGTTGATTCTTACTCAGCCTTCAGATTGTGGCTTAGAAAACTTAGTCTTTCTTGACCTTCATATTTAAATTAGATGACCTTCTTTAGCTGGCTTTTAGAAACCTTAGTACTTTCATTGTCAGTATATCCAATGTTGTGAACAGTGTGCATTTAGTGTCTAGTCCCATACCTGACACACACATAGGAGGTATCCAGTTAGTGCTTATGAATCAATGAATAGATAAAATAGGCATGGTATATTATTTTTCAGAAGGATAATTAATCCTGTGTAGGCTTCATCATTCAATTATACAAGTGTTTTTGAGTATTATTATGCACAGGAATAGTGCTGAGTCTAGCAATACATTTGTAAGCACAGTACTTGTAACCTGAAATTATATCAGGACTCCTGAACCTTGTCATTACTGAAATTTTAGGCTGGAAAATTCTTTTTTATTGGGGAAGGCTCTGCCTTGTGCATTAAAATATGTTTGGTGGCATCCACGGTCTCTACTTATTAGATGCCAATAGTTCCTCAGTTATGACAACCAAGAAGGTCTCTGTACTTTGCCAAATGTCCCCTAGGGATCAAAAACACTTGTTTAGAAACATTGGGTTACACTGTATTGGTGATACAGGTGTTAAGTTGGTATTTATGAGAAAGTGTTATTATGGAAGATGTTCAAGATGATAAATGTGCAAAGAGTACATAAACTAGCACAGGAACTAAGAAGCGAAGAAACTCCCCAAAGTGGCAGACAACAAATACAACTTTGCTCTTAACTGTAAGAAGCAAATGGGAATGATAATGGAGGTAATAAAAACATAAGGCCAGGTTTTGAAAGCAGGGCAGCTGTTGCAGTAAACAGATTAGAATAGTTGCTGGTTCTTCATCAAGATTTAAAGGTGTGCTTGAATATAATTGAATAGGAATATTTAGTATTGGTTAATGATGAAAAGAAGGAGACCAAAAGATAGTTTTAGTAATTCAGGATGAGGTGGATAAGGCCTAGACAAAACTAGTGACAGCACGTCTGAATAACAGTGAAATCAAGAATTGTAAACAATAAAAGTTAGTGATCTATGAATTATTCTCTCTCCTTTGTCTTTTCATCCAAAAACTGTGTAAAGTTTGGTTTTGAAGAAAACAATGTAACAACAGGAAATAAAACAATTGGATCAAAGAGGTTATGAAATAAAAATTAAACTGAAATAAAGGATCTTTTATCTGGACCAGTTATTCTCAAATCTGACTTCATTTTTGAAATCTGAGATTTTAAAAGTTATCAATGCTACAAGTCAAACCCAATGAAGCTGACTTATTAGCCAACAAGAAGCCTTCTATTAGTATGTTCTAAACTTTCCCAGGGCTGAGAACTACTGATCTATACTTACCTGACACTGTCTTCACGTAAGTACCATTGACACTAAACTTTCCGTTAGGTATACAGTTTGTCAGTAAGTATTCACAAATAGTGAGCACTGGCCCTACAATCTTTCCTCTTTGAGTTTATACACTAATTAATGATTTCATTATGCCTTATTTTTCTTTGGGAAGCTAACATATTTTTAAACTTCATGTTGAATTAATTTATCAGACTGACAATATCCTACTATTAAAGCATTTCTTACTACTCATTATAGGTTTCACAAAGTTAGCCTATATAAAGTGCTTCAGAACAAGATTACATTTTCCCCCTATGGAACTGTTTTTCCTTTTCTTTCTAAGAACAGAGGAAGCGGAATAGGAAGAAAAATAAGAAAAGAAAGAGCCATTTTTTAAAATTCACTCCATTGATAGTTTTCAATATCAAACAAGGACTTCTTTAAAGAAGGAAAAGTTAATGATTAGGTCATGATGTACACTATCATGCCTGCCCTTGCCCCTCTGTCCCTTCAAATAGTACAGCATATTTTCCTGATTAGTTAAAGCATTCATTGCAGGAATCACATGACTGGAAAATAATATGAGAACAAGATCCCAACCAAGGCTCTGAGATTTATTATGGGAAATGTACAAAAGTATTCTACTCAGAAATGCAGTACAAGGATGGCATTGTACTTAAATTAGAAATTCTCTCATGATTCTTGGAATGTTTTTGTAATTATTCAATTTTATGAGGGCACATTATTCACTTTTTTTTATAATGTTAAAAATTAGGGTTCACTTTGAACCTCATACTGACAAGAGTAATCTGTATTAACCACTACTATAATTTGCCTCAATGTGACTGGGTTGTTTGAATCAAAGCTTTTTGCTTAAAATCTCTTTTTACTCATTTGGTTGGAAAAATCTAATTTCAAGGATTAAATAGTGATACCTTTATGAAAATGCAAATATGATTACACTGTTCCCTTAATTAAAACCATCTGCCTTTGCATTACTTTTACTCTAAATTATAATAATCTGTAACTAGTTTGTAAGGCTTTTTACTTCTCTTATTTCATTGTATAACTCTTTTTTTCTCTTTGTCCTGTAGATTTTAGTCATGCTGCTTTTCTTTCACTTCCTCAGACGTCAGAACTCGAGCCTCAGCCTCAGAACTCGAGCCTCAGCCTCAGAACTCGAGCCTGCCAGTCCCTCTGTTGTATTGTCTCACACCCTCAGTTCATTTATCCTGAATGTATCCCTTGTTTGGAGAAAAGTTCCCTGTTCTGACAGACTAGGTCAGGAATCTCTACTGCCAGTTGTCTGAGAACTTTCTTTCATAGTACATGAGAGTATGTATGGTAGTCCCTACTTTTCTATAGATTTGCTTTCTGTGGTTTCAGTTAACCATGGTAAACCACTGTCCAGAAATACTAAATTAAAAATTCCAGATCTAAATAATCCTTAAGTTTTAAATATCAAGCCATTCTGAGTAATGTGATGAATTCTCAAGCCATCAGCCTCCATACTTTCTGGGACCTGAGTCATTACTTTGTCCAGTGTATCCATGCTGTGTACACTTCTCAACTGTTAGTCAATTAGCAGCCATATAATCAGAAGGTTATTAATAGCCTAACACTATGTCACATGACTACGTCACTCACTTCGCTTCATCTTATAATGTAGGCATTGAGTCATCTCACATCATCCCATGAAAAAAAGGATGAGTTCAATATAAGATATTTTAAGACCAGATTTACATTTTTATTACTATATATTGCTTTATTTTTATTAGTTATTATTGTTCATCTCTTACTGTGCTTAATTTATAAACCAAACTCTATCATAGGTATGTATGTACAGGAAAAATAATAGTATATTTAGGATTTGGTACTACCCATGGTTTCAGAAATCCAGTGGGGGATGTGTCCTCTGCAAATAAGAGAGGACTACTATAATAGTATATTTTGTGTCATGACTGTCATGTGTCACTTAATGATGGGGATAAGTTCTGAGAAATGCATTGCTAGGTAATTCTGTTGTCGTGAGAGCATCATAGGTTACACTTACACAAACCTAAGTAGTATACAGCCAAAACACACACAAGTTATTGCTCCTAGGATATAAGCCTGTAGAGCATGTTATTGTACTGAATACTGCAGGCAATTGTGCATTGTGGTAAGTGTTTGTGTATCTAAGCACAGAAAAGGTACAGTAAAAATATGGTATAAAGGATAAAATATGGTACCCAGTCCAAGGCACTTAGCATAAATGGAGCTTGCAGGACTGGAAATTGCTCTGGGTGAGTTGGTGAGTGAATGTGAATGAATGTGAAGGCCTAGGGTGTTACTATACACTACTGTGGGCTTTATGAATACAATACACTTAGGCTAAACTAAAGTTATAATTAACATATTTTTCTTCAATAAAAAATTAAATTTAATTTAGTGTAAATTTTTAGCTTTATAAAAAAATATTTAACTTTTGACTTATATACCACTTAACTTTAAAAGCAAATACATACAGCTGCACAAGATATTTTCTTTCTTTATATACTTATTCTATAAGTTCTTTACTATTTAAATTTCTTTTTAACGTCTTAATATTTTTTAATTTTTTTTTTTGTGACAGAGACAGAGAGACAGTCAGACCTAAAGGGAGAGAGATGAGAAGCATCAATTCTTTGTTGCAGCTCCTTAGTTGTTCATTGACTGCTTTCTCATATGTGCATTGATGGGGTGCGGGGGGATGCACTACAGGAGAACAAGTGAATCCTTGCTCAAGCCAGCAACCTTGGGCTCAAGCCAGTGACCCTTGGGCTCAAGCCAGCGACCAGACCATGGGGTCATGTCTATGATCCCACGCTCAAACCAGTAGCCCCGTGCTCATGCTGGTGAACCTGCACTCAAGTCAGATGAACCAATGCTCAATAGTATATTTTGTGTATACTAAAATATACTCAGGGTTTCAAACCTGGGTTCCCCGTGTCCCAATTCGATGTTCTATCCACTGCGCCACCACCTGGTCAGGCTAAAATTTTTATTTTAAATCAAGACACAAACACACAGATTAGCTTAGGCCTCAACAGAATCAGAACCATCAATACCACTGTCTTCTACCTCCATACCTTGTCCACTTAGAGGTCTTCAAGTGCAATAACATGCATGGAGCTGTCCTCTTCTAAGATAACAATGCCTTCTTCTGAAATACCTGTTGAAGGACCTGCCTGGCACTCTACTTGAGGTGTCAAAATGCTAAGATGTTATGATGGCTACAATATCACCAGGTAATAGAAATTTTTTAGCTTCATTGAAATCTTATGGGACCACCATCACATATGTGGTCCATCCTTGACCAAAACATTATTTATGTGGTGCATTTGACTTGAGACAGCATTCTGATAGCAGGGTTCTGATGTGTTTATATATTCTCAGTATTAGCTAAGGACCTGGCACATGGCAAGCACAGAAATATTTAGTGAATGAACCGGTGATTTGAGGGTTGGATAACATTTAGAGCAGCTAAATAAGAGGCCTTATTCCAAAGAAGCCAAATTCAGAGCATGAAAAGCAACATTGATTAATTTTAGCATTTGTCATAGTTTGTTGTCAACCTGAGATTTCTCAACATTCAGAGGGCCATAAAAATAGTGAAAACTCTCAGATTTTATTATTTCAAAAGCCCAAAGAGAATTATACTCTTCTCCTAAAAAAAAGCTACACAAAATGATTAAAATACAAAATCTTTTGGATTGTGACATATAGCATTATATCAGTACCCTAACTCATGTTTATCAAAGGCTCTTATTAGCTCTTGTGTACTATCATTGCCAACGAGTAAAAGCATTAGGTAAAGAAAGCAGTTTACAAGGTAATGGGTTTTTTATGGCAAGATCCATTAAGGAGAAAAGAGTAAAAGTGGTTTCTGTGCAATAAAATAGTGTTAAGAGCATCAGCTCTCAAATCTCAGCTCTACCACACTCAGCTATATAAATTTGGCCACATTTCTAAAACCAACAGAATCTCACCGCTAATCTGTGAAACAGGGGTGATAATACTCACTTTATATATGTAAAATACCTAGCACATTGCCTGCCAAGGGAACACACTTTTAATAATGTGTGCCAATGTTGATAGTGATAGTAGAATTAATAACAATAATGAACATAAATAGCCGAAAATGTTCTTTTGCTATGCCCTTTAAAGTTTCACTTGAGGTTCACTTTTATGAATTTAAATGCAAACTAGCTGGTAGGTTTTATGTTTTCCTTCAGTTATTTTCAGTTGTGTGATTCTAAATCCAGAGATGGGTTTTCCCAGAATGTAGTTCAGCCAGACAAGTACAAATGAGAGAGGGGCAATGGAGATGATGGTATATGTAAGGACATGTTCGACTTCTATTGCTACCATAGCAAATTACCATATATTTAGCAGCTTAAAACATCGATTTATTATCTTACAGTTCTGTAGTTCAGAAGTTTGATTTGGGTCTCACTGAGCTAAAATCAAGTTGTTAAAAGGGCTGCATTTTTTTCTGGAGACTTTAGACATAATCCATTCCTTTGGATTTTTTCATCTTCTAGAGGTGACCTACATTCCTTTGTTCATGGTTCCCTTCTTCCACCTTTAAGATCAGAAATACATTTGCACATCTCCCATGCCTTACTTCCAAAATTATACCTCTCTCTCTGACCAGAGCAGGAAAATATTTTCCACTTTTAAGAACTCATGAAATTATGTTGGATAACTTCTCCATTTTAATGTCCTTAATCACATTTGTAAAATTTCCTCGGCGATAGCTTTCTGTCAAATCAGAGTTCTTGTTTTCACAGTTTTTTCAGTACTTTTGTTGCCTTAATGCAATGCCCTGATGAATGGTGAATGCCTTAGGCTATGTAGTTGCAGAGTTGTAAAGGAGAGAATTAGAGGGATTTGAAATATATTTTTTCCTTTTATTGATTGATTCTATAAATCTTGTAAAACTTACTTTCTCTCTCAATCAGAGGTATTACAGGAAGCCATAAAATTTTCATGCTTCTACTTAACCTATATTACTAATTCATAGGATAATAAGGCCTAACTCTTCTAACTTTACACTATTGTTAATAGTCATTTTTAACTTAGTTCATCAGCAATAAAAACTTGTTTACATTAACAGCAGATCCTCGTGTAAGCCTATGCAGATTTGTATTTGTGGTCTCCTTAAACATGGGCTTTCAGTTATTGTATAATTCCCAGACACTTGTTAAATCTTTCCTCAGCTCAGGTGTAACAGATGTAGTGTGACTGCTTCACAAACAGTCACAACATTCAAGACAAATAACCTCTCTCTAATGCTTAAGGTTTTCTGGACAAAGAAGGCCTTACTTCATGTGGCTGACTACACTTGTTTTTGCTCTTCATGCCCCCTAAAAATGAAACAAATAGGTTTTGACTCGGCTTGAGTCAAAGTATTAGTGCCAAAAATATTAGTGAAGATTTTTCTAAATATAGAGTGACCAACTAAAATATTTTTGATTCTAGAAACACAGTCTGGTAAACACAAATGTATTATTTTTTTCTTTGGTCCCTCTCAGTTGTTATTCACATCTCATAATGACACTAATAGAGGAGTAAACACTGCATTTTTTTCTAAAGAATTCAATGCAACCAAATATGACTTTGGGTGGTGGGCACAAATTGCAATATACAGATCATGCATCATAGGAATCTATACTTGAAACCTATATAATCTTATTAACGAATGTCACCCTAATATATATATAAACAGAGAGAGAGTCAGAGAGAGGGACAGATAGGAACAGACAGACAAGAAAGGAGAGAGATGAGAAGCATCAATCTTCATTGAAGCTTCTTAGTTGTTCAGTGATTGCTTTCTCTTGTATTGCCTTGACCAGGATGCTACAGCAGAGTGAGTGATCTCTTGCTCAAGCCAGTGAACTTGGGCTCAAACCAATGATTATGGGGTCATGTCTCTGATCCCATGTTCAAGCCAGAGACCCCTCACTCAAGCTGGTGAGCTCGTGCTCAAGCCAGATGAGCCTACACTCAAGCTGACGACCTCAGGATTTCGAACCTGGCTTCTCCATGTCCCAGTCCAATACTCTTCACTGTACTGCCACCTGGTCAAGCCCAACAAATTTAATTTTTAAAAAAGAATCCAATGCCTACTTATGTATTATGTAATTGCTCTTTCTCCACAAGGTAAACATTAATGACCTCAATTAATCTTAGAGACTGACATTATCTAGAATGCAGGATTAATGCTAGAAATATTACGTTGCATCACTTTTCTCCAAATTAGGGATAAAAGTGGACCAACAAAAGTTTTAGTAAAGTTATACATTCTTTTAATTTATGTAGAAGTCTGTTCTAAAATACACTAAGTCAAATCATTAAGTGTTCTAATTAAGCCAAAGAAATAATTAAAACAAAAGCTATATAAATAATTATTTCTCTTATCTGACTTCACATTTTTCTTTGATCATAACTGAATATCTTTTTTTTAAGATTTTATTTATTCATTTTAGAAAAAGGGACAGGGGGGAGGAAAGGGGGAGAGGCGTAGGAAGCATCAACTCCCATATGTGCCTTGACCAGGCAAGTCCAGGGTTTTGAACCGACAACCTCAGCATTGCAGGTAGACTCTTTATCCACTGTGCCACCACAAGTCAGGCCATATTTTTATTATTTTTATTATTTGACCTTGCAGTTGAAGACTTTTTTTTAAACAATAAGAGTCTTTAATGAGTTATTTGTTGTGGTTCAATTTTTAAAACAAATAGCTATAAATTTAATGCTACCAACATTTATTAGTATATTCATTTATTTTTATAATTTGAATAAAATATTTAGATATATTTTTTAATTTGGCTTCAAGAGACAAAGGCAATACCCACATTTTAAGTTTCCAATAAATACTTTCTACTTATACAAGTGAGCTTTACAAGGTCAAGAACTTACTAAATTTTCTAACACTAAGGCTTAGATCAGTATGTGAGTATTCTGGAATGGTCAGTGAATATGGAACAAAAAGGTAAAGCAGAGAGAATTCTTGACATAAAAAGACTAAGGTTTGACCAGAGCTGTGCTAGTAGAAATCTCTGCCCAAGAAACTAACCCAAAAAATCAAAATACCATCAAGAAGTTCTTTATTTTTATGCCTTCTTTGTGTCTCTTTGTCTGAACTTCTTGTCTTCCTCATTACCTGTGCCTTCAGTTAAGTTTAGAGTTCTCTAGCTGTTATCTCTCCAGGAAATCTACTGATGCTTCTATTTAGTACTTTATTATTTTTTTTCCACAGCATCATGATGTGGTTTATCATAGAATACAGAATATATTTTTGCTACTAAAAGATAGCTTAGAGACTATCTAAGCTCTTCTGGTTTGTAAGCAAAAATAATGAAACCTAGAGAATTGTGGGGACTTGTTCTAGTTTAGATATTGTGTTGAGGCAGAAACAAGAATTAACTTAATGTCCACATTAAAAAAATTCAATTTATTACATTCCATGTAACTCAAGTAATACTTATTCCAATGCTTACTTTTTAAATCAGCATATCAACTTGATTTATGACAAATGACTGGAAAACACACAAAATATGTACACCCAACTGAAGCCAGTTCCACTATGGCACCTATGCATACCACATGCATAGAGTAAATATGAATAAAATGAGTGCAGCATCCATATAACATGTATGAGTGTCATAGAACCCATATGAAAAATAAAGCATTCCTAGAGTTTAGATAAACTTAAAGAGGGAGATGGAGAATGGTAGCAACCAAATTGGTGAGCCACTGTGGACATGCTGTACCCTAAAGAGCAGAGAGAAAATAGGTGAAGAAAGAACTTTCATCAGAATGACAATAGCATCTCAGTTATCATAATTTTTCAGCTTAATCATAATAATAAATGATGCTATAGCTTGGTAAATTTTAGAAATGAACAGAGTTAATCATGAACATAATCAGTGGTACTGCAACTTGTCTGAGGAAAAAAATATCAATGTAAGGGGATATATCAGAATGGTAGTATTTGTTTCTGCTAAACTCCCTTGCCACTCATTTCTTTAAGCTTCACTCTTCTCTATATAAATTTCTTTACTAATATACCTATCCCCTTCTTTGAAAGAACAATCTCCTGAAGGGTAAGAATCCAATATTAATTAGAAACATAGAATCAGAGATAAGAAAACACATCAGTTTTTAACCCATGTTCTTAAAAAGCACTAAATCTGAAAGTCGTAATCATTCCAGAATTAAAAAAAAAATTTCAGTTTTGAGTCAGATGCAATGTATAAGATTTTTTGGTTGCCTAGATAAATATGCCTTATAACCAGTCACCTCTCTTTGCTCTCTTTTCATACTTAATACACTCATTCATTTTATTGTCAGTTTGACATTTTAGATGCTCTGTTATTGGGAGAACAGTGACTTAGAGGCAAGGGAACATCTAGCATTTTGGTGTCTTCAAAAAAAAAAGTCCCCATCATGAATTAATAGGCACTCTGCTTTATATATTTTCAGTTTTTCTAGCTTAATAGCCCTCTTTTAACCTACTCCCACTCTAGACTTACAAATCTGAGGTATAGCCTATAAAATTAATTTATTCCCCTCTGTGTATCTCTACATGTGATGTCCCACCCAAGTGAAGAGCTAGCATTCTTGAGTCTTTTCAACTCTTCATAAATGCTGCCATAAAACTGATGCAAATTTTTTTTTTCAAATAAGGAATGTTTGAAATAAAGTTGAAATTTTAAAACATGAGAAGAAAACACTTTAAAAGCAAAAGCTAACTCTACGTAGTTTCTCCTAAAAGCTCTCAAAATTATTAAACTCTCTCCTTTGGCTTCATTTTTGTTCGTACAGATTTCTTCATTAACATACTTGCCCTTTTTTTAAGGAGGTAAGCTCCTGAGACATAAAAATTCAGTTTTAATCTTTCTTCTAAAGCTCTAGAATTTGACACAGTGCCTGCCATAGTATAGCCACTAAATAACTATTTAATAATGAGAAAATGGATTGGATGTCTATTTAGATAATATATACTTATGTAAATACAAGCAGGCATTCTCTCTCTCTCTCTCTCTCTCTCTCTCTCTCTCCCTCTGTTTTTCTCTGAACTAGAAGTCTTCTTCAATAGAAAACATTGAGGATTGAAATGAAATCAGGGCTATTTGTGAATAAATACATTAAAAAGGAGGACAATTACACACACATCCATGAAAACTATATGGAAGAAGGAAAAGAAATAGAAAATTTAAATTTATTTTTATCTTAGACTTTGCTAGAGTTCTGACCTAAAATATGAGAGTCATAATTAGATGTTTGCCTTGTGAGTTGATCAGAGAAACCTTGACTTTTAAAATGCTTACATTATAATTCATCATTAAGGAATATTGACTGTCCTTTCTTTCATTGCTCTTAGACATTTGACATAGCATAAGTCAGTGTTGGTCATTTATTACAACATCTGTGTACCTGTGTAAGAGGAAAAAAGTCACTGTTCAGCACAATAGTACAGCATTGTGGTACCATTAAAATTGCAGACAATTGAAAGAGAGCAGGTGTTTTCCCAGTAGATATTTGGGATAAGCAAAAGATAACTCCTCTCATATTCAAGTAGGCCATTGCAATCACTAGCAAGATAGTAGTTTGCAATATTACAAAACTCCCATTTAATCAAAATGGGTCCTTGAAAATCACTCTGTAATCACTTTTAAATTGTCTGTGTGTTATCCGTGATACTCATAGTTTTTACTAATTTCTGTGGGCCATCCCTTTAGTATTTTCATGCTACAAGCTATGTCTTGTATTTTGTTTTGGATTTTTTACTTCTAGTTATCACTGTCATCAAATTTTTTGAGTGTCACATCGCCAGCTTCACTATAAAAATTCTGGAGAAAACAATTGCTGGAATATTTTTCTTACATTTAAATGTTTTACTACTTTTAGACAAAAATAACTATTGACAATATAAAAATAATTAGTCTTCATAACCACCTTGATACTCTTTTTTAAAAAATTTCAGCTACAGATTTGTGGATTATTGATGAAACTCTTTCTCTTCTTTTGTCTTTTCTTTTTTTGTTTTGTTCTGTTTTGTTTTGTTTTGCTTTGTGACAGAGACAGAGAGAGGAACAGATAGGGACAGACAGACAGGAAGGGAGAGAGATGAGAAGCATCTTTGTTGTGGCAGCTTAATTGTTCATCGATTACTTTCTCATATGTGCCTTGACTGGGGGCTACAGCAGACCAAGTGACCCCTTTTTCAAGCTAGCGACCCTGGGCTCAAGTTGGTGAACCTTGCTCAAACCAGATGAGCCCATGCTTAAGTCGGCGACCTCAGTATTTCAAACCTGGGTCCTCCGCATCTCAGTTCAACACTCTATCCACCACCTGGTGAGGCTCCTTGATGAAACTTAAATGCAAGCTACAATTATTATTTTCTGTACTCCTAGTTCAGGATCAAAATTTTGACCATCATATTCCTGATGGTAAAAATGTTGCCTATGTTAATAATAATAATTATAATTATAAAAATGTTATATCTTTAAAACAGATGTTAAAATAGCTCATGTTTCTATAACTAAAACTGATTTGACTCTTTAAGGCAGCTTTCATGTGGCCTCCACCTTCACAGTATCAGATGGTTGGTAGTTATTTTTCCTACTTGTTTGGCTCAGCTTAAAAACCTCACATCAAACCCTCAGCTGGAACAGCAGATGGAAAAGTACAGTCTGGCATATTTAGATTTTGCCAACTCCAAGTGCTAATGTGAACCCAAGGTCACAGTGCTGCTCTGTTCAGAACATGGCATCTCCCAAACTTTAAAATTCACAGCACAACTTGAATTTAGTGAACTAATAAAAAAGAAAAGGGTAGCTTTAATCCTAAGGCAAACTATTTAAATTATTTCCGGAGATTCTGTTCAATTCAGCAAAACTTTACTACATTTTGTACAAAATAAGATAGTAATTATAGGACATTGGTGGCATGAGCAGGGAGTAAACAAAGTAAAGTACAAATTCTGATTTCAAAGTGCTTACAAGACAGTGGTTTGTGGGATAGCAATAAAATACTTTTTATAATTTGTATAATTTTATGATTGGGATATTTGTTGTTATTTGTCTGTGTACTAGAAAAACTCTTGTTCCTTTATTTACATACAACATTTGTGTGTGTGTGTGTGTGTGTGTGTGTGTGTGTGTGTGTGTGTGTGAGAGAGAGAGAGAGAGAGAGAGAGATGGACAATTAGGGACAGACAGAAAGAGAGAGAGAGGAGAAGCATCAACTCAAAATTGTGGCACCTTATTTGTTCATTGATTGCTTTCTCATATGTGCGTTGACCGAGGGCTCCAGTCAAGCTAGTGACCCCTTGCTCAAATCAGTGACCTTTGGGCTCAAGCCAGTAACCATGAGGTCATGTCGATGATCCCATGCTCAAGCTGGTGAGTCCATGCTCAAGCCAAATGAGCTAGCACTGGTGCCAGAGACCTTGGTATATCAAACGTGGATCCTCAGTGTCCCAGGCCAATGCTCTATTTACTATGCCACCACCTGATCAGACTACTTTTGACATCAGATGTGTGATTTTTCCACACTTAAAGCAATTCTGTAACACTGGCAGCGTGCCCTACAATTCAATTCAGTTCTAACACTATCCACCTGAAGTTAACATTAGATTTCATAGGTTCAGAACTCAGTCCGACAAGATCCCCCTTCCCCCCAACTTTAGATGCGTATGTTCAGGTTGTTACCTGTTCTTCTGACCAACAGGATATAAATTTTAGGTTCCCATGAGCTCCCACTCAGAATAAGGGGTGGAGCTGAAACTTCCAAACTTCTGGTCATGGCTTGGTCTTTTCTGTCACCAACAAAATTCAAAGGGATTTAGGAGTTCAGTGTCAGAGGTTCTTATTATTCAGGATATTTCAAAGACCTTAAAAGTTGTGTGTCAGGAACTGGCTCAGAGATAGATGTAGACAGATATAGACTAGATATAGATACAGATATAGATTGTTTTATTTCACAGGGTTGTTTTTTTTGTTTTGTTTTGTTTTGTTTTATTTATTGCTTTTAGAGAAAGGAGTGAGACAGAGAGGGAGAAGTGGGAGAGGAGCTAGAAGTATCTACTCCCATACGTCTCTTGACCAGGCAAGCCCGACGTTCCAAAACACTGACCTCAGTGTTCCAGGTCAATGCTTTATTCATGGTGCCACTGAAGGTCAAGCAATTCTTCAGTTTTTTAAAAGCAGAATATGCTAAACTACAGTGAAGATTCAAGAAAGCAAGAAGTAAATATAATGATGTTTTTTTCCTCATAAAAACCCTATGAATGATGTGGCATTTTAAAGAATGATGAAGTCAGAATTTTTTTTTTTAAGAAAAGGTAAAACACAAAAAGAAAGGTATAAGAGCAGTAACAGAAGTATAGAAGTAATAGAAATATACCAGCAGCAATAACACATAGTATATTGATATAGCACAGCCTCCATGAAGCACAGCATCCATAAATGTCCAGATTGTAGCGCAGCATCTAAGAAGAAAAACAAGGGATGAATTTGGAGAAGCAGGTAGAAACCAGATCACTTAATGCCTTAAAAGACAGCCTGAGCCTGACCAGGTGGTGGCGCAGTGGATAGAGCGTTGCACTGGGATGCGGAAGACCCAGGTTGGAGACCCCGAGCTCACTAGCTTGAGCATGGGCCCATCTGGCTTGAGCAAAACCTCACCAGCTTGGACCCAAGGTCGCTGGCTCCAGCAAGGGGTTGCTCGGTCTGCTGAAGGTCCGCTGTCAAGGCACATGTGAGAAAGCAATCAATGAACAACTAAGGTGTCGCAAAACAGCAACGAAACACTAATGATTGATGCTTCTCACCTCTCTCCGTTCCTGTCTGTATCTATCTGCCTCTCTCTCTGACTCTCTCTGTCTGTCTCTCTCTCTCTTTCTCTCTCTCTCTCTCACACACACACACACACACAAAAGAAGCAATATAAAAATATCTTAAATAACAGTTTTATTGATTTTTTTGTCAGGTATTATTTAACATTTTTTTCATTAATATTTTAAAACTCATAATCTCATTTTATGTACCTCTTATTGTTTTTGTATAAATGCATAAAATAATAAACTATCTTTTGGTATAGTTTTTTTATTTAGACAATTAGTTTTATTGAGGTGACATTGATCAATTAGAGTACATAGATTCAGAGAAAACATCTCCACATCATTTTTGACATTTGATTATGTTGTATACCCATCACCCAAAGTCAAATTATCTTCTGTCACCTTTTATTTGGTTTTCTTTATGCCTCTCCTCTGCCCCCATCCTTCCCTCTCTTCCTTTTCCTCCCCTCTGGTAACCACCACACTCTTGTCCATGTCCATGAGTCTCAATTTTGTGTCCCACCTATGTATGGAATCATATATTTCTTAGTTTTTCTAATTTACTTATTTCACTTAGTATAATGCTACCAAGGTCTATCTATGTTGTCATAAATAATCCTATGTCATCATTTTTTATGTCTGAGTAGTATTCCACAGTATATATTTACCACATCTTCTTGATCCAATCATCTATTGAAGAACTTTTTGGTTGTTTCCATGTCTTGCCACTGTGAGCAATGTTGTGATGAACATGGTGCTGCATGTGTCTTTCCATACCAATGTTTATGAGTTTTAGGAGTATATACCCAGTAGAGGAATTGCTGGGTCATATGGTAGTTCTATTTTAATTTTGTGAGAAACCAGCATACTTTCTTCCATAATGGTTGTACTACTTTACATTCCCACCAACAGTGAATGAGGGTTCCTTTTCTCCATTGCCTCTCCAACACTTGATATTACCTGTCTTCTTGATAATAGCTAGTCTAACAGGTGCGAGGTGGTATCTCAATAGAAACAACTAACAAAAACCTCCCAAAAAATAAAAGTCAAGGCTAGACAGCTATACTAGTGAATTCTATCAAACATTCAAAGGATACTTGTTTCCTATTCTACTCAAACTCTTCCAAAATATTAAAGAAAAAATAAAACTTCCAAACACACTTTATGAGGCCAACAAAACCATCATACCAAAACCTGGCAAAGACAACACAAAAAAAGAAAACTACAGACCAATATCTCTAATGAATACAAAAGCAAGCTAGAGTCTTAAACAAAATACTAGCAAATTGAATACAGCAACACATTAAAAAAATAATTCATCAAGGTCAAGTGGGATTCATCCCGGAATCACATGGATGGTTCAACATACATAAAACAGTTAACATAATACACCATATCAACAAAACAAAGAACAAAAACCATATAGTCTTTTTTTATACTTAAAATGGTCATTAGGGCAGAAAATTGGTTGTTAAATTATTTGAATCCCACTACTGTCTCTAACCATGGATAAAATATGTCTCTCCATTTATTTAGAACTTTCTTTTATTTTTCACCAGTATTTGATAATTTTTTAACATAAAGATACTGTACATATTTTATAATATTTATACCTAAGTATTTAATTTTATTGAAATGATTATAAATGTTCCACACATGCACGTTATTAGCGTAAAGCAATTGACTGTTTTTGTGTGTTGGTCTTATGTAGAAAATCAGCCATCTAACCTTGAACCCTCTGTAACTTGGATTAGGAAACTTTAGTTGAAAGCCCTAAATGAATGTCCCTTGGATACAAGCACCAAGAAACTGGGTGGGTGAGTGACCTTTGTACAGACACAAAGGAATGAATGTGAATGGGCTTTAGAAAATTAGCCTAGAGGAAGGGTTCTAGATTGCCCCTTCCTTTGTGCTTAGTTAGCAAAAGAAAAAGAATGTACTGACCCAAATTAACCCTTTCTACATGTCAGCAAAATGACCATTAATCATTCTTTCCCCTTATCACCTGGCCTCCCTCCCTTTTAATCCCCTTCCCTCTGTTCTGCTTCTGATAAATAAAAACCTAAGGGACAATGAAATTCAGGAGGTCTTCTTTGCCTCTCTGGGCAAGCCTCCCCCTCTTCCTCTTGACATCAGTTTGTATCTTGAGTAGGTTTTTTTCCATGCGACACTGGTAGTTCCCAGTGGGCTGGAGTACTACAGGATTATATCCTGCAACCTTGCCCAATTCATTTATTAGTTTTAGGATATTGTTTATTGTTTGTTTGATTTTTTTTTCCAGATTTCTTGGGATTATTGACATAGACAATTGTGTCATTTATAAATAGAGATATTTAAATTTCTTTCTTCTCAATGTTTGCCTTTTATTTCTTTTGTTTGGTATATTACTTTAAATTTTTATGGATAGATAATAAAGATACCAAAAGTTCTAACATTTCATACGTGCACAATTTGATTTCCTATTAGAAAAGATGAACAGTTAACAAATAAAATGATTTATGATAATAAAATAACTGTAAATATTCTATGAACTGTTTCATTTTATAATTACTTCAAGTCAGTACCAAAAATAATGTTAATAACATTGTTTAGTTAGCAGGTTTTGCTCAACTGTATCAAGTATGTTGTTTAAACAATTTTTTTCCTCGGTAACAACTAATTATTTAAAAACATATCAGAATAAATAAATTTGTATCTAATACTTGAATCTGTTACAGTTTATGATCTTGACTAGGGAGTTTTTAATTTTAATTACTTTAAATATAAATGAAAATTCTTATTATCAGAAAATAATTATAATCAACAGTTTGAATTGGTTATGAAATAAAAGCTCTATAATTTCTTTAACTGTATATGTCTAGATGAGAGAAATAAAATAACATTATAAAGAGTTTCATTTTCTCTTGTTAACAATAAATTCAAAAACAAAACTTTATACAGGCCTAGCTTTGCCTTTACACCAGGACTCTTGCTTTGCCATATAATTAGAATTAGCTGTTTATACAGTGGATTAATAGGTCTAGAACAGCATGTCCCACTCTGGAATAACAAACACATCAGATTTCATAGCTTTTTTCTTAGAATTTGTCCTGGAAAATGCTAACATAGGCAATGCTGGCCTCACTCATTTAATAAATGCTTAAATCTCAGAGGTTTGGAAAGTATTATTGAAGTATACTTGGGATCCTTTTCTCTTCTCTCAGTTATTGGTTTCTGGATATAATGCCACCACCTTGTACCATAAATTCAAATTAGTAAACCAATCTGAAAACCATCTGTGCTATTGTATTGCTGAACAAATTTTATAGTGTAAATGCCTCACAGCCAACATAGCAAGTAAACAACTACTAGGACATAAATGCAGAGCACAGTATTCAACAATTGTTTATTTTCTCCCACCCTCATCAGCTCTGTCTCCAACAGTTTGCTCTAACCACATTGATACTGTAAACATCTCAGAAATTATGACAGCCTTAAAAAGCTATTTTGGAGCTAACAACTTTCCAACTTTCCATATATTATACCACTTGAATGACTGCTTACTCTATGAAAAAGAAAGAATGTCTATTCAAGCAAATGACATTAAATTCTAGGTGCTTTAGTCCATTTTAAAGTAATGCTAAGATTAGTTTAATTTGATAATATCTTATAATTTTAATTTTATTATGCATCTCAAAGGATAATAACAATATAACATCTTATAAACATTCAAGCTATAACAGGTTTATACAATGAATTAATGTTATAATTTCATATTACTCAAAACATTTCATTGTGTTTTTCTAAACTTGTTGACCCTATCTATTATTTTTAAGGAAACTACCAAAATGAAGAAATTACTTTTAGACTATTTTATGAGCTTCTTCTATTCATTTTAATGATTATTCTTCTGTTTCATTGGTATTCCAAAGTTCAAATTCCTCTTAACAGATTATTTGTTGCCCTTCGTTTTTCTCTGTTTACATTAATGAAAAGTTAGTGCATACATTTCTCTTCCAAGAACTATTATACCAAAAATTTCATGTAAAACAGCCTATTTTATTATCTTGGCAATCACTATTAAATCAGTTTAGTCCTCTTTCAGTAAAAACACATCAAAAATTTTGATTCAGTTTAAAACAACCCTTGGCTTATACCTCTTTTTGGAATAACGCTATATTGACGTAATCATTCCCCAGTTTCCAAACTCTGAATGACACATTTTCTAGTAGCCTTACATAACTCATCAAATCAGTATTTCATATTTTAAAAATATAGCAAATATCAAAAGCAAAAATAATTTTCCTTCATATATATGTTGGATCCTGGGTTGTTGTTTTTTTTTCTAAAGTTGGTAAAATTTCCCTTTCTGCTTACATTTCTCTCAATAAAGATGAATAGTTTGAAGCATTGAAGAGATTTTTCTTTTTACTTTTTTTTTTTTTAGTGAGAGAGAAAGGACAGAATGGAGAGAGATGAGAAACATCAGTTCTTCGTTGCAGCACTTTAGTTGTTCGTTGATTGCTTTTTCATGTATGCCTTGCTGCGGGGCTCTAGCCAAACCAGTGGCTCCTTGCTCAAGCCAGTGACCTTGGGCTCAAGGCAGCGACCTTGGACTTCAAGCCAATAACCTTTGGACTCAAGCCAGTGACCATGGAGTCATGTCTATGATCCCATGTTCAAGTCAGAGATCCTGCACTCAAGCCAGGTGTGCTCACACTCAAGTAGGATGAATCATGCTCAAGCCAGATGAGCCTGCACTCAAGCTGGTGACCTTGGAGTTTCGAACCTGGGTCCTCAGCATCCTAGGTTGACACTCTATCCACTGCAGCACCACCTGTTCAGGCTGAAGAGATCTATTAATTAAAAATTGCATGAAGTGCCTGACCTGTGGTGGCGCAGTGGATAAAGCGTCGACCTGGGAACACTGAGGTCGCCAGTTCAAAACCCTGAACTGGTCTGGTTAAAGCATATATGGGAGTTGATGCTTCCAGTTCCTCCTCCATTTCTCTCTCTCTCTCTCTCTCTCTCTCTCTCTCTCTCTGTGTGTGTGTGTCTCCTCTCTAAAATAAAAAAAAGAAACTTAAAAAAAATTGCATGAAGTATGAAATATTACTGACATTATTATAAGCCAAAAACACAGTTACCTAATCTTAAATTTTTAATACACATAAAGAAAATGTCTATAATCATCCTGGTGCATTTCATATTTTATTTTCAGATCACATAAATAGCTTTCCTTATTAGCCAAGGACATGTCTATGTTTGCATCTCAGAAAACAGCTAGGCCTCAGTACATAGAGACCTCAAGCAGATCATATCAATAAATATTCAAGAGCAAACCTGGCAGGATTGTTAAGAATACTGATATTAAGACTAACTAGAATGGAAATTTTGTAAGAATTTTCTCAGGGAGTTAAGAGTGATAAAATAAAAGATTACTAGAGCTGTAAAGAAACATTAGATAATTCTCTCATTCTGTCATTCCAAGAAAAAGTCTGTATATACTGTCTAGCAATTGTGCAGTCTTTCTAACAAAGAAAATGAACTGTTAACTAAACCTGGTTCATAGCAAATTAGCTAGACATACTACCCTAATATTCAGCTTCTTCAATTAGGACCAGATATTCAAATACTAGTATATGCTCTGAAACTCTGGGGATGCCCAACTTGAAATATGTGTGAACAATAGAGTTGGCAGTTGCGGCTATAGGCTAGCAAAACTCTGGGTATAATTTCTTGACCAAAAAAAAATATGGTACTTTTACCACCACACACAATATCTCAAATTTAATGCTTACTATAGTTGGACTCTTTGCAAGAAATAAAAACATGTTAAGTTATTTCAAGTAATACAGGAGTTGCTGTAAGAAAAAATATTATGATGCATACTTAAGTTGTCTTTTTGGCTTCTCATGTCTGAAAACTATCCACTTTTAACACTGGAGTCACTCTCATAGTTCTTGTTCTGTTGTATAACTCTGCTTCCATCAGCATCATACATAGTAGGAGATCAAATAAAAACAAATGAACAAACAAACCTGGGTTAACCAAATATTATTTTCTATAAATCAGTAATTTTAAATTAATGAAATTTAGAGATTAAATTTATGGGAGTTGAATTACATTAATGGCAGCAGTTAAGAGAACTTTTATAAAATATTGCTTTTTCCAATAAATAGTGGTCCAACTTTCACTGGATTAGAATCAGTGATAGGCCCAAGTGTTCCACAATATATTCTTACATAATTTATTTGCAAACAAAACCATCTTATCTTACACATATAAACAGGAAAGTCCATAAAACAATAAACAATTAAACCTGAACTGCATGTACTGAGAAAAACCAGAAATATGGGATCTATGGTAATGCTTATTCTAAAATTTTCAGTCAATGCTCCATATTTGATGATGCCCAGCTAAGCAAAGTAGTCCTTCTTGGGTCAATCTATGACAGCATTTCTCAATGTCTACTATATGTTTTTCTCTGCCTAATAGCACCTGCTAGAGAGAAGAATTGCAAATAGCCTGAGAGAATCCAGCCACAGTATCTTCCTCAGCAACATTAATTTATTCAGACAATGAATGATTCTAGTTTGGAAAGTTGAAATTAATAGACAAATAGAGTGGAACATGAGACACATGATCTAGGTCTGGCAAGTATTTCTCACATAAAAAATATTTAGTTTTAAAAAATTTTATTTGATTGCATTTTAGATGTAATGTAGAAATTGTAAGCTGAAGATATAAATAGCAAAGTATCTTAAAACCCAGAATATGTATTTTGTAATGCATACAAATAGATAAAACCTCTTAACAGTCTCAAATTGTTGGATGTTTGTTTTGTAATGCTTAAAAACAAGAACATATAAAATGGGGAAATATTAAAGGACATCACAAAACAGTGAAACAATAAACTATAACCAAAATATGGATTAATTCAATTAAATGTGGATGATTTATAAAAATCACTTAATCCACCATTGTGTACAGCAGAACTCTTCATCTACAACACACTTCTTACAATGAATCTACCACTGAACAAAATATGGACTACTTTTTCTAAAGTTCTTTTGTAGCACAAAATTGTATTCAGATGTCAGAAGCCATGCCATTTCCACTCCCTTAAGTCCTATTGTACAAAAATACTAATAAGTGGTGTGTAATATATTGACAATTTTTACGGGAAATAAATCAAAAGTCCACAGCAAGCTCCATGAAATCCTTTGTAAAAATTTGTGTTCTCCAAATTTCCTTATGAGGTCATGTTACCAAGTCTAGTTGTTTTACCTTTACTCACATAGCATGTAGCCTTGCTTTCTTGCCAACTGCTTCACCCAGAATTTTTTGTGAGAGTTCTTTGAATTTCTCTCTCCTATATTACAACATGTTTCCTAGCTCCTACCTAATACTTACATGCCCTCACCCATCACGTAGCTTTGGAAAATCTCTCTAATTAAAAGCATCCTCTGTTTCTTAGAAAGAAAGAAGTTATAAAAAATATTTTCATTTGCTACACTAGAAAATTAATTCTAGTATTTCTCTTTAACAATTTTTTTCCTCTAACTTTCTACCTTCTCTTAGTTTATCTTGACCAGATAATAAGAGTAAGAGAAAGACAGACAGATAGACAGACAGGAAGGGAGAGAGATGAGAGACATCAATTTATACTCACATCACTTTAGTTATTCATTGATTGCTTCTCACATGAGCCTTGACTGGGAGGCTCCAGACAAGCCAGTGGCCCTTTGCTCAAGCCAGAGACCTTTGGGCTCAAGACAGCAACTATGGATCATGTTGATGACTCCATGCTTAAGCCTGTGACCTTGGGGGTTTGAAATGTGAACCTCAGTGTCCCAGGTCAATGCTCTAGACACTGTGCCTTCAACAGTCAGGCTTGAACATATACCTTTTTCTATTTTTTTTTTCCTCATGAACACAAGTTGAAACATACAGACTGAAAATAGTAATTAAATTACTGGTAAGGTAATAAAGAGATGAAAGGATACAAGCAAATATCAGGTAAATACAAACAGAAAGTGCACTTATCTTCATAAAGAATATATTTGGAAGTAGACTCAATGATATCAACAAATGTGTGTACTAGAAATCTTTTGTACTAAATGAATAAACAACTTATCAAAATCTGTAGAATGCAACAAAATCAGTGCTTAAAGCAAAATCTGCAATACTGAATGCATGTATTAGGAAAAATATCTAAAAATCAATCATCTATTTTAGAAACCTTGAAACAGAAAAATGAAGTAAGCAGAAGAAAAGAAATAATAAAAATTAAAGCTAAAATTAGAAACAGAAAAAAATAATTAAAATCAAAATCCAACAATTTGAATAGGTCAACAAAATGAATAAACTCCTAACCAGCATAACTAAGAAAAAAATAGCTAACACAAATTACTAATATCAGAAACAAGAGAGGGACTATCACACTGATTCTGTGGACATTAAAGAGTAATAAGGAAATAATATGGCCCTTGCTGGTGGTGCAGTCGCTAAAGCATCATCCTGGAGGGTCAACGTTGCTGGTCGAACCCAAGGTCTCCAGCTCAATCCCAAGGGTGACAGTTTAAACCCTGATCAGGACATAAATGAAAAGCAATCGATGGGTGCACAACTAAGTGGAATAGTGAGTTCATGCTTCTCTAACTCTCTTTCTCCATTCTCCTCACTCTCCCCCTTCCTCTCTCTCAATGTCAATGGGGAAAAAAAGAAATAATATGAAATCTTTATGCCTACATGGATGAAATGAAACAATTTCTTGAAAGTATAATCTATAAAATTCACACAAGAACTGAACAATTTAAATTTGCCTATAAGTATTAAAGAAATTGATTTAATAATTTGTGAACCAAAAATATTATTTCCCTTTCTTTATCAATTTTTAATTTTTGGTATAACATATTGGAGAATATATTATAATCATTTCTATTTGTGTTTAATTACTACCAGAACATTTCCTTTCCATGCCTAATATGGCTAAGAACTACAACTAATCATCATTTCTGTAGTGAAATTTCATAAACTAACTTAAGGTTCAAGGTTCCAACATGATGTGCTCTCCTTTAGGACTAGAAGAAGCATAATAAGGAGTAATTAAATAAAAATTAATTTCCTGAACCATGATTAGGAGTGAAACAGACTTCAGATCTCACTATAACTAAGACATATTAGCTTTGAATTACTTAATTGTGGCAAGGAATTAATAAATATGTCTTCCTTCAAGTGGCAGATGAACTCAAAAGGAGTCTTGAGGCTTTGCTAGAAATAAATAACAGAAATTTATTCAAAGGTCTTGGAGTTTTCAAACTGGGAACACAGCTAGGCAAAATCCCAGCAATGTTCCAAAAAATAAAGAAAAATGAAAAGTTATTATAGTAATACGTATATTCTTGAGAGTTATTATGACCCAACAAGTGGGTTCAGCTTCTTGCCTGAATGAAGGACAACCTTGTGAAACAAGTGAGTGCCGGTGCAAAAAGGAAGAGGTTTATTGTAGGTGCCACAACCTGGAAGAATTGTGGACTCAGGTCTCAGAGACCATCTTATCTCCCTGCTCAAGCCCAAGTTTCTTATAAGAATAGGAAGAGGAAGGCCTTTTCTCTTTCCAATTATCATGCTAGCTTTTGGTGTTCTCAGGCCCTGTCCATCCATCTTTCTAGCCTTTGGCTTGCTCAGTGTATAGGAATCTACCACTGTGCCATCTTGGCCAATGGAGACTTCCCATTGCTCCCTAACTATCTATGGTAACATCAGTCTTGCATTCTTAGCCCTTGGTTTTGACACAGGATGGTTATCGGTCAAATGTTAGGCAGCCAGCAGCCAAGATGATGGATGCCAGAATGTCTGGTCATATCCCGGTTGTCTGAATGAATAATGGATGCCTGGTGGATATATACCGAGTCCTTCAGGGGATGACCAGGTGGCTTGGATACATAAGCACTTCAGGAGATAACGGCAGCGTTATTTGGAGGTCCAGACCTCTATTCAGGCATTGACACAGGACTGGAAGTTCAAAAAAGTTAAAATTCCCAGACTAGTTAAAGCAAAAATGGAGTCCTTTCTCTGCTTCAAACTTAGCAGTGTTGATCATTTTAACAACTTAGTTAAAATAATCTCATTTTATACATTTCTTAACTTCACTCCTTTCTCACAGCTATATTTTTATATTTTCTATAACATGTATAATGGTAGCTCTCAAACTATTTTTCCCCACTGTGTATGAAACTGGAAATATTAGTGTTTGTGCTGCCTGTCACCATTTCAGCCAAATAAATAGAGACAGGGATTAAACCTTTTATGGGTGCTTCATTCAGATGGCTGGCGATCTGAGGAAATGGGGGTTATGTTACCAAAGCTGTTTCAACCTCCTCATACTGAGCCAACCTTTTTGTAGGGGGAGAAAAAAAGAAGGTAACGATTTTGGAATTTCAAGGGAGAGTTAATTAGATCATACTCAAAGTTAACTGGATCATAGTCAGTGGGTGTTCAATCCTTGGAACACAAAGGCTTTACTTGCAGACACCTAGGGCACAAAAGTAGACTACTGACAGTCCCCTTATGTCATGCAAGCCCACTCAAAGGTGGATTGCTCACAGATTGCTTGGAGCACAGAAGTGGACTACTTGCAGATCTCCTTAAGTCGTGCAGGCCCGCTCAGGCATCCCAGCTCTTGAAACAATGACTCCACCTGCGTTAACCATTAAGCCCACTGACCATAACCAATGCCACCATCACTCAAGCTAAAATTTTAACTCTTCAGTTCCCCTGATCATTTGGACACACTCTGTAATTTTCAAGTACAAGATCCCTCCTGTACAAATTTCAGTTTTGCTAAATATAACAAAATTCTTTCTTCCCTACTTATAAATTATATCTAAGTGTCAGTGAAGATGATATTATTGAAGGAATAATTTGAGTTCATTAAACATACTTAAGATGTAAATTATTAAGGGTGCATATTACTTTTTTTATGAGAGAATCACTTTCAATATATTTCACAGTTGATTGAATTAAAACCAGTAACACCTAATGCAAGAATGAATTACTTGAAGTAAATTGTTTTTGACAATATGGCACTGTTTAAAGTCTTATATTGTGAAAGAAAAGTGAATACAAACAAAACATACCTTTTTTTCAGGACATGTATTAATTGTACAGATAGGCTAGACTAGATGAAAAATAATATAGACATCAACTCATATTCATTTCATCATTTTTAACTTTACAGTCATACATCACTTTATGGTGGGGACACATTCTGAGAAATGCATCTATCATTGGGTAATTTCATCATTGTGCAAACATCATAGAATGCGCTTATGCAAACCTAAATGGTATAACCTACTATACCTAGCCTATTGATCTGTTTGGTAGGGAAAATTATTTTCCATCTACCATTCTGGGTTCTTTACTGAGATATCCCCATGACAAAAGAGTTAACAGGAGAAAAACTAACCAATTTTAATAACATGTATACCTCTTGTGTATAGGGAGAGACCCAGGAAAACTGAGTAACTTACCAAAATAGCTAAAACTGCTACCTTAAATAACATCTTTAGCTAAAGACAAAAGAATGTTAAGAGTGGAGGGAATCAGTTATAAAAGATTACCAGAAAAAGCATAGTAAACAAACTTAAGATTGTTGTGCAGAATTATGCCCTTATCTTCTGCGTTGGTAAGGATTTCTACAGATAAGGTCATCTTCTTTCTGGTACATACAGCAAGACATCCTTACAAAGGAGATTTCTCTTGCAAATTAAATATTTTTTTACAAAGGGTAATTTCTTGGTTTTCAGAGATTCTCCTGGGTATGCTGTTTCTTAAAATTAACTAGCTGATAATAAGCCTTATGCCAAAAAGACATATTTGGAGATGACAAATTCTGTCTTCCTAAATTTTGCCTATCTGTCCTAGGTTACAAATCTGTACAGCATGTTAGTAGTACTGAATATCACAGGCAATTGTAACATTATGGTAAGTATTTGTGTAATACATTGCTAGATGATGTAATGGCAACTATGATGTAAGTAATAGGAATTTTTCAGCTAAATTATAATCTTATAGGATTGTTAGATTTTGGCCAGGAACTTAATCAGACACCAACCACAAGAAACCAAAATGAGATTTAGAACAGAGTAACAAGCAAAGTTCATTGAGCATTTTTGTACAGGGAAATGGGCTCACTCTAGTGCCTGAAGGCCCAGAGCCAGCATGGAACTTCTTACATAGGTTAGAGAATTTTTGCTTTGTAATCCTAGGGATGAGGTTCTTATGATTGACAGCTGAGATGGTTATATAACATTTGTTATACTGTGCATGTTCTTCCCCACAATGCACTGGGCTTGCCCACACAGTTTTGGGGAGTGAGCCAAGCTGCAATGGTAATTTAATATAATGATATGCTGATTAATGTAAGGTTAACTGAAGACACAGCACCTGTGAGGTCTGGCTCTGGTCTAGAAAAAGCCCGTTCTTCATTTCGGGCCCATTCATTGGTTGACTGCCAGCAACCACATCCGCCCTGCTCATATCATCCTTCTACCTAACAAGACCACTATCATACATGTGGCCTGTTGTCTGAAACAGCACACTGTGGAGTACATTATATCCTTATGCAGTGCATGACTATAATTCCAATGGCTGTAATTCCAATTCAATATACCTCGGAATTATTCCATCATAGTGATTGGATGTATTTATGTATATATATTTTCAAATAGCTTTAGGAAGTTAACAAAATTGAAAAGAAATAACCAACAAAATACAATTTCCATTTCTTTTTAAAACACTGTGACCTTGATATCAGGAATATTCTATATTATATATCACTTGCATTATTGAGATGCTGAAATGTACAGAAGGAAATACAGTCAGTACAAAACTGTTTTTGTTAAGATCCATATATATGCAGATTAATGTTATTAAAGTGCTTAATAGATTTCTCAACTTCTAGAATCTACCTAAATACAATTTATTAAAAAGTTAAATCTCTTACAGGACAGAGTATAAATTTTACCAATCTGTTATATTTCCATATTAGTAAGAAAAAGGATGAACGGAAAGGGAAGTGGAGGGACCAGAAGGTTTCTGAAAAAAAGAAACACAAAAATACAAAAACAAGAAATACAGTCAAAAGTGATGGGCAAAGAACAGAGTAAGCATATTTTTAAAAACTTTCACAGGTAGCCTATGCTGAAAGGACTATTACAACTACAAAATCTGAATTAGAGGAGAGGAGATGAAAATGGTGTAAATAGTTCACATGTTCTATATTTTAGTAGGAGATTATGGGTTGTATATTGTTAATAAATAATGGAAAACAGGCACAAAATTTTATTTACAGATATGGTGGTAACTAGGAAAAGAACTGAAATAAGAATAGTTTAAATGTCTTTGTGCAGTGCAGTGCTGAGGTAAAATGAAAGAGGAGTTATTGCTTTCTATTATAACCGCTTAATCTGTGTTAATCATTATACATATTACCTTGATAATTGTAAAAAGATAAATTTATCCACTTATAGCCCAGTAATCAATAGCAAGGAATCTAAGGTGGGGTAAAAAAATAAATAAGATTTTTCTCTGAGCAATAAACATAGTTTGGCCTTACAGTGATATAAGTAAGAGGAATTACACAGTTATTATTTGAATAACAATTCGATAAAAAGTGAGTTTCTGATCCACCTGTAACAGTAAAGAAATAGGAGACTTGAATAACTATTCCTTTTAACCAAATTTTGCCAAACTAGGCACTCTTCTACAGAGATTATGTTAAGGGAATAAAGACACAGGAGAAAATACCATTGGATTTTATAATTAGGAATATATTGGTAACTTTTGAGTGAGTGGTTAAGTAGAGTGTTGATACCAGAACACAGATTTAAAGAAGCTAAGAAATAAGAGAAAGATAAAACATTGTGACAATATAAATTGCCCGGCTTGTGCACACATTGTACTATTTGCTCTCCTCCTTTAGAGAAATAATTACACTATGTCATTGTATGTGTCCTCTAGGTTAGCCTGATACCCTTGAAGGCAGAACCCATGTCTATTCTGCTTCCCATGGCATTTGATTGCATTAACAATACTGGCATAATTAATACTTACTAGCAAATGAATTTTTTTAAATGAATAAGTAAATGAATATATGAATTGTTGAGAACTGTGGTTTGAAGTTTTAGGAGGGCTCAGAAAGAACATGTACTTTGTTTCAAGGGGAGGAAGTTATTTAGAATGCTATTTTAGGATGAGAATATGTATTATTTAGTTTTTTATATTCTTAGTCAAAGAAAGTCAGCCAAGCAGTGAGCTTGGCAACTAATAGCTACTTAGTGAAGTAATGCACTAGAGAAACATTTCTCAAACTTTAAGTGTATAGGGGAACAGGAGTTTGCCACCCCAAAATATGTCTCTTTGGCATGAGGATTATTTTAGGCTGATTAATATTAAGAAACAAAAGGCTCAAGAAGAGCTTTTTTACCTCCCTCTTAACTGTCCAGAATAATTTAGATAGAGGGCCTATTCCCAGCAAAGAACTATCACCAGAAATTACTACAAAGAATATGAGCAAAGTGGGATAAACCCCGGAGGTGGGGGTGGGGGAAGACTTAGTAAAGCCTGCTTCTTCAAAGCCATTTTTGTGTCCCTTTCCCTCTTCATGGCATGGCAAACATTGGTTACCAAGCATTTGTTTTTCATTTCCATGTGAATTACCTTCCTCTCTTTTAAAGCTCCACACTCCAATCCCCTTCCTCCTTAGCTCTAGGTGGCACATAAACCTCAACTGCCTGGTTATCTCTGGGCCTCATATTCTTGGGCAGCACCGTGTATGCAAAATCTGTTTTATTTCTCCTGTTAATCTGTCTTATGTTAATTTAATTATCAGACCAGCCAAAAAAAATGGGTAAGGGCAGAAGAAAATGTTTTCTCCCTGATGAATGCATACAAATGACCTGGATATCAATCATGTGAAAAATACAGATCTGTTTCAGTAGGTTAGGGATGGTGCATGTGATTCTACATCTCCAAAAAGGAAAACTAAAGTATTCTCAATTTCCCAATTAGTAGATGGAAGATTACTTAAATAGTTAATAAAAATAAAAGAAAAAAAAAAACGGGGCTTGCCAAAATGGTTTGCAAAAGCTGCTGTAGAGAAAGACACATGACAGTGGTTCTCAATTTTGACTACCCAATAAATCACTTGGGAACTTTTTAAAAATTTCAGTATTCTGACTACACACCAGACTAAGTAATCAGAATCTCTTGGGTGTGTCCTGGCCATCAGTATTTTTTAGAGATGTCAAGATTGAGAATTACTGTTGTTACAAATTACCCAAGTCAATTTGGCAGCTGTAAACAATTTGAAGCAGAAAGAAGCTATATTTCTCCTCTTCTAGAACATGTCAGGTTGTATGTTATCATGACAGTAAGTCTAAGGCAAGTTTTTCATGATTCTAAGAAGATGCAAATATAGTTAAGGTCATGATAATATGAACTAGATGTAATCTTAGCTTTCTAACCTTTGAGGCAATCTCAACTAGCATCATTTTTTTTCCTTTTTCTTATTAAGTGAGAGGCAGGAAGGTAGAGAGACAGACTCCAACATGTGCCCCTGACAGGGATCTACCCGGCAGCCCCTGTCTGGGGCTGACACTCTGCCCATGTGGGGTCACAGCTCTGTTGCTCAGCAACCAAGCTATTTTAGCACCTGAGGCAAGGCCATGAAGCCATCCTCAGTGCCTAGGGCCAACTTTCTCATTTGAGCCATTGCTGGGGGAAGAAAAGAAAGAGAAAGAGAGAAAAGAGGTAAAGGGAGGGGTGGAGAAGCAGATGGTTGCTTCTCCTGTGTGCCCTGACTGAGAATCAAACCCAGGACTTTAAACCACTGGGCCAAAACTCTACTGCTGAGCCAACTAGCCAGGGCTCAACTAGCTAGCATCTTAATGAAAAGTTCAACTGAGACAAATTAAATAAGTAATTGCTGTCCAGATATGATCTAGTTACTTCAAGTGAAAATTCTCTAACCACGTGAAGGGGACACATTCATAGAGCACTAGAACTTGGATTGCTACTACAAAGCAGTGAGCTTACTGAGCTTCGTAGATTTCGGTACCCTGATAATGGATTCCTGTGCATTATTTTTCACCAACAATGTACCGTGTAGATAATTTATTTTCCAATGAAAATTTATTTTTACCTTATGTTAATTAACAATTCTCTAGTGCTGATTTAGATAACACTAATCAAGGGCTTGCTGTACTCATGGCTAAAGTATGGGCCTTTGATTAAAGTCTTTCAAATGATAATTAACCACCCTTGAATTGTAAACAACTGATTTTGTACTTAAAATTCAAACACTTTCTAAAATGTTGATTGCAGTTAATAACAGCAAGTTATCATCTTGTCTCTAACTATGTGGGGATTGGAAGCTATGTGGGACTTTTTGGTTATTATTACCACATAACTGATGGGTAGTTAGGGAAATAGAGCCAAAGTTGCTAGATATACTACAAAACAGAAGAGTCTCTTACAAAAAATAATTGCACTGAGTCCCCACACAATTTTAAATTACCTACCAGATATTCTAGTAAGTGAATATTTTATTTATACACATCTGAGTCCAGGTTTTGTCTCTGCTTTACCTAAAATCATAAAGTATTTGTGCAACCATTTTAGTAAACATTTAATTTCCTGGCAATGTGACATGTGAGTCAAGGAGCAACACTTGTTTTGTTCAAATCTTTATGAAGAATCACTTATAATTACAGAAAATAATGCCACAAGTGGCAATGTTACTTTTAATAGTTGAATCATCAAGACAACAGACCTGTATCAGTTTACATTTGTGACTGTTGCAATCATAGTAATATTAAACATTGGTGGAAACATATGGCTATTTTATTATGCCTTTTAGTTAAAATTATACATAATCTCTTATAAAATAAAATGCTTCTCATTTTATTATAAAATGCCTTTTATTTCTTACAAAAGAGAAATAAAAGGCAAGTTTCATTTATGTTAAAATAACTTTATTTTTAAAATTTTTATCATGTATAAGTAGGTCGTATTATTTATATGAGTTTCATTCCATAATAGTAAAGCAAAGATTTAAATTTTAAGACATTTTACTACTACACTGAGGTATTTTAAGGTAAATTATAGATAATATAACAGTTTTTAAACAAAGCTACTGAATAGAGGTATATATGTGGTGAGAATTCAACAGAAGATGGCATGATTTCACAGTAGGACTAATAACATTGTTTAGTGATGTTTTACATTAATGCTCATTAATCAGTCCACAACCATAGTTGTTTCTGAAGACTATGGCAGGAAAAAAGAGATGAGAATCACTTTGCCTACTTTCTTAAGTCCATTTAACAAGATGAGGATGGATGTTAGATGTAATAGATGAATGGATAATTATAAAAAAAGAGCAATAAAGATTTTGTCATCTGTCAAAGCAAAAATTAAACCAAAATTAAACAGGCAAAGATTTTATTTAAGGCTGTTACAATAGAAGAAAGAAATCAGAATCTAGTATGAACTCAATTCCAGCGAAACAAAGGGGTAGAGGAGTTTTTGAAAAGCTGAGATGGGGCATCATAGGTGAGTTGTATGTATTAATTGACCTACCCCAATGGAAAAGTGAAGGTGGTTTCATGATTTAGAGCAAGGCACCCACTCAAGATAGGCCTATACTCAGAAACTAGTAAATAGGGATTCTATCCTTTTAATATTTACTTTCCAGATCAGCAACCAGGTCATAGAGATATCCATTTTTGGGCTGTAAAACATCAAAAGGGCACAAAAAGAATTTACAATTATAGGTTTTCAAAATAGAATTCTCTAAGAAAAGGGAGATCCTGGCATAAGGTCCAGAAGAAGCCTGTCTAATGTTTAGCCAAGCTGAAGAAAACATTAAGGCCATCTTGGTAAATTCCAAATTAACCACCCTGAAAACCATAAGATTAATCCAATGCTACTGTAATTAGTCCCAAGAATTTAGAATTCTTCTGCTGGGTGAGGATGTGCCTATACTTAGCATCACTGAGCCAGGTTCTTAGACTTATTCCTCTACTTACTAAATTTTTTAGGATAAGAGGGGATGCACAAAAGCGGTCCGGCAGCTGGGGGCCCGCCTGCAGCTCCATCTGCAGGAAATAAAGCAGGAGGCCAGGAATGGGCAGAGATCTGCCGCTGAGGAGGGCCCCATGGGCATGCACATCAATTGGCCTCCAAGGTTTGCGACCCTGCGCAAGCCGGCCCTGGCCACGAGGGTGGAACTAAAGCCCGGGACAGGTGGAAGCTCACAGCTGAGCACAGGCCAACAGCCCCGCCAGCCCAAGAAACCATGGTTTGCGATCCTGCACAAACCAGCTCAGATCGTGGGGGCTGGGCAGAAGCCCGGGAACAGGCGGGGTTTGCAGCTAAGCAAATGTGCTCACCCCTACCCTTGGTGCAGAGGCTTGTGGCTTGAGTGCAATGCTCAACCGCACCTGTGGGGGAGAGGCGAAGGGTCAGACAGGCTGAGGCTAGTAGAGCCTGGCACGAAAACACAGCCCTTCGCGTGGAAGAGAGGCAGAAATAACAGAAACAGTTGCAGTGGGCAGGAGCCCGCAATGCCCATCACAATCGCCCTAGGCAGGAGCAGAGGGGGTGGTAGTCCTGCAGACAGACCAAATTTGGGAAAACAGAGACAACACCCATTGGACTCCAGTAGCCACACCCTTCATATACACAGACAAAATGGGCAGGCAGAAAAATGCAACCCAAATGAATCAAGAGAAATCCCCAGAGAAGGACCTGAATAAACCAGATATACCAAATTACCAGATGCAGAGTTTAAAATAATGATAGTTAGGATGTTCAAAGAAATTAGAGCAACAATGGATAGTCATTACGAACACCTAAATAGATAGCAAGTATAAAAAAGGAAATTGAAAAATTAAAAAAGAATCAGACAGAAATGACAAATACAGTATCAAAACTGAAGACCACAATGGAAGGAATTAAAAGCAGGATGGATGAAGCTGAGGATCGAATCAACGAGTTAGAGGACAAAATAGACAAAGGCACAGAATCAGAACAGAAAAAAGAAAAGAGACTCAAAAAATGTGAGGAAACTCTAAGGGAGCTCTGTGACAACATGAAGAGAAATAACATCCGCATCACAGGGGTTCCCGAAGATGGAAAGAAAGAACAAGGAATAGAAACTTTGTTCAATCAAATCATAGCTGAAAACTTCCCTAAATTAAGGCTGGAAAACATTTCACATATTCAAGAAGCACAGAGAACTCCATTATAGAGAAACCCAAAAGAATCTACACCAAGACACATCATAGTTAAAATACCAAAGCTAAGGGATAAATAGAAATTTTTAAAAGCTGCAAGAGAAAAAAAGGCTAACACCTACAAAGGAGTCCCCATAAGGATGACATCGGACTTCTCAATAGAAACACTTGAGGCCAGAAGGGAATGGCAAGATATATTCAAAGTAATGCAGAGCAAGAACCTACAACCAAGACTACTCTATCCAGCAAGGCTAACGTTTAAAATTGAAGGAGAAATAAAGAGCTTCCCAGGAAAAGTAAGCCTCAAGGAATTCATTAAAACCAAACCAATTCCGCAAGAGATAGTAAGGGGCCTGGTGTGAACAGTTCAAAGGGAGTAAAGAATATAGCAAAAGAAGAATACAGCTTTAAAGAATAAAATGACAATAAACAACTACATATCAATAATAACCTTAAATGTAAATGGATTAAATGATCCAATCAAAAGACATAGGGTAGCTGCATGGATAAAGAAACAGGACCCATACATATGCTGTCTACAAGACACACACCTTAAAACATAAGATGCACATAGACTGAAGGTAAAAGGATGGAAAAAAATATTTTATGCAAATGGAAATAAAAGAAAAGCCAAGGTAGCAATACTTATATCTGACAAAATGGACTTTAAAACAAAGACTGTAGTAATGATAAAGGGAACAATTCAACATGAAGATATAGTCATTATAAATATCTAAGCACCGAACATAGTAGCCCCGACACACTTAAAGCAGACTTTGATGGATATAAAGGGTGAGCTTAATAGCAATACTATAATAGTAGGGGATTTCAGTACCTCACTAACATCACTGGATAGATCCTCAAGAAAGAAAATTAATAAAAACACAGCAGACTTAAAGGAGACACTAGATCAACTCGATTTAATAGATATCTTCAGAACTTTTCACCCTAAAGCAGTAGAATATACATTCTTTTCAATATATACAAGCGCTCATGGTACATTCTCTAGGATAGACCACATGTTAGGACAAAAAAGGGGTCTCAACAAATTTAAGAAGATTGAAATCATATCAAGCATTTTCTCTGATCACAATGAAACTAGAAAATAACCACAAAAGAGAAACTGAAAAATACTCAAACACTTGGAAACTAAATAGCATGTTATTAAATAATGAATGGATTAACAATGAGATCAAAGAAGAAATAAAAACATTTCTAGAAACAAATGATAATGAGCAGATATCAACTCAAAATTTATGGGACACAGCAAAAGCAGTACCGAGAGGGAAGTTTATTGCACTACAGGCATACCATAAGAAGCTAGAAAAAGCTCAAATAAGCAACCTGACCCTGCAGCTAAAAGAACTAGAAAAACAACAGCAAATAAAGCCCAGGACTAGTAGAAGGAAAGAAATAATAAATATCAGAGTGGAAATAGATGACATACAGGCTAAGAAAACAATACAGAGGATCAATGAAACCAGAAGCTGATTCTTTGGAAAGGTAAACAAGATTGATGAACCTTTAACTAGACGCACCAAGAAAGAAAGAAGGAGGACTCAAATAAATAAAATTAGAAATGAGAACGGAGAAATAACAACTGACACAAGAAAAATACAAAGTATTGTAAGAAAATACTATGAAGAACTATATGCCAAAAACTTAGACAATCTTGGTGAAATGGACAAATTTCTTGAATCATATAACCTTCCAAAAATCAATCTGGAAGAATCAGAACACCTGAACAGACCAATTACAACAGATGAGATCAAAACAGTTATCAAAAAACTCCCAAAAAAGAAAAGTCCTGGGCCTAATGGCTTCACAAGTGAATTTTATCAAAAATTGAAAGAAGAACTAACTCCTATCCTCCTCAAGCTATTTCAAAAAATTCAAGAGGAAGGAGACTTCAAAACTCCTTTTATGAGGCAAGCATAATTCTGATCCTGAAACTGGGCAAAGACAACACAGAGAAAGAAAATTATAGGCCAATATCCCTGATGAATTTAGATGCTAAAATCCTCAACAAAATATTAGCCAACCTGATCCAGCAATATATAAAAAAAATCATACACCATGATCAAGTTGGGATTTGTTCTGAAGAGGCAAGGCTGGTTCAATATTTGCAAATCAATCAATGTGATTCATCATATAAACAAAAGGAAGGACAAAAATCACATGATAATTTCAATAGATGCAGAAAAAGCATTGGATAAAATATAGCATCCATTCTTGATCAAAACTCTCAGTAAAGTGGGAATACAGGGAACATTCTTTAACATGATAAAGGCCATCTATGACAAACCCACAGCAAACATCATAATAAATAGGCAAAAATTAAATGCAATCCCATTATGATCAGGAATGAGGCAGGGGTGCCCCCTTTCATCACTCTTATTCAACATAGTTCTGGCAGTCTTAGCCACAGCAATCAGAAAAGAAGAAGAAATAAAAGGCATCCAAATTGAAAAAGAAAAAGTAAAACTATCATTATTTGCAGATGATATGATATTGTATATAGAAAACCCTAAAGTCTCAGTCAAAGAACTACTGGACTTAAAAAATGACTTCAGTAAGGTGGCAGGATATAAAATTAATATTCAGAAGTCAGAGGCATTTTTATATACCAACAATGAACTGTCAGCAAAAGATATTAAGGAAACAATTCCCTTCACTATTGCAACCAAAAAAGTAAAGTACCTAGGAGTAAATTTAACCTACAAGGTTAAGGTCTTGTACTCGGAAAATTATAAAACATTGATAAAAGAAATCAAGGAAGAAAAAAACAAGTGGAAACATATACCGTGCTCATGGTTAGGAAGAATAAACATCATTAAAATGTCTATATTACCCAAAGCAATTAATAAATTCAATGCAATACCAATTAAAATACCAATGACATACTTCAAAGATATAGAACACATATTCCAAAAATTTATATGGAACCAAAAAAGAACACAAATAGCCTCAGCAATCTTAAAAAGAAATAATAAAGCAGGATGTATCACTCTTCCAGATATCAAGGTTTACTACAAGGCCATTGTATTCAAGACAGCCTGGTACTGGCATAAGAACAGGCACATAGATCAATGGAACAGAACAGAGAACCCAGAAATAAACCAACACCTTTATGGAAACTGATATTTGACAAGGGAGGAAAGAGCATACAACGGAGTAAAGACAGCCTCTTTAACAAATAGTTTTGGGAAAATTGGACATCTATCTGCAAAAAAATAAAATTAGACCATCAATTTACACCATTCACAAAAACAAACTCAAAATGGATAAAATACTTAAGTGTAAACTGTGAAACCATAAGCATCTTAGAAGAAAATCTAGGCAGTAAGCTCTCTGACATCTATCACAGCAATATATTTGCCGATTTATCTCCATGGGCAAATGAAATAAGAGGCAGGATGAACAAATGGGACTATATCAAACTAAAAAGTTTTTGCACAGCTAAAGACAATAAGAACAGAATAAAAAGACAAACCACACAATGGGAGAACATATTTGACAACATGTCTGATAAGGGGTTAATAACCAAAATTTATAAAGAATTTATAAAACTCAATACCTGGAAAACAAACAATCCAATTAAAAAATGGGCAAAAGAAATGAATAGAAATTTCTCCAAAGAGGACATACAGATGGCCAATAGGCATATGAAAAAATGCTCAACATCACTAATCATTAGAGAAATGCAAATTAAAACCACAATGAGATATCACTTCACACCAGTGAGAATGGCACTCATCAGCAAAACAACACAGAATAAGTGCTGACGAGGATGTGGAGAAAAGGGAACCCTCCTGCACTGCTGGTGGGAATGCAGACTGGTGCAGCCACTGTGGAAAACAGTATGGAGATTCCTCACAAAATTAAAAATCAAACTGCCTTATGACCCAGCTATCCCACTTTTAGGAATATACCCTAAGAACACCATAGCACTGTTCGAAAAGAAGAAATGCGCCCCCATGTTTGTGGCAGCATTGTTCACAATAGCGAAGACTGGAAACAGCCCAAGTGGCCTTCAGAGGACAAGTGGATTAAAAAGCTTTGGTACATATATACTATGGAATACTACTCAGCCATAAGAAATGATGACATCGGATCATTTACAACAAAATGGATGTACCTTGATAACATTATACAGAGTGAAGTAAGTAAAACAGAAAAAAACTGCGAACTGCATGATTTCATACATAGGTGGGACATAAAAAAGGAACTATGAGACATGGACAAGAGTGTGGTGGTTACGGGGTGGGGGGAAGCAGGAGAGGGAGGGAGAGGGGGGAGGGGAGGGGCACAAAGAAAACCAGATAGAAGGTGACAGAGGACAATTTGACTTTGGGTGATGGGTATGCAACATAATTGAATGACAAGATAACCTGGAGATGTTTTCTTTGAACATATGTATCTTGTTTTATTAATGTCACCCTATTAAAATTAATAAAATAAAATAAAAAATTTTAGGATAAGACAAAGATCAATTCACACACAGAGTCTTTCAACTGTCATGAAACTGATATGACTAATAATAATGTATATATGGCTGATAAGCTCAGAACTTTCTGTTAAAAATGATTAGTGTGATATAGTTATAACAACATACAGAGTGAACATCACATTTTATTGATGTATATGCATTGCCACAAATGCTGCAATTTTATCATTTACTGTTAACGAAAACAAAATAAATAATCATTTAAATAGCTGAGCGTTAACATCAATATTTTTTATAAAATTCAGATCAGGGGGTAGCATGCACATTTCATATATTCCTTAAAACAGATCTACTTTGGCTATCCTTTCATTTGAAATAGATTTTCATAAATATGATATGATTGCTGGGACTCTGAGAGCTTACTTAATATGCACTGCATTTTTGCAGTACAAATAGTATCTTTAAAAACACTCTCATTATTATTATTATCTCCACTTGAATATATCTGTTTATGCAAGGCTTGAAGCTGAACAGAATATTTTCTTATAAAACCATTAAGCAAGCATTCATTTACCCTTAAGGATAGAAATAATTTTATCTGTGTAGACCTACCTGGCTTTATCATAGATCTATTATTTCTAAATTTACAAATAATCTGTATTGGAGTTTTCCCTAGGTCTATCCCCAGACACAAATAAGTCTTTGGAAAGAATACTGTTGTTGTTTTTTCTTTTCTCTCTCTCTCTCTCTTTCTCATTACTTTTATGCATCATCTACTCTTTACATTTGTCCCTAAGCAGTTGGTTTAAGCACAGCTCTTATAATATGGCATTTGGGAGCCAGAGTATATTTTCTAAATAAAGGAACAACAACAAAAAACTTGTGTATTTTTTTCCTTGCAAATTCTTATTGCTAATTTATATTTCTATAGATGCAACCAACTTTAAAGAAGTCCAATATACAAACTTAAATATTATAAATTACATAAATAAGGTGGTAATATTTATGTTGTAAAAGAATGCGCTAAGTAACCTGGGGCATTTGCAATTGAATTTGATCATTTTTCATGAATTTATTTTATTTTTTATTAAATTTACTGGGTGACATTGGTTAATAAAATTATATAGGTTTCAGGTATACAGTTCAATAATACATCATCCATATATTGTGTTGTGTGTTCATCACTCCAAGTCAAGTCTCCTTCCATCACCATCTATCCCCCCTCTACCCTCTTCTACCACTCCACCACCTTTTTCCTCCTGCAATTCGCATCTAGTTCTCCCAACCCCTATATCATCTGACAGCTGTCAGTCTGTTCTCTGTATCTATGAGTCTGTTTTTATTTGGTTAGTTTATTTTTTCATTAGATTTACATATGAGTGAAAGCATATGGTACTTGTCTTTCTCTGACCGGTTATTTCACTCAGCATAATGTTTTCCAGGTTCATCCGTGCTGTTGCAAAGAATAAAATTTCCTTTATTTTTATGGCCAATAGTATTCCATTGTGTAAATATGCCATGGCTTTTCTATGCACACATCTACTGATGAGCACTTTGGCTGTGTCCAGATCTTGGTTTTTGCAAATAATGCTACAATAAACATAGGTGGGCATATATTCATTCAAATCAGTGCTTCGGATTTCTTGCATAGCCTTTGATGTTGGTTTGTGAAGGATGTGATTAACTGAAACCTGTGCACTAAACAGCAAATATAGGAGTCCTCGGATTACAACAGTATCTACATAAAACATTTTGAGTTTACGATGCTCACTGCCATAAAAACTGTAAAAAATTGAGATGTGATTCGACTTACACCATTAGCATCGTACTTACAGATCATGTGGGCAAACTAGTTTGGTTTCACGCCGTGGAAGAATACGCTGTATTCATTTTCTGTGGCTTAGTTGTGTTTTTATGTCCTAGATTACAATTTTACAACTGTGTTAGGAGAGGTAAGTGACTTAGGTTAGGGTATGTTTTGACTTACACCAAAATTCGGGTTACGTCACTGTCATAGGAACAAAACTGTGTCGTAACTGAGGATCCACTGTAATACAATTGTTAAGTCAATTGTCTTTATTGTTTTGACAACTTTTACATGCTAAGAATTTTTTTTTTTTTTTTTTTTTTTACAGGGACAGAGAGAGAGTCAGAGAGAGGGATAGACAGATGGGAACAGAGAGAGGTGAGAAGCATCAATCATTAGTTTTTCGGTGCCGTCGCAACACCTTAGTTGTTCATTGATTGCTTTCTCACATGTGACTTGACCGCGGGCCTTCAGCAGACCGAGCTACCCCTTGCTGGAGCCAGCGACCTTGGGTCCAAGCTGACGAGCTTTTGCTCAAGCCAGATGGGCCTGCGCTCAAGCTGGCAAGCTTGGGGTCTCGAACCTGGGTCTTCCGCATCCCAGTCCGACACTCTATCCACTGCGCCACAGCCTGGTAAGGCGCTAAGAAAATTTTTTATATGTAATATGGTTACAAATATAATGAAAGGTTTTCTCTAACTAATTAGACAAATTGAAATAATTCTTTAAGATAATACCGCCAATGAATAACAGCAGCCATAAAACTAAAAAATAAATAAATAAAAATGTTTTTTATTAAAGAAGCAGGAGTAGAATAGACAAAATATTCTCTTACTTTGGCTCTGCAGTGTTCACATGGGGGATTTCTTAGTTTAAACTAACATGCAGACCCCTGTAGTCACACTTCAATCAGTCTTGTCAGAATAATTTAGGTCAAGAATCACTTGTTCCTGAAAGACAGATTAGCCATTCCCTTTCCAGCAGTTTTTTCAGCAGCCCATCCACAAGCTATTTCTTTTTGTCCTTAGGTGATATTTCAGCTGGGAAGTAATGTGATTCATATGAAGTTGACATAGCAGTTGCTCTGGCTTAAAAAATCCGGAATCAATACTTCTTACATTGTCAATGGCATAGCTCACAGATTGTCCACAATTGATATGCTCAGTTTCAGAAATCATTGTAATTAAAGCAATGTTAAATGACATAATCTCTCTCTTTTTTTATTTGTATTGAATTTTTGGGGGTGACATTGGTTTGCAAAACTCACTAGCCCTGGCCAGATAGCTCAATAGATAAAGCATAGTCTGGGCTCACCAAGGTGGCAGGTTTGAACCCCACTCAGGGCATGTACGAGAAGCAATCAATGAATACACAACTAAATGGAACCACTAAGTGGAACAATGTGTTGAAGCTTCTCTCTCTCAAATCAGTAAATAAATTTTAAAAAATAAAATGTACAACTCAATAAAACACCATCAGCACACTGCATCTTGCAACCATTGTCCCAAGCAAAGTCTTTCTTTGTCTCCATTTTCCCTTCCTTTGCTCGCTTTCACCTACCGTCCATTCCTCTTTCCCTCTGGTTATCACCACACTGTTACCTGCATCTCTGTCATATGTACGTGTTTTATTGTTTAATGCCTTTACCTTTCATCCAGTCTCCCAACCCCCTCTCTTCTGACAGAAGTCAGTCTGTTCCTTATATCTGTGCCTCCATTTCTATTTTGTTTGTCAGTTTATTTTGTTGATTCGATTCCACCTATAAATGATATTATATGGAGTTTGTCTTTCTCTAACTAGCTTATTTCACTTAGCATATTTTCACAGAAGGTAAGGTTTTCTTTTTCTTTCTTTTTTTTCTTTATTTGTTTGTTTGTTTTTATGGCCAGTAGTATTCCATTGTGTAAATGTACCACAGCTTTTTTATCACTCATCTACTGATGAGCATTTGGGCTATTATAAATAATGCTGCAATGAACATAGGGTTGTATATATGCTTTCAAACCAGCACTTTAGATTTCTTAGGATACATTCCCAGAAGTGAAATTTCTGGGTCAAAGACAGTTCAGTTTTAAGTTTTTTTAGTAAATTCCATAATGTTTTCCACAGTGACTGCATCAGTCTTCATTCTTACCAACAGTGCACAAGGGTTCCCTTTGTTCTACATCCTAGCCAACACTTGTTTGTTGATTTATTGATTATAAACATTCTGACAGGTGTGAGGTGTTATCTCATTGTGGTTTTAATTTGCATTCCTCTGATGATTAGTGATGAGCATTTTTTCATATGTCTATTGGCCATCCGTATGTCCTCTTTGGAGAAGTGTCTGTTCAGGTTCTTTGCCCATTGTTTAATTGGGTTGTTTGTTTTCCTGGTGTTGAGTTGTATAAATTCTTTATATATTTGGAAATTAGCCCCTTGACAGATGTATCATTGGCAAATATGTTCTTCCATTAAGTGTTCTGTCTTTTCATTTTGTTGATGATTCCTTTTCTATGCAAAAGCTTCTTAATTTTGTGTAGTCCCAGTGGTGACGTCAGAGAAGTGGCACCATGAGGAGTGCTCCTGATACCTCTCCCTGAAACTTCAACAAATTCAACAACTAGAGACAGAAAAACAATCTCAGGAGCATCTGAAATACACATACATCAAACAAAGGTGCAATTGGGCGAAAAGGTGACTGAATATATAACCCACTCTGAAAAAAAATAAGACAGAGAATGGAGTATTCCGCCTTCCTCATTGACCTGAGCAAGGGCTGCTTTCACTTGGAACTGAGAGAAAGCAAGTGCTGGTGGCTCGGAAAAAAACTGGGCTACGGCAGAGATGTTCAAGCCGAGGAGAGAGTGTGCCCACAGCTCAACCCATGGGGAGCTAATGCCAGTGGCAGACCTTGGCAGAGGTGGGCGAGAAGTTACCTTGTTTACTGCTGGTATCCTGGTTGGTGAGTGCGGGCAGTGTGCAAGTGGGTCCACCTGGTGCTTCGGGCGTGGGTGCCTACATTCTAGGACAGAGGGGCTGTGTTGGAGACTGTCAGTAGTGACCTCTATGTGGGCTATGACCAGAGATTCTGAATAATGCCAGTGTAAAGCCAGTAGCCAAGGTCACCATCACAGCCGCCTGGCCAGTGCAAGTTCACATTAGATTTGGACAGTCAGTAATGAAACAATGAAGCCAAGAGCTGGTGAGCCATCAGCTTTAATTCTAGCTTGCACCCGGCAGGCAAGCAAAAACACACACTGGGCTCCAAAACCCGCTCATTCAGTGCTCACAAAGCTACTGACTTATCTGAGTTTCCTAGCATCAAAGATTTCTAGCTCACCAGACTTATTCACCTCTGTTTCCCATTTTCTTTTCTCTGCACAAACTCTGCACAAACTGGCTTCTTCCTCAGCACTCCACCATCTTGGCTGCTTCTCCTGGCCTCCATGTGGCCTTACTCTGCTTTCCTTTCTAATACTAACCTCAGGAACCAAGAGATCAAACTCCGGGCCTGTCCCACTTTATAATGTAGAAATCCAAACCTTTAATCCAATCTACAAACAAGGAAGTCTCTGATACAAAGTCACTTATCTGAGGCGTAAAGGGAGGATTTCTCATGAAAGTGCACCACCCCACATCATCCAATCAGTCAAGGGTGTGAGGAAAAGCTTACTCTTAAAACTTGCACGTGGGCAGTGCCATCTTTAACAAAGTGAGCATAATATATTTTATCTGCCCAACAGCCAGCTTCCCAAACAACAGTGTGTGGGAAGTGCACAAAAGCCAGCTTCCCTAAAACCAAACATGTCTGAGCGTGGCGCCTCTGCCAGCCATACTGGCTAACAAAGCACACTCCTGGGGAAGAGAACTATGGAAGTGGTGGGGGAAGGGTGTGCAGGCAGCTTGCAGGCAGCCTCTAGAGGGCAGACCTGTGGAGTGCTGAGGCATACTAGACATGCCTGGAGGCTCATAGAAGACACCTAAAAGGCAATTGGCTCCCAGCCCTGCCTGATTAGACTGACGGCTCTGGTTGGCAAATCCTTACCCAGAACCCTGTGTTGAGTGGGGATAGAAGGGGAAGTTGGCAGCTCTTGGAGCTTGCTCTCCAGGCAGTGACTGGGGAAACTTTACAGCTGGGTCCCAGGCTGCTGGTTCAGGAAGAAGAGATTTGGGGAGAAGCTCCAGGAAAATAGACTCTCTCATTGTCAGAGCCTGCAAATGCTAACAAGTCCCACCTACCAATAGGACTGAGGCTTAGTTTATGTCATCACCATAGCAACACAACAGCAAAAATTTGCCTAACAGTGCCACAGGGCCAGAACCTGAGGTACAGCACCACTGGCCAAAAAGAGAGAGAAGAAAAAGGAAGAAGATAACTTCTCAAAACCAGAAAAAATCCACAGTCTTTATAACTTTTTTTCAATTTTTACCTTTTATTTTTTCTTCCACCTTGGACATTTTATCCTCTTTCTATTTTATTCTTTTCTTTTCATTTTGAACGTTTTTACCCATAGGTGTTACATTTTTCCATTCTTTTTTATTTCTATGAGTGTTACATTTCAAAAAACTTAACTCAATTTTTTCTTGCTCTGCTTTTGTTTCTTCTTTTCTCTTTCACTTTTTTGCTCATTCGAATCTCACCCACAAACAAATTATTTTATTCTGCATTCAAATTTTTTCTTTGTGGCATTTTGTGTGCTTTTTACTTCACTTTTTATCTCTTTCACATTTCCCCCAACTCCGGATCTCCATTCTATAGTTTTTGTGCCACTTAATACAATAAAATTTTCATTTTTCACTGTATTTCTTTTATTTTTTTTCTCACACACTATTTCTCTCATTTGACCATCATTTATAAACAAATTATTTTATTCTTGATCCAAATTATTTCTTGTGGCACTTTATGGGTTCTTGCCTCATTGTTTGGCTTTTTTTCACTCCCCCCCAACCCAGGCCCTCCAATCTACATATTCTTGTTTCACTTAGCACAATAGAATTTTCAGTTTTTCACTGAATTTTCTCAAAACAATTTTTATCAACTCTTATTAGTGTTATTAATGATACCACTCTCAAATGCCATTAAAGAAAAAGAAATTGAATATCATGGATACAAAAGACAGTGATTTAGCTCACATACATGAGGAAAAGTCTATAGAAAAAAATTTCAATAGCTTAGAAACCTTGAAGTTAAATGACAGAGAATTTAAAATTGAAGTTCTAAAAATACTCAGGAAGATACAAGAAAGCACAGAAAGGCAATTTAGGGAGCTCAAAAAACAATTCAATGAATAGAAAGAATACTTTACTAAGGAAATTGAAACTATGAAAATAAATTAAACAGAGATGAAATATTCAATTCATGAACTAAAAAACAAGGTAACAAGCTCAGCCAATAGAACAGGCCAGATAGAGGAAAGAATTAGTGACATAGAAGACAGGCAACTAGAGGTGCTACAGAGAGAAGAGGAGAGAGACTCACAAATTAAGAAAAATGAGATAGCCCCACAGGAATTGTCTGACTCCATCAGAAAGAGCAACATAAGAATAATGGATATATCAGGAGGAGAAGAGAGAGAAAATGGAATGGAGAACATATTCAAACAAATAATAGATGAGAACTTCCCAAGCCTGTGGAATGAACTAAAGCCTCAAATTCAAGAAGCAAACAGAACACCAAGTTATCTTAACCCTAAAAAACCTACTTCAAGAATACTATACCCATCAAAGCTATCCTTCAAATACAAAGGAGAAATAGAAACGTTCACAGATACAGAAAAGATGAGGAAATTTATCACCAGAAAACCCCCACTTCAGGAAATACTAAAGGGGGTTTTCTGACCAGACACAAAGAACAAAACAAAACAAAAGTACAAGTGAAAGCTTCATCAAGATAGCAATAAAAACAAGATTAATCTGTGACAAAGAAACAAAAAAGGGGACAGGACAAAAATTAACAGTAGCAAAAGAGGGTGGAGTGCAGAAGCAATCATGAGATAATGTACTACAATGAACATGATATGTATGCTTTCCATTACTTAATGGTAACCAACCCTGAAAAAAACAACACAGAAGAATATGGCTTGAAAAAAAGAAGTAACAGAGAAAAGAAGTATGGATTACAACCAAACCAAACAAAAACAAATGATAGAAAAATAAAAGAAACAAACAAAATACAAAACTAACAGAAAGCAATATATAAAATGGCAATAAAAAACCCTCAAATGTCAATAATTAAACTAAACATAAATGGATTGAACTCACCAATTTTGTGTAGTCCCATTTGTTTATTTTTTCTTTTATTTCCCTTGCCTGAAGAGAGTTATCAGCAAAAATATTGTTGCAATAGACATCTGAGATTCTACTGCCTATGTTTTCTTCTGGTATTTTCATGATTTATATTTAAGTCTTTTATTCATTGTGAGTTTATTCTTATGTATGGTGTAAGCAGGTAGTCTAGTTTCATTTTTTTGCATGTACCTGTCCAATTTTTTCAACACCATTTATTAAAAAGACTGTATGTACTCCAGTGTATGTTCTTGTTTCCTTTGTCAAATATTAATTGGCCATGAAGGTGTGGGTTTATTTCTGGACTCTAATTTCTGTTAGATTTATCCATATGCCTCTTCTTATGCCAGTATCAGGCTGTTTTGAGTATAATGGCCTTATAGTATAGTTTGATATTAGGTATTGTGCTACCTCCTACTTAGTTCTTCTTAAGATTGCTGAGGCTATCTGGGGTCTTTTGTAGTACCATATAAATTTTTGAAATATTTGTTCTAGATTTATGAAACATGTCACTGGTATTTTAATAAGAATTGCATTTAATCTATAGATTGCTTTGAGTAGTATGGTAATTTAATGTTGTTAATTCTTCTAATTCATGAGCACAGTATATACTTCCACTTATTTGTATCTTCCTCAACTTCTCTCTTTAGGATTCTATAGTTTTCTGAGTATAAGGTTTTTACTTCCTTGGTTAGATTTATTCCTAAGGACCATATGTTTTTGTTGCAATAGTAAATAAGATTGTTTTCTTTTTACTGTATTAACATGGGGAAGAAATAGAAAATTCTGTCACATGGAGAAGTAATAAATATTTGATAACTCTTCAACAGATGGTACAAAGTAAAAAATACATAACAAATGTCACATTTACTCCAAGGATAATATTTCTTTCTTTTGTGTGTGTGTGACAGAGACAAAGGGGTGGGGACATATAGGGACAGACAGACAGGAAGGGAGATAAAAAGCCTTAATTCTTTGTTCTGGCACTTTCCTTGTTCATTGATTGCTTTTTCATATGTGCCTTGGCTAGGGGGCTACAGCAGAGTGAGTGACCCCTTGCTCAAGTCAGAGACCTTGGCCTCAAGCCAGCGACCTTAGGCTCAAGCCAGCAAGCTTGAGCTTCAAGCCAGTGACCTTTTGGCTTAAGTCGGTGATCATGGGATCATGTCTTTGATCCTACGCTCAAGCAAGCAACCCCACACTCAAGCTGGTGAGCCCATGCTTAAGCCAGTGACTCTGAGGATATTATTTCTAATTCCTCTGCTCTGCTTCTTGCCTCCTCTCCCACCCTTCTTCCTCCTCCTCCTCCTCCTCCTTCTCCTCCTCCTCCTCCTCCTCCTCCTCCTCCTCCTTCTCCTCCTCCTCCTCCTCCTCCTCCTCCTCCTTCTCTTCCTCCTCCTCCTCCTTCATTGTTATTAGTGAGCCTGCATCTTTAATTTCTAGGCCATAACACCCAATTCAGACCAGGATAGTCATGTGTGCTTTATTCAGTTTGGCAGCAATCACCTTAATAATCCCAATGATAACTATGAGAACTGATACTGTTAAGTTTCACTACATAAAGCAATCTAATGATTAAAGACATAAAAAGGTGTCACTGCAAATTTGTTTGAGTAATTCTTTATTTTGTAATAAAAAAAATACCAAGCAGTTTAGCTCAGCACTGTTTTGTTCTTTCTTTAATTGGAGCATTTTTCCTTCAATACTTGACTCCCTTAATACCAACTTTCTCCTCAATTTCCACTTCCCTGTCACCCACACCTTCTCTCTAAGTGCCCTAGATCTGGCATCATTGTCAGTTTCTCTTTTCCCTCAATTTTCTGTTTTTATCAATCACCAAATTTTGCCAGCTTATACCTCACATTTTCTTATTTTTTTTTCCATTCCTTTCTCATTAGCAAAACTAGTATATGTATTGGGTTTGTCTTTGTTTTTGTTTTTTTAGTTCCACGACGTTGTGGGATATAAAGAAATGCCTCTGGACAGTGGTATAGAAATTTTTAAAGGGCAAAATCACTTCAGTTTTATCCTGGAGGAAAACCAAACAGCCATGTGCTGGCTCTTTTCAACAGGGTTCTGAAGTTTAAGTCAATATGTTCAGTCTTCTAAGTGCTCCCTCCGTGCTCTCCTTCACCCTCAGGGTTAACAAACCATGCACTTCGGGATTCTTTGTCATCAAAATAGTGATTTATAGTAACATATTAATATTCTGTTTTCTGCCTTACATTGTGACTCCCTAAAATATTAGTGTACTTAAGGATATGACTCATTGGTTGAGACTCTGACATTCAAACTCATGACCACAATGGTATTAATAAGGCCTTTAAAATAATGAAATCTTCATAGGTCAGGAAAGAAAATTAGCTAAGTTAGATAAGTCTCTTCTATTGCATGAGTCATCTACATAGTATAATATTTTTATCTGGAGGCTTGGTTTTTTCAATGATAAATTATATATAAATTTATAGTTGAGAATAAGAAAAATAAGATAACACTGAAAACAAGTTGCACATTAACTCATGTGTTAATAGGATGTTTAAACTTCTGAAGTGTACATGATATAATATTTTTAATAGGCTTAGTCTCAGAAAAGAAATAAAATAAAATGGTACAAATCAAGTAACTGTGTTTTTCTATTAAAAAAATAAAGTTTTGTACGAGAAATTATGTGCTTATATCTTTAACTCTTCAGTGAGCTCTTTAAATTATTTTCTTTGATTCTCTTTGTTAGAATTAAGAATTTATTGCCCTGGCTATTTAGCTCAGTGGTAAAACATTAACCCAACATGTGGATGTCCCGGGTTCAATTCCCAGTCATTATACTCAGAAGCGACCATTGACTTCTCCACTATTACCCCTCCGCCCCTTCTTTTCCTCTCCCACAGCCATGGTTCTATTGATTCAAGTGCATCAGCCAGGGTGCTGAGGATGTCTCCGTGAAGCTTCTACCTCAGGTGCTAAAAATGGCTCGGTTGTGAGCATGGCCCTAGATGGGGGTTGCTGGTGAATCCCCATCAGAGCTCATGTGGGAGTCTGTCTCTCTATCTCTCCTCCCCTCACTTGGAAAAAGGAAGAAAACAAAAAGAACTTATTTCATTTACATTTTCTGTTAACATATTCAGCTGACATCCTTTAAAAACTATAGAAATAGAGTTGCTTGTTTAAATTGTTTTCCTAACTTGCCATCTCCATTTCTCTGGGTCATTTTATTTTTCAGAAGTTGATCACTTTTTTTTATATATATATAAAAAAAACAATACACTTTTATTTGAAAATTCTTTTGTTCTTAGAGCAATTAATTTTCTGTTCATAGTCTTCCACTATGTTTACTAGTATACATTTACTTTTTCCATAGGCCCTGCAATCTGTTGCTTTGCTTTTAAAAAATCTATTAGAAATATTATAATGAGAATTGAGAATCTTCATCTACAAAAACTGAAAAATATTTAATAAATAAATTGTACAGTTAGAAATTCAGAGCATGAGTTTTTCAGTTCTGAATTAAAGAGTGGTATAGAATAAATTTATATTATAAATTCATGACTTTACAGAAAATACTATGTATTTTCACATTTTCTGGTAACCATGGAAGCTGTAGGTAGTAACAGATTCCACTGGGAGTCATTCTGGAAAACAAAACAAAACAGGTACTATGCAGGTCCTCCACAGCAAACTTCTCTCTGCATTTTTAATGGCGCCAACTCAAGCTGATGCTACAGATGTTAGTGAACAGAAGATGAGTGTTTGCAACCCCAAAATGCCTCTGGATTCAGCATGCTAAGTTTTTCAGCTCTGTGGTGTTCAGAACACAGGCACAAAGACAGCCAGAGGGAAGGCTCCTCTCTCAGAAACCAGAAAATAAATGGAGTTCATAAAAATTATTGTAAATGTTAAAAGAAAAGAATAAATGCAAACACAAACCTGGCATTCTGTGCCCTCTGAAGATAATAAAGCTATATTTATACTTATAGCACCAAGCTGGGCTGACTTGCCATTTATCTTTGAATTTTTGTTTTGTTTTTTGGGTTTTTTTTTTTTTTTTTTTTTTTTTTGTATTTTTCCAAAGTTAGAAGCAGGGAAGCAGTCAGACAGACCCCTGCATGCACCCGACTGGGATCCACCAGGCATGCCCACCAGGGGACGATACTCTGCCCATCTAAAGCGTTGCTCTGTTGCAGCTGGAACCATCCTCAGCACCTGAAGTGGAGGCCATGGAGACATCCTCAGCGCCTGGGCCAACTTTGCTTCAATGGAGCCTTGGCTGCAGAAAGGGAAGAGAGAGATAGGGAGGAAAGAGAGGGGGAAGGGTAGAGAAGCAGATGGGTGCTTCTCCTGTGTGCCCTGGTTGAGAATCAAACCCAGGACATCCTCACGCCAGGCCAACACTCTACCGCTTAATCAACCGGCCAGGGACTTAGAATTGAATTTTTAAAACCTAGATATCACCTACAAAACATCTCTTCATTTTGTAAAAAAAAAACAAAGGAGAAATCCAGAGCTTAATTTATCACCGCCAGATTACCCAGGTAGTTGGTGGCAGATTAAAAGTAAAAATTCAGACTTCTTGGCTACAAATCTAAGCCGTTTCTGCTCTGTTTTACTCTCTAAAAGTAAAATATTAGGTTAATTTTTCTCTAGACTGAATCCCTATGTTTGCAAATGACAAAACCCTGGTCTGATACTTAAACTCAAGTCTAAATCCTTAGGATGTTGAGCAGATTATGACTGACTTTATACTGGCCATGGTTATCCTCTTTCCTCCCTTTTGGAACAGCCCCTGAAGTTCATTACTCCAATTACATAATATGACTGTGCTTCTCTATAACTTAATTTCTCAAACCCTCTCCTCTGCCTCTTTCATACCTCCTTGTTGCTCCTTGGATGCACCTAGCATATTCACACCTTACACTTACTCTCCTCGAAGTTGGTAATGTTACTCCTCCATATACTAACACAGCTCACTCTCTACTACCTTCAAGTTTTAGCACAAATGTCCCCTTATCTATGAGGACTTTCTTAACCATACTCTGCAAAGCATGCCCACCCTAACCCTAAGACTCCTTATCTTTATTTTTCTCCAAAGTCCTTATCATTCTTGATATGCTAGGTTTTTCATGTTTATTTGTTATTTGCCTAATTTATTAAAAGTATAATTGCTCTGAAGGCAGATTTCTGCTTGTTTTGTGCACTGCTGTATACCCAGAACCTAAAAGAATACAGGTATTTGCTCACTAAATATTTGTTGAATGAATTATAATACTTAATGCTTCTCCCTCGGTTACCCATTTCCCTAATTTCCTTAACCACTCAACATATATCACCACCATCTTTTTGTTAAATCTCATAACTGTAAAGAGATGTAGAAATTAAAAACAATATTAGCTAAGTCATAAGAAAATAACATGTCAACAAAAAAAAACAAGCAAAAAGTCCTTGTTAGATATGTATACATTGCAAGAAATGAAACAAATGCCAAATGCAGTAATGAGTCTTCTCTTTCTCATAATAAGTTAAATAAATGTATATTTTAATAATATTACACCATGCCTTGTGTTTGTTACTGTTGGTCTTTCTAATCTGATCATGAGCTTCTTGATGTCAGAGATGGTGCTACATCTTTGTTTCTCTTAGTATAGTGACCTATACATAGGAAAAGTTAGTGAATGCTTACTTGGTTGACTTGAATTAAATATTCCTGTGAAAGTATGACAGGAAGAACTATATGAAGTCTTGCATCACTGGAGTACCAGAGCTTAGAGCAACATTTACAAAAGGGAAGAAACCAATAAACTTGAAATGAATGAATAAAAAAAACAGTCAGAATTGGAACAAAGCAAAAATTCAGAAGAAAGAAAGATTGGAAAGTAATTCATGCCAAAAAATGAGAAAAAAGGTTTTAAAGCCTTTATAAAACAGAGATATAGAGATTCATCAAGAAAGAGATAAAAAAAATACAGGTAACCCATGACCTCTTTCTTTAATTTGGTATGGACTCATTACATTTACAATAGTTATTAACATTCTTCCATTTGACACTTACTTATCATAGAACTCTGCTCAAAAGACTTCACTCTTCATTCATGGAAAAATATATGCCATGAGCCAAAAACATACTTTAAAGCTTATTTCAATCCTTTAATTTCCCTTACCATGGCCACTGAGACTATTTTACAAAGATTTTCAAGAGACCCAGCTTCCCAACATGATTATTAATATTTCATGCAGCAATATTCATACTCTTGCTTCAAATAATATTCACCTAAAGGAAGCTCTTCATATGTTTTTAAACTAAACACTTTTAATTTATCGAACGCGTCATAATAATTAACAAATTTCCTATGAAAAAAAACTTAAGTCCCAAAGATCTGTTGTTTAAAAGCACAGCAAATATTTATGGAGTGACTCTTGGAAATCCATCATTCTATGAGGTGCTTGTTAACCACTATAAAAGAAGATAAGTGTGTATAGGCCCTGAAATAGCTACTTATCCCCAGAAGCCAAATCCCATAAACCCGGCTAAATTAACTCTACTCAAAATGATTTGATCAGAGAATCACCAGTAAGCAGAGGCATTTGCCACCACTGGCAAAAATACTATCCTAAACTGCTTTTAAGTTAAATCAAGGACAGCAGTAGGATATAAATGAAAATATCAACAATGAGTAATTCTAGATTATTCCTTTTGATGCTTCTAGAGAAATGTAGGCTGACTTTATTTAGGCTGTTGCATGTATAATTGTATGTTCTATGTATAATTATAAAATACTACTACACAGAAGAAACCAATGGTAAAATCAATATTATTTGTGCACATACAATTTGGGTGTTGGAGAATTTTTTAAATTTTTATATACATCATATGTATCAATAGCAAATTACTATTATTTTCCTATAGAGAAAAACAGGCACAGCATAGCTAAGATAAACTTCTGCACACAACATATTTACAATTAAAAGTGGGGTTAATACGCTGGTGCATTTAATTTAAAAAATATTAATCTTTAAGCTTTGAGAAATTAATATATATGTGATAGGTTCACTAAGACAAAAAAGATATTTGAGGTGAAAAAAACATAATTATAATTAAAAACTAATAGAATATATTGAAACAAACAATTTTCCAGAAATACCTTTATTATGTAAAGTTTGTTTTTTCTGTAAGATGTCATTTATCTGTTTTATTTAGAAAAGAATACTGTAAAATATATGTCAAGTATTTAATTCTCCGAGTCTTATATCTATATCCAAAATCTTTAAATAATTCTTTTTATAAAATATGCATGTTTTGACTTTAGTAGTGTATAGTCCTTCTTAATTGAGTTTATAAAAAAATACATTTTTGCCTGACTGGTGGTGGCAACCTGACAGTGGGTAGAGCATCGGCCTGGGATGCTAAGGTCCCAAGTTGGAAACCCTGAGGTTGCCAGTTTGAGCATGGGATCATCAACATGATCCCAAGGTCACTGGCTTGAGCAAGATGGTCACTGGTTCAGTATGAGCACCTCCCCCACCAAGCACATATGAAAAGAAATCAGTGAACAACTAAAGTGATGCAACTACGACTTGATGATTCTCATCTCCCTCTCTCTCTCAAAGAAACCTAATTTTCTCAGTAACCTAATTTTACACTATGAGCCTTTTTATTTTTTTATAGCCATAAATTTCATGGATTTTGTAAAGAAATAAAGCAAATTCTTTAAGCTGTTTTAAAACGTGCAACATTTTTACAGAGGGAAGAATATTTATTTATAAACTCCTTTAAAGGAAAACGTCTTCATATACTAGGAGATTTTCTCCACTGGATAAATAACAAAGGTAAAATAACCAAGGAAGGGACATAAACATTTTCCTAAGGATTAATAGTTGCTTGAATGGCTTATTTTACTTTCTTGTTTATATTATCTACTTCAGAAGAACATAGTCTGCCCTTTAAAAAGGAATTTGTATTTTCCACACAGAGAGGTGAAAGCCCCAAAATCTCTAGGCTGCTGATGCTTCCCCCTGAGAGCTAAAAAGTCTATTTTTTCTGTACAATCACATTCTCATTTCCTTAGGAACATAAGTACCCTGAATTTGCCCACCTATTGAGGTTCTTGCTATTTGTACACTAAGAGAGCATTCCAGAAACTAATTCAATCCACTGCACAGCTGACAAAGAATTTCTGTCGATTTTCCATAACAATTTCTTCAGCAATTTCTTTTTGCTAGTCTCTTCATGCCCAAGACCCACAAAAATATCATGTAATATTTCAGCCATTTTCTCCTGCTTTACATCCTTTCAATCCTAATTAGTGCCTCACGGATAATCTTTCCACTATATATATATATATATATATATATATATATATATATATATATATATATATATATATATATATTTGGGAGTTTTCTCTTTCTTTTCAATGATTTATTCAAGTCCAATCTTTCCTGAAAACCTTTTCTATTCTGCTTTCTGTAAGCCACATGCCATGTTTACTAAGCTCTCCTCTGAACTCAAACTTTTCACAAAATCCTCTCTGTCTCCATTCTTTGACCTCAGTTGAAATATAAATATTCCCTTTGATCTTTATGCTGAACTCTTTCCAGGAGAAGCTATTCTTATGTTCCTGTTCTATAAGCCATCTGACAATATCATTCACTACTTCACCCCCCAGGGTTTTTAACCTCCATCTATATCAACCTCTTAAGGCCTTTGGAAACTTTTCACCTGTGAAAATAAAATTTCTCTAACCCTTAAATTCCAGCATTATCCCAAATCATGACTCTTCTTTGAGCATCTTAATTTCACTAAACTGGGCTTTCATTTTCATTATACCATTTACATTTGAAGCCATTACCTTCTTCTTGTCAGTGTCCAAAACTACTTGACTTTATCTTTATCCTTTTATTACTTTCTGATAGCATCTGCACTATTCTCTCAACATGCCACACTTATTCTTACTGCTGTGAGTTTGTACCAGCCACCTTCTTTCTGTGGAATGTAGATGTCAGTCAGGATGCTCTCAGCTGCTAATAGCAGGGAGGGAACATGTCCTAACAATAGAACATATATTGGTTTACATAAATAAAAGTCAAAGGGAGGTAAAACTTTAAAGCTGGTTGATTCAGAACTTACCATTGTAATCAGGTTCATGAATTCTTTCCAACTTCTGGTTCAATCATCCATCATGCTGGCTTTATTCTAAATCTAGTTCTGTATTCCAAGGACAGCTGCCAGTTAAAATCATAATGAAATGCTGCTTCTTTGACATCCAGAATTGGGTTGTCATCACTCTCCAAAAGAGCTATCAATTTCTTTTCCCAGAAACCCTCCTAAGGCCCTCATAAGGAATCATATACCCATTTCTTTCTTTCTTTCTTTCTTTCTTTCTTTCTTTCTTTCTTTCTTTCTTTCTTTCTTTCTTTCTTTCTTTCTTTCTTTCTTTCTCTGTTTTACAATTGCTTTTATTAAACAATTTTTTGTTTTTTCTTTTTTTAAAATTTGACTTTTAGTCTCTGTGCTTGTGCCTCCAACACTTTAGCAATGATGTTTTAATCCTCAATAAGGAAAGCACACACACTCTTGATCCAGTCATGGACACATTCATCACACATGGACCCTAGATGACATTTTTATTTTTTCATTTTAGACAACCTCATTAAAACTTTCACTCTCACAGCACCAACTTCGCGAAGTCGACCTAGGCACACGCAACATGCAGATTTGGGTGCCTTCCCAACCCTTTTGGTATAAAGGTAAACAATTCTACTACTAGGGTTTTGTGACAGCCTACTTTGTTAGAGACTGTATTGTAGGACAGTATGTCAAATGCTAGACCATTCTGAATGCCTGAACACATTAACCCTGAAAGAGTTATATACCTATTTTTAAATCAATAACTGTGGCAAGAAAAGTGAAAATACTTTAGTCAGCAGTAATTCAGACCCAACTCTGGAGCCGGAAATGAACATTTGGGAAGGTATTTATCCATCTGTTTGTCCATCCATCTATTCATTTATCCATCCATCCATCCATCCATCCATCCATCTATGCTAAAGGAATGTCTCTGTGTTAGATTTTTATCCTGTGATTCAGGGACTCATTTAAAGAATTTATGGAAAAGGACAGTTCCTATGATCCTTAGAAAAGTAATTTTCAAACCTCATTTTTGTTTGAGAAATATGTTCTCTAAATGAATGCTCTACAGGGACTACTTACTTGAAAGATATCAAAGTAGAACCTTCTTTTCTTACAGATAGTAGTGTGATAAATGTTTTCTCATTCACTCAGGAAGTTTCTTAAGGTTATCTTGAAAATCCTTGGGAAAAAACCTGGTGCCCTTAAAGGTGCCATTTTAAAACAACTATCTTGTATTGTTTCTTGAGTAATAACTCAATTATCACAGACAGCTTACTAACAGCTGATGAGAATGATGTCTGAAGTAAAGTGATGCTCTGTTATGGTTTGAAAAAATAAAAGGTCTATAGTTTTCAAACACAAGGAGAATGTTATCATAGTTGATATTTAATTATGAAAATTAAGGAACTCATTGTAATTCTACTTCAAATGCAAGGGTATTCTATCTCTGCCTAAAGATAGATGTCAGGACAGCCTGTAGATCTATCTAGAATATTTTCATGAATCACAAGATACACTCTATCTACATTCAAACCCAACTTCTAGTTAATCTGTTTATCTTGTGAAATGGCTTGACTAAAGGAAATTCTTCCTTGGACCATATTTAGAGCCACTGTTTAAGCCTTACTGGACCACCTTTAGTATCAGCCATTTTTTGTTTTTACATAGCTAAATACATGGATGTATTGATCCTGCCTCATTTACATTTTGAGCTATTTACATTATGAGTCCTTGACATTTTGATTCAAACTTTAAAGACCAGATCTGTAGCCACCTACATTTTTGTCCCCATGTATTTCCACAATTTTTTTATTGTTGGGATATAAGAAAATGAGATCAAAATGTCACGTATCTTTTGTAATCAGTGCAAACTTCCTACAAGGATATCACTTATCTAGAAGATTCATTAATGGTCACTCACATGGTAGGTTTTATAAGTGTATTAAACTCAGATATCGGAACTAGTTTTTGAGATTTGTAAGTCCTGATACTGCCTGTCAGTGTCTTGTCAGGGACAGCCATTGTGATGCAAGAAAACATGAGCAGTAGAATTCAGTTGAAAATTGCTGGTTTTGGCCTTGGCCAGTTAGTTGGCTCAGTGGTAGAGCATCAGACGGCATGTGGATGTCCTGGTTTTGATTCCCAGTCAAGGCACACAGGAGAAGTGCTCATCTGCTTCTCCATTCTTCCCCCTTAATTCTCTCTCTCCCCCTCTTCTCCAGACATTGTTCAAATGAGTAAGTTGGACCCCAGGCACTGAGGATGGCTCCACGGCCTCTCTTCAGGCACTAAAGTGGTGTGGTTGCCAAGCAATGGAGCAGCAGCCTCAGATGGTCAGAACATCAGCCCCAAACTGGGGTTGCTGGGTGAATTCCAGTCCAGGTGCATGCAGGAGTCTGTCTCTCTGCCTCCCTGCCTCTCACTTGATAAGGCAAAAGAAAGAAAGAAAAAAAAAAACCTCCTGGTTTCACTTCTTAGACTTCAAAAGCTGTGCAGAACTTCTGTTTTCTTCAAGTCTCCCTAGTGTCTCTGGATAGAAATAAAACCAGAGTTATATTCCAGAGTACCAAAACCCTTAGTCTAGTTATTTTACTTCTGTATTTGTCTATAATAAACAAAGTTAGGAAAAAGGTTAATGATGTACAAGACACATGTGTCACATATCTCAACTTCTATTTTCATGGGAGGCATAATTAATCAGAGTTGGTCTTGCCTGGTTCAATCTATTTGCCATTCCTAATTTAATACATTAAAAATAAATAAAAAATAAGATGATTTTGGAAAACATAATACTTAAGCAAACAAACAAATAACCCTACAAACCAAACAGAATAAAAAAAGATTGGGTTGCTATAATGAAATCAGAGCTGAAAACTGAAGAAAGCTGCCTGACCAAGTGGTGGCACAGTGGATAGATAGTCCACATGGGATGCTGAGGACCTAGGTTCAAAATCCCAAGGTCACTGGCTTGAGTGCAGGGTTGTCAGCATGGGATCATAGACATGATCCATGGTCACTAGCTTAAACCCAAAGGTCACTGGCTTGAACCCAAGGTCGCTGGTTTGGGCAAGGCGTCATGGGCTCAGCTGGAGCCCCTCCCCACCCAGTCAGGACACTTATGAGAAAATAATCAATAGACATCTAGAATACCACAACTACAAGTTGATGCTTCTCTCATCTCTCCCTTCATGTTGTCCCCCCCTCTCTCTTACTCTCTTTCTCAATTAAAAACAAACAAACAACTATATGTCATGAATTCAGAATAACAACCACAAATGGTCCATCCATTACACAGTAACCTAGGTCTCTAGTCATTTTTCCAGTGACACACTCTACAAATGTCAATGCTCCTACTGAACTTTGTGGTTATATACTTACAATTTTAGGGAACACCATTCTCAGGGTAACATGTAAATGGCAACCCCTAAAGATGAGTGGGGAATAGCCTGCTCATCTACACATAGACACCTTGACCACTATGATGTTTTCAAACATCCTCCTTTGTCCTCAGCATTCTGACTCCTCCTCAGTCATTTTCAGCAGATGACTTTTCCAGCAGATGCAATTAGAACTACAACAAAATTCTGCTGCCAAGTTCACAAATATTTCTGCATCAGTCTCCACATTTTTCTACTGTGCTACTGATGAAAATTGCAGTCTTATTTCTTGTCCAGAAATAAGTACTCCACTACCAATTATGGCCTTTTTCTCAATATCTTTAAATTAAATGCATTTATAACTTATCCTCTCGGTTGAAGTCTATCAAAATGTTTCTACCTGAAAATAGCCCTCCTCTCCATCCAGTCTTTTCCTGTTGATTCTGCCTTACAAATGCATGTATCTAAGCAGTCTGGTTCTCCCCATTTGCACCACTGCCACATAGTTCGTCCTCCCTCACCTGGACCCCTCCAATATCTTGAGCATGATCAATACAGTGCTTGGTGCTGCTTCTCAGTCTTTTAACAGGACACTCTGTCAGTGTTATCTCCACACCAGCTCTCCAAATCTTCCCTCATTTTCTCATATCTGTTGGACTGCTTGTCCTCTCAAAGCCTTTGTCAGCACTTACTTATGCCTACAGAACTCTTTCTTTGCACAGGGAAGTGCTATTCTCCTTCATGACTTAGTGTTACTTCCAATAAAAATAATTCCTAAACTCCCAAGCTAGGTTGAGTAACCCTGTTATATATTCCTATGGCAAACAGATAATCCAGCTGTTCATTTGTTTGTTTGTTTTTAGCCACATCAAATAACACCTATTTAATAGTTCACAATTTATAAGTCAGACATCCAGACATGGTGGAATTGGGTTCTCTGTTTAGGGCCTCAAAAAACTGAGATCAAGATATGGCTGGGCTGCATTTCCTCTGGAGGCTTTGTGAAAGAATCTGTTCCAAACTTATTCTTGTTTCTGGCTGAATTCAATTCTTTTTGCTGTAGGACCAAGGTTCAGTAGTGGGATTCAGCTGGTTCACACTGGTTTGATAGAACTAATACCTAATTTTTGTTGAATTCAGCAAACCGGTTGTAATCGGGGTGCTCTCTAAGGTGGGCACCAGGACAGCCGCCCAATGTGAAAGTCTCAAATTTATATTACTTACTCTTTTTTAACATTTATCTGAGCAACAGCATATTCTAAGCAACCCTAGTAATGTTCATTCTGTCCATAAGTGAAAAAAATTGCAAGTTAGAATGCCAATCAAGAAGCAATATGAAGCCTGACCAGGCGGTGGCGCAGTGGATAGAGCGTCGGACTGAGATGCGGAAGACCCAGGTTCGAGACCTCAAGCTCGCCAGCTTGAGCGCGGGCCTATCGGTCTTGAGCAAAAGCTCGCCAGCTTGGACCCAAGGTCGCTGGCTCCAGCAAGGGTTGACTTGGTCTGCTGAAGGCCCATGGTCAAGGCACATGTGAGAAAGCAATCAATGAAAAACTATGGTGTCGCAATGGCAATGAAAAACTAATGATTGATGCTTCTCACCTCTCTCCGTTCCTGTCTGTCTGTCCCTATCTATCCCTCTCTCTGACTCTCTCTCTCTGTCTTTGTAAAAAAAAAAAAAAAAGAAGCAATATGAAAATACAATATTATAAATAACAGTTTTATTGTTTTTTGTCAGATATTATTTAATATTTTTTCATTAATATTTTTAAACTCTCATAACAATCTAGTTTGTGTGCCTCTTTTATTGTTCTTATTTAAATATTAAATGCATGAAATAATAAACTACCTTTTGGTATATCTTTTTTTATACTTAAAACAGTCAGGGCAGAGAACCAGCTGTTAAATTATCTGAATCCCACCACTGCCTGGGTCCATGTTCCCTCACTACCTGTCAGCTGGGTGGTCACCCTCAACTCTGAGGCCACTCATTTCTTGGGACTTGGTCTTTTACATCTTGAAAGTCAGCAGTGGAATGTTGAATCCTTCTCATGTTTTGAATCTGACTACCCTTCTATAATCTTTTAAACAATATGCTTATTAATATCTAATTCTTTATTTAATCACTTACTCATTTTCTTATCTAAAATGGGAGTAATATGCCTGTTCTATTCTAAGCTAGCACTAGGGATCGAGCACAGATTTTTGTACAAACTTAAGTACTCAATGGAAACTTTGACTTATTTTGAAAATAATGAACAATAGATGGCAGAGTTGAAAAAAATTTCATTTTAGGTCTTATTTTAAGTATGTTTAACTGGAGCTTAAGAAACTTTGTTAAAATTCTACAATGCATTTACCTACTAGCTTGTTTAGTAAACTGAAGTGTCCTGGTTTATGCATTTGAGAATATGAAACAACATTCTTCTACTAGTAAAATGTTGAAGAGAACTTTGCCATCAAAAAAGCAACAAATGAGGAATGAATAAATGAGAATGAAAAATACCAGAGAACTAAAAATACAGTAAAGAGAAATCTAAATAATATTAGCATGGGCTCTTTCAGTGACCTGAAACTTTTCATGCAATCACTCAGTTAGGTAAGGCAAGTAACCTGGTATGATTTTTCTTCCATTGATATCTCCACTTTAAGTTTTTCAAGTAAAGCTAATAGATTCTTTTTGTTATTCTATATCTTATCCATTGAACAATTGTATATCCAGTCTCAGTGCCAAACTTAGAAATATAAAATGGCTATTATGTGACTTTACTATTCAACATTCTTCACCTTACAATTTTTAGTATATTTGTGTCAGCCTTGCCATCTAATTAATACAAAAGAAATTCCATATACACTTGCAGAGCACCTGCTTTTCTCTATCTAATTGCTTGTGATGAATACTTAAGATATATTCTTAATTAAGAATAATCACTTTTTGGTTTTTTCTGTATTAGGAAAGCTGCCTGAATATTTTATAGGAATACTTTAGACAGAAGCTCTACCACCACAGCCCCAACAATTAAGTTTATAGGTGTGTATTTGAATATTTATTGCTCAGAAAAATTAGGGGATATTTCAAAATGAATATGGAGCGATAAAATATCCCCTAATATTTGTGATCAGTATACTTAACTTGTTTAATTCATTTAACTTAAATACGCAACAATTTCAAAAATTACTAAAAAATCATAAATTTTTATTTTAAAAAAGAAAGATGTCTGTGAAATAAGAACCAAGGCTATTTAAATTATTTATCTTCCAAAAAGAGGGCCTTTGAGGATCCCATAATAAAAGCTATAGTAATCCACTTGCTTAATATCTAATCATCATAAAAAAATTTATTCTGTAACTAAAAAGAAAGCTCATTTTTTTTAATTTTATTTATTTTAGAGAGGAAACACAGAGTGAGAGAGAGAGAGAGAGAGAGAAAAAGAGAGAAAGAGAGAAAGGGGGGAGGAGCTGGAAGCATCAACTCCCATATGTGCCTTGACCGGACCAGTGCAGGGTTTTGAACTGGCGACCTCAGTGTTCCCAGGTCGACGCTTTATCCACTGCGCCACCACAGGTCAGGCAAGAAAGCTCATTTCTTAAGAGACAGCAGAAAAGAACAACTAGATAGAACAAATCTATGACATTTTGTCATTTTGGAATTCAGATCATTGAAGATAGAAAAGAAGATTTGTTGAAAAATTAAACTCATGGGGCCATGAAAAAGAAGAAAATATTGCCTTTTGCAACAACATGGATGTACTTGAAAACTATTATATTAAGTGAAATAAGCCAGGTAGAGAAAAATATATATCATATGACCTCACTCATTTGAGAAATCCAAGGAACAATGTAAACTGAGGGACAAAATTAAACCGAAAAGGAAGGGGGGAGAGAGCTGTTGGGAGGTGGGCAAGGGAGATATTGAGGGAAATATGGGGGAGGGAGGATGCAATCTGAGCGACACTAGAATCTATGGAACCACAATAAATTAAATTAAATAAATAAAATTTAAAAAAATTAAACTCATACACACACACATACACACACACAAAGAAGCTCATGGAAAAAAGATAGGCTTAAGGGAATGTCAGAGAAATGGCACTGTGAGGAGGGCTCCTGATACCTCTCCCTGAAATTTCAACAAATTCAACAACTAGAGACAGAAAAACAATCCCAAGAGCATCTGAAATACACATACATCAAACAAAGGTATGATGGGGCAAAAAAGTGCCTGGGAAACCACTCTGAAGAAAATAGGACAAACAACGTAGTATTTTGCCTCCCTCACGGACCCGAGGAAACTTTTTTCCACTTGGAACTGAGAGGAAGGGAGGGCTAGAAGACATTCAAGCCGAGGAGAGAGTGTGCCCGTGGCTCAACCTACAAGGAGCTAACACCAGCAGCAAACCCCAGCAGAAGTGGGTGAGTGGCCTGCCTGCAGAATGGACTTTATTTACGCCGGTCTGCAGATCAGTGAGCATGAGCAGTGTATTGCTTTGTGATGAATACTTAAGATATATTCATAATTGAGAATAATCATTTTTTGTTGTTTTTTTTTTGTATTAGGAAAACTGCCTGAATATTTTATAGGAATGCTTTAGACAGAAGCTCCACCACCACAGCCTCAACAATTAAGTTTATAGGCGTGTATTGGAATTTTTATTGCTCACAAAAATTAGGGAATATTTTAAAATGAATATGAAGCGATAAAATATCCCCTAATTTTTGTGATCAGTATACTTAACTTATTTAATTCAACCTACTAGCACCTCGGGCGTGGGTGCCAGCATTCCCAGATGGAGGGGCTGGGTCAGAGACTGTTTGGAGTGCACAAAAACCAGCTTCCCTACCCCCGGACTCCTCTGGGCAGGGCACCTCCCCCATCCATGCAGGCTAAAAAGAAAACTATGGAAGTGCTGGGGGAAGGGTGTGAAGGCACACAGGCAGCTTGTGAACAGCCTAACAAGAGCAGACCCACAGATCACTGAAAGGAACCTAACGCACAATCTGCTCACTGCCCTGCTGGCTTATGCTGGTAGTGGCTCTGGCTGACAAGGTCTTTTTTCCCAGGTCTATAAATTAAAAGAACTCAGAGAAGGGACTTGATAGTTCTTAGGGCCTCTCACTCAGCAGGCAGTGGCTGGGGCAACTTCCTGCCAGCCAATACAAGGTAAAAACACATATTCCTACAGAACAGACCTCAGAGAACACTGCAGAAGTTGGGGGGCTGGGCTGTAGGCTTCCCAGCAAGGGAGAAGCCTGTGAAGAGCAGACCTGTAGACCGCTAAGGCAAATTTAACTAGACATACCTGGGGAACTGCTGGGCAGATAAAATATATTATGCTCACTTTGTTAAAGATGGAGCTGCCCACATGGAAACCCGTCACCCAGGTGATATTATTTGCCCTTATGCTTGCGGTGGGTGTGGGGGAAAGGCTGTAATATAAGCAGGCCAGGTCGTTATGGCCTAAGGATTAGTTTTAAGAGTAAACTCTTCTCCACACCCTTGACTGATTGGATGATGTAGGGTGGTGCTCTCTCCTGAGGAATCCCATTATGTCTCAGATGGGTGGCTTTGTATCAGAGACTTTCTTGTTTGTATAATTGGATTAAAGGTTTTGAATCTACGCTATAAAGTGGGGCAGGCCAGGAACTTGCTCTTGGTTCCTGAGGTACTAGAGAGGAGAGCAGATTAAGGCCACATGAAGGCCAGGAGAAGCAGCCAAGATGGCAGAGTGCTGAGGGAGAAGCCAGTTTGTTAAGAGTTTGTGCTGGAGGAGATGGGGAACAGAGGTGAATAAGTCTGGTGAGCTAGAAACCTTTGATTCTAGGAAACTTGGATAAGTCAGTAGCTTTGTGAGCACTGAATGTGTGGGTTTTGGAGCCCAGTGTGTGTTTTTGCTTGCCTGCCGGGTGCAAGGTAGAATTAAAGCTGATGGCTCACCAGTTCTTGGCTCCGTTGTTTCATTACCAACTGTCCGAATCTAATGCAAACCTGCACCGGCCGGGCTGCTGTGATGGTGGCCCTGGCTATTGGCTTTACAGGAACCTTAGAAAGGAGCCTGCTCAGAAGTCAGCTCAACTTTGGAGTTAATATTTTCTACTTACTATGGCCCAAGGAGAATGAAATATTTGGCCTGAACTATCACAATTTCTTTGAAGTCATGGAATAGTAAAAAAAAATAATAATAATATGAACAAAAAAAAAATAAAAGAAGTCAGCTCGCCCCCCTGCTTGCTTAAACTGGTAGCTCTGGTCAGCAGAGCTTTTTATACCCAGAGCTGTGCTTTAAAAGGACCTGGAAGAGGGACTTGGCAGCTTTTAAGACCTCTTGGTCTGCAGGCAGTGTCTGGGGCATCTTCTTGCCAGCCAATATAGGTTACAAAGTGCAAAAAACCTGGGGAGAGTAGTCCTGTGAAACACTGAGGCATACTAGACATATCTAGAGCAGGGGTCCCCAAACTTTTTACATAGGAGCCAGTTCACTGTCCCTCAGACCGTTGGAGGGCCGCCACATACAGTATTCATATACTAACCACCAATGAAAGAGGTGCCCTTTTCAGTAGTGCAGCGGGGGCTAGATAAATGGCCTCAGGTGGCCACAATTTGACCCATGGGCCATAGTTTGGGGACCTCTGATCTAGAAGCTCAAAGAAAGACACCTGAGGAGTAATTAGCTCCCAGCCCTGCCTGATTACTCTTGCAACTCGGGCTGGCAAGGCCTTACCCAAAACCCTGTGTTGACTGGGGACAAAAGGGGGTTTTGACAGCTCTTAGAGCCTCTTGGTCTCCAGGCAGTGGCAGCGGCAACTTCACAGCTGGGTCCCCAGACTGCTGATTCAGGAAGGAGAGACTGGGGGAGAGGCTCCAGGAAAACAAACTCTCACATTGTCAAAGCTTGCAAATGCTAACAAGCCCTGCCTACCAACGGGACTGAGGCCTAGTTTATGTCATTGCCATAATGACACATCAACAGCAAATCTTTACCCAAGAGTGCCACATGGGCAGAACCTGGGGTGCCATGCCACCGGCCAAAAAGAGAGAAAAAGAAGAAAAAAGAAGATAACCTCTCAAAACCAGAAAAAAGTCTACAGTCTTTATAACTTTTTCCATTCTTTTTTCCTTTTTTTTTTTTTTTGTATCTTTTTTCTTTCACCTTGGTCCTTTTATCCTCTCCCCATTTTATTCTTTTCTTTTCATTTTGAACTTTATTACCTATAAATGTTACATTTTCCATTCTTCTCCCTCTCTCTCTCTCTCTCTCTCTCTCTCTCTGAGGGTTACATTCCAAAAACCTTAACTCTTTCCCTTTTTTTTCTCTTTGTTTTCGTCCTCTCTTTTGTTATTTTTTCTTTTCTCTTTCAGTTTCCCTCTTTTTGTCTCATTCAATCCTCACTAACAAACAAATTATTTTATTTTGGATTCAAATTTTTTCTTTGTGGCATTTTGTGTGCTTCTTACTTTGCTGTTTATCTCATTAGCATTCCCCCCAACTCCAGCTCTCCATGCTATGTATTTTTTGTTTCACTTAATATAATAGAAATTGCATCTTTCACTGTATTTTTTCTTTTTTTATTCTTCTTTTTCTTTCACTATATCTCTCATTTGACCATCACTTACAAATTATTTTATTTTTGATCAAAATTTTTTCCTTGTAGCATTTTGTGGGTTCTTACCTCATTTTTTGCCTCTTTTTCACTTCTCCCCAAATCATGCCTTTTGTTCTATGTAATTTTAGTTCCATTTAGCACAATATAATTTTTAGTTTTTCACTGTATTTTCTCAAAATAATTTTTTTAAGTTTTTATCTTTATTTTTTTATTCTTTATCAAGTCCTATATGTGTTATTAAAAATACAACTCTCAAATGCCATTTTAAAAAAAAAAGAATATCATGGATACAAAAGACAGAGATGTAGCTCAAAGAGATGAGAAAAAAAATCTATGAAAAAAATATTAATAGCTTGGAGACCTTAAAGTTAAATTACAGAGAATTTAAAATTGAAGTCCTGCCTGACCAGGCAGTGGCACAGTGGATGGAGCATCAGACTGGGATGCGGAGGACCCAGGTTCAAGACCCCGAGCTCGCCAGCTTGAGAGCGGGCTCATCTGGTTTGAGCAAAACTCACCAGCTTGAACACAAGGTCAAGCAAGGGCTTCCTTGGTCTGCTGAAGTCCCGTGGTCAAGGCACATGTGAGAAAGCAATCAATGAACAACTAAGGTGTCACAATGAAAAACTGATGATTGATGCTTCTCATCTCTCTACATTCCTGTCTGTCTGTCTGTCCCTATCTCTCTCTCTGAGTCTCTCTCTGTCCCTGTAAAAATTTTAAAAAAAGAAATTAAAAAAAAATTGAAGTCCTAAAAATACTCAGGGATACACAATAAAGCACAGAAAGGCAATTAGGGAGCTCAAAAAAAATTCAATGAACAGAAAGAATACATCACCAAGGAAGTTGAAACTATGAAAACAAATCAAATAGGGATGAAAAACACAATTTAAGAACTGAAAAATGAGATGACAAGCTTAGCTAATAAAACATACCAGATAGAGGAAAGAATTAGTGACATAGAAGACAGGCAACTAGAGGTACTACAGAGAGAAGAGGAGAGAGACTCACAAATTAAGAAAAATGAGATAGCCCCACAGAAATTGTCTGACTCCATCAGAAAGAGCAACATAGGAAAAATGGGTATATCAGGAGTAGAAGAGAGGAAAATAGAATGGAGAACATATTCAAACAAATAATAGATGAGAACTTCCCAAGCCTGTGGAATGAACTAAAGCCTCAAATTCAAGAAGCAAACAGAACACCGAGTTATCTTAACCCTAACAAACCTACTCCAAGGCACATCATAATGAAATTGACACAAACCAATGACAAAGAAAAATTCTCAAGACAGCCAGGGAAAGAAAGAATACAACATATAAAGGAAAGCCCATTAGATTATCAACAGGTTTCTCCACAGAAACTTTACAAGCTAGAAGAGAGTAGACCCCAATATTTAAAGTTCTGAAAGAAAGGAACTTCCAGCCAAGAATACTATACCCATCAAAGCTATCCTTCAAATATGAAGAAGAAATAAAAAGCCTCACAGATACAACAAAGAAGAAAGAATTTATTACTAGAAAACGCCGACATCAAGAAATACTAAAGGAGGTTTTCCGACCAGATACAAAGGACAAAATAAAACAAAACCACAAAAGGGGGCAAGATGGCAATGGAGTAGGCGAACGTACCAACTTCAAACTCCCAGAACCAAAGTGGATTATAACTTAATTTTAAGAAATATCCTCTGGATAAACCAACGTTGAACTAAACTAAAAGGACTCTTCAACCAAGGAACACTGAAGAAGCCACATTGAAACTGGTAGGAAAAGCAAAAAACGGAAAGGCCTGCCCAGCTTCCCGAAGCAAAAGTCAGCCCGGAGAGACTTGTGTGATGGGAAAAGAGGTTAGCAAAAGGGTAGTGTTGGGCAGATAAAATATATTATGCTCACTTTGTTAAAGATGGCGCTGCCCACATGGAAGTTCGTTGATATTAGTGTGTGTTCTGGAACAGGCTGTGGGCAGGCAGGGTCATTATAGCCTAAGGCTTAGTTTAAGAGTAAGCTCTTCCCCACAACCTTGACTGATTGGATGATGTAGGGTGGTGCACTCTCCTGAGGAATCCCATTATACAGAGACTTTCTTGTTTGTATAATTGGATTAAAGGTTTTGATTCTATGGTATAAAGTGGGAGAGACCAGTAGCTTGATCTCTCTCTCTTGGTTCCTGAAGTATTAGAGAGGAGAGCAGATTAAGGCCACGTGAAGGCCAGGAGAAGCAGCCGAGATGGCAGAGTGCTGATGAAGAAGCCAATTTGTTAAGAGTTTGTGCTGGAGGAGATGGAGAACAGAGGTGAATAAGTCTGGGGAGCTAGAAACCTTTGATTCTAGGAAACTCGGATAAGTCAGTAGCTTTATGAGCACTGAGTGAGTGGGTTTTGGAGCCCAGTGTGTGTTTTTGCTTGCCCGCCGGGTGCAAGGTAGAATTAAAGCTGATGGCTCACCAGTTCTTGGCTCCATTGTTTCATTACCGACTGTTCGAATCTAATGAGAATCTGCATGGGTCAGGCTGCTGTGATCCTGACTGCGACTACTGGCTTTACAGGTAGAGACCTGGGTCCCAGGAACAAAACCCCAGCCTGCTGCCCCAGAGCCTAGAACAGGCGTATGGACAGTACTTAGCTGTGAAACAGGATAGGATACTGTTTGTGAGAAAGAGACAGTTTTCACAGACCAAGGATTCTTTTTAAAGGGATGGCGCAGAAAACCTCTTTCACAACCACTCACCTGTGGCTCCGATTAATGAGGAGAGAATAGAGAACCAGAGCAGTGGAATGAGAGTTTGGTCTGGAAGGCACAGGGCAAAAAACTTTGAGGGACAGCCACCCTAAACACTGGGATGAGTCACTTCACAAATCTGAAACAATAGTTCCCCTAGGACCAGCAAGGGGAAGCAGGACACCAGCCAAACAGGCTTCCCCATGGCAAATAGAGCACAGCCACTTAGCAGGAAGGAGCTTTTAGGACTAGAGTATGGAGTGTTAGGGTCTGAGCTGCAGAAACCACACCCACCCAGCTGACAGCTTGTTAGAGGATGAACAGTGATGGGACACAAAAGCAGGGTTCCGTCAGCGGGGGCAAAAGCTGAGCCAGCTGGCATGAGCTCAGTCTAGCCCAGTAGGGGGAAGAGATGCGCGAAAGTGGTCCGGCCGCTGTGGGCCCACCTGTGACTCCACCTGTGGGGGAAAAACAGGAGCCCAAAATGGGCAGAGATCTACTGCTGGGCAGGGGTAAGGGGTCATTAAGACTCACCTGGCCTTCAAGGCTTGAAGCCCTGCATAAACCAGCTTGATCCATGTGGGGGAAGGCTGAAAGCTTGGAAAAAAGCAGAGGTCTGCAGCAGAGCACGTGCCAGCAGCCCCACCTGGACAAGGAACCGAGGCTTGTGGCCCTGCACGAGCCGGCTCTGACGACGGGGGCAGGGCAGAAGCCCAGAAATGGATAGAGGCTCGCATCTGAGCATGTGCCCACAGCACAGCACAGCCGGAAAAGTTGGCAGCTGGGGACCAGCAGCTGAGCAAAGGTGCTCACCCCTGCCCTTGGTGCCCAGGATTGTGGCCCTAGTATGGTGCATAATCCCACCAGTGGGGGAGGGGCGAAGGCCAAGACTGGCTGAGGCTATAGAGCCAGGCTCAAGAACACAGCCCTTCCAGCAGAGGAGAGGTAGAAGCCACAGCAACAGCTGCAGTAGGCCGGTGCCGGCAACACCCATATCCAACCACCTTAGGCAGTGTCAGAGTGGGTGGTAGGCCTGAAGACAGATCACACCTAGGGAACACAGAGGAAACACCATTAAATTCCAGTAGCCAAACCCTTCTTATAGACAGACAAAATGGGCAGGCACAGAAATGCAACCCAAATGAATCAAGCGAAATCCCCAGAGAAGGACCTGAATGAATCAGATATAACCAAATTACCAGATGCAGAATTTAAAATAATGATTGGTAGGATGTTCAAAGAGCTTAGAGCAACAATAGATTGTCATTACGAACACCTAAATAAAAAGATAGCAAGTATAAAAATGGATATTGAAATAATAAAAAAGAATCAGACAGATATGACAAATACAGTATCAAAACTGAAGACCACAATGGAAGGAATTAAAAGCAGGATAGATGAAGCTGAGGATCGAATCAGAGAGTTAGAAAACAAAATAAACAAAGGCACAGAACCAGAGCAGAAAAAAAAGAAAGAGAGACTCAAAAAATCTGAGGAACTCTTAGGGAGCTCTGTGACAACATGAAGAGAAATAACATTCGTGTTATAGAGGTTCCTGAAGAAGAAGAGAAAGAACAAGAAATAGAAAATTTGTTCAATCGAATCATAGCAGAAAACTTCCCTAAATAAAGGCTAGAAAACGTCTCAAACATTCAAGAGGCAGAGAGAACTCCATTGAAAAGAAACCCAAAGAAATAGACATCAAGACACATCATAGTTAAAATACCAAAGCTAAGTGATAAAGAGAAAATTTTAAAAGCTGCTAGAGAAAAAAAGGCTATCACCTACAAAGAAGCCCCCATAAAGATGACATCCACTTCTCAACAGAAACACTTGAGGACAAAATAAAATGGCAAGATATATTCGAAGTAATGCAGAACAAGAACCTACAACCAAGACTACTCTATCCAGCAAGGCTAACGTTTAAAATTGAAGGAGAAATAAAGAGCTTCCCAGGAAAAGTAAGCCTCAAGGAATTTATTAAAACCAAACCAATTCTGCAAGAGATACTAAGAGGCCTGTTGTGAACAGTTCAAAGAGAGAAAAGAATATAGCAAAAGAAGAATACAACTTTAAAGAATAAAATGGCAATAAACAACTACATATCAATAATAACCTTAAACGTAAAAGGATTAAATGATCCAATCAAAACACATAGGGTAGCTGTGTGGATAAAGAAACAGGACCCATACATATGCTGTCTACAAGAGACACACCTTAAAACAAAAGATGCACATAGACTGAAGGAAAAAGGATGGAAAAAATATTTCATGCAAATGGAAATGAAAAAAAAACAGGGGTAGCAATATTTATATCTGACAAAATGGACTTTAAAACAAAGGCTGTAGTAAGAGATAAAGAAGAACACTACATAATGATAAAGAGAACAATTCAACAGGAAGATATAACTATTATAAATGTCTACGCACCAAATATAGGAGCCCCGACATACATAAAGCAGACTTTGATGGATATAAAGGGCGAGGTTAACAGCAATACTATAATAGTAGGAGATTTCAATACCCCACTAACAACACTGGATAGATCCACAAGAAAGAAAATTAATAAAGAAACAGCAGACTTAAAGGATACACTAGATCAACTTGATTTAATAGATATCTTCAGAACTTTTCAACCTAAAGCAGTAGAATATACATTCTTCTCAAGCGCTCATGGTACGTTTTCTAGGATAGACCACATGTTAGGACACAAAAATGGTCTCAATAAATTTAAGAAGATTGAAATCATATCAAACATTTTCTCTGATCACAATGGCATGAAATTAGAAATTAACCACAAAAGAAAAACTGAAAAATACTCAAACAATGGGAAACTAAATAGCATGTTATTAAATAATGAATGGATTAACAATGAAATCAAAGAAGAAATAAAAAAGTTTCTAGAAACAAATGATAATAAGCATACATCAACTCAAAATTTATGGGACACAGCAAAAGCAGTACTGAGAGGGAAGTTCATTGCACTACAGGCATATCATAAGAAGCTAGAAAAAGCTCAAATAAGCAACCTGATTCTGCATCTAAAAGAACTAGATAAGCAACAGCAAATAAAACCCAGTACCAGTAGAAGGAAGAAAATAATAAAGATCAGAGCAGAAATAAATGACATAGAGACTAAGGAAACACTACAGAGGATCCATGAAACCAGAAGCTGGTTCTTTGAAAAAGTAAACAAGATTGATGAACCTTTAACTAAAGTCACCAAGAAAAAAAGAGAGAGGTCTCAAATAAATAAAATTAGAAAGGACAGTGGAGAAATAACAACTAACACAGCAGAAATACAAAGCATTGTAAGAAAATACTATGAAGAACTATATGCCAAAAAATTAGATAATCTTGGTGAAATGGACAAATTTCTTGAATATATAACCTTCCAAAAATCAATCTGGAAGAATCAGAACACCTAAACAGACCAATTACAACAAATGAGATTGAAACAGTTATCAAAAAACTCCCAAAAAAGAAAAGTCCTGGGCCTGATGGCTTCACAAGTGAATTCTATCAAAAATTCAAAGAAGAACTAACTCCTATCCTCCTCAAGCTATTTCAAAAAATTCAAAAGGAAGGAAGACTTCCAAACTCCTTTTATGAGGTGAGCATAATTCTGATGCCAAAATCGGGCAAAGACAACACAAAGAAAGAAAATTATAGGCCTATATCCCTGATGAATTGAGACACTAAAATTTTCAACAAAATATTAGCCAACCGGATCCAGCAATATATGAAAAAAATCATACACCATGATCAAGTGGGATTTATTCTGAAGAGGCAAGGCTGGTTCAATATTTGCAAATCAATCAATGTGATTCATCACATAAACAAAAGGAAGGACAAAAATCACATGATAATTTCAATAGATGCAGAAAAGGCATTGGATAAAATCCAGCACCCATTCATGCTCAAAACTCTCAGTAAAGTGGGAATACAGGGATCATTTCTTAACATGATAAAGGCCATCTACGATAAACCCACAGCAAACATCATACTAAATGGACAAAAATTAAAAGCAATCCCCTTAAGATCAGGAACCAGGCAGGGTTGCCCACTTTCACCACTTTTATTCAACATAGTTCTGGAAGTACTAGCTACAGCAATCAGAAAAAAATAGGAAATAAAAGGCATTCAAATTGAAAAAGAAGAAGTAAAACTGTCACTATTTGCAGATGATATGATATTGTATATAGAAAACCCTAAAGGCTCAGTCAAAAAACTACTGGACCTTATAAATGAATCCAGCAAGGTGGCAGGATATAAAATTAATACTCAGAAATCAGAGGCATTTCTATATACAAACAATGAAATGTCAGCAAAAGAAATTAAGGAAAGAATCCCCTTTACTATTGCAGCCAAAAAAATAAAGTACCTAGGAGTAAATTTAACCAAGGAGGTTAAGGACTTGAACTCAGAAAATTATAAAACATTGATAAAAGAAATCAAGGAAGATACAAACAAGTGGAAGCATATACCATGCTCATGGCTAGGAAGAATAAACATCATTAAAATGTCTATATTACCCAAAGCAATTTATAGATTCGATGCAATACTAATTAAAATACCAATGACATACTTCAAAGATATAGAACACATATTCCAAAAATTTATATGGAACCAAAAAAGAACATGAATAGCTTCAGCAATCTTAAAAAGAAAAAATAAAGCTGAAGCTATCACTCTTCCGGATATCAAGGTTTACTACAAGGCCATTGTATAAAGCCAGTAGTCAAGGCTACTATCACAGAAGCCTGACCCATGCAGGTTCGCATTGGATTCGGACAGATGGCAATGAAACACAGGAGCCAAAAACTGGTGAGCCATCAGCTTTAATTCTAGCTTGCAACCGGCGGGCAAGCAAAAACACACACTGGGCTCCAAAACCCACACATTCAGTGCTCACAAAGCTACTGACTTATCCAAGTTTTCTAGCATCAAAGCTTTCTAGCTCACCAGACTTATTCACCTCTGTTTCCCATCTCCTTCTGCACAAACTCTTAACAAACTGGCTTCTTCCTCAGCACTCTGCCATCTCGGCTGCTTCTCCTGGCCTTCACGTGGCATTACTCTGCTCTCCTCTCTAATACTAACCTCAGGAACTCAGGAACCAAGAGAGAGATCAAGCTACTGTTCTCTCCCACTTTATAGCAGACTCAAAACCTTTAATCCAATTATACATAAAGAAAGTCTCTGATACAAAGCCACCCATCTGAGCCATAATGGGATTCCTCCCTACATCACCACCCTACATCATCCAATCAGTCAAGGGTGTGGAGATGAGCTTACTCTTAAAACCAAGCCTTAGGCCATAATGACCTGGCCTGCCTACATTAGTGCTTTTCCCCCAAAGCCATCTCAAGCATAAGGGCAAATAATATCACCTGGGTGACTGGCTTCCATGTGGGCAGCGCCATCTTTAACAAAGTGAGCATATTATATTTTATCTGCCGAACAATCCACCCCTATGCTCACTTTACTACCCACAATTTACACCACCGGTATCCCTGTACAAGGAAATGAGTACAATACACAAATTACAGCAATAGTACAAATCATACAGTTTCAACAATTACAAAGGTACATTTCACCGGTCTCTGAGCACTTTACCAAAAGTGCAAAATGTCCTTGGCCTTCTCTCTTGCCATTTGAAAAGCTTCCCAGGGCAGGGGAGGGTCTCCAGCAAAGCCACCCCCCACCCCCATCAAGGTATTTCACATTGTCCAAAATCCATAAGTCCATTCAACAAAGGAGCCTGTGCCCATCTGGTCATAGTCCAGGAAATCAGTCCACACGCATAGGGCTTTAGCCTCCCCCTTCATTCCTGCCATCATTGCAGGTCTCACACTGTCCGAAGAAAAAGCACATGGCAATGGCAGTCAACATTTTCATCTCTGCTCTGGGGAGCATGATGGCAGCCACCCCTATGTCCCAAAATCGCAGACCTAATGGCAGCGTAGCTACTCCTTGCTGCTGGGCTCTCACCTTCTGGAGGCTGCGGATCACAATTCCAGCTGGATTCTCCTCATCCTCCAAAGAGGAACTGGAAACATCAGCTCCTGCTGCTGGACTCGAGCACCAGGCTGCCAGGCTCAAGCCCCAGGTTGCTGTCACCATCTGCTCAGCAGGTCTTACAACTCCAGCCCTGGCCGCAACTTTGGCCCCGGCCTCAACTCCGGGCCCGGCCTCAACTCTGGCCCCAGCCTCAGCTCCGGCCCAGGCCTTAGCACCAGCCTCATGCCACTGTTGGCTCTCCACAACATCCAGGACAATCTCCAGCTCACAAACCTGTGATTCCTTCTCCAGCGTCTGCTGCATTTCCAGGTGAATCTCTCAAACCTGGTCAGCCTCCTCCTCCAGCGCTTCCTCCAGCTCCAGGGTCAGCATCTCTTTCTCCCACATTTCCTCCAGCTCCGTCCACTGCTCAGTTTGCAGGTCCTGGGCGGCCTCTTCCATAGAGCTCTTGGTTTCCTCACGTATGGCTACAAAAGTCAACCAGCCAACAGTCCCCAAAAAAACAGCCATAGGGAACCATAACAGCAGCCAGTCCTCTACTCCACCGCTCAAAGGTGGTGGTGGCTCCATGCCGATCTGTATCAAATCCTGCCGACTAAGCCAAATGTAAAGCCAGTAGTCAAGGCTACTATCACAGCAGCCTGACCCATGCAGGTTCTCATTGGATTCGGACAGATGGCAATGAAACACAGGAGCCAAAAACTGGTGAGCCATCAGCTTTAATTCTAGCTTGCAACCGGCGGGCAAGCAAAAACACACACTGGGCTCCAAAACCCACACATTCAGTGCTCACAAAGCTACTGACTTATCCGAATTTCCTAGCATCAAAGATTTCTAGCTCACCAGACTTATTCACATCTCCTTCTGCACAAACTCTTAACAAACTGGCTTCTTCCTCAGCACTCTGCCATCTCGGCTGCTTCTCCTGGCCTTCACGTGGCATTACTCTGCTCTTCTCTCTAATACTAACCTCAGGAACTCAGGAACCAAGAGAGAGACCAAGCTACTGTTCTCTCCCACTTTATAGCAGACTCAAAACCTTTAATCCAATTATACATAAAGAAAGTCTCTGATACAAAGCCACCCATCTGAGGCATAATGGGATTCCTCCCTACATCACCACCCTACATCATCCAATCAGTCAAGGGTGTGGAGATGAGCTTACTCTTAAAACCAAGCCTTAGGCCATAATGACCTGGCCTGCCTACATTAGTGCTTTTCCCCCAAAGCCGTCTCAAGCATAAGGGCAAATAATATCACCTGGGTGACGGGCTTCCATGTGGGCAGTGCCATCTTTAACAAAGTGAGCATATTATATTTTATCTGCCGGACAGCCATTATACTCAAGACAGCCTGTTACTGGCATAAGAACAAGCACATTGATCAATGGAATAGAACAGAGAACCCAGAAATAAACCCACACCTATATGGACAACTGACATTTGACAAAGGAGAAAATAACATACAATGGAGTAAAGACAGCTTCTTTAACAAATGGTGCTGGGAAAATTGGACATCTACCTGCAAAAAAATGAAACTAGACCATCAACTTACACCATTCACAAAAACAAACTCAAAATGGATAAAAGACTTAAACGTAAACAGTGAAATTATAAGCATCTTAGAAGAAAACATAGGCAGCAAGCTTTCCGACATCTGTAGAAGCAATATATTTGCCGATTTATCTCCACCAGCAACTGAAATAAAAGGCAAGATAAACAAATGGGACTATATCAAACTAAAAAGTTTTTGCACAGCTAAAGACAATAAGAACATAATAAAAAGACAAACCACACAATGGGAGAACATATTTGACAGCACGTCTGATAAGGGGTTAATGACCAAAATTTATAAAGAACTTATAAAACTCAACACCAGGAAGACAAACAATCCAATTAAAAAATGGGCAAAAGAAATGAATAGAAATTTCACCAAAGAGGACATACAGATGGCCAATAGGCATATGAAAAAATGCTCAACATCACTAATCATTAGAGGAACGCAGATTAAAACCACAATGAGATATCACCTCACACCAGTCAGAATGGTGCTCATCAGCAAAACAACACAGAATAAGTGCTGGCGAGGATGTGGAGAAAAGGGAATCCTTCTGCACTGCTGGTGGGAATGCAGACTGGTGCAGCCACTGTGGAAAACAGTTTGGAGATTCTTCAAAAAATTAAAAGTCGAATTGCCTTATGACCCAGCTATCCCACTTATAGGAATATACCCTAAGAACACCATAGCACTGTTCGAAAAGAAGAAATGTGCCCCCATGTTCGTAGCAACATTGTTCACAATAGCGAAGATCTGGAAACAGCCCAAGTGTCTGTCAGAGGACGAGTGGATTAAAAAGCTTTGGTACATATATACTATGGAATACTACTCAGCCATAAGAAATGATGACATCAGATAATTTACAACAAAATGAATGGACCTTGATAACATTATACGGAGTGAAATAAGTAAAACAGAAAATAACTGAGAACAGCATGATTTCATACATAGGTGGGACATAAAAATGAGACTATGAGATATGGACAAGAGAGTGGTTGGTGGTTACGGGGTGGGGGGAGGGAGGGGAGGGTGGGATAGGGAGAAGGGGAGGGGCACAGAGAAAACCAGATAGAAGGTGACAGAGGACAATTTGACTTTGGGTGACGGGTATACAACACAATTGAATGATAAGAAAGGTGGAGATGTTTTTATTGTACATATGTTTTCTGATTTACTGGTGTCACCCCATTAAAATTAATAATAAAAAATTTGATACAGAAATAATATGCTTGTATATGACTTTTTTAGTAAGCATAATTACCAATATTGTAATTAATTTTGTAAGTTTCCCTTTTTTCCCACAGTTTTATTCACTTGTTCTTATTTGCTTTATTTTGCAGTTCCAGTTTGTATAAAAATGAGGGGAAGTACAATTTAAAATTAAATAAGTTAACAAGTTACTAGAAATTTTATAAGAAACAGATAATTGAGCTTTAAAAAAAAAAGAACTGTATACTAAAAAATTTAAAAATCTAGGTGAAATGGACAAATTTCTTGAATCATATAATCTTCCAAATATCAATCTGGAAGAATCAGAAAACCTAAACAGGACGATTACAACAAAAGAGATCAAAACTGTTATCAAAAAGCTCCAAAAAAACAAAACCCCTGAGCCCAATGGCTTCACTGGTGAATTCTAACAAATATTTAAAGAAGAACTAACTCCTATTTTTCTCAAGTTATTTCAAAAAATTTAAGAGAAAGAAACACTTTTAAGTTCCTTTTATGAGGCAAGCATAATTCTGATTCCAAAACCAGGCAAAGACAACACAAAGAAAATTATAGGCCAATATCCCTGATGAATTTAGATGCTAAAATCCTCAACAAAATATTAGCAAACCAGATCCAGCAATACATGAAAAAATCATACATCATGATCAAGTGGGATTTATTCTGGGGAGGCAAGGATGGTACAACATTCGTAAATCAATCAATGTGATTCACCACATAAACAAAAGAAAGGAGAGAAACAACATAATTTTAATAGATGCAGAAAAAGCATTTGATAAAATCCAGCACCCATTTATGATCAAAACTCTCAGCAAAGTGGGAATACAGGGAAAATACCTCAACATGATAAAGGCCATCTATGACAAACCCACAGCCAACATCATAATTAATGGACAAAAATTAAAAGCAATTCCCCTAAAATCACGAACAAGGCAGGGGTGCCCCCTTTCACCACTCTTATTCAATATAGTACTGGAAGTCCTAGCTACAGCACTCATACAAGAAGAAAAAATAAAAATCATCATAACTGGAAAAGAAGAAGTAAAACTATCATTATTTGCAGATGATATGATATTGTATATAGAAAACCCAAAAGGCTCAGTCAAAACACTACTGGACCTAATAAATGAATTCAGCAAGGTGGCAGGGTATAAAATAAATACACAGAAATCAGAGGCATTTTTATACATGAACAATGAAATGTCAGAAAGAGAAATTAAGGAAACAATCCCCTTCACTATTGCAACAACAACAAAAAATAAAGTACTAAGGAGTACATTTAACCAAGGAGGTAAAGACTTGTACCCAGAAAATTATAAAACATTGATAAAAAATCAAGGAAGATACAAACAAGTGGAAGCGTATACCGTGTTCATGGTTAGGAAGAGTAAACACCATTAAAATGTCTATATTACCCAAAGCAATTTATAGATTCGATGCAATACCAATTAAAATACCAATGACATATTTCAAAGATATAGAACACATATTCCAAAAATTTATATGGAACCAAAAAAGAACACAAATAGCCTCAACAATCTTGAAAAAGAAGAATAAAGTGGGAGGTATCACACTTTCTGATATCAAGTTATACTACAAGGCCATTGTACTCAAAACAGCTTGGACTGGCATTAGAACAGGCATATAGATCAATGGAACAGAACAGAGAACCCAGAAATAAATACACATCTTTATGGATAATTGATATTTGACAATGGAGGTAAGAGCATACCGTGGAGTAAAGATAGTCTCTTTAACAAATCGTGTTGGGAAAACTGGACAACTACCAGCAAAAAATGAAACTAGACCACTAACTTACACCATGCACAAAAATAAACTCAAAATGGATAAAGGACTTAAATGTAAGTCATGAAACTATAAGCATCCTAGAAGAAAACATATATCGCAGCAATATATTTGCTGATTTATCTCCACAGGCAAATAAAATAAAAGACAAGATAAACAAATGGGACTGTATCAAATTAAAAACTTTTGCACAGTTAAAGACAATATGAACAGAATAAAAACACAAGCCACACAATGGGAGAACATATTTGGCAATACATCTGATAAGGAGTTAATAACCAAAATTTATAAAGAAATTGTACAACTCCACACCAGGAAGACAAACAATCCAATCAAAAAATGGGCAAAAGAAATGAATAGATACTTCTCCAAAGAGAATATACAGATTGCCAATAGACAGATGAAAAAATGCTCAACATCACTAATCATTAGAGAAATGCAAATTAAAACCACAATGATATACCTCCTCACACCAGTCAGAATGGTGCTCATTAACAAAACAACACATGATAGGTGCTGGCGAGGATGTGGAGAAAGGGGAACCCTTCTGCACTGCTGGTGGGAATGCAGACTGGTGCAACCACTGTGGAAAACAGTATGGAGATTCCTCAAAAAATTAGAAATGAAACTGACCTTTGACCCAGCCATCCCACTTATAGGAATATATCCAAAGAACACCATATCACCGACTGAGAAATAGAAATGCACTCCCATTTTTACGGCAGCATTGTTCACAATAGCAAAGATCTGGAAACAGCCTAAGTGTTTGTCAGTGGACGAGTGGAATAAAAATCAGTGGTACATATATACAATGGAATACTATGGGGCCATGAAAAAGAAGGAAATATTACCTTTTGATATAATATGGAGGAACCTGGAAACTATTATGTTGAGTAAAATAAGCCAGGCAGAGAAAAAAACATATCATATTATCTCACTCATTTAAGAAATCCAAGGAACAACGAGAACTGAGGAACGGAATTGAGACAAAGGAGGGATCAAAGAGATCAGAGGAAAAGAGGATGGTGAGATAGGATGGGATAAACCTGAAGGGAAAGGGAGAGGGTGCTGTAGGGAGGAGGGCAAGGGATATGTTGAGGGGAATATGGGGGAGGGGCGATGCATTTGGGGTGACCCTAGAATGTATGTATCACAATTAATTAAATTTAAAAATAAAAGAAAGAAAACCAGATAGAAGGTGACAAAAGACAATTTGACTTTGGGTGATGGGTATGCAACATAATCAAATGTCAAAATAACCTGGGGATGTTTTCTCTGAACATATGTACCCTGATTTATCAATGTCACCCCATTAAATTAAAAAAACAATAGGATTACCCACATTTATCTGACTGTTGTTACATCGATTGAAAGTTGATGTAGTGCAAAAAATAATTCTAATAAAATTTAACTGTAAATTAAGTTTGAAGAATAAGTGCCCTTTCTTATTCTCTAACTAATCCAGACTTTGTCATAAGAGGAATAGAAAAAAGGAAATAAAGAAAATTCAGTTATTTGACCTTCGAAAATAATCTTTCCTTCAGCAACATATTACCTCTATTCCAAACTATTTAGGTTTATTTTAGTTTTATAAATATTAAAGGGTATATTAGACAAACTCACAGGGAAGCAAAGCTTTCTAGAGTGAGAATAATCAAATTTTCCCCTGAGGTTGACGCAGGAAGCTACTAGACCTGAGAAGACAGCACCTTCCAGCCAATCCAACCCTATCACTTAAAAAAAACATTCTTACTTACAGCTAATGATCCAAGATAAAGCCAAATGTCAGAAAGAGCTTAAATAAACCTAACTCATTTTAGAAAATAGCTTCATTTTTTTCCATTCATCCATACATCTTCTTAACTGAGATGTCAGCATATATAAATTAACTTATATAAGCTATAAGCTTGAGATCCTACAGCTTTCTCTAAACACTCTAAAAAGAGTGACATTAGGAAAATTTTTTCAAATTAAGTAAACTCTCATGTGAGCTCATCCAAAAGAAAATTAATTTACTCTAAGAAAGCTAAAAGAAGAATATACAGGTTTTATATATAAATATATTAAGTAAAAATGCTCACAACTGTTCTCTGTGCTGTGTAGTATGGCTTATGGATTAGAAGAAAGAATGGATTCAAAAATTTTCATAAGCATAAGAATGTAGTATTCCCCCATTATCTTCAGGGGCTACATTCCAAGATCCGCAGTGGATACCTGAAACCACAGATAATGCCAAACTCTATATATGCTGTTTTATTTTCTTACATGCATATGTATGATAAAGTTTAATTTATAAATTAGGCACAGTAAGAGATTAACAACAACTAATAATAAAATAGCACAATTATAATGATATATTATAATAAAAGTTATGTGAATGTTCTCTGATTGATAGCTAAGATAGCTACTACGTTATGAACACAACATACATATGCTGGACAAAGGGGGAAAAGCAGGATGATGCAAGATTTCATCATGTCACTCAGAATAGCACACAATTTAACACTTATGAATTTTCTATCTGAAAATTTTCATATAATATTTTCATAACGTAGTTGACCACAGGTAACTGAAACTTCAGAAAGCAAAACCTACAGATAAAGAAAAAAACTATCATATACAAATTCTAAGTGATATTATTGCTTTTCTGTTTGTAGACATCATCCAATTCCAAACATGCAGAATATAGAATAAAAAAATTGCTATTATTTTTATTTGAATAAACATTTCACCCACCACAACCTCTTTTATCAGAACTTCTCAGAAAGTGGTTTTCATCATTTCTATAGTAGTTCAACTTAATGACCATATATTCATGATATTACCATATCTAATTCATAATCAGTATTTCCTTGTGACTAATTTTGTAAGTGTATTATGATTCTGAATAATTTCTTCTAAAGAAATAAGTTGTAGAAATGCATTATTCAAGGTGAAATATTCCTCTATTCATTGTACTTGTCAATTTCTTTCAGCCTTAAGTGTACATTAAAACTTTTCTTAAGTTTTACTTTTTTTTAATTTACTGCTTTTAGTGAGCGTTTATTTTTGGGTGCCCAGCATGTGAACTCCTTTTTCTCTCTTTAGAATATGTTCCACCTGCCTGACAGGTGGTGGCACAGTAGATAGAGTGTTGGACTGGGATGCTGAGGACCAAGGTGCAAAACCTTGAAGTCGTCAGCTTGAGAGCAGGCTCATCTGGTTTGAGCAAGGCTCACCAACTTGAACCCAAGATTGCTGGCTAGAGCAAGGAGTCACTTAGTCTGGTGTAGACCCCCTGTCAAGGCACATATGAGAAAGCAATCAATGAAAAACTAAGGTGCCGCAATGAAGAATTGATGCTTCTCATCTCCCTTCCTGTCTATCTGTCCCTATCTCTCTCTCTCTCTCTCTCTCTCTCTCTCTCACACACACACACACACACACAAAAAAAAAAAAAGTTCCACCTTACAAGCCTTGATAAAAAGCACAATTTACAGTCCTTTATTGAACTTGAAATACTAGAAACATGCTTTTTCAGCCCCTCTAACTGCCTACCCCATAAGATATATAGAAAACTAGAGCTACAGATTCAAACATAACTTGAAGAGATTTCTTTCGAGAGAAGTACCACTGACATACAATTTCCATGGACATCTGTGGCAACAGTGTTAAGTGTGATATGACCACATATATTCAACGGTGGTATTATCAGAGTCTTCTCTGCTCTGTTCTGTCATGATTTTAACTGTGACCCTGGTTGTGTGGTTCCCCTATCACTCTTCTTCTTGTTCCAGGAAGTTCTATAGTCATTCTTCATTCTGTCAGCAACTCAGTATCATTTAAATAAATTTATAAGTCAGCCAACATTAATTAATATTGTGATACATTACTGACACATGGACAAAAAGGACAGTATTATATATAACTAAACTATAAATATATATTATGCATACAGTATATATATATAAAGTATACTTATAAACCTAAGCATTTTCTCTATTTTAGAAAAATAAAATAAGAACCTATTTAAGAGTAGAGCATATGAAAAATAAAAAGAAATACTTTAAAGAAAATGTATAATAACATAAAAATAATAAATCAGCATTAATTAGTTTACTAATAAGTAATTAGTTGGCTACAGAACATGGAAAGATAATTATTTATACTTACAGAAAATTATATGCCAGACACTATGCCAAACACTGTACTAACAACTCACCTAATCCTCATAACAAACTATAAAGTAGGTACTACTGTATATTAATATTGTGGATATAGATGAGGTACCTGAGGCTTATGAAGGTCAAACAATTGCTTTATTAATGCAATGAGTATAAAAAGTATACATGAACCTTGGTCCACCTGATTTTTTTAAAAATCTCTTAATTATCACAACATCCCCTTTGTGTTGTACTTATAGCTAATTTGTTAATCACCTAGATTATACATAGAAGGGTCATTTCACACTTTCAACAATAATTATAAAACCAAATCAAATATTAGAAATGACAAATTTTATGCAAATGACAAAGGTTTCTAAATTTAAATTACGCCCTTGCAAAAGATACTTTGCAATTCTCCAGTCAGTCATTTTGATATGCTCATTAGTACTCTTTATAAAAGTAATACAGTGTCTTAAAAAGCAGTAAGTTGGAAGTTTTCATTGAATAGATGTATGGTAGAATAAAAATCCAATTGCATAAGTTATTTCTATTTTCTAGCTTAATACATATTTACTTGTTTTACGAAATGCATAAATTCTCTGTTAATCAAAAGTTAGAAATTTTAATGTGGCCCATATTTTCTCTGTCCATATGAAATTTCTTGCATTTTTTATATATCTCCATATCCTGGCTCAGCAGAATGAAATACATAAGAGTATTTTTACCTGTGGTTTCTGGCATCCTTCAACATGATCCCAAAAGCAGTCAGAAAGTCATACCTAAGACAAAGCTGGATCCAGTACTCTAAAATTTATCTCTTTTCTCCAAGCTTCCCTTATATTTTTGTCAAATCTTTCATATATGTAAAAGCAGCCAACTGAAATAATCAGAATTATTTTTGTTAATACAGTTAATAATTTTGTTAATAACAACCAGATAATAGACCTGTGCCTTCCTAGAAAAAGTTGCTGGTTGAAGAACTCATAAGAGACATACAGGCACAAATCTTCAAGGAATTCATTCCAATTAATTTTTATTACCATCAGACTTTTAAATTTATTATGTTGGAGAGAGGTCATAGGGAATGCAGCAGGGGGTGACACTTAGAGGGCCACAACAATGCCTAAAGGTAGAGGATCAGGTTCCTTGAACAGACCCATGTTGAAAGGGTTCAGAATGAGCTGAGTCCAGGAGACAAATGATTTCAAGTTTCTTGTATATACAAATGTAATAATCAAGTATAGAAGCAAAAAAATTTCTAGAATAGAAAGATGAAAACTATCATTCTGTCATGCACAAATTATGATAGCTTTCTCAAACTTTAAATTTTTAAAAACATTTTCTGAAAAAGAATTTGTGCCAATTTCTAAAACATTTTTCTTTATTCATATGAATGGTAGAACTTGATATGCAATGTGGAAAGTAACTACCTTAATGCTGACTCTTACCTTGAATAGTTAAGTCTTCTGATGCCGCCACATGAACGACAAAAAATAGAAGTTATTTTTCCCTTTTTATAATCAAATTGCATTTAATTTAGTGATTTATCATTAAACTTATTTAATAGATATAGGTCTCTTTTTTTTTCCTTTTTATTAAATTTATTGGAGTAACACTGGTCAACAATATTATACAGTGTTCAGGTGCACAATTCTACAACACATCATCTGTACACTGTATTGTGTATTCACCACCCTAAGTCAAGTCTGTATCCACTCCACTTATACCCTCCTTCACCTCCCCTACTTCTACACCCTGGCATTACATACTGTCATCTGTGTCTGAGAGTTCTTTTCATTTTTCTTTTTTGTTTAATCCCTCTATTCCTCTCACCCATCCCCCCCTCCACCCCTCATAGTTTTCTGTCTCTATTTTATTTGTTAGTTTATTTTATTCATTAGATTCCACATTTTAATAAAATCATATAATACTTGTCTTTCTCTGACTGGCTGATTTCACTTAGCATAATGGTCTCCAGGCTCATCCACACTGTTGCAAAAGGTATAATTTTCTTTTTTTTTTTTATGGCCAGTAATATTCCATTTTGTAAATGTACCACACCTTTTTTGTTTACTCATCTACTAATGAATGCATGACCTGCTTCTAAATCTTGGTAATTGTAAATAATGCTGCAATGAACACAAGGGTGTATATATTCTTTCAAATTAGTGTTTTGGGTTTCTTTAGAAAAATTTAGAAGTGGAATTGCTAGGTTACAAGGCAGTTCAATTTTTAATTCTTTAAGGTAACTCCGTACTGCTCTCCACAGTGGCTGCACCAATCTACATTCCCACCAACAGAGCACAAGGTTTTCCTTTTCTTCACATCTTCACCAACACTTCTTTGCTGATTTATTAATGATAGGTATTCTCACAGGTGTGAGGTGATATCTTATTGTCATTTTAATTTGCATTTCTCATGAATTTGGTGTTGAGTTGTATAAGTTCTTTATAAATTTTGAATATTAGCCACTTATCAGATGTATAAGCAAATATGTCCTTCCATTCAGTGAGTTATCTTTCCATTTTGTTGACGGTGTCCTTTGCTGGGCAAATTGTTTTAGTTGAGGTAGTCCCATTTGTTTATTTTTGTGTTTGTTTGTTTGTTTGTTTTGTCCAGGGAGTTATATAAAAAAGATATTGGTACAAGAAATGTTTGAGATTTTACTGCCTATGTTTACTTCTAGAATATTTATGGTTTGGGGTCTAATATTTAAGTCTTTGATCCACTTTGAGTTTATTCTTGTGTATGGTATAAGAAGGTAATTTAGTTTTGTTTTCTTGCATATATCTGTCTAATTATCCCAACACCATTTATAGACTATCTTTATCCCCATTATATGTTTTTGCTTCTTTTGTCCAATATTAATTGACTATAAAGGAATGAATTTATTTCTGGGTTTTCTATTCTGTTCCATTGATCTATATACCTGTTGTTTTCTCAAATGCTAATATCATGCTGTTTTGATTACTAAGGCCTTGTAGTATAGTTTAATATCAAGTAGCATAATTTCTTCAACTTTGTTCTTCTTTGTCAAGAATGCTGTTGCTATTCAAGATCTTTTGTATATAGCTTTTTGGGATATGTGTTCTATATCTGTGAATTATGCCATTGGTATCTTGATAGGAATTGCATTGAATCTATAGATTGCTTTGGGTAGTATGGACATTTTATTTGTTTTTGTTTGTTTGTTTGTTTTTACAGGAACAGAGAGAGGGATAGATAGGAACAAATAGACAGGAACAGAGAGAGGTGAGAAACATCAATCATTAGTTTTTCATTGCCATTGCAACACCTTAGTTGTTATTGACTACTTTCTCATTTGTGCCTTGACCGCAGGCCTTCAGCAGACTGAGCACCCCCTTGCTAGAGCCAGTGACCTTGGGTCCAAGCTCAAGCCAGATGGGCCCGTGCTCAAGCTGGCGAGCTCAGGGTCTCGAACCTGGGTCTTCCACATCCAGTCTGATGCTCTATCCACTGCACCACCACCTGGTCAGGCGGTATGGACATTTTAATGATATTAATTCATCCTATCCATGAACATAGTATATGCTTCCACATAGTTGCATCTTTTTCATTTTTTTTTCAGTGTTTTATAATTTTATGAGTATAGGCCTTTTACTTTTACAATCTTGGCTAAATTCCTAGGTATTTTATTCTTTTTGAAACAATTTTGAATAGTGTTATTTTTTTGGTTTTTCTCTCTGATAGTTCATTATTGGAGCAAAAAATGCAACTGATTCTGAATATTTATTTTGTATACTGCTATTTTATTGAATTTATTTTTCAGTTCTAGTAGTTTTTTTGAAAAACTCTTTAGAATTCTCTTTATACAATATCATGTCACCTGCAAATAATGAGTTTTACTTCTTCCTTTTCAATTTGGGTGGCTTTTATTTCTTTTGTTTGTTTGTTTTATTGCTGTGGTTAGAACCTCCAGTACTATTTGAATAAAAGTGGTGATAGAAGACATCTCTGTCTTATATCTCATCTTAAGGTAAACAATTATAGTTTTACCAATAGAATATAAGAGTGGCTGTTCATTTGTCATAAATGGCCGTTATTATGCTGAGCTATGTTTTCTCTATTCCCACTTTGCTGAGTTTTTTTTCATAAATCAGTGATGAAATTTACAAAATGCCTCTTCTGCATCCATTGATATGATCATGTGGTTCTTATCCTTCATTTTGTTTACATGGTGTATTATCTTTATTGATTTGTGGCTATTGTACCAACCTTGCATACCTGAAATAAATCTCACTTGATTGGGGCATATAATCTTTTTACTGTATTGCTAAATTTGGTTTGCTAAAATTTGTGAAGGATTTTAGCATCTATATTTATTAAGGATATTGACCTATAATTTTATTTTTTTGTAGTGTCTTTATCTGGTTTGGAATTAGGATAATGCTGACCTCATAAAATGAGATTTGTAGTCTTCCCTCTTGAATTTTTTGAAACAGTTTGAGAAGGATAGGTGCTAATTCTGCTTTGAACATTTGGTCAAATTCACCTGTGAAGCCATCCAACTTTAGTTTGTTGGAAGTTTTATTATTATTATTATTACTGTAGCAATTTCACTAGTTATAATCTGTCTCTTCAGATTCTTTGATTTTTTCTGATTCAGTTTTGAAAGATTGTATGTTTCTAGAAATTTATCCTTTTCATCCAGATTGACTAATTTATTGGCATATAGTTGTTTATACTTTTTTACAATTCTTTGCATTATTTTGGTATCAGTAGTTATATCTTCTTTTTCATTTCTGATGTTATTTGACTCCTCTCTTTTTTCTTGATAATTCTGGTTAAAAGTTTGTCAATCTTGCTTATCTTTTTGAAGAACCAGATCTTGGTTTCATTAATCTTTTGTGCTGCTTTTTTTCTCTTTTTAGACTTTATTTCATTTATTCCTACTCTGATCTTCATTATTTCCTTCCTTTTACTCACTTTTGGCTTTGTTAGTTGTTCTTTTTCAATTTTCTTTTAAGTTTAAAGTTAGATTGTTTATCTGAGATTATTCTTATTTCTTGAAATATGCCTATAATGCAATGACTTTTGCTCTGTCCCATAGATTTTGGGTTGTTGTGCTCTCACTTTCATTTGTTTCAAGGTATCTTTTGAATTGTTCCTTGATATCATTATTAATTCATTCATTGTTTGGTAATATGTTATTTAGCCTTCATGTCTTTGTGTGTTTTTCAGGTTTTTTCTTATGATTGATTTCTAGTTTTATACCATTATGGTCAAAGAAGATGCTTGATATGATTTCAGTTTTCTTAAATGTGAGACTTGTTTTCTGTTTTAACTCTGAGCTATCCTAGAAAATGTTTCATGTGAACCTGAAAGAATGTACTCTTTACATTTTTTACATACATAAATTCTATACATATTTTGCTGCTTTCAAGTGAAATGCTCTGAAGATATCATTTAAATCCAGTTGACCTAGTTAGGGTGGTTGTTTTCTTGTTGATTTTTTGTCTGCAACATCTACGTATCCATTGATGCCCATAAGATGTTAAAATTCTCTACTATGACTATATTACTATCAATCTCTCTCTTTATGTCCATCAGGATTTGCTTTACATATTTAGGTCCTCTTATGTGGCCTGGGGCTCCTCACTTACTCTGCATACCAGGAAGAACCTCCAATTGAACTTCTGGCTTCCTGAACCATGCCCCACTTGTTTACAGTCATTTGAGTCAACCCCTGCAGGAAAACCCTAGTTTTATCTTTCCATTAACAGATTGAGACCTTTTCCATCCAGTCATAACAGTATCATTTGGGTACTTCATTGCATAAAATGGTACTAATTGAGGACCTGGGTAGGAACTTTTACTATAAATGGCAAATTCCTCTTTGTCTCAGGAGAACACAATTAAGGTCTCTACTTGAGTCTGTCTCCTGGGTTACATCTCCCTTTTGCTCAAATAAATGCTTTTTTATTTTTAAGTTAAAAAAAACCCTGTTGACACAAGAGAAACTTTTTCCCCCTTTAACTCTATAAAAGAATTTGAATTAGGGTCCTTGTCCATATAAGAATGATCAGAGATAACTTAAATACATCTATAGGGCAGGGCAGACTTTTAATTACTGAACATGTGTTCTTATTATTTTGCAATGAACTTCTCCCCTCTGAAGCCCCAAGGTGATCCTTAATACAGAATGTCATACATACCCCATTTTCCCTCACTGTATTTGAACTTCTCATGTATGTAGGTGCCTGATTCTCTTGTGTGTGTGTGTGGGGGGGGGGTCTCACACATATGTATGTAATTAAATTTGGTTATTTTTTCTTGCTAATTTGTCTCATGTCTATTTAATAAACTATCCAAAAGAACCTTGAGGGTACTGGGAAGTTATTTTTTTTTTCTACAATGCCAAAAATAAAGTCTCCTCGCCTGACCAGGAAGTGGCACAGTGGATAGAGCATTGGACTGGGATGCGGAAGACCCAGGTTCGAGACCCCGAGCTCGCTGGACCATCTGGCTTGAGCAAAAGCTCGCCAGCTTGGACCCAAGATTGCTGGCTCCAGCGGGTGGTTGCTCGGTCCGCTGAAGGCCCACGGTCAGGGCGCATGTGAGAAAGCAGTCAATGAACAACTATGGTGTCTCAACGGCAATGAAAAACTAATGATTGATGCTTCTCACCTCTCTCTGTTTCTGTCTGTCTGTCCCTATCTATTCCTCTCTCTGACTCTCTCTCTCTCTGTCCCTGTAAAAAAATAAATAATAAATAAATAAATAAAGTCTCCTCATTAGAGGACTCCTCTCATTCTAAGGCTCAGTCTGGGTGATATAAAGATCATTACAACATGATAGATGGCACTGACTTACATTTGGAGTTAGGAATATTAATGGTCAGTCTGTTTATTTTCATCTTCATGGTTCTTTTTTTTTTTTTTTTTTTATAGGGACAGAGTCAGAGAGAGGAATAGGTAGGGACAGACAGACAGGAATGAAAAGAGATGAGGAGCATCAATCATCAGGGTTTTTTTGCCACATCTTAGTTAGTCATTGATTGTTTTCTCATATGTGCCTTGACCATGGACCTTCAGCAGACCAAGTAACCCCTTGCTCAAGCCAGCGACCTAGGGACCAAGCTGGTGAGCTTTTTGCTCAAGCCAGATGAGCCCGCGCTCAAGCTGGCAACCTTGGGGTCTCAAACCTGAGTCCTCTGCATCCCAGTCTGACACTCTATCCACTGCACCACTGCCTGGTCAGGCTTCATGGTACATTTTTTTAAGAATACCATTTAGCATAGCTTCTAGATCTACAGGCCTTTGGTTGACTGTGGAACTTTATTTCAAAAGAAAAATTTCTTTTCAGGGTTCATATCAAATAAATCTTTCTTCTTGTGATACAAAGTGTCTTGGTTGCCTTTAGTTCAAAACAAATCATGTACCACAGAGACATATATTGGGATGAGTATTGTAAACTCCCACAGAAATCTTTCATCTCTACTTTCATAGGTATTGTTTAGTTGTTACAAATTAATTTGGATACTTGTCATTTCAGATTTTTTTTTCTTAACTGGATTTGACACACCTAGTGTTGAATTTTTCAGTCAAATGGTTACTCACATAAAACTTATTATTCAAAGTCTAAAATCTTTGTGTTCTATATGTAATATATACATGTAGGTATGCATGTGTATGGCTGAGAAAAAAATGATTTGCACTTTATGTGATAAACATAAACTTCTAAAAATTTTTTAATGTATAAAATTTCTCAGTATCCAAATGTTATTTTTCTTTCTAAATCTATCAAATTTATCTTAAAACCCAGTATTTTTTTCAAGAGAATGTTACTAGGTTGTTTTTTATAAAACATTTTATTTATTTATTTTAGATAGAAATTGGGGGAGGAGCAGAAAGCATCAACTCCCATATATGCCTTGACTGGGCAAGCCCAGGGATTTGAACCAGCAACATCAGTGTTCCAGGTCAACTAACGTTCCATCCACTGTGTCACTACAGGTCAGGCCAACTGTTACTATTCTTTTTTCATTTTTTAACTAGTAAATGTTTATTTTTAAGAGGTTAACTTTCATAAAACAAAAGCTTCTACTCCTTGTGTTATTTGGTCATCACTCCAATGGCAGAAGGTCATAAGAAAATAACTATATCTTATAAAAAGCTGAAAAAAGCTGTAGAGGAAATAGTGACAGTGTTTTTTTCAGAACAGTTGTTAATTCTTTTTTTTTATCAGTAACATAACTTTTGACTCAAAGGCAGACTGGTTCTGAAATAGTGGCTTTATCCTTCATCCTCAGAAAGGTTGGTAAAGTCCCTGGTAATCACTACCAAAGGCAGCTACCTGGTTTAGTTGCCCATTGTAATCAGCAAATGCAGTTCTCATGGGTTGAGCCCCAAAGTTTTGTCCCAAAAATACTCTCTGTTGCCATTTCTATTAAAATTCGGCTGGTTTCCAAAGGCATTATAAAAATGGCCATATGTTTGATTAGAAAAATTAAAGCCTTAGGGGCAGGCTGAGACAAGAATAAGAACAAGAACCATCAAATGGTTCTCAACAGAGTTCCCAACTCTGATCATCCCATGAACATTTTGGTTGATTTCAAGGGCCCCACAAACACTTGGGTTGATTCCAACAACCCTACAAACATTTGAGTTAACTCCATAAGCATCTGGGTTTGTGGGGAACTTTCTTCCTCTCCAGCAGTTGCCAAGCCTGGAAAAGTAAACATCTTTTTCTCTTTTTTATGACAGGGTTGGCTTATCATTCTTGATGACAATTTTAACCTCCCATCACCTGGAGCCTATGACACAATACCTGGAGTGTCATCAGTATCTATATAAATAAAAATGTACATGCTTGTTTGTTCAAAATCTTAAATCTCTGAAAGTTCTTCACCAATTGATTTGAAATTTTGATACAAAGTTGCATTCGAATACAGACTCTTTTTATATACCTACTACTGCATAGATATAGATGTCACACCTATGACAGGTAAAAACATGCTTTTTTTGAAAAACAACACCATCTGTTGAACGTAAAAGCAACACATGCTAAGCTAAATATTTTATCATTCCATTTCAATGTTTATGATTTATGATTTATTTACATACAGCCAGACTTGAGGATGCATGGTTGCTAGCACGGTGACCGCATTCTGCAGCTTCAGATCTGCTTCGTTCTCAACAGAATGAACACGACAGGCTGAGTGACTGAAAGACGTCAACGAGAAACAGCAGATCAGTGTCAAACATGACTCTGTGCTCAGCAATCACGTGATTACATTCGCCTTGCAATCCTGTACAACCCAGCTGATGATTATTGTTTGAGCCAGCATGTTCTCATTGGTTTATGACTGAAGTGTGTCCTTATTGCAAGGCCCTGAAATTTAATGAAGAAATGAAAGGAATGTGTTGCACCGCCGGGAAAATTAAACCGCCTCAACTTGGAGAACCGCCAGAGCCATTAAAAACTTTGCTTGCCAGATATACTGCCGAATCAAAGCATTTTCTATCTAACATCAGGAAATAGAACTCATGCTTCCAAATGATGTCGTTCGGCCAGAAATTGTAACAGCTCAATTCGTGCCAACTTTCAAAGTGAAAGGACAAATTTATCATAAAGCTGGCTCCCTGCTTTCATTCCCAAATTGTCAACATAAATTTCTACAAATGTATTTCATCAGTGATGGCAATGATGAATTGAATGCATGCTGCAGAATTTCTACCGGCATAAAAAGGTTCATCGTTTTTCAACTGCAATAGCTTCTTCACTAAAAAAACAATTTAGTGTGTTTGTTGAAAACAGCAATTGACATGATGCCATCTGATACACACAAGATTGTTACTCATGTTGACAAAACGGCTGCTGGAGAACATGTGTGAAGATTCAATGCTCCAACTATAGACGAAGTGGCAATTGTTATAGTCAGAGATCAATTCCAAACTAGAGATATTGTTCTTCATCAGAGAAACAATCAATTGACCAAAGTTGCAGAAACTCATCGATGCTATGATGCCCTGCAATAGCCAATCATTTTTTGGAATGGTGCCAATAGATACCACTTCAACATTAAGATGATAAATCCAGTCAGTGGCGAAGAATCAAATATGGAATACAGCACAATAAACTATTATTTATACTGATTAATGATTCGAGAGAATGAAGACAATCACATTTTGAAATGCCATCAATTGTTTCACCAATACGTCATAGATATGTATGCAAAAATCTAAACAGAACATTTGATATCCATCCATTTGAATCAGGCCAAGCTTTGCTCTGAAGAATAATACATTCATTTGCGAGATGCAGTTGTAAGTGATGGTAATACAACTAACATTGGAAAACTAACAATTTTGCCATTTTCATATACAGGCATTCCACGTCATATGTATGAATATGCTCAAGATGCAATTGCGTATGTCCGTCACTATGGGCATCCAGACCTATTTATTATATTCACATGCAATCCAGCTTGGGATGATATACAACAGTTCTTACTTCCTGGGCAATCGCCGGTCAATAGGCTTGACATCACAGAACATGTTTTCAGACAGAAGCTGAAATCGCCGATGGATTTCATGGTAAAACATAAAGTGTTTGGGTCTGTGAACTGTAAAAATTTAATGAGCAATGTTGTAGAAGCAACGATCTTGACAAGACCTTTCAAAGGTGAAGGTGTCCTCATTCCTCGCATTCCTATGATTCCAACAGATATGCCATTTCAATTTAAGAGATTGCAATTCCCAATTCGATTGGCATTTGCAATCACCATCAACAAAGCTCAGAACCAAGCTTTAGAATTGTGCAGTTTAGATCTAGACACGGATTGCTTCTCACATGGACAATTATATGCTGCATGTTCTAGACTCGGCAAATCAGACAATCTATATCTGCACAGACAATGGAACAACAAAAAATATTGTGTACCCACAAGCATTGTGAAATTAAACATATTAGAAACATGTGCTTTCTCTTTTCTTTCTTTTTCATTTAACCAGACTGAGCCACAGCAACACGTGGCCAGGTACAGTTAGTATGTAATAAAACAGAAAGTTCGTCTTTCATTTGTTCTCAGACAAACTAGCAGCTCAATATTCTCAATCAATCCAAATGTCCCAAAGTACTCTCTGATTTTCTCTTTAGATATCTTAGGGTTCACCCCGCCCACAAAAACCTGCTTTGGAGGGGATTTCAATCGCATGGCTTGAGCCTTCTAAGCTCAAATGTCCTGCCATGCACTTTCTGCTCCTTGACTTGGAGCACCTTTCCAATACTAGCACTGTCTTTGAAAAGCACTCACTGGAAACCCCTGAATACTCAAGTTTCTGGATACATTTTTGTGGACAAGGCCCACTGAGGGTGAGGATGACAGAGATGCAGAGACCCGACTCTGGGGACCAGGTTCAGTAATGCAGATCTGCTTTATTCAGGAAGTAAGCTAGTTTATATACACAACCTATAGGGTGTTGCAGCATGTTCTTCAAAGCCAATGGCTAAAAAGATCAGGGAGCTGCCTGGTGGCGCTGAGTTACTTCCTTACAGCAGGTGAGCTCCCTCCCAGGTGTGCCTAGGAAGGTTTCAGGTACTGGAGTGTTCTCACAGCTTTGCATCAGCCATAGCTGTTAGGAATGCACTCTGCGCTTTACCTACATTTCCTCCTTCTCTTTTAATTAGGGTTAGTTGGACTTGATGAATAATAGCTTGCTGTTATTGTCTCTATGGGCAGGATAATGCCAGGGTGGGGAAAAGCAGCCCAGACGTGGGGGTCCGTCTGCATCTGGAAATTAGCGGTCATTACAGCACACATAAGCAGGAACAGAGTACAAGGGCCTGGGGGCCCGTCAGAGGCCATTATCTGGGCTTGCTTCGCTAAAGCCTTCATATCCCCCCAGGTGATGGGGTGAGCACGATGGCCGTGAGGTCTTCTGGAGCATTGAGGACCTCCTTCCCCCAGATGTAGTCGGTGTGGAGGAGGCCAGGGCTGTGGCTTTGGATGGGTGAAGACTGAACCACTTAGTGGATGCCCAAGAAACCCTGTCAAGCAGGTTGGGGAGTTCCTGGGATCCAAATTGGCTGAGGGCTGTTTTCTGGGAAAATACAAGCATAACCTCTCCCTTGAATTAGAAGGGGGTATGGACCCCACCACTGTGCCGTGGCTGGGTCCTTCCAGCATAATTTCAGAGAGAGAGAGCAAGAGATACAGAAAAATAGACAAGACAGACAGACAAACAAGGGGGGGGGGAGGAAAAAGACACATGGGGGCATATACCCTGGCCCATGGGTCTACAGCAGGAACACAGGTTAGGTTCATAGTCTGAAGAATTGGGGTGGGGCCTTGAGCCCCAGCAGGGACTATGGAAGTGGCAGCGGAGCTGATAGCGCAGATAGCAGTTCGGTTGGTTTCATTTCTGCGCACTCAGCCATGATTTTGTCAAACTCGGAGGCTAAAGTACTTTCCTTCTCAGTGAAGGGGGGCAAATAGGGAGGTAGGGGCTCCTCAGAGAGAGGGGTAGCCTGTAATATTTTTGGCACAAGCAGAGGGTCCCCAGCAGGAACACGGGTCAGGCAAGCATGTATTGCTAGCAGGGCAGGAATGAGGTGGAGAGGGAGGACGACGAAGATGCAGAGACCCAACTCCAGGGACCAGGTTCAGTGAGGCAGATCCACTTTATTCAGGAAGCAAGGTAGTTTATATACACAGGTTCAGCCTATAGGGTGTTACAGCGTGTTCTTCAAGGTCAATGGCTAAAAAGATCAGGGAGCTGCCTGGTTGGTTCTGAGTCACTTCCTTACAGCAGGTGAGCTCCCTCCCAGGTGTGCCTAGGAGGGTTTCAGGCACTAGAGTGTTCTCACAGCATTACATCAGCCATAGCTGCTAGGAATGTGCTCTGTGCTCTACCTACACATTTTAATAGTGAAATCAATAATCTCATCATATTAGGACAAATATTCAAAAAGAGCTTTCTTACTGTTATCATAGGAGAGTCCCCTGATGAACATTTCCCTGAAAACCTTGCTACTGCTGAGTCTTGATGGCCTGGATTCAGAAGCCCTCCGGGAGATTCACATTGAGTTTGTTCATCCCCAAGTGGAGAGATTCCATTTTACTGAGGCTGGTGGCTGTGTGGCTTTCAGTGTTACTGTTCTTCATTGGAGAAATAACTTATCAAACCAAACATCATTTTTCTGTGTTTTTGTTTGTTTAGGCTTGGGTCTTGAATAGGGGTACCTTATATTGTGTGTGATTTTCTAAAAGCAGAGAATATATTTTGTGAAAAGTCCTTTACACTGAAATCAAAGAATCTAAGATGTGACCAGACTTTGATGCTGATTTTAATACAATTCTTTATGTGGTCAAATGATAGTATCAAGGGTCATAGTACATTTGAGTAATCTAATTTATTGAGGTTTTTTCATACTGACTTAAATTAGTGTTGAGTCAATGATACATAATTTTTTTTATATATATATATATTTTATTATTATTAATTCTAATGGGGTGACACCAATAAATCAGGGTACATATGTACAATGAAAACATCTCCAGGTTATCTAATGATACATAATTTTAATTTTATTTTTCTCAGATAAAAAAAATCCTGAATTTTTTCTGCCATTTTTCATGTGAAATGACCATACTTCCTTTTTATTCTGGTAATTTCTCAAGACACATTCCAGTTAGGCCTCATTTACAGGGTAGTGCCCATAACTAAATCTAACCTTCTAAATAGAGTGGGATAGTAGCATTCTTTATTCTGTAAAACAAAATAAAAGCCTAAAACATCATGTTCTTTTCACACATTAGCAGAAATGGGTAGAAGTTAGCATGTTTAAAGACAATTGCTCTCTCATCACTGCTTTTATACAATTGGTCAATAATGGCCAGTTAATTTTAATGAAGAAACATTTCTTACTCATTTTCTCATTTTTCTCCCCACTGATATCACTGCTGCAGCTCAGGCCTCCAACACCTTTCACCTGGACTGGTGCAACAGTTGCCTCAGGGATGTCTCTTTCCTCAACCACACCCTCTCCCACCCAGCTTGCATCAACCACATCCTGACAGAAAATCTCCAGCCTCATGGACTACCATGCATTAAACACCTGTCACATGTTTTATCCTCATTTCCCAAATTCCCCCAAATCGCCCTGCAAGGGAGCAATTGTTATTCTATTGCACAGCTGATGGTACTGCAGTTTGGAGAGAAAGGCTCAATTTTCCAAGGTGCATACCCAGTAGGTGCAGGAGTTAAAATTTGAACACAGGTTTGCAAACATCCAAATGCCATACTCATTACACTACCTCAGGATATAAGTATTCATAGAAAACTACCAACTTTCCATCCTTATAAGCTGTCACTTAACTCCTTAGACAGTAAAATTCACCACCTTATGGTTTTCTGAAGTTATTATTCTCACACACTTCTTTTCTCACTGACTGCAGTACCTTGTTCTCATTCTCGTCTAAAGATAGTGATGTTGAAGAAGGGCTGCTATAACAAATTACCACAACTGTGGCTTAAAACAACAAATTCATTCTCCCTCAGTTCTAAAGGCAAGAAATTCAACATCAAGATGTCAACAAAACCATGCTCTATCTGCCAGCTTCTGGAGGTGCCAACAATCCTTGGCATTCCTTCATTTGCACTACCTAAATCTAATCTTTACTTCTGTCATCACATGGCTGACTTCCTTCGGTTTTTGTATGTTTTCCTCTCTGCGTGTGTTTATCTCTATAGCTCTTCTCATAAGGACATCAGTCAAATAGGATCAAGGGCCCACTGTATTCCAGTATAATGCTAATTTCATCTGTAAGGTCTCTGTTTCTAAATTAGTTCACTTTCACAGGTACCAGGACATCAACATATGCTTTTGGTGAAAACACCTCAACTTAGAACAAATATTAACAGTAAATATGTAATAAGAAAGCAATAGCAAATAGTTATTGCCATTTTCACTGACAAATCCACATTTACTGTCAGCTATTAAAATTCAGTTGAAGTAAGTATTACTTACCCTGAGTAACTGCCCTGATAACTCTTTTTTATCTCACATTTTAGGCAGAGATAGATGTTGCCTCCTCTATACAGCTTTAAACCCTAGTTATAGTATTTAAACATGTTATTTTCTATGTGCAGATGTCTTCTCCTCCACACCATGAAATCAGACTCTGTCTTATTCAGCTATATAATCTTAGCACTTTGCATTATGATATGCATTAAATAGTTGCTAACAGAGTCCAATTTATTGATTACTCAGAATGTGGCCAGATACTATTTAAGTATCAAGAACTATGAGTGGGCCTGACCAGGCAGTGACACAGTGGATAGAGCGTCGAACTGGGATGAGGAAGACCCAGGTTCGAGACCCCGAGCTCGCCAGCTTAAGCACAGGCCCATCTGGCTTGAGCAAAAGCTCGCCAGCTTGGACCTAAGGTTGCTGGCTCCAGCAAGGGGTGGCTCGGTCTGCTGAAGACCCATGGTCAAAGCATGTGTGAGAAAGCAATCAATTAACAACTATGGTGTCGCAACGGCAATGAAAAACTAATGATTGATGCTTCTCATTTCTCTCTGTTCCTGTCTGTCTGCTGTCTGTCCCTCTCTCTGACTCTCTCTCTGTCCCTGTAAAAATAAAAGAATTACGAGTGGTCTGATATATATATATATATATATATATATATATATATATATATATATATATATATATATTTACTTTTAAATTAATCAGGTAACCTACCACAGTTTCATAGAAGCTGGCAGAAAAGAATAGACTTCAGGGTCATAGACAAAGAACTTTATTGACCTATGCCACAACAGGCAACATGAGCTTCAAGTCTGTATTTATTCTTCTTACCTCCCAGGATTCACAGGACTGTGGATTCACTGGAATGCTGTCCACACAAAGTGGGCATATCATAGTGAAGGAACCTCAAGTTCAAGAAACCCCAATTCTGGTCAGAGGAATGGTAGCATGAGAAGTTTCTCTGGTCTCTCCCTTAAAGTTACAATAATTTGAACAGCTATAATTCACTAAAATATTCCTTGCTCTACACACAGACACATTTGAGAAATCCACACATTGAAACATCTGAAGGTGAATAACAGTGGTGGGATTCAAATAATTTAATGACTGGTTCTCTGCCCTAGTGACTGTTTTAACTATAAAAGGAGATATATCAAAAGGTAGTTTATTATTTCATGCATTTAATGCTTAAACAAGAACAATAACAGAGGTACACAAAACTAGATTATGTTGTGAAAAATAGATTTAAAATATTAATAAAAAATATTAAATAGTACCTGACAAAAAACAATAAAACTGTTACTTAAGATATGTCCAATGACAGCTTGTCACCCCCTGGTTGTCTGGCACTCTTTCTTGTTATATGTTTGTTTACTGAAGTAGCAAATGTAAGGGAATTAAAATGTAGTATTGTATTAAAAATATAATGAGTTTTATGAAATGAATAAGTAAATATTACAAGCTTAATTTCATCAAATACTTTTCACCTATGAAGGGATGATCATAACTACTGGAGTTTAGAATACGCTGTTGCTTAGATGAACATTAAAAAAGAGTAAGGAATGTAAATTTGTGATTTCCACACTGGGCGGCTCCCCAGACGCCCACCTTAGAGAGAACCCTGATTACAAGTGCCATTTTAACAACCGGTTCACCGAACTCAACAGAAAATTAAGTATCGGTTCTGCCAAACCAGTGCAAACCGACTGAATCCCACCACTGGTGGATGAATATGAATGGGAGCGAACTGGGGAGGAGTGAAAAAAGTGGAGACAGTTGCCATGGCTGAAGCCCAGAGTTTACTGTGGGTTGTAAAAAAGGAAAGGAATCAGGTTGCAACCTGCGCTCCCTGAGCCCAGAGAACCAAAGAGATGCAGTGAGCCTTCCTGCTGGAATGGTCTATAATGCATCAACTGAGTCTAAGGACAAGGGAAGAAACAGAATAAAGAGGTGCTGCCCCATTTGTTTGGCAGCCACAACCTTCCGGAGCTAGGAGAAACTAGCAGTGAGTGCCATACTAAGGAGCCCATTATCTGTAACCCTGAGAACTGGAGAGATAGAAGGATTTTTGCCTGAATGGCAGAGGCTCCCTGAGGCCTATCCAAATGATGGGGGGTAGAGGTACAGAGGAGAGACAGCTGAGGTCTGTCACCATTACTGGAAAGAAACAAAGCCACAAAGGCATGAGCCAGCTTCTCCCAGTTCAAATCACCCCCACATATAAAGGCTGCACTGCCCACACACTAAGATTTCACAGACTCCCATGGGGGGCAGTAACCCATCTCCCCAGAGAATATAAGGCATTTTCCACTGCCCGCCCAGAGATCACAGAACCATGAGAAATACCACAGAAACTAAAAAGCACGTGGCTTAGTGCCACCAACTAGAAAACAACAACAAAAAGGATTTCTCATCAACTTACTGAAGAAGTGCCACTTAAAAAAAAAAAAATCTCATTCCATAGATACCTAGAAAGAAAAGATATCCATCAAAAACCATGAATAACCAAGGTGACAAGGCAGCTTAGAAATAAAATTTTTAAATCTCCAAAATATAAACTTAAAGACATGGAAATATTTAAATATCAGAGAAATAAAGATTGCTGTTCTGAAAAAAACTCAGTGAGAAATAATACAGATAGGCAGGTTAATGAATTCTGAAACAATGAACAAAATGAGTACAACCAATGAACAAGATGAGTACTTTACCAAAGATACTGAAATTTATCATGCATTATTTGCTGAAGACATGATACTGTGCATAGAAAACTCTAAAGTCTCAGTAAAAAAAAAAACAACTAGACCTGATAAATAAATTCAGCAATGTGGCTGAATATAAAATTAATACAGTGGTATCTTGAGATATGAGTTTAATTCATTCTGTAACTGAGCTTGTAAGTCAGTCAACTCATATATCAGACAAATTTCTCCCATTTAAAATAACTGAAATAGATATAATCTGTTCCAGCACTGTGAAATATCCTCAAACCATCCTAAATTATGAAAAAAAGATGTTTTTAATTAAGAAACACACATGTATACTTTACCAATGTATAGCAAAATATATGAAATAAAAGAAAAAAGTGTTATTTAGTACAGTATTCTTACCTTGGAGACAGACGAGTGCGGCTAATGGAGGTGAATGGCGAAGGAGGAGGGAGGGAGGAAGGGATGCAGGCACTGTAGACATGTAAACTAAAACTGCACTTTCTTAACACTAAATGTAAACTAAAACTGCATTTTCTTTACTTTAAACAAAACTAAAACTGCACTTTCTTTACTCCAAATGAAACCACAAAAACTAAATTGTAAAAAATGCACTTTCTTAACTTTAAACTTAACCTAAGCTTAACATTACGCATTTTTCATTTAATCATCATCTGTTTTTGCCTTTTCAGCTGCACTTTTGGCACTTTCACTTGCAGGACTTTTGAATAAAAATCTATCTAAAGAGGTTTTCTTTTGCCTGCTTTTTAAAATGTTATGGAAATGTGACAAACAAGTGTCATTAAACAGTGCTGAAGCACGACCAGTTGAAACTTTTTCTGGGTGTTTCTTTTCAATGAAACTTGAAGGCTTCTCCCACATTACCAGCATGTCCTTAATTTCACTTGTAGAAATCACTTCCTCCAACTCTACCTCCTCCTCACTACTAATCTCTTGCAGAAGCTCCATATGTCGCATCATCTGTGGCTCCTTCAACTCCTCAGTTGAGAGTTCCTCCTCATGTTTCTTGACAAGCTCGTTTATATAACCCTCATCTACCTCCAGACCCATTGACTTTTCGAGGGACACAATCTCCTCCAATGCTTCTACCCGGGTCTCAGTCTCTGGTTCAAATCCTTTGAAGTCCTTGTCTGCAATATCAGGCCATAACTTTTCCCATGCCAAGTTCAAGGTTTTTCTTGTAACCTCTTGCCATGCCAAATCAATAATGCGTAAACATATCACAATGTTGTAGTGATCTTTCCAAAACTCTAGAAGAGTTAGAATTGTATTCTCAGTCACTTCAAAGCAGTGGCAAAACAAGTGCTTTGTGTAAAGCTTTTTAAAGTTGGAAATGACCTGCTGATCCATAGGTTGCAAGATTGAAGTCATGTTGGATGGGAGGTAGAGGACTTTCAAAAATTTGAACTCACTGAGAATGTCATCTCCAAGACCAGGTGGGTGGGCTGGAGCATTTTCAAGGATTAGTAATGCCTTCATCGGGAGTTTATTTTCTTGAAAATATTTCTTCACTGCAGGACCAAAGATGAGATTTATCCATTCAATAAAAAACTGCCACATTACCCATGCCCTAGCATTGGATCACCACATAGCCTGCAGTTGTTGTTTTTTTAAGTATCTTGTGAGTCTTAAAGGCTCGAGGATTGCCGCAATGATACACTAGCAGTGGCTTTACTTTACAGTCACCACTAGCATTTGCACACAATGCAAGTGTAATACGGTCTTTCATGGGTTTATGGCCTGGCAGCTTCTTCTCCTCTGCGGTGATGAAAGTCCTCTGGGGCATATTTTTCCAAAACAATCCTGTTTCATCACAGTTGAACACTTGTTGAGGGATGTAGCCTTCCTTTGCTATAAGTGCAGCAAAACATGCGATGTACTCCTCAGCTGCCTTAACGTCAGCACTTGCAGCTTCACCATGCCTCACCACCGAGAGGATGCCAGATCTCTTCTTGAAATTTTCAAACCAGCTGTGACTTGCCTTAAACGTATCTTCTGCTGCCTCTTTTGAGGTTGATGGTTCTTTCTTCTTCAAGTCACCATAAATAATAGGTGCCATTTCACATATTACAGTCTCCATCACTGTATCTCCTGCCAGCTCTTTCTTTCACCCACATGAGCAGAAGCTTATCTATTTTTTCATGAATATTTGTTCTTAATTGAAAAAGAATTGTAGTACCTTTCACTGGATTTGCGCATTTGATAGCATTCTTTTGTTTAAGAATGGTACAAATTGTAGATGTACTGTGGTCATTCAGCCTTGCCAGTTCAATCACTTGTACACCATGCTCATGTTTTTCTATTATTTCTTGCTTTACTTCTTTTGACATCATTCTCTTCTTCTTCTCACCACTGTCCTTTATACTCACTTTCTTTGGCCCCATGATAGCACACAAAAAAGTTAGTAAAAAATTCAAAAATGATGCAAAAATGATGCAAAAACGAGTGCAATGCATGAGATTTAACTTGATTTTGCAGGTAACACATGAGAAAGAACGAGATGCTGGTATTTTACTGCCAATACTGGACTCGTGCACCAACGTGCCAGGGGCGTAGTAGGTACTTCTTGCTGCTGGGCTCTCACCTTCTGGAGAGTGCAGTTTGCAACTCCAGACCAATTCTTCTCATCCTCCAAAGAGGAACTGAAAACATCAGCTCCTGCTGCTAGGCTTGAGCCCCCGGTCTCCTGCCACTGCTGGCTCTCTACAACATCCAGGGCAATCTGCAACTCATGAACCTGTGATTCCTTCTCCAATGGCTGCTCCATTTCCAAGCAAATCTCATGAACCTGGTCAGCCTCCACCAGTGCTTACTCCAGCTCCAGGGTAGGCATCTCTTTCTCCCATGTTTGCTCCAGCTCCTTCCACTGCTCAGTTTGCAGGTCCCAGGAAGCCTCTTCCACAGAGCTCTCAGTTTTCTCACACATGGTTATAAATGTCATTCAACCTATGGGGAACCGTAACAGCAGCCAGTTCTCTATTCCACCACTCAAAGATGGTGGTGGCTCCATACCAATCTGTATCAAATACTGCCACAGACTATGCCAAATGTAAAGCCAGTAGCTGCAGCCATCACAGCTGCCTGGCCCATGCAGGTTCGCATTTGATTTGGACAAACAGTAATGAAACAGCAGAGCCAAGAACTGGTGGACCATTATCTTTAATCCTAGCTTGCACCCAGTGGGCAAGAAATATACACAGTGGGAAAACACTTCACTTTCCATTCAGTGCTCCCAAAGCCACTGACTTATCCAAGTTTTCCTAAGATCAAAGGTTTGTACCACACCAGCCTTATTCACCTCTGTTCCCCATCTTCTCTCTGCACAAATTCTGCGTCTCTTTCAGCACTCCACCATCATGGCTGCTTCTCCTTTCCTCCATGTGGCTTTTCTCTGTTCTCCTCTCTAATGTTAATCTCAGGAACGGAGAGAGAGCAAGTTCCTGGTCTGTCCCATTTTATAGTGTAGAAATAAAAACCTTTAATTCAGTCTACAAACAAGAAAGTCTCTGATACAAAGTCACTTATCTGAGGCATAATGGAATTCCTCATAAGAGTGCACCACCGGACATCATGCAATCAGTCAAGGGTGTGGGAAAAAGCTTAGTTTTAAAATTAAGCCTTAGGCTATAATAACTTTGCCAGCTTACAGCCTGTCTCCCACACCCAATACAAACTATAAGCAAGCAAACAAATACATCATATTTGCAAACTTATTTGACCAACAAACTGGTACATGCAAAAAAATTAAACTAGACCACCAACTTACACTATTCCCAAAAGTAAACTCAAAATGGATAAAAGACTTCAATGTAAGTTGTGAAACTATAAACATCTTGAAAGAAAATATAGGCAATAAACTTTCTAATATTTCTTGTAGGAATAATTTTGTTGATATATCTCCATGAGCAAGTGAAATAAAGGAGAAAATAAACAAATGGGACTATATCAAACTAAAAAGCTTTTTCACAATAAAAGACACCATTAACAAAATAAAAAGACAGCCCACAGTGAGATATAAAGCCCCCTTTTACTAAGTGCCTTAAAATGCATTTTATGATTTAGGCCAAGCTTTCAGAGAGATTTTGTAAATATGATTTTCATACTTGTGTGTGATTTACACCAGCTCAAGATGGCCGATCACATTCCTGCTTAGGAAGGGTTATTATATTGTAAATGGAGAGTTTTCATATTAGAAGTTTTTGAATGGGAATGGGAAGGAGACATGAAACCCCTCCCTTCTCCACACCTGTGAGGAAGAAGGTAAACAGCCAGGAACATGGGAATGGAAAGGGGGATTTCAGTAGCCCTTTACTCTCCCCTTTCTTTGTCCTTAATGGGTGATTTACAAATGCTTATCCTCTAACATCATGTAAACCCCCTTCCATCTGAAATCATGTGATTGACGTATGTACCTCTACACAAAGAAATCATGAGATCCATGTATGTGAACTTGTGTTCTGTAAAGGGTATATAAGATGTAAGAAATCTAATTTCGGGGAGCACGTGTTTTTGAAGCTTCTGGCCCCATGTGCTCCACTGGCTTTTATTAATAAATTCTTTTTTTCTCTTATAGTTATCTGAGTGTCAATCCTCCATTGGGTTGCTTTCCTGCTACAACACAATGAGAGAACATATTAGCCAATATGCCTGATAAAGGGTTAATAATTAAAATTTATAAAGAAATTCTAAAACTCAACACCAGGAAGGTAAACAATCCAATTTAAAAATGGGCAAAAGAACTGAATAGACACTTTTCAAAGAGGACATACAGATGCTAATAAGCATATGAAAAAATGTTCAACATCACTAATCATTAGAGAAATGCAAATTAAAACCACAATGAGATACCACCTCACTCCAGTCAGAATGGTGCTCATTAACAAATCAACACAGAATAAGTGCTGGCGAGGATGTGGAGAAAAGGGAACCCTCCTGCACTGCTGGTGGGAATGCAGACTGGTGCAGCCACTGTGGAAAACAGTTTGGCATTTCCTCAAAAAATTAAAAATGGAACTGCCTTTTGACTCAGCTATCCCACTATTAGGAATATATCCTAAGAATACCAAATCTCTGATTCAAAAAAGATATTCACCCTCATGTTTACTGCAGCATTGTTTACAATAGTCAAGATCTGGAAACAGCCTAAGTGTCCATCAGTGGACAAATGGATAAAAAGCTGTGGTATATATACACCATGGGATACTACATGACTGTGAAAAAGAGGGAAATCTTACCTTTTGCAGTGGCATGGATGGACCTGGAGACTATTATGCTAAGTGAAATAAACCAGGCAGAGAACGACAAATATCATATGATTTCACTTATATGTGGAATTTAATAAAAAAGATAAACTGAGGAATGGAATAGAGGCAGAGGCGGGGTCAGAAGGGGCAGAGGGACAGCTGTCAGAGGGAAGGGGGATGAGGGGATAGGATCAGAGAAGGTGAAGGGATTAGTGAAATTGTATATACATAACACAGAGATACAAATAACAGGACAGCAATTCCCAAAGGGAAGGGAGAAGAGAGCTAGGGGGAGGGGGCAAAAGGTGTGTAAACAGGGACACAGGGGTGGGGAATGACAGTGTTATATTCACTGGGACACTTGAGTCCATGTTAACACAATAAATTAAAATTAATAATAAAAAAAGAAATATAAAATGTATAATCACCAAGAAAAATGATAACTTTGACTACATTGAAATTTCAAACTTTACTACTAAATTGCTTCATAAAATGTGAACATTATAACTATTAATATTCAGAAATATTAAGGTTACCTGCAAATCATGAGATAAAAATAAAGCAATTTAATTAAAACAGAAATAAGAATAAGGCTGGAAATAGGCAAACCACCAAGGGAAAAACAGTTAATAAACAGATGAAAGTGTGTTAAATTTCTTAATCTCTCTACTAACTAGGAAAATAAAAAACTAAGACCACAGTAAAATGCCATTTCACATTCAATACTGGGAAACATCTTTTAAATGTTTGGTATTGGAGAGGAGAGATTAAAAAGGAATTCTCCTATATTGCTGAGAGAAGTAAACATTAGTAAAATTTCCTCTGGAAAGCAAATTTTGCAGTATCTTGTAAAGTTTCTAGCAGTCATAAAATTAGAGACGTACATGATCTAAGACTTAGTATTTTCACTGTTAGGGAGGTAACTCAGAGCAACTTACACATTTATGTACAGGGCACATATATAAGAACAATTTTTAAAAATAATTTTGTAGTCTGACCAGGCGGTGGCGCAGTGGATAGAGTGCCGGACTGGGATGCGGAAGACTCAGGTTCGAGACCCCAAGAACCCAAGGTCGCTGGCTCCAGCAAGGGGTGGCTCAGCTCTGCTGAAGGCCCAAGGTCAAGCCACATGTGAGAAAGCAATCAATGAACAACTATGGTGTCGCAATGGCAACGAAAAACTAATGATTGATGCTTCTCATCTCTCTCCGTTCCTATCTGTCTGTCCCTATCTATCCCTCTTTCTCTCTCTCTCTCTCTCTGTCTCTGTCTCTCTCTCTGTCTCTCTCTCTCTCTGTCCCTGTAAAAAATAATAATAATAATTTTGTAATGGTAACATTACTATGCAGCATCTTATTCTACTAAATGTTTTACCTGTGTTAACTTTTTTAGATTTCAAAATGACTCTCTGTGGTAGATGATAATAGTATCTCTTTTATAGATGATGAATTTAAGACACAGAACAAGTAAGGAATTTACAATATTCATATAACAATAAGTGGTAGAACGAGAAATTTAAATGTGATAGTCCAGCTCCAAAGTTAATCTTCTTGACCTACCATAGCTATTTTTATATCTAATGCCTAAAGGGAAATATTAAGAAGTAACCTAAATATTCAGCAACAGGGTATAAATAAGTACTCATACAACAGAAAACTTCGCAGTAGTTTCATCTATCCACATGGGTATAACTTAAATCATAATTCCAAACATAAAAGACATTACAGGTGAATGTCAATTTGATATCATGTATATACTGGAATCCATGTGTAAAATATTCCACATGGATTCCTAAGCATGTGGCTCAACACATTGTGAGCTCTGCATTCCTTGGCAGGGTTGCCAGATCAGAAGTGGCATCCCATCTCAGTCGCATGCAGTGCTAGACCAGCTCTACCCACTCTCCGTTATTCATGGTGCTATTTTCTACCACTGCCAACATGGTGAATTTCCTTAAGTAATATCTAGTGTCTTGTGCCTTCAAAAGACAAAAATAAGGACCAACTTCAACCAATAGAGTGGTTATAATAAAACTTTACTGTAAAAGAAAATGATTCCTATATCTTTCATTCTGAAAGTTTCCTCAGTTTTTTTGTTTGTTTGTTTGTTTTTGTTTCTGGTTTTTTTTAGCAAGAGAGACAGAGAAATAGGACAGACAAGCAGGAAGAGAGATGAGAAGCATTAATTTTTCATTGAAGCACCTTAGTTGTTCATTGATGTCTTTTTCATATATGCCTTAACCTTGGGGCCTATAGCAGAGTGAATGATTCCTTGCTCAAGCCAGTGACCTTGGACTCAAGCCAATGACCATGGGATAATGTCTATAATCCCATGCTCTAGAATCCAAAGACCTTGTGCTCAAGCTGGATGAGTCTGCTCTTAAGCAAGGGATTTTGGGATTTTGGAACTGTGTCCTCTGCATCCCATTTCGGCACTCGATCTGCTGGGCCACCACCTGGTTGGGCACTTCTTGGGTTTAATGCAAATTTTTTCTTTTTTTTTTTCAGGAGACTTTGAACTCTTTCTACCAAAAATATTAAGGATATATATAGTCTTTATAAGGAAACAATGACAGTAGCAAGAACAAAGTTTTCATCACCCTAAATTCATATCACTACAGTCAATCACATAAATGATTCTAAACCTTCATAATCTTTTTCAAAATGGCCCACTATTTACCCCACAACCAAGAAACTGTTGCCAGCCTTTAAATAGCAGCATTGATTGCTCAAATTTTGACTAATCAGATTCCCACCAATGTTTCATCCATATTTAAATGCTCCCTTTAAGAAAACCTGAGTGTGGATATGATGATATTCTGTCTCTACCTTTCAAGTCATTTGCAATTTAAAAGAGGTAATTTTTACTGAGGTATAAAAGGCATTTTTAACAGAAATTTAAAACTTTAAGTGGAATAAATTCTGCTTCTACAGTTCAATTTCAGGCATCCGTGAGCAGGTGGATGATTTGCCCCCTTACTGTCTTTCTCTCTAAGGCTTTGACATTGCTTATATCTAAATCTAAAGGCATTCTTTCGCTAATGTATTTCATTTCACACAATTAATTCAAACTTCTTAATTTAAATATATATCATTTCTACCTAAACAATATTGATTTTCATATAGTAAATAAATATATAATATTTATCTGTTGTAATATTTTTAAATATATTTCTTATTGAATAATGTTTAAAATGAAAAATAGTAATGGTTTAATATTTACTTAAACAATTCTACAGAAAAATATTCTTTTCCTCCTTGTCTTTCTGTATTGAGATAAGATGTCAAGATGTAAAATAATATTGTTTACTATTATCATCATTTTATCATGGTATATAAGCTAACATTTTTAAAGCAAATATTATTTTAGAAATGCATTCTTCTTAAATCATACAAGCTTACTTCATAAGTTTAAATAATTAAAATTACAGTAACTAATCTTATAAGAAGATGAATTGTACATATTTATTTTTCAGAAGGCAAAAGAAAGACTCATTTTTTTAGGATGAATGTAAATGATTTACCCTATATAGTTTAGTATCTTTTCACAAATACTTCAAATTTCATTATGACTGTGACACACTTTATTTTACTGACATACTTTATTTTACTGACAAACTCCCTCCTTCCATTTTCTTTATATCTTAAGAATCATACACAGAATGTATTTTGCAGAAGTCAAAACTTTATTATTCTTGAGACAACCTCCTTGAGAGCTTTAATGATTCTAAGGCAGGTTCTGCCACAAGCCTGACATGATGTATTTGGCAGATGATATCAAGATATAACCTGAGCGCATAGTTATTCATATTAGAAGTGCTTGTACCTAAAACTCATACAGTTTTATTGCAGGAACATTAGTGTTCAGCAAGCTCAAGATATAACTGTTAGTTAATAATGTTTATATTTAATTAATACAGTAAATATTTGTTAAATGTCTATGATATATGAAGCACTAACTAAAAGTTGAGGAAACAAAAGGCTAATAAATTAAAGAAGATTAAAATATTGACTCCTTATGGATTTTTGTCTGAAGGCATCCCAGTTTTGTGAAAGGACAAATATAGATAAACAAGTATAAAAGAGTAAAATATTTTACATAATAGTGGATAAAATTTTGTTTTTCATAATGCCACCATGATAGAATATATTATTATGCATAAATACTCAGTGCCCTTTTCAGTTAGGGAAGGGAAATTATAACTTTCCTAACTAATTGATGTCATGTGTGGCCTTACAATGTGACTAGCTAGTGAAATATGAAGTTAATTGACATATTAAGGGGCAGAAATTTTCAAAGCCAATGTCTGGCATATCATCTTCTCTTCTGACACTTTGACTGTTAATGTTTCTGCTAGAAGAAGCAATATCATCCTGGATCCTGAAGTAAAAACTACTTCAAGAGTCATAACTGGCCAAGAATGCATATGTGATGTACTGAGGAATAAACCTTTGTTAGGGAGCCACTGAGACTTGGAGGGTGTTTGAGACTTGGAGGGTGTTTGTTACTGCAATATACGCTGTCCTATCCAGACTCCTGCAGTCCCTTAGAGTTGTACAGCGTGTTTCAAAGAAATATTCCATGAGACCAGGTGAAGTAAGATTGAAAGGTTGTAGGTAAAACTGTCCCACAGTTACACTAAGAGAGCTACACTACTACATTTCAGATATTCAAAGAATTCATTTTCTGTCAGTGAAGTGAATCAATACTATTAGAATTGGATGTAGAAAGGAGGAGTAAAAAGAAGAGGGGAAAAAGAAAAAGTAAAACCACAAAAGGCAAAGTGTGAGGCTAGTGGATGAGCAGGCATCGGACTGTAAGATTATATTTTCTAGAAATTATCAAAATTCAGGGTGGGAAATATGAGTTTTACCGACCCTGAAGTTAGCTTTGGTGCTAACTTATACAACTATGCCATTGAACACCAGGTTACTGACCTATAGTTAATATATGACACAGATGAGGCACAAAATTGATGTGGAAGACAAAAAGATATCAGAAAAAAGGTAACAAATCTTCAGTATCTGATTATCTCTACTTGCTCACATAATTAGCATGTCCCTGATCACTGACTGATTCCTGTGATTTGTGTTGGCAAGCTGCCTCATTTGAGGTGTTTGATTGGTTAATGTCCCTTTAGATCTCAAGGAACTTAAAAAATAATTAAATATATGATACTGTAAATATATAAATTTTGATAGAATTACTTTGTTTGGGGTTTGAGCACATTTTTAGGCTCTCCAAATGATGGTGAACTATAGCCAGAATTTAGAGCCATTGCAATTTTGGGAAAAAGCTACTTATAGGAAATATATATTACAATGTAGCCCTTTAGAGATAGATAACTGGCTTATATTTATTTTTATCATTTTAGTAACTCTAGTGGCAGAAATTTTAGGATGAAAAATGAGAGGCCAGAGATAATAATCAGAGGTGGTGCCTACGAATGATATAGGACAGTAACTAGTCAAACACCACAGACAACGTTTGCTCATTCTACAAAAGAGATGTGTTGTTATATGTTACTGGCATTGAAATAGGCACAGTTTTTGGTCCTTATGGGCTATGTTAGAGGTCTCAGTCTTACAGGACAGGGAAACATCTAAATTCACAATGCAAAGGGTACATTTTTCTTCCCCTAGAGAGCAAACTAGTCCAGAAACTAGACTCTGATACTCTTGCCAAATTATTATGCTTTTATATGTTTCATCATTTAGTATATGGATCTCAGTAATATATTTCTCCTCTTTATGTTTTCTGGCAGTAAAATAATAATGTGAATAATTTGATGCTGAAATTTACTTGATTAAACTAAAAAAAAATTGTTTCAAAATTACCTCTTAATCTCACATTTTCTCTCAAGAACATTATTTATTTGGTTTGTGATATATTTCAAAGGAGTTTACTTTAATCATATCTGGAACATTTCTAACTCCATTTGAAGTAAGTTCTAAATTATGTGAGAACAATCCTTGAGAACTTAACTAAGAATGGTGAAATATGGCTGTGGCTGGTGGCTCAATGGATAAAGCATCAGTCCAGCATATGGGTGTCCCAGGTTTGATTCCTGGTCAGGGCACACAGGAGAAGAAACCATCTATTTTTCCCCTCTCTTCCTCTCCCCCTTCTCTCTTTTCTCTCCCTCTTTCCCTACTGCAGCCAGCGGCTTGATTGGTTTCAGTGTGGCCGTGGGTGCTGAGGAGAGCTCCACTGGAGTGCATTAGCCTCAGGTGCTAAAAATAGCTCCGGTACTCAAGCATTCATTCCAGATGGGGTTGCTGGGTGGATCCCAGTCAGGGAGCATTTGGGAGTCTGCCTCACTATCTTCCCTCCTCTCACCTAAAAAAAACAAACAAACAAAATAAAAAACAGTTAAATATTTAAATTGGTTATATTGATTTTCAATTCCACAGATTTTTAAATGAAAGATTTTTAAAGGAAAAAAAATAATCTGTAAGAAAAAAGGAGGAACAAGAAATCACAAAGATGAATAGTGCTACTGAATATTTTTAGGTACAGACAACTTGATTGCTCATAGATTTAACTAGTTTCAGATATTCTGAAAGAGCTGGGTAGATAATGGGAAGGTCTTAGGGAGTAAAGTAGGTAATATTTCTCAGTTTGAAACCAGTAATTTGGAATTTAAGCTTCAACTTCCTTTCTCCCAAACCTTATAAGGCTTGTTAGTCAAAGATAATTAGCCTGATTATAGCTTTTTACTGGACAGATGAATGAATAGAAGACAGCTACAACCAGGATGAGAAGTACTTCTAAACTTTGTGTACACAGACCCAACAGGAATTTTGTCCAACTGCAAATGCTGAAGCAACAGGTGGGCCTGGGATTCTACATTTCTAACAAGCTCCCACCTGATACTTAGGTAGTTCTTTCATCACACTTTGATATAGCAAGATCAGAGTTGATATAGTTCTATTCTAATGATGTTTTATCTGTGACATACTCATTACCTTAGGTAACTGACAAGTCACTCTACCTCTTCTTGCACCAGGAAAATAATTTCTTTATAGCTGATATAACAATAAAAATAATACAGATCTTTTTATGTTACTGAATCTACTCTTTCAATTAAATGAAGTAAAAGATGGAAAAATGAAATGAAGTGAAAAATTAAGCAAGCAGAAAAAAAGAAAATAAACATTATTTTATCTAAAATACCTTTTTCTTTATTGGCCATATTATATTTTCATTTAAAATATCTGAAACAATGTATGTAGCAATAAGTCAGTTTGGTTCTGTAATGCTAGTTTCTTGAAGTAATGTGATTAAATTATTCTATCTCCATGCAAAATGAGTAAATTGAGTACAATTAGATTCATTGCTTCAAAATTCTGAAATTGTATATAAATTTCTTTACCCTTATTTAGCACTAACAAAATACAAATATTGATCAGTGGATCTCATAGAAGTTTAACCTTAATTCCAAAATAATAAAAAGCAAAATATAAAAATCTGAAATCTTAATGAGAGACAGTAATATGATAATGTGTTTGAATAACAGCTCAGCTATTTCTTACCTGAGGAACTGTTTGCTTTTGTTTTTCATTTAATAAAAAGAGAAAAAGGGTAAATTTTACCTGATAGGGTTATTTGTTAACACTAGACATTTTGATATATGTAAGGTATTTAAAATCATATCTTCAAATTACTAAACTATTTATTAAATAAAATAAATCATTAAAAATTTAAAAGTAAATGAAATATTAGGTCTGAACCAAAACTTGAGTCTATGTAAACACAAATTAAAATCATAAATAAAATAAAATATTCATTCAATGGAAAAGTACTCATTTAGATAATATTATCTAAATGAGTACTTTTTTCTTACAATTATTATTAAAAATTAATAGGCTAAAAAAATAATAACTGACAAAAAACAATATTACTGTTAAGATATTTCTATATTGCTGCTTTTTTTTTTTTTTGGTATATTTTCAAAGTGAGAAGTGGGGGCAGACAGACTGCCTGCATGCTCCCAACCAGGATCCACTTGGCATGCTCACCAGGGGGACAATGCTCAACTCCTCTGGGGCATTGCTCTGATGCAATTGGAGCCATTCTAGCACCTGAGGCAAAGGACATGGAGCCATCCTGAGTGCCCAGGCCAACTCCAATGGAGCCTTGGCTGTGGGAGGGGAAGAGAGAGATAGAAAGAAAGGAGAGGGGGAAGGGTGGAGAAGCAGATGGTGCTTGTAAAGCCAATAGCTACGGCCACCATCACAGCCGCATGGCCAATGCAGGTTCGCATTAGATTTGGACAGACAGTAATGAAACAATGGAGCCAAGAACTGGTGGGCCATCATCTTTAATCTTAGTTTGCATGTGGCTGGCAAGTAAAAACACACACTAGGTTCCAAAACTCACTCATTCGGTGCTCATAATGCTACTGACTTATCCGAGTTTCCTAGAATCAAAGGTTTCTAGCTCATCAGACTTACTCATCTTTGTTCCCCATCTCCTTCTCCTGCACAAACTCTGCTCAAACTGGCTTCTCCCTCAGCACTCCACCATCTTTGCTGCTTCTCCTGGCCTCCACGTGACCGTTTTCTGCTCTGCTCTCTGCTCTCCTCCTAGAACGCAATCACTCTTCTCTCAAACAATGTGATCTCTCTTCCTTTTAAAACCTTTTGGCGTGAAAGCCCTCCCCCAACATATATTAACATAATTACACCCATCTCCAGAGCAAGAAGAGCAACCAATATTATTACCTGGGTGACAGGCTTCCACGTGGGAAGCACCATCTTTAACAAAGTGAGCATAATATATTTTATCTGCACAACAGTGCTTCTCCTGTGTGCCCTGGATGAGAATCAAACCCAGGATTTCCACACGCCAGGCTGACGCTCTACTGCTGAGCCAACCAACCAGGGCCTCTATATTGCTTCTTGATTGGCATTCTCACTTGTGATTCTTTTCACCTATGGATGGAATGAACAGTGCTTAGAATACACTGTGTCATAGATAAACATTAAAAAAGTAAGGAATGTCAATTTGTGATTTCCACATTGGGCAGCTGCCCAGGCGTCCACCTTAGAGAGAACCCTGATTATAAGTGCAGTGCTATTTTAACAACCAGTTTGGTGAACACAACAAAATACTAGGTATTGGTTCTGCCAAATCAGTGCAAGCCAGTGAATCCCACTAGTGTCATCTCAAAGTCCTGAGGTGGCCAATTGGATTCTCTGTCAGGGCACATAGAAGAGTCAACAAATGGTGACTTAGTTTTCTGGTCTTGAGGCCGTAGCTGCACAGACCTGAGTCTATGACTGGTGATTTAGTCTCAGATGAGATTCATTAGAAACAGTTCAGACTGCAGGTAGACCACATCTCAGAAGCCACACACTACAGAGGTCTGTAAAAAAAAACTATGGACAGACTGACACCTGGGGCTGAGGGAAAGAGCCACACCCACCGTCCTTCTTAATCCCCGAATTGCCGCAGGCTCTAGACCCAGAGGTTTTTCAGTGGTTGAGCTCAACAAACAGCCAACAGACAGAGGCTGCAGGAGGCAGAACTCAGGGAACTTTGACCTTTTATGCAGACCTTCCCCCAGGCCCAGAGTGGGTAAAAGCCAACCTAGGTGTGTGGCTTGGTATTTGGTATTTCCATGAGAACCTGGGCCCAGCAGAGGCAGCCACAAACTCTTGTAGCTCCAAGAAGGTTGCTGAAGACCAGTCACAGGCATTATCTCTCATTTTTCTGCAACAGATTCCTACCAGAAGGCCCAGGGCTGCCATATTTAGGGGCCAGTTGTGAAGAGAATCAGTTCAGGACCTAAGAATCCATGCTTAGGAAGCTAAGGAAGGGCTCCTCACACGTGGCCCAGCAGAGGCGAGTTCTGCTCTCTGTGATCAGCACCAGCATAGACTCATGTGCATTGGATATGGTGGAGCCTCACAGTCAGCCAACTTGGGTACTGGATATCCCACCCAGCTGGGCTAGATTCCACAAGGGGAAGGGAGAGAGCCTTGGAGCATGGGCACTTTTTTTTACAGGGACAGAGAGAGAGAGAGAGAGTCAGAGAGAAGGATAGATAGGGACAGACAAGCAGGAATGAAGAGAGATGAGAAGCATCAATCATCAGTTTTTCGTTGCAACACCTTAGTTGTTCATTGATTGCTTTCTCATATGTGCCTTGACAGCAGGTCTTCAGCAGACCGAGCAACCCCTTGCTTGATCCAGCAACCTTGGGTCCAAGCTGGCGAACTTTTGCTCAAGCTAGATGGGCCTGCGCTCAAGCTGGCAACCTCGGGGTCTCGAATATAGATCTTTCACATCCCAGTCCAATGCTCTACCCACTGCGCCACCGCCTGGTCAAGCGAGCATGGGCATTTAATGTGTGGGTCCCTATGAGCCTATTGTTGGATCTGGTCAAGGGGATTAGCCACTTTCTAGGGTGGCACAGTCAGCCCCAGGGTGTTTCCTCTCAGTCTTCCTCCCTGAAACCAGGTTCTCACTAGATGTAAAAACTTCTGCAGAGAAGAATGTCAGCCCCATTCTATCAGAACCTACTGCTCACCTTGTTGGGGAGAAATAAAATTTGAGTATCCAGCAGTGGTTAAGGGATTAGGCTCTGGAGTAGGGGTCACGTTCCCCATACTGATCTCCTGATCAAAAGACTCCTGAAGTATGGGGTCCCACCAATGTTGTATTCGCAGCCTCAGCTGTCCTAACCCAATAAGCTTGCAACCTGTAGAGGGGTTGATTGGGTGAGGCCAGTCTGAGCCCACTGCAAAGACAGTAGCCGAGGCCACCACCACAGCTGCCTGACCCGTGCAGGTTCACATTAGATTCCAACAGTCAGTAGTGAAACAATGGAGCCAAGAACTGGTGAGCCATCAACTTTAATTCTAGCTTGCACCCGGCAGGCAAGCAAAAACACACACTGGGCTCCAAAATCCACTCATTCAGTGCTCACAAAGCTACTGACTTATCTGAGTTTCCTAGAATCAAAGGCTTCTAGCTCATCAGACTTATTCACCTCTGTTTCCTATCTCCTCCTGCACAAACTCTTCCTCAGCACTCTGCCATCTTGGCTGCTTCTTCTCCTCCATGTGGCCTTAATCTGCTCTCCTTTCTCATAGAACCAAGAGAGAGATCAAGCTACTGGTCTCTCCCACTTTATACTGTAGAATCAAAACCTTTAATCCAATTATACAAACAAGGAAGTCTCTGTATAATGGGATTCCTCAGGAGAGTGCACCACCCTACATCATCCAATCAGTCAAGGGTGTGGAGAAGAACTTACTCTTAAAACCAAGCCTTAGGCCATAACGACCTGGCCTGTTTACATTACAGCTTTTCCCCAACAGGCATACCAAGCATAAGGGCAAATAATATCACCTGGGTGACGGGCTTCCATGTGGGCAGCGCCATCTTTAACAAAGTGAGCATATTATATTTTATCTGCCCAATAGCCCACACTACAGGTTTTTTTACAGAAGACTCTGTGGGAAGACCAGGCAGCTGCTAGAGGAAGAGGAGAAGATGAAAAGTGGAGGTAAATTTTATGGAGTTTGGGGCTTTTACAGAGCTGCTTTCACTCTAAACAGGAGGAAGCTGATCTTTACACACAGGTTGGCACCTCCCATGCTACCCAGGCACAGTAAAAGCAGACATGAACAGCAAAAGGAGCAGTAGCTGAAGACAGGTAGCCCACAGCAGGTTACAAAAAATAGCTAATGCCAACCCAAGAAGAGTTAGAACCAACAAAACTGGTAGTGGGTGGCAGATAGCAAGAACCCTAGACTCAGCTAGCCACACAAGCAACATGCCCAAAAGAAGAATATAGCAGGCACCCGACACTGTGGAGAAGAAATATGTCCAATAGGACAGACATTGCACAGTGTATAATACACATGATCAAGGTTGACCCTTAGAGCCAGCCTGTCTGAAGTAATAACTGTACTCATAAAAGAACCAGCTATATCTAATACTCACATACACCAAGAGGGATAATAATACCTTCAAGAAGCATTCCTAGAACAAGAAATCAGGTGGCCTGAAGGTCAGTACCACCCAGCTCATCTTGCTCATAAAAGCACCACAAAAATTTAAAAGTCAGACAGCACTACCTAATACAGAGACAAAATGGGCAAAGAAATATGACCCAAATGAATCAACAAAAGAAATCACCAGAAAAATAACTGAATAAAATAAAAATAACCAAACTACCAGATATTCAGTTTAAAGTAATGATTTTTAAGATGCTTAAGGATCTTATAGCAACAATGGATGATTATAATGAGCACCTAAATAAAGAGATAGCAAGCATCAAAAAGGACATTGCAATCATAAAAACAACCAGTCAGAAATGACAAATACAATACCAGAAATGAAGACTGCACTAGGAGGAATCAATAGCAGGCTAGATGAAGCAGAGGATCAAATCAGAGATTTAGAAGGCAGGATAAACATACACACAGAAGTAGAGCAGCAAAATGAAAAGAGGTGCAAAAAGACTGAGGAAATTCTTAGAGACTTCTGTGACAACATTAAGAGAAACAATATCCACATCATAGTAGTTCTTGAAGGAGAAGAGAGCAAACAAGGAATAGAGAACCTGTTTGAAGAAATCACAGCTGAAAATTTTCCTAAATTGATGAAGGAAAAAGTCACACAAGTTCAAGAAGCACAACGTCTCATTAAAGAGAAAACCAAAGAGGCCTACACTAAGAAACATTATAATTAAAATGCCAATGTTAACAGACAAGGAAGGAATACTAATAGTTACAAGAGAAAATTAGTAAATTACCTCCAGAGGAGCCCCCATAAAGATGACATCAGATTACTCAACAGAAACACTTGAGGCCAGAAGGGATTGACAAGAAATATTCAAAGTGATGCAAAACAAGAACCTACAACCAAGACTACTTTATCCAGCAAGGCTATCGCTTAAAATGGAAGAAGAAATAAAAAGCTTTCAGGACCAAAAAAAAAAAAAAAAAAAAACCTCAAGGAACTCATTACAACCAAACCAGTACTGCAAGAAATGTTAAGGGGCCTGCTATAAAAAGAGCAAAGGGGAAAAAAAATCAAGAAAAAAAAAGATTGCAGAATTAAAGAATAAAATTGCAATCAATAAAATACTATAATAGTAGAGGATTATAATTCCCCACTAACATCAATAAATAGATCCTGCAGACAAGAAATTAACAGAAAAACAGCAGCCTTAAATGACACAATAGATCAACTAGATTTAGTTAATATCTTCAGAACCTTTTATCCCAAAGCAGCAGAATATGCAGTCTTTTGAAGTGCTCATGCTACATTCTTTAGGATAAACCACATGTTAGGACACAAAACAAGTCTCAATAAATTTAAGAACATTAAAATCATATCAAGTATCTTCTCTGATCACAATGGCATGAAACTAGAAATCAACTACAATAAAAAAACTGAAAAACATTCAAACACTTGGAGGCTAAATGACATGTTATTAAAAAACAAATGGATTAACAAAAAGATCAAGGAAGAAATCAAAAACTTTTTTAAAACTAATAAAAATGAGCATACAACAACTCAAAATTTATGGGACACAGCAAAAGCAGTCCTGAGAGGGAAGTTCATAGCATTACAGGCCTATGTTAAGAAACAAGAAAAAGCTCAAATAAACAACTTAACCCTGCATCTAAAAAAACTAGAAAAATAGCAACAAATAAAGCCCAGAGGAAGTAAAAGGAAGGAAATAATAAAGATCAGAGTGGAAATAAATGACACAGAGGCTATAAAGCAATATAAAAGATCAATGAAACCAAGAGTAGGTTCTTTAAAAAGGTAAACAAGATTGACAAATCTTTAACTAGACTAATCAAGAAGAAAAGAGAAAGGACTCAAATAAATAAAATTAGAAATGAAAGTGAAAAAGTAAAAATTGACACCGCAGAAATACAAAGGATTGTAAGAACATATTATGAAGATCTATATGCTAAAAAATTTAACTACCTAGGTAAAATGGATAATTTCCTAGAAACATAGAATCTTTCAAAAATCAGAAAACCTAAACAGACTGATTACAACAAATGAGATCAAAACAGTTATCAAAAACTCCCAACAAACAAAAGCCCTGGACCAGATGGCTTCACTGGTGAATTCTACCGAAGATTCAAAGAACTAACTCCTATTCTTCTCAAGCTATTTCAAAAAATTCAAGAAAGGAAGACTTCCAAGCTCCTTTTATGAGGCAAGCATTATCGTCATTCAAAATCAGGTAAAGGCCTGACCTGTGGTGGCGCAATGGATAAAGCGTTGACCTGGGAACACTGAGGTCGCCAGTTCAAAACCCTGCACTGGTCTGGTCAAGGCACATGTATGGGAGTTGATGCTTCCAGCTCCTCCCCCCTTTCTCTCTCTCTCTCCTTCTCTCTCTCACTCTGTGTCTCCTCTCTAAAATGAATAAAATAAAAAGAAATTTAAAAAAAAATCAGGTAAAGACACTACAAAGAAAGGAAACTATAAACCAATGTCCCTGATGAAGTTAGATGCTAAAATTCTCAACAAAATATTAGCAAACTGGATCTTGCAGTACATCAAAAAGATCAAACATCATGATTAAGTGGGATTTATTCCAGGGAGAAAGTCTGGTATAATTTTCACAAATCAATAAATGTGATTCATCACATAAGCAAAAGAAAGGATAAAAGTCACATGATTATATCAATAGATGCAGAAAAAACATTTCCTAAAATCTAGCACCCATTTATGATCAAAACTCTCAGCAAAGTAGGAATACAGAAAACATACCTCAACATAATTAAGACCATCTATGATAAATCCACAGACAACATCCTACTCCATGGGCAAAAATTAAAAGCAATTCCCTTAAGATCAGGAACAGGGCAGGGGTATCCCCTTTCACCACTCTTATTCAGCATAGTTCTGGAGATTCTAGCCAAAGCAATCAGACCAGAAGAAGAAATAAAAGGCATCCAGATTGGAAAAGAAGAAGTAAAACTGTCATTATTTGCTGGTGAGATAATACGGTATATAGAAAACCCTAAAGTCTCAGTCAAAAAACCACTAGATGTGATAAATGAATTTGACAGTGTCAGGATATAAAATCAATATTCAGAAATCAGTCGCATTTTGATACACTTACAATAAACAATCTGAAAGAGCAATGAAGGAAACAATTCCCTTCACTGTTGCAACAATAAAATAATAAAGTACCTAGGAGTAAATTTAACAAAAGGAGATAAAAGACTTATACTCGAAAAATTATAAAACATTGATAAAAGAAATCAAGGAATATACAAACAAGTGGAAGCATATACCATGTTAATGGAACCAAAAAAGAACACAAATAGCCACAGCAATCTTGAAAATGAAGAATAAAGTAGGAGGTATCACACTTTCTGATATCAGTTTATAAAATAAGGCCATCATAATCAAAACAGCTTGGAACTGGTATAAGAACATGCATACAGATAAGAGAACCCAGAAATAAACCCATGCCTTTATGGTCAATTGATATTTGACAAAAGAGGTAGGAGCATATGATGGAGTAAAGACAGTCTCTTTAATAAATCACGTTGGAAAAATTAGACAGATACATGCAAAAGCATAAAACTAGACCACCAACTTATATCATTTACAAAAATAAACTCAAAATAAATAAAAGACTTAAATGTAAGTCACCAAACTTTAAATATCTTGGAAGAAAACATAGGCAGTAAACTCTCCAATATCTATTGTAGCTATATTTTTACCAGTTTTTCTCCATGGGCAAGTGAAATAAAGGAGAAAATAAACAAATGTGACTATACCAAACTAAAAAGCTTGTGCACAGCAAAGGACACCACTAACAAAATAAATAGACAACCCACACAATGGGAGAACATATTTGCCAATACGTCTAATAAGGGATTAATAACCAAAATTTATGAAGAAATTCTAAAACTCAACACCAGGAAGTGCTGGCAAGGATGTGGAGAAAAGGGAACCCTCCTGCCCTGCTGGTGGGAATGCAGACTGGTGCAGCCACTGTGGAAACAGTATGGTGTTTCCTCAAAAAATTCCACTTTTGGGAATATATCCTAAGAATACCAAATCATTAATCCAAAGAAAGATATGCACCCCCATAATTATTTGTCAGATTTTATTTATTCATTTTTAGAGAGAAAGAAGAGAGAGAAATGCAGGAAGAGCAGGAAGCATCAACTCCAATATGTGCCTAGACCAGGGAAACCCAGGGTTTCGAACCAGTAATCTCAGCATTCCAGGTCGACACTTTTTCCACTGCGCCAACACAAGTCAGGCTGCAAACCCATATTTATTGCAGCATTGTTTACAATAACCAAGTTCTGGGAAAAGCCCAAGTGGCCATCAGTGGATGAGTGGATTAAAAAGCTGTGGTATACACAGTGGAAAACTATGGCCATAAAGAGAAGGAAATTTTACCTGTTGCTATGGCATGGATGGACCTGGAGATTATTATGCTAAGTGAAATAAGCCAGGCAGAGAAAGACAAATATCATATGATCTCACTTATATGTGGAATCTGATGATCAAAGTGAATTGAGGAACAGAATAGAGAGAGAGGTGTGGTCACAGGGAACAGAGGGACAGCTGTCAGAGGGAAGGGGAGTGAGGGGTTGAGATCAGAGAAGGTGAAGGTATTAGTCAAATTATATGTATATACAGAACACATAGATACAGATAACAGGACAGCATATCCCAGAGGGAAGCAGGGAAGGCAGAAGGAGGAGAGGGACAAAGGGGGTGTAATGGGGGACACGGGATTGGTGGGTGAGGGTGCTATATTGAGTGGGATACTTGAATCCATGTTAACACAATAAATTAAAATTAATAAAAATTTTTTTTCAATGATGGCATGAATGAGTGGAACAACAAATTATTGTTTCTCTGTCTCTGTCTCTCCCTTCCTTCTAAAAAACAATCAATAAAAATTTAAAATATATATAAGTATATGTAGTATATATTAAATATTAGAACATATTGTATTAATGATAAGTTATATAAAAATGTATTTTATGGTGAACTAGGTTGTTTTTGGAAGAACTAAAGATGAGATTTTTTTCTTTTAATTAGAAATCATCTTTCACAAATATTTATTATTAACACATTCTTTTGTTGACAACTTTGCTGTACTTCTGGGCTGCCAGTGCTAATATTAAATTAGTACTGTTAATATTAAAATTTGCAACAGCACCAAGATCCTGTCCTGTACTGATTTTAGTGACTATGTAAAGAGAATGATGTAGAGTGGCTCTCAAAGGGCAAAGGACTAAAAATGTTTCCTGCACATGATTTTTAAAGGGCAAGGTAATAAATGTTTCCCAGGTGAGAAGGAGGGACAGAAATTAAGAAGCTTAAAACATTATAGATGAAAGGGAAGCTCCTGTCTTCCTCACCTCCATTGTGGGATTAATCTTCTTTAGTAGGACAGGATCTCAACAACTCATAGGAGAAACAATCATTCTTAGAACCATCTTGCCCAAGTTTAATATTTTCTAGACTATTATTTTTCATTTAGAAGGGATGTTGGGTCATGTTTATTTATAAAAATAAACAAACAAACATTTAAGCTTGCAAACCAGACAGGCTTGGATTTGAACTTGGATTTTTCAATCATTAGCTAAACCTTAATTTTTTTTATCTGTGTACTGTATAAAGTAATGAAAGTATTGAAAGATAATAGTGAAAATTGTCTAAGCTCCTATATATTCATTTATTGATTCATTTGGCCACTATTTATTCTAGCCTATACTATATCAGATGTATAGCACTCTTCCAAGTATGAGTGGTATCAGTGAGAAAGCAAACATTTCTGACCTTAAATTACAGATTGGAAAACTCACATTAAAATAAATATGGTAGATTAAATATTAGGTTTTTCATTAGAAGTTGGAAATTTAATTGGGAATGTAGAGGATGGTTGAACATAGGGTCCATGCTAACACTGATACTGAGAGACACAATTATATCATTTGACCTGTGAGTTAAAGTGGGACTGTCCCAGAGACAATAACTACTTGGAGACTAGACAGAGTGCACAGAGGAACCTAGGAGAGACTTCCTCACAATCCTCATTATAGGTTTCATGAGATGGCCTGGACCCCCAGTTCTTACAGGTATTTATTGATACACACAAATAGCAGAGATGAGAATGAGAAAGTCAGGAAGGGAAACTTCTTTAGAACAGACAAAAGGGTAAGTAAAGTAGCTCACTTTTGAGATATCTACCCCACCTACTAATTAACCAGAATTGCTAATTTTATCCCTATTGTGCTGCATTCAGCATGGTACAGGGGGTCCTTGGGTTACAACACAGTTTCGTTCTAATAACTAAAGTAACCCGAATTTTGGTGTAAGTCAAAATACACCTGAGCATAAGTCACTTTCCTATCCTAACACAGTTGTAAAATCATAATCTAGAACATAAAAACACAACTAAGCCACAGAAAAATGAAAAGGACATAAATATACTGTACTGTACACTGTAATATATTAACAGAAAAAATGACAAAAAATTAGTGTAAAAAAAATCCTTACCTTTTAGTCCTGTGGTTGGCTTGCACACTGGAAGGGGCATTGCAAGGTAGGAGAGAGTGACATATTGGGAGGAGGAAGCTGGAGATGCAGAAGAACCTGCAGAAGGTGCTGGAGATACTGAGTCAGGTGAATCAGGATTGCCTAAGAAACATGCAGGAGACACTGGAGATGATTCTACCTGTACTACAGGTGTTTCATCTTGAGAAGCAGCTGATGTAGAGGGTACAGGATCTGTTGCAGGCCTCTCTACCTTCTTAAAGAATTTTCCCAAGCTAATCTGGAAGGTTGATGATTTTTTCTCTTCTAAAATCTGCCTGTTGTATTGCAAGGCATCCATAACAGCTCTGTCGACCTTACTGAATCTGTCATCTCTGGCATCTTCAGGCTGAGATTTTGTCAACCCATCCTCTACCATAGAAGAACTGTCTGTGCAGGCGGCATCATAAACTTGAAATGTCTTATGTCCAGACTATTGTAACCCAATGAGCCTGTGTACTGTGTTCAGTAATTTCCATCAGTGATGCCACTGTGGAATTTGCCTCAGTGCACTGAAGTCTGTTCCTATTCTATGTTCCTATTAAGGGCCATGTGAGCCAGGTAATAAATGTGATTCCAAAGTTGAGGATGGACCAGCTACATAATTTATGAAGCCTAGTGCAAAATAAAAATGCAGGATGCCTAGCCAAAAATATATTAAAAATTTAAAGGTGGTAACAGCAGAGCATTAAACCAAGCATGGAGTGCTTCTTACCATGGGGCCCTTGTGTGACTACACAAGTTGAACACCCAAAAAGCTGGCCCAGAGCCTAGATCTGATTCACGGTAGGTTCATTTGTTCTATGGACCCTCCCAGTTGTCATTTATTTATTTATTTTAATTTATTGTGTTAACATGGATTCAAGTGTCCCATTGAATATAACACCCTCCCCCCCATGTTCACTATTTACACTTCTTTTGTCCCCCTCCCCCTAACTCCCACCCCCCCTTCCCTCTGGGATTTGCTGTCTTGCTATCTGTATCTCTGTGTTATGTATATATAATTACACTAATCCCTTCACCTTCTCTGATCCCATTCCTTCATCCCCCTTCTCTCTGACTGCTGTCCCTCTGGTCTCTGTAGCCCTGCCTTTGCCTGAAATTCACATTTTTGATAAAGGACTAGCTCACAATGAAACAAGAAAGAAAGCACATATGTAAAAATGTTACAGTGTAAAAGGAATTAAAATGATGTAGAATAGATTAAAATGCTTATAGAGTAAATTTTTGATGCTATGTATTTTAGCAATTAAAATATCTAAATGCTTATTTTGAAATGCCCTGAAATTCTTAGTAGTTGGCATATCTTCCACATTAACAAGTGTTAATGTTAACCCTAGACATGTAGGGTTAACTGTGTGGTACACTACACAGATCCTCTTCAAGAATGATAGAATTATTTTTGTCAGGAGTTGTGCCAGCGTCCAGCTCTCAGCCATTAGTCCTCTTTAGGCATTGACTTAGCTGAAGAAATTTGCCAAAAACAAAGCCATGCCTTTGCTTGGGAGCAGCTCCCACCTAATACAAGAAAACAGAGGTCCAGCTCCCTCACTCCCACACAGAATGGGCCTCCCAACTCTAGAACTGACATTGGGGTTGGCTGAAGCAGAAGTTTTCATTGGGCCTGTAATTGTAGCTAAAGTTTTTTCTCTGCCCAATTCTGCTTCCTTTTTCTCACTTCCATAGGTGCTGATCCAAAGATCACTCCCTTATAAAGGTTCTGCACACACTTATTTCCTGGGGAGCCCAACCTGTGACAGTATAAAGAGAATCCAATATATTAAATAAAATGTATAACATGATTTATAAGGTATAATTATAAATAATACATATGCAGAGGTTGGCTAAAATCAGTTTACAGTTACAATACAAATAACTAATACAATAGTAATAGTAGAAGAATAAACTCTGTTTTGTGTGCTCACAACTGTAAATTGCTTTTACCCACCCCTGTAGAGTATAAATAGCTTTATGATTTGTCAGTTTGACTAGGTTACAGTCCACCATTATTTTTTTTTCAAAGGAGTGAAGTTTATGTATTACATTTTTTTAAATGTATTGGGTATAGTCCACCATTATTTAATCAAAATCAAATTTGGATGTTGCTATGAAGAGATTTGGCAGATGCAATTAAAGTCTCTAATCAATTGACTTTAGCAAAGGCAAATTATCCTAACTAGTCTTGACTGAATCAGTTAGAAGCCCTGAAAGGCAGAGCTGAGGCTTTTCACAGAGAGAGAAGAGATTCCCATTCATAAATAAGAGCTTCAGCCTATGCGTCTGGGATCCCTGGCTGCACATGGCCTTTTCTCCTATGGCCTGCCCTACAGACTAAGGATCTGTTTCATCGGTCCCCACAATTGCCTAACCATATGTATTTTACTGATTCCGATTTTTCTGATTGAACCCTAATGGATATACATAGTAAATAATATATCATATGCAATATAATATATTAGCTTAATTTAAACTTTACAGATATGTATAGTCTAATACTTTCTGGAAGGCAACTATCATCATCTAGTAGTGTGTTGCTCTAAAGTTATAAGCACAACCATTAAAAGAGAGAAACATTTCTTTGTCAAACTGAAAAGAAAAAAATCTTAATTATTGAATTTTTTTGTTTCTTCCCTATTAAAGCCAATATCCCAAAAATTTGAGCATAAATACACAATTCTATTTTTTAAGATTGATTTTATATTTGAGTTAATCAAAACCACAAAGATTATTAACATTCCTATTTGTATTATTATCAGTTCAGGTAAATAGTCATGTTTATTATTGTCATAAAGCATCAGCTCTCAGCTTCTGTAATATACCACATTCGGTATTAGATTAACTAAAGTCATATATTCAGTAGTGTGAAGCAGTAGTAACAGGCTTATTTGAAGCCAGCGTTATAGCGCTTTCCCCACCTGTAACAGACTGTATTATTTGGAGGAGTTACTTCACTGTCCTGGCCTTGGTTGCTCAGCAAATATTTACTCAGTAAAAATAAACAGAATATCACTTAAATACTGTGCAGTGTTCTATGCTTTGGGAAGACAACATTGATCAAAATACACAAAATATCTATTCTCACTTATATCATATTTTAATTAAGAAAAAAATAAACAAGTAAAAACATAAGTGAATGAATGAGTAAATGAATTAATGCATGAGAAAACATGAAGTGGGAAACTGCAGAAGACTAATACAGAGTGACGTAAAGGAAAGTTACATGAACATAAAAATAATTCAGGTGCAAAAGATACCTGACTGGTTGATTTCTTAACATTTCTACTTGTTATAAGAAGTATGATTATTGTCACAGTTTACCAGAATATAAATGACATGGTTTTGAAATGGTCACGTTTGCTGATATTTAACGTATGATCACCAAATTTTATTAAAAAAAGAGAATTGAACTGACTCTAGAATCTAGGGTGAAAAATCGAAGAGACTATAAAAAGACATAGGTACAAACAACTGCAAATCTTTTTTTCCCCCTTCATCTGCAAACCATCCCTCCCCACTTAAATCAAAATAAATCTTCACTCTGAATTTCAACTCTCATTGATCAATTTCATGACTTAATTAAGAAAATGAAAAGATTGATTGAATGAATGAATGAGCGGAAAAATAATGAAATGTGCATACTCAACTATTAACTATAGAAACTACAGAAAGAAACATCATTTCGACTCTGCATTCTAGAACTCTGGATCAATTTGTCTGTGGAGACAGTCCCTACTCTGGTAAATGCTGCTGTGACTTACTCCAAGCCTACAATGGCCACATTTCGGCACTTCACCAAGATTAAACTGATTCCTCCAACCCCTGCTAAGATCCCGATACCTATTAGGGGCTTGAAAAACATAGTAAGTTGCCCTGGCCAGGTTGCTCAATGGATAAAGCATCATCCCTACATGTGGAGATCCTGGGTTTCATCCCAGGTCAGGGCACATGGAGCAGCAATCAATGAGCACACAACTATTAATAATTGGAACATCTAAGTCAGTGGTTCTTAACCTTTTTTTGAGGTACCGAACCCACCAGTTTCATATGTGCATTCACCGAACCCTTCTTTAGTGATAAATAAAATATAATTTTTTTTCCCAAATTCAAGACATAGGTATATGGTTTTTTACTGGTGCACAAAATGAGCCGTGCATGAACATCACCTTGCTCAAAGAACAAAACCAACAAAGTGCATGAATTCACAACAAATTACGGTATTACTTTATTCTGGCCCCCCAAAATATTTCGGCCCCATAAAAGAATTTCAGCCCCCAAAATATTTTTTTACCATTTTACTAATTAAAAATAAATTCGGATTCTTTTAAGAATTTAACATTTTTTAATAACTTAATATTTTAATTTTAAATTTAATTTGGTTTTTGTCGTTTTGAATCCACAAAATACTTTTTTGAGGGCCAGAATAAAGCATTGTCCAAATTACATACCTGCAAATCAGTGTGACTTCTGCTGTTGTTTTTGGGAGACTAGTTCAGATATACGTGGTTTCACCTTGGCAAGTGCTACTCTCATGTCATCTTCACAGCAAAGTCTGTTCCTTTTCTTCGTTTTTATGTCCAGCATCCTTGAAAAGGATTGCTCGCAAAGATATGTTGTAACAAATGGTATAAAAAATTCCAGGGCTTTCTTAGCAATAACTGGGTACTTTTCCATTTGTCAACACCAAAATGTTGAGAGTGTTGTTATTCTGAAGAGCTGCAGTTGAACCTCGCTCTGCTGAATTTCAATGATTTCGTCAAGGTATTCATCATTGACATCCGCTGTCTCAACAGTAAACGTAAATGGCTGTCTCGCCCATGCTGGATATGACACTCTTGTAGGGAGTCAAGAGACTTTGCAAGCTCATCTAAGTGAGTGGCAATTGTTCGCTTCAGTTTCATGGGTATAGAACCGTCTCTGATTCCAGACACATCTTCGATCTTACTTACACAGTCGTCCAGAAGACGAAAGTTTGTGAAGTTATTGTTCTCTATTCATCGTTTCCATAACGGTAGTTTTCTTTTGAAAAGTCTTCAGGTTTTTTTCCGCTTCCATGATGTTGATTCACCCCACCACCCTGCATCTGCTGATTGAGATGATTGAGAGCTGCGAATATATCAGCCATGTACGCTAAAATCACAATGAATTCATGATTTTTGAAGCAATCTGCATGACAATGTTGCTGCTCTTACAAAAACATGGCTAATTCCACACTCATGGCAAAAACACAATTCAGCGCTTGTCCCTGGGATAACCACCGAACATTAGAATAGTACAGGAGTACCTTGAATTCAGAGCCCATTTCTTTACATAGTTCACTGAAGATGCAGTGCCTCAGAGCACTATTTTGCACATAGTTCACACATTCCACCACAGTTTTTAATACATCTGCCATTTTTGGAGGCAAGGTTTTAGTTGACAACGCATGCCTGTGCAGAATACAATGCGTAACAATGATGTGTGGTGCATTGGCTTTTACTAGCGCACCAAAACCAGACTTTCTTCTCAGCATGACTGGAGCTCCGTCTGTACAAACTGCAGAAACCATATCCCATGAAAGACTGTTGTCTCTGAAGAAGTCATCCACAAGCTTCTTCACATTGGCTGCCTTAGTTGTTGTTGTAAGAGGCTTACAAAATAAAAAATCTTCTTTTATCATGTCTTCTTTCACATAGCACACAAAAACAGTAAGCTGGCTTAGATTAGAAACGTCTGTGGTCTAGTCAAGTTGAAGACTGAATTTTACCGGATTTGAAATTAGATCTGCAACTATTTGAGCCAAGATGTCTTTATTCATGTTCCTATTCTGTCGCTGATGGTGTCATTTGAAAGAGGAATTTGGGATAATTTACCTTCGGCCGCTGTTCCGAGTATCAGGTTCGCCATCTTTAACGCAGCTGGTTTTATGAGTGTTTCACCGATGGTGTGTGGCTTACCCTGCTTTGCGATCAAGGAAGCAACTTTGTACAATACTGTGAGGATCGGATTGTTAACAGGTACAAATCCAAGAGCAGGCAGAGTGGCCCTTTCATCGAATCTGGCTCGTTTTACCTTGAATTCAGCAGGCGTTGTGTTCTTGTATTCACCATCTCCATGCAGCTTCAAGAAGTGTTCCTTTAGTTTTGCCGGTGCAAGACTAGAGTTGCTCAACTTGGCATTTCATATCATGCAGATAGGACGCTGACTCCCATCCCTTTCCATGATACATGTGAATCCATGTTGTACATATTCGTCCGACCACTTTCTTTTTTTGCTCGACATATTTAGTATGGATTAAAATATTAAGAAAGAAACCACACAACGTACAACTATGACAGCCGTTGACTACTGCATGCACTAAATTCCCCGCAGCACTGGTTGGCCAAGCAATGTAATGTGATTCTCTGCAGCAAGTGATGGCCAAGCAGGGCATGTCATCACGACTTTACACAAGTGTGTCTTTAACTCCACAGCAGAGGCTTCTCCGAACCCCTGAGACCGATTCATCAAACCCATAGGGTTCGAAAGAACCCAGGTTAAGAACCACTGATCTAAGTGGAATGGCAGGGTGATGCTTCTCTTATCCTCACTCTCCCTTCCAACCCCTCTCCTTTCTCTCTCTCTCAAAGCAATGAAGGAGAAAAATAAAGGAAAATAGCTCAAACTGGTATCTTCAATTTCAAGTGTGGTAGCTCACATTTGAAAATTCTGCTGAATGTTGGCCACTGAAGTGTAGATGTGGTTTTTTGTGCAAGATCAATGAAGGAGGCATCATTGGATACAATGTTTGAAGACCAATCTTCAACATCTGTTTCTTTTTGGTATGTTATTTGAATGTTCTTGAACAATGAGTGATGAGAATGCTATATGAATTTGAAATAAAAAACACATTTTAGTAAGAAACAATTTACTCTTAGAATCTCCATTTTAAGTACTTCATTTTCAGAATTTCTTTTGTCTTTTCCTTTTACCAATACTCTCCACATAAAATGAGTTCAAGTGTCTTTGAAATTGTTAATCATAGTAAAAAATAAAATGTGTAATATATGCAAATTATAGCTTTTTTTCTAAGATTTTTTAGTGTGCCATGTCTATGTATGGGAAGAGGTATGCATGTTTACAAGCAAAATTACTGATTTAGCTTATAAAAAATGTTTTAGTACTCTTACATAATGTTCAAGTAATTTTTTCTCTCTTCTTAACTACAAATAAAATATATAAGAAAAAGGATGACTTTTTTTTCAATTAAAATGTTTTATACAGCATAACCAGACAATGTTGCAGTGGATAGAGTGTCAGCATTGGACACTTAGGAACCAAGTTTCAAACCCTGAGGTCACTGGCTTGAGCAAGGGTTCACCAACTTGAGCATGGGGTCACTAGCTTGAGCACTGGATAATAGATATGACTCCATGGTCACTGGCTTCAACTCAAAGGATGCTGGCTTGAGCAAGAGATCACTGGCTGAGCTGAAGCCCCCCGACCCCCATCAGTCAAGGCATATATGAGAAAGCAATCAATGAACAACTAAGGTGCTGCAGCCATGAATGATGCTTCTCATCTATCTCCTTTTCTGTCTGTCTGTCCCTGTCTATCCCTCTCAAAAACTTTTTATCACAACCACAACACATACTTGAGAAAAATATGTGTAATATGATCAACCAAAGATTACAATATAGAATATATATACTTCTATAAAGCTATAAGAAAGGTAACAAATAATAGTATATTATACAATAACATATTATTCACAATTAAAATGAAAGAATTAAAAATGTTTTAGACATGTTGACATGGATAACTATCTAAACATGCTGAGAAAAAAAAATTCTGAAGGTTAATGCACACTTGGTATAATTTATGTAAATTTAAAGTCAGAACAAACAACAGTATAAATATATGTAGATGAAATACGTGCCTCCAAAAAGAAGGTACAAGGACTGGTTGAGGAAATGGCTTTTAATTGTCAAACATATGACATTTTTTCTAATGACAAATCTGAAACAAATGTGACAAAATATGAACATTTTTTAAATCTAAAATATAAGTATTTCTGGTTAATTAAAATATCTTCATTATGTTTAAATATTAAATCATTTGACTTTGAAACTTGGTGGTATAAAATACTGTCTTATGTTACTTTGAGTTATTCTAAGCAGTGAACAAACAAATTATTACTGAAAAATATGCTCTGGCCGGTTGGCTCAGCAGTATAGCATTTGCCAGACATGTGGAAGTCCCAATTGGATTCCTGGTCAGGGCACACAGGATAAGCGCCCAAATTCTTCTCCACCACTCTCCACTCTCCTCTCTCTCTCTCTCTCTCTCTCTCTCTCTCTCTCTCTCTCACTTTCTCTCTTCCCCTCCTGCAGCCATGAATCAAATGGTTCCAGCACATTGGATTGGCCTTAGGGCTAAAATAGCTCAGTTACTGAGCAACAGAAGAGCAGCCTCAGATGGGCAGAGCATCAGCCCCAGACAGGGGTTGCTGGGTGAATGCCAGTCAGGGCACATGCGAGAGTCTCTCTGCCTCCCTGCCTCTCACTTAAAAGAAAGAAAAGGAAAAGGAAAAGGAAAAGGAAAGAAAAGAAGATGAGGAGAGGAGAGGAGAGGAGAGGAGAGGAGAGGAGAGGAGAGGAGAGGAGAGGAGAGGAGAGGAGAGGAGAGGAGAGGAGAGGAGAGGAGAGGAGAGGAGAAAAAAAAAGAAAAGGAAAGGAAAAAAAGCATAATATCCAACACCATTTTTCTTTCTCTCATACACTGGATTTGTAATTTCATTTTCAATATAAAGTATATCTAAGCTCCAAAAAATTAATTTTTACTTTTTTATGATACTTTATTTTAAAATGAAATCAGATATCTGATTTTGACTTAAAATAGATTATGCCAGTGTAAAAAAATAAAAATGAACATTCTATTTAAAATTAAGTGCATGCCAATTGCCTGTGTGCTCTCAGTTTCGTTCTGCAACCTTTTGTCCTTGTGTTCTCTGTCAAGGAAAACTGCATTTTCCCAAGCCCTTTGTCTACTGACTTCAGCTAGTGAGATGGCACCTTGATCGTGGAATTTCCAACTTTCAGAACTGTGAGTAATAAAGTTCTCCTGTTACTGTATTTTGTTATGGCAGCCCAAAGAGATAAATACACTATCCCACTAGTAAATTTCAGGAAAAAGTATTTATCCTTTATGAGCATTTCAAATTCAGCATAACCTTTTCTATTTGTGGTAGGTAGCTAGAATTTTTTATTTTTCATTACAAAATTCTATAATATAGTATATTTCAGTAGATGACTGAAAGGTTGTTTCAGTAAAACACAAAGTTAAATTTTTACACTTGTTATAGAAGAGAACTCCAGTTTACTCAGAAAGACTATAACCTTTTGATAACATGACCTATTTACAACAGCTTTCTTGCTTCTTTAATAGAACGACCTCTAGTCCATTCATTTATAGGCAGCATGAGACCTCAAAGCCAGATACTCATGTCAATCTAAAGCCGTAAAAGTAAACAGAAAATAATTACATTTATTTATTTAAAAGATTGATTTTTATTTATTGTTTTTGTTTACTTGCTGTTGAGTTGTTTTGTATAATGTAACATGGTTTTTAGTAATGTTGCTAGTCATGCAGACTACTTCACTCATGTGGCTTTTAAACAAAGTCACAGTTTTCAGCTTTAATTATGGGTTCTATTTGATTATTTGTTTATGACATTATTATTCTCTTTCTCCATTGTGTACTCACTTTATTTTTTGGTCCCCAAATGTCAGTTTCAAAAAAAAAAAAGAAATATGTGGTAGCTTAGAAGAGATAAGACTTTTGATAAGGCATGAATCCTGTTTTAATACCTCTAATACCCTAGTGAAATAAAAAAGAAATTTGGTGTGGGAATCCTTTAAAGTGCTAAAGTTTTTAGGGCACCCCTAAAACACAACAATACAAAAAGAAAAAGGTTTCTCAAGACATAGCTATCTAGATGAGAAAATACTTTTGGGGTAGTTGTGCACAATGTATTACTGTGCTCAGTTTCTTTTTTTTCCCTTCTGATATTTTTATTTATTCAGGATATATTTTACTTTCACCATATTATGTGCTGGTGGATACAAAAGTAAATCAGGCCTGACCAGACAGTGGAGCAGTGGATAGAGCGTTGGACTGGAATGCAGAAGGACCTAGGTTCGAGACCCCAAGGTCACCAGCTTGAGCGCGGGCCCATCTGGCTTGAGCAAAAGCTCGCCAGCTTGGACCCAAGGTCGCTGGCTCCAGCAAGAGGTTGCTCGGTCTGCTGAAGGCCCACGATAAAGGCACATGTGAGAAAGCAATCAATGAACAACTAAGGCGTCGCAATGGCAACTAAAAACTAATGATTGATGCTTCTCACCTCTCTCCGTTCCTGTCTGTCATTTCCTACCTATCCCTCTCTCTGACTCTCTCTCTGTCTCTGTAAAAAAAAAAAAAAAAAAGTGCTAAGAAAAAGTGAATCAGAATTATAGCCCTCAAGAAGCACACAATCATAGGAAAAACCATATACTGTGAAATAATTACAATATAGTGTTATTTGTTCAAAGATGCTCTATAAAAGGCAGTGTTGTTATAGAAAGCAATGATGAAGTTTGCATGCAGGAGGTGAAGAGCTGGAGCTGCATATCATCACTGAAGCCTCCACTGAAAGCAAAACTATGATCTTTGTACTGGACTCTGATATAAAATTTTACCAGGAGAGGTATAAATATGTGAAGCACCCGAACAACGTAATCTGGGCAATGCAAGTGATTTTCAATTGCTGGACCAAAATGGAAGGAAGGTCGATAACACAAGAGAAGTTCAAGTTACTGACTTTTTGAATCAGGATTCTTTTGGTTTCAAACAACAGAAAGCCTAAACACTGAAGCTTAAAATATAAAAGGGAATTCATTTTTTCACACAACAGAAATATCCAGGGCTAGCATCAGGAAAAACTCCAATACTAGATCCAGGTAACATTTTTTAAAAACAACCCTTAAAATTGTAAAATTGCCATAGATTCAGGATGATGAAAATTTAAGAGTATTGGTCAGTTTTCGCCTATGGCTGCTTGTTAGCAAGAAGAACTTAGAAAAAATGAGGAAACCACTCCCTCAGCAAAGAGCAAATTCACTGGTGAAGAAGCCAGGGAAACTTAGAGAACCTATGCTCCCTGAATAGCTACTACGCTGATTTCTGCCATATCTTTAGCTGTCTTTATATACTTTGTCCCATAGGTATAAAATCAAACTTTAAAAGAGTTTTAGTACTCATTGGAATGCTCATTTTCACATAGTGTCAAAGCCAGTGCTCTACGGGATTAATTTATTTCTTGAGAAAATTTGGGGTACCGTTACCAGAGGGACTGCCCGTTGGGCAGACAAAGCACACAAGTTCACTCCAGGGCTAACTGTTCGATACGTGTTGGGGTTGTAAATGCTTTAGGACCAAGAAAATGTCCAGAATGTCTTAACTTTCTATATCACTCAGAAAAATGCCGAATTAGGATGTATAAACTTGGTAAGATTTTTATCAAGACCAACTAACTAGCTTCTTCCTTGGTGAGGTAATTCTCAGGGAAGCCTCACAGTTGTCATGATTCTTAAGATTGAATTACATAATATAAACTGAGGTTTAACTTAAGGGAGGAGGGAAAACAATTCACTTCAGTATGTACGTAGATCTATATATATGTATGCAATTAGTGTGGGTCCATTGCCGAAAATTTCTTGCAGATTATATTTAAAAAGTGTTTATTTTTCCTTAAATTTTAGAAGGCTACTTTTTATTGGTGTAGGATTGTAAGTGGGTATCATTTTTTTCAGCACTCTTTAACTGTCATTTCATCATATGCTGGTTTCCATACTTTTTGTTAAGAAGTCATCCTTAAGTCTTTCTGTTACTCTTTTAATGATAATGTGCCTTTTTTTCTCCAATAACTACTTTTAAGATTTGTCTTTGTATCTGTGTTAATATAATTGTCTCCATGTGCTTTCTTTAAATTTATCCTGAATGTGTTCAGCAAGCCTCTCAAATCAGTTTTCAAAAAGTATCAGCCATCAGTGCTTCAAATATTGCATTCTTTCTCCTTTACTAACGTCACACAGTGCTAGTAAGTAGGAGATTTGATCAGCACCAAGAAAAGAGGACTGTTAGTTATGTTTTTTACCTATATGTTATAATATATATTTTAGCTAAAAATACAAGATAAGTTTTTCAATTTTTCCTTTGCTAAAAAGAATCAATTTTGCAAGAATTTTTTCAAATGTAATTTCTATAAATTAGTTATTTTAATATCTTTTCAAACAAAACACTTAAAATAATCTCATTTGCTGATTTGCCATTTTATTATATTTAAAATAAAATTTTATTTATTTCTAGAAACAGACCATTTTAACCCACCAAAAGACATCTACATTTTGTGTGTGTGTGTGTGTGTGTGTGTGTGTGTGTGTGTGTGTAATTTCTTCATTGCTGGAGATTTCTTAGAACTGGAGTTTCCATTCAAGCAGTATTTCCTGACTTTGATGTCAGCATATTTTCATTTATGTATGTAAACTTTACATATTGTTCTTTAAAGTTATTTTTATGTTACTTCTAAAGACTTTTATTATAAACAATTTCCTATTTCCTTTGAGGGCATTTTTAACATACCTCCTCATTGTTTGATTCAAAGGCTTATAATAGCTTCAGTGTTTCTATTATGTACTGTTTAAGAAAATTGCTCTAAATATATAACACAGAGAAAAATTTTTATTTACATCAAAACTTAGAAAACATAAAATAATATTAATAAAGAACAATTCTTTGTCCCAAGTAATATTGACCAAAGAAAAGGACAACTGTTGTTAGAGTAGTACTTATTCACAAAGAATTATACTAATAGTTTATGTATTTTACACTAATATATCTTCAAAAAGATAAAATAATTTTCAAAATATTTTCAAATTTCTTAAAGTAATAATACCATTTTTCTCAAGGGTGTTATACTATTCTTGTATATGTAACCTCACATTTCTTAATTTGGGATTAATTAATAACATGAAAATATATTGTCAAGTTTTTAAAAATTGTGTTAAATTGAAACTACAGGGAGATATGCCATAGGAGAAATAAAAACATGAGTTTAAATATTTTGACAATTGCAAATATATGAAAATATTTTCTTATCATAAGATATTTTTAATATTGATTTGGGAAGAAGTAAATTATCTTACTGAATTATTGTAATTATTTAAATTCTCACAAACAGTTTCAAATGTTAATGTTTACTTTTCTATTTGATCATACTTATAAAAACAATTTGTTGACTTTATCAATTAAAATTATGCCTTGAGTAGTATTTTTCTAAAGTTAGTAATTATGTATTGATTATAAACATCCTGCTGTATAATTGAAACAAATTATCTATTTCAGCTGAGTATGTAATGAATCAAATCTATATGATTCTTTCTTTTGAAGACATTGAAGTATATCATAAAACTAGAAAACTTAGCTCCAAAGCATCCTATAATCTCAGCAGTGACTCCATTAAAAGAAGGATTTAACCAGGTTTGGGATTGGAGGGGTAAAATATGATGTTTTGCTGGCCACTGTGGGAATAGTCAGAAATTTAAATAATTATACTTAAAGGATCACTAGAGAATAAAAAAATATATAAATACTTTTACCTATTAATTTGTTAATCCATGTACTAGAAATAAAGAAAGAAACCAAATATAGTATGAAAAATGCAAGCTGTTACCCAGAAGGACCAGGAAAATATAGGACCTGGATATAGACCCCAATCACTGTGTCTTTTCTTATATAAGTGAGAAGAAGTTCACAGAAAGCTAGCAAAATAGAATCAAAATCTCCATAAAAGTGACATATAAATCCATGAAGTGAAATAAAATAATAAGAAAGGAAATTAAAAAAAACATAATAAGAAAACAAGAATCATGAATAGAAAAGAGCAGATTTGGAAAGAAAAATATCCAGAAATTGAAAAACAGAAATTGCGATTTAACAGTAGTATATTGGAAAACAGCAAGCTTAGACACCAAGAAACAAGAAATAATTAATTAATTAAAAAATAGAAAATGTTGCATATATAAGAGACTGTGTAAATGAAGAGAGTCTAATATACTAGCTTAAAAAATAGAGTTTTAAGCCTGACCTGTGGTGGTGCAGTGGATAAAGCATGGACCTGGGAACACTGAGGTGACCAGTTCAAAACCCTGCACTGGTCTGGTCAAGGCATATATGAGAGTTGATGCTTCCAGCTCCTCCCCCTTCCTCTCTTTCTCTCACACTGTGTCTCCTCTCTAAAATGAATAAATAAAAAAAGAATTAAGAAATGTAAATTTAAAAAAAACAGAGTTTTAAAAAGAGAGAAAAAAAGAAATAGAGAACAGCATGATCAATAAAACTTTTTCTCATATAACTGATAAGCTCATTCTAATCTAGACAAGACATATTTTTGAAAAGTAGAATAAATAAAAGGGAGAGGAGAGACAAAGGAGGTATAAAAGGAGTAAAAGGAAGACATAGAAGAGGAGAGTTTTTCTTAAAGATATAAAGACTATAGATCGGTAGTGATTAAAACAGTGTGATATTGACGCATTAACAGATAAACAGAAGAGCAGAATAAAGTACATGGAAACTGATTCAGAAATACAACACTATGTATAGCACGTGAATGATGTGGACTTAAAAATCAGTGAGGAGCCTGACCAGGCATTGGCGCAGTAGATAGAGTGTCGGACTGGGATGCGGAAGACCCAGGTTCGAGACCCTGAGCACGCCAGCTTGAGCGCAGGCCCATCTCACCTGAGCAAAAGTTCGTCAGCTTGGACCCAAAGTCGCTGGCTCCAGCAAGGGGTTGCTTGGTCTGCTGAAGGCCCGCGGTCAAGGCACATGTGAGACAGCAATCAATGAACAACTAAGGTGTTGCGACAGCAATGAAAAACTAATGATTGATGCTTCTCACCTCTCTCTGTTCCTGTCTGTCTGTCCCTACCTATCCCTCTCTCTGACTCTCTCTCTGTCCCTGTAAAATAAATAAATAAATAAAAAATGAAAAAAAAATGAAAAAATCAGTGAAGAGTTGATGACCCTCTACTTAATGGTGCTAGGACAATTAGTAATTCATATAAATAAAATTAAATTGTACAGTCATGTTCGGCAGATAAAATATAATATGCTCACTTTGTTAAAGATGGTGCTGCCCACATGGAAGCCTGCCACCCAGGTGATATTATTTGTCCTTATGCTTGTGATGACTGTGGGGGAAAAGTTGTAATGTAAGCAGGTTGGGTCGTTATAGCTTAAGGCTTTGTTTTAAGAGTAAGGTCTTCTCCATACCCTTGACTGATTGGATGATGTAGGGTGGTGCACTCTCCTGAAGAATCCCATTATACAGAGATTTCCTTGTTCGTATAATTGGATTAAAGGTTTTGAGTCTATGCTATAAAATGGGAGAGAGCAGTAGCTTGATCTCTCTCTCTTGGTTCTTGGTTCCTGAGGTATTAGAGAGTAGAGCAGATTAAGGCCATGTGGAGGAGAAGTAGCCAAGATGGCAGACTGCTGAGGAAGAAGCCAGTTTGTTAAGAGTTTGTGCAGGAGGAGATGGGAAACAGAGGTGAATAAGTCTGGTGAGCTAGAAACCTTTGATTCTAGGAAACTCGAATAAGTCAGTAGCTTTGTGAGCACTGAATGTGTGGGTTTTGGAGCCCAGTGTGTGTTTTTGCTTGCCTGCCGGGTGCAAGCTAGAATTAAAGCTGATGGCTCACCAGTTCTTGGCTCCTGTGTTTCATTACCGACTGTTTGAATCTAATGCGAACCCGCATGGGTTGGGCTGCTGTGATGGCAACCTCGACTATTGGCTTTACAGTCATCTCAGATTATACACAAAAATTCAATAAAGTAGGTTATAGAATGAAATTTTAGGGCATTTTAAAATAAGCATTTAGATATTTTAATTGCTAATATATGTAGCATCAAAAAATTTACTCTAGCCTGACTAGGCGGTGGTGCAGTGGATAGAGAGTTGGACTGGGATGCGGAAGACCCAGGTTCGAGACCCCAAGCTTGCCAGCTTGAGTGCGGGTCCATCTGGCTTGAGCAAAAGCTCACCAGCTTGGACCCAAGGTCGCTGGCTCCAGCAAGGGATTGCTCGGTCTGCTGAAGGCCCGCGGTCAAGGCACATGTGAGAAAGCAATCAATGAACAACTAAGGTGTTGCAACAGCAACGAAAAACAAATCATTGCTTCTCACCTCTCTCTGTTCCTGTCTGTGTCCCTATCTATCCCTCTCTCTGACTCTGTCTCTGGCCCTGTAAAAAAAAAAAAAAAAAATTATTTTATAAGCATTTTAATCTATTCTAGATAATTTTAATTCCTTTTACACTGTAAGATTTTTACATATGTTCTTACTTTCTTGTTTCATAGTGAGCTAGTCCCTTATCAAAAATATAAATTCCACACAGAGGCTGCGTTACAGGGACCAGAGGGACAGCAGTCAGAGAGAAGGGGGATGAAGGGATGGGATCAGAGAAGGTGAAGGGATTAGTGTAATTATATATACATAACACAGAGATACAGATAGCAGGACAGCAAATCCCAGAGGGGGGGAGGTAGTTAGGGGGAGGGGGGGTTTTATACAGTGGGACACTTGAATCCATGTTAACACAATAAATTAAAATTAATAAAATAGATAAATAAATGAGAAGAAAAAAATGGAAACTCTGGCCCAATAAACAAAAAAAAAAATTGTAAATTCCAAAATTGTTCAACTTTAAAGTAAGTGATTGACATTTTATCCATTATTCAAAATTTAAAATTTCAATTAAGGGTAAGATTGTTGATTGCATGTGTAATGATTTAATAAAATTAATAAACATATGTTACAGAAAATTGGTGAATGTGTTTGTTGGGCAGATAAAATATATTATACTCACTTTGTTAATGATGGCACTGCCCACGTGGAGGCCCATGGCCCAGGTGATGATATTGGTTGCCCTTCCTGCTTGGGAATGGGCGTGATTATGTTAATATGTGTTGGGGGAGGACTTTTGCACCAAAAGGTTTTAAAGAGAAGAGTGATTACATTCTAGGAGGAGTCCATGCTGTAGGAGAGAAGATTAAGGCCACGTGGAGGAGAGGAGAAGCAGCCAAGATGGTGGAGTGCTGAGAGAGAAGCAAATTTGGGCAAAGCATGTGCAGACAGAGGGAGATGGAAAACAGGTGAATAAGGCTGGTGAGCTAGAAACCTTTGATTCTAGGAAACTCAGATAAGTCAGTAGCTTTGTGAGCACTGAATGAGTGGGCTTTGGAGCCCAGTGTGTGTTTTTACATGCCCAGTGGGTGCAAGCTAGAATTAAAGAAGATGGCCCACCAGGTTTTGGCTTCATTGTTTCATTACTGACTATCCGAAGCTAATGCGAACCTGCATGGGCCAGGCGGCTGTGATGGTGGCCTTGGCCACTGGCTTCACAGTGTTCTTTTCTTCTTTGAAGAAAACTCATTTTATCATGGCTGAAATGTCAATGAGCAAATTATAATGGTTTTATTTTCTCAACCCATCATCTCAATCTTTAAAAACTTGTTTCTGACTAACATAAAAATATATTACAATTATTTCCAGACGACCCTTAAGAAATTTGCATAGAATAATACTGAATGAAATTTTTCTGCTGTTCTGTAGTACTTCAAGATTAAAGCTATGTTCGGCAGATAAAATATAATATGCTCACTTTGTTAAAGATGGCGCTGCCCACATGGAAGTTCGTTGATATTAATGTGTGTTCTGGAACAGGCTGTGGGCAGGCCGGGTCGTTATAGCCTAAGGCTTACTTTAAGAGTAAGCTCTTCTCCACACCCTTGACTGATTGGATGATGTAGGGTGGTGCACTCTCCTGAGGAATCCCATTATGCCTCAGATGGGTGGCTTTGTATCAGAGACTTTCTTGTATGTATAATTGGATTAAAGGTTTGGATATTCTAGGCTATAAACTGGGGCAGTCTGGGAGCTTGATCTCTCTCTCTCTTGGTTCCTGAGTTCCTGAGGTTGGTATTGGAGAGGAGAGCAGATTATGGCCATGTGGAGGAGAAGTAGCCAAGATGGCAGAATGCTGAGGAAGAAACCAGTTTGTTAAGAGTTTGTGCAGGAGGAGATGGAAAACAGGTGAATAAGTCTGATGAGCTAGAAACCTTTGATTCTAGGAAACTCGGATAAGTCAGTAGCTTTGTGAGCACTGAATGTGTGGGTTTTGGAGCCCAGTGTGTGTTTTTGCTTGTCCGCCGGGTGCAAGCTAGAATTAAAGCTGATGGCTCACCAGTTTTTGGCTCCTGTGTTTCATTACCGACTGTTCGAATCTAATGCGAACCTGCGTGGGCCAGGCGGCAGTGATAGTGGCCGTGACTACTGGCTTTGCAAGCTAGCATTAGGAAGAGCTAATTAGTGATACATTCCAAAGGGAACCACCCACAACTAAGTGCTCTCACCCCTAACTCCGAAGCAGAAGGACAAGCTTTTGCTGCTAGTCCCATTTCCTGGGGAGTACAATGTTAATGGAGAAATGATCTTTCCATCCCACTAAGAAGAAGAGGCATTCTCCTGTGAGGCATTGTTACTCTTAACTCTTTGGTAAACTGGCAGCTACCTACAAAGTCCAGGCAACTGTAATTTCTGTTCCCAGAATCCTCCAAAGCAGGCCTTTGTTTGTTTTGAGCAGGAAAGTGGATAGATTTTCACAGTTCTCTACTTGGTTTCATCCTGCTAGTTCTACCAACCTCACTTTTAACTGCAAACCCAGCTGTAAGGCCAGTAGTAGCAGCTATCGTGACCATACACATGCAGGTTCTGATTTGACTCTACAGACAATAATGAAACAACAGAGGCAAGAACTGGTAGGCCATTACCTTTATTCCTAGCTTGCACTCTGCAAGCAAGTAAACCCAAACACACTGGGTTCCAAAACCCACTCATTCAGCGCTCACAAAGCTACTGACACATCTAAGTTTTCCTAGAATCAAAGGCCTCACCAGCCTCACTCAGTCCCCTCAAATACATCCATAAACCGTTTAGAGTCTATTTCTTCTCCTTTGCCTAGAGCTACCGGTTTATCTCAGGATTCCAGGAAGGGAGGGAGAGCCAAAATCAGTGTAGGGTGGTATGTAAATTTTGCCTCTTCTTGAAAGGGAAAGGGAGTTATTCAGATAACTTTAATCCTTTCAGAGAACTTAAAACCAAATGACCCTAGTCATCCTTGTAAGTCAGTAGATTTCTATATCCTTTTCCCTTCATTTTCCAAAGAAAGAACAGGAAAGAAAGTGTTGGGCAGATAAAAGATAATATGCTCACTTTGTTAAAGATGGCTCTGCCCACATGGAAGTTTGTTGATATTAATGTGTGTTCTGGAACAGGCTGTGGGCAGACCGGGTCGTTATAGCCTAAGGCTTAGTTTAAGAGTAAGCTCTTCCCCACACCCTTGACTGATTGGATGATGTAGGGTGGTGCACTCTCCTGAGGAATTCCATTATGCCTCAGATGGGTGGCTTTGTATCAGAGACTTTCTTGTTTGTATAATTGTATTAAAGGTTTTGAATCTATGCTATAAGGTGGGGCAGGCCAGGAGCTTGCTCTCCCTCGGTTCCTGGGTTCCTGAGATTAGTTTTTGAGAGGAGAGCAGAGTAAGGTCACATGGAGGCCAGGGGAAGCAGCCAAGATGGCAGCGTGCTGAGGAAGAAGCCAGTTTGTTAAGAGTTTGTGCAGGAGGAGATGGGAAACAGAGGTGAATAAGTCTGGTGAGCTAGAAACCTTTGATTCTAGGAAACTCGGATAAGTCAGTAGCTTTGTGAGCACTGAATGTGTGGGTTTTGGAGCCCAGTGTGTGTTTTTGCTTGCCCGCCGGGTGCAAGTTAGAATTAAAGCTGATGGCTCACCAGTTTTTAGCTCCTGTGTTTCATTACTGTTGGGCAGATAAAATATATTATGCTCACTTTGTTAAAGATGGTGCTGCCCAATGGAAGCCAGTCACCCAGGTGATATTATTTGCCCTTATGCTTGTGATGGCTGTGGGGGAAAAGTTGTAATGTGGGCAGGCCGGGTTGTTATAGCCTAAGGCTTAGTTTAAGAGTAAGCTCTCCTCCACACCCTTGATTTATTGGATGATGTAGGGTGGTGCACTCTCCTGAGGAATTCCATTATGCCTCAGATGGGTGGCTTTGTATCAGAGACTTTCTTGTATGTATAATTGGATTAAAGGTTTGGATTTTCTAGGCTATAAACTGGGGCAGTCTGGGAGCTTGATCTCTCTCTCTCTCTCTTGGTTCCTGGGTTCCTGAGGTTAGTATTAGAGAGGAGAGCAGAGTAAGGCCACGTGAAGGCCAGGAGAAGCAGCCGAGATGGCGGAGTGCTGAGGAAGAAGCCAGTTTGTTAAGAGTTTGTGCAGGAGGAGATGGGAAACAGAGGTGAATAAGTCTGGTGAGCTAGAAACCTTTGATTCTAGGAAACTCGGATAATTCAGTAGCTTTGTGAGCACTGAATGTGTGGGTTTTGGAGCCCAGTGTGTGTTTTTGCTTGCCCACCGGGTGCAAGCTAGAATTAAAGCTTATGGCTCACCAGTTCATGGCTCCTGTGTTTCATTGCCATCTGTTCGAATCCAATGTGAACCTGCGTGGGTCAGGCTGCTGTGATAGTGGCCTCGACTACTGGCTTTACAATTACCAACTGTTTGAATCTAATGTGAACCTGAACGGGTCAGGCTGCTGTGATCCTGACCGAGACTACTGGCTTTACAGAAAGCCTAATTTTTTCCTCTTTAAGTATTACAGTTCTCTGGCACCTTACCACATTATCAAGAAAATAAAATAATGCTATTGTAAGGCCAGTGCCCAAGGCCACCAAGAGGGCCGCCTAGCCAGTGTAGGTTTGCATTTGATTTGGAAAGTCGGTAATGAAACAATGGAGCCAAGAACTGGTGAGCCATCAGCTTTAATCCTAGCTTGCACCCACTGGGCAAGTAAAAACACACACTGGGCTCCAAAACCCACTCATTCAGTGCTCACAAAGCTACTGACTTATCTGAGTTTCCTAGAATCAAATGTTTCTAGCTCACCAGACTTATTCACCTCTGTTTCCCATCTCCTTCTCTCTGCAAAAACTCTTCACAAACTGGATTCTTCCTCAGAACTCTACCATCTTGGCTGCTTCTCCTCTCCTCCACGTGGCCTTAATCTGTTCTCTTTTCTAATGCTAACTAACCTCAGGAACCGAGAGAGAGCAAGCTCCCGGTCTGCCCCACTTTATAGTGTAGAAATCCAAACCTTTAATCCAATATACAAACAAGAAAGTCTCTGATACAAAGTCACTTATCTGAGGCATAATGGGAGGATTCCTGATGAGAGTGCACTAGCCCACATCATCCAATCAGTCAAGGATGTGGGAAAAAGCTTACTCTTAAAACTAAGCCTTGAGCTATAAGGACTCTGCCTGCTTACAGCCTGTCCCCCACACCCAATAATATAATTACGCCCATCCCAAGCATAAGGGCAACTAATATCACCTGGGTGATGGGATTTTATGTGGGCAGTGCCATCTTTAACAAAGTGAGCATAATATATTTTATCTGCCCAACAGCTATCTATTAACAAAGACCAATATTCCTTTACCAAGTGGTGGTACAGTGGATAGGGCATGAGACTGGAATGCAGAAGACCAGGTTCAAAATCTCAAGGCCACCAGCTTGAGTTTGGGTTCATCTGGCTTGAGCACGGGCTCACCAGCTTGAGGCCAGGGTTGCTGGATTGAGCATGGGATCTGTAAAGCCAGTAGTCGCGGCCACCATCACAGCCGCCTGACCCATGCAGGTTCCCACTGGATTCAAACAGTCGGTAATGAAACACAGGAGCCAAGAACTGGTGAGCCATCAGCTTTAATTCTAGCTTGCACCAGGTGGGCAAGCAAAAACACACACTGGGCTCCCAAACCCACTCATTCAGTGCTCACAAAGCTACTATCCGAGTTTCCTAGAATCAAAGGTTTCTAGCTCACCAGACTTATTCACCTCTGTTCCCCATCTCGTCCTGCACAAACTCTTAACAAACTAGCTTCTCCCTCAGCATTCAGCCATCTTAACTGCTTCTCCTGGCCTCCATGTGGCCTTAATCTGCTCTCCTCTCTTCTACCTCAGGAACCAAGCAAGAGAGATCAAGCTACTGGTCTCTCCCACTTTATACCGTAGAATCCAAACCTTTAATCCAATTATACAAACAAGGAAGTCTCTGTATAATGGGATTCCTCAGGAGAGTGCACCACCCTACATTATCCAATCAGTCAAGGGTGTGGGGAAGAGCTTACTCTTAAAACTAAGCCTTAGGCTATAACAACCCGGCCTGCTTACATTACAGCCTTTCCCCCTCACCCATCCCAAGCATAAGGGCAAATAATATCACCTGAGTGACAGGCTTCCATGTGCGCAGCACCATCTTTAACAAAGTGAGCATATTATATTTTATCTGCCCAACAGGATCATATACAAAACCCCCGTGGTCACTGGCTTGAGCCCAAAGGTTGCTGGCTTGAGCCCAAAGTCACTAGCTTGAGCAAGGGGTCACTCAGTCTGCTGTAGCCCCCTAATTAAGGTAATATGAGAAAGCAATCAGCTAAGTTGCCAGAACAAAGAATTGCTGCTTCTCATCTCTTTCCCTTCCTGTATGCCTGTCCCTACCTGTTTCTCTCTCTGACTCTCTCTCTCTCTGTCAAAAACAACAACAAAAGCAGAGACCAATATTAAAATTGAAAGTTATAGAAATAATCTACTCAGTACACTTGCAAAGTCTGAAGACTTTCAGTAAACAAATGAAATAAAATGTTAAAACTCCTCTTTGCCTTTGAATAGTAGTGTGGTCTGGGAAAATTACCTCCTTTCTGTAAAAATAAAACTAATATTTACTAGATGTAAAGCCAGTAGCCACAGCCGCCATCACACCCACCTAGCGCACGCAGATTCACATTTGATTTGTACAAATGGTAATGAAATAATGTAGACAAAAACTGGTGATCCATTACCTTTAATCCTAGCTTGCACCTGGTGGACTAGAAAACACACATAGTGAAAGAACACTTTCCTTTCCATTCAGGGCTCCCAAAGCCACTGACTCATTTGAGTATTCCTAGAATCAAAGATTCCACCAGCCTTATTCATCTCTGTTCCCCATCTCCTTCTCTCTGCACAAACTCCGCACAAACTGGCTGCTTATTCTGCATGCTGCCATCTTGGTTGTCTCTCCTCTGCAATGCTGATGGCAGGAACTAAGCAAGAGTGCCCCAGGTCCGCCTTATTTTATAGCTTAGAAATTAAAGCCTTTAAGCCAATATACAAATAAAGATGTCTCTGATACAAAGCCACTTATCTGAGGCAGAAATGGGATTTCTCAAAACAGTGCACCACCCCACATCATGCAACAGTCAAGGGTGTGAGGAATAGCTTAGTTTTAAGAAGATCTTAGTATTAGAAGGATGTTGAAAAGATTTTAGTGTTAAAAGGTGGGAAAGGCTTAGTCTTAAAACTAAACCTTAAGCTATAAGGACCTTGCAAGCTTACAGCCTGTCTCCCACACCCAATGCAAACTATAAGCAAGCAAACATATACATCATATTTACAAATTTATTTGACCAACATTAGCAATAATCTTATAAAGTACCTTTGACTAGGATCTAGCTAATAAAAACTAATTTTTTAACTAACACAAAATAAAATATTTTTAAAAAGATACAAAATTTGTCAAAATGTTACATTAATAGGTTTACTCTTATGTGTATTCAAATATTGCTTTATTTTAAATATTTACGATAAAAATTATTTTTTCATACCAGTTGAAATCGTAACTTATAAGATTTTGACTAACTAAAATTGTAATCTACTTCTACTTTTAAACATCATTTGAAATGAATGATGAGACAATATTACTTAAATTATACATGTGAAAATTCAAGCACTATACTAAGACACACATACACACAACAAATTTCTACATGTACTTTGCATGAAGAAGACATTGTAAATGTTAGTGTCATAAAAACACATTATGCTTTGCCTAAAGGCATAGATGTGGTTTCTGATGTTTAGCAATTATATAGATGATTTTTCTAAATACCTTTTGTAGATTGTCATATTTATTTTAATGGCAATTGGATTTTATACCTAGTAGGTAACTGGAGTTTTTAAGCTTATAAACTGCACTTATTTTGTATTTTATTTTACTTTTCCATCATAGAACTTTGATATATACAAATACTGCAAGTCTGTGTGTGATTTCTATATTTTTACATATTTCTTTATTTCCAACAACTGTAAAATTAATTTAAAATGTTTTAAAAAATCAGAATGCTATGTTCTATGCTTCCTCAATTTAATAAATTCCAAACTAACAAGCTCATATTGATTAAAACCCCTCTATCATTAAGCAGAGTTACATTCAAATAATGTTTAATCTAACTAAAGATAACTTTCTTGTATCTTAAAAAATATTAATTAAAATGTGTTGAATATCTTCAGTTTAACCCTCTGGACTTATTCTGCACCCTTCTTTATCCTGATATGCTCCCTAAAAGACTGACCCATCAGGACTGCATCCAATGTTTCAGTTCCTTCAGATTTTCTATTGTGGTTTGGCAGTGGGGAACACCAGCTGGAGATGGGAATCTGGGAAGAGTGTGATGTTACACCTATACTGCCCTTGTTCTCTTCCTGTCTAGGCACCATTTGACTACTTCTCTTTACTGAAGGTCACAACTTCTATTAGGCATTATTCTCCATCAAGTTGTCCTCTTTGCCTGGTTCTAGTAACTGTTCCCCCTCCTTTCTCTTGCCCCGTTAGGCCTAGAAGTGGTAATGGCTTCCCAAAGCATTACCCTATCGAATAACTGAAGTTAAAACACTTCCCATACTTTTATAGTCTTTTAATTAAACTAATCTGAAATATCTGGTTCGAATAAGAGATTTGTTTAACTGAGTAATACAATTTCTCAAAAAAACTCTTGCCTGACCTGTGGTGGCACAATGGATAAAGTGTCAACTTCAAATGCCGAGGTCGCCAGTTCAAAACCATGGGCTTGCCTGGTCAAGGCACATATGGGAGTTGATGTGTACTGCTCCTTCCCCCTTTTCTCTCTGTCTCTTTTTCTGTCTCTCCTCTCTAAAACATAAATAAATAAAGAAATAAAAATAATTTTTAAAAATCTAAAATATATTTTATAAAAACTTTAAAGTATTTATATAGGTTAATATTTTTGGTACTTAAGAAATCTTTGTTTTATACATGCACTCAAATGTCAACCCACTGCTAGTTTGTCATAGTTGCATATAGTCTCAATTGTCATGAACTATGTATTTCTCTTTATTTATTTATTTATTTATTTATTTATTTATTTATTTATTTTAGAGAAAGAGGAAGGGAGAGAGAGAATGAAAGAGAGAGATTAATTTACTGTTCCACCCATTCATGCATTCATTGACTGATTCTTGTATATGCCCTCACCAGGGAGCAAACCTATAATCTTGACATATCAAAAGAATGTTCTAACTAACCAAGCTATCTGGCCAGGGCCTATGCATTTCTTTGTATGTCTCATCAGCCTCTTATTGTATATCTAGAGTCCATGTTGTTCAGTAATAACTAGCATGTTTCTTTACTATTTACTTTCCTCATGAACTTCTTAAACTTATCCTTTCTGAAAATCCTTCAACAATTGGCTTTATTCCTATGACTTCAAATTTCCTCAATAGCTGAGATTAAATATTAACTTAAAATAATTAAAAGGGTAGTGATCCCTGTGTGAATATAACTTTAGGAATGCAGAGTAAATAGGACCCTAGAAGTACCTACATCACTTTAATTTCCTTCATACTATCAAAGATTATGAAAATATCTGTAGGGTTGTGAAGGTAACTAGACAAAAGCAATAACTAAAGATCTAGATTTCCCATAATCATATTATATCATTGACTGTTCTCAAAAGTCGGGAGTATTTAAAATTTCAATAATGCAGTATTTAAGATGCTAAAAATATTTAACGGTCATGAACAAGGCCTAAAATTTATTGAGATAAATCAAAGTTGTGAGACACCATGACTAGTACCTTCTCACAATACAATCTAAAGTCATATCACTGTAAAGTCTGACATTTCTATACCCTCTTGTATTTAGTGCTCAAATACCCAATAACATTAGGGTTGAGAAAAAGAAAAACCAAGTCCCTTATTTCTTTTTTCTTTTCTTTCTTTTTTTTTTTTTTTTGGCAGAGAGAGGGACAGACAGACAGGAAAGGAGAGAGATGAGAAACATCAATTCCTCATTGTGGTTCCTTAGTTGTTCATTGATTGATTTCTCATATGTGCCTTGACCAGGGGGCTACAGCAGACCGAATGGTCCCTTTCTTGAGTCAGCGACCTTGGGCTCAAACTGGTGAGCCTTGCTCAAACCTGATGAACCTGCACTCAAGCTGGCGACCTTGGGATCTCGAACCTGGGTCCTCTGTGTCCCAGTCCGATGCTCTATCCTCTGCACCACCCCCTGGTCAGGCCCAAGTCCCTTCTTAATTGTTTCCCATACCTCCAATTTCATTCAGCTTCAATATCTTCTCTAAATGATCATCTTTAAACCATTAAAAGAAAATTGTCTCATTATAAGACTTTGAGTAACTCCTATTACAAAGATCTCTACAAGATTAGTTCAAGACCTTCACAGAATACTGACCCACACACTGAACTATTTGAACTTCCTTGGATTTACCCTTTTATTTCAAGTTGCTGAGCCTTTGATTATGCCATTCTTTCTGCCACAGATGCCTTTCTCCATCTTTCCTGTCTGCTGCACACCCAATAACCTTTCAAAATTCAGCTCATATTGTGACAACATGCCCCATTTCTATATTGTTAGCACATCCTGTCCTGACCCCTAAGAAATATATTTTTATTTTAGTATCTAACTTGCATGGATTTATTACATGAGTTTTCCTCTGTCAGACTATGAGTTATTTAAGGGCAAAGACTGTGCTTATTCATTGTCATTTCTCTTGTACCAGCCCAGTGACTGGCATTGAGGTAATCCACACTGAACGCCACATGAAGGATGATGGAACCCCTGCAGCAGGTCTGGTTGCTGTCATTACAGCTTCTTAGCAGTACGCTTATTCCAGTTCTTTCATCAGACAGTGTTTTAAGATTCTAACCAAATTCAGTCAAGTGATAACATTAGATGAGGTGAAAGAAATGCGCTTTTTTACAAAAGAATCCCAGTTAATAACTGTAAAAATTGTGAGGGAAAGAGAATAATCACTATTAGAACACTAGAGTAAAATTACCACAGGCAAGATCCATCAATGTATGTTAAAATTATTGGGCAGAACTTTAAGAAAGAAATAGCATATTTTCAGTCTCAGATATCTCCTCCCAAATGTTTATTAATCATAAAAAGAAAAAGAGTAACTTTACAGTGGAGAAACCTTGCAGATTCTAAGTTAACATCACCATTGTGACCTTATCTCAATATCATATACCTCCAATAAGATACAGTGAGGACACTTTACCTCTGCAGCATTTTTCCAAGTAGTTCATGACACCCAGCATAACTACAAAAAGACAGCAGACAAATTTGATTTGAGGGACATTCTACAAAATACTGAGCTATTACTCTTCAATATAGTCAAGGTCATGAAAAACAAGGAAAGATTAAGAAACTGTCACAGGTTAGAATAGACTAAGAAGACGTAAATGCTACGTGGAATTCAGTACAGAAAAGTTACATGGGTAAAAAAAAAAAAAGGACAATGTCTGAATAAATGCCATAGATTAGTTAAAAGATAAATAACTGGAAGTTGGTACATTTTTATTTTGCATTCCAGTTTAAACTTTTAGTTATAAAATAAATAAGTGCTGGGGATAAAATTTTGCATGATTGTACATGCAAAAGCTGTTAAGAGAGTATATTTTAAATGTTGGTATCACGAGTCCTGGCAAGGTAGCCCAGTTGGTTAGAGCATTAACCTGATACACCAAGGTTATTGGTTCAATCCGAAAACAATGAATACATAAATGAGTGGAACAACAATAAGTAGAGAAACAAATCGATTTCTCTCTCTCTCTCTCCTTTACTCTCTCTCCCAAACTAACTTAGAACAATTTTAAAAATTAACCATTACAAAAAGTTTTTACACAAGAAAAAAATTGTATCTATTTGTGGAGATGGATGTTAACAAGACATTTATTTTTTTAGAGAGAGAGAGACAGAGACAGACAGGAAGGGAGAGAGATGAGACGCATCAATCTGTAGTTGTGGGACTTTAGTTATTCATTGATTGCTTTCTCATATGTGCCTTGATTGGGGGGCTCTAGCCAAGCCAGTAACTCCTTGCTCAAGCCAGCAAGTATGGGGTTATGCAATGATCTCACATTTAAACCTGCGACCCCACGCTCAAGCTGGTGAGCTTGAGCTCAAGCCAGATGAGCCCATGTTCAAACCTGCAACATTGGGATTTCAAACCCGGGTCCTCAGCATCCCAGGACAATGCTCTATCCACTGCGCAATCACCTAGCCAGGCTAACCAGACTTATTATAGTGACCATTTCCCAATATACACATGCATTATGCAACTATTACGTTGTAGATGTGAAAACTAATATAATGTTATATGTCGATTATATTTTAATATATTTTTAATAAAGACATGTATAAAATAAAATAATGCCAGAAATACCTTTTAGCTGTAAAGAAAAATCTACAGTAATAATTTGATGTTAGCCAAACTGTTGTTTTCCTTTTCTTTTAGCCCATATTTATTCAGTTTCAGTGCAAATTCAAATTAACATATCAAAAGTTCAAATGTTTTACCTGTTTCCTTGAACAACTATCATTTTTTAATATTGACTTGCCAGACTATGGTAAATGTTTTACATTTACTAACTCTGGTAATTTTTACAACAACTCTGTTTCAGAAAAGATGAAACTGATATTAGAGAAGATGTTACTTGTCCCAGGTTTCACAGCCAGTAAGTGGCAGAGCACATATTTGAACCCATGATTTTATGACTCCAAAGTCCATGCTTTACAACTCTTTATTATGCTTCTTCCTTCAAAAATCAACAGCCCAAAGTTCACATTCATAAGAAATATTTGAAACTTAATTTAGTAAAAAAGTTTAATCTGTGAGAACTTTCTTGAAATTTTAAGAACTGGTATTTTTGTTATTGCTTTTATTTACAGACAGACAGACAGACAGGCAGCCAGCCAGGCAGAAAGACAGGAAGGGAGAGAGATAAGAAGCATCAACTCATAATTGTGGCACTTCAGTTGTTCATTGATTTATGTGCCTTAACCCAGGGGGGAGGGAGGGCAAGGTCCAGCTGAGCCAGTGACCTCTTGCCTAAGCCAGCGACCTTGGGCAACATCACCAGTGACCTTTGAGTTCAAGCCAGGGCCTAAGCAATAATGTAGATGATCCCATGCTCTATCTAGCCAAGGGGTCGGGAACTTATGGCTCCTGAGCCAGATGTGGCTCTTTTGATGGCTGCATCTGGCTCGCAGACAAATCTTTAATAAAATAAATAATAACATCAAAAATATAAAACATTCTCATGTATTACAATCCATTCATTTCCTACTAATCATGTTCATGGTTGTGGGTGGCTGGAGCCAATCACAGCTGTCCTCTGGGACAACACCAAATTTTTATTGGATAATGCGTAATGTACATGGGTCATTGTATGGCTCTCACAGAATAACATTTTAAAATATGTGGTGTTCATGGCTCTCTTAGCCAAAAAGGTTCCCGACCCCTGCTCTAGCCAGTGACCCCATGCTCAAACTGGTCAGCTTGTGGTCAAGCTGTTCACCTTAGGGTTTTGAACCTGGGGACCTCAGCATTCCAGGTTGATCCTCTATCCATTGTGCCACCACCAATGAGGCACAACTTTATTTTGAAATGAAATAAGTTCATACAATCATTCACTTACACTTCAATAATTTTCTTCCAAACTCATGTCATGGTAAAGTAAATTTCAATAAAAACAGTTTAATTCCACTAATTAGTTTATTATAGTCTTTACTTGCACCATGTATAGGTTTTCAAACAGAACACTATATTTGTAGATAATGGTATTAATTTAAAATATTTAGCAGTTCATTTTTATGGGGAAATTGGGTGATCCTTACCTGTGCTATCAGTATATGTGTGTAATTTTGAAATTGCTTCTGGAGGGCTTCATTTTTTTTTTTAATTGACAATGGGCTTTCATAGTCACACCCTTTGAAAAACAGCCAATTTCCATTGAACTGATAGCACTTCATCTGTGTGTACTCTCAGGTTGCCAGGCTAGACAGACTGTTGACGCAGACCCAATCTAACAAGTCTCTGATCTAGCAATTCTTACCACAGATTGCCTTTTGCTAAAGAGCGATTGTTAGAATTATTTTATCCCTGTAATGAAAAAGAGACTCAGCGAGAGACTGGTCTTTTGTTGTTAGAGTGTGATAGGAGGCAATGTCCCCTTTGCATTTTAAAGCATGATGCCCTTTTACCAAATCACATTATGTCAGTCCCAAGCATATAGGTGTCTCGCTTTGCTCCACTTTGTTGTCAGGCCCTATCACCAGGCCTGGGTGAATTCTGATATAGAGTTGTGAAGAGAATTTAGAAAATTAACATAAATTCTGACATAGAATTGTGAAGGGAATTTAAGAAATTAACATTTGAGTGAGAGATCACAAATCACACTTTTGAATTATTTTTGCCAAAAAGAAGCTTTTACACAATCTACAATATATTGTTTGTTTCCTAGCTTATTGAAATATAAATTATGTCATTCTAATTGCAATAAAATTTGGTTGTTCTATTTTTTGTATTTTAAGCTTGTGAGTCTTCAGTGGACAAAACCACTTCTAAACTCACCAATTTTTCATGCAAATTAAAATGCTTTGAGCAAACTTTCTAGGCCTGAAAATGCTGGGCTGGGAGAGCACATCTCAGGGGACCACTGGGGTCATTAGGCCAGGTCTTTCCAGGAAGCAGTTCCAAGGTTTTTTCTGTTAATCATGACTGGCTTCCACAGAAGGCACTCACTACCAACTGGAGTGCACGTGAACTGAAACTAGAAGTAGAAACCTGACCTGGATTAAGATCTCTCCTTTCCCTCATTTCTACTGTAAAGTAGGCTGTTGCATTCCAAGTGTTATTTGTGTTCTGTAGTTCTCGTAGAAAAATGGCCCTTTCACTCTTACTAGTAAACAGAAAACTGAACAAATGGCAAAGTAATGGGCTGCAGGGTAAATACATAATACAAATGGGTGCAGAAATCAAGTCTTTTCAAGTTGCAAATGCATCTTCTGTTTTAGGATCCAAAGAAAAATTGAATAATGAAGTGATTCAAGTAAAATGATGCATAAGATGAACAGAAATCTAACAGAAGAGTTTTGGGGTCAAAGGCAGGCAAGAGAAAGGTATGATAAGGAAATTTAACAGGATGACTCGAAATAGATAATTTGTTTGGCAAAATAACTTGGGTAAATAGTATGAAATTTTGAATGGGAAATAAGGGAACTTGTCTAATGAATATTTTCAAATAATTATGGGATGAGTTATTTCATAATGTTTTATTGCAGGAGTACTGTACACTGAAAGATAAATGGGAAATGGCGGCTACTAAACCACATGGTAACTGCACAAATCAGAGCTCCCCAAGGAAGTGCTTCAGGGACTCTTAGCTGAGGATGTCTCTGGAGGTATAAAAGATGCCTGACTCTTTCTCTAGGCCCATGTTTCCCCCAGTGTGGCTGACAGAGGAGCCTGACTGGATTTCAGTCTGTACCACACCTTGTACAGGGAGTCTTATTTCATTGTATATACTGTTGGGCCACACCTACAAGTTCCCCATGAACAGATTCTATTTTAAATCTAAATTAACATATAATAATTATTTCTAAAATCACTAAGAAAAGAATGGATTGTTAAGTAAATGGTGTTGCACAGCTAGATTATTATCCTGGAAAAAAATAAAAGGACAAAAGCCTTATCTTAGGTTTCACATAAAATTAAATTGGAAAAAAAACCCAAAAAGTAAAATTACAAAATATAAGAAGAAAATATAGCCTGATCTGTGGTGGCATAGTGGATAAAACGTTGACCTGGAATGCTGCGGTCGCCAGTTCAAAATCCTGGGTTTTTCTGGTAAAGACACATATGAGAGGTGATGATTCTTGCTCCTCCCTTCTGTATCTGAAATCCAAGAGGAAAAGTGTGAGCCAGTATTGGAAGAAATTGTTCCTGAGGAAGAGTTCTTCTTCAGCACCTGCAGACATAGCTCAGAGAGTGCAGGAAGACTTGAGGACATTTTCCTTGGCATTAGTGACCAGTAAGAACATTCCACCCAGTGGGGCTGTTCCAGTTACTAGGATACCATCTCATGTTGTTAAAGTGCCAGCTTCACAGCATGCCCAGGAGTCTAAGCCTGAATCTTGGATTCCACTGCAAAAGACATAGAGGGCTCAAAGAGTTTAAGAACAATAAATAAGTATTCCTCCCCAGAGGGGATCAAGACCAATCTGTGGGGTTGATGAGCAAGATGATGTTGAACCCTGAACAACTGTAATATGCTGTATGGCCAGGGGCCACCATCCTGACCGTTCACAGGCAGGTTCTCATTGATTTGGGGAGATGATAAAGAAATGGCGGAGTCGGAGGATGGTGGGCCATTCTGTTTATTGGTGTTTCACCAAGACAGGCAAGCCACAAGAAAAGCCAAGGGAAAAGCATAAAACCTGCTTTTTCCATAGAAGGAAAGGGGTCAGGAAGGCCTCTGCAATGCTGATAGCAGGAACAAAGAATGAGAGAGAGAGCCCCTGGTCTGCTACATTTTATTGTGTAGGAAATTAAAGCCTTTAAGCCAATATACAAATAAGGAAGTCTCTGATACAAAGCCACTTATCTGAGGCATAAATGGGAGTGCACTACCTCCTCATAAGAGAGCACCACCCCCTGTCATGCAACAGTCAAGGGTGTGGAGGAAAGCTTAGTTCTGAGAAGACCTTAGTATTAGAAGGGAGTAAAAGGCTTAGTCTTAAAACTAAGCCTTAGGCTATAATGACTTTGCCAGCTTACAGCCTGTCTCCCACACCCAAAGCGAGCAAACATATACATTATATTTAGAAACTTATTTGACCAACAGAAGGCCTGATTGATAGTCACCAACTCTTCACTGGCAATCTGTCTCATGAGGTGGACAACTCAGAGCTAAAAGATTTCTTTCAAATTTATGAAAATGTGGTAGAGTTGTGCATTAATAGTGGTGGGAAATTATCCAGTTTGGTTTTGTTGTGTTTGATGTTCTGAGCTTGTTCAAAAGATCCTTAGCAATAGGCCGATCATGCTCTGAGGTGATTTTTGTCTGAATGTGGAAGAGAAGAAGACTCAAGCTGTTCGGGAAGGAGACAGAGGCCCTTGGGGTGGGCTACATGGTAGAATGAGAGGCCCTTACCATGGATACATGCTACAAAAGCCAGTATTTGAAAGGGGAAGGGGAACTGCTCTAAGGCAGTTGTAAAGCCAGTAGCCACGGCCACCATTACAGCCATCTGGCCCATGCAGGTTCAAGTTTGATTCAAACAGACAGTAATGAAACAATGGAGCCAAGAACTGGTGGGCAATTATCTTTAATCCTAACTTGCACTCTGTGGGCAAGAAATACACACAGTGGGTAAACACTTCACTTTCCATTCAGGGCTCCCAAAGCCATTGACTCATCCAAGTATTCCTAGAATCAAAGGCCTCATCAGTCTTATTCACCTCTCTTCCCTATCTCCTTCTCTCTGCAAAAACTCTGTATGAACTGGCTTCTCCTTCATCACTCTGCCATTTTGGCTGCTTTTTCTCTCCTCCACGTGGCCTTTCTATGCTCTCCTTTCTCTGCTCTTCTCCAGCATAAGCTCCAAAAAGCTCTTGGTTTCCTCACGCATGACTGTAAAAGTCAGCCAGCCTATGACCCCCAAAACGACATACATGGGAACCATAGCAGCAACCAATCCTTTACCATCCACTTCAAGGGTGGTGGCTCCATACCAATCTCCAAATTCTGCCACAGATGACGTCAAATGTAAAGCCAGTAGTCATGGCCATCATCACAGCCACCTGGCCCATACAAGTTTAGAGTTGATTCAGACAAATGGTAATGAAACAACAGAGCCAAGAACTGGTGGACTATTATCTTTAATCCTAGCTTGCACCCAGCGGGCAAGAAATACACTGTTCGGCAGATAAAATAGAATATGCTCACTTTGTTAATGATGGCACTGCCCACGTGGAAGTTCGTTGATATTAATGTGTGTTCTGGAACAGGCTGTGGGCAGTCCGGGTCGCTATAGCCTAAGGCTTAGTTTAAGAGTAAGCTCTTCTCCACACCCTTGATTTATTGGATGATGTAGGGTGGTACACTCTCCTGAGGAATTCCATTATGCCTCAGATGGGTGGCTTTGTATCAGAGACTTTCTTGTATGTATAATTGGATTAAAGGTTTGGATTTTCTAGGCTATAAACTGGGGCAGTCCGGGAGCTTGATCTCTCTCTTGGTTCTTGGTTCCTGAGGTATTAGAGAGGAGAGCAGATTAAGGCCATGTGGAGGAGAAGTAGCCAAGATGGCAGAGTGCTGAGGAAGAAGCCAGTTTGTTAAGAGTTTGTGCAGGAGGAGATGGGAAACAGAGGTGAATAAGTCTGGTGAGCTAGAAACCTTTGATTCTAGGAAACTCGGATAAGTCAATAGCTTTGTGAGCACTGAATGTGTGGGTTTTGGAGCCCAGTGTGTGTTTTTGCTTGCCCGCCGGGTGCAAGTTAGAATTAAAGCTGATGGCTCACCAGTTCGTGGCTCCTGTGTTTCATTACCGACTGTTCGAATCTAATGCGAACCTGCATGGGCCAGGCGGCTGTGATGGTGGCCCCGGCTACTGGCTTTACATACACACAGTGGGAAAACACTTTACTTTATATTCAGGGCTCCCAAAGCCACTGACTTATCCAAGTTTCCTAGAATCAAAGTTTTGTACCTCACCAGCCTTATTCACCCCTGTTCCCCATCTCCTTCTCTCTGCACAAACTGGCTTCTCCTTCAGCATTCTGCCATCTTGGCTGCTTCTCCTCTCCTCCACATGGCCTTTTTCTGCTCTCCTCCAGCATGGGCTCTGTAAAGCCAGTAGTCACAGCCGTTATCACAGCCGCCTGACCCGTGCAGGTTCGCATTAGATTCGAACAGTCAGTAGTGAAACAATGGAGCCAAGAACTGGTGAGCCATCGACTTTAATTCTAGCTTGCACCTGGCGGGCAAGCAAAAACACACACTGGGCTCCAAAACCCACACATTCAGTGCTCACAAAGCTACTGACTTATCCGAGTTTCCTAGAATCAAAGGTTTCTAGCTCACCAGATTTATTCACCTCTGTTCCCCATCTCCTCCAGCACAAACTCTTAACAAACTGGTTTCTTCCTCAGCACTCTGCCATCTTGGCTACTTCTCCTCCACATGGCCTTAATCTGCTCTCCTCTCTTCTAATACTAACCTCAGGAACTCAGGAACCAAGAGAGAGAGCAAGCTACTGGTCTCTCCCACTTTATAGCATAGACTCAAAACCTTTAATCCAATTATACAAGCAAGGAAGTCTCTGATACAAAGCCACTCATCTGAGGCACAATGGGATTCATCAGGAGAGTGCACCACCCTACATTATCCAATCAGTCAAGGGTGTGGGGAAGAGCTTACTCTTAAAACTAAGCCTTAGGCTATAATGACCCGGCCTGCCCACAGCCTGTTCCAGAACACACATTAATATCAACGAACTTCCATGTGGGCAGCGCCATCTTTAACAAAGTGAGCATAATATATTTTATCTGCCCAACAGGCTCCTCCTAGAACATAATCACTCTTCCCCTGGAATAATGTGTTCTATCTTCCTTTTAAAACTTTTTGGCGTGAAAACCTTCCCTCAACACACATTAATATAATAATGCCCCTCCCAAGCAAGAAGGGCAACTAATATTATCACCTGGGCAACGGGCTTCCACATGGGCAGCACGATTTTTAGCAAAGTGAGCATAATATATTTTATCTGCCTAATAGCAGTGAATTGCTCTTTACTGATCTTCATGCAATAATACTGTCAGTCAAATAAGTTTGTAAATATTATATATATATATGTTTGCTCACTTATAGTTTGTATTGGGTGTGGGAGACAGACTCTAAGCTGCAAGATCATTATAGCTTAAGGCTTAGTTTTAAGACTAAGCCTTTCTCTTTCTTCTTAAAACTAAGCTTTTCCCCACAGCCTTGACTGTTACATGAGGTGGGGTGGTGCACTCTTATGAGGAATCCCATTTATGCCTCAGATAAGTGGCTTTGTATCAGAGACCTCCTTTTTGTATATTGGCTTAAAGGCTTTAATTTCTAAGCTCTAAAATAAGGCAGACTGGAGGCTCTTGCGCTCAGATCCTGCCACCAGTATTGCAGAGGAGAGGCAGCCAAGGTGGCAAAGTGCTGAAGGAGAAGCCAGTTTGTGCAGAGAGAAGGAGATGGGGAACAGAGGTTAATAAGTCTGGTGGGGCCTTTGATTCTAGGAATACTCAGATGAGTCAGTGGCTTGGGGATCCCTGAATGAAAAGGAAAGTGTTTTCCCACTGTGTGTATTTCTCGCCCGCTGGGTGCAAGCTAGGATTAAAGGTAATGGCCCACTAGTTCTTGGGTCCGTTGTTTCATTAAGTTCTGTCCAAATCAAATGTGAACATGGTCAGGCCAGGTGGCTGTGATGGTGACCATGGCTACTGGCCTTATAAGTACAAACCCCACTCCTGCAGAGTGGTAAATCTCTTCAACCACCCTTTGGTACTTTGCAGTGTGAACCTGCTCTTCTATAAACTGCTTATGTTTGTACAATCTTACTTTTTGTGTTCCCTTCCTTCCTTTTCTATCTTCTCACCTTTTAGTTCTTAACTTACAATTTTGTGAAATGATATTTCAGGAAATATGGACTTTTAAAGGAAAAACAGACTGACTAGTTTTGCTTTACTTTGCATATACAGACTAAAAAAAAAAATTAACAACCATTTACCCAAAGGAATGTGTCTTGCTTATTACTGACATTTGGTATATTTTATTCATTGGGATATTCATTTTCTACATGTTTCAAAAAACCTTTGAGAAATACAGGATTTGATAAACATTTTTGAAAGGCAAACACCGTGGGCCCAAACAAAAACACAAGGCTAGTGTGTTCCAAAAAGAATATTTATTTTTAAAACACCTGAGTGCAGGTTGGCTGAGACCAGCAAAGGGTGTCAGCCTGGAGGGAGAGATGGGGAAGGGGTTATATTGGATTCCTCAAAGGGCCCCAGGCAAACGCAGCTACAAAATAACTTCTTCTGTTTGTGGTTGGGAGTGGCACTACAGTTCCTCAAAACTGTCTGTATTCTAATCCAATTGTCCCTTATCAGCACCCAACTACAAGGGAGGTCTGTGGATTACTGAGTATGCAAATGCTTCTTCCTCTTTCATGCCTGGATTTTTTTTAAGAAAGACAGTGGCTGAGTGGCCATTTTATCTATCAATTCTGAAGGCAGGAAAGAGCCAAATTGTTTCCTTTGAGAGTTATGACTTCTTCTGGTGTAGAGAAACTGCTACTGGAAAAATTAGCAATTTTGATATGTTGGGCAGATGAAATATATTATGCTCACTTTGTTAAAGATGGCGCTGCCCACATGAAAGTTTTAAGAGTAAGCTTTTCCCCACACCCTTGACTGATTGGATGATGTGGGGTGGTGCACTCTCATGAGGAATCCTTCCAGTATGTCTCAGATAAGTGACTTTGTATTAGAGACTTTCTTGTTTGTGGATTGGATGAAAGGTTTTGAATCTACACTATAAAGTGGGGCAGACCAGGAGCTTGCTCTCGGTTTCTGAGGTTGGTATTAGAAAAGAGAGAAGATTAAGGCCAAGTGGAGTAGAGGAGAAGCAGCCAAGATGGCAGAGTGCTGAGGAAGAAGCCAGTTTGAGCAGAGTTTGTGCTAGAGAAGGAGATGAAAAACAGAGGTGAATAAGTCTGGTGAGCTAGAAGCCTTTGATGCTAGAAAACTCAGTGTAAGGCCAGGAGCCGCCATTGTGGCCATTCACATGCAGGTTCCCATTGGATTCGGGCTGACGGTGAAGAAATGGCAGAGTCGGAGGATGGTAGGCCATTCTGTTTATTGGTGTCTCACCAATACAGGCAAGCCACAAGAGAAGACAAGGGAGAAGCAGAAAACCAGCTTTTCCCATGGAGGTCAAGGGATCAGGGAGGCCCCTGCAATGGGGATAGCAGGAACCGAGAGAGCTCAAGCTACTGGTCTCTCCCATTTTATAGCATAGATAATCCAAACCTTTAATCCAATTATACAAACAAGGAAATCTCTGTATAATGGGATTTCTCAGGAGAGTGCACTACCCTACATTATCCAATCAGTCAAGGGTGTGGGGAAGAGCTTACCCTTAAAGCCAAGCCTTAGGTCATAACAACCTGGCCTGCTTACATTACAGCCTTTCCCCCACACCCATCCCAAGCACAAGGGCAAATAATATTACCTGGGTGACGGGCTTCCATGTGGGCAGCGCCATCTTTAACAAAGTGAGCATATTATATTTTATCTGCCCAACAGTCAGATAAGTCAGTAGCTTTGTGAACACTTAATGAGTGGTCAAGGCACATGTGAGAAAGCAATCAATGAACAACTAAGGTGTCACAACGGCAACAAAAAGCTAATGATTGATGCTTCTCATCTCTCTCTGTTCCTGTCTGTCTGTCCCTGTCTATTCATCTCTCTGGCTCTCTCTCTGCCCCTGTAAAAAAAAAAGAAGAAGAAGCTGTGTGAATGACCTTTCTGCAGACACAAAGAAATGCCTTGTAAAGCCAACAGTCAGAGACACTATCAGAGCCACCTGGCCCATGCAGGTTCACATTAGATTCGGAGAGTAGGTAATGAAACAATGGAGCCAAGAACTGGTGAGCCATCAGCTTTAATCCTAGCTTGCACTTGAAGGGCAAGCAAAAACACACACTGGGCTCCAAAACCCACTCATTCAGTGTTCACAAAGATACTGACTTATCCGAGTTTCCTAGCATCAAAGGCTTCTAGCTCACCAGACTTATTCACCACTGTTCCCATCTCCTTCTCTCTGCACAAACTGCTCAAACTGGCTTCTCCTTCAGCACTCCGCCATCTTGGCTGCTTCTCCTCTCCTCCATGTGGCCTTAATCTGCTCTCCTCTCTAATGCTAACCAAGAGAGAGCAAGCTCCCGGTCTGCTCCACTTTATAGTGTAGAAATCCAAACCTTTAATCCTGTTGGGCAGATAAAATATATTATGCTCACTTTGTTAAAGATGGCGCTGCCCACATGGAAGTTCGTTGATATTAATGTGTGTTCTGGAACAGGCTGTGGGGCAGGCCGGGTTGTTATAGCCTAAGGCTTAGTTTAAGAGTAAGCTCTTCCCCACACCCTTGACTGATTGGATGATGTAGGGTGGTGCACTCTCCTGAGGAATCCCATTAAGCCTCAGATGGGTGGCTTTGTATCAGAGACTTTCTTGTGTGTATAATTGGATTAAAGTTTTGGATTATCTATGCTATAAAGTGGGCAGACTGGTAGCTAGCTCTCTCTCTCTTGGTTCCTGGGATTAGTATAGAGAGTAGAGCAGAGTAAGGCCACATGGAGGTCAGGAGAAGCAGCAAAGATGGCGGAGTGCTGAGGGAGAAGACAGTTTGTTAAGAGTTTGTGCTGTAGGAGATGGGAAACAGTGGTGAATAAGTCTGGTGAGCTAGAAACCTTTGATTCTAGGAAACTCGGATAAGTCAGTAGCTTTGTGAGCACTGAATGTATGGGTTTTGGAGCCCAGTGTGTGTTTTTGCTTGCCCGCCAGGTGCAAGCTAGATTTAAAGCTGATGGCTCACCAGTTCTTGGCTCCTGTGTTTCATTACCGACTGTTCGAATCAAATGCAAACCTGCGTGGGTCAGGCAGCTGTGATAGTGGCCTTGACTACTGGCTTTACATTTGGCGTAGTCTGTGGCAGGATTTGATACAGATCGGCATGGAGCCACCACTATCTTTGAGTGGTGGAGTAGAGGACTGGTTGCTGTTTTGGTTTCCCATAGCTGTTTTTTGTGGGACTGTAGGCTGGCTGACTTTTACAGCCATGTGTGAGGAAACTGAGAGCTCTATGAAAGAGGCTGCCCAGGACCTGAAAACTGAGCAGTGGAAGGAGCTGGAGGAAATGTGGGAGAAACAGATGCTGACCCTGGAGCTGAAGGAAGCGCTGGAGGATGAGGTTGTCCAGGTTTGCAAGATTCACCTGGACATGGAGCAGACGCTGGAGAAGGAAACACAGGTTCGTGAGTTGGAGCTTGCCCTGGATGTTGCGAGTCAGGCGGCTGTGATAGCGGCCTTGACTACTGGCTTTACAAATCCAATGTACAAACAAGAAAGTCTCTGATACAAAGTCATATCTGAGGCATAATGGGAGGATTCCTCATGAGAGTGCACCACCCCACATCATCCAATCAGTCAAGGATGTGGGAAAAAAACTTACTCTTAAAGCTCAGCCTTGGGCTTTAAGGACTCTCCCTGCTTACAACCTGTCCCCCACACCCAATAATATAATTATGCCCATTCCAAGCATAAGGGTAACTAATATCACTGGGGTGATGGGCTTCCATGTGGGCAGGGCCATCTTTAACAAAGTGAGTATAATATATTTTATCTGTCCAACATGCATGTAAACAGGTTTAAAAAAATTAGTTTAGAGAGTTCTAGATTGCTCCTTCCTTTGTGCTTTTTAATTAGCAAAAGAGAATGTACTGACTCAAATTAGCCCTTTCTCCATGTCAGCAAGAAGCCCATTAGTCATTCTTTTCCCTTGTCACCTGGTCTCCATCCACGGTATTCCTGTTACCTTTGTTCTCCTTCTGATAAATAAAATCTGAGGGAGAAGAAGATTCAGGAGGTTTTGTCTCCCTTTGCAACCACTCCTTCCTTTTTTTTTTTTTTTGTTTACAGGGACAGAGAGAGAGTCAGAGAGAGGGATAGACAGGAACAGAGAGAGATGAGAAGCATCAATCATCAGATTTCATTGCCGTTGCGACACCATAGTTGTTCATTGATTGCTTTCTCACATGTGCCTTGACCAGGGTGCCTTCAGCAGACCGAGCAACCCCTTGCTGGAGCCAGTGACTTTGGGTCCAAGCTGGTGAGCTTTTGCTCAAACCAGATGTGCCTGCGCTCAAGCTGACGACCTCGAGGTCTCGAACCTGGGTCTTCCGCATCCCAGTCCGACGCTCTATCCACTGCGCCACTGCCTGGTCAGGCTCCCTCTTCCTCTTAACATCAGTTTGTGTTTTGGGTGCTTTTTTTCCCCATGTGACACTGGTATTTCCCAGAGGGCTGGAGGACTAAATATAAAGATCATAATAACGACAAGTGGAGAAACTTTAATGGGACCTGAGAAATAGATGGCAGAAATGTATCAATGTTAATTTCCTGAGTTTTGGTGGTTTACATTCTTTATGGTGGTGAAGTCTGTGTTTGAAAGAAGTATGCAAAAATATTTAGGGAAGATGGGGTATTATGTTAATAAATTACACTCAAATAATTCAGGAAAAAATGTAACTTTTTGCACTTAATTTGCTATTTCTCTATAACTTGAGTTTTTGTTTCTTCCAAAATAACAATTGAAACACTCTGTAATCTTGAGAATCTTCTTCTAGGTACTAATTCTAAGAAATAATAGTCAAAGAATAGGTGTATATATGTACAGATGCTGTACGAAAAATGTGTACAGATGGTCACAGTTTATTTCTAATAGCAAAAAAGTAGTTAATAAGCTGGTAGAAAAAAAGTAAATGATATACTGATATATTTTTATAAAGTAGAAAATATGTATGGTATATTTCCTTGTGGAAAAAGAGAAAAAAATGTAAATTGCTGTAGGTACTGGGCAATGCCTTTTCTCTACTCCTGATTTCCATGCTAAACTATTTTTTTCTGGGTCTTTACTCATTTGCCTTTATAGAGGCGAATGAGTAAATATGACTTTAGGGGTGGAGAAGCAGATGGTCTCTTCTCCTGTATGCCCTGGCCGGGAACAAACCCGGAACTTCCACGTGTCAGGCTGACGCTCTACCACTGAATTAATCTATGAGTTGTGACATATTTGATAACAATTAGGAATAAACCTTGAAAGAATTACTGGGTATGCACCCTCTTCCTTCCTTTCCCCCTCCTCCTCTTTGTTACTTTCTCTCCTCTCCTCCCACTTCTCCTGTCCCTCCTTTACTTTCTAAGTAATGGATCTCAGGAAACAAACTTTAACTCCTTTTTCAAAGACACTGTGGCCTGGGTTGTGGGACCAGGAACCACATGACTGAGGCTGCTATTTTAGTTGTTCATTTTTACATCTATGCATGGCCAGTAGTCACCGCCGTCGTGACCATGCACATGCAGGTTCACATTATATTTGGGCAGATGTTAAAGAAACAGTGGAGCCAAAAAATGGTGGGCCATTCCTTTATTTAAGTCTTGCATTGGCTGATGAGCAAACACACAAGGCTCCCAAACTCACTGACACATTATCCGGTTCCACAACTAGGAGAATCTTCTCCGGTTTCTCCTAGAATCAAAGGTCCCACCAGTCTCAGTGGAACTTGCAAAAGCGCCCAGCTCTGGTTCCCCATCTTCACCCCTTCACCTCTCTGCATATGGTTTCTTCTTCAGCACTCTGCATTCCCTCTGCTATCACTCTGCAAACATGGCTTCCCTCTGCCTTTTCTCCTTCTCTTCTCTCTTTTTTAAAACTTTCTGGTCTGAAAACTTCTCCTCCAGCAAACATTAGCAAGACAATGGCCTTTCCCAAACAAGAAGTGCAATTTCAGAGACCTATACCTGGGCCTGCCCAGCCCCCAATACAAATTATAAGTCAGCAAACATAAAAATCATATTTTCCAAACTTATTTGACCAACAACCTACTAATTCAAACCAGATCTCTGTAAATAATATAGGTAATATATTAGCTACTATTTTTAGCTTTTGTTATATTTCTCAATTTATTCCAAACCCACGCATAGAGAAGGAATGTTATCTATTGGACAGTCTCTCAGAGACTTCAACAATACTTGAAGGGTCAAGCAAACATTAGCAATGAGTACTCTGGGTGGTGGGAATAAAGTTTATATTAAATTCCTTCTTCTAATTCTCCTTTAAGATGTTTTTTTTTTTGTTGTTTTTGCAATGAGTATGTTGTTAATCAAGAAGACCAAAATAAAATTAGAGATAAAATGAAGGTAGAAAGTGAATGTAGCACTTACTAACTTTGGAACCTGTAAAGCCAATAGCCAAGGCCACCATCAGAGCTGCCCCAAACAGTGCATGTTTGCATTAGATTCAGACAATCGGTAATGAAACAATGGATCCAAGAACTGGTGAGCCATCAGCTTTAATTCTAGCTTGCACCCGGCGGGCAAGCAAAAACACATACTGGGCTTCAAAACCCATTCATTCAGTGCTCAGAAAGCTAGTGACTTATCTGAGTTTCCTAGAATCAAAGGTTTCTAGCTCATCAGTCTTATTAACCTCTGTTCCCCATCTCCTTCTCCAGCACAAACTCTTCTCAAACTGGCTTCTTCCTCAGCACTCCACCATCTTGGCTGCTTCTCCTGGCTTCCACGTGACCTTCATTTGCTCTCCTCTCTAATGCTAACCTCAGGAAGTGAGAGAGAGCAAGCTCCCGCCCTGCCCCACTTTGTAGTGTAGAAATCCAAACCTTTAATCCAATCTACAAACAAGGAACTCTCTGATACAAAGTCATTCATCTGAGGCATAATGGGATTCCTCATGAGAGTGCATCACCCTACATCAAAAAGGGTGGGAAAGGCATAGTCTTAAAACGAAGCCTTGGGCTATAATGACCTGGCCTGCTTACAGCCCGTCTCCCACACACAATAATATAATCACGCCCTCCCAAGCAAGAAGGGCAACCAATATCACCTGGGTGACAGGTCTCCATGTGGGCAGCGCCATCTTTAACAAAGTGAGCATAATATATTTCATCTGCCCAATAGAACCCAATCCCCTTAGAAACCCTAATGGCCTAGTGGATACTAGACCATTGTTACACATAACAAAAACACAAACAAAAAAAATGCTCCTTTTAATTCACACAGTTGAAATTTTGAATTCATTCTTAGTTTTTATAAACTTTTTTAAAATTATCAAATATTTTAAATAATGAGTTTACAGTAATATAGATCTAAACAACCAGCATGTTTGTATGTTTTTGTGTATTTTTGAAAAAATCAGCAATAAAATTGTTTCTCTCAACATAAATAACAATAGTTGTCTGTTTTATTCAAGGTTGTTTTAGTCAAGTAAGATACATTTCTGTTTTGAGCCAGAAAATTCATATTAAAAATATTGGAAAGTGAATAAATGCTTTTAATTTTTTTCAGATACCCTAAAGAGATGTTGCTGGGTCATATGGTAACTCTATTCTTAAATTTACTTTATTTATTTATTTATTTAAGTGAGAGACAGAGAGGCAAAGACAGACTCCCACATGTGACCCGACTAGGATCCACCCGGCAAGCCCCCTACCAGGCCATGCTCTGCCCATCTGGGTCCCCTACCAGGCCATGCTCTGCCCATCAGGGTCGCTGCTTGTTAGCACCTGAGGTGAGGCCATGGAGCCATCCAAAGCACCCAGGGGAGAGGGGTGGAGAAGCAGACAGTCTCTTCTCCTGTGTGCCCTGACTGGGATTTGAACCCGGAACTTCCACATGCCAGGCTGATGCTCTACCACTGAGCCAATCTATTCTTAAATTTTTGAGGAATCTCCATACTGTTTTCCACAGTGGCTGTACTAGTTTACATTCCCACAAATAGAGAATTGGGGGTTTCTTTGTCTCCGCAGTCTCTCCAGCACTTGTTTTCTTGTTGATGATAGTTATTTTAACAGATGTGAAGTGGTATCTCATTATAGTTTCAATTTGCATTTTCCTAATAATTAGTGAAATTAAGCATTTTTTCATATGTCTGTTGGCCATTTCTATGTCTTCTTGGGAGAAGTGTCTATTCAAGTTGTCCATTTTTTAAATTAGAATGTTTGCTCTTTGTTGTTGAGTTGTATGAGTTCTTTATATGTTTTGGATATTAACTGCTATTGCAGGTTTCATTTGGAAATATCTTCTCCCATTTGGTTAGTTGCTTTTTGCTTTGTCAGTGGATTTCTTTCACTGTGCAGAAGCTTTTCAATTTGATAGAGTCCCATTCATTTATATTTTCTTTTATTCCCTTTGCCTTTGGGGTCAAATTCATAAAATCTTCTCTAAGACCAAGGTCCATAAGTTTAGTATCTATGCTCTAATCTATGTAATTTATATTTTCAGGTCTTATATTTAGGTCTTAATTTATTTCGAAGTAATTTTTGTATATGAGGATAAACAGTAAGAGGAGGAGGGCTCCTAGGGAGCCCGGGACCCAGATCCAGCTGGAAACACTAGAGCCAGAGTTAGGACAGGGCCATAACTTTCTGCACGCAGATTGGGGTTGGTTATCCTGAAAACTGGTGTAAGAGCCAGTGGTAGGGGGTTCTCTGGAGAAAAGAGACCCGGGCGAATAAAAGAGGTCTGCAGAAGGACCAGAGAGGGGTCCCAAGAGAGGGGCACCCCCAGGCGTCAGGCAAGAGGGAGAGAGAGTTGGGAGTCCATGGAGAAGAAAAGATTAGGAGCGGAGGTTTTAGGTGAGGTTTCCCTGGGGGAAAAAACAAAACAAAACAAAACAAAAAAACAAAAAACAAAAACCTGCCCCTAGAATAGGCAGCAGAGATTAAGGGCAGGTGTGCAAATAACTAGAAGTCCTGAATATAAGGAATCTCCAACAAGCTCCTAACTTTTTTGGCGATAGTTAAATTGGTGAGGATGTTAAAACCGAAAGTCCCTTCAGGAGGCTACCTGGTCCAATTATCCAGTGGGTTCTGTGGCCTGGCCACAGCAGAGAAGAAGAATGGTTTCTTCTTCTTTAGGGAGGGAGAGATTTTGGATAAGGCAACTCCAGGAGTGTTTTTGGGTTTCTGTGTCCCCATGGCTGCCCTCAGTCCTCGGAGTGGTCAGAGTTGAGAACTGGCATCCCCAAACTCAAGTTCTGGTTGTGGATGGATAAGGAAAGTGGATGTGTTCAGGACGTCTCCATAGGCACACATACACTCATACAGAAAGAGGTCCCTGACGAAGCTGCAGTTTTGGACAGGGAGCCTCAGCAGAAAGAACTGAGGGGAGGCTTGAGGCAGGGACTTACTGTACCATGCACTGAAGTGGGTGGAAGGTCAGTGTAAGGCCAGGAGCCGCCATCGTGGCCATTCACATGCAGGTTCCCATTGGATTCGGGCTGATGGTGAAGAAATGGCAGAGTCGAAGGATGGTAGGCCATTCTGTTTATTGGTGTCTCACCAAGACAAGCAAGCCACAAGAGAAGACAAGGAAAAAGCAGAAAACCAGTTTTTCCCATGGAGGGCAAGGGATCAGGGAGGCCCCTGCAATGATGATAGCAGGAACTGAGTGAGAGCAAGCTCCTGTTCTGCCCACTTTATAGTGCAGAATCAAAACCTTTAATCCAATTGTACAAACAAGGAAGTCTCTAATACAAAGGCACCCATCTGAGGCATAATGGGATTCCTCAGGAGTGCACCACCCTACATCATTCAATCAGTCAAGGGTGTGGGGTAAAGCTTACTCTTAAAACTAAGCCTTAGGCTATAACGACTGGGCCTGCTTACATTACAGCCTTTCCCCCACACTCATCCCAAGCATAAGGGCACATAATATCACCTGGGTGATGGGCTTCCATGTGGGCAGTGCCATCTTTAACAAAGTGAGCATATTATATTTATCTGCCCAACAGTCGGAGATCCTGGTTCTTTCTCGGAGGGGAAGGGAAGAGGAGCAATTCTTGCAGACTTCAGCTCCTCCCGGGTTTTCGGCATCAAATGTAAGGTATTTTTCCCTGCCAAGAAAGAAGAAAGGGGGCCATAGCCACGAAGTGTGGAATAATAAAGGCTTTATTTAGTACAGTGCATCCCACCTGACGGGATCCTCTGGTCCCTGGGGACAGAGGCCAGAGGAGTCGCATGGATTAAACTGAGTGAGGGATATTTGAAGGGGTCCTCTAGTGTGGGCGAGCTAATATGACGTGGTGAAATCTCACTGGCTGACAGATGGTCACTCTTTTCACAAGGGACTTCTGGGAAGTTTCTTTTGGTGCGCTTGGTTGTGGGCAACTCTAGCCAAAGGTCCCGGGTATGAGTTCCTCATGTGACCTTTCCCCATTATCCACTGACCTTACAAAAAGCATATATGCAGACAATATTATGGTGGTTACCAGAAGGAAGGGAGTTGGGAGGATAGTAAAGGGTAAAGGGGGTCAATTATATGGTGCCTCATTTAGATATGGGTGATGGACACACAGTGCAATATGAGGATCATATATTATAGAAATGTACACTTGAAACCTATATAATCTTATTAACCAATGTCACCCCAATAAATTTAATAATAAAAAAAAGGAAATAAGTTGACATGAAAAAAGTATTAGAAGGTTGCCAAATCTCTTGAGTCCCTATGCACCTATGATGAATGAAGAATTTTTAAATGAAAATCTGAGCATTTGCTATGGCTAGAATAAGGCATATTTTAATGGTTGTTTCCACCAGGGCCTCTGTGGCATGCTATAAATCTGATTTTAAATTTAGTTTTGACATCCTTGATATTTGTACCTTCTAAGTTATTTCATAGAGTAGTTCATATCAGAAATCAGTTTATAAAAACTATATAAAAGTAAGTTATACACAAATGGATAATTTTTAGCACTGTATGTGATGATTGGAAACATAATTATAGGTATTTATGCATCCCCATTCATTCATCCATGAGGGATGTATTTTATAATTATAACTCTTTCTCTTTTTGGCAACTTCTCAGTCTTATGGAAACGGAGAAAATAACTTAAAGAGAAAGCTATGAAATAACTTCAAGAAATCATTTCAGTGGCCATTCAGAGGGAGATTGGAGTAGTAGAAAACCCTTACTTAGAAAGATGGTATAGGGATTTATCTTGGAAAACCAGGTAGTTGCATGAAAGTCCAAATGATCTTTAACATTAAGTGAGGTGAGAAAGGGTTTAGAGGAACTTTCCTTTAAAGATATCAAAGACGAATGAATAAGAAATAAGTATGCTGTGAGATTTTCTACTAATTCACTCTCTGTAGCCTGATTTATTCTTATGTTCTGAACTTGTTCATTTTATTAAAGATTAATCTGGTGTTTTTCAACGTAAGATCCACAGATCTTAGTGGTTTGTTGATGTCTCTTCGAGAGTTTAGAGTTCTCTATTATAATTTTTTATTTTATTTATTTATTTTGTGAAGAGTGAAATCTATCAGGATTTGTTTAATATTGTTTTAAAAAACCTACATATTTATAATTAGATAATTATTCCTAACTTCTGAATATTGGGCTAACATTTGATTTATTTTATAATCACATTGATACCAAGTGATTACCTAAATGGCATGATTTATTTTGGGCAGTTGTTTGTAAATTGATTGTTTAAAAGTGTTAACTAAAGAAGTTCAGGCTGTAGTAAAGAACAAAAGACATGCGAATTCAGATAGAAGCCTAAACTCTGCTCTGGAAAGAACAAAGAAATGCAGGGCTATAAGGGTGAAAACCACATAATATCATTCTTCCACGCAAATGAAAGATTGCTGGCTAGGTAGGTTAACAAGGATTAGTTAGTTCTAACATGCAAAAGAGGGAGGCAAAAACTACAAGGAAAGGAGTAAAGTCTATATATGTTCATTTATCAGTTGTTCCAGGATATTTATGTCTGGCCTTGAGCTGAGTTTAGCAACAGGCTTAGCAACTTGATAGCAGCTCTGAGAACTGAGTCACAAGATGTGCATGGACCCCACTTCCTTAACAGTCTCCAGACTCTCTTAGCAATACCTATTCCATCTCATTTTCTCCATTATCAAAGGTTATGCAAAGAAAAAGCAACTAGTCTTCTCCTCAGATTAATGATTTCAATGTAATTATATTTCTGTGCTAGACTGTTGTGATCAAGGGAAAAATATAGTTAAAAGAGGACTCTGCACAAGTAGGGAGAAGCCTGATTGCTGGTCCTACGTTTAGCACCTCCTAACTATAAGATTTGGTAATTCCTAAACTTAGTTTTTATTTCAAACACTGTGGTGCTGTTGTCTTCTTTAATGGGAAAAGCATAGGGGAGAAGAAAATTGATCCAGTTGACAAGGTGTTGGGGGTAATTTTCACTACCACTTTCTTCTAATTTACAGTCAAAGATAGTGGGATGTAGGAACCAAATATTTATTGAGTACCTTCTCTGTGCCTGACACTATTCCAGCTCCTATAAATGTGACAGTGACTCTGTGAGTTCCATTATATAATTCCTTTCGGCAGTTGTAATTGCATTATTGAGTGTCCTAGGGCACGGAATGACAAAGTATGGAGTCTGGAAAGGAATCTGGCTTGTCTGATTCTAACCCCTGGATTCCACTGTAACATTATATTTGCTAGCTTTGTAAAATGCTTTTATTCCTCTTTATCAATCTATTTTTACATTTAATTCAAAATCTAGTAAACTAAATTCTGAGCAGTGTCTCAGAAAACTTTGGTAAGTTCCTCTCACCCTCTAAGAATGGCTTTTATGAGGATACTCCTCCTTGTCCTCTTCCCACACAGAAATTTATCAGGGTCAAAATGTTTTGTTGCGTTTTCCCTCCAGCCTACAGAGAAGTCCAAAATTGTGAGGTAAATGTCTGAATGGAGCAAATGAACACGATCTGGTGGGTGGGGCAGTTTTCATTAAAAAAAAAAAAAAAAAAAAAAGACCTAACAAAGTGCAGAGATTTAGGCTGCGTTTAAAGAAATGAGAAAAAATAAATAAAGGAAAAAGATCTGTAGAGGTGCCTTCCGAGCAGCAGTTAAATGTATTGATGCTTTCTTGATAAAGGCAGTAAAAAAGGCATGCATGTTCTCATTGTGTTAGTGTGCTTTTTTGACACTTTTTTTTATTAACAGCAGAGGTATTTTTTAAAATTGTGCATAGAGATAAGGAAAGACGAATAGTACCGATCCAGGGCTTTAAGGAGGAGGTTCAGAGGAAACTCGGCGAGGGACCAGGAATGGGAGTGGAGGGAATTGTGTTTCTGCTTGGGTTAGGACAAAAACAGGGTAAGGTAAGGTCTCGCCTTCTGCAGTCGGCTCTCTCTCACATTCCACTCCCCGCCCCTTTAGCCCTGCGTGCAAACACAGATAGCCCAGCGGGCCCATAGGAAGCGACCATCAGAGACTGAAGAAAGTCAGCGAGCTCGAGCACTGGCATCAGGAGTCGAAGTGTCCTAGGAGACCGCCAGAAGTGCGCCGGCAGTAGTCTGGGAGAGTTCCCTTCTGGCCGAGAGGGGGAGCCCCACGTTCCCAGCCCGGAGCGACCCGGAGTCCCGAGCCTCCAGCCCGAGCCGCCGCCAGCGCCAGTTTTGGCTTCAACAGATTAGGAAGAGGAGGGAGAGGGCAGAGAGTGCGAAGAGGGAGGGGACCGGAGCCGTAGGGTCCTGAGTTCCAGCATTGCATTGACGTACAGAAACTTTCCTTCTCGGCCACGGGAACGTAGCCGCGGCTGTGCTGAAGCGAAGATCGCCTGGCTCCGAAGATGCAGCAGCTCTCCACGCCCCTGCCCCAAGCCTGACCCGACTGCGTCCGTCAGTGAGGTACCGAGACAGCGATTTATCTGGGGTCTTCCCTGGCTGCCAGGCAGCGTGCAATCTCTTTGAAACTGACCTCCGGAGAGGTGGCGGGCGGTGAGCTGCCCCCGACGCTGGTGCCCGGGAGGGAGGGCGCGGGGTGCGCGCCGCCGGGCAGGTTGCAAAAAATTAGGACAGTGAAAGGATCTGGGTCTTGTCCAGCAGGAAAGGAGGCTAAGACCTGTTGACGACTGCAATGGCAGTGTTTAAGAGAGGATGATGGAGCCTCACGAGGTCGGGGACCCAGCGTTTCCCGACTCCTGGAGCCTCCTCTAGCCCTTTGTGGTAACTTTGGTTGGGCTGGCCGGGCCGGTGGGCCGGAACTGGTGTGTTTGTGGGGGTGCTTGTGGGTCAGTACCGCTGAGGGTGCGTGGACCCGACGGGACAGAGCAGGCGAGTCATCGCCTGTTCACGGCGAAGCGACCCAGGACTGAAACTTCTCCCAGTGTAACCTCCCTTTTGTTGGCTCCGGCAGCGTGTGCATGGGGGCGGGGAGGCGCGGAGCTCCGAGGCACGGCAGGGGATTCTTTAGAGCCGAGAGCTGGTAGGGCCCAAACTCAGGGGCGGCGCCCACATGGTCCCCTTTGGCTGGGTGGGTCGAGTAGCTCCTTCTGGCGGGCTCAGCATGAGAGAGGCGCGCCGCACGGAGAGGTGATGAGACCTTGGGTTCTTGGTCCCTCAGCCCAGCTCCCTAGCCCAGGTTCTCCTCCTCGGGGGCTGACTCACTACACCATCACAGCCCCGCGCGATTGGTTCTTCCCCGTGGCTCCAGGGGCCGCCTTGCTGACTTCCTTGCGTGCGGGAGGGAACTCCAGGCAGGCTGGTTTTCTTGGAATGTGTTTACAATGTTGAATGGGACTTGGAACAGGAAGCTGGACGCTGCAGCTGGAGCTAGCGTACCAGAGTAGCGTAAAGATGTAGCTGGTGTTGGTCTTGGCGAGTCCACTTAGTACGTTGGACAAATACTGAGTAAGTGCAGGCTGGTGGTCAAGGTACCCTTTTCTGGGTTCTGGCAGTTTTTCTCAACTGAGCTCGCCTTACTTTGACTTTCTATTAGACATTTACATGCACCGTTACAGCCTGCAAGCTTGACAAAAGTATAATGAAACCAGTTAGGTAGGATTTAAGAAATTTATTTGGGTACCTGCTTTTTAAAAAAACGTTGCATCAACTTGAGGATAAAAGTTCTGGAGAGTGTTTCAGTTATGACACCATTTGTTAATTTATAGGATTAGTTAGAGAATGACGATGCCGATGATTTTCTATCTGATACCAAATGGGTGATTAAATCAAGGGACGGTAATGAGACAATGAGTGTTGGGAGGTCAGAAACCCAGAGAGAAGTTGGAAAAATTTCAGATTTGCAAACCTTCCCGTTTCTCTGCCAGTCTTTGCCTCCTTCCCTCACAAAAGCTAGGAACCCCACCAGTTGGGAGGGGGCAGTATCTGGCGACTATTAGCCTTGCTGGAAACAGCCCAAAGGCTTAAGGTACTGCCCCATTGCATAATTAAAAGGTCTCCGTGAGCTGTCCAGGAGTGTTTTCCAAGTTTTTACGACTGACAAGGAAAGAAGAGAGGAACCTGGCAGGCAGCCAAACTAGACTGAGCTCAGTAGCCAGGCATGAAAGAGACAGGGGAAGTTACGGGGGATAATTGGAAAGGAGCTGTTGTTGGTTGTACTTCGGTTTAAATAAGAGGTCTCTTTTGCCATGAGAATTTTTCGGTGGCTACAATCAGCCTTCTTGGCAAAATGTAAACAAAATATGGACTGCAGTGTGATATGACACAAGAGCATGAAAGTAGTGCTGTAGAAGTAAAGTATAATCCGTTCTTTATGTCCTTTATCAGTGTTGAGGTGGAATAGATGAGGGCCTGATGCTGCTTGTGCTGATCATATTTTGCAGAAGCCCACATTATGTTGCTATTTGTCTCCTTAGCTTGGACTAGACTTGCTGCAACTTCAGTCCCGTGACCCTGATCTTCTTTGTTTTCGTAGCCTGTAAGAATTAAAGACTTGGCCTTGGGAGCAGATGGTTTTGCACCTAAACTGAGTAATTCAATTAGGTATTCTCAAATGGCACATATTAGATCATGGAATTAAGGTGAAAAACATATTCAGCATGTCTTTCTTATGTTTGTCTAAAGTGATCCTGATAAATAGATCTTGCTCTTTCACCTGAAGGAGCAGAATTTGTGTGATCTTAGTATTTCACATACCATTTGCCCAATATTAAAGGTCATGCTGCTTTTGAGTTCTTATCTGCAATTCAGGTCTTTCTTTTATGTATTAAAATAGTTTATTTGTCTATTTTCCACCCCAGGGACATAGGCCCACTATTGTGAGTTTGGGGGTTGAATGATTAAAAAAACACTGATGTGGTTTGTATTTCCTCTGGATTGATGAGTTTGAGATTATGAATATCACTCTGCTCTTTGTGATTGACTTTTATGAATCACCCTTCTGCAAAGTGTTTTTTCCCTGACTGTGATTTTAGTTTTTCCACTTGCAAAGTAAAGAAATTTCTTTGACAATTACAAGCTTAGTGTGAACTTTCAAGAGATGAAATTATGTTAATAGGTTTTTAGATACAAAGGTCATAGAGTTTCTGACTTGGTTGATCCATTTGAGATAATAGGGGTAAAATAGTAATATTTATATCTAGAACACGCATATTACATGGGTATATCTTTATTTAATTTATAGAAATTACTGCTTTTGCATTTTAATCATTGCTACAACTTGATCAAACTAAAGTTTAATCAAATTTAAATTTTTGAGACTATTGGGTGAGATTTTGTTGTTAAAGCTGAATCATTCTCTCAAACACAAAAGAACAATCAGCAAATTCATTTATTTTTGTTTCAGTTTATATTTATACTAAGCACCAATTGTTTTTTGAGTTGAGCTCCCGTTTGTCTTTTTGGAAAGTTGAAGAATTTGGCTCCCTTTTTGGAAATAACACTGAGAGACTAAAATATATTTATGATGTACAAAGTTTCTTTTCCCAGTGGCCACAACAACTTACTTAAGAGTTTAGATGGTAGATTTATGAGTCATTTATTATTAATTGATTCAACCAATATTAGTTGCATACCTCGTGTATCCCAAAAACCATTAGCCTTGAATTCAAATCTCAGCACTACACTCTGAGCACTGTGATTTAGTGTATGCTATTTTTCTTCTTAAACATTTTACCAACATATAAATTGTCTATATTGCTGTCTATAATGCAAGAACTTGTTAATTGTTACTCCATGTGTGGTAACAGTGAAATACTTAATTTCTTGTTGGCATGTCAGTAAACTACCTATATTTATAGCCCAGTGTACTGTGCTGTAGTCACGGATGTTTAATTTAACTCTTTCTCAGGTGATAAGTTAATGTAGTAGAGGAAAAAAAAGACAGAATAAGTATAGTAGTATTAAGTACAGTAGTATATCCCCTTATCTGTAGGGCGTATTTTCCAAACTCCCCTCTATAAGCCTGAAACCATGGCTAGTACTGAACCCAATATATACTGTTTATTTCCTATACATACATACTTATGACAAAGTTATTATATTAGGCACAGTAAGAGATTAACAACAATAACTACTAATAAAATAGAGCAATTACAGTATACTGTAATAAAAGTTATGTGATTGTGGTCTCTCTCCCTTTCTCAAAATATGTGGAATTTTCCATTTAATATTTTCTGACTGTGGTTGACCGAGGTAACTGAAACAGTGAAAGCTAAACGGCATATATGGGAGATCATTGTACAGGTAACTTGTTTTAAGAATAAAATATTTTGGTAAAATACTTAATCATAACTTTTATTTTTAGACTATATGTTGTCATTAATAGTGAATTTATAAAAAGTAGGTAGGAGTATGTGGGAAATAGTAATTGAATTTATTATGGTCATAATAACAAAATGGTGCTGTATTTGAATAATCAAAGAAAGAGTGAATGTTCCAGGATGTATTGGGATTATCTTAATGTAAGGTATCCAATTTTGCCTTTAATTAAATTATTTATTTCAATTAATTTATATTATTTTATTAATTTATTTTTAATTAAGAGAGGAGGGGAGATAGTGCCCCTACCGAGATCCACCGGGGAACCCCATCTGGAGTCAGATGCTTGAGTACTGAACTATTATTTAAGCGGCTGAGGCTGATGCACTCCAACCTAAGCTATCCTCAGTGCCGGGGCCATCCTCTAACCAATTGAGCATGGGCTGCAGGCTGAGAAGAGAGAGAGAAGGGGGAGAGGAAAGGGAAGAGAAACAGATTGTCGCTTCTCCTGTGTGCCCTGATCAGGAATCGAACTGGAAACTCCATGCCCTGGGCCAATGTTCTATCCACTGAGCCGCCACTGGCCAGGGCCTTGCTTTTAATTTTAAATTAAAAAATTTTAAAGTCTTAATTTCCATTGCTGAATATTAGATAATTGTTATTTAAATTTCACTTAGAACTCTTTGTGATTCATTCTACAAAATTGCAGTTTGTTTTCTAAAACTTATAAAGAAAAAAGTTACTTTAGTTGAATGTAATAATAAATTCAGAAGTAATTATGGGGGCCAACCGCATGGCTGCCATGAGTCTTGATCTCTAAAACTATTAGAGGCTGGTGGATCTAATAGTGTTTGCCTTAATGCATTTAGAGATTGGGAAACTTAAACTTGTTCCTGTGGGAGATTAAATAAATTCAAATTGTAAGAGGAAGAATGGTATAAACTTTGGACAGAGAAATTGCATTGCTTCCAAACAGTGGAGTTATGAAATTGAAATTAGACCTTTATTTTTATAGTTAGTGGTTAAAAGTCATTGTTCTAAAATTAGGCTTAGAAAACAGTGTTTATACCTTTTTAAAGCTCTGTTATTTGCTAGTTTTATGCTAAGAAACTGTTTTTAGCCACCCTAATGATGCTTACAGTGCATGATTATTTTCACTGGAAGACAGTCAACTCATATATTGTGCAGGAGAAAATTTTCTGTTTTCATTGAACTGATATTATTGTAAATTTGGAATTAGTCTCATCTTTCAATATTGTGTACTTCAGACTGGTTTTGGAAAGGCTATTCCAGTTGGATCACATAATGTGAATAAGTAAGTTAACATATTATAATTGTGATTTACATTGCAAAAATTGTGCATATTTTTAAAGCATTGTGAATGACACTGTATAGTTTCCGGGGTACACCTAATAAGGCATATCTAGATAACAGTTGCTGCCTTTAGTTCATGTTTGTTTTTTGTTATTAACATTATTCCTACACAATGTCTGAAGACGAAGTTCAAAATATAACTTAGAAACTTACATGATTTAGGTGACTTGTCCCCCCCATTTTCTCTCTTGCTCTTTGTCTTTAGATATGCACTGCTCTCAAAAATTAGGGGATCGGGGAACGTACAGATACTCCAGTACTTTCAACCTTTTGTATAGTGCATTTTCACCAATGAAATAAAAAGTTGGCTTTGCATCTCATTTGCATAATTGAGCAACTTTCTTTGACTTGTTTTCTTTTTGGATGTTCTAGTTTAATGAAAAAAATCAAATATTTCTTTTTTTATCGCTTCATATTCATTTTGAAATGAATTTTTGTGAGCAGTGCATATTTCTTTGATGTTTCTTTATTTGTTGTAGATATATTTTTCATAAGGAATAAATAACTGCAATTAACTGATATTTCTGAACCAGTTTTAACCATTAATTTAAAGATTATTGTTGCTAGAGATTTTGTTTTTCAAATTATAGAGGAGTTTTTAAGGCTATTATTTATACTTGTAAAGGTCAAGAAAAGTAGTGGGAAAGGTCTGTTACCCACATTCTTGGTTAGTGGCTCTGATGGTGACATAATTCTGGAGGTATGGAGGAAGAACAAACTTTCCTCTGCACTCAGGGTTCTTCTGGCTGGTCTGATAATCAAGTAGACATGAGTTAGATTGGCAAGTGAAAATAGCCAAGCTTAATACATACTTATGTATGGGAATCCCACATACATGAGAGAGTCAGAGACCTTAGATATTCAGAGATAGAGAGGGAACGTGTATGTAAGGACATTCTGAGCTGAGGATGAGGTAAAGTGCCTTTGGGGCTTGAAAGGTTCATTGCTAGACGATAGGAAGAGCAGATGTTTAGCGAATAGAAGTTTGTCCTGCCTTACAGATAGGTCAAAGGAAATTATCTCTGGTAACATCACCTCTTATAGGCAAGACCTTTAATTCAAGCTCTTCTTGGTTAAGAGAGGGGTAGAAGATTCTCTTGATCCAAGTCTGAAGCTGAAGTTGGCCTTAGCTCATACTGCAGAAGCACATCTGGAGGTGACCAGCTCTGAACCTCCATAGATGCCTTTTCTGCTTCCTTTAAGTAGAACACAGGCAGATATGAATACAACTGGTAAGTTTATAAGGTACTGTGAAGTAACAAGTGTGTGGAAATGTAGTGTTTTCCTGCTAGTGTATAGCTTTTTCTTATAATTGTTAAGATGTTCTTGTTGACCCATTTCCTTAAACTCCAACCACAAGTCCTCCAAGAATTTCAGAGAACTTTAACTTTGCCAGAATTGACAACAAACAATAGATTGAATGATTTGGGCTCAGTCTTTAGTCTACTATCTTGTAGAAATGATAATAGTCATTTAAATGACTGAAGCACAGTTAGTTGACAGGGTTAGTAGAAGAAAATCTAGTGTATAAATAACCTATAAACTGAATTCTTAAGGATTTGGCTATATAACATTTTAAAATAGTTATGTAATATTTTACCAAATGATAACTAAGTTCTCTTTTTCAGTTTGTATTTAAATGAGGCAATATTGGTTTTAGATGGCATTTTAATGAAAAAGAAAAGCAAATAGAACCATTTGTACTGTGGTAGCAAATATCAAGATTTGGGGTAATTGAAAGTTGATAACAGAAAAAAAAGGGATTTTAGCCTCTTGATTTCTCTTCTAGCTATTTACAACCATTAAAGGAATGCCATCTTTTAAAGTAAAATTTTAATGGCAAGTAGGTTCATTTACCGAGATTTCTACTTGGCTAAGTTAAAACATAGGTTGATAAGTACTGTTGTAAGAGTTTTATTTAAGAAGATAGTCTTTTAAAAAAGTGTTTGTAAAGGTCAAGATGCATGCTATTCTCTGTAATCGGTTTAATTAATTTTCTGCCCTTGAGGAACTCCATGGTCAATACGGAATTTTAGCTGATGGTGTAACTTGGCTGCTACCTTCTGGAGGATCTGCACTATTACTAAATAATAAAAGTCTCCAAGATAAATGCCGATCATTGCTGACTGTACATATAAATACAGAGAAAGTTTGGCTTATTGTAACAAGACAATTGCTTAACTGAATTAATCTCAATTGAGTATGGTTAGTAAGCGGATGCTGCTTATGTGGCATAGACTAGCAAAATACAGCTGGGAAAATTGTTAAGGAGTCACATTCAAGTAATGAATTGTCTTTGACATTCTCTAAATGTCATCTGAAATGGCAAAAGTCCATTGACATCTCAGAGTAGGTATTGTTTTGAAATTTTGTGAATTATTTCTGTTTTATTGCATTTATTGTGAGTCTGGATATATGGAAGAAAAGACCTTTACAATTAATTGTTAACAACAAGTTAATAAGAACTATTTTACTGCCAATATTGTCTTTACTTCTTTTTATTATTTTATTTTGACAGAGACAGAGAGAGATTCAGAGAGAGAGACAGATAGGGAACAGACAGACAGGAAGGGAGAGATGAGAAGCATCAATTCTTCCTTGCGGCATCTTAGTGGTTTGTTGGTTGCTTGTTCATTGACTGCTTTCTCATATATGCCTTGACCGGGGAGCAACAGCAGAGCGAGTAACTCTTTGCTCAAGCCAGCGATCTTGGGCTCAAGTCAGCGACCCTGCACTCAAGCTGGTGAGCCCACATTCAAGCCAGATGAGTCCACACTCAAGCCGGCGACCTTGAGGTTTCGTACCTGGGTCCTCCATGTCCCAGTCCGATTCTCTATCCACTGCGCCACTCCCTTGTCAGGTGTCTTTATTCCTTTTTAAGGGAAGAACCACTACTAAATTTATAACATCTGAATTGTCATAGGCTCAGTTGCTTAAATTAAGTAGACTAGTATAAGGCTAGTGGTTGTGGGCATGCAAACCGCAAAGTATCCTTGGTGCGTCTCTGCGACTAAATGAGAACAGCTTTCCAGTGCAGGAGGGCCTCTACTGAAGCTGCCCCCCAACCCCATCAGGGTCTCTTATACTGCCCAAAAGTGGCATGATAGGGCCTGTGGGGTCAAACACATTCAAAGCCTGTGCTGCCTTGATAGTTCTCTTATATGTTGCTGGTGCCACTGCAAAAACCATCTGTTATCTTCTAATATCAATACCTGCTGCATATTAGAAGTTTATCAATGGGTTGTCAATTTCACATGGGGCCTCAGGCCTCCTGCCCATCCCTGTTCCACCGGTCTGTTGGCCTTCCTCCTATTTGAACTGTAACAGTGGGGGGTGGGGAGGATCCTCCTCTCCCACAGCTGTCTCCAACAAGTAATCCTGCAAACATGCAACCTGAACGTCAGCCATTTTCTTGGCAGCTGCTGGGGCCACCAGCTTTTTCAGCGGCTGGATCTTCTGTTCCAGCTCAAGCTGCTGCCAAAGCTCTAAAAAGACTTTATTAGACCTGCCATCCAATTTCTTCCTATCTGCTCCAGCTGCAATCAATTCTACCCACATCTGTGTTTGGGTAACCTTTATAGGCCCATTTCTTTTGTTGGTGGGCGGGGGGGTGGCGCAGCATGGGCAGCAGCCCTCAGTGCTTTATGATCCCAGGCTGCTTTCAGCTTCCCCAAATCTGCATAACTGCATTGATTGGTTGCCCACATAGCGGTCCAAGATAGCCACTAGTGACTGAAAAAGGGCTGATGGGGTGCTGTAGAGAATGAGGTCCCTCATCCCTGCCATAAACACTTTCTTATCTGGCCCATGGGACCTCAGATTGAAAGCAGCATTCTTCATACCTAGTTCCTTGAGGACCTTTACTTGTTCACTATAGCAGTGTCACCTACTCACTGTTCCGGGCAAGTCTCTGACATTCTGCCAGACTATATGAATGGTGGCCATCACCCATTCTAATAGGGTATGGTTTCCTGGGTTGTTATGGTGGTTCTGAAGATGCTGCTTTAAGGAGGAGTGTGTGGTAACGGTGGCCTGTTTTCTCATCACTATTTCGGAGAGCATGATGCCATCCACCCCCTATGTCCCACAACTGCAGCAACCAGACTGTCAGGGGTTCAGTGGGTTTCTGCCTGAATTGTGTCCCCAACTCCATTATCTCTGCTTGGGTATAGGACAGATCACAGAATACTTCATTATCTGCAGAGGGGGCTGTGGCTGCCCCTAAGGGACTCTTGGCTGCTGGGTTTTTACCTTCTGGGTTACCACTGGTTGGGCTCTGAGTCTTGTGGACGGCAGCTTCAGCCTGAGCTTCCTCCTCCTCAGAATAGTTGAAAATCTCTGCTCTCACTGGCTCAAAGCCACTTTGCTGGCAGAGATGCTCCTTTTTTTGGTGACCACGTTAAATCTAGCTGATATTCCAGCTCTTGAACCTGCAGTTATGTTTCCACCAATGGTTGATGTCAGCATTCCGCTTCTGGGGAAAACTGGAGCTCACAAACCTGTAACTTTTTTTCCAGAGATTGTTCCAGTTCCAGGCTCCATTGGTGTTCAGCCTGCATCTCACACTGCAGCTTTTGAGAATGGTCGGCCTCCTTCTCCAGCACTTGCTACAGATAAAGCTGTTGCTGGTTCTCAGCCTGTAGCCTGACCTGCAGTTTTCATACCTGCAGCTCTTTCTCCAGTGACCATTCCAGCTCATGCCATTGTTGCTCCTTGGTCTGGAGCTTTTGACCTCGGGCAGCTTCTTGCACAGATCTCTTGGTTTCCTCTTCTAGGATTGTGAAAAACACCCACACCATGGCCCCCAAAAGGAGAACCATGGGGAACCATGCACTGGAGAGCGATGACCACTTCTCTATCACATTCTTCATGGGTGTTAGCGGCTCCATACTAATGTCATCTGAACTCTGCTCGCTGTGCCAGATGTAGGGCCGGTGGTCGGGGCCATGCAGGTTCACATTGGATTTGGGCAGATGGTAGAGAAACTGTGGAGCCGAAAAATGGTGGGCCATTCCATTTATTAGAGTCTTGCAACAGGGGATGAGAAATCAGGCAGGGCAAACTGCTTCTCTCTCTCTTTCTCTCTCTCTCTCTTTCTCTCTCTCTCTCTCCTCCTCTCAGGACTCACACGCAAAACAAACCAGGGGGGAAAATCCCTTCTCCAGCAAACAATGGCCTCTCCCAATGGTAGCAGGAAGTCTGCAATTTACAATTTGCTGCCCTGAGGGGAAGCTCCTGTAGACATATATAGACTACACACACACGCACCTGGTACTGCCCCATCCTCATGCACCAGTTAGGCAAAGTACAAGCAAGCAAGCAAACCTAACACACTTGTTTGCCAAACAACTAGGTGACTTATTAATTTGGAAATATGACATTTTCTATATGCAGATTAGGCTTTATGCAACGATGTTTTGTGACTTGATAAATCTTTCTTTGGAACTTCATTATTCAAAGTGATACTAATTTTTTTTTTTAAAGATGTCATAAAAATCGCAATCCCTCTCTCCTCAGTTTGGAAAATGCAACTATGTTTAAACTATTCAGTCAACAAATAAAGGGCTGTTGAATTTAATAAATATTTATTGAACACCAGTTTTTTTTAAGCTATGTCCTTTTTAGTAGGAATAGAGACTTATCTCAAATTAACTTAAATTTACTTAAATAAGATTTGTTATTTTCATATAATTCTGTACTACAATGGAGAGGATATTGAGGAAGTATGAGGAAGCTTATTCATCAGTGTGAAGGGAAGCAGTGTCTAGAAAGAAAGAGTGGAGGTGATTCCTGGACAAAGGATGAAGATGAGTTAGGCAGGCAATGAAGGGGGACAGACAGAGCAAGTGGGGAAAGACAAGAATGTATGGAACCATGTACGTTGTTTAACAGACAAACTTGTGAATTTTAGAACTGTAGAGTTTGTTTCTCCTTTCTGTCTTCACGTTGATGATCATAATCATTGGTAATTGCATATAGGAGGAGTTTAAGAACTTTAGCTGTGTTATCTTTAAAAACTATCTTATTTTTATTTCTTTTCCTGCTTTTCCAGATCTAATTAGTGTGTAATTGGAGTCACAAGTAGTTGGAGCGTGGTTTTCATTTCTTGAACTTGGATAGGAAACAATAACATCATTAGTTTGATAAACACCTAATTAAATTTAGTATATAGTATCTTTAATTTTCAGTGTAGGAAAAGGCACACATATACACATTCTGTACTCTTTTTTTCTTTTTTCTTTTCCAAGGACAGAGAGAGGGATAGATAGGGACAGACAGACAGGAACAGAGAGAGGTGAGAAGCATCAATCATTAGTTTCTCGTTGCCCTTGTGACACCATAGTTGTTCATTGATTGCTTTCTCACATGTGCCTTGACCGCAAGCCTTCAGCAGACAGAGCAACCCCTTGCTGGAGCCAGCGACCTTGGGTCCAAGCTGTTGAGCTTTTGCTCAAGCCAGATGGGTCCGCGCTCAAGTTGGTGACCCCGGGGTCTCGAACCCGGGTCTTCCACATCCCAGTCCGACGCTCTATCCACTGCACCACCACCTGGTCAGGCCATTCTGTACTCTTAAAAATACTTGTAACTTTCTAGAAGTTGCAGATATTTGTTGTCGTGTCATTGCTCTGGCTACACATATATATACATAGATATATATTATGTATATATATCTATGTATATATATTTTTGGGGCTACATATTTTGAAATATGTTTAGCACTAGTTTGAAAATGCACTAATAATTATACCTGTTGTTAGGTATTATTATTTTTAAAAAGTTTTCTTTATTGATTTTAGAGAGAGAAGGAGAGAAAGAGAGAGAGAGAGGGATCAATTTGTTGTCTCACTAATCCATGCATTCATTGGTTGATTCTTGTATGTGCCCCGACTGGGGATTGAAACTGAGACGACACTCTAACCCACTTAGCTACTGGGCCAGAATGAGGTATTATTCTTTAATATGTAGATATATCTATAGATTATGTAGTTTAGTTATATCTCAAATTGTTTTATATATGTATATTTATAATTATATTGTTTTAAATATATATATAAAATTTTAGTTTAGTGAGAAGAAGGGAGGCTGAGACAGAATCCTGCGTTCACCCTACTAGGATCCACCGGGCACGCTCAGTAGAGGGTGATATTCTGCCCATCTGAGGCCCTTGCTATGTTGTAACTGGAGCCATGATAGTCTGCCCATCTGGAGCCTTTGCTCTGATGTAACTGGAGCCATTTTTTTACAGCCTGAGGGGGAGGCCATGGAGCTGCCCTCAGTGCCTGGGCCAACTCGCTCTAATCGAGCCTTGGCTGCAGGAGGGGAGGAAAAGAGAGAAAGAGAGAGAGAGAGAAGCGAAAGAAGGAGGGGGTGGAGAAACAGATGGGAGCTTCTCCTGAGTGCCCTGATCGGGAATTGAACCTAGAACATCTACATGCTGGGCCGACGCTCTACAACTGAGCCAACCTGCCAGGGCCTTAAATATATTTTAATAACTGTCAGTGGTTGGTTATTGAGGGAGCACTTGTTCCTTATTTCAGTCTGTTGGGCAGATAAAATATATTATGCTCACTTTGTTAAAGATGGCGCTGCCCACATGCAAGTTTTAAGAGTAAGCTTTTCCCCACACCCTTGACTGATTGGATGATGTGGGGTGGTGCACTCTCATGAGGAATCCTCCCATTATGCCTCAGATAAGTGACTTTGTATCAGAGACTTCCTTGTTTGTAGATTGGATTAAGGGTTTGGATTTCTACACTATAAAGTGGGGCAGACCGGGAGTTTGCTCTGGGTTCCTGAGGTTAGTATTAGAGAGGAGAGCAGATTAAGGCTACTTGGAGGAGAGGAGAAGCAGCCAAGATGGCGGAGTGCTGAGGAAGAAGCCAGTTTTTGCAGAGTTTGTACAGAGAGAAGGAGATGGGAAACAGGTGAATAAGTCTGGTGAGCTAGAAAGCTTTGATGCTAGGAAACTCGGGTAAGTCAGTAGCTTTGTGAGCACTAAATGAGTGGGTTTTGGAGTCCAGTGTGTGTTTTTGCTTGCCCACTGGGTAAGCAAGCTAGAATTAAAGCTGATGGCTCACCAGTTCTTGGCTCCGTTGTTTCATTACCAACTGTCCAAATCTAATGCGAACCTGCACTGGCCAGGCGGCTGTGATAGTGGGCTTGGATACTGGCTTTACACAGTCATAATTAATAATGAGAGGACAGGAATGGGGTTATGCGGTAGTAAGAATTTCTTTATACTTATGAAGGGGACATTGCATGGGAAGGCATGTGTTGACTCTTCATATTGGTCCTTTCTGGAATAGATGCTTGGAATTGCTATAGGGTTTATCTTTTTTATTCACAAGGAGACCTATTACGGGCAAAACGTGTGCATTAATGATGGCATAAAAAAGACGAAGAACCCAGGTACTTGATGGCATTGCTGGGTGCCTGGATCATCCTATCACACTTCGGAATTTATTGTTGTGTGAGATAATGAATTTCTTTACTTTCCAAACCAATTTGAACTAGAATTTTCAGTTATTTGAGAAAGCATATTAACTAAAACAATTATTAAGTGTATCTTAATTTGAAATAACAATTTTAGGAAATAATTTAGATTATTATAGAAAATTTATAGACTGGGTTGTGTGTACTTTGAATATGATGAATGTTTTTACTCTATTAAAATATTTTATTACTCAAGTCACCAAATTTTATTGCTTTTAATACAGTAAATAAATTAATCATTGTAACTAAATTTATATTGAGGTGAATAAATTCTATGTATATCTCAGAAATACATTATTCAATAAAAATGAAACTGAAATATAAATCTGCTAATCTAATCAATTCATAATTACATCACTGTTTGATTCTGAGGTGTCTTTATTGTATTGGAGACATTAATCATAAATTAAGAAATATTAAAGGACTCTCAGTGCCTGGTCTTAGTAATTTAAAGCTTGGGGTCTGATAAGACTAATCACTATTTAAATATGAAAGATAAAGCAATAAGGGTACAATGAAAAAAAAGCTATGAAGTACAGGTCTATTCACAGAGATAGAAACTGCAGATATATAACAATATAACAAACTTATAAGAACTAGTTGTATAAAAGTAAAACTGTAGTTTGCTGGAACTATTAGCAATTTGATTGTTTTCTGCTGGCCTGTTCTTTAGTTCTATTTTTTTGATGATTTAGCATCATGCATATTGGTTTTTGTAATATGCTGTATGGAAGTATGGAGACAGTTGTGAGTCTTTGTCCTTTTGTTTGGAAGCTGGTAGAAATTACCTGAAGCTGGTAGAAATTACCTGAAGCTAAGAAGTGACAAAAGCAGCAGTGAAATATTTTAGACTATTAATGCTATCCTTCCTGGGAAATGGTTAACCTGTGGGTTAAGCAGGAGGTAGAAAAGCAAAACTGAAAACAATCTAACAGATTTAGCCAATAGGCAGGTGACACAATGGGCAGGTTTGTTGGGAATGAGGGGGTGTGAGAAACAGAAAGCTAAAGGTTGTGTAGGCACTGGAGATGAAGAGGAACAGTTGGTGAAACTGGAGGTGGAATGTTAGAGATGTTTAAAGCCTGCAGTAAAGCAGACTGGTAACTGGTCATTTTGCCAAGAAAGAGCAAAGCTGTTGTATTATGAACTGGTATTAATGTGGATGTTGAGAGCTCAGCAATTGGGTTGGATAGAGACATAGGCAACCCATAACTTGAATACCAGAGGAAGGTGCAAGAGACCTTGGAAACTTAGTTACTAATGGAGATATCCAAAGTAAGGAGATCTTCTGCATTACTGTGATTGAGTAATTGCATACTGTGATTGCATAAACATGCAGTAAATGTGCTTGAGATGCTTCCTCTATGAGATCATGACCTTTATTCAAAGTTAAGGGAGAGACTGGGAGAATACAAAGTGCTGCAATTCTCAGAGATTATTGCTCTTTTAAAAGCTGTTCAGGTATTGTCCAGGCGCATTCCATCCTTTTCCCCTAACAATAGGAGTGCCTTCTGGTGACCTTTTCCTGGTTTAAAAAGAAGACATTCTTGAGGGTGTTTGAATGTAAGTAAATGCCTCTTGGTATGGAAACTATTATAAAGGAACTCTGCTTGTGTATTTTGGTAATTTTAATGGAAAATATAACTTGGCTTACAGCAGATATAAAATGAGGAAGAGGATTCAGATAATTCAAATTCCAACTTCCACGTGTGCTAAAATAATCAGATAAAGCAAAAGTAGTCCCCACTTTAAATTGTTTCTATTAGGATCTCAGAACTCGTACTATCTTCTTAACCTATTTTCTTACACATCTGAGTTTACACATAAAAATACTTTTTTGAACAAGAGAGAAATGTAACAAGAGGATGGAGTTAAGTATTTGCTGTAAGGCCAGTAGCCACGATCGCCATTATAGCAGCCTGGCCCATGCAGGTTCGCATTTGATTTGGACAGATGGTAATGAAACAACAGAGCCAGGAACTGGTGGGCCATTACCTTTAATCCTAGCTTGCTCCTGGAGGGCAGGAAATACACACAGTGGGAAAACACTTCCCTTTCTATTCAGGGCTCCCAAAGTCACTGACTTATCTGAGTTTCCTAGAATCAAAGGTTTCTAGCTCACCAGCCTTATTCACCTCTGTAAAGCCTGTGCTCAAGGTCACCATCAGAGCCGCCTGGCCAGTGCAGGTTCGCATTAGATTCAGACAGGCGGTAATGAAACAGTGGAGCCCCACACTGGTGAGCCATCAGCTTTAATTCTAGCTTGCACCCGGCGGGCAAGTAAAAACACACACTGGGCTCCAAAACCCACTCATTCTGTGCTCACAAAGCTACTGACTTATCCGAGTTTCCTAGCATCAAAGGCTTCTAGCTCACTAGACTTATTCACCTCTGTTTCCCATCTCCTTCTCTCTGCACAAACTGGCTTCTTCCTCAGCACTCCGCCATCTTGGCTGCTTCTCTTGGCCTCCTCCACGTGGCCTTTCTCTGCTCTCCTCTCTAATACTGACCTCAGAAACCGAGAACGCAATCTCCTGGTCTGTCCCACTTTATAGTATAGATTCAAAACCTTTAATCCAATCTACAAACAAGGAAGTCTCTGATACAAAGTCAATTATCTGAAGCATAATGGGAGGATTCCTCATGAGAGTGCACCACCCCACATCATCCAATCAGTCAAGGGTGTGGGGAAAAGCTTACTCTTAAAACTAAGCTTTAGCTGTCACGACCTGGCCTTCCCACAGCCTTTCTCCCAAAACATAATATCATTATGCCCATTCCAAGCATAAGGCAACTAATATCACCTGGGTGATGGGCTTTCACATGAGCAGTGCCATCTTTAACAAAGTGAGCATAATATATTTTATCTCCCCAACAATCCACCCCTATGCTCACTTTCCTACCCACAATCTACACCACTGGCATCCCTGTGCAAAGAAATTAGGTACATTACACAAATTACAACATGACAAATCATACAATTACAGCAATTACAAAGATACACTTCACCAGTCTCTGAGCACTTTGCCAAATGTGCAAAATGTCCTCAGCCTTCTCTCTTGCCATTGGAAAGGCTTCCCGGGGCAGGAGTAGGCCCTCCATCAAAGTTGCCCCCGACCCCCATCAGGGTATTTCACATTGTCCGAAATCCATAAGTCCATTCAACAAAGGAGCCAGTGCTTACTCCAGTCGTAGTCCAGGAAATCAGTCCACACACATGGGGTGTTAGCTTCCCCCCTCATTCCTGCTGTCATGGCAGGTCTCACACTGTCCTAAAGAAAAGCATGTGGCAGTGGCAGTCAGCATTTCCATCTCTACTCTGAGGAGCATGATGACATCCACCACTATGTCCCAAAATTGCAGACCTACCAGCAGCTTAGATACTCCTTGCTGCTGGGCTCTCACCTTCTGGAGGGTGCAGATTGCAACTCCAGACCAGTTCCCTTCATTGTCTAAAGAGAAACTGAAAACACCAGCTCCTGTTGCTGGGCTTGAACCTGGGCCACTGTTGCCATCTGCTCAGCAGGCCTTGCAGCTCCAGCTCCAGCCTTAGCCTCGGCCTCCCACCGCTGCTGGCTCTCCACAACATCTAGGGAAATCTGCAACTCATGAGCCTGTGATTCCTTCTCCAGCAGTAGCTCCATTTCTAAGTGAATCTCATGAACCTGGTTGACCTCCTCTGGTGCTTGTTCCAGCTCCAGGGTCAGCATCTGTTTCTTCCACATTTGTTTCAGCTCCTTCCACTGCTCAGCCTGCAGGTCCTGGGCAGCCTCTTCCACAGAGCTCTTGGTTTCCTCATGCATGGCTGTAAAAGTCAGCCAGCCTATGGCCCACAAAAGGACAGCCATGGGGAACCATAACAGGAGCCAGTCCTCTACTCCACCACTCAAAGGTAGTGGTGGCTCCATGCCGACCTGTATCGAATCCTGTCTCAGATTAAGCCAAATGTATGGCCAGCAGCCAAGGCCACCATCACAGCTGCCTGACCCATGCAGGTTCACATTAGATTCGGACAGTCTGTAATGAAACAACAGAGCCAAGAACTGGTGAGCCATCAGCTAAATTTAATCCTAGCTTGCACCAGGTAGGCAAGGAAAAACACACACTAAGCTCCAAAACCCGCTCATTCAGTGCTCACAAAGCTACTGACTTATCCGAGTTTCCTAGAATCAAAGGTTTCTAGCTCTAGCTCACCAGACTTATTCATCTCTGTTTCTCATCTCCTTCTCTCTGCACAAACTCTGAACAAACTGGCTTCTTTCTCAGCCCTCCGCCATCTTGGCTGCTTCTCCTCTCCTCCACGGGGCCTTAATTGACTCTTCTCTCTAATGCTAACCTCAGGAACCAAGAGAGAGCAAGCTCCCGGTCTGCCCCACTTTATAGTGTAGAAATCCAAACCTTTAATCCAATCTATAAATAAGGAAGTCTCTGATACAAAGTCACTTATCTGAGGCATAATGGGAGGATTCCTCATGAGAGTGCACCACCCCACATCATCCAATCAGTCAATGGTGTGGGGAAAAGCTTATTCTTAAAATTAAGCCTTTGGCTATACCTACCCGGCCTACCCACACAGCCTGTCTGCCAACACACATTAATATCAACGGACTTGAATGTGGGCAGTGCCATCTTTAACAAAGTGAGCATAATATATTTTATCTGCCCAACATGCCCTTCTTATTCTAGGAGGAAAAGAGCATTTTTATATTCAAGAAAAAGAGATGTTGTGAAAGACTCCAGATGAGTTATTGAAGACACTGAAAAACAGATAAACTCGGACCTTTAACAGATGTTCCCGTAATATGTAGTCTTGTTTCTCATCATTTACTAATGTCAACGTAAAACAATTCCAAACCTGTAAGAAGTTTTATGAGTTTATTTGAGCCAAACTGTCGATGATTGCCAGGAAGCAAAGTCTCAGGGAATTGAAAAAGTTCTCCGAAAAACGGCGGTTTCACCATTTATTTTATACATCAGAATCAAAGGGAAAGACGTAAGGGGGTTATGTGAAATTGATTGGTGGTAAATTAGGGAGAAGGGAGGAAGCAAGTGGGGAAATCTCTGGGATTGGATAAAAGTGAAAATGTGTACACCAAAAACTCTTACATAGAGAGGCACAAAACAAGTTAATTAACATGATAATAACAATGAAATGGTTTGTTAATCTTGCTCTTTTGGGATGCCTGCCTTGAGGGGGCAGAAAAAGATTACCTGTACATTTCAAAGGCATATTATCATGCACATTATTGTAGATGGATAGGCAAAAGACAGGCTTCAAAGCTAATATTGACCTTGTTTAGATAGAGAATAACTCCCTAGGACATGAGACTACCCACCATAAATGGCTTTTAGCTAAAAAGTGTCAATTTGAGACCATCCTTTGTGTTTACTGTAAGACCAGAGTCTGTAAGGACACCATGTAGGCTTTCCCTGAGCTTGTCAGGTTCAGCCAGTGGCCCCTTTTTCGTCCACACTAGTTTAGGAATCTTGGGGAGATTACTTAGCATCTCCAGAACTTTTTCCTTTAAAGGAAAATGAAGATAATGACATGTACCTTATAGGCATCACTGAGAGGTATAAAAGCAAGAATCTCCATTGGAACCAGTAGATTTTCATGTCATTTTCTCTTGTGTGTCCTCCCTTAGCCCCAAGATTTTGCGAGTCCACAGTGTCTGTTGGGTTTGCAGAACAGACAGCATCGGTTTTCCTTGTTCTTATCAGATTACCGGGATGGACGCTTCTGAGAACCAATACTAAAGTGTCTATTGTTACATTGTTATTTGTGAAATTTTTCCTTTTCACAGTTTGAATGCAATAGCATTTTTATTTTTTAATCCTGTATATTTGGAGATGAAACATCAGAAATGGTCTCTGAGGGAGAATTTGTTACCTTCAGATTCCAAACCAATGTAAGAAAGAAACTGATAATGGATCAAGCTTGATTATTCAGCAGTGTTAATAATTGGAATTTGAATGGGGTGATCAGTCTCCTAGAATAACATTTTTAAAATAGGGAAAAGCCAGTAATTTAGTGCAAAGTGGAGTAAGGTTATTGGAATTTCTATAGACAATCATGTAGGCCTTCATTCATTCAAAATAGCTTTCAAACTCTATTCTTAAGTGCCAGCTAATGTGCTAGATTCCTCCAAAGTATCTTAGTGACAGAGAAACATGGACTCATGTTAGACCAGTGGTTCTTAACCTGGGTTCTATCAAACTCTAGGGGTTTAGTCTATGTAAGGATGTGGGTGCTTGAATGCAGGGTGGAAGATTGCAGATTGCGGATTGCCTGCCACCATAGGGAGGGGCCATGGTTTGCTGGAGAACCCCCTCACCCCCATTGGCTTGTGAGAAGAAAGAGTGAGAGAGAGAGAGAAAGGGAGGGAAGAAGGAAGAGAGGGGAGCAGTTTGCCCTGTCTGCTTGCTGGTCTGCCGCTTTGAGACTCTAATAAATGGAATGGCTCACCATTGTCCTGCTCCATGGTTCCTTCACTGTCTGCCCAAATTCAGTGGGAACCTGCATGGTCTTGGCATCTGGCCTTACAACTCACAAACTTAATCTCCTTGTGCAAGCACAGTTTCTTTTAAGTCCAAATTCATTTGAATCTGAGCTTCTTCATAATTTTGTTTAAAGTAAAATTAATGTACTTTAATTACAGTGAGGCATTATGAGTCCTCCAGGATTATGGAATATTAATCCTATAATTTCATTTACTCCTTGCATTGATGTTACATTTCACTGAGTGTATGTATCCTCTGTTAGGGTACTAGGAGAAGGAGGGAAAGCAAGGAACACAATAAAGTTTGCGTATATGACACCTCATGGCTTTGGGCAAGCTGGAGTGAAGAGATATGACAATGATGGCATGGAACTAAGTTAGGAAATGTTCAAATAGTCTAGTATGAGAGATGATGAAGGCCTGGATGTAGGAGATACAGTAAAGTTGGAAAAGAATGAATTGAGAGTGATTTTGAACTCAAAGAATTGTTGACTGATTGGATGTGAGTATTTGAGGAAGAAGGAATAAAAAGGATAGTGTGCCAACTTGGATTGATTGAGTAAATTGTGGTAACATTCACCAAAATAAGGAAATAAGGGATGAAGAGCACGATGGGGAAAAAAAAAACTGGAATCACACTTTGCGTTTTTCAGTCTGAGGTGTTTGTGGATAAATACGAGGAAGTGCTTATATAGTGGAGTTGTATATGCCATTTGGAAATAGGGTGATATCCTGGAGATGCAGATTCAAAAGTTATCAACATGGTTGGTTGTTAGTGCCATGAGTGTCAGACCCTTAATGTTGATAGTTAAGGGGAGTCAGAAAATGAAAAGCCATCAAATAAACCCTAAGTTTCTATTCTAAAAGTCTTACCTGCTTAGCAGGTAGATAAATAGAGATCTAAATTGGAATCTTTTTACAGAGAAAAGAAAAGAAAGGACGGAATTGTCAAAATAATTTAAAAGAACTGTTTTGGCCATGGTCGGTTGACCCAGCAGTAGAACATCACCCAGTGTGTGGAAGTCCCAGGCTTGATTCCAGGTCAGGGCACACAGGAGAAGCAACCATTTGCTTCTCTACCCCGCCTCGCCCTTCTCTCTCTCTCTCTCTCTCTCTCTCTCTCTCTCTCTCTCTCTCTCTCTGTCTTTCTCTCTTCCTCTTCCACAGCCATGGCTCAAATAGTTTGAGAAAGTTGGCCCCGGGCACTGAAGGTGGCTCAGTGGCCTCCCTCAGGTGCTGAGTAAACAAGCAGCAGCCTCAGATGTGCAGAACATTGCCCTGTAGAGGGCTTGTCAGGTGGTTCCCACTAAGGGCGCATACAAAAGTCTGTCTCTCTGCCTTCCTGCCTCTCACTTAACAAAAAAAAATAAAAAATAAAATAAAATAAAAAAAACTTTTGTGTTGTTAAAGGTAAAGACCAAATTGCACCTTAATTTAAGGCAGGAATTCTTAGAATTGGCCAGCTTAGCTGGCCAGGACTTCATATTCGCTTTGCAATTGTGGCTACTATCTGTTTTCACACTACTCCACTCCAGAAATGGAATAAAGATTTCACAGGTTTGGCAGAATGAAACTCAATCTGTGGTCAAAAATGAGGTATTACAAACCTTCATAAGTTACTATCCTTAACTGCCCAAAGAATATTTCTCCAATTTGTTTCCATAAAGTCATTATTTTATTTTATTTTTACAGGGACAGAGAGAGAGTCAGAGAGAGGGATAGACAGACAGGAACCAGGAACGGAGAGAGATGAGAAGCATCAATCATCAGTTTTTTGTTGCGACACAATAGTTGTTCATTGATTGCTTTCTCACATGTGCCTTGACCGTGGGCCTTCAGCAGACCGAGTAACCCCTTGCTGGAGTCAGCGACCTTGGGTCCAAGCTGGTGAGCTTTTTGCTCAAGCCAGATGAGCCCGTGCTCAAGCTGGCGACTTCGGGTCTTGAACCTGGGTCCTCTGCATCCCAGTCTGATGCTCTATCCACTGCGCCACTGCCTGGTCAGGCTGTAAAGCCATTCTTAAAGATAATCAAAACTGTATTGTGGAGTTACCTATACCTGTTTGTGACTTCAAGTTAAACTTTGCTAATTTCTACACCATTTTGAATTTGACCAGTTATTGCAGTGGGGGTACCTAGAAGTAAATGTGAGTGATTGTAACTAATTTTGACAAAATTGATCTTCCGAGGTTATTAAAAACTATTTTTTAAAATTATATTACTATTAGAAAAGCATTTTTCAATTTTATACCACACATAAACCTGCATCTATATGTTGACTACATTTATATTATTAAACATTTTTATTTTCTTAAACTTGATTTTTTTTTTTTTTGTGACAGAGAGAGAGGTAGAGAGAGGGACAGATATGGACAGACACAGAGAAAGAGAGAGAGATGAGAAGCATCAATTCTTCATTGTGGCACCTTAGTTGTTCATTGATTGCTTTCTCATATGTGCCTTGACCGGGGGACTACAGCAGACCGAGTGACCCCTTGCTCAAGCCAGTGACCTTGGGCTCAAGATGGTGAGCCTTGCTCAAACCAGATGAGCCCACGCTCAAGCCGGTGACCTCGAGATTTTGAACCTGGATTCTCTGCATCCAATTCCGATGCTCTAACCATTGCACCACTGCCTGGTCAAGCAAACTTGATTTTTATATAATAATTAAGGTGGAAAAGAAATAATTTAGAGAAATAGAGTATTGAAGCAGATTGCAAACTTTTTTCAGGTCTTTTTAGACAGCTCCTTCAATATATTTAAAAAACACCATATCCTGATTTATTACTATCTTTTCATGATGGATTTTTCTTTAAAAACCAGGACTTTAGAAAATACCTAAGGCTTTTAATTTTCTTTTTAAAATATTTTATACAAAAAAAATAATAAAAGTACATATAAAAGGATTTTTTAATAAATTACCTTAATAAGACATTATTTTTGGAGAAAGTACTGAAACAGATATTTTTAGCACTTTCTGCAGTTATTTTTAGTGCATTTTTAGTTGTGGGCTCTTGAATTTTTAATCTGATTCTATAAGACATCCCCATATATGACTCACCTTAATTTTGGGGCCTGAAATTTTAAAAAAGAGTATTACATAAAGTTATAGAACTCAGGTTTTATTTATCATAAAATTTCTACAACTCCACATCACTGTCAAAACTCCCATCCATTAGCTTGTCCTCATCTGTGTCTGATGATGAATTACTACTGTCTTCATATATTGCCTCGTCCTCAGTTCCATCTATGGCATTTGAAGTGCCACAACCATTGTATAAGACACAGTTTTTAGAGCCCTACTTTTTCCAAACAAAAGGTGCATCTATACACGGGGATATACGGTATTTAGTCTTTATGAATGGACGGGGAAGGTCAGAATGAAAATTAGTAGTGTATTTAAATGTTACACTATTTTCATGCTTGTATTTTTTGCTCACTGCAATAGAAGTCCTGTAGGACCAAAGATTGTTGTGCATTTCCTTATTCCTAGAGACCCTGAATGTATAAGGCCTGACTCAGTAAGCATTCAGATATATATTTGGTGAGTGAATGGAGAAACAAGGAATTCAAGATCTTAAGAGAATGTGTGCCTCATGCAACATGCAAATAACGCTTTGAGAAAAGCTGTTAGCAAGATGCAAATGTTGGAGAATGAATGGAGGCAAGGACATATCTGTACAACATTGACCCTTACCCTATTCGTTACCTGAGGGTGAGTACCTGGAAAGTCAAGTTTTTTATCTCAGAGACATTAACAGAAACAATCCAAACGCTGCAGGAAGAGCTAGACAGCTCTCCTTGGCCATCTCACTACCGCATCTCATTTCGTAGGAAGGGACAACAGGATTTTTCATAGCCTACTTTTTCTATTATTATTCAAAATTATACTTATGATTATACCTGTGCAAGCAGTTCAGTCCTAAACTCACGTTTCTTCTCAGATTGAATTGAAACATTCTGAGATTGAATGAAGTAAAAATTGCATTTTTACAAAATATACTAGGAGCAAATGTAGTTGACATCTAATCAACTGGTATTTCAATTGGTGATTTGGGGAGCAATTCCAAGAAGCAGTGATAAAGGAAGATAAATATTTAGCATAATTTAATAGTTTCTTGGTTTGCGAATGTTTATCTGTTGGAATAATTACATGGATTTATTTTCATATCTTTTACATTATTTCAAGTTTATTTCTCCAACTTGTCAAAATGTGTTAAAAAATACCTCTTACGCCTGATCAGGCTGTGGTGCAGTGGCTAGAGCATTGGCCTGAGATGCAGAGGACCCAGGTTGAGACCCCAGGTTGTTGGCTTGAGCGCAGGATCATGGACATGACCCCAGGGTCACTGCCTTGAAGCCCAAAGGTCACTGGCTTGAGTAAGAGGTCACTTGCTCTGCTGTGCCCCACCCCCATCATGGCACATATGAGAAATAAATCAATGAACAATGAAGGTGCCGCAATGGAAAATTAATGCTTGTCATCTCTCTCCCTTTCTGTCTGTCCCTTTCTGTCCCTCTCTCTGTCTCTGTCTCTCTCACAAAGAAAAAAAAAAAGAAAAATACCTCTTACTAATAAAGTATGAGAAATAGAAGTAAATATATATGTTTTGATTTATTTGTTGATATCATATTAATGTATAAACTCTCCTTGAAAAGTTGAGGACATGGATTTTATTTATAATATATAATAATATACCTGACTAAATGATTATATGACAGTATATTTTTATAAAAAAGAATGTTTGCAATATAATTTAAAATATGCTATTAAATATATTAGATTTGTGTTATATATAGTGATTTTTACAAAATGCATAGAAAATTATACTAGATGGAACAAGAAATGTTTTTTCTGGAATGAAATTATAATTTCATAAGGAGATTGATTTTGTGACCATAGCCTTTTCATTTCTAGTTTTTCATTGTTCATTAAAAAATATATTTTTCTATTTGATTTGAGAGAGAGAGAGAGAGAGAGAGAGAGAGGAAGGTAAACATCAACTCATTGTTTTACTTAGTTTTATTTATTTACTTATTTTTATTATTTTTTATTTTTTTGAGACAGAGAGAAAGGAAGGGAGAGAGATGAGAAACATCAGTTCATAGTTTGCGTCACTTTCTTTTTGTTCATTTATTGCTTCTCATACGTGCCTTGAAGTGGGCTGAGGGCTCAAGCTGAGCCAATGACCCCTTGCTCAAGCCAGCAACCATGGGACCATGCTCAAGCCAAGGACCCCACGCTCAAGCTGGTGAGCCTGCACTCATTCCAGTGACTTTGGGTTTTGATGCTGGGACGCTCTATCCACTGCGCCAACACCTGGTCAGGCACAAACTGGTTTAGAGATAGCTACCTATCCCTTGAAGATATATGCCAGAAAAAAAATACCACAATTTAGAATGCTAAACCATGTTTCTCAATGGGGTCATTTTGCACCCCAGAGAATATCTGGCATTAACTGAGAGTGGTTATGTCTCCATAGGAGATATCTGGATCAACCAGGGTGTTTCTGCCCCTCCGAGGACTTTTAGCAATATCTGAATATATTTTTGGTTATCACAACTGTGGTCATAGTGCTGCCATCTGGTAGGATGCTGCTTAACATCCTACGTTGCACAAAACAGCTCTTTCCCCCATTCAACAACTAAGAATTATTGGGCTGGACATGTCAGTATTGGCAAGGTTGAAAATCTTATGCATAATTCATCACCATCAAGCATGTTCTAAAATGTTAGAATCAAAAACGAGAGAGGGCCTGGCGTGTGGTGGCGCAGTGGATAAAGCGTCGACCTGGAATGCTGAGGTTGACGGTTCAAAACCCTGCACTGGTCTGGTCAAGGCACATATGGGAGTTGATGCTTACTGCTCCTCCCCCCTTTCTCTCTCTCTCTCTCTCTCTCTCCTCTCTAAAAGGAATAAATAAAAATGTTAAAAAAAAAAACAAAACGAGAGAGGGCCTGACCAGGCGGTGATGCAGTGGATAGAGCGTCCGACTGGATGTGGAGGACCCAGGTTCAAGACCCCAAGGATGCCAGCTTGAGTGCAGGCTTATCTGGCTTAAGCAAAAAGCTCACCAGTTTGAGCCCAAGGTCACTGGCTCGAGCAAGGGGTCGCTCATTCTTCTGAAGGTTCGCGGTGAAGGCACGTATGAGAAAACAATCAATGAACAACTATGGTGTCACAATGGCAACAAAAAACTAATGATTGGTTTCTCTCTGTTCCTGTCTGTCTGTCCCTATCTATCCCTCTCTCTGACTCTCTCTCTGTCCCTGTAAATAAAAAAATAAAACATTTAAACCAGTTTGTAATATGTTTTGAAGTATCATTAAAATTGTGATAATACAAAACTGTTAAACCATCATTCCATGTATGTACTACTAACTTGAATTCACTTAGCAGTAGATAAGTTTTTGCTACACAGTTAGGTGATAAAAATAGGAAAATACAGGGTGTGGCAAAAGTATGGTTACAGTTGTTTGTATGGAAAATAATGCAATAAATAATAACACAAGAATAAACTCTTAAGACCTCTGCAACTTGGAAGAAATGTCCTCACTTAGCTATATGAATGTCGGTAACCTGAAATCAGACCTCCTCTATTATGTTTTGACAGAAAGTTCACTCAGCACCTTAACTCTTAGAACTTTAAAAAATATATATACATTGGACTACTGCAGTGCAACATTTAAACCTGTTTTCTGAGAAGGTATTAAACCAAAAAACAAAACAAAACAAAAACAATCTTTCAGAATCAATGACGCATCATAAAGTCTAAATATGCACAGGTTTTTTCATATATAGTTCCTCAACATTTATCTTCAAATATGTGAATGTGAGTATATTTAACTTCAATGGAAATAACATAAACTGAAATTTTAGTATTTTATCTAAAATTTGCAAAACTCAGTGAAAGTATTTAAATAACAAAAATCTTAACCGTGAAACTGTCTAGGCTATGTTTTCAGAGACATTTATCACTGAAATTTAACATTTTGGCACTTCCCTCAGAAGTGTCCAAAACAAAACAAAAAAATTGGTCTTCATGATGAAATTTATACTATTTTAAACAGTGTTTCCTGGATTTTTAGACTTAATGTTTTTATTTCGCCCTTGCTATATATTCTTGTTTGATTAGTTTCCTGTTGATTTTAAAGTAAATTTGCACTATAAGTTGTTTTAAAAGAATTACTTATTTCATGCATCTTCCAATATGTATTTAAATAGCTTTCTTTACAGAAACATAGTCAACATTATTTGAAGTTAAAATTGAGTGTGAAATCCAAGCATTGCATTAATTTTAATAAATCAACTTGCTGTATTTTCTGATTCTGCTTTTTTTTTTTTTGACAGAAATAGAGAGTCAAAGAGGGATAGATAGGGACAGACTGGCAGGAATGGAAAGAGATGAGAAGCATCAATCATCAGTTTTTCATTGGGACACCTTAGTTGTTCATTGATTGCTTTCTCATACATATGGCCCCTTGACCACGGGCCTTTAGCAGACCTTGGGTCCATGCTGGTGAGCTTTGCTCAAACCAGATGAGCCCGCGCTCAAGCTAGCGACTGATTCTGCTTTTATAAGTTGTTTTTAAGTATCTAATTCAATTAACAAGATTTGAAAATAAAAGGTCAGGCTGATTCTGCTTTTATAAGTTGTTTTTAACTATCTAATTCAATTAACAAGATTTGAAAATAAAAAAATCCAATAGAACGATTAACTTTTTTTGTTTTCAAACTAATACAAAACACATTTTAGATATCAATATTATATTGAACATTAATGCAAATTCTGAGTAATAAACTTGATTGTCCATAAACTTGAGATCAAGTAAGATTTATTAGAAAGTAATATTTTGATAAAAATATATAAATTTAGTAGATATTAAAATCTATCTGCACAGTGTCATGCTAAAACTTTTTCATATTTAAGTCTTTATTGTATCACTGGCAATATTTGAGTATCGCTTATACACCTTTACATATATTTATTCAAATAAATCTTAAAACTTCAATGTATTTAAAAGGGAAATATATCCTGGTCTACATTGTTTTCAAAACACATTCAAATAAATAATGAAGTAAAACGGGTAGAGAAAAGATTGCTCAGGAATCATCTGGTGCATTGTGTGAAACACTGATTTGAGGGAAATAACTTGTGCATTATAAAACCCTTCGGCTGTAGCAGCTTCACGTTATATGCAAAATTTTATATGCAGTGATCTCAGTAAATACTACTATTATAGAATATAATTGAGGGTAATATTTCTTCTATGCCTTAGAATTCCTTTTTTGGGGGTGGGGGGAGGAGAAGGGTTAGCATTGGCTATTAGCTGAGTTTGTAAAGGAAGTAACAATAAGGCCTGTTCATTTTGTTCTATTTTCGTGACATAAACTTTGTTAATATATTGGAGTAAAGAGAGTTGCATCTGATTACACATTGTTTAATTCTAAATTTCCATGGGGCCAATATTGAAAACAGTTTATAACAGGTGGCTAGGTATAAAATTCATGGTGGTTTATTATACTCCAAATTTGTAGCTATTCTTTTACTAGGAATTTCTTTAGCAATTCTGTTTCTCACAACACTGCAATTCTTTCCTACCTTTGTTATTTCAGCTGTTTCATGAAGGTTTATTTTGGAAATGTATATTGACTGAAGTTTCTTATGCTACCCTTACATAACTCTTTGAAGTAAAGGACTCATTTATTTAAAATGTAGACTTCATGACTAAGTGATACATTAGATAGAGCTGGGCAATTTTTATTTCCACTACTTCTTGGACACTTACTTTGGCCTTCACTACCTGTGGGCTGCTGCTTGAAATTGTTAACTTTTCTCTGAGCCTTTGATATTTTCTCACTCTAGTTCATTGCAGCTCTGATCTTGTTTCACCCTGGTCAAAACCTTTGGAATCTTACTCTCTGCAAAGATCTCTGTGTCTGATTTCTATTCCTGCCAACATTTGCTCAGTCCTCATACAGTCCCATTACTCCTCTACTCTACATAAACTGGACAGTCACTGACTTCTTATGATAGCTACCTTTGCTTTTGTTGTCCTCTTCTCATTCACTTACTCGTCTTGAAAACCAGTATAAATTAATATGTCTGTTAATATTTATACTTTCAAAGCTCAGCTCATATAGTACTTCTTAGGCTTCTTGGGTTCTCTTCTAACCCTCCACAAACAGAATGCACTGTCTCTTCTACCTGAATTGCCATTGTTCTTTTCTCTTTTTTCTTTTCTTTTTTTAGAGAGAGAGAGAGAGCGCGAGAGAGAGAGAGTCAGACAGACAGGGACAATCAAGAAGGGAGAAAGATGAGAAGGATCAACTCATAGTTGTTGTACCTTAGTTCATTGATTGCTTTCTCATGTGTACCTTGCTCAAGCCAGCGACCTTGGGTTTCAAGCCAGTGACCTTTGAGTTCAAGCCAGTAACCATGGGGTTATGTCTATGATCCCATGCTTAAGCAGGTGACCCCGCGTTCAAGCCAGATGAGCCTGCACTCAAGCCGGATGAGCCTACGCTCAAACCAATGACTTCAGAGTTTTGAACCTGGGACTTCAGCATCCCAGACCGAGCTCCATAAACTGTACCACACCTGGTCAGGTTTTTACTTTTCCTTTCTCTGGCTAAATGCAATCTCAGTGTAGCAGAAAGACATGAGTTTCAGTGTCAGGAATAGCTGGTTTCTGATTTGTTCTCTGTGTAACTCCCTGAACCAGGGCATGTTATAGTATATTTTCTTTTACTTTCTAGGAACTCCATTCCCCTCACACAAAATCCTAGTTGGCAATAAATACGTGTTTGAAGGATGAATAACCCCTTATTTATAAAAGAATGCTATTTTAATATCTATTCAAATAATAACCTGAAGAATCTCAAGCTTTTGCCACCCACAGAGAAATGATTTTCTTTTTCAATAAAGTGCACAGTTAAAGATTTTGTGTGGGGAAATTGAATGAAAATGCCCCATTGAGGAGATATTTGAAGATTGCTTGTGTGTACAAGGTGGGGAAAGAGAAGTTGTCTTTTACCCTTATTGCTTTTTATATTTGTGTTCAAGTCTGTATGTACCCATTAAATGTACTCAGTGCCACTGCCTTCAAAGCCAAATATGGTTGCTTATGATTCTAATGTCAGTTTCTAATTTTTAAGGGGAAAATTGTTATGTCATGGAATCCAATAACCTCTCACTCTTCTATGATTTACCTTTTGTGCTACAAGTTACCAGATAGGAAAGAAACTATCATGTTTCCAATTAGAATATCAAATGATTTTTTGATTTGATAACAGTTTAATAATTGAGTTATGTAGTTAAGCTCCTGAATATAATAACTTGCTTTTATACTTGCTTGTATCTTCAATGGAACCTTATGGCAACATATGGAGCATTACAAAATTTTGTACCAGGTATGTTTGTCTTAAACTTACTTTAAAGGGCTAATGAAAAAACAGGAAAAGAAATTTAATTATAAGGCATTCTAATCTCTAAAGTAGTCTGGATATTTATGCTGCTCATGCATCACAGAGGTGTCTGTGATTACTCTCGGCCCTTTTTTGTATTTACTCAGGACGATGAGTAAATGAATGTCAGTACTATTAATTAGATATGTTAAACAGTCTTTGATGTCCCTGAATCATTTTTCAGGGAACATTCTGAAACTAAACTTGTAACAGTAATTGCTTAGGGAACATATAAAATGCCAACAGACCTTTCTGTGCTGCTTTCTCTTAGAAAAGAATGATATTCAAAAGAAACTTCTTTTATATGATACATGAGGACTTTCTCTCCCTCCTTAGATGCCTGTTTATTTTAACCAGAACTTTTAAGACACTGAATATAACAACCTAGAAATCTTTAAGCTTTTTATATCAGTTTAACCAATTCAAAAATTGATTTCCTTTAGAAACATTGTCTCCTTCCTAATCTACTGGAATCAATCTCAAGTATGATTGTGCTAAATGATCCTATTGCATAATGAAATTTTATATATATATTCCAGATGAAATATATATATATTATATATATTCTAAAAATCAGTGCAATGACATATGTTTGTATATCCTTAAAGTAGATTATAACAAATTGTGCTGATATCCTCTAATTTAGGAGAATTTGGGGCATACAAATTTGCTAAAAATATGAGGTCATGACTGTAGTTTATGTACCCCTCAGAGAATGCAGTAAAATTTCTGTTTATATTTCACACTGCAAGCTTTGAATACAATTGATATATTAAAAGGAAAACAAATAAAACATTTAAGTATGGCTATTATTACTTCATGCCTTGTTCAATCTCATGTTATGTCTGGTCAAAAAAGAATTATTTTAAGTTTGATTTTCTTGGTTTCTGTCAGAGATTCCTATTTATACATAAGAGACTTATGTAAGAAAAAAACCCATAGTTTTCAGTTCTCAACTAGTTTTCATAATTGACTGTAACTTTTGAAATATTTTGAACTCCTTTAGATAATGATAGTAGTGTTATTAGAATAATCTGCCTTGCATTTTAAGAAGAATCAATATCTTGAAATTTCACTTTAATTTTATTTTATGGTTAGATCTTTTTTGCTTGCTTTGTTTTTATAGCTATTTGGGAATAATTTTAATCCTAGAATAAATTTGCAAGAATAATGGAAGAGATACCCTTTACACACATTAACATATTGTTAATATATTTTTTTAGATTTTACTCATTTAGTTTTAGAGAGAGGGGGGAGAGAGAGAGAGAGAGAGAGAGAGAGAGAGATGGTAAAGGAGAGTGAGAAAAAAGCGGGGAGAAGCAGGAAACATCTACATGTAGTTGCTTCCTGTTTGTGCCTTGACTGGGCAAGCCCAGGGATTTGAACCAGCAACCTCAGTGTTCCAGGTCGACGCATTATCCACTGTGCCACCACAGGTCAGGCCTGTTGTTAATATCTTTTTTATATTATCATTCTCTCTCTTCATGTGTATGTGTTTGTGTATGTAATATGTTCATATATATGTATATGTATATACTTTCTTTACTAAACCATATGAGGGTTAGGATTTTGTTTTTGCTTTGGTAAGCTTTCTTACCTCCCATGTTGTTGAATATCCATGTTCATGATTTAAATAAGACATTTTAGTCTGATTTAGGTGGTGATAATCAAAGCAGTCCAGTAAATTTGTTTTTTCATTATTAGTCATTTTTATCTTAGCTATAATTTTTATGCTCAATTTATAGGCCCACTATGAGAATGTGCAGACCAGTGGAGCAAGAATATGCTGTTTTTCTTGTGTTCCTTTAAGGTGCTTTGTCACAGGGTAGAGGATAAAGGGAAGAGTGATGGTCCACGGAGAGGACTGCATTACCGACCTCCCCATAGAGATGCTGTCGACCGTTTGGGATAGAACCACTCACTAACCTTGTCACTTAGCAAGTACATAGTCATTACTTCTTTGTTAAAGGTGGATTTTAGTCTGAAAATTATGTACCTGAATACAGATGTTTCTTAGTTCTTACATTTCATAGATTCTTGATTTCTGAGTGTAGGCTAGTGCTTTGTCTTGCCACTCATTTCATTATTATTCTTGTATGCATTGATCCAAATAGCAGAATAATGTAATACCTGTGTATGTTCTGTCTTCTTAAAATACAGTTCACCAAGGACTGTGTCATTACTGTCTTTGCAGTTTCCTTCTATACTGGGGTAGGCTTTTAATACATGCTGACTGATTTAAATGATGATATGCCCCACACAGCTGCTCTGTTTTGTTTTTGTTATTTTATTCTATAAATATGTGGAATCAGCAAGGCAGTGTCCTTGGTTACCTGATGGGTTACTTGAAGTTTTCTATATTTTATGTTATACATGTTGAGTCCAGAGCTAATATTTCAGTATATATGCATTCTGTATAAACTTTAAGAGTTTAACAGTATTTTAATAAAAGTTATTTTATTATTTTAGATACTGTCTTGAATTTTTACCAAAATCTTGCAAAGTATGTGAAATGTTCTTTATTTTACAGATGAGAAAAATGGAACAGAAGATTAAAATAGTTTTTTTTAAATTTTAGATAGTAATGCATCCCTTATTGTGTTAATGTGAGAATTAAGATACTGTATGTCTCAAGCTGCTCACATAGAGTCTGGCCGATAATAGCCCTTCAATAAATGAAGGTTTTATTACTATTGTTATTGTTGTCTGTTGTTCTTACTCTTATCAATGTCAGTGTCTCAGCTAAGGCATAACTTTTGTTCTGCTCAATCTGAATATATAGTTTGTGTTGATTATATTTGATATATTTTGAAGTGTAAATGGAAGGGATGCTTGATACAGTTTTATTTATTATCCTTATGCAGCTGTGTTCTCAATTATTGCAAAGAAGCCAGGTGTTTGTTAATGATTGTCTGGAATAAGTTTCTATCTTTGGCTTTATCTTCCAAAGCAGTCCTTTAATTATTAGGGCTGACATCATGTGTTATGCTAATGACACTGTTCCTAGAAGCTATGCTACTGATAGTGACTGTTGTGTAGACTCAGCACAGTTCTGGACTGTACTGCTGAGTCAGCAGAACTCTGCAGCTAAACAGTCTGCCTATACAAGGCATCAGTCTACAATGGGGAGATTTATCTGTAAAACCAGAAAAGAAAAAATTCTTACTAAAAGGGGTTGAGTGCTCTCGCTAAACTGAACTATTCTCTGTGTGGCATTTTGTATCAGATTTAAAAAGTGTATGGCTAGAGGGCTAGTTCAACGTAGGGCTAGTTAGCGTTATTGCCTAGTGTCAGATTCCAGATATACCACAAGTTTACATTTTACACTGAGACCATTTTTATCAGAGGGTGCTGTGTTTTACAAGTGCTCACACGAGAGCAAGATGCCTGGTGTGCAGAACATGTAATTGATGAATGCCCCAGGGAGTAATGATAGGGAGATGAGAGTCCTGTGCCAACAGAGGGCTCTTTGTTTCACAGACATTTGCATCATTTGGAGCAGAGTTATTTGAATCCGGTAATGGATGGACAAGGCCTTCTCTGCTTGTGCCGATGAATCAAGAAATCATTTTATGTGATATGTGGACACTATTTCTTCAGTAGAAAAGAAAAGATTGTTTGCTTTTTCGATGTGCCTTGCAGGTTTCCCTGGGACTTCTCAGATGACAAAACATTCAGTAATAGGACTGGACTACAAAGTTGATTTACTGTGAAGTTACTGGACTTTAGGCTTCAGGGAACTCTATTTTCCCAGGTTCTGACCAAGACACTGGGCCTGATTCACATGATCACATGTAAATTTTGAAATTAAGATGTTTTATAGACTGGCCATGCTGCTTCTGTTTGCTCTGCAATGGGAAGCACCTTCCCCACAGGATGTCACTGCAGAAACAGAATAGGAAAACGTTTCCTCCTCCTAAGCCATGGCATATCAGTTATATAGAAATACGACTTTGGGAAACAGTCTTTAGGAAAGCCTCTATGAATTCATGTAGTCTCAGCAGACCACCCCCAACTTATTCTTCAACTTCTACTTCAGTTTGATAAGTCTATAAATTCAACATTGGCTCAGAGGGTTGGGAACAGAGTGAATTTCAGGGGCTCTCTCAATGTGTACAGATTCTGCAATGATGTGTGGGCTTATGTATTGAATGATGTTGAATTTAGAGAGGTTGACAGAACTTATTACAGTGGTAAAGTGAAAATTGTAGCCTGTAATGGTAAAAATACTGGCTTCAGTACTACAGAATGAATAGAAAACTGGCTTTTTTTTTTAATACTGTCTTCTGTTATTAATCATCACTTTTTAAACGGAAGAATAGAAGAGACTTTCTTTTATTTATTCTAGCATTGTGAAAATGACTACACTGTGTTATACTATCAGGAAATCCAGCAGAACAAAGTTTATAGCTCTGTAGCCTCTTTTATTACCTTTATTATACAGCATGAAGAAACAGAATTTTTTAAAATGACAAATGAAATATTGTTTCCTTCCTGATAACCTTCTTTAATAAAATCATTTCAAACTAAAAAATAAAGAAAAATGATATCATACATTCTCAGGTAAGACTGTGGTCTTTTTGCACTCTTACCCTCCTCTGTATGTTTCCCCTGGTTCAAAGTATATAAGAGTGGTCATGGCCAATTTTAAAATCTGGCTAACAGGATGCTGAGTTGAAGATACATTTACTTGGGGCTTAGTGGATATATCTGTGTGAGCCATATGAAATTGTCGTTTGGATGTCGAAGATAATTGAATGTTGGCGATTTCATATGGTCATGTGTGGTTCAAAGTTACTTCAGTGTATAATCATTTCTACAGTTCTGGTAAGCAAATGTCTTCCAGGAATCTTCCAGCTGCTTACTGAGCCCATGTATCCAGTGTGATGAATGCAAGCAAGTACATGGCCAAAGGTCATTCTGTAATAGGCATGTGCCCCGCAGTGACTGGCACAGAAAACATGTGGGTAGAGAAGAAATAACAACAAAACTTTGACCCTGATAGAGGAAAGATTGAATTAGCTTTCTTTTCTCCACAGGAAATATTATAGAATCTTTTAAATATAAAGCAGCAACCAAAGTGTATGAGCTAAAGCAAAACAAAATACCAAAAAGAAAAAATATACAGGAGAGAAAAGTATTCAGCAAAGTATGTCTAGTAATTATTTGAACACATAGGCAGATTTTTCTAGATTTTATGGTTTTTTTCATATGACTATCAAATTTTTTGTTTGTGGTAATTTGAAAATTGTTTTCTTAAAGATCTCCCCTGCCTCTATTGTATAAGCTTGGATATGCCCCCGATGGAAAACATATGAAATGGGGTTATAATAGCAAACAGGTATCTCCAGGAACCCAAAGAGATTATTTTTATGACTTTTTAAATAGGAGATCAACTGTAGTAAAATGACTGATGTCCTTTCACAGTGAAAAGGTATGTAATAGATCAAAATGGATTATAAATGTGATACTAGAAGATATTCAACCTTGTTTATCACCCTTTCCCTTTTCAGAAAAATGCAAACGGGTAACTTCAATGAATGAGATTTTTCTTTTAATGAAACTAGGAGTGGATATGAAGGGCATTTTCTAAAGGGTATCTTCTAATATTGTCCACTTTATTTCTCCTAATGATTTTACCCTGATCACTTTTCCCCCCCTTTTCTTCAGAGGTGGCCTGGAAGGTGTTACTAGAATCAACAAATATAATACTTGTTAATAAATTTTCCACCAAAACTAATTCTTCAGTTTTCATGTGTAAAACACATGGTTTGCCCTTTGCCCCATTGTTCTATACTTTCCTCTGATTGCACCAACTTTGGGGAGTTTGGGAAACTCTAAGAAAAGAAGTAATGAATTTCTTACTGCTGCACATATGAAGTCCTCAAATGTCAAAAATAAATTAAAAACACCCAAGAAATCAGATTCTACTATTGTACATTTCTCAAAGAGCTTTTCTTTAATGAATACTTGCCCGGGGAATGAAATGTCTTGTGAGGGACCTTGCATGATTTATTCATGGTGGATATGAGTATGTAGAATAAATATATTATATTTCCTTGCCCTTTGGAATATAGTAACATATGTATGTGCTTTCTTTCCATTGTTTCTTTTATCAGAAACATCTATAATATACACCAAGTATCATGAATCAACTCATCATAAATCACCTGCAAGGCATCAGATCAGGGAGACCCTTAATCTTATCTTCTTTCTTTTACATTTTCCCTGCCTTGGTGAATGTGATATCAACCGTAAGTTCTTAAGGCAGAATGTGAGATATACAAGATTCCTCATGACATGGCATATACACCATATCAAGCTTGTATGAACTTTTGTAATCTCTCCTTTGAATAATCTTATTCCCTCCTGACTCCTCCTGACCTAGAGAAAAGGAGTTCTTTTTAAGGAAATATACTTTATATAGCATGTTTAAAATCCTTATTAAATAGACAGTCACCATTACATCATATTGATTTATTCCACAAATTGTTTGGTTGCTAGAGAGGAGTGAAGTAGCAGGCTGGGTATCCTCAGATTGTCTACTTCAGGACCCTTTTCCATCCTGCTCTTTAGCCTGGAAAAAAAGTAATATATGTTTATATTAATAGGTCCCCTGGGAAAAGCCGCAGGATCACCAGTTTGAAAATCTTAGAAAAACAATTAACTGCTTATTTTTTCTAGAAAAAAAATATTTTCAATTAATTATGTGCAAAGTTTTTGTCAGCTTTGAGTGCCACCTTACTTCCAAACCACTGACCCCCCTCCCAAATTTCCTTTAGTTTTATAATTGCCTTCCCAGTTAACTATTCTTTTTTGCTTCTAAAGTATAATTTAGCCTTAACATTCTTTGATTATAGAGTCTAAGGACCTTACAGCTGAGACAGAGCTTAAAAACAATCTCTTTCAGCCTCTTTGTTAATACAGAATGATGACCACATGTCTAAGACTAGCTATTCAAAATCTATTTGCAGAGTGCCAAGGGCTCATCAACTGGGATGGTAACCGATTTCATTTTGTAAGAACTCTTGTGCTTTCTTATATGTTCAGCCAAAATAAATACCTTGAAACCTTTAGTTTTCTGTTCTTTTACCATAGTGATTTGAAAATACTATCTGTGGTTAGTGGCTCTCAAAGTTTACTGTATATATAAGACTCACTTAGAGGGTTAAGATGACTATCCCGTGACTATATACAGAGATGTTTCATAGATCAAGAGATGGAGTCCAACAATTTACATTTTTAATGCACATTTCATGTGATTATAACTGTACACAATTGTTATAACTCAGAATATGGTGAAATGGAAAATTCAGTTATAAATTTGTATAGTATGATGCCATTTTTGTATGTAATAGAATCTATGTTTAAAAATATCAATTTAGGAGAATATTCCCAAAACTTATCATTGGTTGATTATTTCTGGTTGTTAGGATTATGTCTAACATAAACTTTTACTTATCTTTGCATTCTAATATTTCCACACTAATTATATATTCATTTTATTATTAAAAATAGTAAATTGTAATGAGTAATTTATCATGCCCACTGCTTATCATAAAGGTGCTTTTTTGTAGAAAATGGATACTAGCATGAAAGAGACCTTTCTAGTCTGATGTTTTTATTGCCCCTGGGTCCTTTCAGGGCACAGAAGTATAAAGGTCCATTAGTAAAAATAATACTGACTCTTCTGATTTTCTTTAATGGGAAGAAAATGGTGAGCCTTTGTAGTCATCTCATTATTCAGTCCAGGGCCATTTATTTCATCAGTCATCCATTTGTTCTTTCAACAAACATTTATGTTCTCGGGTCTGTACTACTTAGTAAAGCTATAAAGAAAAACTTGTGTACCAAATTCCTACTCTAACAGAGGAAGCAAAGTGGTATAAAGAACAGAGGGGCTATCTTTCCTTGCGAAGCTCTGAGGTGTTTTCACTCAGGCTCAGGAGTTATTTATTGAAGTGTCCTGAAAGGTGAGGAGCTGCCGAATCTAAGCAGATGAGGTCAGTGGTGGGGCTTTTTCTTTGAGAAACATTTACAAAGCTATAGGAGTGTGACCCAGTGTGTTACAAATGGGGAACTGTAAGTAATTGATATGGTAAGAGGGCTGGCTGCCCATGAGGGAATTACAAGAGGAAATTCAGACAGGTAGGCGGGAGTCCAATCTTGGAACATCTTATTTGCCATTTTTAAGAATTTAGGAATTTAGTTGAGGAACTCGATCATCTTTCTGTAGGGGCAGCATTGTGACAGATAGATTGGCAGGGTGGCTGGAGAAGGTGGGACCAGTTAGAAGACTATTCTGGTACTAAGTAAGAGGCAAGAGGTGTTAAGGGTTGGAATTAACAGAACATCCTGATGGATTGGGTATGGGGGCAACTAGAGGGAGGAGTCTGGCATGTCTCTTAGTTTTTGTAGAAGGTTTCTGGGTGGATTGGGGTCTCGCACCAATAAGAATATTACTACTCTTTCATGGTATAGAGTGAGCAAAAAGTACATGGTATATTTTAAAGAAAATAAAATATCTGAATTCACTATCTGGACCTTGTTTATCATGCACCCATGATAATTTCATGGTTAATTTCAGCATTTTTAGTTCTCAGAAGCTTGAAGTGGCCTAGAAAGTTTTTATTATATATGATTTCATATCTTTTCATTTATGCTCCTTCCTCCATTGTCTGTATGAATCTACTGTGAAAAAGATATTACCTTTTAGAAAAATCAGAATTTCATGCCAGGAATGAGCAGGTGGGATGGTAGAGAGCAAGCACAAGTTTCCTGGATAAGTTGGTGGATAATTTAAATGGGGCCACAATCCATGTATATTTACCAAGTAAGGACAGAATACTCATAAGATGTCTATCATTCATTTTGCTATTTAAAACTTGATTTCGATATATAAAGGGTAAGACTCTAAGACTAAATGAGCTTAAATAATTTTTATGTTAGTGGTAGCTATTAATATAATGTACAGTATGTAGGCTGTTGATTTGCAAAAGCAATATTCTTTTACCTGTACAGTGCTAAGAAACAGACTGCTGACAGATTTCAAATATCTTTAAAGCAAATTTATGGTACATTTCCAAAAGTAGCATAATACTTCTATAAAATAATTAAGATACAGAACCAGAAGTAAATGTGAAAGTTTCTTCTACAACTTAAAGAGTATGCTTTCATCTTTATATATGTTTGTATAAATGATTACTCATTATTTCTTTTTTTTTGTAGCAGAGAGACAGAAAGAGGGACAGCTAGGGACAGACAGACAGGAAGATGCATCAGTTCTTCATTGCGGCACCTTAGTTGTTCATTGATTGCTTTCTCGTATGTGCCTTGATTGAGTAACCCCTTGCTCAAGCTGGTGAGACTGGTGAGCTACAGCAGACCGAGTAACCCCTTGCTCAAGCTGGTGAGACTGGTGAGCCTTCTTCAAACCAGATGAGCCTGCGCTGAAGCTGGCGACCTCGGGGTTTTGAACCTGGGTCCTCAGCGTCCCAGTCCAGCGCTCTATCCACTGCACCAACACCTGGTCAGGCTTATTTCTTGAACTATATTATCCAAAGGTCATGAAGTAAGGTAATAGAGATAACTGCTGCATAAAATATCATATAATTTAAGTCTTGCTAGTCAATAGTACTCCAGCTATCAAGCAAGTGATGATATTTAGGGCAAATTTGCTTATCTGTTACTAAATAATTAGCAACTGATTTAGGTTAAGCCAGGATTAATTCTGTATGTAGTTCTTTTCTAACTCAAGGGGGATAGTAATTATGCATGGCATTTCTTAATCTGTAAACTCTATCCGTAAACTTTTCTGATCACTCCAAGAACCTATTAACCTTAGTCTAGTCCAGTGGTTCTCAAAGTGTGTGCCAGGGCACACTGGTGCACCCTAGAGGATTTCCAGGTGTGCCCTATGGTATTCCAGAGAAATATGTGCCTGTTGGGGACCAAAAAACTAACAGGACAGGGTTTTTGGAGTTTAGATTTTTAGGGGATAGAGGTGTGAGGAATTGGCAATAAATTGACAGTCTGCCCAACCCCCCACCTCACTTGCCTGATTAGGTTGCAAAAGGCTGTTAAGCTGTGGTGCTGGATTGTTTATACCACCCTCCATATTCCCCGGAAAGACTGGAGGCAAGTTTCTTCTGTACTTTGTTTGGTGTAAAGTTAAGATGATATGTATGGTGGGGGTTTTCTGCACTCAACACAATTAAGGAGTAAAAAGAGAGGAATTCTTCAATGTATTGATGAGGAAATGAGAGTTTGACTTTCAAATAAAAGCCCAATCATTGAAGAAATCACTAGGACACATCAGGCTCATGTTTCTCATAAACACAAGAATGAAAAAATTTAATATATTCATGCTTGGACCTGCCGAATTTACTAAATCTTACTAAGAATGTATCTCTATATATAAAAAGATAACTTTTTGTCATTTTTAATTTTTTTTTTTTTTTTACAGGGACAGAGAGAGAGTCAGAGAAAGGGATAGACAGGGACAGACAGACAGGAATAGAGAGAGATGAGAAGCATCAATTATTAGTTTTTCATTGTGCTGTTGCGACACCATAGTTGTCCATTGATTGCTTTCTCACATGTGCCTTGACCACGGGCCTTCAGCAGATGGAGTCACCCCTTGCTGGAGCCAGCGACCTTGGGTCCAAGCTGGTGAGCTTTTGCTCAAGCCAGATGGGCCCTCGCTCAAGCTGGTGACCTCAGAGTCTCGAACCTGGGTCCTCCGCATTCCAATTCAATGCTCTATCCACTGCGCCACCACCTGGTCAGGCTCATTTAAAAATTTTTTAGTGCCCTTTTTTACAAATTCTATAAAGTATAACTCAAAAAATGTAACATAAAAATATTTTCTAATGTCAGAATAAATTTAATTTTGTCTTATTTATTTCATTTAATTACCATAAAAACATGCTTAGACTTCATATATTTTTCTTTAATATTTGACTTAATTATAACATTTCTCAGAAATTTGTTTATAGTGCGCCTACAGTTATTTGTAGTATTTTAAATGTGCCCGACTTTAAAAAGTTTGAGAACCAATGGACTCTAATCAGATAAAAACTATTGAGGAGCATAAAGAAAACGTAACTCTTTAACCTCCAATGTCTGTTAAAAGTAGAGTTACTTTTATGTTTCTTAGAGTTGGAGAAGGGGTTGTATGATAGAAGAAGCCAGTGTAGAAGACATGCAGTTTTACAACTACTAGTTTTTTCTTGCCTGAATTTTGATGACCATAGCATCATTCAATTTTGTTAGGAGCTTTGCCAGCAAGCTTAAGAACAGCAGTATGAAACCAGATGATTCTCCAACGTCTCTTAAGACCAGATGCTGTTTGGATGTGATCACTCATTGTTCTGGAATAAGCAGCTTAGACCCAACGTGCCACCCTGTCGACTTTCTCATACAAAGCTGTTTCTGTCCTACACAGGCGGGGACTCCCTGTACTCCAGGCTCAGCTGCTGAGTCTGCTGAATTAATCAAAGCATACTTAGACCACATTCCCCAAAGATTGGTGATTTCTATAGTGACTCCACCCTAACACAGTGAGTGACCTGCTCTCCTTTTCAATGTTCTGACAACTGGGGGTCTGAGATCAGTCTAACCCTGGGGTGACAGCTTAGGAAGAATGTTCTCAAAAGTTTATTGATGAGAAATGTGGATTTACACGTTTTGAATTTGTAAATAACATTTCTAAGCACCTAGAATTTTAAAGGTACAGAATTTTTTACTGGCTCACATTGTTTCATTTAGTCCCAACAGCACCTTATTAGATACTTGTAATATTTCTGTTTTACAGAGAAAGAAATTGAGAGTTGCTAGGATATGTGCGGCTCGCAACATAGAAGGGCAAGTGGTTCTTGATTCTGGCTGCACGTTGGAACCACCTGAAAAGCTTTTTTTTTGAAATATGAATTCCTGAGTAATAGCAGATTAATTAAATTAAAATATCTGCAGGTGGACTCAGGCATTGGCATTTTAAAGCAAGCAAACAAGCAAGCAGCAAACAAACAAATAAAAAACTTTTCCAGGTGATTTCCATTTGCAGCCAACTTTGAGAACTTGTGTGCTAATTTGTCCCTGGACCAGCTGCATTTGCACGAGGTAGAAGTCTGTTAGAAATCTAGAGTGTTGGGACTTCCCTGGACAATAATGTCTTCGAATCTGAATTTTAAAAAGATCCCTCAGGAACTATTTGTACTGCTTTTAAAACTTTTCTGTAAGTCTAAAGCTCTTCGAGAATTAAAAATGTTTATCAGAATAAAACGAGATAATGTTTGGGAAAGATCAAAACCTTTCCTCCAGAAGCTCAGTCTTGCAAGAGAGAAACTTATTAGAAGGCAATTTGCTGAGAGCTGTAATGGCTGTGTAATGTAAAAAGTGCTGTCACTTTATGGGAGGAAATGAAAAATGCTACTTGGAAAACCTTGTCAAAAGAAGGTGACTTGAAGGCATTCGTGGCACCAAGAAAGACGCAAAGGACAATTCTTTGAGAAAGATTGCTAATATAAAGGGCATTGAAAAAGATCATAAAACTGAGCCTTGGTGAAAATACAGTACTTAACAGACATGTATGTATTTTAAAAAACATGATAAATTCTAGTCAAAATTGAGGATTAGTGCCATGCAGGAGAAGTACGATAATAATTAATGGAACAGTTTCTTTCTCTGTTTTGAGAAAGCAAAGTAATTAAAGGAAATTAATCATTTCTAGCAGTAGCACTCTTGAAAGGGGTTGCAGACAAGTCCTTTTTTTGGCATTTCCTTTCTGGAGGCAGTTGTGACCTTCCCCTCCCCTAGCATGTCAGTTTCTTAAGAGGTGCCATGCTTTATTTCTTCCCTGGGGCTTTGCAGGTGCTGTTTTCTCTGCTGGCCATGTGCTGACCCCTTCTATTCCTGCTTAACTCCTCATTCTTCAGCTAAGGTTCTGCTCTGAATCACTTATTCAAAAAAGCCTTTTCTAATTTACAGTTTAGGTTGGGTGTCATTCTTTTCGGTTCCTGTAGCATCCTGTATATATTACATTGTTGCTTATGTTCTTTTTGGTCTGTTTCTGTCATGAAAGAGTGTTTTGAAGGAAGGGGTTATCTTTTAGTAGCTCTGTGTCTCCAATAACTTTGCAAAGTATTGGACTCCATAAATGCTTTGAAATAAATGAAAGGAGTGAAAATAACAACCTATTTTTGCCCTTAGTTCACAGTGACAATCTTTGGAGATGGCCATGAGAGATTGAGTTGCTCTTTACATTAATAGCTAGGAAGAAATTTAGAGTTTTCAACTGGTGCATGACACATTTCTGGCATATAGTAGATTCCCAGTGAAATTTAGTGGCATGAAAGAATGAACATTCTCATTTTATGCATAAGGACTCCGATTTAGATTGTTAAAGACGTGCCTCTCAGCATATTATTTAGAGAATGTGAACTCAGACATGGATCAGTGCTCATAAATTAACAATTTTTATAGCTTTCAATTGTTAAGAACCTGTACATGTCAGGTGTTATCAAAATAACGTGTATGTGTGATAAATATATATGGTCACACTTAACTCTGAAAATACATACGAGACTAATATTACATTTAGGGACACAGATTTGGACTCAGAAATGTATGATTATAGATCTCAGGCTGTGTTCCTAATTGGTGTTATTTCTTCTCTTCCCTGTTGCTTCCCTTTCTTAAGGTGTACCTGAAACTGCTTGCACCTTTTCATAGAAATTACATGGTTAGAAATGAAGGCTGTGGCCTTTGACCACTAATTTACTGTGTGATCATATACAAATCACTGAACTTCTCTTTCTCAGTTTCTACATTTATAAAATTGATCTATTGAACTGTATGCAGCAAGTATTGGAAAGGCTGATGTGTGCAGGCACTGTTCTAGGTGCTGAAGATACAGTAGCAAAATGAACAGACAAGATTTATAGTTCCAGGGTGCTTATATTATGGCGACTGAGGCTGGAAAGAAGCAAGTAAAAACAAGATCAAATAGCGATCGTGTTATGAAGCAAATGGAACAGGGTATCAGGGAAAAATGGGGCTGGTCTACGTGAGAACATCCATGGATGGTAGCCTAAGAAGTCTTCCTTTAGGAAGTAACATTTAAATTGATACTTGAAAGCAAAGCCGAGTTGGCCATGAATGCCTTTGGGGATGTAGAATTCTAGGCCACTAAAGACCAATGTTACAGCTGCCAGGGTTTGGGGACTGAGTTTGGGGGTGGAGGGATTGAGCAAAATAGAAAAAACTCATGGACATGGACACAGTATGGAGATTGCTGGGGCATTGTGGGGAGGTAAAGAGGATTAAGGGATAAATGGTGATGATGGAGACTTGACTTGGTGTGGTGAGCACACAACACAATGTACAGATGATGTGTTGTAGAATTGTGTGCCTGAAACCTGTATAATTTTGCTAACCAGTGTCACACCAACAAATTCCATAAAAAAGAAAAGAAAAAGCCAGTGTGACAGGCAGGAAGAGAGTGGCCAGAGATGAGAGGAGAGGCTGGAAGGCCCAGATCATGGTCTTAGAGTAAATAGTAAGAGACTGTTTTGCAAATGCCAGTTTGTAGATTCTCCAGTGAAATCCATGATGATGTTCTCACATCTTTGATACCTTTCATATCTTTGGTACTGTCTTTCAACGTCTTTGCCTTTTATTATACATTTGGGAAATATTTTTCTTATGAGTAATGTCTCAGAATGGAAACCCAAAACTTGTTTTCTTATCCTCTTTTGCATGAAGGACACATGCCTATTACCCAGGCTCTATATCAGTCAGATGCACACAGGCAAAACTTTAAACTGGAAATTAGTGACAAGAAATAAGCACCATGTGATCTATTCTGCTAATGCTGGTGGCTGCTATGTTTCATCTATTGGAGCAGCTATAGCAGATTTTCTAATATAGCATCTGGTGCCCAGATCCTGGTTAGTGAAGTAGAGATTAGGAAGACTGCCTCGTAGTAGTGCAGAGCTCTCCGGACCATTTCTGTGTTGTTATTTCAGCACCATTTCTGACCATGTAGCTTGGTTCTCTGGCCTTCATGAAGTTTCTACGAGTCTTTAATATTCATATATAATTTATTTTTCATTTAAATTGGAGTGTAATTCTTTATGCAGTTAAGAATCCTGTGTCAGTGTCCCACACTTGAAAGTAGGGATTAGAGAGATTTACTACCTATGTCTGAGAAACATTAGATTTATGAGAATTGTTCCAAGTTCCAATTCTTGGATTAATTACCGACCAAATATGACCTGAAGAAGTAAACACTGCTTATTTCAAATCTTATTTTTTATATTTTTATTTGAAAAATTAGTATTGGTAAACTTGTTTCTGTCTTAGAAGCCTACTTTATTCTCTGCATTCATGGGACAGCAGACTAATTATTCTATTATATTCTTTTATATTCTCTTTCTGGCTTCGATTAATAGCAGGATCTAGTACAACGATGCTAGACTAGAACTTCCCACTAGAATTTAGATCTCTCCAGGCTCCAAAATGTTTCACTGATGTGATGTATTGCCCTTGATAACTCCTCTCTCACAAACCCCACCTTGTTAGAAAAGCTAAACCATTATTTACTTATTAACCACCATTCGAAATAGATATGCACCTTTAGAGATATTTTGGTGTCTGTTTAGTAGTCATTATTTCAATAAAATATGTAAGCAGCCTTTTACCTGCTCTTTTGTGTGGCATCTGGGAAAGAGCATCAAAAATTTAAGTGCTTCTTAATAGCTATACAAAAGTAAGGTGAACTCATGGATAGGAAGAATTATCATTATTAAAATGCCTATACTACCCAAAGCAATCTAAAGATTCAATGCAATTACTATTGAAATACCAATGATATATTTCACACTTCTAGAAAAAATACCAAAAATTTATACAGAACCAAAAAGGAACCCAAATAGCCTCAGCAATCTTGAAAATGAAGAACAAAGTGGGAGGTATCATGCTTCCTGATATCAAGTTATTCTATAAGACCATTGTAATCAGAACAGCTTGGTATTGGCATAGGAACACTTATAAAGATCAATGGAAGAGAACAGAGAACCCAGAATTAACCATTGCCGTTATGGTCAATTGATATTTGACAAAGAAGGCAAGAGTATACAATGGAGTAAAGACCGTCTCTGATGAATGGTGTTGGGAAAATTGGACAGGTACAAGCAAAGAAATGAAACTAGACCACTGACTTACACAATTCACAAAAACAAACTCAAATTGTATAAAAGACTTAAATATAAGTTGCAAAACCATAGACATCTTGGAAGAAAACATAGGCAGTAAACTTTTCAATATCTCTTTTTTATTTATTATATTTTTTATTTTTATTTTTTACAGGGACAGAGAGAGAGTCAGAGACAGGGATAGATAGGGACAGACAGACAGGAATGGAGAGAGGTGAGAAACATCAGTCATTAGTTTTTTTCATTGCCGTTATGACACCTTAGTTCACTGATTGCTTTCTCACATGTGCTTTGACCGCGGGCCTTCAGAAGACCAAGCAACCCCTTGCCGGAGCGAGCGACATTGGGTCCAAGCTAAGCCAGATGGGCCCGCACTCAAGCTGGCGAGCTCGGGGTCTCGAACCTGGGTCTCCTGCATCCCAGTCCGACACTCTATCCACTGTGCCACCACCTGGTCAGGCTCAATATCTCTTGTAGCAATATTTTTGCCGATATATCTCTATGGGTAAGTGAAATAAAGGAGAGAATAATAAACAAACGGGACTATATCAAACTAAAAAGCTTTTGCACAACAAAAGGCACCATGAACAAAATAAAAAAATAACCCACAAAATGGGAGAACATATTCACTGATATGTCTGATAAGGGGTTAATAACCACAATTTATAAAGAATGTCTAAAACTAAACACCAGGAAGGTAAACAATCTAATTAAAAAATGGGCAAAGGAACTGAAAAGGCACTTCTTCGAAGAGGACATACAGATGGCCAATTGGCTTATGAAAAAATGTTCAACATCAATAATCATCAGAGAAATATATGTCAAAACCACAATGAGATCCCACTTCACACCTATCAGAATGGCTTTCATTAACAAATCAGCACACTACAAGTGCTGATGGGAATGCTGATTTGTACAGCCACTGTGGAAAACAGTATGGTGCTTTCCTCAAAAAATTAAAAATGGCCTTTTGACCCAGCTACCCAACTTTTACGAATATATCCTGAGGATCTCAAAACACTAATTTGAAAGAAGATATTGCACCCCAATGTTTACTGCAGCATTGTTTACAATAGTTAAGATCTGGAGACAGCCCATGTGTTCATCAGTGGATGAGGGGAAAAAAAAAGCTGCGGTACACATACATAATGGAATACTATGCAGCCATGAAAAAGAAGGAAATCTTATCTTTTGCTATGGCATGGATGGACCTGGAGGTTATTATACTAAGTGAAATAAGCCAAACAGAGAAAGACAAATATCATATGATCTTACTTATATGTGGAATCTAAGGAGCAAAGTGAATTGAGGAACTGAGGAACGAAATAGAGGCAGAGGCGGGGTCACAGGGAGCAGAGGGACAGTTGTCAGAGGGAAGGGGGATGAGGGGGTGGGGTCAGAGAAGGTGAAGGGATTAGTGAAATTATATATACATAAAACATAGGTACAGATAAAAGGACAGCAAATCCTAGGGGGTTTGGAAGGAGTCTGAGGGAGAGTGGTAAAAGAGGTTATGATGGGGGCACATTGTTGGGGTTGAGGGTGTTATGTTGAGTGGGACACTTTCATCCATATTAACACAATACATTTAAAAATTTAATAAAAAGCTAATAAAGCGAAAAAATAAGTAAGGTGAAAATATGTTTACAATTATCACCACCTGCATCTGTCCTATGCTTGTGCCTGGCTGGTCTACTGAGGGTTGTTAAAAATGTAGCTACTTCTCTAAAATTAAAATGGCTTTCCGTTTTCTGCCTCTCTGGCTGTCCGTCCACTCTGTGTTGAATTTCTGAAACTTCATTAACTCTTGGCAATTTTATTTGGTCATTTTTTTTATATTTACAAGTGACTTTGTTTTCTTTTTCACTGACATATCAATTGGATGCAATGCTCTTCATGATGACTATTAGCAGAAAATTCCTCTTCTAACATCTATTATGTAGGTGTAGGTAAACTGGTGATTAATTTCTGGGAATATTTCAGGTGGTTTGCCATAATGGAAATTGCTTATTGTGATAAATAAGAAGTGAGATACTCTATTTTTCTAAAGACTTTTTCTGCCATAATACCAGTATACACTTTTAAAAGTAGCTTACTTTGAATATCAACAGAAAAGCAGATTTTTCATTCAAAATGTCTTTAGGCTTTTGCATATTTAGGCTTTGCTTTTGCTAGTGAGTTTTCAGAGACTTCCTGTTCATTGCATGATTTGTCAGTAAGTTTTTGGTGACTCATTTATCGTCTCTTAAGTATTTATTCTCTATTTGGTCTCTATGGATTTAGAGACAGAATGCTTTTGGTGAAAAATTCTCCTGGAATATCTTTTCTGTTTGTCCCTTTCTCTCCCTTGTGTTTTAATGCATGATGCATGTACATTTTCCATTATGCATTATAGCTGTGAATGTGTATTTGTTGCATGATTAGGGAAATTTTGAGATATTGAAAGTAAAATTTTCTAAATAAAGAGCTAGTTGTTGGGCATAGGATGGTTTATATATATTCTGTTCATGTATGTTTGATTTTTTTAAATAAAAAGTTAAAAAGGAAACATTATATATCAGACTATATAACCCTATGACTTAGGCTAGGTTTATCTGAGCTTTAGTGCCCTTACTTGTAAAAGGAATTCATAAATAAAGGAGTAAACATTTTATTTATAAAACTAGGATTTTGTAATGAATGCTCTAGTGTTCTAGTGCCGACTCCTTTAAAATACAATTCACATGTTGAGTATTAATTATAAAAGGATTTTGTGAAAGTGTCACTCAATATTGATTAACCTAAAAAGAACTGGATGGAGATTTGCCTAATTATTTTTTGTATCAGGATAATGTAGACTCATGGGAGCTGAGAGAGACCTTGTGTTGCCTTTAGTATAGTGATGGGCAATCTTTTGAGCTTGGTGTGTCAAAATTCACCAAAAAACCGAGCATAACTTGGGTGGTGTGTCACTTCGAGAAAAACGGCCTAACCAGAAGTCCCAGAACTAGACGCTCTGTGCAGGAGTTCTGTTGTTTTGGCCTACAGACCTCCGGCACAGTGTCTACACCACAGCAAATGTTTTATCCTTGGCTACTGCACCTGGCCATGCAGGAGCCGAGGATGAAACGTCCTTCTTGGCATGCGGCCCCATACTTCTCTGGTATGCAGTCGAGTGTCATCGAAAATGGCTATGTGTGTCATTGCTGACACGTGTCATTGGTTCACCATCATGGCTTTAGTAGGTGGTCACAGGAAATGGTGGAATAAAATTAAGCCTAACTTGGAGCAACAAACCCTTCCTCTTTTGTGTCAGTGAAGTAAATAAATGGTGATCCTAGTTAATAGCCAGTAACTGTTTCTTAATTGGGGGACATTCTTAATAATATCTTACTTAAGTTAATATTGTCTTTAAAATTAGAGAAACTGTCACTGGAAAAAGAGGACCAGGCTAGCTTCTCAGGGAGTTTCCTGGGAATTTGTATTTGCTTTGAAGGACATATTTAGAGATCATTTATTGTGAACATTTAATTTCAGTTAATAACAGATAACATTAATTTAAAGTTTACTCGATACCTAGGAATGTGCAAAAGTTATAACAAATTATCACACTTCTGTTTCACGACTACATAATGAAAAGAGTTTGTTCTATGGATGAGGTAGGTTGTTGTGGCCTAGGAAATTAAATACCTTGCCCAAGTTCATATGAAAAAAAAGATAGAACCGAAAATAAAAATTGCCATTCTAACTCTAGGACCTACGGTTTTACCACATTGGTTCTTTTTTTTTTTTTTTTTTTTTCATTTTAGAGAGGAGACACAGAGTAAGAGAGAAAGGGGGAAGGAGCTGGAAGCATCAACTCCCATATGTGCCTTGACTAGGCCAGTGCAGGGTTTTGAACTGGCGACCTCAGAGTTCCCAGGTCGACGCTTTATCCACTGCGCCACCACAGGTCAGGCACCACATTGGTTCTTTAAAGCAATCGGTATGATTTTTGACACAAACTTAGAAATACTATATATATTTTCAAGAAGTTTAGTGCAGTGGTTCTTACAGTGTGCACCAGGGAAATGATTCAGGACAAGGAGAGTGTCTGTTTGTCTGGGGTTGAGAAATTATTCCAGGCATTTGTAAGGGGAGAGAAATTTCCATTGATTTCAGTGCTCAGGCTCCTTTGATCACTGCCTCACTTAGTTGTGTAGTAGCTGTCCTCAGTTGGTCTTTTCCCAGGAAGTCATTCTCCCATCACTTGAGCATGGTAGATCAGAGATGAAATGTAGCTGTGATTTTCTTGGAAGGTTTAAAGCTGTACTTGTTACATTATATCATTTAGGTATCTATGCACGTAATTTATGACTAAGTTCTTTGAACAGCTGCATCTTTCAAAATAAGGTTAAATACTTAGAAAAATCTATAACTTTGATATTATAAAAACAATTAAGATCTTATTTTCATGAATAATTTTATGCCAAAACTCTGTGCAATGCTTAGAAATATCTGTTTTCTTAAAAACTCAGATTAGGTACTTAAGGCTTTGCCAAAAATACACTTGATCTTCTTTGAGTGTTCTCATGACCTAATTGTAGTCTTAGCTGAGAAGCAAATGTACCTTTTCCTCTTCAGTTTTGGTAGATGGTTTTCCTCAGTCATTAGCCTCCCACCACTCTAATAAGCATTTCATACTGTCTGCCAGTTGCCCCCTGCTGGCACAACAGAACACTGTAAAATGGTTTTTAAGGTCCTTTATACTTGACTGATTTTCTCAAATCCTTCCAAGAAACTTCACTCCACCTCAGCTAACTGTCTCCCACAGGACATTGTAAGGGCACGATCTAAGAGGTTAAGAAGCGGGATGGGATGGTGTAGGTACACGGAATTGCTCTGGTTTCAACAGTTTGTGTGAAATGAGGAAATACAAACATAGGTGTAGATCACTCTTTTTTTATTTTTTTAACAGCGATAGAGATAGAGTCAGAGAGAGGGATAGATAGGAACAGACAGACAGGAAAGGAGAGAGATGAGAAGCATCGATTTTTCATTGTGGTACTTTAGTTCACTGATTGCTCTCTCATACTAGCCTTGACCATGGGGCTACAGCAGACCGAGTAACCCCTTGCTCAAGCCAGCTGGGCCCAAGCTGGTGAGCTTTGCTCAAAACAGTTGAACCAGCACTCAAGCTGGCGACCTTGGGGTCTCGAACCTGGGCCCTCTGCATCCTAGTCCGATGCTCCATCCACTGCACCACTGCCTGGTCAGGTTAGATCACTCTTTTTTGAAGGTTAGGTGGTAATGCAAAGGGATATGGTGGAATTAAGATGTTATTAAAGATGAAAGAGATGGGAACACATTTATTTTTTACAAAAGGCAGTAAAGGAGGGTAGAAAATACAGAAAATTGATGTATCTTGGTCCTATTCCCTCTTCCAGAAACACTGTTTCTCCGCATTATTTCAACCCCATATTAATAGCAATAACCCCTAATATTCTTTGAATATATTGAATGTGTCACTTTGATGTTATATAAAAGGAACAAAGAGGTATTATTCTTGCTCTTTGGAACTTACAGTCTAAAGCCCTAGCACATGATGTGAACAAGGGTCAATCCTGCTTTGAGCATGTTCTTTAGCAGAGTTTTAATGTGGCCTTTTTTTTTTTTTTTTACAGGGACAGAGAGAGAGTCAGAGAGAGGGATAGATAGGGGCAGACAGACAGGAACGGAGAGAGATGAGAAGCACCAATCATTAGTTTTTCATTTTGACACCTTAGTTGTTCATTGATTGCTTTCTCACATGTACCTTGACTGCGGGCCTTCAGCGGACTGAGCCACCCCTTGCTGGAGCCAGCGACCTTGGGTCCAAGCTGGTGAGCTTTTGTTCAAGCCAGATGGGCCCGTCCTCAAGCTGGCAAGCTCGGGGTCTCAAACTTGGGTCTTCCGCATCCCAGTCTGATGCTCTATCCACTGCGCCACCACCTGGTCAGGCTAATGTGGCCATTTTTGAGAGCCATGATTATATATATATATATGTATTTGTATGAGTCATATAGAACAGTATTTCTTTTTAACCTTGAAAAAGAAAACAGAAATAACCCCCGTTTTATAGGCCCTAGTCCTCATAGTGTCTTATCAGGATTCTATTGTTGAAGATAACATGGCTTGATCTGAGGTAGAATTATATCCAAACAGTTATCAGTTGTGTTATAATGGATGGTTGGCTTAGGTCCAAAAAGAATTTTCAAAAGCAGTGCAGAAATCTCCAGGTAAAGAGGCTTCCCTGATGGGTCAATTAATGCCTCCAAATGTTATCAAAGTAGTCATTTTGGAGTGTACACAAATTGACTACACTGTGTACAGATTGAGTGCACTCACTTGTACACAAAATTTTAAGGAAGACAATTAATAGAGTCTTAAAATAACAAACAAGAACAGCTTTGTAGAATTTTAGGGGGGAAAAATAGCCTTCAAACTTCATAGTGAGTATTTGACAAATCACAGTATTAAAGACTGTTTTACTTTTTGGTGTACACATTCTTTATAGTTTATAAAGGCATCACTGCTCTTGATTCACAGCTTACATAGGCAGAGGAGGTACTGTTATTGGGTTATCATGGAAAGGAAACTGAGGCTCAGAAAAGTGAATAATACTAGCTAATATTTTGGAAGTTATCAACTGGAGCCAGTATATGTTATTCCTTTGAAAATATTTTAGATATGATTGATATCGAAGGAAATAAATTGCAATATAGAAGTGATTTATCAAGTAATGTTTGAGAAACACAGGATGATCTACATAGCAGCTGACAAATTTGTTCTTCAGAATCATTACTTTAATGAAACGTGATATGACATATCAATGCTTTGTAATTATTCCTCTGATATTGCTTTAAGTTTTATTTATTTATTTTTATTTTTACAAGGACAGAGAGAGAGTCAGAGAGAGGGATAGATAGGGACAGACAGACAGGAACAGAGAGAGGTGAGAAGCATCAATCATTAGTTTCTCATTGCCGTTGTAACACCATAGTTGTTCATTGATTGCTTTCTCACATGTGCCTTGACCGCGAACCTTCAGCAGACTGAGCCACCCCTTGCTGGAGCCAGCGACCTGGGGCCCAAGCTGACGAGCTTTTTGCTCAAGCCAGATGGGCCCGCGCTCAAGCTGGCAAGCTAGGGGTCTCGAACCTGGGTCTTACGGCATCCCAGTCCGACGCTTTATCCACTGCGCCACCACCTGGTCAGGCTCCTCTGATATTGCTTTAAAATGAATATAAGCAAATGCTAAACACATTATTGGGCAGATAATATGCATTTAATTATAAATGTATCATAACTCACAATGCTAGGAAGTTATGTGGTCAAACGTGTAGCTTTTGGTTGGGGAGGGAGGCGGCATCAGTGCTTGGGCATCCTTTACCCAGTAGTTCCCACTGAAAAATGTAATCCATTCAGTGATTGCTGGATATGCTATACAACTTGGAACATGATTTGAATGTAGCATGTTGCTGATTAACTCAATGGTTAGTGTAGGTTAATGATCCAATTATGTAAACACCAATTTTTGTCCAAAGAAGGTAGGTAAAAGGAAAATAATTGGCTTTTCAGTCTTATCTGAAACAAGGTAGCAGAACATGAGACTATGTACTTAAAGTGAAAATGAGGAATTGTGATATTTTAAAAAATTTTTATTATGGAACAATTTTAGCATCAAGAGTTACAAAAATAGAAGTTCCATGTACACATCACTCAGCCTCCCTTGTGATAACATTTTAGATGACTATACATTATAGTACATTATATTAAAAAAAATGTATTTAATTATTTCAGAGAGGAGAGAGAGAGAGAGAGAGAGAGAGAGAGGGAGAGAGAGAGAGAGAGAGAGAAAGAAAGAGAGAGAGAGAAGGGGCCTGAGCAGGATGCACCAACTCCCATATATGCCTTAACCAGGCAAGCCCAGAGTTTAGAATCTGTGACCTCAGAGTTCTTGGTTGACGCTTTATCCACTGCGCCACCACAGGTCAGGCTATGGTACATTATCTTATATAAGTAAGTTATCTAACAGTTGCCGAAGTGTATGATCCAATTTTGGTAATATTGAATATTAATACCTTTTTTTTTAATAGTAGAGAAAAATGACTTAAACTCTTTAATACACCCAAAGGCAAGTATTAAAATCTATATTAAAAAGAAAACTTGTTCTTAAGAAAATTACTTAATGCAGAATAAATTCAAAGTTTTGTTGTTTTTTGAAACTTCTACATTCCAAAGAAAACAGAGGCTCTACAAGTGCATTATTTTAATGTATCATAATCTGTTTATGCATTTGTCCCTTGATGAGCATTTAGGTTGTTTCTATTTTTTATTTTGAATAATGCTGCTCTGAACATTTGTGTACACACTTTTTGAAAACATAGATTTTTAATTATCTTGGATATATACTGCAGAGTGGAATTAGTCATATGGTAAAAAATATTTTGAAGATCTGACAAATTTTCCCAAAGTGGCTACATCATTTGATAATACCACCAGTCATCTTAAGGGTTTCAGGTTCTCCTCATGGTTGCCAATACTTCTTAATGTCTGGCTTATTTTAATCATGCTAAAGAGTGTGTAGTGGTATCTCTTTGTGGTTTTCATTGGCATTTCTTTGATGGCTAATAGTACTGAGCCTCTTTTCAAGTTTTTTTTTTTTATTTATTCATTTTAGAGAGGAGACACAGAGTGAGAGAGAGAGAGAGAGAGAAAGGGGGGAGGAGCTGGAAGCATCAACTCCCATATGTGCCTTGACCAGGCCAGTGCAGGGTTTCGAACCGGCGACCTCAGTGTTCCCAGGTCGACACCTTATCCACTGCGCCACCACAGGTCAGGCTCTTTTCAAGTTTTTATTGATCTACTTGTACATCTTCTTGGCAGAAATATCTATTGAGATCCTTTGCTTAGCTTATTTTTTAATTGAGTTTCTTTTTGTTGACTTATTCTTTTATCAAATGCAATTATTTGTAAATATTTTTGCCATTCTTTCGGTTGTCTTTTCACTTTCTTTTTCTTTCTTTTAACTACGTGAGAGGCAGGGAGGCAGAGACAGACTCCCACATGCGCCCTGACGGGTATTCACGCAACAAACTCTATGGGGAGATGCTCTGCCCATCTGGGGTGTTGCTCCATTGCTCAGCAACTGAGTTATTTTAGTGCCTGAGACAAAACCATAGAGCCATCCTCAGCATCCAGGGCCAACTTGGAACCATTTGAGCCATGGCTGCGGGAAGAGAGAGAGAGAAAAGCAAGAAGAGGAAGAGTGGAGAAGCATGGGTGCTTCTCCTGTGTGCCCTGACCAGGAATTGAATCCAGGACTTCCACATGCCTGGCTGACACTCTACCACTTAGTCAACTGGCCAGGGTTTCTTTTCACTTTTTTGATGGCAATGTGTATGGTCATGGGCTGCTGCCATCATGGCCATTCATATGCAGGTTCTCATTGAATTTGGGCAGATGGTAAAGAAACTGAAGAGCAGAAAACTGGTGGGCCATACCTTTATTTTAGCCTTGTACCCAGCAGGTGAGTAAAAACATACAGGTCACCAAAGCCCACTCACACATTCTCCTGTTCCACAACCAGGAGAATCTTCTTCGAGTTTTCCTAGAATCAAAGACCCCCACCAGCCTCAGTTCCCTCTGTTTCCCCATCTCCTTCTCTCTACACAAACACTGCAAAACATGGGATCTCCTTCAGCACCCTGCCATCTTGGCTGCCTTCTCTCCAGCATTCTTTCTTCCTGCTCTCACTCTGCAAAAACATGGCATCATTCCTCCTTCTTCTTCCCTTCTCTTAAAACATTTTGGTGCAAAAATTTCTCCTCTAGCACACATTTGCATAATGATGGCCCTCCCCAAACAGGAAGGTAATTACAGATCACATACCTGGGCAGCCATTTTTAACAATAAAAATGAGCAACATAAAAATCACATTTTACAAACTTATTTTCTCAACACATAATGTGTGTGTGTGTGTATGTGTGTGTGTGTGTGTGTGTGTATATTTCAAAGCCTTTGCTTTTGGTGTCATATCTAAGAAACCATTGCAAAAGTGAGGGTCATAGAAATTTATTCTTGTATTTCCTTCTAAAAGTTTTATAGTTTTAGTTGTTACTGTAAGCCATTTTGAATGGTATTTTGTTTGTAGTATGATGTAGGGTTCCAATTTCTTTCTTTTACTTGTGGATAGTCAGTTGTACCAGTACCATCTGTTGAAAAAACTATTCTTTGCTCATTAATTTGTCTCAGAATCTTTATAGAAAACCAGTTGACTGTTACAAATGAAGGATTTATTTCTGGACTTTTAATTCTACTTCATTGATCCATTTGTCTAGCTTTATGTCAGCATCACACTTTATATAGCTTTGTAGCAAAATTTAAAATCAAGAAATGTGAATCTTACAACTTTTTTCTATTTTGTTTTGGTTATTATGTGTTTCTTGTACTTCTGTTTTGGCATCAGCTTGTCAATTTCTGAAAAAAGAAGCAGCTGGAATTTTAATATGGATTGCATTAAATATGAGGATCAGTTTGGCAGATAATGATATTTTAACTATATTAAGTATTCTGATCCATGAGCATGGGTTATCTTTCATTAGTCAGGTCTTATTTAATTTCTTTTAATAATGTTTTATATTTTTCAATGTATACTTCTTGGACTTCTTTTGTTATATTTATTCTATTTTATTCTTTTTAAACTTATTACAAATAGAATTGTTTCCTTATTTTAATTATCAAGTGTTCATTGCATTGTAACATTATATAAAAATCACAATTATATTTATTTAGGCCTCTGCTTCAATCCATATTTTCAGTTCAACAATAAACGAATCTGGAATGCAACTGTCCTCATTTTGTCAATGTAGTTATTTGTCAGCAAATATTTATTGAATACAACATTATTTTCAGGAATATGTTATACACAGTGTGGGAACTGTTAAAAGAAAATGAGCTCTGTTCACAAAATTAATTTTATAGAGAAGCCAGATTTTAAAACATTTGAAATACCTTCCAAGAAGATGGAGTACATATACACGTTTATTTAGTGGCTGTTAGGGAAAACTGAACTGTTATGCACACTGAGGTAATTAACAAGACTAAGGAAATGGCAGAACACAGCCTCATTCTTTTAAAGAATGAATGGGATTTGATAAAGAAGCTGCATATGGGAAGATATCCTTCATAGAAACTGGCATGAGTAGGTCAGAATGTCAGGAAAAATTTTTTGAGAAGTCCTATTTAACTCTAAAAAAAACTGCAGAAGAGGAAATATAATTTTAGAAAGATTGAAAAAAGGACTATTAAGATGTATTTTGTACTAAACAGATACAAGTGAATAGAGTAATTTTAATAAAAATAAGGTGATGAAAGAACTTCTGAGGGACAAAAAGTAAGACTTGGTAAAAGATTGGTTATGGAAGAATGAAGAGAAGAAATGGTAAAAATGACTGATATTGCCAGCTAAATATATGAGAAGATGTCCTGTGAATTGTTCAAAGCCCCAAAGCTATGAATGGCTGAGCTAGAATTAAAAAGAAACCTTCTAACCCATATGCTGTTTATTACCATGTTGCATTTTAGAAATAACTGGACAGTTGTGGGCTTTATTACATCCCCCAAATCTCCAATAACATAATTTATTTAACTCATATTATTTAAAACTTTTTTAAAATTTATTTTATTGATTTTAGAGAGAGAAGGGAGAGAGATTTGTTTTTGTTTGTTCCCTCACTGAGAATCTAACTGGTGACCTCTGCGTCCAGGAGGACACTCTAACCAACCGAGTCTTCCAGCCAGGATGTTAACCCATATTTTAAATAGAGTGTTTACATTTTTTACTGAAGTTCTCCTTAAAATTAAATAAGTTGACCTTTTAACTTCACAATTGCTAGAAGTCATAGCCAAACATTCTCACAATAGTTAGGAAAAAAGAGAAGACCAAACATTTGTATTAAAAATTTACATGAATGTGTTCTCATTCATAATATACAACTAGTATTATTTGTTAGTACCATGTGACCCTGTCACATGAATTGGACTCCAAGATTAATCATATTGCAGAAACAAAGTGTAACTGATATGATCATATTGTACTCCCCTTCGTCATTTAATGTGAGAATTCCTGTACGTCATATATTTAGGTCTTCATTTACTTAACAAGTATTTACTTCATGTCTACTACATTCTAAGCTTTACAAGGAGAAATGAAGGCTTTGTGAAAAGAAGACAGCTTGCTTTATTTACTAGCTAAATTTTTCTTAGCCATCCCAACCCTTTCATTTGGTGTAACACTGCATTCCTCCTGGGCAGGGATAATCTGAGTTTTTACCAGTTGTCCTAGCTCTGTAATAAGGTACCTGTCTTGATACTCTCAAAGGTGTTCTAATTTGAATGGTAAATACATGATCATCTTACATATAATACATTTAAATTCACGTTTTAGTAAAATTTCAATTTGAATACATACCTTCTACCTTCAGTATCACTGTTGAGGGGACAAGATAGGAAAATGTTAAGTATAGGAATGCTAAAATTCTATAGTAATTATAGATAGAACTTCCAAGAAAACAGTTCAAAGTAGAGGAGAAAAAGTTTGATAATTCAAAAGACAGGACAACACTGATTTAACACATAATGACTCATAATATATTTTTTACATAAAACCAGTTAAAAGCCCTGGCTGGTTGGCTCAGTGGTAGAGCATCGGCCCAGCGTATAAAAGTCCCGGGTTTGATTCCCAGCCAGGGCACTCAGGAGAAGTGCTAATCTGCTTCTCCACCTTTCCCCCTCTTCTTCCCCTCTATCTCTCTCTTACCCTCCTGCAACCAAGGCTCCTTTGGAGCAAAGTTGCCCCCTGGTGCTGAGGATGGCTCCATGGCCTTCGCCTCAAGTACTAGAATGGCTACTGCAGCAGCGGAGCAACAGCCCAGATGGGCAGATCATCGCCCCCTGGTGGGCATTCCTGGTGGATCCCCATCAGGCACATGCGGAAGTCTGTCTGACTGCCTCCCCACTTCTAACTTCGGAAAAGTACAAAAAAAGAAACAAACAAACAAAAAACGGTTAAAGAAAACCTTTTATTCTCTCTTTCCAATTGACTGCTAGAATTTTGTCAGAAACACAAGGCAGTTTACTTTTGTGTGCAAAGACTTGTGATAAGTTATGTATTTGGCAAAGTCCATAGGATGATAAATGGGATCAAACTTTCATAGTTTGAATGTTTATTATGTGAAAATGCTTTGGCAGGTTTTTTACATGAATTTTTTTAAGAAAAGACTTGGTAGGGATGGAAAAGTCTGCAATATGTAGTAATAATGAATACTAAATTAAAAATAAAGGCTAACATTTACCAAACATTCACTATATTTCAGGCACTGTTCTAAGTGTTTTAATTGTACCAACTCATTTATTCACACAACGAACCATGATGGTATTCTATTAACTCTACAAATTAAGAAAATGAGACACAGAGAAGTTAATCTGCATGCCCACTCAGCTGGCATTTAAACTAGGCACATTGGATCCATAGGCTACAGTTTTTAAATGCTGCCTGGTATTGGCTTCTCATGGGTTCTTAGGTAACCATTTACACATAGTAATTATGATACTAACTTACATTTCTAAAACATTTTGAGGTTAATAAAGTCCTTGTCTGCATAGTCTCTTATAGTTCTCTCTCTCTCTGTCACCCACGCACCTTGTGAACCAGGGCATGTGAGAATATCCCAATTTTACAGATGGTGTATATTTATGTGGGTTGTTCAGAGTTGTACAAGCAGTGGAACGGAGGTTGGCTTCACCTTATTTCTTAGTCTATGACCATCTCACTCTACAATGAGATCAAAAGTGCACAGACTGAAATCATCACATTGGACCCTAGAAAGAATCCTTCGTGGCACCAGAAAAGTGAAACTAGCATGTTCATTAGCCTTTTACCTTTAGATATTTTTCCATAATAAGGTGGTTCTTTAAACTTTAATGCTGACATAATGAATTCATCAAAAAAGGCTGGTAGGTCAGTCACTTTAATTTTATATCTGTAAAATGATGTACTGTTAGTACTTATGCTTACCAGAAAAAAAATATAACTAATGCCTTTGCAAAGCACACAAAACAGTGTCTGGGACTCTTGTTATCTCAGATTATTCATAAAGACTAGGTTTTTAGAAACGTGGGCAGGGTGCATGAAATTATCCTCATTACTTGAAATAGCTTCCAAAGCATAGGTGTCACTGGTGTCCAGAAAACAACATAATGTTTTTGTCTTAATTTGAAGAGATATCGTCAATGACCAACACATATTTGAGGAAAGATTTCTATGTAGCGAATACTTTGAAGAAATATAAAATGTATTTTACGAAGTTTATTTTCTTGAGTTCATACCAGTAGAAATACATTCTTTTCGTCAGGGCCTACAAGGGTTGGGTGGCAGGCAATGGGGAGTAGATGTTTAATGGAGTGTAGATATTCAGTTTTGTAAGATGAAAATAGTTCTGGAGATTGGTTGCAGAACAGTGTTTTCATACTTAACACTATAGAACTAAGACCTTAAAAATGGTTAAGATGGTGAATTTCATTATGTATGTTTTACTGCAGTTATAAAACAAAAAATACATTATTTTAGTCTTAAATCTAACTCATTTCCATTTAAGCACAAATTTGTGTAGTTAAAAAGGATATACAGGAATGAACATCACCTGAATCAGGGAGTTCTTAAATAAGAAAATTATGTTTGCTTCCTAGACAGACAACCCTTCCCACTGCTTTCACTCTGGAAGACAATAAAAAACTAACTTTATAATGTTGAGACCTAATTGCTTAATTCTAAGAGTTTTGAATTTTCATTTTTTAAAAGGATATATAAAACACTGCCTTTTAAAATAAATTTTAATTCAATAAAAAAAGAACTAATGCGGGTGGTGAGGAAGGTGGAACAGGGTATATACAGGTGGGGTCAATGGTGATGGACAGAGAATTGACTCGGGGTTGTGTACCCGGAACCTATATTACTTTGTTAACCAGTGTCACCCAAAAAAATACAATAAAAAGGAGGGAGAAACTGATATAAAAGGCCAATGAATAAAATAAAATAAGCGAGTATTTCATCAAAAAGAGTACAAAAGGAGTATTTCAATTTAAAATTTCAGTGATGAAAGAGCTCTTCTCCTCTATCAACCTGAAAAATGCCAAACATATTTAAAATGTCTTTAAAAAAAGGATATTTTGTGTTGCACAGATAAAAAACGGTTTCTTTTCTTTTTTAGAGTTTTTTTAAAATTTTTTATTTTATTTTATTCATTTTAGAGAGGAGACAGAGAGAGAGAGAGAGAGAGAGAGAGAGAGAAAGGAGGGAGGAGCTGGAAGCATCAACTCCCATGTGTGCCTTGACCAGACCAGTGCAGGGTTTTGAACCGGTGACCTCAGTGTTCCCAGGTTGACGCTTTATCCACTGCGCCACCACAGGTCAGCCCGGTTTCCTTTTCTTTTTCATTCCTTTTCCCCTCTCCCTCCTTTTCCCCCTTCTTCCCTCTGTCCCTTCCTTCCTTCCTTCCTTCCTTCCTTCCTTCCTTCCTTCCTTCCTTCCTTCCTTCCTTCCTTCTGTCAAAATACTCAATACTCAAACCTGATTTGTAAGAGATATATTATGCTTTGTTCTTTTATTGGCTTCCCGCCCTTCAGCAAGCCCTCAGTGTGGGTGTGGGCACTGCAGCTCAGACCCTAACACTCCATACTGTTTTCCTGAAAGCTCCCTCCTTCTAAGCAACTGTGCTCTAATTGCCGCAGGGGAGCCTGTTTGGCTGGTGTCCTGCTTCCCTTTGCTGGTTCCAGGGGAAATATTGTTTCAGATTTGTGTAGTGACTCAGCCCAGGGTTTAGGGTGCCTGTTCCTCAAAGCTTTTCTCCCTGTGCCTTCCAGACCGCACTCTCTACCCGCTGCTCCAGTCCTGTCCTCTCTCCCTGTCTCCCGGAGTCCCGGGTGAGTGGTTGTGAGAGAAGTTTTCTTCACTGCCCCTTTAAGAAGAATCCTGGGTCTGAGACAACTGTCTCTTTCTCACAAACAATATCCTAACCTGTTTCCCAGCTAAATGCCGTCCATATGCCTCTTCTAGGCTCTGGGGCTGCAGGCTGGGGCTTTTTTCTTGGGACCCAGGTCCTTCCCTGTCTGCTAAACTCTCTTCCTGCCACGTGGGTGGGTCTCTCCCGGCTGCCTTTCGCTCCGGGGAGCTGGGCAGTCCTTCCCGCGGTTCCGCTTTCCCTACCAGTCTCAATGTGTCTTCTTCAGTGTTCCCTGGTTGAAGAGTCCTCTCAGTCCAGTTCAACATTGGTTTATCCAGATGATGGTTCTTAATTAACATCAAGTTATAATCCACTTTGGTTTTGGGAGTTGGAAGTTGGTACGTCCGCTTACTCCATCGCCATCTTGCCCCCTTGTTCTTTACCTTTCTGAAATGTCACTGCATTGTGTAATATTGAGCAGATGACAATTACAGATAGCTTTACCATTATATAGATATTAAGTGCTAAATGTGATATTCAGCATTTGAAACATGTTATTATATTTGATAGGAAATTGGTGTCTTCATTTGTGACAATGAGTTATTTATTTAGCTCTTGTGTCCCGGGCATCAGGCCTCCTTCTCTCTAGTCAATGTTTCTAGTCAAGAAACATTGATGATTATGTCTGACCTTAGACTTTTAAAATCAGAAATGCATAGCCCCCTGGCATTTGTACATTTTAAAACCTCTTAGGGAAATCATGTTTTTAGCAGCAAAGAGGAGAGAGAAGAGCACTCTTCTCATTTTAGTGAAAGAAACAAACAACAAAATGAATAAAAATTTAAGCTACTGATAAAGGCTATAAAGGAAAATAAAATAGAGTAAGAGGAGAGGGCATAGCAAAATGTGGAATTATTACAGAACAGTGGTCAAGCTAGGAAATCCTCTTGGATGTGGTGACATTTGAGAAGGCTGAGTAATGAGTAGGTCCTTGAACTTGGTGAAGGTGTGGAAATAGGACTCATGTAAAGACCCTAAACAGGAATGATCCAGGCATGTTTGAGATGTAGCAAGAAGATTTAAGTGGGTGGAATGGAAAAAGAGGAGGGACGAAAAGAGGTAAAATAGAGGGGAAGTAAAGTAGAGGAAGAGAGAGAGAGGAGAAAGAGAGAACATGAACACACGCTAGAGACAGCTTAGGTAAAGCCTGTAGGTCTGTAAGTGTGAGCAGAAGCCATCGAATGATTTGATCTTATTTGTATTTTTATAGATCTTTGTGACTATAAGTATCATTTCAGAAAAAAAATATGGAGGCTATCTTTGGACATTACACAGTTCATGTTTGTTATGATTTGTCTGGTGTTCACACCTAAAGCAAATCCAGGCTTAGAAAGCAACTTTGTGTTCACTATGCCTTTGATGTAGGTGGTGATAACTACCCTGTTCTAAGAGTGGAGGGGGCACATTTCTCATAGGAAAATATACATGTCATATATGTTCAATACAGTTGATTTTTTTCTTAATTTAAAGGGACTTAGAAACAAAATCTAGTTTCTATTATGCTTGCTTGTCTTTCCAAATTTAATTCTCTTTCTTTCTTAATGACAAAGTGTTATTTATAAATACTGATATATATTGTAAGCTCAATTTAAAAAAAAAATGATTTCATGGCTTGTTTATGAACCTGATTTCATATGCTTATCAGTACTTGCATATCATATTTTTCTACATTTCAGTCAACACAGTAGTTGTAATGCTTGACTCATTATCTGGAGATAAAGCTGTTAATGATGAATCATCCCTCTCACTTTTCTGAGAGAAATATGAATAAAACTCTGAAGATACTCAATAAAATGTGTTCCGTTGGTGAAGTAAAATAACATGTTATGGTAAGTTTTTGGAGCTTCATAATACATAATAAAATATTAAAAACCTGAGACATACCATGGTGCATACATTGTTTAAATTTATTTATCCAAATATTTTCCAAATATAGTTGAATGTGGAATCCTTTTGAGCATGTTTGTAGGTGTGTGTGCGTCCACGCATGTGTGAAACATTTCTTTATGCTTCATAGAACTTGCCTTTCTCAGAATTCATTTTCAGAACATTCCACATATGGAACTGACTTTTATTTCTTCAGGTGTTATTATTGATGTCTCACTAACCGGTAGATGTTTATAAACAAAACAAAACAGTGGAAGAGTTACTATTATTTTTGGTACTAAACAGATGTAACCTTTATTCCTTTATCAGTGCTTAGAGGACTTACAGATAAAACTTGTTAATCGTTGTCTGTTCTTCTAAAGTCTTAAATTTAAATTTATAGGTGACTCTAGGCCAGGGGTCCCCAAACTTTTTACACAGGGGGCCAGTTCACTGTCCCTCAGACAGCTGGAGGGCTGGACTATAAAAAAAACTATGAACAAATCCCTATGCACACTGCACATATCTTATTTTAAACTAAAAAACAAAACGGGAACAAATACAATATTTAAAATAAAGAACAAGTATATTTAAATCAACAAACTGACCAGTATTTCAATGGGAACTATGGGTGTGGATGCATCCTGTGCTCCTCTCATTGACCACCAATGAAAGAGGTGCCTCTTCTGGAAGTGCGGCGGGGGCCAGATAAATGGCCTCAGGGGGCCACATGAGGCCCGCAGGCTGTAGTTTGGGGACCCCTGCTCTAGGCCTTTTAATTAAAAGTAGCTACAGTCCTCTTAGCCATATGCCAGGGTATTAAATGGTTGTTGTGTTTCTTTCAAAACCCTCTGAACATTAAGGAGTATGGTTCTTTTCCCTATTTCTTCTGTATTACCTGATTTAGAAAGCTGATTGGTAACATTGACCAAGACAGTAGAACCTTCTTTGTTCCCTTTAGTGTGCACAATGACTTTTCCCACTAAATATGTAACGGTTGAAGAAGCATCAAGAGGACTATCGCCACTTACTACCAATCAGTTAAAGGGAATAGAATACATAAAAGTAAATTGATGCTTAATAGGTGATGGTTTCTATCAGCCAAAGGTTCAAAGTTCATGGTTCATGGTTGTTGAAGACAATTGAACATCAGCAGGAAATCCAAATTTAGGGTTCAGTGAAGAAGGAAACTTGATTCAGTGCGAACAGCTAAACTGTGATAGAACAGGGCTGTGTAGCAGTATTACAGCTCAATTAGGAAGCAGCACAGCATGGCTGTGAAGTGGGCCTGGGGCCAGACCCCTCTGCAGCTTAATAGCTCTGCTGTGCTCTGGTTAGCTTTACTCTGCCCTGTGCTGGTCTGTCTGCTCCGCTCTGGAGAGATATCTTCAGTGTTTCAGGCCCATGTACAACTAAAGTCTTTAGCTTTTGGTGGAAAGGCAGAGTGCGCTCTCTGAGCCAGAGGGGATCATACTTATATAAACAGAAGTCTGCACCACTGGTCCCTTATTGGTCTGTTCCTATGCAAATGAGGACTCCAAAGCGTTGCAGTTTGATTGGTCCAAAAGGCACTGTTCTTTTTTTTTTTTTCTTTTCTTTTTTTACAAGGACAGTGAGAGAGTCAGAGAGAGGGACAGACAGGGACAGACAGGCAGGAACAGAGAGAAATGAGAAGCATCAATCATCAGTTTTTCATTGTAACACCTTAGTTGTTCATTGATTGCTTTCTCATATGTGCCTTGACCGCAGGCCTTCAGCAGACTGAGCAACCCCTTACTCGAGCCAGCGACCTTGGGTCCAAGCTGACGAACTTTTGCTCAAGCCAGATGGGCCCGTGCTCAGGCTGGCAAGCTCAGGGTCTCGAACCTGTGTCCTCTGCGTCCCAGTCCAACGCTCATTCATTGCGCCACCACCTGGTCAGGCACAAGGCACTGTTCTGATTGATCAGAATGAAGCCATTCTGATTGGTCACTGAAGATAATGATGGGGATATAATTGCATAGCTCTGATTGGACTAGGAAAGCCGTAGTCCTGTTAGTTGAAATAGGATTCCAGGAACTCCTTCATAAGGACTGGCTTACATGGCAGAAACACAGTGCAGGCATGCAGGTTAGTGCAGGCAGGCAGCTTAGTGCAGGCTTCTCCTTGAGGTGTGGTTTGTTTGAGAAGCCTCTATTTAAACCAGCTGTTAGGTTCTGCTTTTATGTTTTGAGCCACCAGTAGCACGTCCTGGTAGGTTTCATACTTCTGTCTAGAAACAAGAAAGCACACTTATAAAGACAGGTGAACGATATACAATAATTTTAGCTCCGTAACACGCACTCCCAAAGTTGAGGGGAAAATGCCTATGTATCTTATGGAGTGAATGTTCATTTTTTTAAGCTGCTGCAGGGTGCTGCACTGGTAAACATGTAGAATGAGTGTCAGTGGGAGCATAATCATACCCGCCACAGCTGCATGTGGAACCCGGCATTTGCTGAGTGATCTCCTGGTTCCAGTTTCCACAGTTGCATGCAGTGCAGGAGGGAAGGTGAGCAACGTGTTGGTGCATTCATCTGGCATTATGGAGGGCAGACAGTGAGAGGTGCACTGCAGCGGTGGAGGGCTCTGTGTGAAATGCTGACATCACTTGTTGCCAGCCTAATAGCATTTCACTGGCTTGCTGGCTGGCAGATAAGGGAGGGGCTAAGGGTGCTAGAAGGCTTCTGAAAAAATTCTGCCTTATTAGTGCTTGACCAGTTTAGAACACATTTTAGCGAAACCACAAAAGAAAAACTTTAAAGAAGTGAAGACTCATCTAGCTGTAATTCCTGGGGGTCTTACCAGCCAGTTGCAGCCTCTTGATGTTTCCATCAACAAACCATTTGAAGTCTTTAAGTGAGAAGAGCGGAACAAATGGACGGCTGCTGGTAATCATGATCTGACACCAACTGGACGAATGAGGAGACCCATTATCACTCAAGTTTGTGAATGGGTGAAAACGTCATGGCAGTCAGTAAAGAATGAAACCGTGGTACGGTCATTCAAAAAATGTGGCATTAACAATGCCTGAGATGCACTGAAGATGGTATCGTATATGAAAATAGCAAAGAAAGTGATAACAGAGATTGTGAGCAATGGAGCTTCTTAAATTCTTACACTAGCGATGATGAGTTCCTGGGGTTCAAATACAAGAGTATTTGAACATTAAAGTCTCTTCTCATTTGTTAATAACAGTGCTAATGGTTGTTAATACTGCTGTTGAGTTTACATTATTGAAATTTTATTGTGGTATATTTTATTAAATATTTTAACAGACCATTTGGTTCAGAATATTTTTTTTCTTATTTTTCTCCTTAAAATCCTAGGTGCATCTTATAGTCAGGTGCGTCTTATGGAGTAAAAAAATACGGTATGTCTAGGTAATTTGAAAGCCCTTCTGACTCTTAATTTCCCAGGAGCTATGGAAATAGTAAATTTTGGAAAACAATTTTCTTTTCAGTGCTTAATATCTTTATTAGGGTCATTGCCTATTTTTCTTTTTATAAACCATTATTTTTGTTAGTTGTATTTGTAAAAATTCAGAATTATGCCATGTAATTGCCTTTGATACATTCAAGAGTTCATTTTTACACTTTTGAACAATTATAGTATTTCTCTCTGTGTGACATTTTTAGTCCGTAGAAGATAGTGCGCCTGTAGATTCATAAATGCTTTGTAATAACTTTCTGCTCACTCAGGGAATTAAATCCAATGGATGGGAGCTGTCAAAAGCAATGGATGAATGTCATGTAATGACTACAGAGTTGACTGTAGGGTCTTTACAGGGACTGAATTATGGAGGAGTGTAAAATGTATCTTGAAGCATCAAAGCATAGTAGGCGGATTGTAGAGTAAAGACTTGAATTTTTTAGCCATGGTTGCCAAAGGATAGAGCCAGAACGGAGGGGTGGGGGGTGGGGAACAGTGTCCGTAAGAAGATTCAGTCCAGTTTTCAAGGCAGAAAGGTTATTAGTGTCTGGCAGTGGGAATAGAGAACATAGAAAAAATTCTAGAACTCTTTTGAAAATAAAATGGACAAGATGTGGTGACAGGATACATATTGGAAGTTGAGTAGAGGGAAGAAATATGGTGCAACTTGAAGAGTTGGCAACATTTTCTTAGGTGAGAAATTTGGAAGCTTAGTAGCTTTGACAGTAAGAAGGTAATGGCTTTATTGAGACATGTCTAAATTTGGGAGCTGACCAGAGGCCCATGGTCTCACTACTTCATATGTTTGTGTAATACTGAATTTTATAGATTGTGTTCTTTTGAACATATCGAATTTAGTATTGCAGTTTTTCAAAAAGTATATTACAAATCTTCAATTTACATGCAGTGGGATTAGTGTATGTTGTGGCTAATTTATCATCTGTTGTATTCAGAACTACCTAACTTCTCTGTGTTGTTCAGGAGGATCATTTAAGATAAATCAATAAATTCTTGTTACTTACATTCTGCTCACAATGTTCAGCTAATAGGAAGCCCTTTTGGCTTTTTACGTGGGGTTCACTGTTTTGTTACATGGAGGGGAATTGCCCTCTGAGACTACTTCTTGATCTCCAGGATTACTTGTACAGAGATATCTGTGGAAAGAATTGACAGTGGAAAGTGAAGTTTTTACTTTCCAAGCAGAATGTTCAGAGTACCAGGTTATTGATACCAGGACCTCAGCATTTATGTCTTTGTTCTGATGAAGCCCAACTCATTTGGAATATCTTATCTCCAAGAAGTATAAAAAAGTATAAAAAGACAATGATTTTACCTTTTTATTTAATTAGATTTTAGTTTATATACGCAGGTAAATAGGGCATAAATTCCTTGAGGGCAGGTAACCTGCCTTGTTTACCATTGTATCACTATTGTCTGGTCACAACTCTGACACTCAATAAATATTTGTTAAATGAATTAATTTTAGTTACTGGAACAGTGGGTCTAGTTTTTCTCTTATCTTTATGTTTGTCTGTGTTTGTGTGGCCTGGCCAGGATGGGTAGAGAGGATTGGAGAAGTTGCCTCAGCTGTAGGGCATATAGTCGAGTTCCTATGGGTTGACAAAAACCTAGTGTCTAAGGTTACCTTAGATCTCCTCCAGGCACTTTTGAGGAGATAAAATAGTTCTGAGAGTTCAGATGAAGCAACAGGGAGCTTGGGACTGTGGGTGTGGTAAGACCATGGAGCATCAGATGGCATTAATATATCAGCACTCGGGGCTTTCATAGGTGTTTTTTGTCTGTCTGTCTGTTTGTTTGAGGTCTAGGTCATCTTATGCCAGCCAATGGGATTTATTTGTCAAGTTTCTTTTCTGCAGGGAAAGTGTGACAGTTATACATTATTATTCTAAGAACTCAGAAACAGGTATCGAGATAGTTATGATGACATTCAGAGGCCTGAAGAAGGAATGCACAGCTAGGAATGTGGGTGTGTTTGCAGAATGGGAGGAGGCTGCAACTCAGGGAGATCAGCTGGTAAGAAGAGTGACAACATCACTAAATGAGAAATGGAAAAATCTAGGTGCTTTGTCTCTAGAGTGGTGGATGGGTGTCCACTGTGAAGAGTGGGAGTAAGGACATGTCAGTGTTCCACAGGTGCACTTGTAACTATTAATCCTCCTCCTTTTTCTTCCCCATTGCACCTTTTCCTTTCTATCCTTACACTCTTCCTATTCCTAGACCTTCCTCTTCTCCCTTTCAACCTTCTCTTTTCCCTTTTCTCATTCTTCTTCCTTTCTGTTGGGCAGACAAAATATGCTCACTTTGTTAAAGATGGCGCTGCCGACGTGCAAGTTTTAAGAGTAAGCTTTTCCCCACATCCTTGACTGATTGGATGATGTGGGGTGGTGCACTCTCATGAGGAATCCTCCCATCATGCCTCAGTTAAGTGACTTGTATCAGAGACTTCCTTGCTTGTATAATTGGACTAAAGGTTTTGATTCTACACTATAAAGTGAGGCAGGCTGGGAGTTTGCTCTCTCTCTCTCAGTTCCTGAGGTTAGCATTAGAGAGGATTGCAGAGAAAGGCCACGTGGAGGAGAGGAGAAGCAGCAAGACGGCGGAGTGCTGAGGAAGAAGCCAGTTTGTGCACAGAGAAGGAGAGGGGAAACAGAGGTGAATAAGGCTGGTGAGCTGGAAGCCTTTGATTTTAGGAAACTCGGATAAGTCAGTAGCTTTGTGAGCACTGAATGAGTGGGTTTTGGAGCCCAGTGTGTGTTTTTACTTGCCCTCCAGGTTCAAGCTAGATTTAAAGCTGATGGCTCACCAGTTCTTGGCTCCGTTGTTTCATTACTGACAGTCTGAATCTAATGCGAACCTGCATGGGCCAGGCGGCTGTGATAGTGGCCTTGGCCACTGGCTTTACACTTTCTCCCAGCTGCAGCATACAATTTTGTAAGTATGCTAAAAGTCTTTACATAATATTTTATAAAAATGGTTGGGCTTTCTTGGTGTTGAGGGATCCTTAAAATTGAGAAAGAATGCATTATTTCTGCTATACTGATAGTCTATGAATACATTTAATTTAGCTTTGAGTCAAAAAAGCACAAAATGTTTTAAGCACAACAAAGAAAATACAGAAGCCATAGATAAGTTATATTTGCTCTATTGTTTTTTGGAAGAACAAGAGAAATCATAGCACATCTTTGTGTTTGTTTTTGTTTTTGAATTAACTATAGAACTGATGTCTACAACATTGAGACTACACTTTTTTTCAATAACTTGAGATGCATGACAAAAACTTGTTTGGCCTCCCTCACTCCCTTTTTCATTGGATTATGTTCGGCAGATAAAATATATTATGCTCACTTTGTTAAAGATCGCGCTGCCCACATGGGAGTTCGTTGATATTAATGTGTGTTCTGGAACAGGCTGTGGGCAGGCTGGGTCGTTATAGCCTAAGGCTTAGTTTAAGACTAAGCTCTTCTCCACACCCTTGACTGATTAGATGATGTAGGGTGGTGATGTAGGGAGGAATCCCGTTATGCCTCAGATGGGTGGCTTTGTATCAGAGACTTTCTTGTATGTATAATTGGATTAAAGGTTTGGATTATCTATGCTATAAAGTGGGCGGACCGGTAGCTAGATCTCTCTCTTGGTTCCAGATTTCCTGAGGTTAGTATCAGAGAGGAGAGCAGATTAAGGCCATATGGAGGAGAAGTAGCCAAGATGGCAGAGTGCTGAGGAAGAAGCCAGTTTGTTAAGAGTTTGTGCAGGAGGAGATGGGAAACAGGTGAATAAGTCTGGTGAGCTAGAAACCTTTATTCTAGGAAACTTGGATAAGTCAGCAGATTTGTGAGCACTGAATTTGTGGGTTTTGGAGCCCAGTGTGTGTTTTTGCTTGCCCGCCGGGTGCAAGCTAGAATTAAAGCTGATGGCTCACCAGTTCGTGGCTCCTGAGTTTCATTACCGACTGTTTGAATCTAATGCGAACCTGCGTGGGTCGGGCTGCTGTGATAGTGGCCTCGACTACTGGCTTTACAGATTAGTATAATTCTCTGAGAGTGCATTAATTTGATAAAGTAAAACTATTATTTTTACAGTATTGTGTATGATATATTTTCTTTTATTTGTGGTTTTAAGACTGATTCCTTAGGTGGATAACAAGGGCATGTAAAGCCAGTGGCCAAGGCCAGCATCACAACAGCCTGGCTCATGCAGGTTCGCATTTGATTCGGACTGTCGGTAATGAAACAATGGAGCCAAAAACTGGTGAGCCATCAGCTTTAATCCTAGCTTGCACCCAGTGGGCAAGTAAAAACACACTGGGCTCCAAAACCCACTCATTCAGTGCTCACAAAGCTACTGACTTATCCGAGTTTCCTAGCATCAAAGCTTTCTAGCTCACCAGACTTATTCACCTCTGTTTTCCATCTCTTTTTCTGCACAAACTCTGCACAAACTGGCTTCTTCCTCATGACTCCGCCATCTTGGCTGCTTCTCCTCTCCTCCACGTGGCCTTAATATGCTCTTCTCTCTAACGCTAACCTCAGGAACCGAGAGAGAGCAAGCTCCTGGCCTGCTCCACTTTATAGTGTAGAATTAAAACCTTTAATCCAATCTACAAAGAACGAAGTCTCTGATACAAAGTCACTTATCTGAGGCATAGTGGGAGGATTCCTCAGGAGAATGCACCACCCTACATCATCCAATTAGTCAAGGGTGTGGGGAAAAGTTTACTCTTAAACTAAGCCTTTGGCTATAATGACCCAGCCTGCCCACAGCTTGTCCCCCAACACACATTAAGATCAACAGACTTCCATGTGGGCAGAGCCATCTTTAACAAAGTGAGCATAATATATTTTATCTGCCCAACGGGGCACCAGGCAGAAGAGGTGATGTTAGGTTCTCTTAATGTAAGGAAAAAGACATGCTTAGTTATCCCAGGAAAGTTGAGTTTAAAGCTGAAGACAGTATCCTAGGCATGTGGTCAGTCATTAAGGGAACTCAGGGCAAATGGACTGAGATGCAGAAATGAGCAGTGACCAGCAGTGCAGCTCTGTGAGCTGCCTAGTGACAGCTAATTCTTTGCCATTGGAATGACATAGCTCCCTTGTCTTTGCCTTTCCTACTGCTACTAGCATTATATTCTGTATGGTCTGTCTTTACCTTCTTTTGACACTTTCTGATCACTATGGTCATTACACTTCATGACTTCTACTGCCTCATAACATCTGTAAAGCATATTCTTTCTCTGTCTTGTTTTCTGCTCCAGTTACAAATAGACTAAATCTCTTCCAGTCCAGAGTTCAGAATGTAGAGCATGTACTTGGTCTGAGTAATCTACTGAGACTCCATTCAGGTGGAGATTTTTTACGAGGTTCCCCCTTAAATCTTAGATGATCTAATCTTAGCTTTAATACTTACTCTAGTCCCGTCACAGGGAAAGAGATATGCTGAATGACTGCAGGTAAATTATTCCTGCAGCCAGACGATGAGGGCAGGATGCTTGTAGATAGGATTTATATGCCTGGCAAGCATTCCAGTAGCAAGAAATGGCAGTTTGAGTACAGTGATAAATTGCTTAGGCACGAGGAGTGCATTATTGGGAGGACCTGCAACACATAGTCTGATGACTGACTCAATACTTGGCCCTCCATGTATTTTTGCCTCAATGGAGCCACCAGTGAATGGAACACTATTCCTTCCTTAGTTTTTGAGGCTTTCTTTGGTCTTATTCTATATGTTTTTTATCACCCTCCAAATTTAATTCACCAAATTTTCTTCCAGTTTAATTTTCATTCACTACTTTATGGGTTATTTTAACCTATAAGTGGAACTTAAAAATACATAAGCATCTTCTACAAAGAGTGACACTTATTTACTAATGGTAACATCAATAAATATGGAAAGCTCTTGCAGTTTTAAAAAGAGATAATGATTGCATCTCAGTGTTATCTCTATCCT